>OX327697.1:16150000-18650000 GCA_946807835.1 Ailanthus altissimus | reverse complement strand
AATATATCCAACTATGTTGTTTGTAGTACTTGATCATTTAAATATGTGGCCGCTGTTTATTCAATAAATTATTTATTGAATAATGATATTTAATTATAAATTTATTTACAAATATAGATATATTAAAAGTGATTATTAGAGTATTCATTAACTTGGGGGCAAATAAATAATTAAAGAGGCAAGACATTTTTTTCATGGCCTAACTTTAATTTTAAACATCAATTAGATGGTCAATTAAGTGATTATTATTGGTCTAAAGACCAAGCCCAATTTAATTAAAAAGAGTTTTAATTAAATGGGCTTTTACTTAATAATATGGGTTACTCCAGTACAACCTTTGACTTTTAGTGGAATAGTCTGGGGTTAACTTAGAAGAATTGGTGTATTATAAGATAATAAGGACTAAGCTTTTTGAGTTGAAGCTAGGAAGTCCATGGGTCTTACAGTCCCTCTATTAGCTCAAATCCTTATCAAATCTAATTTTCTAATCCTAATCTAATTCTAAATACCCAAGGGAAATCCTATATATATGGGAGGGATAGGGTAATAATAAAATAGAACAATAACAACAATCATAATCAAAATATTTCTTGTTGCATATTCTTACGTGGAAAAAGAATTTGGTTAATATCATTCTCTCAGAGTTGGATATTATTGATTTTAGAGATTAAAGAAAGATCCACGTGCCCACACGCATTGAGTTTGAAGATTGAGGATAGTAGAGAAGATTGCAACCAATCAATTCAGGATCTGCCATAGCGAAGAATTGAGGTAATCTTCTACCTTTATGCATGTAATTATAAATAAGACGATCTGACTTCCACTGCATTTATTTTATTAAACGAAAAAAAAATTAATTTACTATAGAGGTTGGTCAGCCAAGCACCTCGAAGAAGATCTAGAAAATATTGATTATCAATTTGTGTAGTAAGATGCTTCACAAAAAGATCCTGACATTGTAGATCTATCATCGAACAACTTTTCCACTAAAAAGATTAGATATAGACTGTTTATTCCTATAATTCGTAGTTGATACATAGAGTTAATGTGATATTGACTTATATAAATTTTTGCAAAATTTCAAGTGATTAAATAAGAACAAAGAATTTAGAAAAATGAAATTTTTTAATAATTACCACATATTGATAATATGATTTTGCTTACTTGTGTGTATTTTTTGGTTTGAAAGAGATGTTGTCTTCCTTGTTATAATTTTGAAAATTTTGTTTTGTTCATTACTTAATTTTCCTGTGATCGAGTGTGGTAGTATATGAATGTTCCTGGGAAGTTTATCATCCTATTTTTTGGAATAACTTAGTGATATTTGGAGTACATAATTTTTTCCAAGGAAAGATGGTTTACAACACATTATCTTTCCAAAGAAAAATGATTCTTCATTTTCTAACCACGACTTTTCTTAGGATAGATAGCTTACAACACATGATGTTTCTAAGGAATTCAGCATTTGATATTCTAGGCACATAACTTTTTTAAGGGTTGACTACTTTACAACACATAACCATTCTAAGCAAAAGTAGGATTGGATATTCTGAGCACATGATATTTTCAAGGAAATACTATTTTACAACACACAACCCTTTTAAGAAAAAACGATAATTGATATTCTAAGCTTAAGATTCTTTCAAGTAAGGATAGATTCATAGGACATGATACTTCCAAGGATAATCTGCTTTTGAAGATTTAAATATATGGCTTCTTCCAAAGAAAAATGGCTTTCTAGCATATGGTTTTTCTAAGGAAGATGTCATTTGATATGATTGATAAAGGTAAATTTGTTATATATTTTCTCATATTTTTATTATTGATATTTTATTATTTTATGAGAATAGATGGCTATTTATATGCTTTATTATTATTTATAGGAACTTGAACGAAATTTAAAGAAAGAATACAAAAAGAGCAAAAATAGGGATTAAAATGCAAAGTTTTCAAAGTATGTGTCTATTGCCCCAGCGCCACGAGGATTATCGTCCCAGCTCTAGAATAGTGATCGAAATAAGAAAAACGACATGTTCAAGTCGCATCTGGCGCCCGAGCGCCAAACATTCACCGCTCCAACGACGGGACAACGCCCCAGCGCCATCAATCCATCGCTCTAACTGTGAAGCCTTTTTCACACGTCGCCGCAGCGACAATTGTATAGTGCCCCAGTGGTAGCGCGAGTCCTAGTCCAACGAGAATTAAGATTTTCAAACTCATATCAATCCCTATAAAAATCCACTCATTCCCAACCTTTAAGGGGGAACCAAGATCAACCTATAGCAATTCAAGAACACCAAGAATACAGAGCACGAGTCTTGGAGAGCAATAGGAGTTTAATTGAAGTAACTTTAGAGAGAGATTCAAGGCGTTCTTCGGCATCAAGAGATCTTAGACAGCGCAATTAAGAGCAATTCAACGTTTATATCGATTTGTTATTGATTGTATCATAATTTATTATTATTTTTACTACTGTTCTCTTGTAGCCATGAGCTAAACTTATTTTCTAGAGTTAATACTTGAACTCAATATGTGTGCTTAATTGTCATATCTTTTGAATATTTAATAAACTTAGTTCTTTGATATTTAAATTACTTGATCTTAATGCTTCAATATATCTAGCCAATATATGGTGAATAAGTTGGTAATATTGTTGATAAACTCAGAAAATGAATCATAATATTTAGACCTAGGTAATTTGATGCATGATTGTAGAGTAACATTCAATATTGCATATGCAAGTTTCAATTTAGGATAGGAATATACCTAATCGCCATGTATGATCAATAAGACTTAATCTTAATGAATCTTAATTTATTACAAGTATCATAGGAATATAGGTATTTGGCAAATTAAGGTATACTTGCATGACCTTGGAAGAGGTTTGTGAATATATTAGTGTCTTGATCAATAACAAAGACTAAGGAAGTTAAATATTAGCAAGTTAATCATTAAAAAGTATATTGAGAGATAGTATTAATCCTAGATTTTTTTTATATTGCTATCACTTAAATCTCTTTACATTGTGTTTTTACCTTTATATTTTCTACATTCATTTTTAGATTTTTATTTGTCTGAATAATTATTAGGAAGATATTATTTTAGTAATTGATTAAAAATAAGAAATTAGTTCTGTGGGTTCGACATCTGACTTATGTAGTCTCTTTATCACTTACAAACAATAGTGTATACTTGCACTTAATTTTAAAATATAAAAATATCACATTAATAATTAATATAAACATTGTTTAAAAAATTCCTTTTATTGAAACTGAAAAATTTTGGTACAGAAAGTTGACTATTACACATAGAATTTTTAGCTTTGAAATGTTCAATATGGTGGGAACCATCTCACCATCCATAGTTTGAAAGATAAAAAATAAAATAAAATAACTCCTTAAGGCTTTTAAGAACCTTGTTGAGTCTTTCCCATATTCTACCATCTTTCCAACATTAACTTATTCATTAATATCTAGTGCCTCCCTTAGCACCAAGTCACCTTTCTATAACATTCATTTCTTCACCTTCCGAACATTCTTTATTTCATTCTTCTTGGATAAATAGTTATGTGGATGGCAATTATTTTTTGGCCTTATCTGTTAAATCTTTTACTGGTGACAAAGCATTATCATTTAGTTCAAATTTGATAATTTTGGTTTGCAAAGTTGGGATGAACACCTCTACAGGTAGCACTGCATCTATTCTATTTACTAAATCATGCGAAGAGCTTCCATTCAACCTTCCCCTAGTTGTTCTATAGCCCCATAAGACCCTAGGAGTTCCTCTTACCATCTCAGTTTCTTTCTTTTCAAACATTTCTTCAAGATCATGAAGATGGTTATGTTTAATATTTATGTTAGCTCATTGCACTATTGATAGCTTCTAGGAGAGAACCTCTACTGAATTTTATAAGTCTCATAAAAAATAGTGCCAGTGCAATTGACGATTTACTTTCGTTGTCAGTAACAATCACCTGTGGCATGCCATACCTAGTAATAATATTGTTCCAGATAAATTATTTTACCTCACTACTAGTTATATTGTTGTAGATTTTTGCTTCCACTAAAAATATATGTTCCCTCCAATAGCTGTTGGTAAAGGCCCCATGATACTTATCACATACTATACAAATGGCCATATACTTGTGACAACATTTAAGGTTGCCAAATAAAAAGTGAATAAAGGTTACATGCTTCTAGTATAGAAAGCACTTTTTTTCATAACTTGTTTGCTTCCCGTTACAGTGTCGGCCAATAGTATTCATACGAAATGACTTTTTGTGCTAAAATTCTTTCGTTGGAATAATTGCCACAAACTCCTTCATGCAATTCTTCTATGATTTTTCTTCCTTCATCTTCTTTCACACATCATAAGTATGGTCTTGCTAATGGTCACTTATACAACTCTTATTCTATAGATGCAAATCTACCAACCTTGCTTTGCGTTTTTAAGTTTCCTTTTGTTTTGCTAGAAGATTCCCATTCTGTAAAAAGTCTATATACAATTACACCCATTTAGTATAAGTGGTGATGGTCATCACATCTACCTTTATACTGACATATTCATCTTCCATCTCAATTTAGTTTCTTGTCACTAATGAAACAATTCTTTTGAAAGAAAATTTTATCGTAGATACTTCTTTAGCCAACCTATCTGCTTCAAATTTGTAGCTTCTTAGCATCTGGTTCAATGTTACCTCATACAACATTTTAGCTATCTTTTTTTTTACTTAGATAACTTTTTATCCTTCCTTCGTAATGCAGTTACCATTCCATTGTGCAATAACTAAGGCCAAGTCGGTGTAAATTTATAGCTTCTTAACTATCAGCTACTTTACTATTGTCAAGCCTTTAATAAGGGCTTCATACTCTGCCTCGTTGTTAAAAGCTAAGCATAAGAATTTAACACATTCCTTGGATTATTTATAAGCGATATTCAAGCTTTTATTTTTGCAACTTTAGTTATGGCTTATATAGGCAAATCTGTGGACTACATGATTGAGTTTGACCCTTTCTAGACTCCTTATTTGATCCCCAGTCCAAAATTACTCTATTTGGAAGACTCATCAATGTGCATCTATCAGCTTTGTTCTTCCCTCAACCCATTCGAAATGAGTGTGTTATCTTTCACCTTTAGCCCGCACTCAAGTAAAAAGTTTGACATTACCTACCACTTCATTGCACTTCAGAATGATACTCTATATCCATATTGGTTAGCCCTGTTTCCATCATCCTCACCCCTCCCATTCCTATGGCATCTAACCTAGATTGGATACATTTTAGTGAGTAAAAAGTATACATTATTATCTTGTGGACCTCAAAATAGTGCCCTAACTTCTCATTTGCTTAAGTTAGCACTAACACCAGCTTTTGACTGTTGAGTATCTCATATCAGAATCCCACAAGACTTTACTGTTGTACAATATATGCTTTTATTGCCCTTCATCTTCCAAAAATAATATTACACTAACGGTTGTATGAGAAACTATAATATACAAAAATAGTGTTTTGTTAGGCAAACGGGAAGATATAATCAATTATTTTCGTAAGTATTCTTTTTAAGTCTTATAAGGCTTTCATCATCTCAACCCCCCATAATCCTCTATGTTTTACTTTCTTGATATGTTAAATCTTCTTCTTCTGCTAGTCGAGGAAACCCCTCTAGCCACCGATCCTCTAGTTGTTATTTTGTCTCTGTTCCTATCTCCGAAGGAGACATCTGTGATAGGCTTCCAACTTTTGAATGATTTAGTGATGCTAGCATACTTTTCAATTCTGAAAAGTGAGGTGACGTTGTGTCTTCTTTTTCTAGCTTCCTAACCTCCTATGTTTCTTCGTCTTTCGACTTACTTACTTCCATATTATTCTCTGTGACTTTCTCTTTCCCTTTGATTATCTTCATTAATTTTATAAGCTTCAGTGAATATGCATAACATTGCTTGGCTTGCAATTGTTCCCCTTTAATATTTGTTATTCCTCTTCCACAGACTGGCACTCACTTAACCAGCTGATATAGCATCGATTATCGACTTTTATAGAATATAGTCATTACCTTCCCACCACAGCATAGTAGGTGAAAGGTGCATTAATAACAAGAAAGTCTACTTTAAGCAACTTCCCGACAGCCTCTACTAGTAAACATACCATTCCCTTTATAATCACTGTCTCTACTAAAGGCAATCAATTTTGTTCCATAGGCACTAATGTTTTACTCTTCCAACCTCATCCACTGGAACGCAATCTAAGAAAGTATATCAACATTGCTACCTTCATTCACCAACACTTTCTTTACTAGTACATCCACGATAATTATGTTGATTACTAATAGGTATAGTTGTGGAACCTACAGGCAAGCCATGTCTTCTCTTGAGAATGTTAAGTCCCAAAACTCCTGCGAGATTTCCATAACTAAGACTACGAATGTTTATAAAATTTCACAATTTTGCACTTTGGTGGCTTTTTAGTTCATAGGCCTATAACGTTGTTTCCCTCCCTCTTCATTCTTTGGTACTCAGCTATGCAACACTGCTACAAAGAATTATTCTATCACTAATCACATCATTAAACTGTCAAGTGTGCCTTCCCCAAAGGCACTGTCATCTTTTAGAGCTTCAAGAATCATTTTTAATATTCCTTATCTTTTTCAAAACTTTTGTCCCCTCACTTCTTCACTCCCTTCCTCCTCGTAGAAATAACTATCGAAGATAGCTCCGTGGATCAAATATACCATCTTTGGTTTTGCCTTCTTTGGATTGCCTTTTGCTTTTTCTTCTTGTTCATTTTCTTTTCCTTCAACCTTAACTTTTATAGCTTTTATGCTTGTTTTAGTTTCCAACTGGAACTCAACCAATGATCATTCATCATCAAGGCATTGATTTGCCCTCTAAGAGTTCTACTATTACTAATATTGTGTCCATAATCATTATAGGAGATGCAATGCTTCATCTGATCTCTATGATCTTCTAGAATCAAAATGGCTCATGACTTTTGGAAGAGTCCTTTATCCTTGTACCTAGGTTAAATCTTCTCTGCAAGGGTGTTAATTGGTATCAACATATATAAGGCAAACTTCCCCTTTTTTATTATCTATCATCCTTCCCTTTAAAAGATCACTTCCCCCTGAAGCTTCCTTCTGTCAGGTTTTACCTCTCTTTTACGTAATTATTATTATTGCCTCCTTATAGACTACCCCTCATCCTCATCCTCTCAAATCCATTGTTTTTATTTTCTATTTGTCTCTGTAGAGATTAACACGCAGCGGAATACGTAGAGAATACAAGCAATGAAGTAGTTTAAAACAATTCAAGCAAGAACAACAAGCTAAATTGTAGAGCTAAGTATTGACAATAGAGAAAAGTAGAAATATACCATACCAAGACACAAAATACGTGGTTCAGCAAATTGCTTACGTCCACGGTGGATCAAGGATCCAAGTCTCTCTTATTCTTTGGTTGATTACAAGAGAATTGATCATACAAGATCAAGGAATGATACAATTGAATTTTGGAGCTCTAGGGTTTGTTCTAAAGAGTTTTGAGAGTGTTTCTCATCTTACATAACCCTATGCATAATGGGGTATTTATATGAAGTCTAAAATACCCACAAAAAACGGAAAGGAAAAGCCTAAATTCGGAATTTTCAGATTGTGAACAGTGACCGTAAACAGTGACCGTGAACAGTGCAGCGCCGTGGCATTGAGATCCAGTGTCGCAGCATTGAGCAGTGAACAGTGCAGCACCGCAGCATTGAGATCCAGCGCCGCGGCATTGACATTCTGGAACCAATGCCGCCGTCAGCGCTTCCTGCGCCGCGGCGCCCACACCTGGGAAATTTTCCCTGTTTTCTTCTGCAATTTTTTTCAACTGTTCCATTAGAATTCTACCTGTTCCACACATGCTTCCGGCTCCAAAATAATTCTGACATATTCCCGAATTTGTTCCAAACATTACCAACATCATAAACATGATTTTGGATCACAAATTCCACAGTCTCCTCAAATGAGATAAAGTTCTTCCTTACTAGATACCGATAATACGATGTCATTAGTTACACTTCTTTCTAGTAATCTTATGCGAAAACCTCCATATCACAGTTTCCAATCTTTTAGGAAACTGTGTATAGTCTCATTGTCTCCTTGTTTTATTGGAAACAAATCAAATGTGGCATTTCTTCTCTTTCAGTTTTGCATATACTAAACTAAAAAATTATGTAGAGAGCCCAGAACTATATCTGAGCCGGTCCTTTAAAGCTGGAGGGAAAAGTGATGCACTTTAACGACTCATTATCATTGTGCATGATCATCATAGTGTTAAAGTGGAAAACATGCTCCTCTAAATCTCTCATTCCATCATACATTTAGAAGCTAGGGAATAAAAACTTATGCCATTGGAGCATTTCAAATTGCATCATCAAATGGATTCATGTTTATTGTCTATGTTAGAGCCATAACATTGTCTTCCACCTCCCTAACTTCCTTACAGTTTCTCCGTACATTTTCTTGATCTCCTTTAAAATCATTGTTCTCATGCTAGCTTTATTATATTGCTATAGTCTTTTTCTTATTCGAGTCCCTTGCAAGTCATCTTCTATGTTGTATTGATGAAACTGCTCATGTTAAGCATCTTTCACATGCTGATCATTTCTCTTATTAGCACGCAATTCTTCTAATACTTCTATGACTTTCAACCACTCTATTTGCTCTTGATTTTCTTTTCTTTTTCTCTTCTAGTTAGTTTAATATTTTTGCATAATTTCTTGCCATAGAAGCAAGAATTTCACTTGTCATTTTGTTCTCTACTTTATTTTGCTTGTCTTTCACTTATCCTCCTTATCCATCTTGTTAACTTGATTACATTTTAGTGTTCACTTTTTTTTTCTCCAAACTTAACTGATATGTGGTCATCTTAGATAATTTATTTACCATGAACGGCACTACTAGAGTTACCTGGTGTAATTTCTATGCTCAAATGTCATAAATATCCTTCATATTCTACCTTTAACACCAATAAGTCCTTCTCATATACCTACGAAGATATTTCAATTCTCAAGTTAGGTTCTTGGAAGATAAAGTTTGGTAAAAGATTAAAAAGAGAAAACTTTAATATTAATTTGAGAGAAAATATAGTTGTGTTTGAAAATTTTCAGAATCCTTGAAATGAAGAGAGACTTTTTTTTTTTAGGTAGGATTTATAGAGAAATTATGAATATTTCCTCCGAGTCTTCCCGTAACCATTGGATTAATTTCATCTATTCTCATCTCTTTAATCTCACCTTGGAGTTTAGCTGGGTTGTGGAATTGTTTTACTTTGTTTAAGCTATGAATCCCAAATATTTGTTTGTAAATGAGACCGAGTATCACAAATTGATTAGACCCACTGAATTTGGGTCCAACCATTCTAAAATGAAAAATTATTAAATTATAAAAGTATATTATAAGAGTTTAAGAGATGGTATTCTGTTTCAAATTATAACAACTTTAATAAATTTTTACCTAATTTAAACTATATCCCTCACCTTCTTAGTGTGAGCGAGGTTTAAACCTTAGACCTCTAGGTCCATCCAATAAATTTTATCAATTAACACTCCCAATTATTGTAAGTAACGTTAAAATAGAGGAGTTGATGATGACTCCACATAATGGCGTGAAATATTAAAGTCAACTTGGGTTTGCTTGATTTCCTTAATCAAAATTAGGCAATCTGTACAAATTTCCCTTTCGACAAGATTATCTAGCCTTCCGATTCCATTATTAATATACTAATCCAGCCTTAAGACTGTGAAAAATATAAACGGAGTATATTTTACTGTTTCAAATAATATACAATATTTGTTTTTATTAGGCTTAAGACATATACATAATAAAAAATAATATTTTATATTAATAATATATATATATATAGTAAGAGAGTATACAAGAATTATTCCGAAATCATTTTAGAATAATTTTTTAATACCCCTCTCAAATTCAAGATAGCGCAGTAGAAGCAAGCTTGAATTTGGAGACTAGAGCATGAAAATGACGAAAAAGTAGAAATTTGATAAAGATATCAGCAGATTGCTCATCATATGAAATGGAGTGGAGCAAGATAGTGTCTTGAGAAACGTGTTGCCGAACAAAATGACAATCTGTTTCAATATATTTAGTCTGCTCATGAAAAACATTATTGTGGGCAATTTGGATAGCACTTTAATTATCACAATAAAGAGATGTAGCTCTAGTGTGAGAAATATTCATATCTTCAAGAAGCCAGCAGAGCCAAACAATCTCTTGGGTAGTATCGATAAGAGTACGGTACTCAGCTTCAGTACTCGAGCGAGCAGTAGCTGTCTGTTTCTTACTTTTCCATAAAAGAAGAGAATCACCTAAGAAAAGACAAAATTCAGTAGTTGATCATCGATTCGTAGGATCACCCACCTAATTCGCATCAGTATAAGCTCGTAACACGAGAGAAGAATGAGCCAAAAAATGGAGACCATAAAAAAGTGTACATTTGAGATAACGTAGGATATGAAGAACTGCTGCATAATGAGAGGTATAAGGAGCGGTCATAAACTGACTGACAATATGAACAATATGATAAATGTCTAGGCACGTAACTGTAAGATAGACCAAACTACCAACCAACTGATGATATAGGGTAGTATCACTGAGAATAGTACCATCAGAGGATCGGAGTTTGGCATTAGGTTCTAAAAGAGTGAAGGCAATCTTACTGTCTGTCGACCCAGCTTTTATAAATAGATCGGATGCATATTTAACTTGAGAAAGATAATACCCAATAGAGTCGAATAATACTTCAAGGCCGAGGAAATAACTGAGGTTGCTAAGATCTTTCATTTCAAAATGTTGCTGAAAAAAGTTCTTGAGAATGAAAATACCAAGAAGATTACACCCGTGATAATCATATCATCAACATAGAGAAGAATGAGAACACAACCTTGTGCTGTCTTACTGACAGAAAGAGCTGAGTTATAGGGACTAAACTAAAATCCATGCTGAATAATAGTCCTATTAAACTTTGCAAACCATACACGAGGAGCTTGTTTAAGACCATATAAAGCACGATAAAGTTTACAGACTTTGCCTGGAGGATGTAGATAACAAGGAGGATGTTTCATATATACTTCTTCAATGAGATCACCATTAAGAATAGCATTTTTTACATCCATTTGAAATAATGTCCAACTACGAACTGTAGCAACAGCCAATAAACTTCGAATAGAAGTAAGTCTAGCAACTGGGGCAAAAGTTTCTTTATAATCAATTCTATATTCTTAAATAAAGCCTTTAGCAATAAGGAGGGCTTTATAACGATCAATAGATCCATCAGATTTGATCTTGATCTTGTACACCCATTTGCATCCAATGACAATTTTATTAGATGAAAGAGTAACAAAATCCCAAGTATGTAACTTCTCAAGAGCCTGCAATTCTTTTGTCATTGTTTGCTGCCACACAAGATTAGAACTAGCCTCGAAATATGATTAGGGCTCATATAAAAAAAAGGGAGTAGAGAAACAATGATAATCACAAAGTTTAACATGAAGTTCTCATACCCGAGATGAACGACAAAGGGAGAGTGTAGAGGAGGCCTCAAGGATGTTGAGAGTAGATCCTTTAGACAAGGTAGGAGGCTCAGAAGCAGGCATCATTTCAGCATATTCACCTGTATAAAACTTAGAAAGAATATCTGTAGGTGAAGTATCGGAAAAAAAATCAACAGAATTATTTATAAAGAATTGTGATATAAGATGAGACACAAATTTGAAGTTAGATACAGAGGAAAACATCGTCTGCTCGAGAAAGACTACATAACAAGAAACATGAAGACGATTAGATATAAGATCCCAACACCTATAACCTTTATATTATATCACGTATCCTAATAAGCAACATAATCGAGTATATGGCTCAAGTTTAGTGTGCTTATGTTTTTGAAGTAGGACAAAACAAACACAATCAAATACTTTGAGGAGTTTATAATTAGGTGGAGTTCCATAAAGATGCTCATAAGGTGACTTGTTCTCTATAACAGGAGAAGAAATACGATTAATGGTAAAGACAGCGATCAAAGCAGCTTCTCTCCAAAAATGTTAATGACAAAAGTAAGAGATAAGAAGAGCACGAGTAGTGTCTAAAATATGTATGTGTTTACGTTCAGCTCTCCCATTTTGCTAAGATGTACTAGGACAAGACCTTTGACATATAATACCATGTTCTTGTAAAAGATTTAGAAAATCAGAATCTCTATACTCCATGGCATTATCAGTGTGAAAAACTTTAATATGACATGAGACCTAAGTTTTAACCATCTGAGCAAAATCTCAGTAAATTTTAATAAATTCGGATTGTTGTTTCATAAGAAACAATTAAGTATACCGAGAATAGTCATCAATGAAAATCACAAAATATTTGGATCCTCCCATAGTGGCATTTGGAGAAGGAGCATATATATCAGAATGTACAAGATCAAATGGAACATGAGAGATAGTAGTACTATTATTAAAATGTAAAGTTAATTATTTAGCTAAATGACATGTAAGACAATCATTTTTATTATCAGAAACAATACCTAATGACCACTGAATACCAGAGATCGGATGCAATTAACTAACGCATAACCCAAACAAGAGTGCCAAAAATGTGTAATGAATGCACTGAAGAGGTAGATGCTGCAGACGAAGGATATAGAAATGATAGATTTAAAGAAATAAGTTCATACAGACGTCTAACCTTACGGTATGTCCCAAGCGTCTGACCGGTCTATTGATCCTACACACAACAACCAGAAGCAATAAACAAGACATTAAGACCAAGTTTGCATAATTGACCAACAGACAAAAGATTTAATATAAAGTTAGAAATAAAAACAAAAGTGTCAGATACAGAGAGATTAGGGTAAGACATTTGACCAACATGATTAACTTCCATGAGAGAACCATTAACAGTTTGAATAGATGGTAAATAGGAATTAAGAGTTTTATAGGAGAAAATTGTATGATCAAAAGTCATATGATTGTAATATGCAGAATCAAAATACCAAAAAGAGTTACGTGAAATATTAGAGGAAACAGAAATTAAAAGTTTATCATAATTAGAAAGAAGTAGACGAAGTAAAGATTCAAGATTGCTAGAGGAACCATTGGCACTATCCTGTATAGTAATAACAGTAGGTCCTATAAAAGTAGCACATTGAGATAGTTTAAGTATATGGCAGGCTTAGGTAGAGCAAAACTAGCAGAATAATACCGAGAAGTATTACACTTATTCATAAATCTCAAATTTTTTTTATTAATGACAACTTAGTCCCTAAACTTATATTAATTACAAGTTAACCCCAAACTTTTAAAAATTATAAATTGACCCTCAATGTTGAGTAATTACAAATTAGCCCCTAAATTTTTATTAATTATAAAATAACCTCTTAACTTTTAATAATTATAAAGTGACCTTTATACTTTTTAAAATTATAAAATGACCCCTTAAAATATTATAATTATAAAATAATTTTAAAACTTTTAAAAATTATAAAATGACCCCTTAAAATATTATAATTATAAAATAATTTTAAAACTTTTAAAAATTGTAAAAATATCCTAAAAGAATAAAATATTACGATCTAACCTTTAAATACTGAAAAGTTTACAAACAAGCCCTTAATAGGAAACAATAAATTTCAGGTGGCGCATTCGACCGGCTCCGACCTCTGATTGGCATACACTCAACGGCATTTCAACGGTCGATGATTGGGGATTATTTTAGTCAGGGCAATATCAGTCACGTTGTCGTAGAACGGCTGGGATTTGAAGTGACAGTAGCCGGCGGCAGTGATCTTTTGACAGAGAGTCTGACGATTTCTAACCTCCAATGAGCATGTCGTCGACATCGTTGAAACGGCCGGAGGATATTGAGTAATCTGAGATGAGTAGTGGCTAACACGGCGAACTTTCAAAAAATTTCGATGACTTTTCGAAAAACTCCAATAAATTTTGACGAGTTTTGAAAAAAAATTTAATAAATTTCTGACTAAATAAAATGACAGTGAAAAAATCAACGCTTTAATATTATATGAGAAATATAAAAAAAAAAAATTTAATTATTTTAAATAATATATAAAATTTACCTTTATATAAACTTAAAACATATACATAATAAAAATTAATATTTTTTATTAATAATATATAAATATATATAGTAAAAAAGATTATTCCAAAATAATTCTAACCTGCATGCCTTGTTAGTTTGGCATATTCGATAAGGTAGAACTTACACAAATTAATGGCGTCTTATCCCACACTAACAACCGCTATTCTACTATTTGCATTGTTTGTGCCCTAGTTACTAGTCCCCATTTAGGATGTTTAAGACATTAATTCTTTTATATATATATATATATATTTAGTGCTGACATCTTAGAGATCTATCAGCACATATTTAGATGAAGCTCAACTGAAATCCAATTAAGATGTCTACTCTAAAGACAAGGAGTTTTGTTCCTCAAATAGAAATTCTAATAAATAAATGCTCAATTGAAATCCAATCCAATCCTATTTAATTTTACTTGACTTTACAATTGGAACACTATTTTTAGGATGGGATTAAGTAGAAATTCTAATAAATAAATTCTCTAGATAATATAATATGAAGTTCAAATATTTTAATAAGGATAAAAGTTCAAATAATAAGGTGCATACGTAATATATATAAGGATACGTAACTTATCCTTTAGATCGAATTAATTTTATAATGTAGAAATATCTTTTTTTTTTAAAAAGAATTGATAGGTGGAAAGTTAATTCAATAATAACATCTTCAGGTGGGGGTTCAAAAGATTTTTTCTGGATTTGTACATGACTTTTAGCAATTTAAACGGTTTATATATAATACTTTAGCACTGAATTGGCCCTTCTAAGTTGGTTAGTTATGAATATATTTTGTATTGATGTCATATTTTATATTATATAAAAAATGAGTGAATTTTAAATATATATAAACGGGTATATAATATTATTTAATAAATTAATATTTTAGATCAATAGAAGTGTCTAACTCATGATAAATAGTATTAGAGTAAATTTAAATTCTCATTTGCATATAGTCTTTTAAATTAACACTAATAGAGATTATTACGTGAATAATGGACCTCTCCCAAGAATAATGGAAATAGAAAATATATATTAAGTGAACCTTAAAAATTATGTATCTTAAATCCCAATAAAAATTATTACAATGGATTTAAGTTCTCTAATAATATTAGGATGGGTAATATGAGCCTAATTGGCCTTGAATTTGAGTAAGATGGGATGAGAGTGTAATACAATTGAATGGGCGAGAATGCCACGTCTTATATCTGATAGCAATTGAGTGACTTTTATCATATAATTGGGTGGGTAGAAATGTTATATCTCACATTAAATAAAAATTAGATGGATCTTTAATATATATATATAGGCAGATATGCAATAATACCTAATATGTTAGTCTTTTTGGTTAATGACAAACACTCGACCCATAACACGAGACTATTAAAATTCAATTAAAAATATTAGGTGAAGGCGGGTATTTAGTAGGTGAATTTTTGTATCTCTATCTAAACCTTAAAAAAATTAGCACTAAACTTTATTATATAATTATATAAAAATTTACATTTTATAAAAAAAGATCAAATTATTTGCATTTAAAATATACTCTCAATACCTATATTTTAATAGAATTTTATATTATTATAATAACTATTATGTAAATATTATTAAGGATAATTTAATATAATTAAACAAAATATTGTCACTAATATTTATTTAAAATACCCATTCAAAATACTAATGTTCTTCCCTGAATTTCAAATAACATAATCTAATTTTAAAAGGGATTCTAATCTTAAAGAGCATTTCTTAAATATTTAAAATTAATTAAATAAATTAATTTAAAGTAAATTAGATAAAAATGTTTAATTAACTAAAATTAAAATTTTTAAAAAATAATCAAGTGACCACTAGTCACTAACTTATTTATTAAATTTTTTATTTTTATATAATTTACTTTAAATTAATTTATTATATAATTTAATTAATTTTAAATTTCAACTATTTTATTCATTGTCCAAATATCTTTATAATATATATAAAAAATAAATACGTTTAATGTTAATAAATTGCTTGCAGCTTAATATTTAAGGTGTTAGATTTTTGCTCAATTGTCTTGAGTTTGAGTCCCATCAAATACATATTTTTATCTTTATATTTTAAAAACACATACCGAGTCTCTTTAATGTATATAACAAAGTAAATAGTTTTAAGTCAGTAAAATCTTGTAACCTAATGGTTAAGGTGCTCAATTTTGAACTAAAAGTCTTGTGTTTATGTTTCATCAAGTGTATATTTTTATTCATTTATTTTCATTTTAGAAATATATATAGAGATATTTTATTACTTTTATCGATTTTAACTAATTGATTAATTCAAACGGTTTATGTTTTCTAACAAATGTCTTTATGGTTATTTTGAAACTTTGAGAGTCTTTAGTCAATTTTATTAAACTTCAAAGATCTATGTATCATTTATCCTAAATTTTAATTGTATTTTAGAAAGGTTTCATAAAATACTTTTATTGATTTTGATTATTTAACCGTCAATTTAGACAAATTTTATTTTTTGATAGAGTCTTTATGACCCTTTTAAAACTTTAAAAAAATTTCAATCATTTTCATCAAACTTCCAGGATATATGTGTCATTTATGCTAAATTTTATCTTAATTTTAAAAAGATATCACATAAATTTGTTTGTTAGGACTCTTTTAAAATTATGAAAGTTTTCAATCCATTTCATTAAACTTCAGATTTTTATGTGTCTTTAACCCAAAATTTTATCTATATCTTAGACAGATTTCGCAAATTTTTGTTTTATATATTTATTAAAATCATAATAATTTATGTTTAATATCAACTAATATTAGTTAAGCAATTAGTTAGTTTTTGTTTAAAGTCATACTATTACATTAAATTTTATCCATTCTTAATCTTAATTATATCCTATTTCAAATTTGAACGTTTAGAAAGGCCTTTTCCATATCCTTTTTTTTTTATCCCCAATGAAATTCAATAAACGTGAATGTTGAAGTAACTCCAATTTTTATCCCTCTTTAAACTCTATAAAAACTCTATAATTTTCCTCATTATTGACGTTTCAAAATTTTATCTGCTTTACTCTTAAAATGATCAACTAGATCTACTTATGTTCTTTGCTCAAACAAAAGAAAACTATTGTCATCGTAATCTCAAATTTTCAGGTTGTACAACTCTAATTTATTTTTAGTTAATTATTATTACTTTCTTCTAAATTTTTCTTGTTTTCGTAGAGTTCAATTGTTACAAAAAAATTTATTATATTTTAAATTTATTGTTTATTTACTTGCAATTATTATTGTCTTCATAAGGCTTATATTATTTAAAAATTTTATTATTGCCTTTTTAGTTGGTTGTACTTATTTCTTGCAATTCATTCTTATTTTTGTAGAATTTTGTTTTAGAAAAAAAAATGTCCACTAAAAATATGCATCCAAATACGAAAAAATCTAAAATAAAAAGAATAAAAAAATTAGTTCAATCTTTAAAAAGGTCTCATATAAAAAATTTTCCAAAACCACAAATTTCTTTGAACCGACCCTAATTGATGTGTTAAGAACTTAAAAAAAAAGGTCTACTTACCATTAGGCTACACATATAACCACCAAAATATTATACTACTTCTTAAATATTATTTTAAATTTTTTATCATAAATGATGTGTCAAGTGACTATTGGGTAGTAAAATAGTATAATTGATAATTTTACAAATTATACTATTTTACCACTCAATGATTGTATTTTGGAATGAAAATTTTAGCATAATTCTTTTTATAAAACCCTTTTTATTTTGCAAAAAAGAAATTTTATTTTTTACCACTCTCTTCTTTCTCATTTAAATAGGCATCACCTCCTAAAGTTTTAAACTTTTTTATGCCTAAGTTAGCAAAGTGTCATGAGTTGAACGTTTATCATTGACTCAAAATACTAGCCTATTAAATAATATTGTCTACCTTTTTATACATATCCAAGATTCACTTAATTTTTATTTGATATGATATGTGACAAAAGAAACTAATTAAACTCACGTACTTCCTAGCTCTAACTTAAAAGCTCAACCTCAACCTCAACCTCAACCATCTTATAACTCATTAGATTTTTTATGTTAACCTCAAGCTATTTTACTAAAAATCTATAGCTACACTCTAGTAACCCATGTAATTAAACGAAACTCATTTTATTAAAATCTTTTTAATTAAATTAGGGTTAGTCTTGACTTAATAATGATTACTTAATTGATTCTCGACTTGATGTTCATAATTAAAGTTATGACATAAAAATTGTCTTGCCCTTTAATTACTTACTTACCCTTAAGTCGGTGAATGGTCTAATAACTATTTTCAATATGGTTATATTTGCATATAAGTTTGTAAATGAATATTATTATTATTCAATATATAATTTATTAAATGTACAGATACATATTTAAATGATCAAATGCTACAAATAGCTTAGGTGAATATTATTAAATATAGATTTCATTCTATAGATATATTTTTCTATGACATATAAAATTATATCTTCAAGTCATCAAGCTTTTGAACATTAAATCAATCTCATTCTATACTTAATCAGAAGATATAATATATGAATGTAAATTCATTACTTGTTTAAAATTAAGATCAATTAAACTTATTAAAATTTATATGAAATAAGATCAATGATATTTTATTAACTAGATCTAAATTTATTATAATTTAATTTAACGTATTATAAACACTAATTTTTTTACTCAAAGCTTCTACTTTAATTGTTAAGATAAACCATCCACCGTTGAAGTAGAAAACTACAATCTTATGAATTGCTCATCTCATTGACAACTATGAACATTCCTTTATTTATACAAAACTTGTGATTTATATTTTTTTGTAATAACATCGTATAATTAATACTGAATTAAATATTTCATAAATTAGAGTTTAATAATATATGTTCATAAAAAATATTGTTACTGCCTTTTAAGGGCATTAGTAATAAACCTGTGTCTAACAATTTTAATGGCCAAAATTCAATACTACAAAAATTATTTTGGTCAATTCAATGGGAATTGAGGACCTACTTGATATATTCCTAAAGAGATAAGTTATATTTAGGTCATCCTTTATAGATAACATGTGTCACATATATTTTGGTTAGATCAATAGGAGTTAGGGACCTGCTAAAAAAATAAAGCAAACCTGCAGTGTGACCTATAGATAAGATTACATGTAAAGAAATAGTAACAAGAAGATAGGAATCCAATGGCTAAGTATCCTAAAAGGCCCATATGCACCACCACCCACCCCATATTGTCTTTTCATATTTGTGGGGGTGGCATTTAATTTATTAAAAGATTGAATCTGCACGTTATTACGCAATATTTTGCATACAAACTGAAGTGAATATGGGGATAAACGTAACGGTCTTAAAAACTCAGAATACAGTTCGGAAGCAACACGTTAATGCAAAGTATTTACCATTTTTAGGGTTTTAAAATTTGGGCAATTAGACGTATGTATTACGCAAATTCTCTTCAGAAACTGACACTGATGAATGGACCATTTAATTCAACATGATGCCGTTCAGTAACTCCTATTGTTATAGCAACTGCATGTGGCACTTGACAGCCTCTTGGTTTCGAAAATAATCTCTTCTTATCTCCATGAACTCAAAGCTCTTATTAAAAGCAGCAACTGTTGCTCTTATCTCCATCTTAATCGCCATCAATTATGTTGGTTTTTTCTCTAAGCTATCAAATAATGCAGAGGATTATTCGAATGAAAAGCTATGGAATTGGAAATGGGAAGTTGTTGGGCTAGCAGGAGCGGGAGATGCAGTGGGACCGGAGAGCTTGGCATTCGACCCGACTGGAAAAGGTCCATACGCTGGAGTTTCCGATGGCAGAATCATCAAGTTGCAGGAAAATGGATCCCAATGGAAAATTTTCGCCATAACTTCTTCCAAGAGGTACTTTCCCCCTTATCAATTTCTTCTTTTTGCTTGCCACAAATTCAATCCTTAGAAAATGGCCCATGTCCAAACCTCCTATTTAATCACACTTGTGAACTCAAAAATCTTAAGAACACTTTTCAAGTATGTAACGATGAGGCTACTGAAGTGTTGTTTTATGTTTTTTTTTTTTTTTTTGAGAATGTGTTGTTTTATGTTATTAAGAGGTGTAAGTTTATAATTTCCAAAATTTTTGTTTATAAATGTTGAGACCAAGAATTTAGTTTAACTACAAATAGATTCCTTTCTCCTTATCCCTCATAGCATGATACACTTATTTGGATAGCGTCTATTTTTGTTTGAAATAGGAATTCATCTAAATTTATCTGAATTTGTTTTTAAAACATAATCAAATGTTATATAATATTATCATAGGCTTCCTGTTATAAAATCAGAAAATTACTGAGATACTATAAAAAAAAATAAGATAAATTTATTATAATTTATTTAGACCTACTACTCTTTTATTAAGAGATATAGATAAACCTCATAATGGAAATTATTTCAATCAAAGATAACTAACCCGGTTAAGGATAGAAAAAAAACCTACCATCATCCTTATTAATAGACTTGAACCTTGAATTTTAATAATTTTTTTTTCATGATATGGAATTATAATTGTTGAGTTATTTATTTGAAATAAAAAATCTAAAAAACATAATTATTGTATATTTGAGCTCTTATAAGTTTCTAATATTGAATGAACAATAAAACATCTTGAAAAAGAATAAATGAAATAATGTTGACCCACAAACATTAATTAAAAGAAAACATTTAAGATGTTGTAATTTTATTGAAAATTCCAATGAAACTTTTTATAGGTTTAAATTACAATAAAACGAAAGATTAAAAATAATAATATAATTAAATATTGCAAATGAGTGAAAAAAATTTAAATTTTGATAAATCTAAGATGAAATAGAAAGAGTCCCCAAAGAAATGCATATATCTTTGATAAAAATAATTTGAGAAGAAAAGGTGATAGATTTCATATAGTAAAGTGCCACAAGTTTTTTTAAGTTTGATGAAAATGATTGAAAAATCTTTGACATTTCAAAAAGGTTATAGAGACTACTGTCAAATGTTAGAAACTAATTAAATTAATATTTAAAAGGGTAAAATTATTATTTAATTATTAAATAAGTTAAAAATATTAAAATATTCTTGTATGTATTTTTAAATGAGAGATAAAAATAATAAATTTGATGAGACTTGAATCTAAAATCTTTAAGTAAAAAAAATAATACTTTAATTATTAGGAGACAACACTTATTGACACTAATTGTGAATATTTTTTATATATATAATAAATTAAATTAATTAAAAAATAGTCGGCCGGTCATCATTTTTTAATGACGGTGGAACATTAAAAAATATTAAATTTTATATTATTGAACTCTTTTTTTTATTTATACAATAATAGAATCATTTTTTGCCCCAAAAAAAGACCAAAAATGCCGCCCCTCATTCTCATTTTTTGCCATCTTTTAGTCTTTTTTTTTAAATAACCAATTATTATGTAAATTATAAAAAATGTAGTCAAATATTATAAAAATGTCCCCGTTTTTATGGTGATAATAGGCTAATTTTATTTTATTTTATTATAAAAATATAAACTAATTCCATAATTCCATATAAATTAATTCTATAAATATTTTAATACTTTACTCATTTTTTATCAATTAACCGCTAAGTTAAACGATTTCCATCTCTAACAACAGTCTCCATGATCCTTCTGAAATCTCAGAAATATTTCAATTCCTTCCACCAAATTTGAAAGTTCTATATGTCCATTATCCAAAATTAAAAAAAAAAAGAGAGAGAGAAGCGTCAAATAAGCCCAAACGACGTCAAAATTTGACCGTTACCTTTATTTTTCAAATTCTTCTTTTTTCCCCTACAGGTACTCAAATTCTTTCCCAACTAAATTAACCATAATTCTCTATTTCTCTTTCTCTCTCTCAATTCTCGTCCTCTCAGTATTCATAAATCATATCCCATTCTATTTGTACATACTGAGGGCGTTTGTTATGTCGAATAAGGATTAAATTGGATTGGATTTATTAGAATTAAATAGACGGATATAAATGAATTATATTTAGTATTATCTTGTGTTAGTGTATTATAGATTAAGATTAGATAATATATAATTTTATTGTTAAAATTATTTTAAAAAATAGATATTTATGTAATTATTAATTTTTCTATATTGGTGCAAATGAAAACTAAACAAATATTTTAATGATTAATTATTTGTTTATAATTATATTCTATTAGTATTATATTTTACTATTCAATAATAAGTAAAGATTTTTTTTACTTTCACAAGGTTTGAAGTTTGCTTTTCTATTGATTAGGTACTTTTTTTTAAATAATAATAAATTTAATTTTATATGAGTATTATTGTATAAAAATGTACAAAGGCTTAAGTCTAAACTCATATACATACTTATATACGTATAATAAGATAAGTCACAAGGTCGAAAATCACTTTATAGGGCTCGATGTATGGGTCATGAATTGAAATATATATATAAGGTTACAGTAATTAAGGTCGAAAGCATGTGGACTCTTCTCGATTAAGAACCAACTTAGAGATACTTAATCTAAGATTAAAGAAGTCCATATTAATAAGATTAAAGAGTAACGGAGAAACACAATCCAATAGCGTCTTATTTGATTTTTAAAATTCTTATAAAATTAAAATTGGTAATTTTTTTATTTTACTTAGTAATTAAATCACCTAATATTTTTTTATTTAAAATGGTATTAGTATTTTTTTATTTAATAAATTCATTTTTTTAATAAGATTACAGCTCATTAAATATATAAAATTTTAAAAGAATAAAAAATTTAATAAAATATTTTAACCTAATATAAACATTAAACCTTATAAAATGGCTTGAATTAAACGTAAAATTCATTATTCGTTAAAGGTTATTAAATATTATTCTCAACTACTTTTCATCCACTATTACAATCATTCACCATTATTAAATTTCGATTTTAGTTCACTTTTTTTATCACTCTTGCCTCTTACATTGCCATTTAAAACACCTCGAAATACCAAACAAAACCCCTTTATTTATTGTTGTAAGTTACAACTTGAAAACCTTAGGGAACACAAACTTTAATTTTGCCTTAGTTCATTTACGGCTACACAACATTATACCCTTTGACATTTTTCTCATTATTTCACAAGAAATTTAATTACAACAATAGCTTTGCGCTTGTACCAGATCTCCACATCTATACAAATATATTGCCATCCTATAGACATAAGGTTAAAGAGGCGTGTCCCTAGACTTTCCTTACATAAAAAATACCTGTCACCAACTACACTACCTGTATACATACATACATCATCTTCCAAGACACGTTTTCTTCATTATTTATTATGCTAATCCAACTACCGCACATCTCTGAGACGAGGTTTATTTAAAAGAATTGTTTTTTTTTAAAACAACTGCAAATTCGTACCATTAGACCTCCGAAACTCTGAGAGCTCTTTACAAATTTGATAGGTTTTACATAAAAATTTGTTGAGATCTAATATATGTAGTAGATGTATATATATTAAATTATATTTATTATTTGAAATATGTATTTTATATATATTTAACGCAGCGGAAGTATTTAAATACGTAATAAATATAATAAATAAAATATATTAATCATATTAATATATTAATAATATTAAAAATTCACCTGAATATGTAATATTATACATGTATTTTTTTAAAGTTTGCATTGAAACTAACTCATTGCCAGTTCTAATCACTAACTCAATAGGCTTAGCGAATTAGAACAGCAGCCCCATATTGCAACACGTGATTAACTCTTAAATCAAAAATGTCTAATAATGTATTTTCTTCCTTTTCTCTAAAAAAATAAAAAAATAGAATATGAAACAATTCACAATTGCTTCTAATGATATCATAAAAAAAATTAAAATAATTTTATTTTTTTATTTTCTTTTATTTTCTTTTCTTTTTCTTCTTCTTTTCCTTCTTCTTCTTTAAGAAAATAATGAAACATTTTCATTTCTTCATTTCCATTTCACGTCTCTTGCACGCGCACACACGCCTAATTCACACAATCTCAAAATATATATATATATATATATCTAATAACATTAAATAATAATATAATATATTATATAATATTAATAATAATAACGGGTGCTAATTATTTAGCACCCAAAATTATTATATTATATAATCTAATCTAATAATAAAAATATTTATGATTATTTACCCTCATAAATAATTACCAAGTATATTTTTTAGGGGTTCTATCAAATTTCACATTTGGTGGGACTCAATCGAAAGTTCACAATGCGTCACGTATCATTATACAATTATTAAATAATAATTATTGACTAATTATTATATTTAACACTTAAATACAGACATGCACGCATTCATGTGATAATGCTGAATATTGCTAGATTAAACAATTTAATCTAACACGCTGTCTAAGTGCACAACGAGTACACTCCATATCACGAGACTCCTAGGTCCACACCCGATTAATCAAATGGAACTATTCCATGAGTGCATGAGTAATGTCCCACGCAAACATCACGGATATTACAAATAAGCGCATTGAACCATGCAAGTTGAGGTTACAACGTATACGTATAGTCCTTCCGTCATGATATCCTGGATGTGTTGGGGATATAGATTATCGCCACCAAATCCCCATGTGCTCATCCATATCCTATCTTCAGACTTTTATCTCACTAAACAATATGTGCAAACTCTTTTTTTATATTGTTCTACCTTGACAGAAACTTTTTTCCGAGATTAATGCTTGTGACCACAAGACTTTTCGAGATACAGTCTCAAAGCATCTGAATATCTAATTTCTTATTCGAACTTACGGATCTCATAGTTGTACACACCAGACTCCATAAGCATCGGACCATACCTAGCGACATTCAGCGGTTACATTATGAAAAGTCTGTGACATGCGTGGAACCAAAGTATGGTAGATCACTTACAAGTCACCGTGGCACTCAGGTCAAAAAATCACGTATACTACTCAACTCAAGAGGACCCTCAATTAACGACTTACATAGGGTGTCTATCGGAGACTCTTGTGAGTCTGTCCCATATCCAGTCCTAATTGGATACCCATATGTCAATACGAGTTCCAAGCTCACAGTCGGTTAGGAATGATCATCTATACCCTATAAGTACGATATATGCTAATCTATATTATACGTATCCACCGACAAACCCTCATCGGCAGAAATAGATCAAGGACAATTATTCGAGAACATACTTGCGCAACTGACATTTTCTGACACCTGAATGCAACTCTTACAACTATGCAGTTACTAGTATATTTCCAAGTCTATGTCCTATTACATATAAGGCTCTAACTCTTGGATCTTTGTTGAGTATTATAGTCAATTAACACTTAGCAGTGCTAATATTTAGCATTTATATTTCTCAGCGTGGCTAACTATGAGCGCTTATCTAAACTCTTTTAAATCGTATAATATCTGTAGCATTACATTGCATGGTACTATATAAATAGGTATTAGTGATTTAATGATAATGTACACTTATATAAACACACAAGTGTATATACATTCAGGAATGATAAATAAGCACCAACCCTAACAGAATTTATAAAGATGAAAAAGTTGAGATCTATTTTTCAGGTTCAAGCTATATCTTCGTACATATACATCCTATCATGTTAGAGAATAACTATAATTAATAGGTTCTACCGTATCACGATCTCTCAAAATTATCTTAAATAATAAATAACGTTTTTTTAGGATAAAGAAAAATTAAGTATATGTTTAAGATTATGTTGTTAGTAAAATACTTTTTTAAAAAAGAACTATTATTCAAGATATGTTTAACAAAAAATTTAAAAATAATTATTTAAGAATTTGATTATTAAATATATTTTTTCATTAAATTTGAAGTCGTAGATGATTAAATTATACATATAGGGTTGAATTACCCATTCAATCCCTATCTTTTTTAAATACATCGGTTATGTTAAATACTCACTTTTTATATTCTTTTATCATTTTATCCTTAATTAATATGATGTGATATATATTAATATAATAACTTTTAGTGATGATTAAAAATTTAAAAATAGATAATAATTACTAATTTTAAATTAATTGGTTATTAAGTAGTGATTAAAAATGATAATATTACACCTTGATTGATCTAAGATTATAACTTGAAGAAATTAAGAATAAAAATAAATAAATAATTACAAATTGAAACTATGAAACTTTTTTTCCATGCAATACCATCAATCTCCAAACCACCATTTATACAAAGACCATCAATCACTAAATCTCCATCCTAACACCTAACAATATCATTAATCACCAAACCATCATCTCAACAATACCACCAATCACCAAAACATCATCCCAACAATACCACCAATCACCAAACCAATATTCCAGCAATATCATCAATCACCGAACCATTATCCAACAAGAACACATTAATCTTTTAGTTTTTTTTTTCCTCATATAAAGGTGGAGGAGATGAAAGGAGGAGCAGTGGAGGGTCGGTCAATTGATTAGTCAGTTGGTGGAACGCAAGTGTGGTGGAGGGGAGTTATGGTAGAGCACCCTAATGGATGTGCCCAAAACCAACCCTGGTTTTGGAAGAGGAAAAAGAGAGAAAATTAAAATTAAAATTAAAATATGAGGGAGAAAAGTGGTGGGGGAAAATTAAAATTAAAATGCAATATTTTTTTTTTATTAATGTAAAATTTATAATATTATAAAAGGCATGTTTACTCTTAAAATGTTAATTTTAAACAAAATATTTTAAATGACGAGATTAAATAAGATATTTTTAAAATATTAAAGATTTAGGGGGTAATTTAAAATTTATATAAGTATATAACTATAAATTTTTCTTTATCAAAACATAAAAATATAGGGATTGGAATGTTATTACTTTATATACACACATATAGGGACGATACAATCCCCATGGGAACATGTGTTAGTAGGGGTGGGCATTATTTTTGAATACGACTTATTTTGACTTGATTCATCTTTAAATTTTGGGTTAGGACGAGAATGAAAATAGGTTTAGGACTCATTCGGGACAGTATTTTTTATCTCGAACGGAACAGGTCAAGTTTAAGAAATTCTTGAACCCAAACAGAAATTTTTGACCCGTTCTAAACCCGATCCGAACCGTCCCGAATCCGTCTCGAATTGTCTCAAACCAGACCCAAACCGTTCTGAATTATCCCAAACTCATCCCGAATCGTTCCGAACTGTCCCGAAGTATCCCAACTTCTCTCGAACCTAAATTAAAATTAAGTCTTTTTAAAATAATTGTTTTAAAAAATATTGAAATTGTTTTACCCAATCTATCCCGCTCAGGTTTAGATAGGGGTCGAAAATTCCCAAACTTAAAATTGCCTAACCCTATGTGACAGGTTTACTTTTCTTGTAATCAAATTAACAAATAAATAAAGCTACATTTTTTTAATAATATTTTAAATTTTTCATTTCAAATGATATGTTAATAATAATTAAATAATGAAATAGTGTAACAGAATATTTAAATTTTATATTATTATATTATTTAATGGTTATTTAAAATAAATAAAAAATTAAAATACTATTTAAAAAGTAGAGTGTAGGATTACTTTTAACAAATTTCACGTATAAATCCCCATTTCGTGTTCCCTCCTACTGAACGCTCGACAACCGCGCATTCATTTTACGCTTCAAAACATCTCATCTTTCTCCCCAAACATGAACTTGATGAGATCAAGGCTTATCTTCTTCGCTGCGGCTATACTAGTTCTTCTCGTTGCCTTTCTCACCATCAATCATTTCATATTTTTCTCTCCAAAATCCAAAGTAGACAAATCATTGGGAGCTATTTTCATTGAGGGAGCAGTCGGCCCTGAAGGTTTTGCATTTGACACACTTGGTAAAGGTCCTTATACTGGCATATCGGATGGCCGGATAATCAAATGGCAGCCAAATGAACGCCGCTGGATTAATTTTTCTCTAACTTCTCCAAAGAGGTAACTGTTTACCTTCCGCCGTAATTACATGAACCATGTTTCATGTATCATGTGTTGTTTTGGTGAAACTCAAAATTAAGGAGAGAGAGAGAGAAGAAGTATAGTTCAACAGATCATGTAGTCATGCACCTAAGATGAATTAATTGGACATTTTATTTAGCTTAACATAGCTCAAATCTAATCAAACTTGACAGGGGTGGTTGTGAAGGGGCGCATGCATATGATCATGCCGAAAAGGAGCACATTTGTGGGCGTCCATTAGGGCTGTGCTTCAACAGAAACAATGGTGACCTCTACATTGCTGACGCATATATGGGTTTGCTTAAAGTGGGGCCTAAAGGTGGCTTGGCCACTCCCATTGCCACACAAGCCCAAGGCATCCCTTTCAGATTCTGCAATAGTCTTGACATCGATCACTCTACCGGAATGGTCTATTTTACTGACAGCAGCACTCGATTTCAAAGGAGGTACCTACCAACGAATTTCCTCTCAACATTAATTAATTAGCTCCATATATGTCAATTCTAAGTTTGTTGATTTCTAACTTCAAATTTAATTGATTTTTCAAACTACAACTAATCCTATTACGCGCATGCAACGCAACTCTCAAGTTTGTGCGTGTGTGTTTCAAGTTAGGATTCAAAAAAGTTAATGTTGTGCATTAAATAAAAATTATTAGAGAAATATACATTAATATCACTTATTTTATATTTATATATTTTATAATCATAGAATTAAAATGTGATTTTTAATAACTACAAAGTTCAAAATCGGATCATTTTATTTTTGAATCATATTTTATCTTTCTCCCACTATTTTCTTATAAAACTTAAATAACACTTTAAAAAAAATCTAAACTTAAGACTAAGTAAATTGGGTATTTGGGCAATGACATTTTTTAAAATTGGAAACTAAAAAAGTCAATTAGAAAGTGAAAATTCAGAAAATAGACGATAAGCACTGCACCTAGCGTGAGAAGTGGAAAATTTTGAATTTCTTTTTTGTCTTTGATTTTATTCTTTTTTTTTTCATTCAATATTTTTCTCTCCAACTCACTTTATTTTTTATTCATTTCATCACGATATACTACTATATTTTTATACTTATATTTTTTTTTATAATTAAATACAAAACAAATTTAAAATATATAATGAAACAATAAATTTTTGAGTTATATTAATAATAAGGGCAATTTTATTCATTTATTGCCTTCTTAGTTAATAAAAATTAATTAAATAATTTTTTGGCATAAAAAATTATGACTTTAAAATAATAATTATTTGTGTAAATTTCCCAAAATATTGTCTATTGGCCAATTAGGCCAATGTAATAGGTGGTTGGTTGACAACTCGTGAGTCAAAATTTTGGTCTACGTCTAACACTCAACACACACGTAGAAATCACTTCTAAAAAAGACGGGCGTACATTCAAATTCAATATCTGTTTCAAAAAATTACTTTCAAAATTTATTATTATTAAGTTAATATAAACATTAAAACCTACATATAAAAATCTACAAAAGAAAAAAAAAAGCAAAAATATTTCCAAATATAATAAGTTTGTGATGCTTTTATTAAACTAAGAACGTCTTAATTGCTCTTGTATTATTGCACTCTTTTCAGATTTTTGCAGTGGTATTTATTTTGTGCACATGTATATATCATTGATTAGAGAGTAGATATAGTAAGAAATTAATAAGGAGTGCACTGGAGTACTCAAGATTAATTTGAGACGATTAATTTAGTCTCAAATCAAATATATGATCACAAATTAATTTACGGCAAATAAATGCTGATAATTAATATTTTTTCTTAAGGAATAGATTTTTTTTAGTCATGTATTGCATAGATATATGTTGCGGTAATAAGTTATGCTTTTTAGTTTTACACACATTTAGTATCAATTAAATCACAGTCTTGATACCCTTTTACTTTATGCGCATGCAGAAGACATATCTCACAAATAAATAAGAACGCATAAGATTAATATATCAATAAAGATAAAAATAAATAAATAAATCACAAGACAAAAGATATATGTGGTTAAGCCAAAATGCCTACCTCACTGAAGATTCATGATCTAACTTCTTTTATTGATTAGATTACTGAATATCTTCTTACATTATTATGATCTTACAAGATTCCTTAGTATCTTTTATTGTAGACCTTTTAGGATCTTTCTAGATCATTATAACCTTTATAAAATCTCTCAGTATCTCTCACCCCATAAGATATTTTTATAAGAAATACAATAATATCATGAGCATCTGCCAAAAAGATCTATTGTGTTTCTTTTGTTCACTTAAGAATCAAAAGAAAAGACTCTAAAAGGTTACACCCTAGTGCAGTGCACCATGCACTTAGTGCCTACCTAACTCCTCTAATCTCTCTTATGGTTTACATTTTAAAATCTTAAATGCTTAGATTTTTCTGGTATTTTAAAATATTTATATAATGAGTAAAACACCTATAGAAACTCCAATCCTTATTAGAATAAGAGTCCACATATTTAGGAGTCTAAAACCCCCCCTCAAAGAAGTTAAAACGAGCTAAAACGGACTTTCCCGAAGCTGAGTGCCACGGTGCTAATGCTAGTACTCTCCAATGCTGCAGCGCTAGCCTAGCACTACGGTGCTGCAGCTTGGTCATGCAAACCCTATTTTTCTTTACTTTTCTACACGTTCAAGTCCCGTCTTACTCCTCCTTTGTGTATCCAATATGTCCTTGACTTCAGAATGATTCTTCTCTTGATATTCATCTCAATTCTTACCCATATAAGATTGTTGAATCACCAATTTCTAACATATCCCTCCTTAATTCAAATTGTCTCTTTATGAAGCTAATCAACATCATCCTCTCCTAAATGCTCTTTAGCATTCTCTCTTAGTTAAATTCCACACTTAACTGAGGCTTTTGTCACTACAGTCTCTAAAGATTCCTGAATGTTAATGTCTAGAGTATTCCTAATATTGCAATCTCTCATGTCCCAAAAACACCATGACCACAATCCTTTAATGACTAAAAACGTATTTTTACCATTACTACTCTTCCCACACATTCTCTTTCAACCCTTGCCACAATGTGAGATAATTCAAAAGTTGCTTTATGGTCGGTTTAATATCAACAACCATATGTTGAACCTATACAAGTACTTTTTCTTAAGAAATAGCCTTTCACTCTACTTCTCACCCTTCGATTCTTTAGCATTCTTTTTAGTATTCCTTTTTTATCTTCCATAAATATCCCTATTTTGTTCTAATAGTCCTGAGTCCATTAAGTTTTCATGAAATAAGGAACAAAATCTCATACTTAGTTACTCCATTGTCTTTTTTATCACGTAGTCTTAATCTTATTTTATAAATCCCATATGACTTATTAAAAGTTATATCTCAACTCATAATAGATTTACCACTAGTAGATAACGATTCTCCATGACTCACGTAAAAATAATATCCTAGAACCAAAATAATTCATTCATCAAACACTCATTCCTCTAGAAGCTCTCATGTTATTAATGTATTTGCCTAATCATCCAATAGACTTGTAAATCTATCTTCTCGTTCTATCTTAGTCTTTCTTTTTGAACTATTCCTTATCAAGTGCCCGAAACACTTTTTGGATCTGCCCTCTAATCTTGATTGTTCTTCTTTTGATATCTTTATTTTGTATCCAATCTAAATAATTCCTCTGAGTATGACCTAGATGACGCTGTCTTTTTGGTAGTCTCTTTATCCCAAAAACTTTCTAGTAAAGCTATTATCTTTTTCTCTTTCAGATAACCATCTTTTCTATTGTTCTTCTCTTATATTTGTGAGTCCCATAATTGACAATCTTTTGCTCTACAATCTAGCTTTACTGCTTGCTTTGTAATCTGAACTTCAAACTATGCTCTGATACTAGTTTATTGCAATATCAAGCTATGCACTTTAGTTTTACACCCCTTTGACATCAACTAAGTCACTACCTTGATACTTTTTTACCTTATGTACATGCAGAAGACATACCTCATAAATAAGTAAGAACACATAAGATTAATACACCAATAAAAATAAAGAAACAAATCATAAGATACAAGATATATGTGGTTCGGCCAAAATGCCTACGTCTACATGGATCCATGATTCAGCTTCTTTTAATGATTAGATTACTGAGTATCTTCTTACATCACCATGATCTTACAAGGCTCTTTAGTATCTCTCATTGTATATCTCTAAGGATCTTCCTGGATCACTATGACCTTTACAAAACCTCTCAGTATCTCTCACTCTATATGAGATTTTTACAAGGAATACAATAATAGCCCGAGCCTCTACCAAAAGAATCTTTGGTGTTTCTCTTGTTCACTTAAGAATAAAAAAAATACTCTAAAAAGTTACACCCTAGTGTAGTGCACCATACACTTAATGCCTACCAGACTCCTTTATTCTCTCTTATGGTTTATAGCTTATAACCTTAGATATTTGACTTTCTCTTGTGTTTTGAAGAATTTATATAGTGAGTAAAATACCCTAAAAATTCTAATCCTTATTGGAATAAGAGTTCATATGTTTAAGAGTTCAAAACCCCTTCAAAGAAGTCAAAACAAGCTAAAAATAGACTTTCCTAAAGCTAAGATTTTCTTCACTTTTTCACACTTCTAAGTCTCTTTTTGCTCCTCCCTTCTGCATCAAATGCATTCTTAACTTTAATGTGATTTTACTCTTTGTATTTATTTCGATTATTATCCATACAAGATTATTAAATCACGAATTGTTAAATTATGTTAGAATTAAAGAAGAGGGAAGTGAAGGGACCCAAACCTACCAACTAAAAATGCAAGTGTGAAGTACTAACAATAAGACTTCTTTTTAGGAAATAGAGTTCAAAGCATGAATTAAATGTGCTTGTCCAGTTATGCTATAAAGGGGAAATATTCTATATGCGTACAATTAAGAAAAAAATTTGGCATATTTTCTGAAAATGTAGTAGATGTTATATAGATGCCTTAAAGAGTGATCCACAAATACATTATATATTGATATGGATATATGTGCCCTTATGGTTAGATTTTATTTAAAATTTTACAATGTGAAAATTTGCAGGAATTACATGTCTATAATACTAAGCGGAGACAAAACAGGAAGGCTAATGAAATATGACCCAGATAACAAACAAGTAACTGTTCTTCTTAACCATCTCTCATTTCCAAATGGTGTGGCTTTAAGTGAAGATGGCAACTATATTTTACTTGCTGAGACAACAAGCTGCAGAATCCTAAGGTATTGGCTAAAAACATTGAAAGCTGGAAATGTTGAAGTTGTTGCTCAACTCCCAGGGTTTCCAGATAACATAAAAATGAGCCCTAGAGGAGGATTTTGGGTTGGTATAAATTCAAGAAGAAAAGGGATTTCTGAGTTTGTTCTTTCATATCCTTTTATAGGTAATGCTTTGCTTAAGCTACCTATTGACATTGTTAAAATTCATTCAAATTTGGTTAAGCTTAGTGGAAATGGTGGACTGGCAGTAAGGTTAAGTGAAGATGGTAATATATTGGAGATATTAGAAGAAAAAGGTAGAAAGCGATGGACATCTATAAGCGAAGTTGAAGAGAAGGACGGGAATTTGTGGATTGGATCGGTGAATATGCCTTTTGTTGGCCTGTATAACACATCTGAATCATAAAAACAATAACTGTTAGAAATAAAATTACTGTTAATGCACTTAAAATATGAGTTGCAATAAAAATATTTTCTGATTTAATAACTTATTTATTCATACATTATTTTGAGTATATACTATTAAGCACACATTTATAAAGCATGTTATTTAAGTGACGAGCGTAGGATACTAATACAGACATATATAAGTTATAAGGTCTTATAAACAAAAGAATGTTCACGATCATTACAGGAATGAGCATTTTATTGTATAAGACTGTAATTTTTTTATTTTATCTTTGATAATTGAAGTAGAAACTTCGATTAGAAAAAATACTATATTTGGTATATTAAATATGTTTATTGTGAATTTTGATCTAGTTAAAAAAATATCATTAATCAAATAATGAACTTGTATTCATGTATTATTTCTTTTGAGTTATTATAAAGTAAGATCAAATTAATGGTCAAAACCCCCCATGATTTAGAGATATATGATTTCACAAGTCGTAAGAATATATATTTACAAGATAAAATTTATATTTAATGATGTTCATTTAAACTATTTGCAATGCTTGGTTATTTAAATTTGTGCCTGTAATTTATTCAATAAATTATTTATTAAATAATAATATTTATTTTTAAATTTATTTATGAATGTAAAGATATTGAATAATGTTCATTTAAGCATTTAATGAAGTAAGGGTAAATATATAATTAAAGATATAAGATATTTTTTTTAAGTTTACCTTTAATTATGGATATTAAATAGATGGTCAATTAAATGATTATTATTAATATTACACTAAGCTTAATTTAATTAAGAGAATTTTAATTAAAATAGACTTAATTTATTTTTTGCATGGGTTACTATAATGCAATTTTTGACTTTTAGTGAAATAACTTGAATTAAATTAAAAGATCTAGTAGATTATGAGATAACTTGAGTTTGGCCTTTTAAGTTAAAGTTAAGAAGTTCGTGTGTCTGATGATCCCTCTACTAAATCAAATCTTAATTAAACTTTAAATTCCTAAGAAGTGATGCTTATATAGGGGAAGTAGAGAGTATTAAGTATAAAATTTATTTACATATTTTATGTTTAGAAAAAGAGAATAAGCTACTCTTTTTTTTTTAATTTATAGCATTTTTTAGGGAGATCCTCGTGTCCATACACGTGAGTTTAAAAATTCAAGATAGTATAGAAACTTGTAGCTAATCAATTCAAGTTTAACAATGATACTTTGTTGCCGGGTAGATAAATTATTTAAATTATTTAAACTAGGTAGATAAATTATCAATGGTACTTTGTTGCGATTGTATTATAGTCTTGATCTCTTACAGCTCCATCTTTGTTGCCTTTAATTCACTATATAATGCTGACTCATTTTGACTAGATGTATTTTGCCTCTTAACTCTAAGTCACAAGTAATAAGTATTTTTCTTTTTAAACACTTCTTGAGATAAATGCTCATTTATGAGTTGTTCAGATCCCTTAATAATTATCTGCTTTTGAAGTTGTTGCGTCTTCTTCTATAAATAATAAAAGTCAAATATTGACAAAATAATAATTTCATCACTTTAATAAATCAATTAATTAAAAAATAATGCTAAACATGCAAAAATAATTTTAAAAAACAGCTACATATTGTGATTGCACCTCAATATTTATCCATCATTTATTAGCACTCTATAGGTAGCCGAAAATAATTTTGGAAAGCTTTGTACTTCACCACTCTTAGTCTATGTCTAAAATAAATATTTAAAAAAAAATAAGAAAAATATGTGAAATATTATTAAGATATGAAAATGAAAAGATTATTACCTTAGAGTTTTTCTCACGATGAGCAACAAATGATTTAAACCCATCACGGTGATTATATGAGAGTTTCTTCCTTTTTTTTTTTTTACACCTTTCCTAAAAGTTTAAAAGAAACAATAAATTTTAGTACAATATATAATATAAATTTAAATAATAATATTTTACAAATTTTAAAAATAAAATTAATTTATCAAAATTTTGACAGTATCTCCCATGTATTTTAGCTATAAATGTCATACTCCAGACCTAAATGATCTAACACATGACATAACTTATACTCATTCAATAGTGTACACTCATAAATAACATTGCATAAAATTTCAAATTTAAATTTAACATAGGAATCCTTAGCAAGTTACTAGCAAGTTTAACACAAAGATCAACCAATGACTATACTTGGTGAAAATAAACCAAATACAACTACACCTAATAAAATAATATATAAGTATTTATTCAATAGGGACAAATCAAATATCTTAAATCATGTGTCCACAAATGAAACACTTAGCAACTTAGGGAACCCAAGGGACAACAGAAGCCTTGCCAAATTCACTAAGCACACATGTATCTTATTTACCTAAAATCACCATAAACTATAATGAGTATAAAACTCAGTAAGTATAATAGTTTTTCATATATTAAAATAAAAATACATATATGTATACACAATGCTTGTATATGATATGCTGTGATAAATCAAAATCTAAATCAAAATCTTAATCTTATCAAATCACATGTTAGGTAAGCGCTTACACATTCTTTCAAAACATATAATAGGAATATCATCACTCAACTAATACTTAGTAGGACTTTTATATCACATATCACATAATGAGTCAAATGTCACCCGTCGATGACATACCATATGAGATGAATAGCATAAGTGAGGCTTAAATTACACAAATATAACGCTCATACCCGAAGGTAAGAGTCAAACTCTCACCCTGATCATCGATGAGTCCTCTCACATGCACTAATACGCCACCACACGAATGTGATAACTCACTCTTCTTTTAGGTACCAATAGGATTCTCCCTACATACGGAACACATAACATATACCAATCCCGAAGGAAATGCCATACATAAAGGCTCAACAAATCACATAAAATGCCTACTAAGTAAATAGCGAGTTCAAGCATCTTTCACATTTCATATCAAAATATACTTTGACATAACATAAACATATTTCTAAGCACATTTACAAAATCATATATAAACAATTACTATGTTTATTGTGATTTCGGTAAAAATCTAGTATACTTACTTCTTAACACTTTCGAGTATAAGGCATAATTCTCCTTAACCTATCAATAGAGATTAATTATTTCATAAGCCTCACCATTCACACAAAACACTTTAAAATAGCTTGTAAAAGTACACATATTGCACTTATCACATCAAATTGGTCTAATGACTTAGTTTCTCAAAATTTATCATTCTAACCACTTACATTTAACAAACTTTTCTTGTACATCAAATGATATCCAATTACTCCAAAATCAAAATATATCATTCTTGACTCATATATCCTTCTTATATATTAATATTATATCATAATTCCTACACAATCCATTTCTTAAATACCATCAAATCCAAACTATTATCCTTATAAGATCAAGATATTTATTGAACAGTATTAAATCTCTCAATTTTATAAAATCATATACTAACTCAAAAATTATAACAATACCACATAATTACTGTTAACACATATCTTAATCCATGATAAATGTTTTACTTCAAAATCTCTGTCAAAAGTATTTTAGAACTATTTTATTCCATAACATTAAAAATCTGTTCATCAAATAGTACAGTGAGTTGATACATTTTAGAAAATCATAACAGTATGATCACATTCATATAAATTTTCGCAATTGTTGAATATATCATAGTAGACATGTAAAATAATAATATTCTAAAATTTCATAATTTTTTAAGATCATATAGTAGACCAAAAATTGTTCACCACTTTAGCATACTGTTAACACAAGAAATTTCTAGAATTTTTGGGTCATCTTTGTAAATTCATTAAAACTTCATTTTTTGGAATTTTTAATCAATTCAAAGTCTCAAATTATTATAGACATATCTAATTTCATATTCTCAAAATCCAAAACCAGAATCGAAAGTACAATAATTTATAAAATTCTCGGATCAAGAGACTATCAAATAGAAATTCTGTAAATTCATCATGATTTATCCAGTTATTTACATAATCATCATCAATTCTCAATATATCTTATAAAATTCACATCAAGTCCTCAATTGTACATATTTTCAGAAATCATAACTTAAAGGAATTAACTTAATTAACACCAAAAAAACTAAGAAATGGTTATAATATACCACTTAAAGTTTAAAATTCTAAATTTCTTCTTCTTCTTCTCTTTCTCTTCCCTCTTTTTCTCTTTTTTATCTCTCTAAAATGGGTAGCTCGACCCAAAAATGAGTAAATTAGGGTTTAAAATGTGTAATTTTATACTAAGAGGCTAACTTTTAGTATTTATAAATTAACCCCCAAAATTTTTAAAGTATTATAATTTGGTCCCTAAAAAAAATCAAAAGTCTTGCAAATAAACTCAATCTTAATAGTAGGTTCTTATTCTATACAAACAATACTAATAACAATATATAAATCAAGTATTACCCACATATAAATAAAATATGAATATTATATATAAATATTTATTCTTTTCGGTTGTGGATAAGTGGTTACTACAATAAACATCTTGTAATACAAGAAAAATAAACACTTCATAATATTTACAATTTACAAGAATGATATTAGAATCTCATATCCCACCAGTACACAATAAACTTTAACAATAAAATCCCAGCAATATCAAGCTTCTCCTTCCTTAAAGTAGTTAATTAAAATATTAGCACATTTAAAAGAAAACTAATAAAATATAAAATTAATACCTGATACTTTTCTTTAGACCAAAGATCGCATAAATACTCTCAATATTTAGTGGAGATCTTATTTAGAGGATGTCTAAATGCCTCCTCATATGACTGGAATATAGTATAACTCTTTTTTAATTTGTAGCAATGACTATAATAACATTCACCCATAATATCATTCACGCATATTGTACATGGTGTTGGTTCAAATCCAAATTTATTCTATTTTGTATTAGTGAATATATTAAAATATTTGTAAGTAATAAAATCACACATCAACGTTAAAAAATTAAAAATTTATACACCAAATTATTTTTGAATAACTTTATCCTCACACTCTATGGTATATGGCTCCAAAAGTAAACATGAAGAGGAGCAACATTTTGAGTGACATAGCATACTTGCTAGATAGTTTTGTTGCTGAAGTTTCTCAATTTAGAACCTAAAAATAATTACCTCTTTGCCCTTAATTTTTTTGCAAATTTACTGGAAAGACACTATCTTTCTATAAGAAAATATATTCTAATGCTCAAGTTAGTACTTGATTAAAAAAAAAAAAGGTGCTAGTGTGTGGGAATATTTCAAAGACAAGCAAGAGAGTGATAAATGAATTTTATATGGGCATAGAATATTTTCATGGAGTGTATGTAAATAAATAATTCTATGAATTGTAAATGAATGAATGAATAATGAGCCAAGGTAGTATATGTTAGAGTTAGTGCTTACATGTCATCCTTAAATATACATATACTTATTATTTATACAAGTGTACATTCCTATTAAATCGTTAATGCCTACTTATGGTACTATGTAATATAACATTATGAACATTGTATGATCTGAGTATGATCTGAAAGAGTTCAAATCTGATATAAAGAAATTTAGATAAGGGCTCACAGTTGGCCACGCTGAAAGATATAAATGTTAAGTGTTATCACAACTATTTATTAGCTTGTTATAATACTCAGTGAAGATCCAAGAGTTAAAGCATTGTTTGTAATAAGACATAAACCCGGGAATATACTAATAATTACATAATTACAAGAGTTACAATCAGGTGTTAGAAAATGTCTGTTGCACAAGTATGTTCTCTAATATTATCCATGATCTATTTCTGCTGATGCGGGTCTATCGGTGGATACCTTTACATAGATCAGTATATGTCGTACCTATAGGGTATAGATGGTTATTCCTAGTCAATGTAAGCTTGGAGCTCATATTGACATATGAGTATCTCGTTAGGACTGGATATAGAACAGACTCATGAGGGCCTCCGATAGACACCCTATGTAAGCCGTCAACGGAGAGTCCTCTAGAGTTGAGCAGTATATGTGGTCATTTGACTTGAGTGTCATGGTGGGCTTGTAAGTGATCCGCTATACTTTGGTTCCACGCATGTCACAGACCTTTCATGGTGTGACTGCTAGGTGTCGTTGGATATGGTCCGATGCTTATGGAGTCTGGTGTGTATAGATATGGGATCCGTCGGCTCACATAGGGAGTTAAATATCCAGATGCTTCGAGACTCTATCTCGAAAAGTCTTGTGGCTACAAGCATTAATCCCGGGAAAGAGTTTTTGTCAAGGTGAAACAATATGGCAAAGGAGTTTGCACATATTATTTAGTGAGATACAAGTCTGAGGATATGATATGGATGAGTTCATAAGGATTTGACGGTGATAATCTATATCCATGCACATCCAAGATATCATGACGAACGGATTATACGTATGCGTTGTGACCTCAACTTGGATGGTCGACGCGCTGATTTATATTTTCGTGAAGTGTGTGTGGGGCAATGTTCACAGACTCATAGAATAGTTCTATTTTTTGAATCAGACGTGGACTTATGGAGTCCCGCAATATGAAGTGTACTCGTTAAGCACTTGGGCAACGTACCAAATTGAATTGTTCAGTCCAGTAATATTCAACACTACCATGGGAATGCGTGTGTGTCTGTCTTTAAGCGTTAAATACAACAATTAGTCAATAATTCTTATTTACTAATTGTATAATAACACGTAATACATTGTAGACCTTCGGTTGAGTTTACCCAAGCGTGAAATTTAGTGAGACCCGCTAAAGGATATACTTGGTAACTATTTATAATGGATAAAATGGTCATTTCACACAATAATTATTTAATTGTTAAATAATAAAAAATATCTCATTATAATATTATTATATTATAATAATAACATAATATTATATTTTATAATATTATTATATTATAATATTTTTTTGTTGTCATCCATTAATTTATATTATATTATTATTTATTATAATAATATTATTTTTTTATAATAATGGCCATGTGTAATATTTTATTATTATTTAATACTTGTGAGATATATATGTGTGAACCGAGGAAAGCATTGGTGAATGTTTTTTATTTTGTTGTTGTTTTACTTTGAGAAGCAAAAATTGTTGTTTCTTGAATATATTGGTGGCCGGGCGAATGTTAAGCAAAAATAATGGGTATAGATCCATTTAAGGATTAATTTCAAATGTTGAAATTAATTCTGTTGCCTGCATTTATTGGCTACCAGCTACAACAACAATATAGGAATTTATTTTATTGATCAAAGAGTTGATCAAGGGAAAGATAAATGAAAGGGGCTTAAGAGTTAAACCTAGTGCTAGATTTAGAACTGTTGTTCTAGCTTACCAAGTTCACCGAGTTGGTGACTAGAATTGTCAACGAGTTGGTCTCCAGGCAAACTCTCAGGATAAATGTGTAAAACGTTACACGTTTCGGTGATTTCTCAACCCTTTAAATATATTAATATAATTAATATATTATTTATTGTGTTTATTATATGATTTAATTATTTCACAGCGCTAAATATGTATGAGATACGTATTTTATGTAATAAATACTATTACACATACATACACCCATGTATATTAAATCCCTGGCAGTATGTTCATTTATAGTGCATAAATCCTAATCCATCTTAGAGTATGAATGCATGAATTCAAATCAAAAGTATGATTTAATTAAGCTTTTGTAAATAGAAAATTCCTAATCCATTTTAACCAAAGAGAATGATTTAAGTAAAATTTCTCCATTTGTGATAAAGCATTCTTACACAGGACACTAATTAAACAATTAATATATAAATAGAATGTGAACTTTTGGCTTATGGATTAAGCTATGAGCGAGTTGGTTAGGCTTATAAATAACGAAACAAACAAATGCCTCCTCAAAAGTGAAAAAGTGAAAGCGTTCTTCATGAACTCTTTCATTTTTCGACCAATAAGCGCGTTATATATTATGCTTTTCATTTCTTTTCCATTTGCAGTCTAGTCTCTAGACAATATCATGTGAAAGAACTAATTTCATGCATGTGATATATAATCATGTAACGATATGAGAGAGAAAAATTAATAAGTCATACATCCTACGATAAACCTCAATATACATATGTAAGGACTAAGCAAGAGTTACTTCTAGAATATTATAGTAGTTAGAATGCGATAACTTGATAATCAAATATAAGGTTTAGTGATACTTCCTGATTGTATTATGCTTTGATCTTATATATTGGATGTGTCTGTTAAAGTTATTTGTTGGAGATCTCGTGCCTCCAAAAGATGATTTTGAATCCTAGTGTTGCCTATAAAAAAGCATTTATACTTTCAATTATAGAAGTATTCTGTAATATTGTGCTTCCTGTGAGGGAAGACTTTTACTTTCATTTTGAAAGAAGTTGATATGATGCTTCATGTGATTGAAGATTTTGATATGCTTGCTCTAAAGGTAAAAAAAGGCACTAGACCCTTCTAATGAAGTATTTTGATATACAAACATTTTTTCATATTTATCTATGAGGTGGTACTCTTTTTAAATGTCCTAATCTTAATGTGGGGGCCCCTTATATACTCATGCTAGGACATGACATGACTTGATTAAAAAAGTGTAATATGTGCTTTAAATCGTTATGTAATGACTTTTACTTAATAACAATTTAAAATATATGAACTTTCAATAGAGAATGGTTGTTTCATACTTGACCCTCCCATGGAAAGCTTTATAAAGATGTTTCCTGTATAGAATAAGTTAATGTTTATTTGTAAGATAAGGACATAAAAATATGAGAAAATTAAGCAAAGTGACTAGATAATATAATTGATACTTTCTTGGTTTTATGAAGGATCGACTCTTGTAGGTTTAGGTATTGTTAAAGATCCTATTGAGATAAGTAATCCTAAGGGTCCTGCTGCACCCCCCCCCCCCCCCCCCAATAGTGGAACCAAGAAAAGAGGTCAAATGACGGTTGGTGCATGTTTTAAGTTGAGTAAGGGATTCGAGGAAAAGGTTCTCTCATCTTCCTCATAAGTGTCTTGTTTTGGGGTAAAGCTTCTATAAAAGACTCTATAGAATTTGTATGTGAAATAAACCTGTTGAAGCGGAAGCACACAAACAAGCTAAACAATTCACCCAAGTAATATAATAATGCAGAATAAGTTATTAAGAAATAAAAGAGAGAAATGGTAGAAGAAGAACACACAAAGAATTGCGTGGTTCGGCAACTTGCCTACGTCCACAGCGGATCAAGATCACACTCTTCTCTTATTATGAATCACAAGGCAACCATAAAGTATGCCTATTACAAGAAAGATCACAAAGAAAACTCTCTCTTACTCTCTAGGGATTTTCTCTCACAAATAACCACTAAGAATAATCACTAAGATTATTGTTGATCACCAAGATCTCTCTAAGATCACAAAGATCTCACTAACTTGATCACAAAGATTGTCAAGATGTGTTTACAAGCCAATTGATAGCCTTTATATAGGCCTTGGGAAGTCCTAGGTATTCCCTATACGTGTGGGAGTCGTATTAGGGAGTCCTAAAGCAAGTGGGAGACGAAATTAGGAAGTTTCCTAATTTCGGGATACTGTTCCCGCGTCCAGCGCTGGCGCGCTTCTGCTGAGCACTGCGGCGCTGGCTTCCTGGAGCTGAGTGTTCTGTTCTGGCGCCGCAGCGCTGGTCGCATGGTGCGCCTTCTCGTTTTTCGGCTACTTTCGCGTCCATCTTCGATCCGTGTGCACCCTACACACTTGGATTAATCCCCAAATCATATTCCAATGATTTTTAATCAATATTCTCACAAAACCAAATAAGAAAAAATGTACTTCCCTGTTTGGGATGCTTAATGCTATCTTTAGAAATACTAAAAGCTGAGACCTTTGTTGTTGATCTCCTGGTACAGTATGGTTGTTTGGATGAATTATCCTTAAATTTTAGGATGGTTCGTTTCTTTTAAAGTTTTTATCCATAGAGTTTGTTGCTTGAACCTGGGATGTCTAATTGATTTGTGTGCTTCCAAGGTTGAGGCACAAGCTCCTCAAAAGAAGTCTTAATGGTGGTACTTCCCAAGTTAAAGTACAAGGTTCCTCAAAAGAAGTCTTTCTTAGTCACGCTTCCCAAATAAAGGCATGAGGCCCTTAAGGGAATTTTTTCTGATAGTAATTCCTAAGCAAATGTGTGAGGCCCCCCAAGACAAGTCTCTAAATATAAGTGCTTCCTTGGTGAAGAACCCGTCTAAAGAAGTCTTTTAATATAGTCGCTTCTTTCGTGAAGAACTAATCTAAGGATGCCTTGTGATATGGGTGCTTCTAAGGTGAAGAATATGTTTTAAAAAATCTTATGATATAAGTGCTTCCTTGGTAAAGAACCCGTTCAAGGAAATCTTTCAATATAAATGCTTTCTTAGTCAAGAACATGTCCAAGAAAGTCTTATGATATGGGTGCTTTCTTAGTGAAGAATCCATCAATGAAGTCTTATATAAAATTATAATTTCAATTCTAATACATTTATAATTATTACATTTCAAATTCAAATTTCAATTCTAATTATTACATTTTTAATTATAATTACAACTTAAATTCTAATACAAATTACATGCAATTACATATAATTATAATTTTAGTTTAAATTACAATTATTATTGTTATATTTATAATTCTAATTATTATGTTTCCAATCATAAATACAACATCACTTCCAATTCCAATTTAAAATTATTACCTTTTCAATTTAGATTGTAATTTCAATTATTACGTAAAATTAATTGAAATTATATATAATTAAATAACAATTACTAAGTTTAAGTTTAATTACATATATAATTCTTAAGTTTCTAATTAGAAAATTTTTTACAATTAAAGTATTAGCCAAAAAATTTCATGGCTAAGTGTTACTTTTAGCCACGAAAATTTATTAGCTAATAGTTGGGTGGAAAATTAAGAATTTTTGTGAAAAATAAAATGCTTTCGCAGGAAATTTATTAGCCACAAATTAGGAGTTTGTGATTAAATGCTACAACTTTTGGCCACGAAGCAAGATTTCGTGGTTAAATATTTTTACTTTTGGCTACACATTAAACTTTTATGGTTGAAAATCTTCACCTTTTGGACACAAACTAAATTTTGTGGTAAAAGAACATTATGTTTAGCCACGAATATTTTATTTGTTGCTAAATGACTAAATGTCACGACTTTTAGTCATAAATAGAAGCTTTGTGGTTAAATGTCAATACTTTTAGTCACGAATGAAATTTGCGTGGCTAAATGTTATTATTTTTAGTTAGGAAATTAAGTTTTGTAGTTAAATATCACTACTTTTAGCCATAATCTGAATATGTGTGGTTAAATATCATTACTTTTAGCTACAAAATGCTTGTGGTCAAAGGTGACTTCTTTTAGCCATGAGACACTTGTGGCTAAATTTATGACCAATATTCGTATATACATCTAAAAACTTTTGTGAGTAAACGATTAATCACGAAATAAAATTTTCATGGCTAAAAGATGCTTTTAGCCACCAAAAACTTATGACAAAAAGTTCTTTCGATATTTATTTTAATATCTTAGGTTTTTAGCCATAAAACTAAATTTTTGTAGCTAAATATCAATATAGACCGTAAAATATTTTCATGGCTAACACTTTTGTGACTAAAAGCTAAATTTCTTATAGTGTATAATTAGTCATCATAATTAGTTGTGTAATTTATTATCATTTGTGATTATCAATTGTTATTTGAGAATCTATGACAAACAAATTAAATTCATTTATTTTGAAAAAGGTAATAAAAGGTATAAATTTTTAGAAATGTAGCTAAGTATATCCAAAAGCAGAGAAGCTACTTTGATAGTTAAAGAGACTAGAAAAAAGCTAAAATACTTATGATTAAAGCAACCTATATATCACAAAAATTTGAAGGGACCTTGGAAACATGGTTGAGATCATGATAATAGAGTTAAGATATAGGTAGTGATGCAAAGATGATCATAATGAAACAAAGCTTGTAAGAACATAGCAATGAGTTCAATGACAAAGCAAGGAAGGTTTTTGTTATCTTTAACTTACTAAAAAGATCAAAGGATTGAATGGGTTATAGGTTAGGTTAATCTTTTATGGTTCCCAAATTAAACACAATCTCAACAAGGATTTAAATGCATGATGAAGAGAACTAACACCTAATATTTATGTCGTTACATCTATAAGTGGAGTTCATCAATAAATCCATTATGTCAATGAAAGTATATGGTTTCCAAAGAGCATTCTTCTTACGGGAGGTAAGTCCAAAACTTTGAATGGAAGAAAATATTATTGGGGTATGTTCATAAAGAAAAACCTATATGTATATAATATAAGCCATTTTGCTCACCGGTTCTGATTCAAAGTAAATTTTTGAAGAGTTAGTTGGCTCGTACAGAAAATGGCACTACTTCATTCCTTTTATAAAGTGTAGATTACACCACAAGGAAGGCCTACTAGCTGGAAAGAGTACCGTTAATACATACTCCTAGGCCAAACTGTAATATAACATTCTTCTCTTTAATCTTGTGAAGATAGTTTAGTGTACTTTAGTAAAGGTTTTCTTAAAAAAAATGTGAGATTTATGTGTAGTCAATAAGAAGATTTATCAAAGGATTAAAGGTAGTGAAATTGAAGTTTAGGTAATCCAAGAAGTGTTAATCGGATAATTAAAACTAAATCAACAATTAATACCAACTTAATTAGAAATAATAATATAGTTAAAAACACACAACAATTTGCAAAGAAAGAACAATACAGGATTTTTACATGGTTTAGACCTCATTTTTACACAACTTACATCCACGCCCAATGCCAATTTAAATAAGAATTCCGCTAATGAAGCCCCAAACCAAGGCTATTTTACAACTTAACTTAAAATGTGTCAATCAACTCGTACACTACTCAAGATTACTCACAAGTTAAGTAATTTACAATTTTTTTTCTCAACAAATAAAGTAAGAATAATAACTAATAAAAGTACTCAATAAGTAGATACATATTTAAATCTTATGATATTGTACAATTCTTATTAATTTGATAGCTTAATTTATTTCAATTGAAGATGGGCAAGTTTAAGTGTTTTGAAAACTTGGTAAATTCTTTCTAAATGAAAAAAAGACCTCCTTATATAAAAAAATTTAAAAAGTAGTTATTTAAAAAATTCAAGAAAAATGTAGAATTGCATAGCTGGTTTGACGTAATTGTACTGCTATAAAATAATCCATAGGAGGAAAGGTCCCTTGCCCATTCGCCATCCTTGGTGAGTCCAGTTTTCTATGCTACGTTATTCTTAGATCCAGAAAAATCATTGGTAATCTGCACGGCTGGTGAACCGCACATTCCTTTTATCCACTTTTAAAAATATGATTGTTAGAGCCTAGAATTGCACGACCTATTCACTAACCAGTTCTTAAACAGCATAAGTGGTTTCAAATCGATTGGAGTTAGTTTGAGCTTTGTCCACAGTCGATTAGGTTATATTTAAACCAATTGTAAAATCGATTCTAAAACTGCACAACTGGTTTAACCGATTATCTAAATTGCACAGTTAGTTTGGCCATAATCAATTATGTAATTTAAAACCATATTGCAACTAGTTTGCTTTAAAATAAAAAATTTCAAAGTTTTTACAAGTTCCAATTTTATGAAGAAAAAAATCAATTTTTTTAAGTAAAATATGTTTTTTAAGATTTAAAACAGTTTGAAAACATTTTGTGTTTTACAGATTAAAAATAGCTCTCAAATAAAAACAAAATATACACATTAATATAAGTTATGAAATAAATACACATTAATTAATCCTAAGCTTGTCTTGATCTTCAATTTGATCTCTATGGAGTTTAATATCACTTAATTTCTTCTTAGATAAATAATTCTTTCAAAACAACTTACGAAAATATTAAATAATAAAAATAAATAATTATTTATTATCATCAAAATTAAAATTAGTATTGCTATGTAGGTCAGTAGATAGTAAAGAGTTAATAGGAAAAACTTTAATATCAAAATAGAGATAAAAGAGAAACATTAAGAGAGAAGAGCTACCAAAGGGAAAAAAAAAAGCAATAATGAATATGGTTAGGGAATGTAAATTTTATATATTAGAAAGGGCCCTAAAATTCCATTGGTCGATTTAGAGGTGTTTTACCATGGAATAGTTTGTCACATCTTTTAAGGTTATGCTATACTCGATTTAAAATAGAAAATGATTCGAAGTTATGTGTCCTACTTTTTTAAGTAGAAAATAAAAATTCTTTTTGTATCAATCTTAACAAATATTTTAAAGAGCTAATTGTCGACCTTCGATTTTCTTTATTTCCAAGTCACTTGAAGGTTGCTTAAAAAAAAGTCACTTGAAGGTGTCAAATTCTTTCACATGGTGCATTATCATTGATTGAATTGTGCTAGCCAAATGTTGGCATAATAATTTTTTTGGGATAGTATTAGAAGACCGTGACATGGCTTATTGATTGTAGTGCTTATCGTGCTGACATGGCAGACTGTATAGAAATACAACCTATGCCAACCTCTTCACTGTTATTAATTTAGGAGTAAAGCCCATCAAACATGCGAAGAGCTCCTGAAGCCAAGAAACTTGATGTTGTAAATTTATTCTAGTTAATTATAGAAAACAAAAAAAATTCATATAAACCATAGCCTCAAATTATGATAGGTATGAGAGCTAGACTTGCACAATAAATAATAAATAAACACGTGTCTATAGGGTGATATATGTATGAATATGAGTAACTCAAATTAGTAAAAGGTGTTTCTTATTTGAGGAATGTTTAAGGTTTCAAGCTATAAGAACTTTAATTTGAAGGACTATAAGAGACATACCTCTTAAACCTTGTGCCTATAGTTGTAGGAACACTAAGGTTTGTGTTCCCTAGGGTTTCAAGTCGTAAGTTGCAGCAAAAGAAATAAAGAACTATATTCAAAAGTTTTAAGATGTTTTAATGGTAATGTAAGATGCAAGAGTGATCGAAAAGATATGCTAAGACCAAGATTTTATAATAGTGAATAATTTGTGGGCTATAAATGATGAATAATTGAAAATCGTGCTTAATGGCCACCAATGAAGGATAAATAATGATGAATGATGAGTAATGAATAAATGAATTTTTATATATAATGTAAGGCTTTTTATAGGTTTTGGATTTATATTAAGTTAAACTACTCTATTTGACCTTTTATTCTCTTCAAATTTTATATATTTAATGAGTTGTAATATAGGAAAAAATTGTTAATTAAACAGTTAAGCTACTTATTTTATTATAAATAAACTATTAAATTATTTAATTACCGAATAAGATAGATAAATTATCAATTCTAATTTATTTTTTTAAATTCTAAGAGTCAAATAAAGTATTATTGAGCTTGTGTCTCTCCATTAATTTTACTAATATAAATTTATTCTTTTTTTTTTATTAAATACTTTTTAAGTGAGCTTTAATCATAAAATTCACATGTTTTGAGTCTTACTCAGTGCAACTAGATACCTATAATTATATAGTTAAATGAATAAATGACAAATAATTAGAATTAAAATAATACTTAAAAAGTGTAATATTATTTAATATTTGAAAATTAAAGATTATGCAGTTACGTGAAAAATAAAATATATATATATAATATAACATAAATGTATATAAGTAAATAAATATAGTATCGTGGACAATGAACACCAATGTCTTGACCAAATGATCAATAAAGTTCAGAAATGAGAATCAAAATGCATAGACTTTGGGTATCAGCAGAATGATGCCACCTTATAAGCATCTAGATGTGTTCCAGATGTTAACTACAGCCCATGTCAAATTAAAAAGAAAAAAATAATAAAATAAAATAAAGCCTAAAACATTCCCTCGGAACCCCTTAATTTAATAGTGTTGGCATGTAATCTGATAGCAAAATTTCTGTGTTGTGTCGATTAATGTACTTAATTCATGCCCTTACTGAGGATTATTCTTTTGATCAATAATTATCCTTTTGACATCAAACTCGAGTGCTCATACAATTTCGCTTGGGCCATTGGTCACAGTTAAAGAAAACTGTTTTAGTCAAAGCCCAGTTGGGGATCTTGAGGCCTCTTTAGTATTAGTCAAAGCCCACTTATTTTGTCAATGGGAGGCAGGCAGGCAACCTCACCTATGTGAATGTGAATGTGAATATGTGATGATGAAATCCTCAGTATATTCTTTAATAAATGCCAAGAAGCTAATGCTGTTGCTAATTGTTCGGCCATCTTGTAATTCTTTCAGTAGGTGGAATTATCCGCCTAATATGTTGTGTATCAGCCAGCTAGAGTGAAGATGAGGATGAGGTTGAAATTCTTGAGAATCTGAAATGTCGATTATGATATAGAATCGTGAGCCACGTGTACTTTTGATGTCTTAGTTACGATCTCATCGTTTGTGATCCAAATTGTTTTAAGGGTTGGTCCCTACACAAACAATGAAGTGACTTTCTCATCTCTCTCTACAAACTCGACATTCAATTATATGAAAATTTGTGGTCATGTATCATCTTTATCGATTCATTTTAAGTTCATTTATTTTATATATGTGGTTAAAATCAACGGAATTAACAACGCCACAAATTCTACTCCCAAAAAAAAAAAACAAAAGACAAATCCACAAATTCAAATCTCTCTCATCTCAATTTCCAGTAATATTAAAGACGTTTAGCATTGAGGGTACAAATACCCAAATATAAATATTGTAGATAATGATCAACTCATTCCCAAATTTAACTCTCTCTTTTTTTTTTTCTATAAGATGCAATTACCTTTTTCTTTTTTTATTTCTACAAAAAATTTCCTCAAACAGCGGCTGAGAGATTTTTATTTCTTTTTTAGCTTAATGTTATATACAACTTAGTTTAATCTATTCAGTCATTTAATTTATTTATTTATTTTTAGTTTAATAAGCATTTTAAATTAATTAACTTCTTTCAAAAAAAAGTTAATATTAATTTAATTATAACAAAAAAAATAGCTTTTTGACTTAATGTTAAAAAGAGAATGGTATTATTATTATTATTTTTTAAATAGCCTTACTTAATTTATATTTTGCATCTCTTTTTATATAAAATTTTATATATTTTATTTTCTATCAAATACCAATCATATAAAATATGTTCTTATTGAGTTATTGTGTTGAGCAATTTTATAATTAATATTTTTTTTACGTACTTACAATATTTTAAAAGAATTTATATGTTATAAACAATTGCAATAAAATTAATATTAACAATTTCAATATTATATAATTATTTTAGATATATTTTTCATATTTTTATTAATTTAACATTAAAAAATCAAAAGAGTTATGTAAATTATTAGTTTTCGGTTATTTCTTATTTCTTATAAATAATTTAACACTTATATTCAGATATTAAACCAAAAAAAAAATGTCATTCAAATTCAGCCAATTAAACTCTATTCAAAACTCAATCAAAAAAATATAAACTAGCTAAAATTTTTGGAACTCTTTTTATTTCTATCTAATTTTTGGCATTTAAAATGTTTTCCTTAATTGTCCAAATTTTATGATACATTTTCCATGTATTATTTTTTTTAATTTCAATATAAAACTTATTTAAAATAGAAATTTTAGCTTGAAAATTTTGTCAAAGTGTTTACTAGTTTTGCTTCGTAACTGCCTGGGTGGATAAGGAGTGCAAATAAGTAAAATAATTATTATTAAATAGAGAGATATAAAAATTAAAATAATTGACAGAGGAGTGATGGAGCTGACGAGGAAATGTTCGAAAAGAAAAAGAAAAATATTAAATAAATAATTCCTTTTAGAAAAGAAAAAAAAAATCCTAGATGGCCGCGTTGCAATTTCATCTTTCAAGAGCCTAAAATCAAAGTTTTTTTTTTTTTTTAAGTAAAATTTTGAAGAGAAGAAACAAACTTTTCGAATTTTACAAATCACCCATAAATTAATTAGATGATCCTCTCTCTTTATTTGCTTCTGTGAGTACAAGCACATGAAATGAAAAGTTACGTATTCGTTGTGCTTTTCTGATGTGCACACACACACACCTTGCTTCTCAAGACGCATATATATTTTTCTTTTGCTCTTAGTTATGTGTGCTTCATATGCAGTTCTCCTTCTAACTAAGTGCTATAAGTGGTGGTGGCCGCCGCCTCCACTGCCACTTCGTTGGACTGTTACGGGTGACCGATGATAGATTATTAATTCATAATTGATATTATTTTATTGTATTATTTATATAATAATAAATTATTTTTATTAATAAAACATTGACAATGAGTCTTTTTTATTAAATTACCTAGTTGATTGACGAAGGTGGTAGTAGTCACTAATTCAATAAATAGTCAATTATTTTTTGTATTTTATTTAATTTAATTTAAAAATTTTATTACAATAAAAAATTAATTACACAATGATATATATTATTTATAATTTATTTGTATAAAGACAACTATCATTTTATTTTATATTTTTATTAAAATAAAAAGCAAGTTAATTATATATTTGTGACATATATATATTTTTAAAGTAAATATATAAAATTGTCTTTTTTATAATATAAATTAATAAAAATAATTATTTAATAAAGATCTTTTTCTTCGTTATAAAGTTTAAAGAGTGTATTCATCTGTTTTATGAAATTTTAAGGGTATTTTTTATAATAAAAAAAGGTCAAATATTTCTATATTTGATGGCATTATTTAGAGTCTAAAGATACTTGTACCCTATAATTGAATTCTAGCAATTTGTCTATAGTGAGAATATTATTGTGTAGAAAAATCCAATAATGCTCCATGCACCAGTAGATATTTATTTGTTTATAATATTATCATGTAGTGCTTTACTTTAATTTTTGTTTTATAAAAAATTATAAAAATTAAATTAAAAAAAAAAAGAATAATTGGAAGCTTATATTAAAATCAACACAACAGTGATGCCTTACTTGTTCATGGCATTGCAGGCACAAACGGCCAAAACAAAATACGTGTGTTTGTACAGTTGTTGAGAGGAGCGATTATTCAGGAAACCGAGGTGGGCCCTATCGGGTCAAGTGGGCCCTCTTTTGGCGATATGGTCGATAGTGATCCATGCTAGAGAAGAATTTGCTGACGTGGTAACTAAACCTCCTTCATTGTTTACCACGTCATTACCTTTTTGTGCTTGCTTCACAGTGGGACTGGGAGAGGGGTCTTATTATTTATTCTTAATTATATTGATTGAATAACTTAATGGACATATGTTTCAGTTTATTTACAAATCTACCTGGCCTCCCGAGAAAGCAAACTATTTTCATTCCACTGTTCAGTAATAATTTAAGAATCAAAATTTTTTCATCCAAACTCTTTTAATTGGACGACAAAATGTGCATTTTCCTACATTTTAAGATAACAGATTCAAATTTTACTTTAAAAAATTTTTTTTGTGAAATTATACTTTAAAAAATAAATGAAACAAAATTTTGAAAGTTAATTTGTATATTGAAAAAAATTATTATGTATTATATTCAATTTTTAGAAGTATTTTATTTTGTGAAATCTTTTGGAAAAAATTTAAAAAAAAATACAAATATTTTTGTATATTTAATTTTGAATTTTCTAAGAAATTGTGATTAGAAATTAATTTTTTTTAAAAATTATCTCAATTAACTAACACTATTCTAAACATAATAAATTGTACTTTGAATCATATTATATTATCAATGATTTGTTAATTTTTGAAATTTTTAATAAACTGTACTTTGAATGATATCACATCTTAATGTTTTTGAATAACCAACAAAAAGAAAATGATTAATAAAGTGAATGGTAAATGACATTTACACTCTATGTTATATTAAAAATGATAATTTATTCATTATATTTTTAAAATTACTTATTTTTTATTATTTTTTATAATTTTTTTTATCAAATTTGATGAAATTACCTAATTTTTAAAATTAAATAAAAGTAAAAGTTATCAATAATATTAATTGATAATTTAAAAAATTGATAATTTTATCAAATTTAATAAAAAAATTATATAAAAAAATATATGTAAAAATAAATAATTTTAAAAACAGAATAACTGTATCACTTTCATATAACGTGAGACTTCAAAAATCCTCAATAAAAAAATTTGAAATAAGGATGTTGATCGAAGCGGATTACATTGTGAAACTCAAATTTTAACTGAACAGGCAATTAAAAGAAAACGAGAATGAAGAATGAAATAGCCACTAGAAGAGAGATTTGGTGTGCATCTGCATTGCGTTTGATGTGAGCACAACCATCAATACTCAAATTCAAATACAAGACGTAGAGTAAATCCTCTCTTCTCCATCTCACAGAATACCACCCCCATCTATACGCTTTACAAAAATTATGATTTTTTTTTTAACATAAAGCATACTGTTGGAAAAAGCCACAGTAAAGTAAACCAGTCCAAAACTAAAACCAATTCAAATAAACTATTACTTATTTTATGTTATAAAGTTTTTTATTATAACTGATATATCACCTACTAATGACTATTATGTTTAGATAATTGTTAATATTTTTATCTTTATTAATATAATAATTATATAATATTAATTAATAACTAATATATTAGATACCACGTTAATTAAAATATAAAATTTATATCATAACTTTATAATTATAATATTATTGATATTATATATATATAATCATGTCTTACTTTTTTTTTTATTTGTATTATATTAATGCAATTGCGGTAAATATAAAATACTAAAATAAACTGATTATATTACTTTAAAAGTAATAATTAATATCACAACTAACACTAACGCTTCTCATGTGTCTATATATATAATTAATTTAATGAGTTACGTAATTTATTATATGATGAGCTCGTTAACATATAATAGTATTCTGTAGCATATTGTAAACTATGTTAAAGTTATGAATTTATCCGACAGTAACATATGATAATGTTGCTTACCACATGATAAGTTACGTAGTCCACTAAATCAATTATATATATAAAGTACAACTCTTTTAACCAAAAAATTTAATTTTAATTTTTAACACAAATTTTTATCCATCAATTGTATTCAATTAAATAATAGAAAAGAGTAACATTAAATGCTACTTTTTGACATATGAGTCTATATTTAAATTGTATGAAATTAATAGATAAAAATAATGTTAGAATTTTGTGCTTATGTATCATCTTATTATATATGAATATTTATTGTTTAATATTTATATAATTAATATTTTATTAAAATCGTTAATATTATTTATTATATGATAAGATGCTTATTATGTTTCATGTATTATATAATATAAAAGAGTTTAGATCAGTATTAAGAGTTAGCAACGCTAAGACTTATAAGTAATAAAAATTAGCAATGTTAAGAGTTAGTAGGTTATGAGAGTTAGCAAATTCTAATAATTAGAACCTTATTTAAAATGGGACAACGGCCTGAAAATCTATTAGTAATGATATAGTTATAAGGAGTAGCAAATAATGCTAAGAAATGTCATTATGCAGTATGTTCTCAAACACTTTGTTCCAGATTTATTTTTGCCAATGCGGGTCGATTGGTAAATTATTTTCATATCAGTGTATATCTATATCTGAATTGTTTAGGTGGTTAATCTTAGTAAACCATGGGCTTAGTGGAAGCTCATATAGATATGCAGGTATTCAGTAAGGACTGGGTACTGAACAAACTCACGAGGATCTCAAATAGACATCCCACAAAGCCGTCAATAGAAGGTCTTTCTGAGTTGAGTAGTATTTGTGGTTCTTTGACTTGAGCGACACGGTCGCTTATGAGTGATCCACTATACTTTTATTTCGTGCATGTCAAAGACATTTTATAGTCTGATCATTGGGTGTCGCTGGGTATGGTCTAATGCTTATAGAGTCTAATATGCATAGATAAGGGATATGTCATGTCATATAGGTGAGTTATATATTTTAATGTTCCGATATATATTTCAAAAAGTCTTATGGCAATAAGCAGTAAATCTAAAAAAGAGTTCTTTGTGGAAAAAATAATATTACAAAAGTGTTTGTGGATATCGTTTATAGAAATACGAATCTGGAGATAAGTTTATGGTCGAGCAAATATAAATTTGACAATAATGATCTATATATCTGCTCTTCCAATGATATAAGTAACAGAAGGATTATATTTATATGGTTAACCTTAACTTGTATAGTTTAAGGCTGCTTTGTAATATCCGTAACATGTGTGTGGGGTATCGTTCACGGACGTATGAAGGAGTTCCATATGATAAACTGGATATGAACTTAGAGAGTCTCACAATATTAAGTGTACTCGTTGAGTATTGAGGTACCGTCCTCGATCGAAGAGTTTGATCAGAGAAGATTATTGATGAGCATGATTTGTTATTGAGACCTCTCAAGAAGGACACGACTTGGTCGAAGAGTTCGATCCGAGAAGATTATAGATGAGTTTGATTTTAGGACTTCTCGAGGTGGACAGTACTTGGTCGAAGAGTTCGACCCGATGAGAGAGCTCATTATTGGGACCTCTTGAATTGGATACATGTCAAATTCTAATTATTAAAATTTGACACATCACTAAGCCTAGAAAAGATAAGCTCTATATAGTACTTTGACAAGTGTTGGACACTTGTTATGTATTTAATTATTTTAAGAATGCTTAATAGTTAAGCATCAATAACCAGTGTTTAACACTGGTCATTGACTTAATTATTTTATTAAAGTTTATTGGATAAACTTTGAATAAATCATTGGATACTTGTCTCTTTTTCGATGACGTTATTATCTTAATGAAACTTATTAAATAAGTTTTGTTTATGAAGAAGAACACATTATTTAAGATAGTGACAAGTATACTTTTGATAGTTTTTATCTATATATAGAGAAAAATAAGACAAAAATAGTTTTTGTCTTTTGTTCTTCGTATAAAAAGAATAAAATAAGAGATGTAAAAGATGAATAAAAAGAGTTTTGTTTTATTATCTTGAGAAGAAAGAGAATCTACAACTCTCTTGGAGAGAAGAATTATCAAGTGTTGCACTTTTCTTCAAAAAAAATTTTTATACTCAAAACTGAAAGAGACTCAAACAAGAGTTGTTTGATAAATTATGTAAAATAAAAGCTATCATTCTAGTATTCTAACCCCATCAAGTTAGAATCTAGAATTACTAAAAAGAATATTTTAAGGTGAGCTTAAATTTGAGAACCTCTTCCAAAGGTTTTCTAAGTAAATTTTAATATTGTTAGAGTAATAAGACCTCTATTAAGTGCGTGTTTGTTAAATAGAAAATTAGATTTTCATTCTGCTGCGCATTTTGTTTATAAGACATAGAGATGATAAAATTCGGATTTGGATCCGGATCCGAGTTTTGCGAGTTTTGCTCAACTCAAATCTGATTTTTTTTCGGACCCAAAACCCGAGCTAAACCTGGGTTTAGCCCGGGTTTTTCTGGTCCAGGCCAGATCTGAACTTACATTCGAGCTGTATCCGGTTAAGCTCAATTTTTTTTAAATTTTTTTTTATTGTTTTGGTAAATTTTAAAATTTTGAGGTATTTATTTTATAAAATAATTGTTAAATTTGTATTTATAATTTGTATTGTATAATTTATATTTATAGTTTAATATGTATAAGTGACACGTATACGTATAATATGCATTTATAGTTTAAAATATATTTTTTATTCTTGTTACAATTTTTTTTTTCAAAATTTTAAGTTAAATTTAAAATTTTGAGATATTTATTTTGTAAAATAATTGTTAGATTAATATATATCAAAGATTAAGAATTAATTTAATTTTTTTTTAAACTAAAAAATTAAAAAAAAAAGCTTTCAAGTCGAATCTAGATTTATCAAAAAAGCCAGATCCAAATTCGAAAAAAAAAATCAAATTTTTTCAAACCAAATTTTAAATCCATGCAAAGTCAGGTTCTGAGTTTCTTTAAATTTGAATCTGAATTTTTTTGCCATCTCTAATAATTAGTAAGATATGTAAATTTTGTAATTCTATAAATACTATTCACATGCTAGTACTATAGTAAATAAGCACACTTACAAATTCAACTATTGAAGTTGCTAAATTAAATCAAAATATAAGTTACCAACGTAAGTAAAAAAATTTAAGTTAAGGAACTATATATGACAAGATAGCAACTCTTTTTGACAAAATTTATTTATGGGTTAATAAATAAATACATTTATTTATTTTAGGGCTTAAAGTTTATGTATTATGTTAATAAAAGAGTCCTACCATATATAGATACACACACATTTATATATATATATATATATATATATAGTCTTGTTTTTAATTAGTGTGAGTCAAATTAGAGTTTTTTGATTTTAGGAATGTCTTAACTAAATTTTATTTTAATTTTTTTTAGTATTTATTAATTTAATAATTATCATTTGAGTTGTACTCCTAATTCAATAACAAGTCTTATTTGAGTAGGTAATTAGTATAAATATGTATCTTTTGTAACATTAAAAGAAGGTTTGTTATTGTAATTATTCAGTTATAGAATAAATTTTGAATTTGAATTATTTTTTAGCATTTGTTGAATCAATTAGATCTAATATACCTAAATTTGTAGGTATAATGTTAAATTTATTCTTTATTTTAGACATTTTAAAACTAAACTAAATATCGAATCTATCATTTCATCTATCATTAGACTGCATTAAAAAATATGTGGTAAAATTTTATAATACATAATGACTTTATATATATATATATATAGTATGGATCATTACTTCTCAGAGTTGGGACTTACAACATCTGATATGAATTTTTGAATCTTTTAAGGTAAATGGATATGAATTGACTTCTTATAATCTTGACAAACTTAGGATAAAACAAATATTTACTTTGATTTATAATTTAGTAAGTGTTTATTTGACAAAATTTTAACATATTCCATATTATCATTGAGGCCTACTCAAATTTGGTGATATAAAAAAATAATATAATTGTGAACATTTAAAATAAATTAATTTAAAATTTGAATAATAATATAATGAAATGGATGAAATACATGTATATAGGTTTTCATTATTTATATTTTAAAAAATTAATTTTTTAAAGCAAGAATTTTTTTTTTTCTAAAGAAAAAAAATGATTTTTTTGAAAGCAATAAAATTGATATTGTTATCCAGGAAACTCCCAATACTATTGGAGATAGGTAACACAGTGAAGTTTCCCAGGACACAAAATAAAGGAAAAATGCGTATGTCAGCTTAATTTAATTAAAAAACAATTAAATTTAGTAAACAGCACTTTAATTACTATGCTGTTTCTTCTTTAATTTAATTAATGTTAATGCAAGCGGATAAGATCCGTGAAATTGAATATAGTATAAGACGACTTGGAATAGCAATTCAATCTCCAAGGATGGCAATAATGTAATAAAAATGAACCTCAGGGGCAACCAGTTCAATTTTGCCAACCTTGAGGGCTTTCTTCTTCTTCTTGGCAGTTTGCACTCACTTCCATACAACAACAAATTAATCATAAGATCAAAAGAAGCTCTAAAAACAGAAAGAAAGCATAACAAGAAGAAAGACGACCGCAAATGAAGCTGAAGAATGGCTCTAATGGCCACAAGAACCAAACTCTTTAGACTCATTCAAAACGCTCTCAATCAAAGCAGTCCTCCACCAGCTCCAGCATCCATCAAATGGTCAATCTCACGCCATTTGTCGTCTGCTTCTGCTTCTGCTTCTGCAGCGGAAACAGGTGTTTCTGTGGGATCAAGAGCCGTCGGATTGGAGATCTTTGGAGTGAAAGATTATGAAGATTACAGGCGTGCTCTTTATGGGGATATCACACACAAAGCCTTGCTTGTTGATGCTGCCGGTACTCTTCTTGTTCCTTCTCAGCCCATGGCCCAGGTAGTTCTTTTATTTTTTTTTTCTTTTGTTATAAAAAATACATGCATGTCTTATCTAATGTCTTGTTTATAATTTCTGTTTTGAGTTTTCCCATTCTTTTTCTTTCCCAAGTTTCTGCATGTAATTATCTATGTGGACTCTGTGAACATTTTACTTTCTTTCTCTCTGAAATTCCCTTATTTTTTTTTGTTTTATAAATTTTATTTCCTTTCTGCTAGACTGCTAATATATTATGTGGGTTTTTTTTTTCTTTGGGTTAATTTATATAACTATTATTGTTTATTGTTTGTGTAGATATATAGACAAATTGGAGAGAAATATGGGGTGGAGTACTCAGAGGATGAGATATTGAACAGATACAGAAGGGCTTATGCTCAGCCATGGGGAAGATCTCGTCTGAGGTATGTTCCATTTCTCTTTCTCCAATTTTCCATCAAAACCAATTTTATTAGATATTTTCTTACTATTGTAGAAGCTTTATTTATTCCTTTCCACTTTCATGATTAAAGAAAAAAAAAAGGCGAAATCAGTTTCACTTGCACAGTTGTCTAGCAATAGTAACCATGCAAAAGCGGTATCTTCTTTGTTGTTTCTTTTGTTTTTTTGTTTTTTTAATTTTTTTTGGGTTAAAAGTTAGTATAATTATTAAATTGGTGGGTTTTCTATCTGCAACTTTACTGACTTTTTAGATTGAACTGAGTTGTTATTTCCACTTAATTAAACTTGACTCTTTTTTGGCCAAAAGCCAATCAACTCAATTCCATTTTCTTTTCCTTACAATTGACATGGAATGTAATTATTGCAATTATTGGGCTCAGTCTCTTTAGTAAAATTAATAACCTTGGCAGATATGCGATAAAAAAAATCATTAAAATTGATCCCAGATTTTTTCACCTGATTTGAAATGTGCATTTTCTATAATGGGATTGGATAAGAACAGATTAACTTGGTTGACAATAACATCACTAATTATGCCGGATTCCAGATGAGGTCATGCACAACAAAGTGCCAAATTTCAGTGATTGGCCTAATATTTCCTGAAAGGCACCTATGATCCTCGTTTCTTGAGATAAATAAGAACCTAAAGGCTTTTGTATCCATGAATCATGAATTTATAATATAAGAATTTTCAAGGAATTTAAGCTGATAGACATTTTTCCAGGTATTCTTTTAGCAACCATATGTGCTTTACTAAGTGGTCATGTTATGTCAATAATCCTGTTGTAACTCATCATATTTTTCTTTCGTTACATGCTTGTTTGAAAACTACTTGCTTCAGCAAATTTGGGATTTCTCTAAATAACTTGGTCTCACTTTGATTTTTGAATATTCCAGGAATTAACTAATGTCATTATTCATGGTCAAGTTTATGTGGGTCTTACACTTGCTGGAGATTCTAAAATTTTGAATTTGATATGGGTTCTTGATGTTCATTATTTTCATATTGAAGGTCCAAGTGGAGCTACTCAATTTTTGTTAACCTTGTAAAATATTGTATACTCAGGATTGCTTTCCAAGTCTTACAAATTAAACAGGGTTCAGAAAAGCATGCATATGTATGTGTTATGTCCAGCCTTTTCTTCAAGAATTAGTTGACAACCCAACATGAGATACAATCAATTTAGCAATAAATATTATATTCCATTCTTCTAATGTCCTATTTCAACTACAAATTTTTTATTTATAAAACTTCTCTTCCCCATTTTGATCAGTGATCTGACCATTTTCTTTGGACTTAGTGCAGATATGTGAATGATGGGAGACCCTTCTGGCAATTCATAGTCAGTTCTTCCACTGGCTGTTCTGATTCTCAGTACTTTGAAGAGCTTTATAACTACTATACCACTGAAAAGGTATGATGGTCATTGTTTACAATCCTGTGTGAATTTTGCTCTGCAAGCATGATTATTATATTTATTTTCCCCCTTCTCTTTTTATCTTTGTAAGGCTTGGCACCTATGTGACCCTGAAGCTGAAAAAGTATTCAAGGCTATCAGAAAAGCAGGAGTCAAGTTGGCTGTTGTTTCAAATTTTGATACTCGGTTAAGACCTGTGTTGCGTGCTCTAAATTGTGATCATTGGTTCGATGCTGTTGCAGTGTCAGCTGAAGTAAGTGATTTGTTAAGACTTATTCTTTCATTATTTTTTTTAATTTTTGTTTATATATATATCTGTGTCAAACATGTGAAGATCCTTCCTTCACATGTCAATGGCCTTGCCAGGTCCTTTCAAAGTGATTCAATTAACCTTCCATTCTTTTATGAGAAAAGAATCCAAATATTCTTCCATGTGGATATAGTTATTGTCTTAATCTATAAACAAACATAAATTTTGCATGAGAAATCCGTGACTTAGGTCTGTAATTTAATTGGATTCATCAATCGCACCTTTGACTTGAGCGAAATTGTTTTGGTAAAAATAAACTTACAAAGATCCATATTTATATTACTATTTCCAATTTGCGTTTTCACCAGTGAAATATGATTTATAGTTGAGGTGATCATCTCGGGTTTCCTCTTCTAATCAGGTTGAAGCAGAGAAGCCAAATCCAACAATATTTCTCAAGGCTTGTGAGCTGTTGGGAGTAAAACCTGAGGATGCTGTACATGTGGGGGATGATCGCAGGAATGATGTCTGGGGTGCCAGAGATGCAGGTTGCGATGCTTGGCTTTGGGGAAGCGACGTCCACTCCTTTAAGGAGGTATGTCATCATTTTCAGAGAGAAAGAAGCTGAAATAGAGAAAGTGAACTGGGAAGGATCATAACATGGCATGCATATGTTATGTATTTGTTTCTGTAAACTTGACATGTATTGTTGTTTCTATTATTGCAACTGATCTATTTTTTTGTCTGAAGAAGTTTGCAACTGAGGTTCAGATTGACTGTTATAAAGATAATAGTTCTTACCATTTTCAGTGTTATATGTTATCAATTAATTGTCATTCAACTTACTGCATTGTTAGCATACCTTTTCAACAGCATTAACTGCATTTGAGCATTAAATGGAATCAATTTATCTTAAGAGTTTTATCAACTTGATCATCAGTTTAATTTCAAAAAAAAGAAAAAAAAACCGTCATGTTTGCTTAAGCTTTACTATGTATGTGGCCTAATTATTGCATTTTTTTTCTCTCTCTCCTTGACACAGGTTGCTCAAAGGATAGGGGTTAAAGTTTCACAGAAGAATGATCTTAACTGACAACGCAGAAGAATGCTTTATGTATTGTACAGGTTTCTTTGAGCCTTTGATGAGAAATCTGTGTATATTCTTCATCAGAGAGATGTAAGAACAGACTAGTTGAGGCTAGTCTGTTCTTCTTGTTTATGTAATTCAGACCTTCTTTTGCAGTTTCCATGAAATCGACCTTCACTTGAAAAGCATCTATAAGTTTAATGGAATTCTTTATCCTTGTTTCTCAATGAGAGCTATGTGTATTGTTAGCTGAGTGAGAACAAGTGAATAAAGATGTTGAAAAAAAAAAAAAAAACATAATAGTATTAGTATTATTTGAACGACAACATTAAGGTGGCCTGGTTTCCAATTCATGAAAATAAATTTCATTGTAATATCAGATTCAGAACTTCAAAGATTCGAGCAATGCTTTCAAGCAACTGTTCATAAAAGTCGTTCAAAGATGAACCATAGCCTCTTTTCTCTAGTCTAAGATGCATTTGAGTTTATATTGGCCATTTTGACAACAATATTGTCAGCAAAGAAAATTGCCAAATTCTAGAAACTTAAATGATCCGGTATTACTCGAGCAGTGAGTATTATTTCGTAATCGTAGAGACATTCTGAGTATTGAAGCAAGCATGACATGATGATTTGAATGCAAAATCCATCAACATTCATGGAGATATTTGCACTAAATATGCCTCTGATAAGTTGGAAATAGTAACTTCATGCTCTTTAAATAAATTGTTGCAAATATATGCTAAACTATTTAAAATAGTTTTATAACTTCACTAGTCTTTTTAGCCTAGAAAATACAGAAACTTAACTGAGAGAAAGAAAACTATATTAGACTTTACTAGATTCATTAATCTAGTGTCACAGCATCAACTGAGGGAATAATACTAAACTTACTTTGTCTAGTAGTTGAGAAGGTCCAATTTTAATATCAACTACTGAGGGAACATTATCAAACTTATTAAATCAAGTAGTCGACAAAGTCATGTGTCGCAATATATATCAATTGAAGAAAAATATTAGATTTGTTAGATTTTGTAGTCGAAAAAGTCAAGTATTATAATACTAAACTTACTTGATCTCTAGACCTATTTACAAAAAAAAGTCAAATATCACAATATCAAACTTACAAAAACTCCAAAACTATTAGTCGACTAACCAATGAGGAGGAGGATAACTAGATTAGGGTTGAAAAGAAGTATACGGGCAATTAGGACTTCAAATTTTTTCAGCATACTATATATTTTTTTTTTTTCAAAGTGGAGCATAAAGGTACAAATGTATTTCTCGAAATCACGAGCATCACATTTTAAATGGTTTGCATTTATCACGTGAAAAAACGACTATTATTTTATAGTATCGAGTAATGTTCATTTATATCTTATGATTTAAAAAAGGATTAAAATTTTTTGTTGTTAAAAATATTTTGTTATCTTTTAACTGTTTAAGTAAATTTATAATTTTATTTTTAATAATATATGACTTAATAATTTTATCTTTAAAAAAATTGAAAATAAAAGAAAAAATAATGACTCTGAAGAAAATTGAACCTTTAATCTAAAAAATAATGCCATTCATTTCAACCACTTTGTCAATTTTAAATTTAATTAATTTTTTTTATAAAAACTAATATAGATATATACCATATAAATAAATTAGATGATTGTTAATTATAAATTAAATAAATTTTGATACTAAAAAATTGTAAACAATAATAAGTATAAAATATTTTAATAAACAATAAATTCAATTAAAGTATGTACAACAAAAGATTTAAAATTTTATTATAAATTATCAAAATTAATTAAAAAAATATTAAATGATAATTGATGGCTACATATAAAAAAATAAGTTTTGGCTTTTGTTGGATATTTTTTTTTTTAATAATTTACATAGTTATCAATGCCGTTTTATTTCCTTTCAACTAATTTAAGAAAATGAGAAGATGTTTATAATGGGTTTAAAAAATAATATTTTTTTATAAGTTTATTTGAATGAAATATTATTTAAAATACTTTTAAATTTATAATTATTTATGATTTTGAGTACTAAAATTTATTTAATTTATAATTAACAATTCATCTAACTTTTGCTATAGGGAGAATATTTTAGTTTTCATAAATGTTAACTAAACTTAAATTTGCCAAAATGATTAAGATGAAAGGTTATATCTTAGAGATCAAGGGTTCAAATCTCCTCAAAGTTTTTATTTTTTCTTTTGTTCTCAATTCTTCAAAGATAAAATTGTCAAGTATTAATAAGGGGTAAAAATTATAAAATCATGTAAAAGTTGTAAAAAATTGTCAAGTTATGTATTAATTGTTAGGGTATGTGCTTACGCGCCATCCCAGTTTGTATGAATATTTAGTTTGTAATATTTATACAATGCATATTTTATTAAATCGCTGATAACTTTTATCAAATGGTAATTAAGCTTGTAACATTATAAAAATGATATGATCTGAATGAGTTCATATCTGGTTTAAAGAAGTTTATACCATGGCTAAGAGTTAGCAAAGCTGATAGTTATAAATGCTAAGTGTTAGCAAGTTATAATACCCAGCGGGATCTAAAAAGTTAGAACCTAATCTATAATGTAACAAAGACCTGAGAATCTACTAGTAATGACAAAATTGCAAAGAGTTGCAATAGAGACTAAGAAATGTCGTTATGGAAGTATCTTCTCAAATATAGAGTTCCTGATCTACGTTTACCAATGAGGGTCTATCGGTGAAACACATAGATTAGTGTATGTCTATAGCTGTATTGTACAAATGGTTATTCTTAGTTAACCATGAGCTTGGTTGAAGTTCATATAGACATACAGGTATTCAGTTAGGACTGGATACTGAACAGACTCAAGAGGACCCCAATAGATATCCTATGAAACCGTCAAAGGAAGGTCCTCTCGAGTTGAGTAGTATTTGTGGTCCTTCGACCTGAGCGCCACGGTGAACTTGTGGGAGATCCATCATACTTTGGTTCCACGTATGTCAGAGACCTTTCATGGTCTGACCGCTACGTGTCGCTGGGTATGGTCCGATGCTCATGGAGTTCGGTGTGCGTAGATATGGGATCCGCCAGCTCACATAGATGGGTTGTATATCCGAACTTTGAGATTGTATCTTGTAAAGTCTTATGGCCGTAAGAAATTAAACCTGGGAAAGGAGTTTCCTCCAGGTTCGAACATTATAGCAAAAGTGTTTGCGTAAATTGTTCATAAAGATACGAATCTGAAGATAATAAAGTGATGGATGAAATTATCGGGATTTGACGGTAATGATCTATATCCCGTTCATCCTGGATATAATGACGGAAGGATTATACGAATATGGAGTAACCTCAACATGTATGGTCTGACGCGCTGATTTGTTATATCCGTAACGTGTGCGTGGGGCATCGTTCACGGACTTGTGAAATAGTTTCATTTGACGAATCGGGCGTGGACCTAGGGAGTCCCAATATGAAATGTACTCTTTGAGCACTTGGGCAGCGTACCGTATTAAATAGTTTAATACAGTAAAATCCAGCAATTTACTAAGGTTACGTTAACTAAAGTATATGGTCAGATGGTGGGACCCACTTTAGGTTAATTTGGTAACCGAGTAAGGACATAATTGTAATTTCACTTGATAATTATTTAATCGTTAAATAATTCAAATAAATATTTATTTATTTAATTGTTGAATAAATGAATTAAGTTTAACTAAGGTTAAGAGTTAACCATTTAGTTAAGTTAGATTAACTATACTTAATGGTTAAGTAAAAGTTAACCTAACCATGGTTAAGTTAGTTAACCATGGTTAAAATAATTAAATATTCTTTTAATTAACTAGAGTTAAGAGTTAACTATAGTTAGAATATTTTAATGTTAGTTTAACCTAACTAAAGTTAAGAGTTAACTATGATTAGGTTAGATTAAATTCAAATTGAAATTAAGTGTTATGAAATGAAATTAAATTCATTTGTATAAATAAAACAAATGTAAATTAAATTAAAAACGTTTTTGTTAAATTGATTTTGCAAAATTAGCTCAGCCATTTTTTACAAAGAGAGAAAAGAGAAATTGTCTTCTAATTAATGGATTCAAGAGTTGAATTCATTATTTTCTTTTAAGGCTTAAAACTAATTTAGCAAAATAGGTTTTTGATTAATTGATTAAGTGTTAATCAAAAGAAAAAAATCAAGAACACAAGTTTAAGTAGTTAAACAAGTGCTGGATCAAAAGCTGTCATTCTAGATAATCAAACCCACCATTGTTGATTACTAGAATTGATCAAAGACAACATTTTGGTGGACTTCAACAATCTCCAACCAAAGGCTTCAAGAGTTATTTCTCAATCTCGTTTCTGATTAATATATTGTGATTGTGTTTACTGCAATACTTTAAGCTTCCGCTGCTTCATTATATATATGAGATATGTATAAATTGTGATTAAACACAAAACCCACATGCAAACACCCATGAATGTACAACTCCCAACATGTAAAAGTTGTAAAAAATTGTCAAGTTATGTATTAATAAGGGGTAAAATTATAAAATCATATAAAAATTGTAAAGTGTTCTCAATTCTTTATAGACAAAATTGTCGAGTTATTTATTAATAAGGGGTAAATTTATTTTTTATGTAAAATTTGTAAAATTATGTAAAATTTGTAAACATAATAGAAAATTCTTAACAACATAAGAGTTGTATTAATAAGGGGTAAAATCATGTAAAATTTGTAAAGTGTTCTCAATTCTTTATAAATAAAATTGTTAAGTTATATAATAATAAGGGGTAAAATTATGTAAAAAATTATTAAGATAATAAAAAATTCTTAACAACATGAGAGTTGTATTAATAAGGGGTAAAATTATAAAATCGTGTAAAAATTATAAAGATATAAAATTCTTAATAACATGAGAGTTTTAATTATTTTTAAAACTACAGGGAAACAATGGTCATTTTTTTCTTTATCATGCATTGAATTGGATAATAAACTAAACCAGCTAAAAAAACAAAGCTCTAACTAATGTTTTGTTATTTTTTGGATCACTCATACTATAACTTATGTTTTTGATCCGTTAAATAGAGAATGTACTTTTATACAAATATTAGAAAAACACATTCAAGAAAAAAAAAAAAAAAGTTCACACAGAACTTGCTTAGAAAAATTTCGTAACTTCGATAAGATTTTGAGAAAATAACACCACAATATCAGATTCTTAAATTGAAAAAATAAGGTATAGTTTAAATATCTTTATACCCAATGGCCAGTTTGGTATTGTGGTGTGAAAAATTTAAATGAGGCATATTTTTGTAATTTTAATAGTTTAGAAGAATTAATAAAAAAAAATATATATTTTTATAACTCAAAAGCATATATAATATTCAAAATTGTAGGAGAATATTAATATTATTTTCTTAGCTTACCACATTCGGGTAATAGATTTTGTAAGTGTACTTTCTTCTTCATTTCGGAAAATGTGATTTTTAAACATGAATTAAAAATGAAAAGAGAGAATTTGTGAAAGAAGAGAAAACCACTTTACAGAAAATAGTAGAGGAGCAAGTAGGGATGAAAGAAACTGAAAAGTCGAATCGAACTAAATTGATCTAACTCGGTTCAATTCCTCTCGTAAAAACCGATAAGTTCAGGATTTGGATAGTTCAATGAAAAATGACAAATGCCCACCAACCGGAGCAAGTAGTAACACAGTCTCTAAAGTCTAAAAACTATTTTTGTTACCAAATAAAGCTGGGCACTTAGCAGAGAATTACCATTTCGAAGAAGCCCATTTCCGTAATTTCATACCTTTTTGGGTTTAGGCGGGAAAATAAAACCCAATCCCCCAAAAGCGAGCGGTGTCTCGTGGCTGAGAGGGCATTTTGAATTTTGGCCGCTGTTGTGCTCTTCTCCGGGTGTGGTCGCTGTGATTCTTTTTCTTTCTTTCTCTTTCTTTAGAAATGGAGAGGATACACGTGACCATTAGAACAAGGCCACTATCTCCAGAGGATGCAAAGACAAGTCCATGGAGAGTCTCCGAAAATTCCATTTTTATCCCTAATCATTCTAGCAAGTTCGAATTTGGTATTTCAATCCCTCTCTCTCAATGTTCATATATACACGTCCTTGATTTAATTTACTTCTTTTTCTTTTTCAGCTGTGGTTTAGATATTTGTTTTTTTTTTTTTATGGATATTAGACCAGATTTTTAGAGAAGATTGTAAAACAGTAGAGGTTTATCAAGCTCGTACTAGAGATATTGTTGCTGCCGCAGTTCGTGGATTTAATGGTACCATTTACTTCAATTAATTGCTCATTTTAGTTTTATTTTTTTACTTTTTTTAATTTCCCAAAAGTAATTAATTTGTCTGTTTGGTTTCTCGTAGGAACGGTTTTCGCTTATGGGCAGACTAACAGCGGAAAGACGCATACGATGCGAGGCTCTCATAATGAACCCGGGGTCATCCCTCTTGCCGTGCATGATTTATTTGACATCATACAAGGGGTACTTCATGGTTTCACTTTCTTTGGCTATGTCTTTGTTTATTTTTTAAACAAAATTTTAGTTTGTTGTTTTTTTTTTTTTTTGGTTTTTAAATTTCTATAAAGAGTTTTGTGAAATTGGGCAAGTGAATAGGGGAAACAGATAAGAGACTTATAGTGGATGTGGATTTTATTTGGAAGCGTTCAACATAAACTGTATGTAATTAATAGCCAAATCGAGTGAGGGATGCTTCCTATTTTTGACTGAATGATTGAAGGACTACAATGTTAACTGTTAGATGTTCATACATCTTAGAGGGTCATGACTGAATATCACTTTCAAATGTTGCCTGCTTGTTGTTCAGGCTATTCAGCTGAGTGAGTGTAAAGTCAAGATTTACTCTTTGATTTTTGAGAAACAATATAAAATCTTAAATATCCTTACTTATGATTGGTTTCGTCAAGGAATTGGGGTTGCCTTGCTGGACCTCCTTATGTTCGGTGTTTCTTGTTTATATTATGTAAAGTTTTGCGATTATATGACCTTAAATTGCTAAATCAAATTTATAATAGTAATTTTTTCATAAGGTGAAGTTTAAATTTGTTTTACATGCAAACAAAATCTTTTAAGGGCTTATGTAACATGACAGTATATCTAGTTGATGGGTGCTTATTACCATGCCACTAGGGCAACTCCTGAGCATCCCTTTGCCCTCTCGGTATATTTGTTTGCTTGGAACCTAGGGAAGGCAGTCGGAGGTCCAATTAGCCAGCTCTGTGTACATTGTTAAAGTGGAAGGCTTCATTTTACTGGAAGCGTATGTAATTGTGACTTGTTTAACATAGGTAGAATGATCCAATGAACTTGGTAGGTGGTTCACCAGGGCAGCTTAAAAGGATTTAAGCTGGCATTTTAAAATAAACCCTTTGAGATGAAACTGGTGAACTTGATTTCTTCAGCTTTAGTCTTGGGTTCATATCTTATTTTTGAGAAGTAGTATTACATTTAATAAGATGTTAGAGGGTACATCGCAGCAAAGTAAGCTGATGAGAAGCAAAAATAAGCACAAAGAGGCAAAAAGTATTGACAAAAGTCAAGGCCTATAAAGAATTATTTATGTTAACTTCCTAGTACATTTTTTTTCCTCTCAATTATTAGTGTTGATTGTATGTTGTGTTTGGTTCGCTCTTTTATTTTAGGTAGTGGATCGAGAGTTCCTTTTGCGAATGTCCTACATGGAGATATACAACGAGGACATAAATGATTTATTAGCTCCTGAGCACCGAAAACTACAGATTCATGAAAGTCTAGAGGTTTTGGAACTTTTGTGTATTTGTACTTATCTATGATATTTTGCAAATGCTTTACTGGCACTCTATTTTATCTGTCTTTATATTTGTAGCGGGGGATATATGTTGCTGGTTTGCGAGAAGAAATTGTTGCATCACCTCAACAAGTTCTTGATCTTATGGAGTTTGGAGAATGTATTTTCTACCTGTACCTTTCTTTTTACTAATTTTTAAGTTTCTTTAGAGCAATGATTCATTTACTTGTCAGATGGTGACTCTGTTTCTTTGCCTTTCTGCTCGTTATTTTGAATAACATCTCAGCATGCCAAAAGAGAAATGGGTTCAAATTTTCTTATTTTAATTATAGCGGATGGTTGAAACATGTGTTCCTGTTTTAATTTTGTGAACCCTATAGTGATTTTTAATATATTACAACTTTCATTTCTTATCAAAAAAAGAAAAAACAATTATATTGCTAACTTTGATCTTTCTTCCTTTTCAATTCAAAGCATTTCTCTCTGTGTGTGCCTATCTATCAGTTGGAGTTTGTGTCTCCTTATCTCATTCTTACACATGCACATGCACCCACCCGCACACACATATGCACACACTTCTTCATCTAGGTTGCTTTTACTCATATGCTCTTGAATATATTAGTGTATAGACATATGTTAATTTAGATTTATTTTGTCAAAATTTCAGCTCATAGGCATTTTGGAGAGACAAATATGAATTTATACAGTAGTAGGTCTCACACCATTTTTCGCATGGTAACGTGATATTAAACTTTTCGCTTATGTTATCTGTTATAGAGTTATATATGTTTGTCTATCTTACTGTTTAGTTAAATAGATCATTGAGAGTCGGGATAGAAATGAAGATGAAAATTCTGGCAATTCTTGTGATGCTGTTCGTGTATCAGTTTTGGTAAGTGATTATTGGATCTCTCTATCTTTACCTCTTTCATGAATTCTTTTAAAAGAAAATATATTTGGGTATATCCTTACAAACACAGACAAAAATATTTTTTTCTATAGTGATGATAACAAAATATGTTGTTTATTCTCCTTATTATACTGATTATTTTTTGTTTATCCTTTCGATTTGTTTATAGAATTTAGTGGATCTTGCTGGTTCAGAGCGTGCCGCAAAAACTGGTGCAGAAGGCGTTCGACTCAAGGAGGGTTCCCACATTAATAAAAGCCTGATGACACTAGGAACTGTGATAAAAAAATTGAGTGAAGGGGCTGAAAGCCAAGGGTAAGCTCTGAAATATTTAGGAGCATGTGTTAAGACAATTATCCTTTTATTAGAAATAATTGACATGTTCAATGTAGGGGTCATGTTCCATATCGGGATAGCAAATTGACGCGCATTTTACAACCTGCACTTGGTGGAAATGCTAATACAGCTATAATATGCAATATCACCCTTGCACAGGTAGCATTCTATTACATCATTAACACTGCATCATCTTTAAATGCATATTTCATAAAATGTTCAAACACTCATTAGGATTAAATTACACCACTGATTTATATAAATTTTAAGGATAGAACATATCTTTTGTAGAGTTCTAATGTAGTGTCCAGAAATCTGGTACTTTGTTTATCAGCTTGTTAAAGGATTTTTTATGTTGGGTTGTTTGTCAGCTGCAAGTCCTCTTTCCATGTGCGGTTGGGCATTATTGGTTGTTGACTCAATTTTTTATGCTAGATCAAAAGCCTTGGTTCAATGTCTCTGTTGTACCATTTGCTTGTTTAACCATCTTTTTGAGTGGGTTCCATTGTAAGAGGGGCTAGAACATAAAAAATTTATATGTCCTGTAAAAATATATTGATAACTCTTGCAAAAAAGTAAATGTAAAATCATTTAGTTTTGATGATATACTTATATGTGTGTGTATAAATAAAGATAAAATAACTGTGAAACAATAGGGATCTTGTAAATCAATTAGAAATGTACAGGCAAAAATAAAATAGGCAAACAACAACTAACTAATCCTTACAAAACTAGGATACTGATTCTTAGAATACAATCCTTACAAATCATAGATAACACTAAGTACAAAATCAAATATTTACAACTTTCTTAACTAATCTCAGCCAGCTCACACACTTTCTAGCTTCGCTGTCTTCAACACTCTTTAAGTTGGCGGGGTGGATATCATCCATTCCTAGCTTGCTAACAATAGTTTGAAAGATTGAGCCATTTAACCCTTTGGTTAGCACATCAGCAACTTGATTGGTAGTAGGTACAAATTAGGGGGCTTTAGAAATTTGTAGTTTATGTTTTTACATGGGGACCCTGGTTGAGTAGTTGAGTTTGGTTGACTTTCAAGAAAGTTCACTTAATTCTGTGAGGGAGGAGTTGCTTATTTAGATGGTTTTGATATTCCTAGTTCTTGGTTGGTGTATCATGCCAGTAGGCTTCAAGTCCCATTTATGCCAAGGGAAATATGTATTTTGTTATGAGGTAAGTCCTGATACTGTTCATAAAAGATTAAGATTGGTCAAACTTGCAAAGTTCTATTGTCTTGCTTGTCTGAGTTTCCCATGATACACTGAAAATTAAGCACAAGGGTTGTTTTATTGTTTAAAACAGTAGACTTTGGCTTCCAAGCTTAATTTTATAAAATAATTCATTCATTCTCCAGAAATTCTTAGAATATGGAGCATGTTTATGTAAATAGGAAAAAAAAAAATTTATGGGCAATTTTATGAAAATAACATTGCTTTTGTATTTTATGAAACCCTCACATGGTAGCTGTACAAGCTCCTGAAATTTTTCTTCAACAATTTAGCAACATATGCATTTCTTATATTTGAAGCTGTTTGGCTTTGGTTTTACTTTTGACAAGGATCTTAACGAATGCCAAAGTGTGATTTATTTACTGGGCTGCTGTGAGTGATTGATTTACTTGGAATCCATTCCAGCTTATTTCTATCCTATATACATACAGAAATTTGGTTTTGTATATTATTCTCTGTTTCTGATGCTTTTGCTATCTGTTTACTCCAAACTGTAATGTTGTTTCTTTGATATATATTTGATGGCAGATTCATGCGGATGAGACTAAGAGCAGTCTTCAATTTGCGAGTAGAGCATTATGCGTCACAAATTGTGCTCGTGTGAATGAGGTTTTTCTCTACTTGCATACTTCTATTATCAGTTTAATTTTGAATTCTGTTTTGTGGCCAAATTAAGTGTAACATAAAAGATGTTTTCTATTATTCATTGTCATTTAGTGACTTCACACATGTAATACATTAATTAATTAAATTATTTTTTATGTTGAATATTAACCCAGCTTATATTGTCTTCCTAGATATTGACAGATGCTGCATTGTTAAAGCGTCAAAAGAAAGAAATTGAGGAGCTTAGAGCAAAACTGCAAGTATGTACAATTGTTGATAATAAAATTTATACAAATTAAATGGTTGCTAACCACTTTGTTTGTACCGTAGGCTTCTCATTCAGAACATTTGGAGGAAGAGATTCTTAGTTTACGAAATACTTTATTACAGGTAACACTACTTTCATTTTGTAGACAATTATTGTTGAAAGAATGTGTGACCATCCAATACTTGCTTTCACAGTCTGAACTGGAGAGGGAGCGTATAGCATTGGAGTTGGAGGAGGAGAAGAAAGCCCAAGCTGAACGTGAGAAAGTATTGCAAGAACAAGCGGAGAAAATAAAAAACCTGAGCTCAATGGTGTTGTATTCAAATAGGGAGGAAACTCGTGAGCCTATCAAAAAGGTTTGTATCATTAATGATGAATGTTCACTAAATTTCGATCTCATACAATAATTCACATTCTTCTTATTACAGTTTATTTTGCTCTGCTGGAGACCTATATTTCGTCTCAGCCTCCATCAGCTTGCTAAATCATGCGATGACAAAGATGTGTAGTTTCATTTTTTGTTTATAAAATGATATAAAGGATTAGATTTAATATATTTTTTCCTTAGATGGTCTCAATAACAAAAAGGCATATGGTTAATATTTTTCAATTTGCAACATGAAAAGTAGAAGGAAATCTTATTGGGGTGTAGGTAACTAACAGGAGATGTACACACTTTGTAAGGTTGAAAAGGCATTCTACTATTTGCAGAATAATATCAACGAGCTAAAATGGACTAAAGTTTTTTCTTTGTTCATAATGTACCTAGCTATGACCAAAATTGTAATAAAAAAAATACTTGCTTGGGCAATAAGATTTATTTGAACAAATCTCTTGTTTGATGATTTCGCTTTAAACTTTAATTGACTTGTCCTTTGAAAAATTTTCTTGCTTTCAAATTCTCACAAACATATTTGAGACCTTGAATGTCACATTAAGTGTAAGAAATGAGATTTATTTAGAGGATTGTGTATCACATGTCTACATTTTTATTATGAATTGAAATATATCTCAAATATCTGAGTCCCTTATCTTATCAGTATTTTAATGGATGAGTTATTGATCTATATTATAGTGTTGATAACTTGAACAATTTGTTTTTATGCTTTCTCTGTAGCATTGATATATTTGTAACACTGCATCTGCTGATGCATAACCATTCAAGTTTATCATAATCGTGTACTAATTGTTCATCTTTAATACAATTTTCACTTTCTAATGAAAAAAAATCAATAATCAAGCTTTATGATTTAGTTTACTTTTTTTTTTGTTTTTGGGAAGATTATTAACCATGAAAGTCAATTTGTTACTTGGTTAAGTTAGATTTGGGCTCTTTTTCCCTCTTATTTAAGTAGGATCTATGTTGTTTATTTGGAGTAGTTTCTAGTTTCTGCATTTTATGTTTTCTATAGAGAATAAAAGGATGGATAATTTTGATTTTGGAAATATCTCTTCTCTTTCTCCATATTCCCTCCTACTTCTCTATCTTAGCCTCACTAATTCTCTACTACTCTTTAGTTCTATTCTACATGCCTCTGGTTATTATTCTATCTGATTTCTGTCCTTTCTATTTCTTTCTCTCCTTGATTTCTGTTCCTGTGAATTTATTTCTCTTTTTATCTTTCCTCTCATCCTTCCTTTCTTTTTGTCCTACATCACCTACCCATCTTCCTTACAGTTGATGAAGTTTCTTTACTTATTGCTACAGGAGAAAAGGCGTGATACATGGTGCCCTGGTAATCTTTCAAGGGAGATTCTTCAAGAGGTAATATTTTCTTTTTATGCTACAAGGAAAATTAATTATTTATGTTGCTTATGTGTTGTGGGACCTAAAACATTACAATGACTTAAGAATCAAAATTTGATGTAAGGTAATCTTTTAAGGGAAGAGTATACCAGATCTTGATAATTTTTATTGAGCGTTAAGCTAGGAGAAGTATTTGTACTTCTAAAATGACTTTGATGCTCAAGTTCGAGTCTTTTCTAGTTGTAAGAATACCAAAAAGAGTGGTAGTGTATAAACAAAAATGAAAAAGGGAGGGTGCTTATGAGTTTTGTGGGTAGGTCTTATTAACCACTGCTTTAAATCTAAATTTGACATTCAACCTTCATTCTTCATATTGAAGTGTAGCTCCTATCCATCAATTTTTATTAAGAGAAGTGTGGTGGCTTTTGATCAGTCCCAAAAAATCATGGTTTCATACACGCCTCTTCTCCTTGAGTTTAAAAAATAAACTGATGTTTGAGCAATTATATTTCAAATTTCATCATTTGTTTGGACATTACAATATTCATCTTTAAGCATTGTACTTCAGCAAGGCATCTCTCTTCATCATAATACAACTAGCATGCATTTGATCAGGTTGAACCTTTAAGGCGTTATATGTTATCAAGAAGACTAGCTGCTTAGGCTGAACCTTTCACACGACATACAATCTCATATTTTTTTTAATGATTAGGGTTCTTACAAGAATCAGTTTTTGTTCTTTTTCCTTTTGAATCAACTACATTCCTGAATCTGGTAAATGCTAGTTCTCAAGACTTTTGCTGATAACTCGTGAAGTTAGGCAAGTGCAAAGTAATAACAATAATATTGAGAACAATGCCTTCTAACATGCAAAGCTTGTGGATCAAACACGACAACCACTACAAACATAACAACACACAACTTATTATAATTTAGCTACTATGGTTGAGGGGTTCAGAAGCAATGCCACTTGTTAACTGGCTCTTTTGATATGTTAAGTTATCACTTGTTTGCAAAAGCATAAGTGATAGGTATTTGAGCTTTAACAAAGGTGTTATCAAAGCAAGAGGAAAGAAATGGAAAACAATTTGGGCAGTGTGTATAGACATCATGGCTGTTGCTTTAACTTAGGTGTAGTACTGTTAACATGGAGTGCTAGATGTTGTGTGAGAAGTAAGTAATGTTACTATACGTTTCATTCTTTTTATATGATCAACATTTTAATCTTAATTTGATGGATTTGAGTCTTTATCTTTTGCTATCTATCTTGCCTACTTTCATTCACATATGTAAAAGTACAAACTTCTCAAGGTGGGTTAATTGCTACTTAATTTTTGCAACACACTCCATAACAACTCTGAAAGATTTTCATAATATATGATGATTTAATCTGGTTTGAAGGTATTCTTTGGCTTATAATGGTATTCTTTGGCTTCACTCTAGGTGTATTCAAATGTCCATTCAAAGGCCTCTGCTGTAAAACCCATGAGACCCGAGCGTGACATGGGGCCGCTTCTTCCATTTCAAGAATTGGTGAATGAACCCGAACTGGGGAATGAGTATAACAAACAGGATGCAGATTGTAGAAATAATTCACTGGAAGATTGTAATCTTCCTGATCCATGTGCTTTATTGAATATAACAAACAGGAGAAAAGTGCCACTCAAGAAGCAAAGCTCTTTTGTGGTTTGTACTCTGCTTCTTCTGGCATGTCTTTGTATTAGCTTTTTTGCACTCTAACATGTTTTAGACTACCAGGAGGACAATGAACTAGTGGAACTGCAAGCAGCATATGAGGATTTGCTTTTGAAATATGAATCTCAGGTAATTTTGCTTTACAGTTGCTTTTGTTTCTGCAAGGCATTGATACTCTATGGATCTTCCATTTATTGCTTCATACTTCTTCCTGCAGAGAACTATGAGTGAGATTCAAATTGATTTTTTAACAAGAAAGCTGGCTGAGTCTACTTTGTCTTGCAATGAGAAATGTAATGACTCTTCCACATATTATGTTGATAAAAGTGCTCTTTATGGGGACAGACATGGGAGTATAAGGGAGCCAGAGGCTAATCTTGTTATCAAGCAACTTCAAGAGAAGGTCTTTATCATTTTTTTGTTCTGTTAGATTTTTTGGATTTTCTAGTTGCTATTATCTATGTTATATTTTTAATCTTGTAGATTAAGATGTTGGAAGTGCAAAAGTCTTCAAGCCAACAAAATCTGGATAGTTTAGTTGAACTAGCCATGGAGCAGGATCTCTGTGCTAGGGAGAAGTTTGAAGAGGTAAAAAGAAATTAAGACAATCACACATGAGCTATCTGTGTTAGTTCTCTGAGTAGCTTTAAATGCATGTGCTGCTTCACTAATGGCTTGTACTAAGAGAGGTACTCTAATACTATGTTAATTGAGAGAGTAAGAACCATTTAGATCAAGAAAACTTAAAGGACTACATTGTTATTAATTTATTGTTCTATAAAGCATTACAACCTTATATATAGGCCAAAACATAAAGTAAATAAGGATAATCTAATACCATTAGGAAACACTAATAAGGTATACTACTATGACTAGAAAACATTAAATAAGCACCAAATAATAATACCCTATATATTCCTATTTTAGCTTCAACAAGTTTGTTAATTGCTAAGGTAGTGAAAAACTTGGCTAGATATGACAACCTGAACTACAGGGATGAATTACTCTGTATTAAGAATTACTATGCCACGGTTCATGTTAATTAAGAGAACCTATAAATATTAGCTGCAACTGTTATTAAATTTTTTATCGTATTCTTCTTTGGGGATTGATGCAAGTGCTATTTCTTTTTTTTTTTTTTGAGGTCTGGGTTGGGAGTAGTGAACAAGATGCGACAGTGACCCTAAATGATCTGATTTTTGAAGCTTTATGATCTATTTACTTTCTGGATACAAGATTTCTTGAAGCTCTAGAAATCAAATATTTAACTTTTTGTTTCCAAAATAATTGGATATCTTTCATTTTAAAGCAAACTGTTAGGATAATAATGTATTCTTACTTGGTTGTTCTGCAACTCTCACCACTTTAGTGGTTGTATGGTTCTTTGGGCATTTTGCTTTAATTAGATGGTCCTCACTTGTAATTTCCTTATCTTTCTTTCACTGTTCTTCAAGGTGGTGTGTTTCTTTTGTTTGGTGTTTCAACTCTTATTCTTTTATTGATTTGCTTTATTGAGTTGTTAATGATTGATTGTCATATAAGGTTTCATCTCTCAAATTGTAAATGAGGTTATTATGAGGTAGTCTAAATTTCAGATAAATTTTAATGAGGTCCATAGTTTGCCCAATTTGTATTAAACACGTCTATTATACCATGGTGAAATGACCACATTCTGCCACTACATTGCTGATAACAAAATATTGACAAGAAATTAGGAATATGGTCTTTTCATTGGGGGTGGTCAGGAACCTTGTAATACAAATAGTTAAACTATTACAAATAGGTAAAGTACTTACTTTGTTAAAAGTTTGCTAAAACTTGGGGAACTGCTCTATAATAAGCCTTTTAAATGTTAAAAATTCAGATGAAATGTTGTATGTCAAAGCTCTAAGACTGGTATTATTCTGCTTAATAATATCGTAGTAATGTGATAGGGTCAGGTTTTGGGCATCTCTTTGGTGTTTCGTGTCCTCTGAATTCCATGACGTCCCTTTGTTCTTTATCCATGACAATTGCGAGGTGGCTGTTACTTGTTTTAGAGCTGGTTTTATTTTGATGTTTTCAGAATTTCTATTTTCACTAATGTCCTGATCTCTCTGGTTTGAGCTTTTGATTTTTTTTTTTTTTTGGGTGTTGATCTATAGTTGTACATCTCACAGTGTAGACAACTTGTTCATTTTTGTACTCGTTTAATTTCTTAGCAAAGAAGAAAAAAGAATTATCTTGAAATCCGATTTAGTAAATCGGAGACAATGTTTCTCAAATGTCTGTCAATATTGAATGCAATATGCTTGATTATCACCAGGTACTTTTAAGGTTTGGAAGTAGTAATTGTCCATCACTTTATGTACTGGTTATGGAATCAAACTTGGTTATAATGCTGCCAGCCGTAGCTAGAGCTGTTGTTGCCTGTATTTTGGTCGCAGGAATTGTTTTTCTCCTTTACTCATCCCCCTCTTTTCTTTCTCCCAAGAAGATGTTGAAGGATCTGCTTTTTCTGTTTTTTCCTTAAGTCATTGATAAGGTTTGTCTTTTCTGCTGTCTTAATGATTTTGAATTGCTGTACATTATATGATTTATAGCTCCATGAAGAGCTTCTTCATGCACGAGAAGAGGCTAGGGTTGCTCAAGAACAATTTGCTTCCAGTGGATTTGCAGGGAGCATGGATGTATGTAACTTCTCCTTGTACTAATGTTTGTTGCAACTCTCTCTCTCTCTCTCTCTCTCTCTCTCTCTCGCTTTAATAATCTTACATGGATGCAATAATTTTGAGTTCTATGAATCATATAAAATGATATTTTATCTAAGCTCACAACACTGATTTGAAGCCTCTCTTCATTCTGAGGGGAACTTTTGGCCCTTTGATAAAGCTTTCAGAAGTTGAAGAAGTAATTTATGAACTTCAAAACACGAAAGAAGTAGCGGATAGCGTCTCATCATTTGCAGATGAAGTTTTCAAGAGTTTCTCTGCCATAAACAATGAGTTCCTTGTGAGCACTCTTGAAACATCTTTTTAGCACTATCTACTCTATAGAATAATTGTTCTCCATGTCTGACAATGCTAATGGCCCTTGCAAGAGGGGATAGCTGTCTTCCTGGACTCAATAAATTCCTTAATGCTTAATTGTCTCTTAATGCTGTTAAATTTTGTCCCAAGGAGTTGTCCACTGGCCAGTAAACCCTATTTCTTTGTTACCCTATATTTAAATATATATCTTGTAGACATGCATGTTTTTTTTTGTTTTTTTTCCTAATCTGGACCAAGAATTCTCTGTACAGAAGTTACTAAAAGACAATAGTATTGTTAATTCAAATGCATTCATCACACAACTCTACACATAAAGAACTATGGACATTTTGTCTTTTAGCAATTCTATGTACAAAGAATTAGTGGTTAGCATTTTAGGAAAATGGGGATGTCTACAAAAGAGGATTCTATTTATTAGACCTTATTCTTAGTTATGCTATTCATGCATTTGGGATTCAACATGAAACTTACATTATGAAAAATGGTTGTAATATTGAGTTTTTAAGATTTGAACGAGATTAGTAGTCTTGGAAGAAATATGACTTAGAGTGAAAAGATGAACTAAATTTGTTAGCCGACTTTTTTGTAACATTCAAATTGATTCTTTTAGAAATTGTTGTCACTGTAGTGAGGATATTTGCAATCATTAACATCTTAAAGATAAGTTAAAATTGGATGAAAATCAGTGAATGAGTAGTAACTCAATATTATATATATGGAGAAATATTTAATGAGATTAATAGTGAGACTATCATGTACCAAGAACAGTTATAAATATGATTAGAATAGCATTGGTTACTTTTATGTTCTTTTGATTGTTATTTTTTCTGAAATATATTAATCTTAATATTATGTAACTTACTTCCCACCCAAGAAAAAGGAAAACAAGAAGATTGAAATTTCATGTTAGGACTCTTGTATGAAATCTTCTGTCCTCTGACCTTAATGTTCAGTTTTTCATCCATTATATTGCAGGATCTTAAGGCTTTCATGGGCCCTATTTCTGTGCAGCAACATTCAATTGTTAGTAATTATGAGATGTTACATTGTTGCATGAGAGAGAAAGTTTCTGAACTTGAGAGTGAGAAGGTCTGGTGCTTTCTGCTCGTTTATTTCCTTGTTAGATTTTCTCTTCCATATTTAACCCAGTTTATGATCACTCTTAATGTATGTTATTTTGCAGCTTTACATGGACAATCAATTGGTTGATCTGCAAAGACAGATTCAAGAAATAAGAGTAAATTCTCAGAACTCTGAAATATCTTTAACAGTCAGATTTTAATTCATACTTATATTTCTTTTTTAAAAATACCCTTCTGTGTTTAACATTGCAGGCACTTTCTGAACAACAAAATTTGGAAAAATTAGAATTTCTTGCTCTGATTCAAACTCATGAAAAGGACCTATCAAATCTATCTTCCTCTTCCTTGGCCAGGGAAAAGGAAAGTTTGAGAAAAGATCTCGAGAAAACGAAAACAAAATTAAAAGAGACTGAGTCCAAACTTAAAAATGCTATCCAGGAGAAAACCAAACTAGAGGTTTTTTATCTTTTGTATTTAGTTTATTTATTCAAATTCAAATGATTATATAAACTACCATCAATAGGTTATAATTTTCAGTTTCACAGGGCGAGAAAGCAGTTGCTGAACGAGAGCTAAAGCGACTGCATGGTCAGAAGACCCTTCTTGAACGTGATATTAGCAAACGTGATTCGCTTGCTGGTAGGAGACGTGATTCAGTTGTTGACAAGAGTTCAAAAGTGTTTGATCCAAGACGGGGAAAGAGTCCTGGTGTTAGTTATGAACAGATGCAGGTGATTTCAGTGGTATTTGTTGTTTCATACACCACCTGCATTGAACTCATTTGCTGCAAATTATAGTTAACTTCCACAGGCAAGTGGAAGAAATGATAAAGCATTGACATTTCTACATTAGATGTTTAGAAAAACAGCTGTAATAATGACCTGATGTTGTTAATATATTATTACGGTGCTAAACTTATATTATTGTTTTGCAACTTTAATTTTTTTCGTTCTTTAGAATACTTTATGACATGATATCAGCCTCTTTCTGGTCAATAATTGTTTTGCTATCTCGAAATACCCTAAATATGACATTGATATTCCATGCTTGGTGGTATTATTATTTGTTATGCTCTTATTATTGTTTACAATTTACTATTATATCAAATATGTCAATATAAATTGATAAATGAGTGCTGTCAGGGCATGAATTTCTTATTAAACAATCTACTGTGCTGATAATCCTTAGAGCATTGCTGATCATATGCTAGCTATCCCATGTTATAATTGTTATTGTATATCAATAAATATCTGTGTTAGACTTTGCAACTTTCAGAAAGTCTCCTTACCTAGGAAATGTGAGCAGATTTCTTTCTCTTTGTTTGCTGAACTATTTAGTACTTGTAGATGACTTCCATTTTCATTTCCTACAATTATCTTTTCACTTATTTCTCTGTTGTTTAGGAAGATTACAAAAAGCTGGAAGTTCTTGCATTTGAGATGGAGACAACTATTGCTTCTCTGGAAGAGGAATTAGCAGCTGCATATAGAGAAAAAGAAGAGGCCGTATCTAGAAATGAAAATTTGACTTCAGAATTGGAAGCCCTGTCTGAAAGCTTCAGTAAATCAACTACCCAACTGAATGTATTGCAAGAAGAGGTTTCAGGCCTTGTAAGCTTTTTGCTCCTTTTCCTTGCCTTTTACTGGTTTTGCAAATTCTTTTGTTGTTCTACTAAGTTCGGAATTCTACTGTTGCATTTCTTTAAATTCTTTAGTATGTCTGCTTAAGTCTTTTTTATCTATCCAGAGACTTAAGTTAGAAGAATCTAAGCTCAATGAACAGAAAATGGGAAACTCTATTAAGATGTTGCTTGAAGAAAAGGAAGAGTTGGCAATGGTAGGCTATTTTTCAGTTGGACTTACTCTTATCTCTCTATTATTTATTCTTTTTTCTGTGCTTTACTGGTGTAGCATTATCATTTGATTTTACCTTCTATTCTGTAGCAATTGACAGATTCGCTATTGGAAATGGAGGAGGAAAAGGCAATATGGTCTGCAAAGGAGAAAGCTTCTATTGAAACCATAGAAGAGAAATCAAAATTATATACGGCAGAGACTTTGTCATTATCGAAAGGAATATCAGAGGTAGGATTCAGAATTTCTTGAGGGATCTCTACATGTATGTGGGCTTGCATGAGGAATAACATTTCTAAATTCTGTTTTCTCCACAAATATTCATCTTATGCAAAAAGTTTCTTGAGTTATATTTCATCACAAATAATGGATTTTAATAATGTTGTGAACTGAAGAGAAATGAGATATGCAACTGTGGAATTTTATGCTTTTAGTCCCACTCATTTGGAAGGCATGAATTTAAGATCTATTTCTACTATAAATGAATTACCTGCTTACCATTTTTCTTTTGCTATTAAAAGTAAATCTTATTTGAAAGGAGATCTTTTAGCTTTTGGACCTTCAATTTTAGCAGTCACCTATTTAGTCTATGTCAATTATCTACATTAGTGTTTTAATTTGTTTTGATATCATTACCAAGGCTCTGTAGTACTTGATGAGCTACAGTGTACATAAACTTTTGGTTTCTGTCATGGTTGAATTTTTCTTACCGTCAAGTTATTGATGAGTATGGAAATGAGGGGTGGATAGGTGGGCAGAAAGTATTGGTTATTGATTGATTTTTTTTGGAGAAATTTATTTTCTATCAGGGAAGTTTTCACATGTATCATGCCTCATTCTGTCCCACAAGACAGGTTTTTAACAATAAGATCCTTCCACGGAATAAATTCTTTCAACCAACAAAAGGTGGCTAAAATGGTTTGACATTGTTTATAGGAGCTTCCGACATTGATTTAGTGTGCGCACACACATACTTATGTGGTGTATCATTAATATGTGCCATCTCTTATAAGTTATTGTTTCAATCTCGCATGCATGATTTTTTCTTTTTTAAATTCTTTGATACACATATTGCCAAGGATGGATTTACGTTAAGGTTTGGATACTTGCTGGTATATTAGTTTTGCATTGTAGCCTTAGCTTTGATACCATGTTGTTGGGATTTTTGATCCCACTCAGGATCTATATAAGCAATATATCAGGTAAGTAATAGGAAAAAAATAAAGATGGAGAAAAAACACCAATCACACAACACAAGATTTACGTGAAAACTCTTAAACTGAAGAAAAATCAATGTTGCCAAGGACAATGTGAGAAAAATTCACTATGTAGGAAATTGTTACAATCACATTTTTTGTTCACACCCAAAGTCTAGGTACACCCATCTACTCTAGAGATTTATGCACAACACATGTTGAAATAAGTGAACTCAACCACCTTATTTATAGTGAATAATAAACGTATTCTTTCTAAAAATAGTTTTGCTCTTGTACAAAATGAAAGTCCACCTTAAATAAGATAGGAATAATATATTTTTCTTATAAAATATTTACTCTACTTTGAATAAGGTAAACCTAACAAGGAATCTACTACAAAAGAAATAACCTAAGAAACCTTCTTAAGGACACAAGTTTTGTTGAAAAAGAAGTTAATTTCCTAACAAAAGATTACAACCTATATTAGTGACAATGACTCCTTCAAGTGCATTATTTCCCTTATTACTTTTTGTTGACACTTTGTGGAAGGTATCTCTATCATTTTGCCTAAGCATGTCTCAACTATTTGTATTTATACTTTTGATGCAAAAGAAGAACTTTTTTAGAATTTTAAGAGTTATTTTTATTTAGATTTATTTTGGTCGTGTTCATTACTTATTTTCCTCTAGTTTATCTCATTACATATTTTCCTCTATTTTATCTTTCCTTAAAGTGTCTTTCTTGCTGAAGTTGGTTTTGTGTTACTTTTGGAAGTAGATTTCTTGTGATTTTAGTTTCTTGTTTTATATAAGGTTTGTTATATAAAAAGGTCTTATGTTTTAGTTTCGAGCAGGCATGATTTGATGATTATGAATAAACTGCTATAATTTTTCCCCACTTAATTTCTTCTGATTATTTGTTCTTTTCCTTTCGCTCTATAGTTTCTCCCCTTTCTATTCTTTTGAGTTTTCTTCCCTTTATCTTTTATTTTGTTTTGAAAATCTGTCCCCCATCCACTTTATCGACTTTATCGTGATACAGTTGGGTCTAAAATGTTTAAGATTCTCCATGTGTATCTCGTAATTTGATGATGATGAATGTTAATTATATAAGGTGAGGAATGAGTTAGAGTCCTGCAGAAAAGAATGCAAGTCCCTCAAGGAAAGATTGGCAGCTCGTGAGGAAGTTGCCAGACGGGAGAAAGCGTGCAGGTTTGTTATGGTGTTCCTTAATCTTAGCTATGCTGTTTTTAGTGTATTCATTTCTTTGCAATTACAGCTAGCATAAGTTACATGTTAATGGTACATATAATGTATTTGGGAGCATGATATAGTGGACTCATATCTTGATCTTCATTGGAGCCTGTCTTGTAAGGGAAGATAGCACTGCAATTTTTTTCTCTTTTTCCTTTACAAGGGTATCCTTGAGAGAAATGAAAAACCATTATGAAATTTAATTTAGCATGTCATTAATCACTTCTTTTTGAAGGCCTGCCTGGATACCGGAAAATATGACACTACTAGTTCTTATGATCTCTAGATCAGCGGTTAATATCAACCCCTCCCACATGCATGTCAAGGGCGTGGTCTATTCTACATGTTAGCTTATTACAAACGCATCATATTAACTAGTTATTTCCACACTTGCACAACTCAATCATCTAGACATAATGGACTTTGCTTCATGGTGAAAGGTTGAGACTTATTGTTAGAGTGGTACAAGGGTAATGGTTGTCTATATAGTCTTTTACCTTGACTTTCTGTTTTTCTTGGAGTAACCTTCTGGATGTTAGAATTGCTGAGGCTGAAGGCCTTAACTACAAGAATATGAATGGTTTGGAAATTTTTGATTTGGTGTGTATGGAGCAACTTGTTCTTTTTGCTAGCTGGAGACATCAAAGTTGGATGATGATAAATTTCTAGTAAAATTGAGAATTTAAATTTCTCTTCTTGAGTTGGATGATACATTTTGTTATAAACTTGAAACTGTGTTCTGTCATTTAAAGCCTATAATTCATCTCTATGCTACAATACTTGAGGTGGGCAAAACTTTGAACACAGGGGTTGAGCAGAATCCTTGTATTTAAACCTAAAAAAAGAATGTATATCTCATGAGCTTGTGAATCAGGATATGTGAAATTGTGTGGGATTAATGTAAAGTATTTCTTAGTTGCTGTTATCTGGGATTTCCATTTTGCCTTTCCTGCGAGGCTTGTCAACATTTTGTTAAGCATTCAGCAGGTCAGCATATTGCTCTGTTTGTAGATAAAGATACAACATGCCTCTCTAGCCTGAGAAATTTTAAACTCTTGGATGTGCGGCCACAAAAGCTGACTGGTGAAAGATAATTTGGTCTTTTGTTTAGGTTCTTATGGTTCCTCATTTGCCCTTATGACTAGTGCACCTCTGAGTTGTGTTATTGTTTGCCGATCTTATCTGCTTTTGCTCTTTATGAAATTCTTGGTTTATCTAAGTGTTCAATTATTGAACACCACATTCATGCCTAGCAAAAGAAGAAAACTATATCTATCCTGATGCAAGTCACTGATCAGTGTCTGGTGGTAGAGATTCACTGTTTTTACTTTGTTGCTAAATTTTCTCAGTACTTTTAGTTTCATATTATAGTCATAAACATCTCTCTTTATGAAATTCTTGGTTTATCTGTGTGTTCAATTATTGAACACCACATTCATGCCTAGCAAAAGAAGAAAACTATATCTATCCCGATGCAAGACACTGATCATTGTCTGGTGGTAGAGATTCACCGTTTTTACTTTGTTGCTGAATTTTCTCAGTACTTTTAGTTTCATATTATAGTCATAAACATCTCTCTATATATATTATCTTGTACTGCAGTATGGAGAAGTCTTCAGAGATTGATCAACTTAGGGATGACCTAAAAACAGCTGAAGTTGAGAGTAATCAATCCCAGGAAGTAAGTATATTGGTTATATTGTGCTAATCTTATAGTTGTCAACTTAGGCATATTACAACTAGAATGCATTCATAGTATTTTTCTTTTCCCTTTCAGACGTTGAAGTCAAAGTTGGATACGCTCTATTTGGAGCTTCATTGTGCTCATGAAAAAGTGGATTCTCTTCAGAAGGAGCTAAGTTGTCTCAGCAAAGAACGGGCTGATTTGCTTGTTCGAATCAGTGAGTTAGATATGGGATCACGCCAGTCAAATGAGTTAAAGGTTTTCTACATTTGTATGCTTTTTTGCAGAATTAACATATATGTAAAAGAATTGAGAGTGTGCATCACAGTGATTAGGAGCTAGTTTGACATTGGCCATTAGGAACTAATATCAGTTCTTTTAGAATCATGGCACTTATTTTTGGTTGATCACATGTTTTCATTGATAGGATGTTACAAACCAGCTTCTTGTTGTGACAAAAGAAAGGGATAAATTGATGTCTCAGATTGAAGAGCAGCAAAGACATTTAGCTGAATTGGAATATCTCAAGAAAAATGGAAATGATGCGGTAAGTCGAAAGCCTTTGTTTCATTAGCCACTTGTCTGAGATGCATCTGATCTATGATTTGATATTCATGGCCAGATATCAGAGACTAAATTTGAGGTGGAGAAACTGACTAGGACAATTTCCAACATGGAAGTCAAGATGCACTATGTAAGTTATGCACTTGAGTTTATTAGGTGCATTGGTAATTTTCATATCAGAATAAAAAAGTGGTGAAGGTAGAAAACATTTTTTCATTAGCTTCTTTTTGGGATAATACTGATAATATTTTATATTACCGTACATATCTATCAAAAGGAAACTGAAAAGAATTGTTGTACTGTATTAGTTTTGCCTAAAAATTTTAGCTGCGCTAGAAACGTGAATGGATTTTCTAATATCATGCTAGCGATCCAAGTTTTTATTGCCTATTTTTTATCAAATTACAGTTATCAATAGGAAAAGGTTGTTACCCATTAGTGGTCCTTCCATAGCTTTATGAATGTTATGGTTATACAGGTTAAGCATAAAGTGGCTACTTTTAATATTGGAACCGGTTCTTTTATTACAAAGCACTTTGCCCAGCCAAATTAGTCTTGTAATAATTCAAAATCAAAATGTTAGGTATCTCATTGTCAATTGCCTTATTTATTGGCCCGTGTAACGCTCTTCCTCTTTATTGTATGAATTTGGAGTCATTTTCATTCTGTCCACTTATGGCAAGCTTGTCTTTTCTAGATGAAGTATACCATCATACTTCTCCTGATTATTACAATTATATTTTTGTGAAGATTGTTTGCTAAATTGAATTTTCTGAATTTAGAAAGTTCATTATATTATGACAAGTACAGCTAGACGCTGACCATATTTATTTATCTAACATGATTTTCCAACGGGAGTCAATAACTAATTGTCACTTGAATTACTTTTTTATTTTTTTAGAAATTTTCTTATGTACCCTTCTTTCTTTTATGCTACAGATTATTCAGGTTGTGTCTAATCTTAAGAGAAAAAAAAAAGAAAGAAAAAATTCAGTCGCTTTAACTCTATTTGGCACTTTATTTTCTTGGTTTGTTTTTCCATTTTTTTGGTTGATGTAATTATGATTAATTGTGTTAAACAGGATGAAGTGAAGAATAGCAAGGAGAGGGCTAAGCTGAGAATGAGACTGAGGGGAACACAAGCATTATTAGATGCAATTCGTCATAGGTACAGGCAATTGGTGGATGAATTTGATATGATGAAGCAGAAATTTGAGGAGGCGTCGGCAAACCTCAAGGACCGTTTGGTTTCAAAAGGAATTGAGGTTCTCAACCTCAAGAAGCAGCTCAGTGCAGCAGCAATTGGGCAATGAAGGATTTGATGTCCTTTCTTTTGCCGTCCAAGAATTTTCATCCATCCTGATCGTCAACGTAACACTGCCCCTAAAAAACATAGAGAACAAGCTAATGATCTGAAATGAATTATGGGGTTTGATCTTTTCTCTGCATAGGATCATTCTCATGTCTTCACGAACAGGCTTTTACAGTAGGTCAAATCTAGCCATCCCAAGAAGAATATATCACATCTCCAAATGAAGAATGAGATTAGAGTATCAGTATGGTCTCTTCTAATTTGAAAATAATTATACCAGACACTTCATATGCCTTACTTTCTGGAGGAATTGTATGAATTTTGAATAGTTCCAGCTACATATTTATTTAGATATACAAGATTTTAAATACAAATTATAAGACTAAACACAACTCTTGTTGTGTTGGCTCCACAATTCATCATTGGGGCTCTTAGGATTGGTGTATCTTTTCTATGCTAATGTTAAAGGCGTATAAATACAACTAAAACTTTCAAAATAAGTTTCCACAATTGTATGATTTCAGTGGCATTATCGGCAGCGGACAAGCCTCTGTGTCCTGCTAAATATCAAGCCAAATATTCAGCCATGATGATAATGCTGCCTGGATAAATCATTTGCAAACCCTACACCTAAAAAGAAACTGAATTGAATTAATCCTAGCTAGTGATTAGTAAATGCTTCTTAAATCCCGTTATTAAAGTTGATTTTGACATAAGACCATGAAGTGTCTTCCAATAAAACTGGGCATTGGGCAACCCCATGAGCCCTGAATTCACAGCATCGACAATGTTGACTACGGAGTCTCTTCAATCTCATCTATTCACTCAACCGTTTCTTACATCAATTCTCCAAAATATAGAAAAGCCAGACATTTGGTCCCCTGGCACATACATAATCTATCTAGAAAAACACTTGCCCATTGCATTGCACATTCTCTTAAAGCTTATATGATGTTCGATGTTCTTGCTATTCATCCAACTGAATAAACATAATTAACTAGTACCTTTAGCTTTGTCCAAAAAAGAAAAAAGTACCATTATTAACAAACTTCTCAGCTCTAGTGCATAAATCCCATTAACACATAAGATTATCTCATTAACTCATAATTAATCTTATGAATATGGCTAAAAAACATGGAAGGATCCTCAAGTGAAGCCTGCATCTTCTACTTGACATGTATCAGTTTAAAAATTCAAATAACTTAAACATCAATTCACAGCTAACAGAGATAATAGTACTTTTAACAAGCAGCTGGGGAAAAAAGAAAACTGAAAATATGGGTTTTACAATAGGTCCCATTTATCCTCCAAAGCCTCACAAATCCTTGAGATGCATCGGGCAGCACTCATTGGATAGCCAGAAACTGTGAAAAATAACAATAGATAAGAAAAAAATTTATAGTTCCAGCTCCCAGATGATATTAAAGAATACAACATACTAGCACAATATATTTTGTATAAGACATCTACAATGATAGGGAAAGCTACAGATTATGGCTCTTCAATTGCATTCAATTCACTTGACTGGCAATGATGGGGCATGGAGTTCTTATTGGAGGCAGTCCAAAAAGCAGAGGGAATTCTTTTAACAAAACAAAGGTTTTAGCTACAACTCAATGGTTTCTCCGAACAGGTCACTAGAACATGCCGACAAAATTAGCACCCAAAAAAAAAAAATTGCATACGGAGACTAATATGCAATTAGGATTTCCAAAAGAAGAAGAAAAAGGAATTATCTAAACCAGAAAAAGGAAATGCGCAATGAACTTACTTGCAATGAAATCATCTGTATATTCAGTATCGATTTTCCCATGTGCCATTGCCCCAACCTGAAATGGGTGATAGATCAGAAATGATACAAGTTTAAATCAGACAAAATACAAATACAAATACAAAGGCACGTTACTATATATACAAGCAGATGTTACTGCTGGGCATACCACAAAAACAGGGTCCACATCATTACTGATAGTAGCCACATAATTCCTCATCTTCACCAACTTTTCTGAACTATATGAGAGACCTGATATGCAATCAAATACCTTCAGACATCTTGTTATAGCAAATAACATGAGAAAATTAAGAAAAAACTTAAACTAACCTATCTTTCTTGAGTTTAAGGGTAAATACTGGGTAACAGGGTTCTTGATCACACGCAATAATTTCTCACGCTTACCAACAGCAGTTATGCTTAGTTTTTGCAACAGCTGCACTGCATAAATTTTAAATAAGTTAAAATAACAAAATAGTGAACCTCATCAGAGTAAAAGGCAATGAAAAGCACATGAAGATTGATTGAGTTGAGACTAGCTGAACTTACACATTATACCAGCAAAACGCTTATATGTCCTTGGTAGACGAACATGTGGTTTAACTTCAAAAAGAACACCTTTATCGGTTTTAACATACACAGCTCGCAACCTCCCAGCCTTAGTTAGTGGGCTGTCTAAAATTGAGAGTAGAGCCTAAACACAAATGTTAATTAGGATTACTATCATTTATTGCTAGAAAAGAAAATCTGAAAAATATTTAAAAAAAAAGGTTAAGATAACATAACTAGAAACATTATCACACTTCAATTTTGAAAAGAAATATATTTATGAAGAGATGGGGAACTGTTATTATAGTCATCTCAAGGAACAAAGTAAGATTCTACAGACCTGATGAACAATGTCAGGCCTGTAATCAGCTGGATTTTTGTTATTTCGCCGCAAGAAATTCGCATGATCATCAGAATTTAATATCTGGTAGCTCTGCATATATGTAGAACCCATAAAGAAATTCTTTAGAACTTTAACCCTCCGGGCCGAAAATCCAAGACAAGACAAAAATTACTTTGCCCATAGTGTGTGTCTAACAACATATACATATATCTATATATATCTACTTGAAACGAGGTTTAGGGTAGAGACCTTTCCAACTTTTGCAACTTCAAGTGAAGCTTTCTCGAGAACAAATATAACTCCGGGTTTCTTGGTATTTTGATTACTTGGGGCATTTGGTATACCTTCCATTTCATGTACCACTGCTTCTTCTTCTTCTTCTTCATCATTCTTGTAATCGTTTTGTAACGTACTGTCCAACTTAGCTTTCTTTCCCATCTCATTTGATTGTTCTTCTACTTCTTCTTCTTCTTCCTTTTCTCTATTGTATTTTTCATCTGTCTTCTTCTTTCTTTTCTGCCCTTTCATCGAATAAGGCCTCACCATATTTTTTTTGCTCAAACGAAATAAACCTTGACACAGTAAACAATTCAAAAAAATATATATATAAGCGAGCACAAACTCTACATACTGTTTTTCGTTTTAATGCAACAATTTCAGATAAATTAGTTTTCTAGGGGAAAAGAATCGATTTTATATCAGGCGCACAAACATGTGTGGATGCGAGACAACTCAGAACCACCAGAAATAGCATTAACGCATGCAATTAAAACATATAAAACTAGAAAGGAAACAATATATTCGAACAAAAATTCCAGGAACTATCTTATCATCTCAAAAAAGAAAAAGAAAAAAAACTAAAACGAAATATACCCAACAAGAGACAGAAACAGAGGAAAAAATAGTTCATACTTTAAAGAGAAAATAGCGATAAAGTTGCAGAATATTGGATGAATTCTATCCTGGTAGTGAGTAAAGCAAAGCCATATTCATGTATGTGAATGCGCTTATATTGTACGTATTTGAGAAAGAGAGTACCTGAAGCAGAAACCCTAGAGTGGCAGAGCGGTTTGTTGTGAGAAAACGGCGAAAATTTGATTTGGACGTCAAAATATTTCAAAGCAATCTCATGGGCCTGGGTTCACATTCGGCTCTCTGGCTCTGTTCCCACGCCTACCTAATTTCCAAGTCCATTTGAAAGTGGCTTATTTAGCTTTTAATTTTGGACCGGGCAAAACTAAAAATACATAATTTTCCTTTTGAACAAATTTATGAATAATTTTTTTTTTTTCAACGAACTTTAGTAATATAGGTGAAACTGATCTTTTTAAGAGTAACATAGATGTGGGATAAAAATTATGGGTAGATTATTTTAAAATATTTTTTGAGTATGATTTGATATTTTTATTTTAATAGAAAGATTATTTGTATTTTAATTAAATTTTAAGAAAAGTATAATTTATTTAGTTATTAGGAATTATTGTTTATTTAGAATTAGAGAATCTATTATTATAAATAGGCTTCTTATTTATAACTTTTAATCAATAATATTATTAATAATATTTTAGTTATATTTTTTTTTTAGACTTATTTTTGTTGTGAATTCAACACTTCTCTCTCTATGAAAGTTATATTTTTTCGTGGATTCGAGATATATGCAAGAATTGCATCTAATATTGCTGATGTGTTGTGTCAAGTGGTATCAGAAGTTATTTCTGTGCTAGACACAATGGCTCTCCTAGACCGTTATTACCCATCTAAACACCAAATTCAAACCACTGCAATTTTCATCTCTTAAAAGAAATAATTTTTTTTTATTTTTTGCGTTTAAGCATAAACAAAAAAATCAAAAAAAAATTGAGAAAAGAAGAAGCAGAAAAGATATAAAAAATTGAAAAAAAAGAGTTATCATAAAACCCTAGTCATTGCCCATCGCTGTCGCACTTATCGCCGTTTGCCACTAATCAGGCCTTTAATCAATTCAAAAAAGGCCAATTGTCCAAACCCTAAACTGAGGCTAAGAACCAACCAAATCGTCGCCAAACTGCCATTAGATCCCACGAACTCCACTGCTTGATCTACCTTAGCTGTTGCGTGTATGGATTCACTGCCATTAGAGAACGATTCTCAAATCTCTATACTTTGATTCTAGTCAGTCTTTGTTCCCATCAAGCGTGTCGATTACTAGATTTGGGCAACTTACTTTTCAACTGCCACTTTGTTTCAGTTTACTGATCAGTCCGCCATTTTTCGATCTATGCCATCAGTATCATTATACTCACCATCTTCTAATGTTTCAGATCGAACCAGAACCGGCTACTTTTCGGTCACTAATAGCCAAAAATAACAAATAATAGTCAAGGTTAAATTCATATTTTACCCTTTTATTCTTTTAGTTTTATTTTATCCTATTTGTTTAAAAAAAAGAAAATTTCTAAGCATTGAAATTTTTTTTAAAAAAAGTGAAGAAGAAGTTAAAAAAATTATTAAAAAAAGTGAAGAAGAAGTTGAAAAATATATAAAAAAAAGAGTGGGTGAAAAATTGATGAGTTAAAAAAAAGAGAAAAAAAGGGAAAAGAAGAGAGTTGAGAAACAACAAAAAGAGTGAATGACATTTGGAAATTTGATGATGATATTTGGAAATTTAATGGTAGTGTCATAATCCTTAAAATTTGTTTGAATGGATTTTGAGATTGAAGATTTTATCTTTAATCATGTTTTTAAAAATAAGTCGAGTGTGTTTCTTATAAGTTAACTAGACACGTATTAGACTAGTGAAAAAGATTACAAGCATCACGAGTATAATAAGGTAGGGACAAAATCCAAGTATGGCATATAATGAGAAAAAAGATACAATAAGCATTTATTCAATGGGATTATATTGAGATGAGAAGAAAATTCAAGTATGGCATAGAATGAGAAGAAAGATACAATAAGAATTTATTCAATGAGATTATATTGAGATGATACTTCACAAGTTTAATAATTATCAACAATGTATGAACTCTGTCCAAGTTTATAATTCTAAGTTATGATGCTATCATGCTTATGTGAATTTTTTTAAAAAAGACGATAAGTTGATTATAAAATTTATGGAAGGATTACATGCCAATAGTAAAGAAAGAATTCCTTTATAGTCGATGATCACCCATAACTATTTTGATAAATTAGCCTCATGAATTGAATCAAAAATTAAAGGAAAAAAGAATCAAGCATTGAAGAAATTGATTCCATCACAACCACAACATGAGATTTGACATTCAAACGTTAATCAAGCTTTCACTACAAAATCTCACTCTTGCCGTCAAATATGTAGAAGTTGAAGCACATGTTAGAGCATAAGCAACAGACTTATTTAAGAACTATATGCGCAAAGAGAAACTTTTTATTGATAAGGTTCATGTATTGTCTAAGAGATAAATGTTATTCTTAAAAATTTTGAAGTGCCTGAATATTTGTTCAAAATCTCAAAAGAAGAAATAGCTTTTAAGCTGCACACTTTAACAAACACTATTGGAAAAAAGATTGTACTTAAAGTTGAATATGTGCATGAGATATCTGATGATTTGAATTAAGTTATAAAAGATATGCATGATATTTATACTAATTCTAATAAAGTGACAAAAAATATGCACGAGATTCCATATGACATTTATAAAGAGATTGAAGAAATGCCTTAGATTTCATATGTAAAGGTATCAATTGTTCATGATTTAAGAATTGAAACTAATAACATTGTTGAGATTGTGCAGAAAGATTAAATTTAAGAAAATTCATCGATGATTAATATAATTTTACCAATCCAAGTTAAGGATAAAAAAATTACTCTTGAAAGAGAAACATATGGAAAAGTGAAGTCAATTGGAGTGCACATCGAGCCACACAAAAAAATTTCAAGAAAGATTTAATGATGATTTTGTTATGAAAAAATAGTTCCATAGAAGAGTCACTACCAAAAGCAAGAAAAGAATAAAGTTTTTTTTTTTTCAAATTTCAAACAAGATGGTCTATAAGGACTATATGTTTAAGTTACAAAGTATCAATGTAATAATTTACTATAAGTTTCATCCTCCTAATAATCATTTCTTTGTAGCAAACCTTGAGGACAAGTTTCTTTCGCAGGAAAAGAGAACTAATGTAGGATAGAAACTAAGGGTATATTATTTTAGAAATTATTATTTGAGATGATTTGATATTATTATTTTAGTAAAGTTATTATTCCCATTTTAGTTATAGTTTTAGAAAAAAAATCTAATTTATTTAGTTATTAGCATTTATTCTTTAATAATTAAGATTTATTATTTATTTAAGATTAAATAATTTATTACTATAAAAATATGCTTATTATTTATAACTTTTAATCAATTGTCTTATTAATAATATTTCAATTATATTTTTCTTTAGGATCTATCTTTATTGTGAATTCGATGTCCCTCTTTTTATAAGAGTTATATTTTCATGTAGATTTGCAACGTATACTAGAATGACATCTAATATCACTTTCATGTTGCATCAAATATAGGTGAATCTAATGAAAGATAAAAAAAAAGATATAACAGTACAATATGTTTCATCAATAAAAACAAATATTTTAATTAAAAAAGCTCATTTTCCCATCAATTTGGCTTAATACCTTATCATCCTATATCAGTTCTAAAATATCTTGTTGCCCTCCTACCATTAGTTATGCTATCATTTAGTGTTACTTTTTACCTATTTTTATATTATGAATTGAGTTTTATAAGGGCACACTCCCAAATACATAACCATAGGATAACTGTTTCACTCTCTTCATTTTGGTAAAGATGTGGCTTCTATTTATAGATGATAAATATCCTTTCATTTAGGACATAATTCTCTATATACGCCTTTTTATTCATGACTATTAAATTAAAATTTACATTTAATTAATGGTTCAGAATGAATTGTCACATTTTTAAATGAACAGGGTTATAAATAGTTGTATTCATATATTATATGAAAGAATGCTAACTTTTTTCAAAGTTTTCTTGAAAACGTATCATCCAATTTAATTATTACAATTAATATATTGTGCATTTCAAAATAGCATGATTAAATATTTAACATCCTCTTATATTTCAAAATACACAAATAATACCGAAAATTTTATAGAACTCAATATATATATATATAAATTCTTTTTGTGCTATTAACCAACTATTGCACAATTAATCATATTTCACAGGAACTTGGTGAAATATAAAGTTTTTACGAACCAATGGTGCTTGAGTTAGAAGACTAGTTATGACCCTAGTGCTTAATTGGAATTTATGAGTGCCAAAAGATGCTTGACTAAGCTCTTATAAAAATCGACCCAATTCTATACTCATATAGGTGAATCTCCATTACGTATGTTTTGTAATTTAAACACATCACAATGCAATATTGGATTATAGAGTTCTTTAAGGGTATAAATATCAACTTTTTTCACTACAATTATGTATTATCTTGTCTTAGAGAGAACTCAAAATTATAAAGGTAGTAGCACTACAAGACAACAAGTGACTTGTTATATACCCCTGTGAATCTACTTCATGGAATATTCATTCAAATAAATGGAGTTACCATCACTCTTATTTTATCTTTTAGGCATAATCCCCTCTTCCTCAACTTCAAATCATTGATCTTCTATTCAGTGATTTGCATGAGAGGATTGACCAAATTCAACTCTAACTTTATAAAATTTAGTTAACAACTCTATTGCGATATCATCTATTAGACCAATTACCTACTTATCCCACTTTGATATATATATATATATATATATTTGAAACAATCCCACTTTGATATTTAATCATAGTATAATAATAAATAAAATAGAATAATTTTATTGAAAGATATTTGAAATGTTAATCATCCATTTAGGCCAGAACATGCTTTTACGAGGTGAACGATTTGCTTTTGAAAGATAATTCATTCGATCTGCAATAAAATATATCTCCACCAATATATAAAATATAAGCACTAGCTTCTATCTCATAAGTCATATAGACGGAGGATTTATAATTGCCCATATTCATTGACGCCTTCAAAATTTATCAATTTATAGGCAAATCATAGTCTTTACTTTCAAGAGTTTAAAGTAGATTAAATTTCTATAATACACATTAGGTTTAATAAAATAATAATAAGGCCGCCAATGTATTGAATATGTTAAAATTATATAGATTTTGAGTATTCAAGTAATACTTAATTTTGTTCAAATGTTATTAAGTAATATGTAAATATATATAATTTCATAACCTTGACACATTCTTGTACTTAAGCATAGGAAATTTATTCCTTCTCGTACATTCTTGTAACTCTTAACCTTTGAATTTTAATAATTATAATACTTATTCTCATCACTTGAAATATCGTGGAGAAATTATAGATATAATTAGGGTTTACTAACAGATTAAGCATCAGGATTAGAATTAGAAGTTTGGAAGGGCTCATCTTAGAACACATAACTAAATCACTATAAGCAACATCCAGTAATAAAGTAGAGTATAAAGCATTAATAGAAGGATTGACCATGGTACATCAATTGATGATTAAAAGGCTACAAAGATACATCAATTCAGTGCTTACCACTTTCCAATGGAAAGGTGAATACACAATAAAAGAAGAAAGGATGAAGAGTTACCTATAACAAGCAAAAATGATAGCCCAATAATTGGAAGAAGTCACTATCAACCAATTACTTAGCAACTAGAATATAAAGGTAGACAGATTAACCAAAGAAGTATTAGATACATCGATATTCAAATTGGTTCCACTCATAACTAGAGAAAGAGCCATGATAGAGGAAAAAGCAACAATAAACCTTATAGAGATAGGATGCATAAAAGTAGCCACCCCTTAGAATTCGATGGCACCCTATATAGAGTACCTGAAAGATGGAAAACTTCTAAGCGATACGAAAAAAGCTCAAAAGTTAAAGAGCAAAGTAAGAAGATTCACCATTCACAAAGAAGCATTGTACAGATGAGCATTTTCAAGAGTATACCTCATATGCATATCCAAAGAGGAATGGTAAAAAATTCTAGAAGAAGTACATGAGGAAGCCTATGGATACCATTCCAGTGGGTGGACACTTGCGCACAAGATCTTGAGATAGGGATACTACTAGCCCACCCTGAGAGAAGCTCTAAATATTTAAGAAATGTGAAAAGTGCCAGAAATATGTCCTACTTATACACTTTCCTACTGATAGCTTACACACAGTTTTCAGCCCATGGCCTTTCATCCAATAGGAGATAGATATTTTTAGATCACTGCCTTCTACAATAGAAGGAAAGAGATTCGTGCTACTAGCCATTGATCACTTCACTAAATGAGTGGAAGTAGAATTTTATAGCAACATTAATAGATCAATGGTAAAAAAGTTCATTTTGGTTAATATTATAACAAGATTTGGGATGCCACAAGTACTAGTCTCCAATAATATGAAGCATTTCACATATCATATAGTAATAGCTTTATTTAACACATACAACATCAAGCAAAAGTTTTCCTTCAGAAGCTACCCCAAGGTAATGGACAAGCAGAAATCATGAACAAAACCATTTTTACCTCTTAAAAAAGTGACTCAAACATAAGAAAGGAAAGTGGCTAAATGAACTACTAGTTTTCTTTGAGCCTAGGTAATGACATAAAACAAATCCATAGGAAATTTACCTTGTACTCTATTATGTGGAACAGAGGCAGTTCTACCAATGGAAGCATTTCTCATAACGCTTAGAACGAGGATAGTAGACTTGAATTTTAAATGAAAAAGCTCTGACACTTGCAAAAGATTTAACAGATGAAGCACGAGACATAACATCGATCCACGCATTAATAAACAAGATAAGAATAAAAAGTAGACCGAACACAAAATCAGGAAGCGAGCCATCGAAAAAAGAGATTTAATGTTAAGAGAAGCACTAGATATCAATAAAGAGAAAATGCAGAAAAGATGGGTGAAACTTGGAAAGGACCCTACAAAGTTCTAAAGAAGCTAGATTGAGGAGCATACCTATTGTAAACCATGAAAGGAGAGGACATACCTATCGCGTGGAACATATCAAAGTTGAAAAGATTCTATGTGTAAAACATCATTTGATTATTATTTGCTTTTCAAGTAACTAGATTCATATTTTTTTTAATAAAAAGATTATTATCTATAATTTCTTGATCATGACATTAACAATAGCAAAAACAAGGAAGAATAAGAGGCACAATTCTTATTTTCTTAAAAAATCAAATATAAGAGATAAGAGGATATGAGTTTCCATGCACCTTTCTCTTGAATCTTGGAAGAACAAGAAGCATAGTTCCTATCTTCCCAAGGAACAGAAATATAAGAGACATAAGGGTAAGGAGTTTCTAGGCACCTTCATCTTGAACCTTAGAATTAGAATCAGAATAATAAGAAAATAGCCAAGAGGATAGAGGCTTCTACCACATTCCTATCTTCCTAGCACTTTCCTTTTAACATTTGGAAGAATAAAAGGCATAAATCCTATCTTTCTCAAGAAAAAAAAATTAAAGAGCTAAGAGGATGAAGGTTTCTCCTACCATTATCTGATCCCTAGGAAGAATAAGAGGCATAATTCATATATTCCTCTAAAATCAAAAGAAAAAGACCAAAAGATTAGGGGCTTCCACCATTTTTTTCTTGTTCCTTCGAAAACCAAGAGACATATATCCTATTGATGTAGAACCAGAAGAAAAGAATGAAAGGTTAAGGGCTTCCACTATCTTCCTTCCTATTCCTTTAAAAACTGAGAGGCATTGATCTAGAATGAAAAAAAAACTAAGCGATTAGAGCTTTCACCACTTTTCCCCCATTCATTCGAAAATCGAGAGGCATAAATCTATTGATCCAGAACCATAAAAAAGGGCTGAGGTGTTAGAGATTCCTATCACCATCCTTTCGTCCTTTGGAAGAAAAAAAAGATCTAGATTCTAACGTTCTAAAATAAGAAAAGGGTCAATAGGAGAGGGTTCCTACAAACTTCCCTTTATCCTTTAGTAGAACAAGAGATCCAAATTCTAATGTTCTAGAATTAGGAAAAAAAAAGGCCGAGGGTTATAAGTTTCCACCATCTCTCTCTTATCCCATAGAAGAAAAAAAGATCTAGATTCTAATATTCCAATACCAGATAAAAAGGCCAAGAGGAAAGAGTTTCAACATTTTCCTCTTCTTCTTTAATAGAAAAAGAAACAAGAATTCCAACATTTCAGAGCTAAAGAAAAGATCCAGTAGGGAAAGAGTTCCTACCACTTCCTCTTATACCTTAATAGACAAAACATATATAGATCATAACATTACAGAATAAAAACAAGGGGCCGAGAGGAAAATCATTCTCACCATCTTTCTCTTATTCCTTATAATAATAAAGAAATTCAAGTCTTAACGTCCTAAAATTGAACGAAAACAAGCAGAAGAGAAATGCATTCATTCAACCAAAAATAAGTATAAGAAGAAGAATATTTTCATTATTACAAAATTTTAAGTACAAGACCAACTATATAAGCATCTACAAATTAAAAAAAAAAAGGAAAGTACAAAAAAATCATTCATTTGCTCCAACATAAGAAGAATCCCTAAGAAAAGAGGTAGTATTAGGATCCGTTTTAGAAGCTCCCTTTATAATAGAATCATGGTTAATAAGATGAGGCTCATTATTATAGTGCCTAGCAGACTAGCCTCGATACTAGCCATAGAGATGATTATAATCTTTGGAAAGCTCTCGATGTATAGAGGGTTCCTCTATTAATTTGAACCTACGACAAAAGCTTTAAGCCGAAGTGATGGCAACTTAGCACTTGGAATAAACATTCTCCGTATCATTACAATGTCTCCATGGATCGTTCATGGACTCTATTAGATCGTATCATTACGATGGCAACTTAGCCCTAAGTTCACCCACAGTTTATTCCAATTTTTGAGTCTTAGCTTTAGTAGCCTTCAGTAAATCAACATCAATTCCTACACGGTTGGTAGCCTCTCGTAACTCATTATACTTCTTCATGATATCACAATTGGTAATAGATAAGTTTTCTTGGAGCTCACTGATTTTTGAACCTAACACATCCTTGGAAGCTCAAAGATCTACGTTCTCACCTTTTGAGAAGCTTACCCTAGCTTCCTTAGAGGCTAATGATGATTACAAATCACCTTTTTTTTTAACAAGTAACTCATTAGTAGCTTTCCATAACTTCATAGTGATATCAGAAATAGACTTCTAGAGCTTCTCTATGGAAAATTTATATTCTTGGTTAGAATGAAGCTTTTGCAACTCCTTATTCAGCCATGAAATCTTGATTTGAAATAACAAATTTTGACTTTGCAGTAATAGCTTATCTTGCTTAACAGATTCAAGTCCTCTTCGGAGTCTTTTAGACTTTTTTAGCGCTTCCCACAACTCATTTTCATAGCTAAAGTAACATCTTGGGTAGCCTAAAATATAAAACCAAAAGAAATAAGAACCTTATCTATTGAACGAGAAAAAAAAAAAGAAAAGGAAAAAATATCCAAAATCACTCACCATGATGCTCAAAGAAGCACTTTTTTGCCTCCAGTCAACTACAGACATATTGGGAATTAGGTCAAATCACCTTTCATGAAAAGGCAACCCAGGATTGCCATAGAAGCTTTCTTATCAATTTGAAGGAGATCTGATTCACGCATAATATCCTCATTTGCCTTCCAAAAACATGGACAGAACTCATCATTGATTTTTGGAGTACTGATGAGTGCATTTTATACATTATATTGTATCTCTTCTAAACTTGATAATAGCTTAATTTTAATAAGAATTCATTGGTTTTTATGTGTATTAATTTTATTTTGTAGGTTTTAAGTTAATGGAGCTATTTGGGATGAAAATTCAAAGAAAACAAGCAAAAAATCAAATATGCTACAGTGCCATGAACAGTAACATACTACAGTGCCATGCTACAGTACCCCCGTTCCTAGGCTTTGGTGCCCAGGTACCAGAAAACCTAGGTTTTGGCACTCAGGCTCTAATTTTTGGAGTCCAGCCACCAATATGGGCTCTCAAAAAGTGGTGCCCAGACACCACTACCTATTTTAATACCCATTTTTTGGTTCTAATTTAAAATCTATAAATACTACCCTTTAGCCACTTCTTAAATTATCAAAGGAGAGCACGAAATAGAGAGAGAAACTCTGGTTTTTAATAAAAGAAACACCATTGAAGCTTGGATTAAAGGAGATTACTAAAGATTGAAAGCCACAAAGGCTTCTCTAACTAGTTTAGTCTTCTCTCTTTACTTCATTTACATTTATTTCTAGTTTGTAATTGTGTTTTGTATTGATTTGAACATGAGTACTTTTATGAACATTAGATGAATATAATTGAATATTTCACTATGGATTGCTAGATTATATGTTCTAGGGCTTGATGGAACTCTATTAAACTTCATATATTGATGTTATTTTGTGATTAATGACTATTTGATGTTTATTCATTTATACTTATAATATGATTAATGCTTTTAATTGCATTGGAAAATGGATTGGATGATTTAAACATTTGGGTTATGTACTTAGGAAAGTTTAATCCATATGTTGGTTATAAAAAGCATAGCTTTGAGTTTGTTGAGTTAGGAGACTAATGAACTTAGGGTAGTCACATAAGGGTAGCTTAATACATGTATGTATAACGGGTTAGATAAGGATATAAACTTGTTTGTACATGCATAAAGTCTCATTCAACACTCGGGAGAGGGAATGAGATTAGTTTTAAACCCTTGATTAATGAATGCATTAGATTAATTGTTAATCATGAATGATAAAGAGTATAAAAACAATAAAGGGAAATCAAGTCCCTAGAACCTTATTGCCTTAGAACTCTCATTTATTTAATTTATCGATTTACTTAGTTTAAAGTATTTTAATCCCACAATTCAACTTATTTATTTAATTAGTTTAGATAAAGTTAGGTTGCCAACATCATACTACTTAACATCAATTTAGGACACAATATTCGTGGGAACGATACTCACTCATCATTTTATTTCTTTCTCATGATTCGTGCACTTATGGTTACAATTTGCGTGTGTATAATTCTACGAACAAGTACCTCTAGGAAGATCCTCATATTCTTCCTCAAAAGGAGAAAGACTTTATTTAGTACATTTTCCCTTCCCTTTATTAGCTTGAGAAGAGGAAAAAAGACCCAGACCCCTATATCCATCAAGCGAGGAAGGTGGCATCGCTATCTTATTGTATCTCAAGAATGCTAACTTCTTTTCCTACTTCCGTCTCTACGGCGGAGAATGAACCCTAGTGTCATTATCAATAATAATAGGCTCCTCTAAGATAAGAAAGACATGGTCAATATTAGAAATAAGAGAAAGAATGAGAAAAAGAAAGAAAAAAAGAACAAAAATATTTTTTTTTACTAAAAGGAATAAAGTTCTCCATAAGAGGACCGATGGTTTGCTAGAAAGGACTTTCCATCCAAGAAGAACCTTGAGTAGCACCAGTAAAAAGATCTGGAGCTATAATAGGATCACTTGAAACATTCATGACATGAGGAATAGCAGGCAGAGGGATACTGAAAGATCCCAAGTTGACAGAAGGTTCCACTAAAACATCAAAAGTCTAGTCACTAACTTCAACTAGTTTCGAAACTACTTCAGGAGCAAACGAACCGGCAAGAATGAAAGATTTATACTTCTTGGAAATGAAAGGTTTTTTTAGGGCTTTCATTTACGAGGAGCACACACTATCTTGGGAGCTTTCCTAAAGAAATCAAGAATAATATCAAGAAGGTTTTCTTCGAGGTCAGGAATGAGAACAACTACGTTCAGAATTGATTGACTAGGCATTGAAGATTCAGCAACAAAAGGACATTTTGTTGGCTTATTCTCTAGAAGAATTAATTGTAGAGGCTCCATAATATAAGTATTTCTTGGAGAAGATGAAACTGATATAGGATTAAAAAAAGGTACTTCTTTAATAAATTCCTCCATACTAAAAGGATCCGCATCTATACCTATAACATACAAAATATCAAGATTTGAAGGAGATGATGCAAGAAAGTGATCGATTATCTTACCTTCCGTAGATACACGAACAACATTCACATTAGTACTTGTAATAGATCCATCATTCAACAAAAGTAGACAAGGAAAGGTAAAGTATCAGTTTTTGAATTTAAAGTTAAAGTTTGAAACTCATGTATATTAGGGAATAAACTAGAATACGAGAAGGGATGATATATTTTCTCACTATTCATTTTTTTGATTTCCATCTTTGAAATAAAAAGAATAGAGTTAGAAAGAATGTGACATTAAGATAGTGCGTTTTGGAAAGATTGATCACCTAAAGAAGGAAAAAGGGAATTTGATATCTGGAGGAGTGAGAGTCCAGAGACCTCTCATAAGTGAGGCACAAGGCTGATGTCAAACCTTTTCTCGATGGGTGTAATCCCTCAAAAGATGAGTATAAGCCAATTATTTATGCAAACCAGTTTATTCTAGAAAAATTCTTCAGGAATCTTTCCTTTCCAAGAATACTTGAAAAAGAAAGAATGTCTTCTAATTATAGTTTTAGAATGTAGCAGCAACTTTACAGGAATAACCAGATGCTTCTAGTTACCTATGATAACCATCACATGCTTTTTGAAACCAATTGTTTCCTTCAAAATCATAAATAATCTTCATTGCTCCTTTAGAAGACCACTAATAGTTCTTCTTAGAGTATTGGAGATTGTGAAAAATAAAAAATTATAGAGTGTGAGCCAGTATGAGGGAGGGAGCATGTGATTAAGAATAATGACATCTTGTAAAAGATAAAAGACATTTGGATGGATTTGTAAGGGAGAAGGGTCAGTCATATGAACAAACTCAAAGATTAAAGAAGGAAGAGGAAAATGAAAACAATTCATGTGTTCTCTGGGAAGAGAAAGTTCACCATGACATACAGAGGGTATAATCAGAATAAGATTCATTATGGGGAAGGTTCCTAACATTGATCCTTGGAGGGTGCTCAAAAATTAATTTCAGTGCATAAAAAAAATGATTAAATAAACCTAGGCATTGTCATTTTCTTAGGAAAAAAAGAAGAGAAGTAAGGTTTTTTGAAAGAGAGTATTCAAAACAAAAGTTCTTTTAAAAAAGTTAAAGTGAAGGAGGTAATGATTTAAGAATTTAAAGGAATTAATTCCTAACTATCTATTAATCGAGGTGTCAAAACATTTAATTGAAGAGCGATAAAGTATGAAAGAAGAAATACAGAGCAAAGGAAATGACACATCTTTTGTGCCAATATATAAGAGTGAAGAAATACTCTCGTTTGGAACTCATTTAAATTTAGGGCTTTTATTCTTCACTTATTAGGGGACATCTATTGGGCCTATTATGAAATAAGCCCAACAACCTACTCTACTTGAGCAAAATAGAGGGTTAAGATAGAAAATTGGGCCCAAGCAATGTTTTAAAGCCCAAAGATACATTGGATTGCCCAAATTTAAAAAGAACCAATATCTAACAAAGGTATGACTCGACTTGCTCCATCATGGATCCCAAAGATAGGTAAAATAAGGATTGACAAAGTAGGAATGATTTGAATTATTATTCTATATAAATTACATCTTTTGATTATTATTATTTTATTTGTATTAAGCTCTTAATATTTTTGTTATACATAATCAAGGAGTCCTTGCATAAGGGGTGAAATACCCTAGATTCCTTTATATATTTGATTACATCTTAGATTATGAGTAGTAAAAACTGATTAGAGTATGGATTGATTACGTTATAACTGTCTATTTCACAGTCTAAGTATGATTTGGACTGTAATGGATTGTGGCACCAAAAATAAGCATGCTTAATTGCTATTAATTCATTGAATCATAGAGTATTCAATGAGAGAGTTCTGAAATATTAAATATTAGAGAGAAATCACATAAAGTATAGCCTTTTGTTTGAAGCATTCCCATACACAATACTCATTTTTTTGGGTAATTATTAACTTGAGCATAGAAGTGTACTTTTTTGGTAAGTTAAAATACAATTCAAGAAGATCAAGATAATTTCTGTGGAATTCCAAACTTTGAAGCTTTCAAAGTTCAATTATAAACTCCCTAGGAAACATCAGTTTGTATACAAAAATATAGTCAAGTGCATGGATAGTATTATTTATTATGATTGATTTAGCAAGATAATATTTTTATCCTTTTGGTTTAATTAGATATTCATTGATGTGTTCATTGGAGAGAAATTGAAGTGTAAAGGTTTTAAATCACTCTTTAGATGTTATTTTAATGGAAGGTAGTGTTTTAATATATAAGTTATCTTATTGTTCTCTAACTCTCGGATAAACCACACTATAGGTCTATTATTTTTTATGAGAGCTATTTTTCATTGATATTACATATTTATATTGTTATTATTATTTTTGTTACAGATATAAGTTCTACATATTTGCTTATTGATGAAAGTGATAATGAATTCTACCAATTGGTAATTATAAGTTGTGTGGTTGTTGTTTCTCAATATCTTAAGTATGTGGATAAGGAACTTGGTAGAACTCATACTTTTATCGGATATAAAAGAATAAATAAATGATATTTTAAAGGATCGTGATTGAAGGTGTACAAAATAATTTAGAATGAAAAAATATATATTCAAATAATAGTTAGCAATACTTACCAACAATTATAGTATAATACAAGGCATAGAAGTTTAATTAGAAGAGACAATCGCTATATTTTTTTATCACTTTAACTCATGGGTTCTGTAATAAAGTAATGCAGAAGAGATTTTAACGCTCGGGTAAACCTTTGCATAAATAGGTTGGAATAGTTTTAGATGTTATATCTCACATTCCTGTAGATATTATAAAGCCAAGTGACTCATAATTTAGGAGTACATTTAATTAGATTGAAGATGATAATTGAAATTGACTTTATTTAAAGATTGTATTGGAGCAATTGTGGGATTTAGATACCGATTATTGTCTTTAGAGATAAGCAAGTACCATATATTGGTAGGAGAGATACTACTACTTAAAATGTTATAGCTTATGTGAATTTAATATGTGTGTTGTGTGTTTTCTATAACACAAATTAGCGCAAGTGCACGTTGTCGCAACAAGTAATATATGATAAGTAGAGTGTCGATCCCACAGAGAATGATTTATCTTTTCTAGTTTAAGTACCGAAATGGTGTCTTTCTACTATTATCCAGAAAATGATTTAATGTATGATGATTAAACTACTCAAGTAAAAGAACAACTTAATTATGCTAAGTGATAAACTAAATTACCAACAAATTATATTCAATATGAGAAATCCTAGGATTACAAACTATCCCCCATTATGCAAATAAATTCAGCAGAATCTCTTTGATGTTTATTAGTTCTCAACTTGATATATTGACCAAAACACTTAACACATCACAAGCCTCTTTTGCAGGTCAAGTGAATCTATTCCATCCAATCAAATATCTATATGTCTATGATAAATAAATTGAACAAAATTCATTAAGCACAAGTTTTATGAGCCATACATGCCTTATGAGTATATGTCTATCTCATATGAAACTCAAGTGTACTACACTATGATCATGCATCAATATGCTTAAGACTAAATACCTAAATGCCTTTGTCAAGTTTATTTAAGCATTTCTAGATCAATTTAACCACTGGCCAAGTAATCAAATAGCATTAAGCACAAGCACAATGAATATATCAAAAGCTGAATTAATACCATAAAAGAGAGAACTAAAATCAATCACATAATGAGTTCAAGGATGTAATCCTAGATGAACGAAATTAGCTCATCATTAAACTACACAATCTTGAAGCTAATTCCATCAATACATGTAAACTAAACATCTCACAACAAGTAAAGAATCAAAGCAAAGAAGACATCCCTGTCAAATGCCTTTGTTGTTGAAGCTTGCTTCCCTCCTCTTTGATTTCTTCAAACTTAGAAGTTAGGTGTTTCTTTGTGTTTCCAGCTGCTGTCCCAGCTGGAGTCCTCTCTAAAATGTAAGTTTTGAGCAAATAAATAGGTAAGAGCACGGAATTAGGGCGCATTTTGGGTTGCTTTTGGGTTTCCTGATTTTCAGGAACCTGTCAAAACTTGTTGCCCAGGTCCCGGCGCCGCGGCGCTGCGATTTGGTGCTGCGGCGCTCAGTTTCTGCAATCGGCGCCGCGGCGCTGCACTGTTGCTACAGTGGTACTGTAGCAACAGTGCCTCCATTCGTATTTCTATCTCTAATGCTCCGATTTGCGTCCGTTTTCCGGTATTTTTGCTCCGATAATGCTTCAACCTATCAAACAACATTAATATGCATAAATAGCCCAATTATTGAGATAATTTGAACAAATATCAAGTTAGGAAGATAAAATAGTTTATACAATTACGCCTTATCAATGTGCCTTACATTTGCTTAGATGAGTGATGCGATATTTCTATATCTTAAAATTAAGTGCAAGTATACACTATCGTATGCAAGTAATAAAGGGATTAAATAAGTCGGATGTCGAACCCACAGGGATAATTTCTTCTTTTTAACCAATTACTAAAATTATGTGTTCCTAATAATTATTCAGAAAAATAAAAAATTTAAGAATGAATGTAGAAAATATAAAAGTAAAAACACAATGTAAGAGAATTATGTGATAGCAATATAGAGAAAACCTATGATTAATACTATCCCTCAATATGCTTTCTAATGATTAATCTTCTAATAATTAACTCCTTTAGTTTTTGTTATTGATCAAGACACTAATGTATTCACAAGCCTCTTCCAAGGTCATGCAAGTATACCTTAATTTACCAAATACCTATATTCCTATGGTACTTGTAATAAATTAAAATTCATTAAAATTAGGTCTTATTGATCATACATGCCAATTAGGTATATTCCTATCATAAATTGAAACTTGCATATGCAACATTGAATGTTACTCTACAATCATGCATCAAATTACCTAGGTCTAAATATTATGATTCCTCTTCCGAGTTTATCAATAATATTACCAACTCATTCACCATATATTGGCCAGATATATTGAAGCATTAAACACAAGTAATTTAAATAATAAAAGACTAAGTTTATTAAATATTCAAAAGATATGGCAATTTAAGCACACATATTGAGTTCAAATATTAACCCTAGAAAACAAGTTAGCTCATGGCTACAAGAGAACAGCAGTAAAAATAATTATAAATCATGATACAATTATTAGCAAACCGATATAGACGTCGAATAGCTCTTAATTGCGCTGCCTAGGAACTCTTGATGCCGAAGAACGTCTTGTATCTCTCTCTAAAGTTGCTTCAATTAAGCTCCTATTGCTCTCCAAGACTCGTGCTCTGTATTCTTGGTGCTCTTGGGTCGTCTTGGATTCTTTCTTAAAGGCTGGGAACGAGTGGCTTTTTATAGGGATTGATTTGAGCTTGAAAATCTCAATTCTCGTCGGACTAGGACTCGCACTACCGCTGGCGCGCTATGCATCTGTCGCTGGGGCGCTGCATGAAAACGGCTTCACCGCTGGCGCGGTATGTTTATAGCGCTGGGGCGATGTAGAGTCGCTGGCGCGGTGACTCTTCGGCGCTGGGGCGCTAGACGCGACTTAAGCAGGTCGTTTTTCTTATTTCGATCACTATTTCAGAGCTGGGGCGAAAATCCTTGTGGCGCGGGGGCGCTGGACTCATAATTTGAAAACTTTGCATTTTAGTCCCTGTTTTCGCTCATTTTGCGTTCTTTCTTTAAATTTCGTTCAACTCCCTACAATTAACAATAAAGCACATAAATAGCCATCTATTCTCATAAAATCATAAAATATCAATAATAAAAACATGAGAAAATATATGACAAATTTGCCCTTATCAATGAGATGAGAGCGTGCTTCTTATGATGCTCACATATTCTTGGAGGCCTTAAGAAGAATAAATTTGAATTTTCCTTATTCACCTAAAGGTGAGTAAAATATGTGTTAATCTCTTTATTAAATATAAAAGTAATAATAGATGTATTGCTTTGAGTTTATATAAGTTTCACTATTATTTTATTTATTATTCTTTTATAGATAAATATTATTTAGTTGGTGTTGTTTATCCACAATAAAAATGGTATTTAGGTCCTTATAGAGGTGAGAGGCGTTTTCTTAATTTTCAACGTGGTAGTCAATTAATAGGAAAGAAAGAAATTTTTAGCCATAGGCATTCATTAGTAAGATGCACATTTGAAAGAACATTTTGAAGTTTGGAAAGACCAGAGAATATTGTATCAAATATATAATTTTTTATTGAGAAAATAAATACAAATTGTCATTGCTACAATGACTCTTCGTAACTTCATATGAATTTATTAAACACAAGATTTAGAATTCAAATTTTATAATAATATAGATGATCTTCTTCTTATACTTGATAAGAGAACAAATACATAACAAAAAGTTATTTAAATAGAGAATATATTTTATGTTAGAAAGATGGACGAGAAATACAAAAGAACTGCAAATCTTTTTATATCTATTTGATTGATAATAGTTGAATAATAATTTATACAGATGTTTTAATTACAATATATATAAATTATTTTAATCGTAATAATGTCTATTTTAGTAATTTTTTAATTTTAAAGTATTCTTTTAGTTATGTATCCAAACATTTAATAGAATACTTCGTATAATTTCAAAGTACTTTTCATAATTGAGAGTTAAACATTAAATGCATTTTCAAAAAAAGCATTACTAAAGAAAAACACTACAATGTAAAAGTAATTTTTGCATAATACTTTTAAATTGAGTCTAAATTTAATACACTCCAATCCCTTTCATTTCATTACAATTCAATTTAAATTTTATCATAGACGTGCACATACAACATGGTGGCATATGATCAAAGCCTTAAAACATAAAATAAAATTAAAAGACAATCTTTTTTTTTTTTTGCGTTCTCTGTTATTAATATAGGAACGATTTTAAAATTTTTTATATCTATTTTAATTTAATAATAAAAAAGTATAAGTAAAATACTTCAATTGTGAATTTTTTATAGATGTTTTTTTGTTAGTATCAATAAATCTTTCACACTGTATCTCCCACCAATAAATTACTCGTATAGACGAGTTGATAAATTACAAAAGATATAATTTTGTGTTATTTTAATTTTTTCTCTATAAAAAAAAATTAATCTCAAAAGAAAGTACTAATGAAGAATATGTAAAAATGATTCTAAAGCCTATTTTTATAGTTGCTACAATCCTTATTTTATCTAAACTCTTTATCCTAATAGGATTAAGATAAAATAATATTTTTATATTATTTTAATTTAGATAATTAAATGATAAATTCTTATTTGATAAAAATTATGATAATATCTTATATTATCTCTAGGTAAATAATTTAGATAATTCAAAATTATCTAAATAATTTAATTATTTATTTAATTTCATAACCATTATAAAATGGGCCAACAAGTGATTGAGTCCAATGAGTTTAATCAAATTAAATATAGGCCAACAATATTAATTAATTGGTTATAATAAATTTAATCAACTTAAACTTGAGCTAATTAATATTTTAGATCTAATATTAATTTCTCTTCTAATGTTTATAGAGTCAGCATGGAAACTTTATGGACCTACAAAATTAAACTCCAATAAATTAAATCATTTGATAAAACTCTTTAATTAATATGATTTTATTTATTAACTTTATATAACTCTACTAAAAATATAAAATTAAACTCTTAATTTTTCAGATAATTTATAAAACAGAAAATCGTCTTTGTCCATTTAATAATTATTTCATATAGATTAATCATCCACAAGTGTTTATAATTAGAGTTAAGTTGGGTGTCTATTAATCTCTCTAATTACATCTTTATCCTTAATCCACATTGATACTCTTTTGAATATTTAATTTATGAAATTAAAAAAAAAATTATTTTCTTTAACTTTAAAGAAAACTAAACGCTTATTATGTTTAAGACTAGAATCAATTATTAAGAGAATAACTTATATAACTTCTTCTCGAAATGAGTGGATTACATATTTGTGAGAAATATTCTCCGTTATCCATTTTGTTATATTTATAAAATGCTTAGTAATTGACTGAAAATCTTTTACAATCTTTTCAAAGTAAATTAATAAGTATAACTCAATAAATAGGAGTTCATTAATCACTCAGAATTAAGATTAATCCATATATGATTAAATTGTGATAAAATAAATTCTCTTTACTAACAGAGATTAACAGAGAATTAACTTTATTGTGGTCCAGTCCTATATAATTAACATTATACAAAGCGCCTCCATTTTCTATATCACCACATAGAATGATTCGGATAAGATTATTGTATATAATATATAAGTAGACCGCACTTATAGTCTATCAAAATGAAGTTTTTGTTTTCATTCAGATTAAAGACTTATTTAAATTATTATACTTAAACTTAATTCTCTTGTATATAACTATTATATACTAAGTTTAAGGTTACATATAAGAATCAAAGAATTTCATAATACTTGAATAAAAATAATAAAAATTGTAAATATAAAATTAAATGAATAACCTCTATTATTTTATTTTCAACAGTATCTAAATACAAATAATCATGCTTTTAAGGCACACTCCCAACAATCTCCTACTTGCCTTAAAGCAAGTGAGACATGTTTTATACCTCTAGGCTCTCTAAATGACTCTTAAAACTAGCAGCAAAAAGAGTATTTATAAAAAGATTAGCATGTTTTGTGACTCAATTTTCTTCACCATGACATTTCTTTAGTGAACAATCTCCCTAATCATATGGTATTTCCTTTTTATGTATTTGCATCTTTTATGACTTCTTGGCTCTTTGGAATTTTTCAAAGCACTGCTATTATCACAATAAAGTATAAAGGGTTTATCCATATCTAGAATGACTTCTAGATCTGATAAGAATTTATAGAACCATATCGTTTTTTTAGCTACTTCACAAGCCGTTACATATTCGACTTCCATAGTAGTATCAACAATACATGATTGCTTTATACTTCTCCACACAATGGCTCTACCACCAAGAGTGAACACTGATCCAGACATGGATTCTTAAAAATCTAAGTCAGATTGAAAATCAGAATTAGTGTATCCGATTAGGACCAAATCCTTATTGGAATAGATAAGCATATAGTTTCTCATTCTCTATAGGTACTTGAGAATATGCTTTACCACAATCCAGTTATCATATCATGGATTGAATTGATACCAACTGACTATACCCACAGAATATAAATATCAGGCCTAGTACATAACATGGCATACATTAAACTGCTTATTGTAGAGGCATAGGGTATTCGTTTCATATCCTCTTCTTCTTGAGGTTCTTAGGACATTGTGCTATAGAAATGTGAATTCCATGGCAAGAACGTAAATTACCTTTTTAAGAATTTTGCATCGAAAATCTTATAAGGATTTTATTTATGTACGATGTTTGAAGTAGAGTTAAGAGTTTGTTTTTACGATCTTGTATGAGTTGGATCCCAAGAACATAACTTACTTTTCTCAAATCTTTTATTTGGAATTGCTTAGCTGGCCATTTTTTTTACATTCGATAATATTTTTTTATCATTTTTTATGAGAAGAATATCATCAACGTAAAGAACTAAGAAGATTACTTTGCCTTATTGATGCACTTGTATACATAAGTTTTATCAATATTTTGCTCAAAGCCATAAGACTTGATAGCTTAATCAAAATTTATATTCTAAGATCTAGATGCTTGCTTAAGTCTATAAATGGACCTTTACAGCTTACAAACCTTTTGTTTTTGATCTTGTTCTATGAATCCATCTGGTTGAACCATGTAAATGATTTTATCACAATTGCCATTCAAAAAAGCATTCTTGACGTCCATTTGCTAAATATCATAATCTAAGCAAGCAGTAATGAATAAAAAAATAGAAATGAATTTTAGCATAGCTATTGGCGAGAAAGTCTCTTCATAGTCAACTCCATCTTTTGGGTATAACACTTTGCCATTAGCATTTCTTTGAAACTCTCTATTTTCCCATCTGCTTCTCTTTTTCTTTTGTAGAACTATTTGCACCCAATGGGTTTAAATCCTTCTGGTAGATCTATAAGCTCCCAAATCAGGTTAGAGTGCATTGACTCTATCTCGAGATTCATGACTTCAAGTTATTTCTCTTTGTCAGAATCTTTCATTTCTTATTTATATGTCAATGGATCATCTACACTGTCATTGAAGATTGCAACTTGTGCTTCTTCAATTAAAGTATAGCGTATAAGTAGTCTTACTACCCTCTCACTGTGCTTATGTGGCGGTGGTATATTCTGATGAGTAGACATAGTTTGTTGACTTTGTGATCTGACAACAATTATTAGTTATTGAGGTCTAACCTTATCGAAAAGTAGTTCCTAGATAACAACTTTGCTTTAAGGTATCTGATCTCTTATATAATTATCCTAAAGAAAAGTAGCATTTTTTGATAAAAATACTTTATTATCTTAAGGGTTATAAAAGAAACTACCTCTTGTCTTTTGGGGATAGCCAATAAATAAGCACAATTCTGAACGTGGTTTCAACTTCTTGGTCTTTCCTTTTAGCACATGTACTGGACACTCCCATATGTGAAAGTGTCGCAAAGAAGGCTTGCGACTATTGCATAACTTTATATTATGATAAGATAAATCCATATATGGTTATATTGTGATAGGAGTTCATTAATCAATGAATAAGAGTTTGTTAATCACTCAGGATTACGATAAATCTATATATAATATTATGATAAAATAAAATCTCTTTACTAACGGAGATTAATAGAGAATTAACTTTAACGTGGTCTAGTTTATATAATCAACATTATACAAAGCGTCACAATTTTTTATGTCACCACATAGAATAATTCGAATAAGACTATTATATACAATATATAAATGTACCATATTTATAATTTATCAAAATAAAATTTTTATCTTAATCCTCGTGTATAATTATTATATACTAAATTTAACGTTACATATAATAATCAAAGAATTTTATGATATTTAAATAAAAATAATTAAAATTACAAATATAAAATTAAATAAATAACTTCTATTATTTTATTTTCAATAATATTTAAATACAAATGATCATACTTTTAAATCACACTCCTAACAATTAATATCTTCCCTTTGCCATATTTACCTATTTTGTTTTTCAAGCTGCCGTTGGTCAACAACCAAAAAAAGTCACAAAACAACTGATGGTGTATTTTTGTTTCAGCACTTGTGATTTATTTATTTATTTTTCATTTTTTCACTTTTTAACTCTTTTTTTTAATTCCCAAAATGATTAATAACAGTAGCCCTTAACAGTTAAGAGTCAATTTCTTGTTGCCGTCTAACAGCCATTAGCCAATCATGGTATATTTTAAAATTTTTCTCATGTTTTTTTGAAATTGATGTTTTTTCTTTTTTTAAATAATACATGGATCTACTAATTATAATTAATTTTCATTATAGATTTGTTTTAACAAAATAAATTAGAAACATGTGTAAATTATTCCATTTATTTAAAATGAAATATAACTAATGAAAATAGGCTTTTGAAGCACAAGCCATTTCAATTCAACGGTAAAAATTTGGCGTGTACTTTTTTCACCATTAAAAAGTTTTGAGTTCAAATACTCTAATTTTTAAATTTGAAAAAAAATGGATTTTGGAAAATTTTAAATTATTTAATTTTAAATTTTAATTTGAACTTTTAAATTTAGGCCCAAAACAACAATCCAACACAGATTGGTTAATTATTTTTTATTCGATTGGATCGATATAATCGAAACGAAACTGATCCAAATCTAATTTTAAGTATTTAATTTACACTTTTAAGTTAAGATCCAAACCAACAATAAAAACTTACATGAATGTAAAATCTGGTTGGAGGAGACTCCAGTAAAAATCTCCAAGTTGTAATTCTGTTTTTCTGGTGTTAATGAAATCTCTCTCTTAAAAAAAAAAAAAAACCAACAATCAAAACTGATTGTCCTGTTCCAAATTTAAATCCAGACCAATTCAACCAATATTGTACCCCTACCCAATACGCAAAAGTTCCTCTTTTAATTTGTGACTTTTCAATTAAAATGTTCCATGAATTAACCTATATAAGATGAGCTAACATGATTTAATTTAACAGGAACACCTTTGAGAATTAATTTTGTGTTGAATAATGGAAGGTCAAATATGAAGTCATGTTGATGACACAATTAGTGGGCTTGTGTGCATCTTAATGTCATTATGATTAATGGATAATTTGATTGAACTTTTTAAATAAAATCTTTAAAATTAAATGTTTTGAAAATAGAGTTTTTAATAAAAAATTATTGATTGTTTGATTTTTAATTAAAAAAATTCTCTTAAAGTAGTTGATCGATTGATTCTATATTGTTAAAAATATTTATTTGTTATTAAATTATTAAAAAAGACACTTAATAAAGTTTAGATCTAAATTTATACAGTGCAATCTTTTTTACATAACATAAAATTTATAATTTAATATTTAAAATTTAACAATCTATTTTGATAGACTACAAAAATGATTCGTGATAAAATTTAGTTTTGCATCATTGTAAAATAATAGTTAAAATAATTAGAACTCTAAATATAAATTTATAATAATTCAAGTAAAACTAATATGTAGCAATCAACAAATAAAATAAATAATTTGATATAAAAATTAAAAATAAAATACTATGTACTTATGACAAAAATATTTTTTGTAGAGCATTGTAGAAATACAATGGTTGTAGAGATATAAAGAATTAGATGAATAAGGTTATTTTTATTAAGATTATGCTATGGAATTAAAAAAAATTATTAGGTTATATGTGTTAATACACAAATATAAAAAAATAAATCAAAAAATTATATTTTTAAAAATTTAAAATTTAAACTTTCGTAAATAAAGACAAAATAATTTTTTTAATCTCCAAAAACTTTTCTCCAATTACAACAAAATGCCATCAAACTTTTGTCATTAAAAACCTTTTTTAACTAATAAGAAAACTCAACAAAACAAGTACTAATTTGTATAAATGCCGGGAGTAGTAAATAAGTTATGTATATATAATATATATAGGGACACGATTCATAATATCATATTTTTAATATAATATCTTACATAATTTTTAAACCGTTAAATTTATTTAAATGCAACTAAATATGCGTAATTAATGTACTGCAATTAATGCATATTTAAAATTTAATTTAAATCATTAAATATTATTAATTTAATAATATAAAATTATGTAAGAAATTGTGTCAAAATTATAATAACAAAATCCTATCCCACATACCTATTAAAAGGAAAGAGAAAAAGGGCACCTTCAACGTCTAAGGAGGCAAGACGAATGCCATCATCATTGATCGTCTTTGAACACTTGTAAACATTTGTTTCATCGTGGTGTCCCCACTCCGCCCGTCGCTCATTCACTCCCTCCTCTTTCATGCCTTCTCCCTCTCACAATGAGGTCACATGATTTGTGTCAGATAGAATGTCATTATCATCGATCATGTTTATTAAAATCAAACATTGGCTTTGGCATCATTCTAACCCAAAATAGCAGAGACCCCACTATGGTGAAGAAGCTCTACCGATGTCCCCTTAAGAAGATCAACACTTTCTATTCATCTCTTCCGCCAGTACTACATAAGGTCAGCCTCTTTCTTTTGTTTTGTTTCTTGATTTCAGGTTATAACCTTACATAAAATTTCATTTGACTTGATGTGTTCTAGAATTTGTTCGAAGTAGAAATTATGAACTAACAATAACAACGTATTTATTGATAGCTATTTTATATTAAAATTTTTAAACTTCTGACGATTTTTACAGAAGAAGTTAAGTGTTCCGGCCAAAGTTTCACTGGTGCTAAAGTACATACGAAAACTACAACAGCAAGTAGAGAGATTGGCTAAAAAGAAAGAAGAGATTTCATCAAGGATATCTAGGCAAGCTGATCTTTTTCATGAGACAGAGCACAGACGAAGCACAAGCACAACTGATAGCTCTCTATTTTCTATTTCAGCAAGTTGGGTTAGGGATACCGAAATTATTATTCAGATTTCTACGTATAAGGGCCATGATGTCCAATTATCTGAAATACTATTTAATTTGGAGAAGGATGGCCTTCTTCTGTATACTTCTTCTTTTGAATCCTTTGGAGCAATAGTCTTTTACAATTTGCATTTTCAGGTATGTTTCCTTATTATTATGCTTACTAATAAACTGTTTTAAATAAATATATGCATGTTAAAATTCTTGTGTGCTATGGTTTTTAATTGGTCTATGTATATTTTCAAGGTTATGCAAATGGAAAGAGACTACAGATTGGAATGTGAAGTTTTAGTAAAGAAGATTTTATCACTCTACAAGAAGAAAGAGGAGCTTCCTTGAAATTTTCATTCTCAGTTTTGGGTTTTAATTATTTGGATTGCTAAATTATAGGACACCACACAAAAAAAATAAGAGTGAATAATTCGAGGAGAGCACTCATTCCAGATGTACCTGCATAAACTGGGTTTGAACTATTAAACTAATATGATTGCTTGATTGTAGAAAAATATTGTAGTTTCAGCTGCATAAACTGGTTGCCTGTCCATACTCAAAATCTAAAGCACTAACTGATAATCTTGAACTGTCCCCCATTGGTGTCTTGTCGATCTGTAGAAAAGTAAATCGCCAAGTATAAGTTCCAGAAGTGTTAATGATGGAAATTATTTCTTTTTGTTGACTTTGAATCGCCAGCTCCATTAGTGTACAAAAAAAAAGAACAATTCTTTGTTAAGTCAATGTTTGTGAGGCCAACTTTATGTGAGGCATGTGCTTTTCCTGCTGCTCAGTGACCTTCTTCCAAAGTTTCTTCTTTAAATGGTGATTTTGTACTATGTCTTTAGGAAAACACATGGCAAAGTGTGAATCAAGCTTGACTCGCAACAAGAAGAAAAAATCTTAGATAATCACAATCTAATGCTTATTCGCCGCTAAATTGAAATAATCCGTTAACACTTGTTAAGAATTGAAAAGTTGTAATAGCCACATAATTATAGTAAATAAAATTTTTCATATTTATACTTTAGGATGAATATTATACATCTATAAATTATAAGTTAATATTGGTATTAGGTTGATTTGTATGGTTTTAAATTTATTTTAAGGATTAAATTAAAATATTAAAAAAAGATTAGCAGATGTTTTGAAGAAAAAAAATTTAGATTTGATTCATAATATCAAAGAAAGATTATATGAAACTAGCTAAATAATACATATATACATCTTATTCTCTCCAAAACCCATACTTTTTACAAAGAGAGAAGATGAAAAAAATTTGAGTTTTTATATACTAATAAAGAAAATTTTATTTCTCAAATTTGGCCCAATACCAATTCTGTCCTTAAAGTTTTGAGTTATTGAATTTTGTCAAATTTCGTTAATTTTTGTTACATTAGATGATTAAAGGGTAAAATCGTAACTCAACAGAAATATATTAATACTTTCTGACACGTGTCAAATAATCATTGATAATAAATAAATAAATAAATAAAAATAACCTACCACTGTTCACTCACGGTAGGCCGCCACCGACTGTCGGACATTGGCGACAAAGATGATTAAAATTTATATAATTAAAATTCATTTTCTTTGATCTATATAATAATGGGATCATTTTTGACAGAAAAAAAGATCAGAAGGCAACCAAATACATAATGGGAGTAATAGGTGGACGACGGGCATCGGCGGTGCCGTGCAATGCAGTGATTGTTGCTCTCCACCATTGGGCGGTTGCCGCTGTCAAATGAGGAGATGATGACGTGCACCGCCACCACTGTTGAATAGAACGGTGATCAATCTATCCAACACTGGTGGTAGTGCACGTTACCATAGCCCCGTTTGATGTGCACAGTCGGTGGCCGCCATCCTCCCACTGCTTTCATTGCATTTTTGACTGCCTTTTATTTTTTTTGTAAAACATGATCCAATCTTTTTGTAAATTAGAGAAAATGAATTGACAATATAAATTTTAATCATTTTTAACGCCAAAGATCGGTGGCCAGCGATGGCTCACTGCCACTAATAAATGCTTATATTATTTTTAAATAATTTAATTTTTAAAAATAAATATTAAATTTGATCGTGTGCCATGTGTTCTTTTTTTTAATAAATTGTCAATTATTTATTGACACGTGGACATAATAATTAACATATAAATTTTTGTATGGGCAAAAATATTAATGTACAGAAAAATAAATTTTTTGGTTAAATGTAATAGAAATTGATTAATAAAGAATGACAAAATTGAGTAATTTAAAATTTTTAGAATAAAATTGAGTATTGAGCTAAATTTAAAGGACAATATTGTCTTATTCTTTTTTAAATACTTAAGAGGTATATTATATTCATTTCTCTAATTCTTTGTGCTATGTGATTTTTGTTAGGTATTAAATTTATTATGTGTCGTGACACTAGGAATTCAAGATGAGATTCATGTGCCTCAACATAAGCAACAAAATAGAGATAATCAGCTCCTACGTTTCATGAATAAAAGTGCTTATTACTTTAGAGAAAAACAAATATTAGCATATAATATGCAGAAAGGAAATCAGCTATATACAGAGAGGAAATCAATTAAAGAATTCTAATCATGCAATTATAAGCAAATAAAAATTTGATCCTAAGTTCATTCAATTGAAATATTGTCTATAATTCCCTTTTTCCACGTAGTTTGTGTCGAACTCCTTTCATTTTGAGAAAATGAAAAGACAAAATATAAAAATGTAGAAGTTTCCAAGTTATTCTTTTAGAAAGAAATACGAAATAAATTCTACAGCTGCAAGAGATTTGGTACCATCAAGTTCATATAAATTTGCTAAAATTATATATTTTTTCAGTCACCTCAATCTCTTGTATCAAGTACTTGACATAATTTCAAAGGATTCTATAATATAAGCAAACAGAGTAACAATGATGGCATATTTGGAGAATTATTTGCAAGGGTGTAAATATGGCCGCACCTCGATAGGTAGCTTTGGCTTTCTCATGAAATATAAAAAAAATGATTACAAAGACGAGTTATAATGGTTGGCTAAAAAAAAAAAATCTGTTTAATAAAATAAATATAGTAAAAATTAAATTATTTTATTTATAATCATTTTAGCCTAAAACTTTTCTTAATGACCTAGCTTTTGAAAGCTCAAATATTTTTAGGACAACTTATTGATAGACCAACTCAAGGATCTAAGGGGTCATTGAGGTATAACAAATCAAACCTCAAGTAGATTTTAAGTATAAAATTTGTTCGGTTGCTCAGTTTAAATCTAGTCAGAATCGCTTAAATACCAACTCTGTAGTATTTATAATTATACCGATCAAAATTCTAAACATCTGCACGATCAAGGCCAACAAATACATAAGGATACCAAATCGAATAAAGTACAAGACTTACTCAAAGGCTAATAGGTTTGCGAATCGAATAGCTCATTTCATAATTAGGGCATCACCACATATAGATACTCGTTTGGCTTACCAAAGTAAGACCACGAATTACAGAGTGCTAAGCCAAATAGTAGCCAACGACTTGGAAAGGAAAATTTAAATATAAATAAAACTTAAGAAGGAAGCCAACACTATTTAAGAGATAGAGTCGTAGAAGAATAAGAATTATAGTGCTTTTTAAAAGAAATATCCCAAATCACGTCAAGAGATCAGAGGATTATCCAAAAACATATAAAACTTACCCAAAATTAAAAAAAGATTACCTAAACAACTAAAAACATCGAAGAAGATAAGTATAAAGAATATTCTAAGAAGACCGATACTATAAAAAGGTGAGAAAACTGCATAGAAATGGGAGATAACTTGAGTATCCAATTCTTCTATATTATTCTTCAATTTTATTTTATCTTTTGCTTTCACAACCTTACGAAAAACCTATACCTGACTTAATCATCGAAGAGTCTTCGCTGAAACCCATTCCGGTGAAGTTTTAACGATAGCAACAGTGTGTTTTGTAGATGCTTCAACCATTGTGTCAGAAGGGAAGCCCAATGAGACTGAAGCCTCAATGATAACTGGTCAACAATTTTTATCACCATCTGTGAGAATTAGGACAAAAAGCTTTGTTAAAGGCATACCATCGTACCATGACAGAATAGTCATCTATTAGTCGAAATCCACTTACAAGGGAGCGAGCAATAAACATCGATAAGAATGAGGCCCATGGGACTTGGCCAACAAATCTGATGGAAAGTTTATTGTCGGTGGAGATCCAAGAGGAATAGCAGAAGTTAAGCGAGGAAAAAGTGGAACTAAGGTCGTTTATGGTTAAGATGATCAGAAATAGGGGGATAGAAACAGGAAAAGTAAGAAACGATGGAGGAGGAAAACCACGAGCTGTAGAGATACAGATTCAAAACGGATTAGATTGGAGAGACAGATCAGAAACCCTACGGGACCCAGTCAGGGCAGTCAGGCATAACCAGGTGCCTTATGAGCGAGAGATGTCGTAGGTTGGAGACTCATTCCAGACAATAAGAAGGGAATTATAAACCGAACAACTCAATACTAAGCCGCTACTAGAAGATAAAGTCTATAATTTGAAAGAGAGGTTAAAGAACCTCTTAGAAGAAATAGAGAAGAAAGATCAGCCTCCTCTAAAAAAAGACTGAAAGGGAGAGAAGATCTTCACTGATAGATGAGTTGAGAGATATAAAACTCCCGAACAGGTTCAGACTACAGAGCCTTCTAACTTATCGAAGAGTTATAGACCCTAATCACTACGTAGACCAGATGACTAATCTACTCTCAATTGTAGGATTGAGGTAAGATTAGATGTGCAAACATTTTCACATGAATCTGGAAGGACCGATTCTTTTCTGGTATAAGGGATTAAAGTAGCAGAGTATTTCCTCTTACCACGAGTTCACTAAAAAATTCTCTCATTACTTCTAGGGTTCCTATGAAGTAGCCAAGGATTCGAGGCAATTGAAACAAGTTAAACAGGGTCAAAATGAAAGTCTGAAGGATTATGTTTGGAGATTTCATAAAAAGGTGATATCAGTGGGAGCTTTCGATTAGCCCATCACCTTGAAGGCTCTTAAATCAGGGTTGAAGCTGAATAGGTTTTCGTACTATCTGTCAAAAAGCAACGTTCCCAACTATGTAGCGGCATATAACAAGGCACCAAAATACATCGCTATAGAGGAGGAAGAGGAGGCAAAATAGTCATTAGCCAAACTTACTCGGGGGCAGTCCACCAAGAGAAAATGAAAGATACTGTGGAAGGAAGGAGAGACCATCACCCCTCTTAAATATATCAAAGAGTGAATAACGACTATTGACCTCAACAAAGGAGAAACTTCATGAACCGGCATAGTATGCCCATTGCTTAAAGAAACAATGGGTAGAACATATTTCATCCTCACCATTACCTTGAACAGCTTACAAGCCGCAAAAATCTTAGAGAGCACCCAACGGAAGAAAGAATGGTAGCCCAGGTGAAAATTTTTCTTCCTTTAGCTGTACCACTAAAAGATATTTATAAGGCTATCAAGGATAGAGGCTTACTCAATAAAGCTCCTAATAAAGGTAAAGGAGTAGAGCAACGGGCAAACCTAAAAGGCTAGTGCGACTTCCACCGAAATCTAGGGCATGCTACAGGAGAATGTTTAGAGTTGAAAAAAATAAATGGATGTTTTAATGAGAAACAATTATTTGGGAGAATTGTAAGTAGATAAGAAAAGTGATCTACCCACTGATCGACCCAGTGGGTCGAATCCTAACCCCATGATGATTATATATAGTGGACCTACGCTAGCAGATGATTCTAACAGGCAAAGAAAGTATTATTCGAAATATTCTATAGTAGGACATCAAGCTATGTGGAATATACCCTTGACCAAAAAACCAAAGCTACAACAAGAAGTTTTAATCATGTTTATAGAAGAAGATGCTCAGGGAGTAAATTACCCCATGATAATGCACTGGTGATACAAGTACAAGTACTTGGAGAAAAGATAAATCAGGTGTTTATTGATTCGAGCAGTTTGATTGATAGTATTTTTAAAGACACTTTGGATCAATTGAGAATCAGGAATCTACATATAGAAAGAACCTAAACACTATTACAGGGGCTCGGAGAAGGTTGTATAATGCTGGTCGGGGTAGTAGCCCTCCTTCTGACCATAGGACAGAAACTATACGATAAGACAGTAATGACCAAATTTGTGGCGATTGATCATCCATTCTCATACAAAATTCTTTTTGGGTGGCTATTTATGGGGAACACAAACGCAGCTTTGTCCATTCATTATTTAAAGCTCAAATTCTTAGCTAGAGAAGGGATAAGAGTAGTGGTAGGAGACCAAAAAATGGCCAGGAGTTGCTACGCAATATCAGCAAAGAAAGCCTCTTGCATCTCCACTATTGATCCGTTTGAGGAAAGGGTCAGGTCACCAGAGTCAGTAGAGGAATTAAAACCAATTCAAGTTAAAACTGAGGAGCCAGAGTAGACAATCGGGATTAGGTTACAGTTGGAGTATAAGGTTAGACAAGGGCTAATCGCACTGGTATGAGAGTTTTAAGATATCATGGCTTGCTTCCAAAAAGACATGCTTGGAATAGATCCTACCCTGGCCTCTCACAGATTAACTATAAATTTAGTCTTTTGCTTGGTTAAACAGAAAATGAGGATATTTAATTAGGAATGAAATGAGGCAGTAGTAGCTAAAGTTGAAAAACTATTAATAGTAAGTTTTATTAGAGAAGTTCATTATCCCGATTGGTTGGCAAACGTCATAATGGTGAAAACAAAAGCCAATGAAAAATGGAGAATATGTGTCGACTTTACCGATCTAAACAAAGTATGCCCGAAGGACAGCTTCCCGCTCTTCAAGATCGACCAACTTATTGATGTTATGGCCGGGCATGAATTACTCAGCTTTATAGACGCCTTCTTTAGTTACAATTAGATTCTAATGTTTTCTCCAAATCAGGAGAAAACATCTTTCATCACTCACCAGAGAATATCTTACTACAAAGTAATACCGTTTGGGTTGAGGAATGTAGGAGCTGTTTACTAGAGGTTGGTAAACAGACTATTTAAGCACTTAATTAGTAGGAACAAGGAGTTGTACGCTAATGATATGATAGCAAAATTCAGGATAATTGAAGACCATGCTCAAGACTTAAAAGAGGTTTTTGAAATATTAAGGAGGAACAAGATGAAGAGGAATTTAAAAACATGTGCATTTGGGGTAAAACTAGGGAAATGCCTGAGTTTTATGGTCAATAAAAGGGGAATAGAAGCGAATCCTAACAAAGTCTGAGCCATTTTATAGATGAAATCCCCTACATAGTCAAATAAATTCAACAGCTCACAGGGAGAGTTATTACTCTGAATAGGTTTATTTTCCAAGCCACCGATAAAGAGGAAAGCAAAATATTGATGGACCCTAGATTGCTAAGAGGCTTTTCAGCAGCTTAACATTTACCTTTTTGAACCAGTTCACCTTTCTGTTTCAGTTCAGGGTGATAAACTCATGCTCTATTTGGGTGTTTTAGATTGAGTGGTAAGCTCAACACTAGTCAAGGAAGAGGATGGAGTTCAATGACCTATATACTATGTTAGTAAGGCCTCTACTGACTCGGAGATATGATTTCCTCATTATGAGAAGTTGACTTTAGCTCTAATAATGTCAGGAAGAAAACTGCAACCTTACTTTTAGGCCCATACAATCATTGTCCTTATTAATTAGCCATTGAGAAAAATTCTGCATAAACTAGATTTATCAGGTCAGTTAGTTAGATGGGTCATAATATTGAGTGAGTTTGACGTATAGTTTAGGCCCTGAACAGTTATTAAGGGGCAAGCCTTAGCTAATTTAGTAGTCGAATGCACACATGAGGATATAAGAGATGGAGAATTGGATTAGCAAGCTCCCGATAGAAGCATGACATGGGTACTCTATATAGATGAGGTATCTAATCTGCAAGGATATAGTGCAGGAATCATCTTTATTAGCCTAGAAGAAGACAAAGTTAGTTACACTATATAGTTTAGGTTCAAACTGCCTCTAACAATGAAGCAGAATCCGAGGTTCTTCTAGCCGGACTAAGGGTTGCAGTAACCACTCAGGGACAAAAGCACTAGATTATAAAAGTGTTCAGGACTGGATACTACTGGCTAACCACTCTTCAAGATGCCAAAGAGCTGGTTAAACATTGTGATGCCTACTAGAGATTTGCTAATAGAATACAAGTGCCAGCTGAAGAGTTAACTACAATGGCTAAACCCTGGCCGTTCTCTTAATAGGGGCTTGATCTAATAAGCCCCTTACCTTAAGAAAATGGATTCTGCAAGTATATAGTCGTGGAGATAGACTACTTAACTAAGTGGATTAAGGCTGAGCCCCTATAAAAAAATGAGAAGATTATACAGGATTTTATATAGAGAAATGTGATGTGCTAGTACGGGATTCCTCACACAATTGATAATAGTAGATTCAAAATCTTCTGCAAGTAATTGAGAACACAATTGCTGTTCATGTCACCAGCTCATCCTAAAACTAATGGCCAGGTAGAATCTTCCAACAAAGTAGTTAAGAAACGGCTCAAGAAAAAGCTAACTAATAGGAATGAAGGATGGGTAGAAGAACTTCCATAGATACTTTGGGCAACAAAAAGCCATTTTTATTGGCTTTTGACTGTAAAGTGGTAATTCCCGCCGAGATTAAAATTCTGACACATTGAGTATTGCACTTCTTTGAGGTGGCTAATAATGTATTGATCATATAATAACTAGATTTAATTGAATAGTTAAGGAAGAGAGCTCAGGTCTGAGTAGTTACCTACTAGCAGAAGGTTGCTAGGTATTACAACAAAAGGGTCAAAGCAAGATAGTTTAGAGAAGGTGACCTGGTGTTAAGAAGAATTGTGCTGAACACAAAGACTCTAGCAGACGGAGTCTTTGGAGCAACTCGAAAATGACCCTATAAAGTTGTCAAGCACTTGAAAGGAGCTTATAAGCTCGAAGGAGAAGACAGACGTGCCATGAGAAAGCTATGGAATACCAAGCTACTGAAGAAATACTACCCTTAGATCTTTATTTTTCTTTAATACATTACATACCCATTATATAAGGACAACCTTTGCTAATAAAAGTGTTATTTCTTTGCATGTGCCTTTTTATGAATAACTGCTCAAAATCTGAATCAAACAAATATTAATATCTGTAAATAATCAACATTGAAGACGGTAATGTGTTTAGAGGTATGCTCCATAGGGGGCGGCACTCATGAGATTTCCCACAGACCATCAGACAAGGTAACGCTCTCAGAAAAGAATCCTACAGATGTGCAACACCTAAAAAGGGCCTGACTAGGAAGACATTGAAGATGGAAATACCCTTAGAGGTATACTCCGTAAGGAAATGACACTTATAAGGTTACCCACAGACCATTGGACATGATAATACCTTCAAAGAAAAACCCTAGGGAGGTGCGTCACTCAAGAGTTTGACCAAGAAGATATTAAAAAAAATAATTTTTAAGGGGCCGGCACTCATGAGGTTACTCACAGACTACCGAATAAGGTAATGCTCTTAGAGGCGAATCCTACAGATGTGCACCACCCGAAAAGGGGTTGAGCAGGAAGGCATTGAAGATGAAAACCTCTTTAGTGGTATACTCTGTAGGAGGCGGCACTTATGAGGTTACCTACAGAAAACCTGATAGGGTAATGCTCTCAAAGGAAAACTTTAAGGAGGTGTGGCACTCGAGGGATTGACCAAGAAGATATTAAAAAATAGCACATTGTAGGGAAACAACACTCATAAGCTTACCCATAGACCACCAGACAGGGTAACTCTCTTAGAGGAGAACCCTATAGATGTGCAACACCCTAAAAAGAGAGATTCATTGCAAAGAATAATCAGATATTTTTATCAGAACAATTCAAAATACAAGTATGTTATAAAGACATCTACTAATCAACTTAAACATCACTTTATCAGTATGGCTTTGCGTTAATATTTATTTGCGCTACTTGAACTTACATTTTTTATATTATTATTTCCTTGTTACTTGGTTAAACTTTACATATACCCTTCTAGAGTTATTATTTGATTCAACTCAAGCACCACTCTACTCAGCTCAACTTTAAAAGATCGACACGCCATAAAGAGATTACTGATTCTCTTACCTATCTACATAAATTTATTCTAAGTCTTTAGGTCCACGTTAATATTAACTAAGGCACATATTTTAAGTTATAGAAGGACAAGTCTATTGTTCGTGAAATTATACACACGCGAATTTGTACCGCAAGTGCACAGGTCATGAGCAAGTAATAAAGTAATGAGTAAGTATCGTTCCCAGGAGGATTGTGTCCTAAATTAATGGTAAGTACTATAATGTTGGCAACCTAACTTTATCTAGGCTAATCTAAAAGGAAAGATGAATTATTGAATTAAAAGTAATTTAAAACTAAATAACTTGGTAAATTAAAGATATGAGAGATTTATAGCAATAGGGTTCTAGGGACTTGGTTTCCCTCTATTGTTTCTATAATCTTTGTCATTAGTGATCAACAATCAATTTTATGCATTCCAGGGTGTCTGATTAATCTCATTCCCTCTCCCGAATGTCAAATGAGATACTATGCATATACAACTAAGTTGATATCCCTATCTAACCCGTTATACATACACACATTAAGCTACCCTTACGCGACTACCCTAAGTTCATTAATCTCCCAACTCAACAAACTCAAAGCTATGCTTTTTACAACCAACATATGGATTAAACTTTCCCAAGCACAAAACCCAAATGTTTAAATCATCCAATCCATTTTCCAATGCAATTAGAAGCATTAAGCACATAAAAAGCATAAATGAATTAACATCAAATAGTCATTAATCACAAAATAGAATCAACACATATTGTTCAATAGAGTTTCATTAAGTCATAGAACATATAATCTAACAACAAAATTATAATCTTGCGATATTGTGAATTCTATAAAAAATAGGATCCTAGAGTATTGATTTCATTCTATTCTTCCTATGTTCTTCCTATCTAGCATTTCGTTCAATTCATTAATCAAAGGCTTAAGACTAATCTCATTCCCTCTCCCAAGTGTCAAATGAGATACTATGCATATATATATTCAAGTTGACATCCCTATCTAACTTATTTACATATACATGCATTACGCAACCCTTAAATTGATTACCCAAGGATTAATTTTATTACCTCTCTCGAGCGTCAAATGAAATCCTAGGCATAATGACATACTCAAAGTGTTCTCATACATTTTATCAAACACTTGAAGTGCACCACATGCAATCCTTAAGAAACCATGGTGATTACGTAAGTGTTACTAGCCTCCCAACTCAATAACAACCTAAGGCTATGTTTCTCCCAAATCCAATAAATGGGTCAAGCTCTCCCAAGCATCAATCCATAAATCTACAACAACCAATTTATTTTTCAATCAATTGGAAGCATTAAGCATAGAGAAATATAAATAAATTCAATGAAAATATAATAAATCATCCAAACATAATATAAATAAAACTACATCAAGCTTTAGAATTCAAGTTTGATCACATACAAATCCAACAATAACTAAAATCATCTAGAAATTCATAGATACAACTCATTTAAACAATGTTCATAATTGAAAATTTAAATAAAAGAGAAAATAATAAGAAAAGAAAGAGAAAACCAAATTTGGGGATGTCTCCAAGGTTTCAATCCTTCAAATGTCTTTAACAGTGCTCAAGAAACTTTGGAGACATCATTTCTTCTCTTTAAATTTGAGCTCAAGTATTGTTTTCTTTTGTAATTTTTGTGCCTCCCTTTGATAGTGTGAAAAATGGCTAAAGGGTAGTATTTATAAGTTTTTAAATTAGGGTAAGAAAAAGGGGGTTAAAACAAGTAGTGGTGCCTGGGTGCCTGGGCACCAAGCATTCTGTCTGTTTTGGCGTCTGGGCACCACTTTCTGAAACTATGCCGCCAAACACTGTTTCTGTCACTGTATCTGTACTGTAGACACGATACTGTTCACAAGATACTGTTTATTTCACTGTAGCTTTTTTTGTTTTCTTACTTGTTTTTCTTTGAATTTTCATCTCAAATAGATCCTTTAACTTGAAACCTATAAAATAAAATTAATATATATAAAAAGTCATAAATACACATTCAAAATGAGCAATTATCAAATTAGAGGGATATAATATCATATATAAAATGCACTTATCATCTACACCAACATTTCAAGAAAAATAAAGCAAGAATGTCATAATTAAACTTGTATTGATCAAAATGATAAATTATAAAGTTTAGTACAGAAATAAAAGAAATAAAGCGCATCGGCTCAAGCAGTAGCAACGGTATTAGTAGACTTTAAGTCAACCACTATGACATTTTCTAGATCTATATCAATCAAAGGAGGAGTAGCTTGAAAAGCACCACCCAGAACAGCTTTAACTGATTTCGAGGGCTGAGTAGTTGCGACTTCAGATGAAGCATGAACTTGGTCAGTTAGAGCAACATTATCACTTTGGCCCTCGCTAAGTGGAATAGCTGTCGGGCCCTCACTAATAGAAGCAACTATTTAGCCTTCTCCAAGGGGAGCAACTACCTGGCGTTCACCGTAAGGAGTAGCTATCCCAGTAAATACAACGGCAATAGGAACAGGGTTAATTGCCTCAGCAGTTCCTTTAGCCTGGAAAATCTCCCCCATGACAAACTGCCTCATAATGACCAAGTCCCACATCCATTGAAGATCGATATCAGGGTAACTTTCCTCGAAGAGACTAATCGACTCTAAAACCCCTCTACAGCACCTTGGTGAAAGCCTTCATCATGATCAAGAAACCAAGAACTTTTCTAGTCTTCAAGTTGAGCCACCAAATTGTTCCTGATCTGTTTGACTAACTCTTTCTTCTCTTTGTGCTACTGCAAGTTATCTCTCTAATTCGTTATTTTGATTCATAATCTTAGCAGCGCGGCTCTCAACCATTGCTAGAGAATTGGCAAGTTCATGTTCAGCCAATCTTTTCTGGTACTCTAACTTAGAGACCCTGTTCTTTTCCTTAACATAACTAGTCTATGGATCTTCAATACGAGCAGCCAGCTTCTATGCCTGCTCTGTTTCTTGGTTAGCCAACTTCCTAGCCTATAAAGCCTCTTCCCTCGCCTGTACGAGGCTTTCTTCAACTCAGTGGAACTGAGAGACCATCTCTAAAATTTCAATCTAAAACCAAGAGAAAAGGTATACGGATTGTAGAATAAGAAAGACAGAGTTAGAATTCAAAAACAAGATTACATCACATTAAAATTCAGAAAAGAAAAAAAATAAGACTTACACATTTATTGCTAACCTTATAGCAGTATGAAATTCGGTGATAGGATCTATAGAAAAGACCTGAGCCACTTATATCTCTCATTCTCCCTCATGACGGGCAGTAGGAAGCCTAGGTCTTCCATTCTCTTCAAGACTAGGACCACTGGAGAAATCATCAGAGAAGGCCCTTCACTTATCAAAGGCTCCTATTGACTCTCTGAGTTTGACGCCCTATAGGCCAGACAGATGGGAGCGTGGTTACTTATCCCCTCCCTTGAGAGCCAGTCTCTACTTACCCTTACCTAGAGCAAGAGGACTTGAAATTATCCCTCATTGGTAGCTTAATTGGCCCCTATTTATTTGGCTGATCCATTTGCGTATGCGAATAAAGCCTCTACCGTAGCCCTTTCTTTAGGGCTAAACAGAAGCCCTATAACATTGTTAAGGTTAATAGTACCTCGACCTTTAAAAAATAAACCAGAGCCATCTGTGCGGTTCCTCTTCCTTCTCTCACTACCTCTTTATTCAGACATTCCTACACAAGCTACATAAGTTAGTAAAGAACAGATGACTAAGAGGAACACAATTAGGAAAATACTATACTCACTGCGAACACGAGGCTTTCTAGGAATAAAGGTGACTAAGCCCAATTGGCTGGAGAAAAAGTGTCATGAACAAGATAGATATGAGTGAGAACGGTTGTAATCCAAGCACGTCTAATCTCAAACTTTAAAATTAGTAGCCCAGGTTGTTGAAATAAGCTAAACATTAAAAGGAGAAGAGAGAGAAAAAGGAAAAAAAAAAGATTTAACACAAGAAGAACAAAGAAAAACCTATATTTAAAGAGAAGTTGGTGGAAATAACCTAGTTTTCCCCATCTTTTCTTGAGGACTACTTGACCCCATTGATCCTCAACAAAGAACCACTCTCATTTTCAATCCTTAATAAAAGAGGGATGACTAGGAATGGGGTTCTGAAGACCATGAAAGAAGAGAGAATAGAAGCCCCTTTAACTTTTAGAACTGCTCCTAAAATGATATAGGTGGCGTAGGTCTTGGTAATGGGGGGAGGACAGCTTTGCTATTTCCCAAAGTATGAACAGACCCGCTAAAACCTTCAAAGAGTTAGGGCTTAATTGGGAAGGAGCTACTCCTAGGCAAGCTAGCATCCTAGCAAGGTAACGCTATATGGGAAGTCTGATGCCTAACCGCAAGAACTCTACATGAATGGCCACTTTTTCATCTGTGGGGCTACTCGAAAACTCATATGGGAAGGCAACCTAAGGGTGACAGACTCAAGAATATTATATATAGACCTGATGGATTCTAGGTCAGCTTGATTCAGTCTAGACATCTGATATTTTACATCTAGCTCAAACTCTATAGCCTCTATGTCTTTTATCAGATCCTAAGCAGGGTCGTCAAGATTAGCCTCTATGTCTTCACCCAAAATAGAGACTGGCTCAGCTTTAGTAACTACAATAAAAGACGATGAGTGCAAGTCACCAACTAAGATAGATGTTTGTCCACTCTTAATAGTCTTACCATCTTTCTGAAACCTCAGTGTTAACTTTCCATTCCTCTTAATTAGTTATGTTAATGGTGGGAAACCCTATATCTAAATTTCTTGTTCTTGAAGCCATTAAAAGTGAGTTTTTCCTAAAATCTAATTGGGATAAAAACGGCAAGGATAAACGATCACACCTCAAAAAGAGAAGAAAAGAAAATAAGTACACAACGGGAAACTATGAAAATACCAAAAAGGAAGAAAATCACAAAAAAATACAAAACTTCCATCGCACGGATAGAAACACATACAATAATAGTATAGCACAAACTAAAGAGTTAGGATGAGAAAAATTACTAGATGAAAGTGCAGATATTAAAAATGAATGCAAGAACGAACGGAAATGATGATCACTAGAGAGCATCATAAAAATGCCTACTCAGAGAAACTGGACACTTAGGGGAGAAAACAAGTAAAATAAAAAATAAATCTGACCAAGAAGAAGGTTTTATAGCCATCAGGGTTCAAAAATCACAACCATTCAGATAAAATAAATGAATGAGATCATTGGGGAAACCCAAAAGACATCCCTTAAACAGAGCGGCGCGACATCTTGAAATTCGCAAAGCATTTACTGCACGTTTATTTAGAATTTTTAATCTGGATCGTTTAATTTCAAAACTTAAACAGACCCCAGTCACCTAAACATCACTTAAAAATAGTAAATAAGTGATGTTCCAACTTCAACTACCTCAGCCATACGATCAAAAGTGAATCAAAGACTGAGATCAGTTCCTGCGCTTAGGACGTCTTTTCATACATATCAAGGATAATGTTTCAAATCTATCATAATGACTTGACAAATAATCAGAGTGTGAGAAAAATCGCAAAAGCACAGAAGAAATCATCTTGGTGTCATAACCCAAGCAACTATAAAAATAAAAATAAACCAAATAGGCCAGCGCACATTGTACCATTGCCAAAACCAGAGCGGTCATAAAAAAAAAAAGACACAAACTTGCTTAGTTCTACTCGTTATTCAACATCTTAAGATGAACCAAAAGGTACTTCCAAACACAAAAATTTGAGTGGGTCCAAGAAAATTTTCAAAAGTCTGAGTAAGTGAAATATAATAATAGAGTTTCTAGTTTTTAATAAATCAAAACTAGTAACTAGTGGACCCTAGTTTTCCTCTAAAAATCTCCATAATGACTTAAATCTAAAAGGGCCAAATATCTTTAGGACAACCTATTGATGGGTCGGCACAAGGGTTTAAAGAGGTAGAGGTCACTAAGGCATGACAAATCAGGCCTCTAATAATTGATAATGGTAAATTTGTTATATATTTTCTTATGTTTTTATGTTGATATTTTATTGATTTTATGAGAATAGATGGCTATTTATGTGCATTATTGTTATTTATAAGGACTTGAACGAAATTTAAAGAAAGAATGCAAAAAGAGCAAAAACAGGGACTAAAATGCAAAATTTTCAAAGTATATGTCCAGCGCCCCAGCGCCACGAGGATTACCGCCCCAGCTCTGGAACAGTGATCGAAATTAGAAAAACGACCTGTTAAAGTTGCATTTGGCGCCCCAGCGACATACCTTTACCGTGCCAGCGATAGGTCAGTGCCTCAACGCCATCAACCCACTGCTTCATCGGTGAAGCCTTTTTCATGTGTCACCCCAGCGATCACTGCATAGCGTCCCAGCAGTAGCGCAAGTCCTAGTTCGATGAAAATTGAGATTTTCAAGCTGATATCAATCCCTATAAAAAGCCACTCAGTCCCAGACTTCAAGAATGAACCTAAAGAACCCAAGACACATTCAAGAACACCAAGAATACAGAGCACGAGTCTTGGAGAGCAATGAGAGTTTAATTGAAGCAACTTTAGTGAGAGATTTAAGGTGTTCTTCAGCATCAAGAGTATCTTAGGCAGCGCAATTAAGAGCAATTCGATGTCTATATCGGTTTGCTATTGATTGTATCATGATTTATTATTATTTTTACTGCTATTCTCTTGTAGCCATGAGCTAAACTTATTTTCTAGGGTTTATACTTGAACTTAATATGTGTGCTTAATTGCCATATCTTTTGAATATTTAATAAACTTATTTCTTTGATATTCAAATTACTTGATCTTAATGCTTTAATATATCTGGTCAATATATGGTGAATGAGTTGGTAATATTATTGATAAACTCGGAAGAGAAATCATAATATTTAGACCTAGGTAATTTCATGCATGATTGTAGAGTAACATTCAATGTTGCATATGCAAGTTTCAATTTATGATAGGAATATAACTAATTGGCATGTATGATCAATAAGACCTAATTTTAATGAATCTTAATTTATTACAAGTACCATAGGAATATAGGTATTTGGTAAATTAAGGTATACTTGCATGACCTTGGAAGAGGCTTGTGAATACATTAGTGTCTTGATCAATAACAAAAACTAAAGGAGTTAATTATTAGAAGATTAATCATTAGAAAGCATATTGAGAGATAGTATTAATCCTAGGTTTTCTCTATATTGCTATCACATAATTCTCTTACATTGTGTTTTTACTTTTATATTTTCTACATTCATTCTTAAATTTTTTATTTTTCTGAATAATTATTAGGAACACATAATTTTAGTAATTAGTTAAAAAGAAGAAATTATCTCTGTGGGTTCGACATCCGACTTATTTAATCCCTTTATTACTTGCATACGATCGTGTATACTTGTACTTAATTTTAAGATATAGAATTATCGCATCAATAACTCCCAAGCATAAAACTTGCTTGATTGCTTGAATCAAATCTAGTATGAACTGCTTAAATACTAACCCTGTACTATTCATAACCACAACACATTGATCAAAATTCTAAACATCTGCACGACCAAGGTTGGCAAAACACAAGGATATCGGATTGGATAAAGTACCAGACCCACTTAGAGGTCGAACATGTCTACGGACCGAACAACTCATTTCATAATTAGAGCATCACCTCATATGGACACTCACTTGGGTTACCAAAGCAAGACCACACATTACAGGGTGTTGAGCCTAATAGTAACCAACGACTTGGAAATAAAAATTTAAATAAGAATAAAACTTAATAAGGAAACCAGTACTATTTAAGAGATAGAGTCATAGAAGAGTAAGAATTATAACACTTTGTAGATGGAATCCCCCAAATCATGCCATGAGATTAGAGGATTACCCACAAAAATCAGAGTGTACCCAAAACCCAAAAATGATTACCTAAAAAGGTGTTGTTATAAAAAGGTGAGAAAATTATATAGAAAGAGGGAGACAAATTGGGTATTCGATTCTTCCATCTCATTCTTCAATTTTATTCTTTTTTCTCTTACAACCTTACAAAAAAACCCATACTTAACTTAAATATCGGAGTATTTTTGCCAGAACTCACCCCGGTGAAGTATTAATAATAGTGTCAGTGTGTTTTGCAGGTGTTTTCATTCATTGCATTAGAAGGGAAGCCCAATGAGATTGAAACCTCAAGCTCAATCTGACAATGTCCAAGGTGTTGATTCTTGCAACAAAATAAATTCAAAGCTCATTGGCTTGAAAAAAAGCATTTTTTTGGGTTAAGAATAACTATATATATAAGAATAGAAAATTACTTCAATTTCTAGCTTTAATCAAACTTGAATTGATTTGATGCAATTTTCTCTACTATCCTCAATCTTCAAACTTACACGCATGAGCACATAGATCTTTTCTTAATCTTCAAATCAAACTTGAATTGAATGATTACAATTTTCTTTACTGTCCTCAATTTTTAAACTCACACGGGTGGGTACGTGGATATTCTCTTAATTTTTAAAAGCTAACGCGTGCATAAAACTGAGAGAAGATGAGTAGTTTAATTTTTTTTCCCATATACAAATATGTAAAAATAATTATTCTTGTTATTCTATTTTATTACGTCTTACCTCCCTTATATATAGGCTCAATTCCTTGGGTATTTATAGTTTAATTAGGATTAAAGATTTAGAGTTTAATTAGAATTTGAGTTAGTAGAAAGTTAGAAAGACCAATGGGCTTCCTAACGCCTACTTAAAAGGCATAATCTAATAACAATCTTACAAAAAAACTCATACCTGACTTAAGCATTGGAGTGTTAACGATAACCTTAGTATGTTTTGCAGGTTTTTCCAATCATAACGTTAGAAGGGAAGCCCAACGAGATTGAAACCTCAAGCTCAATCTGACAAAGTTCAAGGTGTTGATTCTCGCAACAAAATAAATTCAAAGCTCATTGGCTCGAAAAAAGTATTTTTTGGGGTCACGAATAACTATATATATAAGAATAGAAAATTACTTCAATTTCTCGCTTTGATCAAACTTGAATTGAATAGATGCAATTTTCTATGTTATTCTCAATCTTCAAACTCACATACATGAGCACATAGATCTTTTCTTAATCTTCAAATGAAACTTGAATTGAATGGTTACAATCTTCTCTACTATCCTCAATCTTTAAACTCACATGAGTGGGTATGTGGATCTTCTCTTAATTTTCAAAAGTCATGTGTGCATAAAACTGAGAGAAGATGAGTAACTTAATAAGCACTATGCCGGGACGGGGGGACGGGAAAAGAAACGGCTCCGAAGAAAGAAATTGGGGTTCCCAATGCTTTTCCACACCCAAAGTTTTTCCCACATAAAAATATGTAAAAATAATTATTCTTGTTATTCTATTTTATTACGTCCTAGCTCCCCTATATATAGGCTCAATTCCTTGGGTATTTATAGTTTAACTAGGATTAGAGATTTAGAGTTTGATTATGATTTGAGTTAGTAGAAAGTTAAAAAGACCAATGAGCTTTCTAACTACTACTTAAAAGGTATAGTCTAATCATCTCACGACCCACCAATTCTTTTAAGTTAACATAAGCTATTCCTTTAAATGACAAGGGTTGCACTCTTGTAACACATGTTAGTAAAAGAAAAAAACTCATTTTGATTAAAATATTTTAAATTAAATTAGGCTTGGCTTTAGACTAATAATAACCATTTAATTGACCTTTTAATTAATATTTATAATTAAAATTATGTCATGAAAAAAAGTCTTACCTCTTTAATTACTTATTTACCCATAGGTCATTGAATGCTCTAATGATCATTTTTTAATATCTATATTTATAAATAAATTTTCAAATAAATATTATTATATAATAAATAATTTATTGAATAAATTAATGCCACAAATTTAAATGATCAAGTACTACAAACAACTTAGGTGAATATTATTTATTAGATTCTATTTTGTAAATATATGTTCTTATGACCAATGAAATTACATCTCTAAATTATCAAAGTTTTGACTATTTATATGAATTTCACTCTGTAATAATTCAAAAGATATAATACATGAGTGTAAGTTCGTTACTTGCTTAGGATTAAGGCCAATCAAGTTTATTAAAATTTTTATAAATTGAAATCTATAACATTTAATTAGTCTAATTGAAATTCACAGTAGTCTAATTCATTGTATTATATACATTAATTTTTCTATTCGAAGTCTCTACTTTGATGATCAAAGTAATCATCTACTATAAGAAGTAATAAACTACAATCTTAAATAATAAAATGCCATTTTTATTAATAATTATGAACTATATTTAATTTATAAAGAACTTGTGATCTATACTTTTTGTATTAGCATCATATGCCTAATACATAGATCATATATTTTATAAATATAGGGTCATCAATATATGCTCGACCATATATATAAATAAAACTTATTAATCAAATAAAATGTTATTACATATACTTTAAGAACACAAAATAACATAAAATATTTAATAATAACCACAATATATAATAACAAATCAGCAAGTATTGCTAATTGCCCTCAACTATTACATATTTGTGTTAAGTATCATGGACAAATTCAATGTAGAATGATGTGTAAGCAACCCATAAATAATGAAGTCATAATATGATATTACCTTCAGAACAGTAGAATGATTTGCATAAATATTGAACAAAAGTGATTCATTAGAAATCCAACTGTTAAGTTCCTCGTTCTTTTTTCCTAAGTCTGAGTAAAAAAAGAGTATATCATCATTAACAGAAATTTAAAAAAAAAATCCTAAACGTAAAAAACAATGTAAGGAAAAAAAATTGTTTTTTTTATATTTGAACGATACAAAAGATATAACAGCTCCAACCCATAAGTAACATAGCTCGGACCCAAAATCTAACCTCTTTAGGATGAATAGAAAAAATATGCATTTTAGAATTCTTTAGAGACCAAGGTCCGAAGGAAGCCCTACAAACTTCTTTGTCACATGGTAACCTCCGACTCCCAGAGCATTTTATTTTTTCTAAAATGGATTTTCAACAACTTTTACCTTATAGTAAGTAATTCCTTTCCATTCCACTTTATTTTTCGTTTTTCAAAATAAATAAATAAAGGTGGCAATGAAAAGCTTAAAACAACTGACATAACACTTCTCAAAAGAGCAACGTAGCAAACTCTTAATATCGCAATCAGGTTACAGGAAAAATACCCTCTTAAATATATGATTTGACTTTCAGAAGCCAAATATACAGTACCTCTTAGATGCCAACACGGTGCTTTATCTTACAATCTCACTTGCTATTTACCTCACAAGCCTAACATAAGAATCTAAGAATAAACCCCAAACCTAGCCCATTGGTAAAGCCATAAATAGATTTCAAAATCATCCTTCATCAAAAGTTTGAGTATAAGAGATTTATAATATTAATTGTTGATTGAAAAAAATATTTCTTCAAGGTAACAAATTTTAAATTTATTTGTTAACGAAAGTCAGTTCTTAGGCCTTGTTTTTGGTTGAATTTATTTGCATAATCTCAAATTTTCTCTTTGTCATCAGCTATGGTAGAACCTATAAAATACTAACATAATTACCATGATAATCTCACCGGAGTGAATTTTGGTGAATATTTTTTGATACTTAGTCAAAAAGGGATTTTTAAGGCAGAAATTCGATGAGAAAAAAAGAGTAAAAAATGTGTTTAAAATAAAGAAAAAAAATATTTCTCTGCTATTTCGTTCTTTTTTAGAGTGTTTTTACGAGTAATTTCATTATCCTTCCTTCTGCGTCTTTCCCTCTTTCTTATAGTACTGGCTTTCAGGGGGTGCTTCAAGTATTCCGCCTTTGTTGCGCTTCTGTCATATGCCAAATATTTTTCTATAAATCTTCTGTCATGCCTCTGACCCTGCTTTTGCCATGCTTTTGTTATACACTAAATATTCTTTTGCAGATCTTCTGTCACGCCTCTGACCCTGCTTCTACTACACTCCTAACACATGCTAAGTATCTTTCTGAATCCATTTAGGCATATTTCTGGCATATTCCTTATGCTTGTCTTCGTCGGTGGGTTTGGTTAAAATGTGAGGTTAAGTTTGATCTGTCTGGGGTCGGTCCTTTTGTAGCCTCTTCTTACTTGGCCCAGCCAAGGTCCGGAGCTATCCCAAAGGGCTCGTCGTCCTATAACTACATTGACTATATCTGGTCGGCCAGTCTGTCACTGAGCCGACCTGATTTTCTCGTTTATCTGATAGTGCCGAGATGAACTGATCTGGTCGGTGTGTGAATGGAGATTTTGGTTGTATCTTGGTTGATTCTATCAGGTTTGATGAATCCACGCAGGTTCTGTACTATCTAGCCTTGTCAGAACTAGGCCCGAGGGCTACCGCATATAGGCTTGCCTGCTAAGTGGGCTGTTCCGCGAAGAGCGGTGGGTCTTAGGAAGGGCTGTCCTTCAGGGAGACCTTTGGTTGGGCCTTTGAGGGTCGACTTCTTTTTGGGCCTGGGATCCTTGGGACTGGGCCTGGGATCCTTGGGTCCCAAGGATCCCAGGCCCAAAAAGAAGTCGACCCTCAAAGGCCCAACCTAAGGTGGTTTCTTGGAGAAACAAGGGTTCGCCAATTTCTAGTTTTGATTTATTCAAAACTGAAAAATACGTTTAGTTCTAGCTGGCTCGGATTGTTCTTCTGATTCCAGCTTGTTTTGTTTCAGTTCTGTCGGTTCATCACCTATTTGAGCCATTTTGAATTGGTTTCTGGGGAGTGATGCTGTCAAGTGTCTTGGCAGTGATTGAGGGTGTCAGGGCTGGTCGTCTTGGTGTGATGATGTCATGGTTGTTAGTAGAGGTATTGCTGCGTAATGGTGATTTTTCCTATGACTTTCTTTAGATAATAATGAAGAGTATTTTCAAGTGTCATCCTCGACCAATGTGAAATGCTTCTCGAATAAGGAATTAGCTGCTAACTGCTGATCTGTTCTCAATCGTGTGGCTGTGATTACCCGAGACCTAATTGTTAGGTGTTGATTATTTTAGGGTGTTTGCATATGGGATGTGTGTTGAACAACAAAATATACATATCTCATACATATATATTTACAGTGGAAGCATAAATTTGCAGTAAACACAATTATTACATATAAATTAAATTAACAAAAATGAAATTGAGAAATAACCCTTGAAGCTTTTGGATCAAAATTGTTGAAGTCCATCGAAATGCAATCTTTGATCAATTCTAGTAATCAGCAATGGTGAGATTGATTATCTAGAATGACAGTATTTGATCTAGCAAAAATTTAATAAATTAAACTTTTGTTCTTGATTTTTCTTTGATTAACGCTTAATCAATTAATCAAAAACCTATTTTTGCTTAATTAGTTTTAATGCCTTATAAAAGAAAATATGAATTCAACAATTGAATCTTAAATTAAGAAAACTTTTTTTTTTCCCTCTCTTTGTTATGGCTAGCCAATTTCTTAGCAAAATTAAAATGAACCTTTCACATTTTAATTACCTTTTGCTAATATATATAAATGAATTAAATTTCAATTCATTTCACTTAATTTCAATTTACATTTAACTTAACTTAACCATGGTTAACTCTTAACTCTAGTTAGGTTAAATAAATATTTAAATATCCTAACCATAGTTAACTAACATAACCATAGTTAGGTTAACATTTACTTAACTATTGAGTAAGGTTAACTTAACTTAACCATATGATTAACTCTTAACCATAGTTAAATTAAATTATTTATTTAACTATTAAATAAATAAATATTTAATTGAATTATTTAATAATTAAATAATCATTAAGTGAAATTATATTTATGTCCTTACTAGGTTACTAAGTTAACCTAAAGTGGGTCTCACTATTTAACCACATGCTTTAGTTAACTTAACAATAGTAAATTGCTGGAGTTAATTATATTAAACTATTCAATACGATACGCTGCCCAAGTATATCCTAATTTACCAACTACCTATATTCCTATAGTACTTGTAATAAATTAAGATTCATTAAGAATAAGTCTTATTGACCATATATGTCAAATAGGTATATTGTTATCCTAATTCGAAACTTGCAAATGCAACATTGAATGTTACTCTACACTCATGCATCAAATTATTTAGGTCTAAATACAATGATGCCTATTCTGAGTTTATCAAAGTATTACCAAATCATTCACAATATTGATAAGATATTATGAAGCATTAAGAATAAATAATTTAAATAATGAAGAATTGAGTTCAAATAAATATTAAAAAGAACCATAAATTAAGCTCACATATTGAGTTCAAGAATTAACCCTAAAAAATAAATTTAGCTCATGATAACAAGATAATTATGGCTGAAAAGAAAATATGATACAACCAAAAGCAAACTAATATAGATGTTAATTCACAGTTAGTTGATACGCCAAATATTTTCCAATAATCTCTTGTTTCCTTGAATTTTCCTTGCTTCTTTCTCTAAAAGTTGCTCTTCATTAATGTGTTATGGCTCTAAGAGTCCTAAGTTGTGTACTCTTTAAGCTCTGAAACGAGTGGCCTTTATATAGGGATTGATTGGAGTTGTATTTCTTTTAGGTTTAGAAAAAATCGCACTATTTACCGCTATAGTAAACATTGTGCATCACTGAGGCAACAACACTGTAGCACAAGGTACTGTTCATAAAATACCGTTCATGCGGCACTGTTCACTTGGCGCTACAGTGAGACATCTTGAGTACCGTGCGCTGGAATTGTCACTGAGGCAAAATACTGTTCACCCTTTCAGCAATGTACTGTAGCAATTACTGTTCCCATAGCACTGTAGCAATTTATGTGTTTTTCTTGTTTTTCTTAAATTTTCATCCATAATTGCTCCATTGACCCCAAACCTACAAAATAACAATTAACCATAAAAAAAGCCTAACATTCTTATTAAAATGAGCAATTAATCAAACTCAGGAAGTGAAAATAATAGATATAATTTATGCTTATCAATAGTCTTAAGTGAGGTTGATCCGGTCTTTAATATTAGAAAAGGGGATGGCAACGACCTAGAAGACCCTGAGGGGGCAGATGGTGTTGAGGTGGTGAGGTTTGAGCTAAATACTAAGTACTGTTCCTTTTACTTGAACGAGAGTGACCTAGACCTTATTAAACACTTCTATGATAGCACCGAGTTAGTCACCTTTAGGCTTTCTATCGAGGACGATTACTCGAGTAGCCCTATTAATGGTGAGTTTGTCATTTAAGTATAGTTCTTGAGGTTGGGTCTTAGGCTTCCCATGCAACATTATTTCGCTAAGATGTTAAACCGCTTAGGAATAACTCAATCTCAGTTAGGGCCTAATTTCTGGAGGGTATTAGTGGGTCTATATGTCTTGTGGGTAAGGGCAAGACAGTCCCCCTCATTTTCAGGAACTATGCTACCTGTATCACTTTAGGAGCAATGCTAGGAGTCAAAAGGGCTTTTATTACCTTTCTTTCAATGGCCTTCAAAACCCAGTCCCCGGTCGACATACTTCTGTGAAAGACTGAAAAGGGGAGTGATTCTTCGCTGGGGAGAGTAGGATTAGAGGGTCCTCAAGAGAGATAGAGGAGAGTGAGTCCCTACGGAGTTTTTTGTGGATGCAGGTTCTTGTCTTTTTCGTACTTTCGAGGATTCTCCTTGTTACCCTATACAGCTTGGTTGAAATCTAAATTTTTGCAGTAACTTGGGCCACTGACATGAAGGTGTTTGAGCAAACCCTCAATCAGATAACCACTGTACTTCAGCACATTTGCCCAATTCAAGAGTTGTTGTCACCGGTTAGCATTGTTGGATCGTTAGTTACTTCCGTGCCGTCCTTGCTCTGCATTTGAAGTAAGTCTTTGTTTCTTTTCCTTGGACTAATCTTTTCTCGGAACTTCTTAGGCTTACAATATATATTATACAAGGATGTCTGAACAAGGTGGTCATGAAAAGAGAAAACGAAGCTAGACTGAACACTTCTCTTCAGGTGGTCAGGGTTCTCTAAACCCTGCCAATGTCATGGGGATGCTATTAGACCATAGATCGGGAGAAAGCCGAGCAAGGAGGCCATCTGAAGGGAGGGAATTGTCTAGTTACGCTACTAGTGGGTGGGGCTATGAAGAGAGGACCGCACAAAGCCCTACTGTCTGAGAGGAGGGACAAGCTTAGAATGGCTCTTTAAGGAGGGGGCAAGCTTCTACCTAGACTTCTCAACCACAAGACACCTCTACTCCCTAACCTAAGGTAGGGGGTAGAAGATCGTGGTCGTGGCGAGGACCTGTATTGTTGAGCTGATGTGACAAAGGGAGAAACTCGAGGCGCAACTCATAGTGGCTTAGTAGGAGAGAGAGCTGATCGACCAGGGCTCAAATTCTTTGGAGGTTGAACTTGAGCAGCACAGGAATCACTAGTCTGTTGATCATAATAAAGGCTTCTGCCAAGGAACAATGGAGGGGTTCTTGAGGTTAATCAACCTTTTTGAAGAGCACTACCCATTTGACCTCTTGTGGCTGTGGGATATAGCCATTAGGGGCTCATACCATGAAGGGGAGACCTTAGGGGCTCGAGATGCTAGACAGACAATAGCGCCTTCTGGTGCTGGTACTGATGAGATTACTATGGCTGAGATAACTATTGCTACTACTGGTGGTGTTGCTGTTGCAAATTATAGCGAGGGAGCCTTTATTGCTGACTAGGGCCAAGCTATCACTCAGCCTTTTGGGCCAGCTGAAGCTCTAATAGGTCCCCCTGTTCCTGCTAATCCTCCAGTCGATGCCAATCCCGAGGCAATACCTGTCGTAAACCTGGAGATCCCTGACACAACCCTAGCAGCTTGAGCTGACGAGCTTCTCTTTAACTTTCTCCTCTTTTTCGTCCACTTTCTCTTCTCTCTTGCATATTTTATTTCTTCTTTTTGCAAAGTTGAAATTGTTTTGTAAGGTTTGGAACTTCTTGTAATGCTCTTTGTGAATGAATATAAATTTGGTTTGTACTAGCATTTCCTGTGCTGCTTTGTTTATTCTCTAGCTTTTTTGTAGTGAACCTATTTTCTCATATATGGGGGAATCATTAATAACATAGCCAAGCCGAATTTTAAATTTGTAACATGCTATTATAGCCGAGCTACTTATAGTAGCTATTCTATAAAGGAGCATTTTTTAACATAACCAAACTGATAATAAGACATGTAACAAGAAAAACTAACCATACTATCGAATCGCTTGCCATGTTCAGGCAATATCGATTATTTTTGAACACCTTACTGAGCTTCGATTATAGACGAGCAACTCTTTCTCTACTATAAGGCATTTGAGCTTGGTTCTTTCTTTTGCACGCCAGACCAATAATTGGTTTACCATTGTGATGAGAACCATCCGGTAAGGACAGTTGAATAATTATGCCCTTCTTGGCAGAGGTGTGACCGAACAGTTGTCCACATCAGAGTAGGCAGGGTGTGTCAGTTCGGTGTTATTTTGTTGAATTGTTAACTTGAGAAATCGTTGAAAAAATGATGGTTAGCTCTGAGTTAAAATTTTTACAGAGTAATTTTCAACAGTCTTAAGAGACTAGCTCGGTGTAACAACGCTAAACATCGTGCTATGGGTGTTGTGGGAAGGCTACAGTGATACTATAAAAAAGCCACGATTAAACCCTCTTCAACAAGCGCTATGGTGTAACCTATGGTGACACTGTGTAAACGCCATAGTCCTCAGCCCGCCAAGCTGTCTTTATTAACCTTGTGTTGAGCTGGTGACAGTGAAATGCTCTATGAGCATTGAACCAATCATAGTGAGATGCCTTTTGGGCGTCGAGCTGATGACGGTTAAATATTCCATAAGCGTCAAACCGATCACGGAAAAATGCTTCGTGAGTATCAAACTAATCATGGTGCGATGCCCTTTTGGCATCGAGCCGATGACAGTGAAATGCTCTGCAAGCATTGAACAGGTCATGGCATAATGAGGATGACATAATGATGTAATGGAAAAGATGGTGGGATGTAATGATGATGATAAGATGATGATGATGATAATTTCGTGACGGAATAATGTGGTAGGATGATTTAAATGATTTGGGGCGTACCTTTAGAGAGAGAGTTATCCTACTTAGGTCGACTCAGATTACCTTTTTGAAATTATCCTCATGAGGCCTCTGTTAGATAACCCTAGAGCAACGTTTGTGGGTATTCTAACTCATACTCTGAGCAGTTTATTTCCCATAGTCATACATGCAATACAAACAACTTCATTAAGTACGATATTCATACATAGGGAATTACCATTGTATAAAGAGTTAAGAATAATATTTCTTTAGTAGTTTAGCATTCCATGGCTTTCTCACGACTCGCCCATTTCTCTATTTGAGCTTATAGGCTCATCTGATGCGCTTGATGACTTTATACGGCCCTTCCCAAGTCAGGCCAAGGACTATGTTTGCTAGATTCCTTGTGTTGGGAACTACTCTCCTTAGCACAAGGTCTCCCTCTTTGAATTCTTTAGCCTTGACTCTCTTGTTGTAATATCTGGCAGTCTTTTATTGGTATACTGCCGCTCAAATTTAAGCTTGATCTCTGAGCTATTTGAATGAATCCAATCTTTCTAGCATTAGTTCATTGTTGACTGTTTCAGAAAAGTTTAGCACCCGATGAGTTAGGGTTCCTACCTCTGTGGAAATTACCGCTTCGCTCTAAAGGCTAAAAAAATGGCATCTCGCCTGTGGCAGTCTTGCTAGTTGTTTGGAGCACCCACAGTACTTCTGACAACTCTTCAACCTATGTTTCCTTTCCTTTTGTTAATTTCTTTTTAAGAAGATTCTTGACTAACTTGTTGGAAGATTCAACTTGACCATTGGTCTTGGGGTAGGCAAGGGAGGCGAATGATAATAGCACTCTGAGCTGTCCACAGAAGTTCTTGAAGCTATTATTATCAAATTGCTTCTCAGGATCGGTAATGATAGTATGGAGGATCCTATAACGGCATATCACATTTATCCAAATAAAAACCCGAAAACTTCTCTTTGTTATCCTGGATAGCGGCTCAGCTTTGATTTATTTAGTAAAGTAGTTGATTGCCACGATCATATGTTTACAAGATCCCTTACCTCTGGGCAAAGGTCTAATCAAGTCATGCCCCTATTGAACAAACAACCAGGGTTCACTCATTGTGGTCAGTTCTTCTCTGAGTGCTTGAATCTTGTCTGCAAATATTTGGCCTACATCGCAGCCCTGAATCAAACTTTTAGCATCGCATTGAGCAGTCGGCCAGTAATACCCGATCTTGAATACCTTGTCAGCCAATGCTTCTGTCCATGAGTAATTACCACAAACTCTCTCATGGATTTCCCTAAGTTCTCGTTCCATTTCTAGTGGGTCCAGGTACCTCTTGTAGGGTTGTGAGATACCTCTTTGGTATAATACCTCACTAATAACCGAGTATCTAGTGGCTAGATACTTAATCCTTCGAGTTTCTTTTTTGTCGATTAGAATTGTCCAGTTCAAAATGTAATCCTTAACGGGGTCTATCCAGCTTGGTTCTGACTCGATTTGCATAATTTGTTCTTCCTCTTGGATGTTGGGTTCCATTATGAGTTTCACAGGGACCTTTTGGGGTAACTAATCATCTTCTACCGATGCCATTTGGGCGATGATGTTAGCCAGTGATTCTCATTTCTCGAGATCAATTTTACTTATAGTTTTTTGAACTGGTTGACTAGATTCCTCACCTTTGCTAGATATATGGCCATTCTTTCCTCTCTGGCTTCAAAGTTGCTGTTGACTTGATTCACCACTAACTGGGATTCACTTTTTACTAACACTCCCTTTGCATTTAGCAACTGAGCTACTCTTAATCTAGCCAAAAGGCCTTCGTATTCTATCTAATTGTTTGAGACTTTGAACCCAAAGTGGATTGTGTAATTGACCTCGTCCCCCTTAGGGCTTACTAGAATGATCCCCGCTCTGCTTCCTTGCAGGTTGGATGCCTCGTCAATATAAAGTAGCCATTTTTCTGAAGCTGGGTCGGGGGCTTGGGCTCTCATCTCCTAAACCCTCATTGACTCGCAAGTGCATTCGGCTACGAAGTTGGCCAAGGCTTACCCTTTGATAGCTGTTCTGGGCTTATAGTGGATGTCAAACTCGCTAAGCTCCATGACCCATTTCATTAATTGGCCGGATAGGTCTTGCTTATGCAGGATTTAACATAATGGAAAGTTAGCTCGTACAATGATGGTATGCGCCTAACATGATTAAGGCCAGAGCCAACTTCTTAAGGGGAGGGTAGCGAGTCTCCGGGCTAGTGAAGGCTTTGCTTACGTAATATATCGACCGCTGCACCCCTTCTTTTTCTTTGGCCAGCACTGAGCTTATAGCCCAATCCAAAACTCCCAAGTACAATAATAATGCCTCCCCATGTACAGGAGTGGCCAAGTGTACTAGTTCGAAGAGGTAGGCTTTTAATTGCTGAAATGCTTGTTCGTATTCTTCTATCCATATGTTCTTCTTCCTTCTTTTTATTGCTTGGAAAAAAGTGACGCATTTTTCTGTGGCCTTAGAAATGAATCTGTTCAGTGTCGCGAATCTTCCTGTGAGTTGCTGGACCTCATTTACCATAGTTGAAGACTTCATTTCTAGAATGGCCAAACATTATTTGGGTTTGCTTCTATCCCCTTTCGGCTCACCATGAAGCCCAAGAACTTCCCAGACTTTCTCTGGATTCAGCCTCATTCTGTTCTCCTTTAATATCACAAAACTTCCCTCAGATTGGCCACATGGTCCTCTGCCTTTATGGACTTGGCGATCATGTCATCTATGTAGACTTTCATACTCCTATCGATTTAGTTTTTGAAGAGATTGTTTACTAGTCTCAGGTAAGTAGCTCCAGTATTTTTTAATTCAAATAGCAGCACCTGGTAGCAGTATATCCCCAGGTAGATGTCAAATGGTATTTTTTCTTGGTCGGGGAAAAACATTGGGATTTAATTATAACCGGAGAAGGCATCCATTAAGGTCAGTAGCTCATGCCAGCTGTGACATCCACGAGTTGGTTGATCTTTGGAAGGGAAAAATTATCATTTAGACACATCTTATTTAGATTGGTGAAATCTACTCACATTCTTCACTTTCTATTGGCCTGTTTCCCCTTCACCACTTTGGCCAACTAGTCAGGGTAATAGACTTCCAGATAAAACCTATTGTCAATAGCTTCTTCACTCTATTGTTATAGCCTCATTCCATTCCTGGTTAAAGATTCTATTTTTTTGCTTAACCGATCGGGATGTGGAGTTGAAGGCAGTCTATGGGTGGTTAATTTTAGATTGATTCCAAGCATGTCTTTTTGGGACCATACAAAGACATCTGAAAAATTCATAAACCAGTTGGGTTAAATCCTTTTTGACCTCTGGCTCAAACTGGGCCCACATTCTAATTGCTTTCGTAGGCTTCCCAGTTGTAATTGGCATTTTTGCAGCTCCTCTGTTGGCTAGGGTAACCTGTCGACTTCCTCTCTTAGGTTAACAATAAAAATATAGAATGCCTTCATTGTCGTCACCGTGTAACAACTTCTGGCTACCTTTTGATCTCTCGACAATACTCTGATACCCTCTTTCACTGGGAATTTTAATTTCAAGTAATAAATAAAGAGGGCAACATTTATTCCTACCATGAATGGCCACTCGAGGAGGATCTTATATGGAAAGGGTTAATTCGCCACCACGAATTTAGTCATCATTGTTTTCTCGTAGGGCTTTCACCCTATAGTAAGGGGTAGGGCCACTACCCTGATTGGCATCACACAGCTGTCTCTGAATCCTTGCAGCGGTGTCTGGGTTCCTTATATATGCAGGTTCTTTATCTTTAGCTTATCAAAGGTTTCTTTAAAGATTATATTGACTGAGCTACCTGGATTGACGAATACCCTGTTTATCTTCTCTCCTGCCACCAGTACTTCTATCACAAGTGCATCATCATGGGGGTAACTTACTCCTTGAGTGTCCTCCCTTGTGAACATGATTAACACCCCCTGTTGCAACACTACTACAAACAATCAAACAACATTTGAAATAGTGGCAAAAAATAATCAACAAGTTCTAATAAGAACCAAGTCCAAGTAAATCTTATTTGCACAGTTGACCAATTAGGGTTAGTGGTTGCTAACCCTACGGCAGGAGAAAAGCAGCGATTGGAACAAAGAACTTGCGATCATGGATCGTGGGTAGTGGCTCTCCGGTAAGACCTCGATAAGGTCCAACGAGAACCTGATAGATGGCTAGTCAGATGGTGAGAGCTAAGAAGCCTCAGTAGTGGTCGTATAAGCACGACAAGAGCCAATTTTGAGCAATAAGGCCAGTGTACCAAAGAACGACCTAGACTTTTAGCAAAATTAGCAAAAGACTGAAGGCTTTGTAGCAATGACCGACGAGCCCAATGCCAATCTAGAGAAAAGTGAAAAATGTAGTTGTCTTCTCCGTTGCTAGCCCTGTGCATGCACGAGCCAACTGACAGGATTGTATGGGGCCAACAAAATAGTGTGCACATGCAAAAATTTCACCGGCTATGCAAAAAGTGGACAAGAGAGTCGCTGGAAAAAAATTGACAACAAACCATAAAATCAAAAACAAAAGAAACAAAAATGAATAGACAAAAAATTTAAATCTAAATTATGGGTGTCCACCGGAGAGGGACATAAGGACCCTCTCCAGTGGATGAGAGGGGTGAAGAGGTAGCCAGGGTATTTTATATATTAAGATTCTTTTAAAATGTTTTACTAAAAGAAATCCAACCAATTAATTAGCTCCTCCTCCTTATATTTACATAAATGAATAAGAAAATACAACATTTTTGCAAAATTTATGCTAAAAAATAAAAACTCACTCTTGTTGTAGCTTTTGAAGCTTCTTCTTTTCTTTTTCTTAATTTCTTTTTTGAATATTGACTTCATAAATTAACACAATCATCGCCTTAGCATTCATTAATTAAAAAACCCAACAATGACAAAAAAGAAAATTATTCAATTCATTCTGAGAGACCAATTATTACCTTATCAATATATTCATCTCTTGTGATTAAACCCATAATTTCCTTCTTAAACATAGTCTCTAGTATTTGTAGTCAAACAAAATGAAAATCGAACCACATGAGCACTAGGCTAAAATTTTAAAAATCATAGATAGAAAATTTCATAGGAGGACAATAAATTTCGAGTTTAGGTTATGACCTTTGAGGGTACTTTTAACCGAAATAGAGGAGACAAAGTTGGCCCTCGGCAAAGGTGGACTTGGTTTCTCTATAAAATATAAATATATTAAAAATTCAAATGGTGAGTTCTTAAGGAGCAAAGGCGAGTTGGCAATTAAAGACAGACATTTGAGGGAAGCACGGCTTGGTGTAAAGATAATATTGTTCTGACTTGGCGTTGTTGTCTCATGGCCATGGAGGATGAAAGTGAGGGACCGTCAGTGGCGATAAATCTAAGTTAATTGATTTGGGGTTAGGGAATGAGTGCTATGGGGTTTTTTACTAGAAAAAAAAAAAAGAAAAGTGAAGGACATTGCAAAATATTTTTTATTTTTATAATATTAATATGATATTGTATATTAATATAATTGATACCATATCAATTATATTAATATTGTAATATTATTATCTTTTATAACTTGTAATTATTTACTTTAATGTATATTGTTATTTTCTTATTTTGTAATAGACTAAAGTCCATATAAAGGTTTCCATTGTATAATTCTTTCTTATTGTGAAATATAATTTTCTTTATATTTCTTACATGGCATCAGAGTTCTAGGTTTTTCACTGTCTCTTTGCATAGCTAGAGAATTACCAAAATTTTCTCAAAAACTCATTAGAAGTCCACTAGAGTTTTGCCAAAAAATTGTCAAAAGTTCATTGGAAAGCTGTCGGAAGTTCGTTGGACAATTGTTGAAAGTTTGCTGTGATTGACATCGCCCACCCCAGGATACTCAAATATTATTGGTCATTCTAAAGCCCCCAAAAATGTACTAATCGAAGATTAGAGAAACCCTCATATGCCGCTTGAAGCTGTCTATTGCCGATCGTTGCTATTACAGATTTTGACAGTTTTATAGCGCCGTGACCGACACCTCCCATTCCATGAGAATCAACAGTCTCTAACTGTTCAAACACCACTAGAAACATGTTGATCAGAGACCGAAACACACCGCACGCGCCGCTTGAAGCACACTATTTACAATAAGGGTCTACTTGTAAACTTTTTAATATTCTGAGGTCATATCGTATTTTTCAATACTAATGGGGCAATTCTATAATTTGAAAAGTTTTGAGGATGTTTTGAAATTATCAAATTTTATAGAGGTTAGTTTACAATTTTTAGAAGATGAGGGGACACTTTATAATTTTTATAAGTATTAGGTTTAAATTATAATTAATAAAACTTTAGGGGCTAAATTATAATTACCAAAAGTTAAGGGGGGAATTTATTTTTCAATGGTTAAGTATGATGTTTATCAACCTATTCATATTATTTTTTATGGACATAATTATATTTTATAGGCACAAGCTATGTGTAACTTTACAGGAGACTTTGGCATTATATCACTAGTGATGTTACTTTGCCCAAGCTCACGAGAATGAGAATCTGGAGCTTTTATTGACAAACGAAATGATTGGGATAGTAAAAATTATCAGATTATTACCTGGTTTTGTAAAATATACACCATATCCATCAATTTTCACTATAGTCGATTTGATACTGCCAATTCACGTTGAGATTTTCTTACACATCGCTATACCACCACAGATCTCTCTCATTAATATTAACTACTATAAATTTTGCATCACCTCTCACAAGAACCTGGATAATCGATCACTAACTTTCATTTGCAGATGCATTGTATTTGGGACAAGCTTACTATTTCAGAACCAATTTGGAAGAATAATGATGATGCTCAAGCCTTTATTGTCTACTAAGATCATTAATGTCTGATTCAATTTTTCATGGCTCTGTAAGATAAATTTGAGTCTACTAGTACTTCTCTACTCCATTAGAGGCCCTTACCCACTTTGGATTAGCCTATTACTGATCTTATCTCTGAAGAAATAAGGTTTGCTACTCTCTAATAAGTCCGCACAGGTACAGTCCTTGCCACTCTTCAGCACAAATTTATTAACTATCAGCTAGTTTCCACAGACGTAGTTCTTACCACCGTGTAATATAAATCTGTTAACTCTACTAAACCCAAAACTTGTCATTATTACCACTTATCTGGACATGTATTTCTTACTTGTCCAACATGTAAATGCAAAAAAAGGTCAAAAAATTGGACCTAGTCATTATAAGAAAGATTGTCCCAAAAGTAAACAGTCTTAAGGTGCTACTTTTACAAAGCCTCAATCATTTTTTGCCATTATTGCTGCCCAAGATAGTACCAGTTCCTCTTCTAACTTAACTAGTGATCTTGAATCTTTACTCTGCCAACTTCTATCAAACTCTGGTAACTATTTCATTACTGCTTCGTTTATTCTTTCAAGTAACTCTTAGTATTTTGATTCTGCATATTATAATCATATGACATCTGATTCTACTATTTTCTCCTCTAAATCTCCTGCCTCTTATTTACCTTTTATTCAAACTACTAATGGATCTTTCATGTGTCGAGGATCTAATGTACGTAGGTGTATGCATGTGTAATTGTATCTATTGCCTAAAATATGTATCATATACGAATTTAACGCAGCAGAAGCATTAGAACAAACCAATAAACACAATAAATAATATATTAATCACATTAATTTATTAGAAAGGTTGAGAAATCACCTGAATGTGTAACGTTATACACGTATTTTCTCGGAGTCCGCATGGAGACCAACTCGTGGGCAGTTCTAGTCACCAACTTAGTGGGCTTGGTGAGTTAGAACAATAGCCTCATATCCAGCACAAAGTTTAACTCTTAAACCCCAAAATAGCCGGTGGTGTGTATTCTTCATTTCCTTTAAAAGGATAAAGAAATAAAAATCGAAGCAATTCACAATTGCTTCATTTGGCACCATAGAAAAAAATAAAACAATTTCATATTTTCTTTTTTTTTCTTCTTCTTCTTCTTCCTCGGCGCCATTGTTTTTCTTTCTCACTTTCTCCATTTCTCTTTCTCAGAAACGTACATACACCTCACTAAACTCATACACATCTCATTTCATATATACATATATCTAATATAACAATATAATAAAATAATATATTATATAATAATAATAATATAATAACAATAATGGGTGCCAACTATTTGGCACCCAAAAAAATAATATTATATATAATATAAAAATATATAATATAATAAAATAATGAGATACTATCGAATATTTAACAATTAAATAATCACAGTGTGAAATAACCATTTTATCCTTCATAAATAGTTACCAAGTCTACTCCCTAGTGGGTGATGCGATATTTCTATATCATAAAATTAAGTGCAAGTATACACTATCGTATGCAAGTAATAAAGAGACTAAATAAGTCGGATGTCGAACCCCAGGGATAATGTTTTCTTTTTAACCAATTACTAAAATTATGTCTTCCTAATAATTATTCAGATAAATAAAAACATAAGAATGAATGTAGAAAATATAAAAGTAAAAACACAATGCAAAGAGAATAAGAAGATAACAATGTAGAGAAAACTTAGGATTAATACTATCCCTCAATATTCTTTCTAATGATTAACCTTATAATATTTAACTCCCTTAGTCTTTATTATTGATCAAGACACTAATGTATTCACAAGCCTCTTCCAAGGTCATGCAAGTATACCTTAATTTACCAAATACCTATATTCCTATGGTACTTGTAATAAATTAAGATTCATTAAGATTAGGTCTTATTGATCATACATGCCAATTAAGTATATTCCTATCCTAAATTGAAACTTGCATATGCAACATTGAATGTTACTCTACAATCATGCATCAAATTACCTAGGTCTAAATATTATGATTCCTCTTCCGAGTTTATCAATAATATTACCAATTCATTCACCATATATTGGCCAGATATATTGAAGCATTAAACACAAGTAATTTAAATAATAAAAGACTAAGTTTATTAAATATTCGAAAGATATGGCAATTAAGCACACATATTGAGTTCAAATATTAACCCTAGAAAATAAGTTAGCTCATGGCTACAAGAGAACAGCAGTAAAAATAATTATAAATCATGATACAATTATTAGCAAACCGATATAGACGTCGAATTGCTCTTAATTGCGCTGCCTAGGAACTCTTGATGCCGAAGAACGTCTTGTATCTCTCTCTAAAGTTGCTTCAATTAAGATCCAATTACTCTCCAAGACTCGTGCTCTGTATTCTTGGTGCTCTTAGGTCGTCTTGGATTCTTTTTTGAAGGCTGGGAACGAGTGGCTTTATATAGGGATTGATATGAGCTTGAAAATCTCAATTCTCGTCGGACTAGGACTCGTACTACCGCTGGAGCGGTGGGATCTTGGCGCTGGGGCGCTGCATGAAAACGGCTTTACCGCTGGCGCAGTATGTTGATAGCGCTGGGGTGATAGATCATCGCTGGCGCGGTGACTCTTCGGCGCGGGGGCGCTAGACGCGACTTAAGCAGGTCGTTTTTCTTATTTCGATCACTATTTCAGCACTGGGGCTAAAATTATTGTGGCGCTGAGGCGATGGACACATACTTTGAAAACTTTGTATTTTAGTCCCTGTTTTCGCTCCTTTTGCGTTCTTTCTTTAAATTTTGTTCAAGTCCCTATAAATAACAATAATGCACATAAATAACCATCTATTCTCATAAAATCATAAAATATCAATAATAAAAACATGAGAAAATATATGGCAAATTTGCCCTTATCAGTGGGTCCTACAAAATTCACACTTGGGTAAACTCAACCGAGGGTCTACAATGTGCCACGTGTCATTATACAACTAATAAATAATAGTTATTGATTAATTGTTGTATTTGACACTTAAATACAAACAGCACGCATTCCTATGGCAGTACTAGATATTGTTGGATGAAACAATATAATTTGGTACGCTGCCCCAGTGCACAATGAATACACTCCATATCGCGAGACTCCCTAGGTCCATGCCCGATTCATCAAATGAAATTATTCCACGACTTTATTAGAAATGCCTCACACACATGTCACGGATATACAAATCAGCGCGTTGAACCATGTAAGTTGAGATTACAACGTATACGTATAGTCCTTCGGTCATGATATCCTGGATGTGCTGGGATATAGATTATCACTGTCAAATTCTCATGTGCTCATCCATGTCCTATCTCCAGACTTGTATCTCACTGAACAATATGTGCAAACTTCTTGGCTAAATTACCTTGGTGGAAACTCTTTTCTCGGGATTAATGCTTGTGGCCACAAGATTTTCTGAGATACAGTCTTGAAGCATCTGGATATCGAACTCCTTATGCGAGCTGACGGATCCTATATCTGTGCACACCGGACTTCATAAACATCAGACCATACCCAGCGACACCCAGCGGTCACACTATGAAAGGTCTGTGACATGCGTGGAACTAAAGTATGGTGGATCATTTATAAGCCCACTACGGCACTCAAGTCAAAGGACTACGTATACTACTCAACTCGAGAGGACCCTTCGTTGACAGCTTACAAATGGCGTCTATCGAAGGCCCTCGTGAGTTTGTCCCATATCCATGTCTAACTGGATACTCATATGTCAATACGAGCTCCAAGCTCACAGTTGGCTAGGAACGACCATCTATACCCTATAGGTACGACATATGCTGATCTATATAAAAGTATCCGCCGACAGACTTGCATCGACAGAAATAGATCAAGGACAATTATTCGAGAACATACTTGTGCAACTTGCATTTCCTGGCACCTGATTACAACTCTTGCATCTATACAATTACTAGTATATTCCTAGGTCTATATCCCATTACAGACAATACTCCAACTCTTGGATCTTCGCTGAGTATTATAATCAGCTAACACTTAGTTGTGCCAATATTTAGCACTTATATCTATCAGCGTGGCTAACTATGAGCCCTTATTTAAACTCCTTTAGATCTGATCTGAACTCCTTCAGATCGTACAATGTCTGTAATGTTACATTGCATAATACTATATTAATAGGTATTAGTGATTTAATGATAATGTACACTTGTATAAATACACAAGTATATGTACATTCAGAGATGGCACGTAAGTACCGACCTATCAATCTCCAACTTGCTCTAGTGCTATTCCTAATGGTATCTCATACACATCGACTCCACGTGTTTCATAAACACTTTTGGAGTTATAGCATTAGAAAGTAGGTTCGCTAAATTATTTATAAAATATTTATACAAATAATCACATCTCCCTAAGCCAAGATCCCTCTAATCATATGAGACTCCTCTCACCACAATTAGAGTACTGGTGTCCTCCTAGCACCTTGGCCTATACTATGGCTTAGTTTTGTCACAAACTATGGGATAAGATCCATCTGTCTTCGAACTTTTCCAAGCTCAACAATAAATTTATAAATCTTCATTGCCTTTTTCGCTGCGCCTTTAATAAATCTGTAATGAATCCCAATTTGGTGTAATTTCAACTCACCAAGTACCATTGAAAATGAGTACATACCCAGATGTAGACTCTCTACCATCTAGGTCAAACTAGAAGTCTGACTTTGTGCGTCTTCTCACTTGTAAGCCATTTTCTCTATATTTGAGAAACTTATACTTTATACCGTCAAGGTACCTCAGGATGTGTTTGACTATCATCAGATGGAAGTCACTTAAATCAGACTAAAATTGGCTCGTAACTCTTACAGCCAAACTGATCTTAAGTCTCAATCACATCATAGCATACATCAATCTTTAAAGAGCTGATGTATCTGATGTGTCAAACACTCTAACTCTCTCATCTTTCATCTGAAAAGACACTTTCCTCGAAAGATGAATACCAGGTTCAAAAGATACGTTACCTATCTCACAGTTAAGAAAATTGTACCTTTTCTTAGACGCTTTGATGTAAAATGATTTGGGAGAGTCCTATCAGTTTCTTAGCTCTATCACTTTAATGCTTTATACCTAGTATAAAGGAAGCCTCTCCCAAATCCTTCATGGAGAAATTCTTACGAGTTACTTCTGACCAATTATAACATACTGCAATCATTCCCAATGACCAGTATATCTTCAACAAAGACCATCAAGAAGACTATTATGCTCTCACTGACCTTTCATGCACACAAGCTTCCTCATCGTTTTCGATGAAACCAGACAATCTAATTATCTCATCAAAATAATGAGTCCAGCTATGAGAGACTTATTTTAAGCCCATAAATGGACTTCTTCAGCCTACAAACCAGACTAGAAGTCTGGCTGGACGTAAAACCATCAAGCTGTTCCATGAATATCTTTTACTCGAGGTATTTATTTTAGAATGCCTTCCTTACATCCATCTGCCAAACTTCAAAGTCCTAATATGCTGCAAAAGTCAATAAAATACTAATCAACTTTAACATCAATACTGGTCCAAAGATTTCCTCTTAGTTGATCTCAGATCATTAAGGATTACCTTTCTAGAACTAATATAGAGCTTAGAAGGTCTCTATATTCCATCTGGCTCCCATAACCTCTTGTAAACCCTTTACAACCAATGAGAACAATTTCCATAGGTTGATTTACCAAGTCACAGACTTGATTCTGATACACATAGTCAATTTTGTTTTCATGGCTTCTTGCTGCCTCTCGAATCGATGTCTGACATCGTCTCTCTATAGGTCAAAGATAATTTTCTTCTACCAAGAAAACTCTAAGTTCACCTTTAGGCATCAACCATACCTAAAAGGTGACCTAGACATCATTTTTGACCTATTTGGAGAGTATGCTAAAAGGCCACTACTTAATTGAGTCTGAGTTCCCATCTTTGGTTCATTAATTATTAGATTGACTTCACCAAGTTTAATCTTTCTATGATTCCCATAATCCATGAGAAACTCTTCCTCTAGAATAGTGGTCTACCGAGAAATGAACACATTTCACTTCTCTGAATTATAGAACTAGTATCCTGTTGAATACATAGGATATACAACGAACCTATACATGTATCTCTCGGGTATTGTTTATCTTGTTGAGTAACTATTACAAAACAAGATGCCACGGTGCATAACTTCTACGTAAGTAGGACAACCCAAGTTTTAACTTATTTAAGATACTGCTTCTTTTATTTCTGTATCTCATACAGAATGGAAGGAACAGCTTCTGATGGAACTCTGCTTAATAAGCAGTTGTCTTTGGAGCATGTTCTCACAGATATAGATCGGTAACACTCACTATCAATCGGATCATATCTAATAAAGTCTGATTCCTCCTCACCAAAATATCATTATGTTGTGGATTACCCAGAGGACTATAATGAGTGAGAATCTCATTCTTCCTTAAATAAACGGAAAAACTTGCTATTAATGTACTCACTTTTTTGATCTAATTGAAGGAATGTGATGTACATTTTGGTATGTTTGGTCATCTTTGTGAATACATTATTCATAAACTAGTCAAATCTTTATGGTCAGATTAGAAATTCAATCATCCTTAACTAGACGGATAAGCATCTCACGCCTATATAACCTAACTTCATATACCACAGCTCTATATCATTTAAGGATTTCGATCAAAAGACATTTCTAATTGTATATAATGTCCATTTATTAATTGACATTCAGCTAATAAAATATCATACTAATTATGCAATACAACTATTGTATTGTATACAAGAAGTAAGTCAAGTTGCCCAACAACTTAAACTTTCAAGAAATCACCATTTCTTACTCTCAACTTTGCTTCTACAAGCTGTTGCATTATAGTTTCTTTCAATCCTTACAACTTATTACAGATATGAGAGGGATGCACGGTATCTCATACCCAACTTGAATTGGCATCACATGCCCTAAAAATGTCTATGAGTGTCAAACACAAACCTGTGAGTGTCTTTCTGACAATGATAAGGCTCTAGGGTAGAGGAATTTTCAATACCCAACCTTACTACAGTAGAAACACTTTCCATCTACATTGCTCTTTTATTGATATTTGGATAAATGTTGCCTTTGAGGAATTATCCTGGGTATCTACCTCATCATCTTTTCCTCACACATCTGGTCTTACCAGATATACTTGGAGTAGAAGATGAAGCACCCAAAACAAAGAGAGTCACACCCCCTCTATTCAATCCTCTAAAGAGGTGTTATCAGAAATACCTTACGGCAAATTCTGACCAACAACAAATCCAAGATTTTCTAAATCTAGAACATTTCTGAGATTCTTTTACTGTCAGAGTAATTTTTAGTACTCTTGAGTTGGACTGCATCAACTATGCACGCTAACTGGTTCGTAGTAGCCATTAAACTTGACATACCAAACTAATGGGAGATGTGAGCAGAATGGTCATTAAATCGCTAATAAAACATTTTAAATCATAGGTATACTAATTATACATTTTTGATTTAAAACTCCCTCCCACTACTTTATATAATCCCGGTAATCTTTCAAACGGGAAAATGATAGTTTAAACTCTTTTAAACTATACAACGGAAAGTAGATCCCATTGAAATTTACTTGGGCCTCATACTGTAGCAATCTTGGCCTTTGTAAACCTAACAGGTAGACAACATTTGTCAATTGCATCTCATGCAACACTTACCCCTTGATCTTGAATACACCTTATCCTTATGCTGTAGCAATATTGGGTAAGTGTATTCCAGATTAACTTGTCAATAGATCAAATATATGCTACCGATACTACCTTCACGCTATAGCAATATTGGGCAATACTTTAGCATATATTTGTCTCATCTCATGTTTAACCGGTATAGTCCAAGCCCAACTGACCAAATCTCTCACGCTGTAGCAATATTGAAAAAAGGTCGACGTGACTCGTCTAACACCGTATTGACAAGACAGATCAGAATAAATACTATCTCATAATGTAATACTCTTCAATTTGATTAAGAGAGATATTTATTTATCCTAGGTCTCCATTCTCATAGGAAGGGTGATTCTCAATTAATTAATTCTTCTATGCAAGCACAATTAACCTTCACCAGTAGGTCTCCTATTGGCATACCCATTTCAAGACTTGAAATACGCCATTTACATTGGCCTTTTGCATCCATTCACTCAAACAACACCCAAATACATCCTAAATGGCTATGATACAATTATTCTCAAGGATCTAATATACGTGGGTGTATGCATGTGCAATTGTGTCTATTGCCTAAAATATGTATTATATACGAATTTAACGTAGAGAAAGCATTAATACCAAATAATAAACACAATAAGTAATATATGAATCACATTAATATATTAGAAAGGTTGAGAACTCACCGGAACGTGTAATGTTATACACGTATTTCGTCGGAGTCCGCATGGAGACTAATTCATGACAGTTCTAGTCACCAACTCAGTGGGCTTAGTGAGCTAGAACAACAACCCCATATCCAGCATTAGGTTTAACTCTTAAACCTTAAAATGACTGGTAGTGTGTATTCTTCATTTTCTTTAAAAGGATGAGAAATAAAAATTAAAACAATTCATAATTGTTTCATTTGACACCATAGAGAAAAATGAAACAATTTCAATTTTTTTTTTCTTCCTCGGCGCCATTGTTTTTCTTTCTCACTTTCTCCATTTCTCTTTCTCAGCAAAATATACACACCTCACTAAACTCACACACATCTCATTATATATATATATATATTTATATTTATATTTATATCTAATATAATAACAAAATAATATAATATAATATATAATAACAATAATGGGTGCCAACTATTTGGCACCCAAATAAAATAATATTATATAATATAATAACATAATGAGATACTATTGATTACTTAATAATTAAAGAATTAAAGTGTTAAATGATCATTTTACTCCTCATGAATAGTTACCAAATCTACCCCCTAGTGGGTCTCACCAAATCTCACACTTGGGTAAACTTAACCGAGGGTCCACAATATGGCACGTGTCATTATACAAATAGTAAATAACAATATTGACTATTTGTTGTATTTAACACTTAAATACAGACACGCACATATTTCCGTAGTAGTACTAGATATTACTGGATTAAACAATTTAATCTGGCATACTACCCTGTGCACAACGAGTACACTCCATACCGTGGACTCCCTAGGTCCACGCCCGATTCGTCAAATAGAACTATTCTATAAGTCCGTAGAAATTCCCCACGCATACATCACAGATATACGAATCAGCGCATTAAACCATGCAAGTTGAGGTTACAACACATTTATATAATCCTTCCGTCATGATATCCTGGATGTGCTGGGGATATTGATTATCACCATAAAATCCTCATGTGCCCATCCATGTCCTATCTCCAGACTTGTATCTCATTGAACAATATGTGCAAACTCCTTTGCCATATTGTTCTACCCTGGCAAAAATGCTTTTCCCGGGATTAATACTTGTGGGCACAAAACTTTCTAAGATATAGTCTCGAAGCATCTGGATATCAAACTCCCTATACTAGCTGATGAATCACATATTTATACACACCGGACTCTATAAGCATCGGACCATACCTAGTGACACCCAACGGTTACACTATGAAAGGTCTGTGACATGCGCGAAACCAAAGTACGGTGGATCACTTACAAGCTCACTGTGGCACTCAGGTCAAAGGACCACGTATACTACTCAACGCGAAAGGACCCTCCGTTGATGACTTACATAGGTTATCTATTGGACGCCCTCGTGAGTCTGTCCCATATCCAATCCTTACTGGATACCTATATGTTAATACGAACTTCAAGCTTATAGTCAGTTAGGAACGACCATCTATACCCTATAGGTATGACATATGCTAATCTATATATAAAGGTATATACCGATATACCCGCATTGGTAGAAATAGATCAGAGACAATTATTTGAGAACATACTTGTGCAACTAGCATTTTCTGGCACCCGATTGCACCTCTTGTAACTATGTAGTTACTAGTATATTCCCAGGTCTATGTCCCATTATAGATAAGGCTCCAACTCTTGGATCTTCGCTGAGTATTATAATCAACTAACACTTAGCTGTGCCAACATTTAGCATTTATATCTTTCAGCGTGGCTAACTATGAGCCCTTATCTAAACTCTTTTAGATCTAATTTGAACTCCTTCAGATCGTGCAATGTCTATAATGTTACATTGCATAATACCATATTAATAGGTATTAGCGATTTAATGAGAATGTACACTTGTATAAATACACAAGTATATGTACGTTTATGGATGACACGTAAGCACCAACTCTAACATCATGAATGTTAGTCACGTTGGTTAGGGGTTTTACTTTAGTATTTCATTATCTGATACTTTTTTTATATCCAAACTCATATTAAATGTTTTATCTATTGGTCAAATTTATGAACTTGGTTTTAATATTTTATTTACTGCCTTTGGATGTTGTGTGTAGGATCCGAAGATAGGTCAGACACTTGGGATAGGCCATAAAGTGGGTTGTCTGTATGAGCTTATTGTTAGGATTGGTGTTTACGTACCATCCCTGAATGTATATATACTTGTATATGCAAGTGTACATTCTCATTAAATCGCTAATACTTATTAATATGGTACTATGTATGTAACATTACAAACATTGTATGATCTAAAGCAGTTCAGATGAGATCTAAAAGATTTTAGATAACAGCTCATAGTTAGCCACATTAAGAAATATAAATACTAAATGTTAGCACAGTTAAGTGTTAGCTGGTTATAATACTCAGCAAAAATCCAAGACTTGGAGTCTTGTCTGTAATGAGACATAGATATGGGACTATACTAGTAATTGCATAGTTGCAAGAGTTGCAATTGGGTTCCAGAAAATGCTAGTTGCACAAGTATGTTCTCAAATATTATCCTTGATTTATTTCTGTCGATGCTGGTTTGTCGGTGGATACTTTTTATATAGATCAGCATATGTCGTACCTATAGGGTATAGATGGTTGTTCCTAGCCAACCGTGAGCTTGGAGCTCGTATTGACATATGGGTATCCAGTTAGGACTGGATATAGGACAGACTCACGAGGGCCTCTGATATATACTCTATGTAAGCCATTAACGGAGAGTACTCTCGAGTTGAGTAGTATACGTGGTCCTTTGACCTGAGTGCCACAGTGGACTTGTAAGTGATTCACCATACTTTGGTTCTACGCATGTTACAAAACTTTCATGGTGTGACCGTTGGGTATAGTCCGATGCTTATGGAGTCCGGTGTGTACAAATATGGGATTCGTCAGCTTGCATAGGAAGATTGATATCCAGATGCTTCAAGACTGTATCTTAGAAAATCTTGTGGCCACAAGCATTAATCTCGGGAAAAGAATTTCCACCAGGGTAGAACAATATGGCAAAGAAGTTTGTACATATTGTTCAGTGAGATACAAGTCTGAGGATAGGACATGAATGAGCACATGGGAATTTGATGGTGATAATCTATATTCCCAGCACATCCAGGATATCATGACAGAAGGACTATACGTATGCATTGTAACCTCAACTTGCATGGTTCAACGCGCTGATTCGCATATCCATGATGTGTACATAGGGCATTTCTCATTGACTATAGAATAGTTCTATTTGACGAATCGGGCATGGACCTAGGGAGTCCTGTGATAAGAAGTATACTCGTTGCGCATTGAGGCAGTGTGCCGGATTAAATTGTTTAATTCAAAAATATTCAGCACTACTATGGGAATGTGTGCGTGTTTGTATTTAAGTGTTAAATACAATAATTAGTCAATAATTATTATTTACTAATTGTATAATGACACGTGGTGCATTGTGGACCCTCGGTTGAGTTTATAAATGTGAAATTTGGTAAAACCCACTAAAGGATAAACTTGATAACTATTTATGAGGGAAAAAATGGTCATTTCATACATTAATTATTTAATTATTAAATAATAAAAAATATCATTATAGTATATTATCATATTATATAATATTATATAATATATTATTATTTTATTTTGGGCGCCAAATAGTTGGCATCCATTATATTTTATTATATATATATATTTGAGATTGTGTGACAGAAAATAGGGTGTGTGTGTTTTGTGCCGAGGAAGTGGAGAAAGAGAAAGAAAATGAAAATAGTGCCTAGATAGGAAGAATGAAAATAGGGTGTGTTTCATTTTTCCTCATGGTACCGAGACAAATAATTGTGAATTGCTTCAAATTCTATTTTATCTCCTTTTAGAGAAAAGGAAGTATACACACAACTAGCCATTTTATAGGGTTAAGAGTTAATCTTGTGCTAGAGTACATGGATGCTGTTCTAGGTCACCAAGCCCACCGAGTTGGTGACTAGAACTGTCGACTAGTTGGTCTCCATGCGGACTTCGAAGAAATACGTGTATAACTTTACACGTTCATGTGATTTCTCAATGCAACTAATAAATTAATGTCATTAATATATTTTATTTATTATGTTTACTGCTTGTTTTAATGCTTCCCCCGCGTTTAGTGATACATATTTTAGGCAATAGACACAATTGCACATGCATATACCCACGTATATTAGATCCCCAACACTTATATCTTTACATTTGCCATCTTCATCTCCTTCATTTGCTGTATCTACTTCCCTATGATCATCACTACATCCATGGCATTCTCGTTGAGGTCATGCCTCAATTAGTCGTATTCATTCTCTAGTATCTACTAGATGTTTAGGAATTGTTTATGATAATAAAGATGATTGTTTGATATATCCTTTAGCAAAATAACCCACTTTGCCTTTTAAAAATGGTACTATTATTTCTTATGCTCATTTTGATCTTATACTCTATAATATTTAGGGACCTTCTCCCAATGCTACTATAGAAGGATCTCGATATTTTTTTATTTTCATTGATAACTATTCTCGATATACATGGTTGTTTATTATAAAACAGAGTTCAGAACTTACCAATATTTACCATGACTTTGTTCAAATAATTAAAATAAAATTTTCTTATTCTGTTAGGTCTTTTGCATTGATAATGCCATAGAATATAGAGATTCTGGTTTTTTAAACTTTTATAAGAACATAGTACTATTTTCTAAAAATCTTGTCTAGGTATATCTCAGCAGAATGGGAGAGCCAAACTAAAACACAGACATATTCTTGACACACTTTATGCTTTTTTTATCTCTGTTTCCTGTCCTAAACAATTTTAGGGTGAAGCTGCTGATAAGGGCATATTTGTTATATATTTTATCATGGTTTTATTTTGATATTTTAGTATTTTATGAGAATAAATGGCTATTTATGTGCATTATTGTTATTTATAGGAGCAAAAATAAGGACTAAAATGTAAACTTTTTAAAATATGAACCTGTCGCTCTAGCGCCACAAGAATTTTTGCCCCAGCGCTGGAACAGTGATCAAAATAAGAAAATAGAAAAAAAATGATCTATTTAACTCGCAGTTTATCGCTCTAGCACCAGCTCGCCATCACACCGCCAGCGACAGCCTAACGCTCCAGCACTAGACCTTGACTGCTCCAATGATATGACCTTTTACACGTAGTGCCCCTGCAACAGCAATATAGCGCTATAGCGATAATGTGATTCCTGACGTGATAAAAATTAGAGATTTCAAGATCATATGAATCCTATAAAATGTCACTCGTCCTCAGCCTTTAGAGAACATCCGAGAACATCAAGAACACATAACATAAGTCGTAGAGAGCAATTGGAGCATAATTAAAGCAACCATAGAGAGAGATTCAATGCATTCTTAGGCATCAAGAGTTTCTTAGGCAATGCAATCAAGAGTAATTCGACGTCTATATCGATTTGCTATTGATTGTATCATGATTTCTTATTATTTTTGCCGTTGTTCTCTTATAGCTATAAACTAAAATTTCTTTCTAGGGTTAATACTTGAACTTAATATGTGCGCTTAATTGCCATATCTTTCTAATATTTAATAAACTTAGTTCTTAATTGTCAATATATCTGGCCAACATATGGTGAATGAATTGGTAATATTTTTTATAAATTCAGAAGAGGAATCATTATACTTAGACTTAGGTAATTTGATGCATTATTATTGAGTAACATTCAATGTTGCATATACAATAAAGTAACATTCAATATTGCATATACAAGTTTCAAATTAAGATAGGAATATACCTAATTGGCATATATGATCAATAAGACTTATTCTTAATGAATCTTAATTTATAACAAATACTATAGGAATATAGGTATTTGGTAAATTAAGATATACTTGCATGACCTTAGGAGAGGCTTGTGAATACAATAGTGTCTTAATCAATAACAAAGACTAAGGAAATTAAATATTAGAGAATTAATCATTAGAATGCATAATGATGGGTAGTATTAACACTAGGTTTTCTCTATATTTCTATCTTCTAAATCTCTTTACATTGTGTCATTGTTTTTATATTTTCTAAATTCATTCTTAGATTTTTATTTTTTTGAATAATTATTAGAAAGACATAATTTTAGTACTTGGCTAAATAGAAGACATTATCCCTAGGGGTTCGACATTCGACTTTTTTTATCTTTTTATTACTTGCATACAATAGTGTATACTTACACTAAATCATAAGATATAGAAATATCGCATCAACTGCCTTAATTGTTTTCTATACAATCAATCGTGTCCCTTCTCCAATTATAGAGAATAAGTCACATTGTGAATATCTATATAGACTTCCTTCTGATTACAATCTCCTTAAAATTTTTGGTTGTGGGTGGTTGTTCTATTTCAAAAATATGAATATACCAAACTCGAGCCTCACACACGGTATTTTGGTTTTTGGGATATGAGATAGAATATAAGGTTATAGGTGTTGAGACTTTATATCTAAATGTCTTCACATCTCTCTTCATATCATATTTCTCAAATATAAAATAAACTCCTCCATATCAAACTTCTATTCTGTGTGTCCACATGCTTCTTAATTCTTTAATAAAAATACTATTTGCTTGTTTTTTTTATTCTTCTTCTGAGTTTCATATAGGTGAATCTGTTGATACGATGTCTGCTTCTAAGCCTCCTACCTTATCTGAAGGATCTGCTCTTGATATTCTTAAGACCTCCTCTACACCATCTTTTTGTCGTTCTTCTCGGGTGAGAGAACTTCCTGTTAATATTTGTGATTATCATGTTTCTTTACTACTATTTCATTATATAAACCCTACTTCTATTCTGAGGCTAGCTCTAATCTTGTTTAACAACAAGCAATGATAGAAGAATTGTAGGCTCTTGAGAAATCGTATATTTGAAATTTTGTTACTCTATCACCTAATAAAACTGTCATTAGTTACAAATGGGTGTACAAGATTAAGACTAAGTATGATGGGTCTATTGAGTAGTATAAAGCTCGTATTCTTACAAAAGGCTTTACTTAAGAATATGGAATTAATTATGAAGAAACATTTGCCCCCGTTACTTGACTTATTTCTTTTTGGAGTTTGTTAGCGGTTATTGCAGTTCATGGTTGGACATTATTTCAGATGGTTATGAAAAATATCTTTCTTAATGGTGATCTTTATGAAGAAGTCCATATAAAGCCTCCTCTTAGTTATCTACATCCCTTAGGCAAGGTCTACAAATTTTGTCAAGCTTTATATAATCTTATACATGCTCCTCATGTATGGTTTATAAAATTTAGTGGTACTATTCTTTAACATGGAGTCTAGCCTCTATGATTGTGGTTGTGTTCTACTACTTATTTATATTGATGACATGATTATTATAGGTGATGATATTGTTTGTATTTCTAGTATTAAAAGACTCTTCAACAACACTTTAAAATGAAAGATCTTGGTAACCTCAGTTATTTTCTTGACATTGAAGTACTATCCAACTCTATTTGGTATTATCTCTCACAGGCTAAATATGCATCAGATCTGCTTATTAAAGCTGGCTTGACAGACAGTAAGATTGCCTCTACTTCTCTAAAGCCTAATACCAAACTCTGATCTTCTGATGGTACTCTTCTCAGTGATGCCACCATCTATCATCAGTTGGTTGGTAGTTTGGTTTGTCTCACTATTATTCACCCAGACATTGCCCATACTATTTATGTTGTCAGTCAGTTTATGATCGTGCCTCGTACTTCTCATTATGCAATAATTATTTATACTACACGTTATATTAAAGATACATTTTTTATAGCCTCTATTTTTTGGCTCATTCTTCTCTCGTGTTATGAGCTTTGCTAATGCGAATTGAGTGGGTGATCCTATGGATTGACGATCAACTATTGAGTTTTGTCTTTTCTTAGGTGATTATCTTTTTCATGAAAAAATAAGAAGCAGACAGCTACTGCTCATTTTAGTACTGAGGCTGAGTATCGTGCTCTTACTAATAATACCCAATAGATTGTTTGGCTTTACAGACTTCTTAAAGATATGAGTATTTCTAACACTTGAGCTTTACTTTATTATTGTGACAATCAGAGTGCTATTCAAATTACTCACAATGATTTTTTTCTTGAGTGGACTAAGCACATTGAAATAGATTGTCATTTTATTCGGCAATATATTTCTCAAGGAACGATTATGCTCTACTTTATCTCTTCTGAAGATTAAACTGCTGATATCTTTACCAAATCTCTCATTCTTGGTCGTTTCCAAACTCTAGTATCCAAACCTTAGCTTGCTTTTATTTTACCATCTTGAGTTTAAAGAGATTATTAATATGATATTGTACATTAATATAACCGATATCATATCAATTATATTAATATTATAATATTCTTACTTTTTATAACCATGTATATTGTTAGTTTTCTATTTTGTAATAGGCTAAAAGCTTATATAAAGACTTCCATTGTACAATTCTTTCTCGCATCCATTGACACTGCACGTATTCATCATTTACATATTTCATTATTTCATTTTGCCTCAAATTGATCTTTATTAGACGTTAAAACTTTTAAGCTCCAATTACACTTCAGTGCCAACATATTAATATCCTAATGAAGTCAATCCTTTTTATCATACAACTTCCCAACGAATACATCTCTAATTCCAAAATTAGATATGTTATTCAATAAGATCAAGTCCTATAGTGGTATTGGAGGAAGAAACTGAAAAGAGTTTTCTGCTTTAACTTTATCTCATCTTCTAGTCGAAGTGTATGTCTGTGCATCCTTGTTCAGGGAGGTATTAGAAACATAATAACGCTCACCTTCATGAACTTCATCTAATCCTTTATCTTCTTTGATATCATTAATAATTTCAATGCCATCGACATCCTCTCCTGTTTGATTATTGAAGTGCACATATATTGGGTCTTCATTAAACCTTGTTGGAGAATAATCATGATAGTTATCGGTGGCACTGATGAGATGCACAAAAGTTGGTATTATAGGGTTATGAAACTCACTTGCTTACTACCGCCTGCTGACATGAATTAATTATGGTACGGTGGTTAGTTTTGAATGAGCATCTGTGCATCTTCTTCATATATGAGAATTCTAGATTTTAATGTTATAGATATAGGACATAATGATCTTGTATTAATCTTTATAAAAGATAGAACATTATTGCCATCTCTAATCTCAATTAGTCTTAATTTATATTTCTTTGTGTTAATAGAAATCTTTAATGGCACCCTATGCTCCACATTACCAACTTCTAATATAAAATACAAATTATTTAATAGCTCTTTATAATTGACCTTTTTGAAATAACAATACCCAAGTTACCAAACCCAGTATATCTCTCTTTCTTATCATTAAAACTCTCTCATCTTCCCCCTTAAATAGTACAATAATTGACTTATACTTATGGCATTTGTAACAAAAAAATATTTAAAAAATTTAATTAATAAAAAAATTCAAAACTAAAGCGAGGCTTACAAAAGACGGGTATTTTGATACCCATCTTACTTTATGAGAATGGGCCACAGGCCAAACCACATGGCTTACCGCATAATTGGGCCACACAGCTCTTTGCAAAGCACGAGGAATTTTAAATTTTTTTTTGTCTTATTCATTATTTTTTTCTTGTTGACATATTTTATTTCTTTTCTATTTTATCATAATACACTACCACTATATTTTCATACTTATAGTTTTACAAACTAAATACAAACAAATTCAAAATACATCATGAACTCATTATAAATACAAAAAGACAATAAATACAAGAAATAATCATACAAATCATATGTGTTTTGGTAGATTGATTCAAAAATTACTTGTTCTCTTTTGTAAAATTTGTTTTTAGATCTATTTGAACAAAGAGAACCGTTTATTTGTTAATTTTATGGCTCTCACAAAATAAGTTTTGAGTTATATTATTACAATAATATTTTCATCCATATTTTATTTTTTTGACTAATAAAAATTGTCAAAATAATTTGTAGCTACTAAAGTTTATGAATTTTAAATAAGCGCTATTTGTGTATATTTTCTTTAATATATATCATATAGATAATTAGATAATTAAACAGTGAATATTGACACCTGAAATTCTAAACAATATTGAGGTCATAATTCTCTAATCAACACTAAATTCAAATAAACAAGCACAATTAAAAACTTATTATTTAGAAAAACTTTTATTAGAGTTTTATAATAATTTCACTACATAAATAAAGAGAAAAAGAATATGAACAAACATATTCAAAATAAAAAAATTATGTTTTATCTGTAATATCAATTATATATTTTTATGTTTTACATTATTTGAAATTATTTTAAAACAAAATTTATTTATTTATTAAAATTTAAAAATCATTATTTTTATACAATTTAAACATTTTATTGTGTTATACAACTTCTTATAATGATTAAAATGTAATCATTATTCAACAAATAAATTAAACTTAATTTATTTGTTGAAAGATTATAAGATTAGATTTTGAATACATAGTTTGAGAAGTGAAAAGTTGGCACTGGAATTTATGAGTTCCTAGTAATATATTCATATAACTTTTCTTTTGTAAAGTAATCTTATCTAGAATATCCATCCCCCCTACCACCCCAGAATCTCTAAAAGCTGTAAACGACGTATAATCTGTCGTTTTGTGTAATTGATTGTCATTGACTTCAAAGATGCGAATATTCTATTTAATTCGATTCTAATACTCAATCCAATGTATCTATTATGTTCTCAGTAATTGTAAATTACTAAACTCTGACTAAACAATTAAGCAAGTGGTATTTTTTTTTTCCAATTTGATATTTTTCAAAGAAAGCTACAAATTTAAAATATTGCAGTTGATTTCATCATGAACGATTGCGAAAGATTTGGAATTAGTTTTTCTCGAGTGACATGACAATTGACTTAGCTCTTGCGAAAACTTATCATATAATAGTTCGAATAATATAAAATGAATTTCCACATTGATTATAATATAAAGTTTTTATTCCTTAATTTTATATTTATATCTTAATAATTATATTAGTAAAAAAATATGATTTACGTTGGGAAGAGAAATGACTACAAGAAAAATTGCAGCATATTAAAATTACTTGGGGCGGTTGGAATATGATTGATATAGTAATTTTTACTGAGCAGAGACTCTTTAGGGCACCGAATTTATAAAACTATATATAAAAATTTTCAACTTAGTAGTTATATAATATTATTTTGGTTGTTGAAACAATGCAATATATTTGAGGGTAAAAATATTATTTTGATCTTGGTTTTATAGATATGTATTACTTAATTTTTATTTTTATTTTTATATATACTATGTTAATTTTTATAAAAAAATAATAATTATTTAAAAAAAAAAATAAAAATAAAAAATTAACATAATACATATTAAAAAATATAAATTAAATTAATATATATCATTTCTGGTACTTAAGACCATGTTCTAGTTTAAATTCAATGTTCCGATGAAAAGATTTAGTAGGAACATAAACCTTCACCAGATACTTCCAAGCCTGACAAATCAGCAGCCACAAGCTTCTCCACATTCCTCATTTTTATATTATAGTTCTAAATTATTGGTGTCACGATCAGCACAAATCAACGGCCACAAACTTCTCAATACTTCTCAGCTTTATTATATTATGGTTCTTAATTATTACTCTCACGTTCTCTGATTGAATAGTAAATATAAACTAATAAATCGAGTAATCAGTCAGTACAAGTCTACAAGAGTACACAAGTACTTGAGGAAAAAAGAAAAGAAAAACACCTAAAGGGGTATTATCAGTTATCCCCCTGAGTTTTTTCAATATTTTACTTACATAGCGAGAATGCAAGAAATAGACAGAAACCTCCCCTGATATCAACCCGCCATTTACTACGTCTATTGGATTCATGGTTAGTTTATAAATCTGCCCCATTTGCTACCTCCGGGTCAAGTAGAGAAGTAAAATAGTATCTTTTGATAGTATTTAATAGGTTTTCATTGTATTTTCAATAAAACAATGATGATTTTCAATAATGAAAATAAAATGATTAAAGGTGAAAGAGAGTTTGCGAAAAAGAGTAAAATGGAAAAAATATGTAATAAATGATTATATGTTTGTTTTTTTTTAAAATAATTAACTCATTTTGAAAGATTATTTAAGTCATTTGATAATATTCCGTTATATGCTTTAAATGGAGGGTTGATGTCATGGGAGACTTTTGTCTATTTTTGCATTCTCACCGTAAAAAAAAATTAATAAACCTCAGGAGAGGTAATTGATAATATCCAAACAACTATAGGGAAGGCAAATGATGTGGACCACGTAGACAAATGTTAGATAATCGAGACAAAAGGAAAAGTCTTCGTAATTTAACAAGTTTGTTTCTCTACTTTTTCTTTATATTTTTTCCCTGATTTTAGAACCAAAAAAAAAATAAAAAATCATAAATAAGTCTACAATGCAAGAAAGAGGGAGTCACGAACCGTTTAAATTAAACCCAATTGCAGCATCGAGTTCTGATAGGTTCGGTCAAGGGGAGCAACGGATGCAATAAAAGAACAAAAAGTCAAATAATTAAATCATAAATATGCGAAAATACAATATTCTTCTCCGATTTCATCGGAATTTAACACATAATTTCAAGACAAATTATCACTTTAATCGTCGTATTTTTATTGAATTATTTATTAAATTCATAATATTTAAAAATATTTAATTACATTTTTTTAGGAATAAAATTGATTACCTTTTACAATTATTTTAATTTTTGAAATGTGGTAAATTTTGTTCTTGAAAGATATAATTAAATATTTAAAAAAAATTAAAAATCTAATAAATAATTCAACAAAAATAAAAGAATTAATTTATCAATTTTCCTAATTTGAAACCCTCTCTTTTCTTGGAAAGAACTACTCTAAATTAATGGCAGACTTTGTTTGTGTGTGTATATATATTTCCTCTTCAATGTCATTTTACTTCCTTTACACATCTTGATCTCATCAATTCTATACTAATTCACAATGTGTGCACTATTTTCCCCATTTTTACCAATCGACAAGTGGACTTCCCAGGATCAGAAGAGCCACATCTACAAAGAAGCTGACACCCTGGAGGCATTGGTCCCTCATTTTTCTCCGTCTGAGCAGCGAGGCCAGCTTCGTAGCTCAGCATCATTTGTCGCAGATAGCAAAGACCCGGCCACCACCGTCAAGAAACTCCACCGCAATGCTAGAGAGCGCGATCGCCGTAAGAAGATCAACAGTTTGTATTCATCTCTCCGTTCACTGCTTCCTGCATCTGAACATAAAGTAAGCTTTTTTTTTTCTTTTACCAGGATCTGTTCATCAAAATTCAATCAAACTAAATTTTAATTAAGTACTTATTCATAACCTTATGTTCATCATATGTTTGGTTTTCTACTTAAAAATAGAAATTCAAACTACTTGATTGTCTTGACCTTTTTGTCACCAAAAAAACAAAAGGAAGAGGAAGAAATTTAACTATTAACGGTTTTGATGGTTTCTACAGAAGAAATTAAGCATTCCGGGGATAGTTTCACTTGTTCTAAAATACATACCAGAAGTCCAACAACAAGTGGAGAAATTGGTGGCAAAGAAGGAAGAGGTTTCATCAAGGATATCTAGACAAGATGATTTTATTTATCAAACAGAAAAAATCAGGAAAAGCACCGGCAAGAGCTGCCTGTCTTCCATTTCAGCGAATTGGGTTAATGATAGAGAAGTTGTGATTCAGATTTCAGCATATAAAGTCCAAAACGTCCAATTATCTGAAATATTATTTAGTTTGGAGGGGGATGGCCTTCTTCTTGTCAATGCTTCTTCCTTGGAATCTTTTGGAGGAATAGTCTTCTACAATTTACATCTTCAGGTATATATGATGCGACCTAATTAATTAAATGTGTTAAATCAAAATTTTCCTTTAGTATTATTATTAATATTTTTAATCATTCTAACAATTTTTCGGTTACATACGCAGGTGGAAAGAACATGCAACTTGGAATGTGAGGTCATAATTAAGAAGCTTTTGTCGTTGTATCAGAAGAGGGAAGAGTCTCTGCAATATTATGGTTTAAATTAGAGTTGTATGTTGTAGATTGTTATGGAGGAGCTTAGCGTACTGATGATAGCCAATGATGTCTTGACGTAGCAACATGACGGATGGCTTCTCTAGTCTACGGTAATTCAAGGGGATGCATTATTTACACACGTCCCCAACTACGTACCTGTATTTTTCCTGCAAGGGCCTCTAATGTTCTCAATTATTTAAATATTATATGATGGTTTTTATATCACATATATATATATATTTTATTAATTTATATTTGAATGCATCAATTCACAACCTGACCGTCCCTCAAGAAATTAGACATCCATCGTATAAATAAAGTTAAAGAGTGTACGCAGATATAGATTAATCGAGTGCGATCTGCAGTTATGCACCAGCACCACCATATTTTCTACCTAAATTATTATATCATTTTTATATTAATAGATTGATATGCTTTCAACGGCTAAAATTAAATGTAATTAACATATAAATTTTGTATAACTAATGCACCATAAGTAATACTTATGCGTTGTTTAACCATTGGAGTGAATCGGGCCTTTTTCTCGTTAACGTCTATAAAGTTGGTCCAAACAAGAATGTTGGAAACTAACCAACACGAGATTCTTTCTCAAGATGATTATCGAATCAATTCAAGAACACAAACCAAGATTGACTAAACCTAGTTGCAGAAGAATTAAAAACAGAATTGAAATAACAAATGGAAATGCAGAAAAGGAAATGAAGGACACCGAGATTTATAGTGGTTCGGTTTATTATTCAGAAGCAACATCCACTTAGAGCTTTATTAGAGGCTTGAATTCACTAAGTAATCAAGCTAGGAACAAGTAATTATAGAGATTACAGATGAAGAACACAAGAACCATAGTTTCTTTGATCAATTAGGCACCTTTTATATTAGAGTAATGCCTATAGAACCAATTAGATTAGTCTTTGTTGGATTAAATCAAATTTATTTAATAAAGAATTAAATTACCTTATTTGAATTAGTTTAGTAGATTTTTAGATTAGTAGCTTCTTTATATGATTTGCCGTATTGAAGGTAGAGTTCAAATTATACAAAGAATAAGAATACAAATTCAATAAGAAATTAGATATTACTTACTATATAAAGAGGTTAAAGGATCAATAAAAAAACTATAAAAGAGAAAAATCATATAAGGAATCAAATAGAAAACACTTAAAGTACTCTTGTCGTGGAGGAAATTTTGGTGGGTCAAAAATCTGTTAAGTTATTTGGAAGCTAGTGCTAATATGGCAAGAGAGCTAACATTGAAAGTAACGCTCGAAAGTTAGTTAAAGATTGTAACTAACTCAGCTCTATTTTCTGGTGTATAAAAGTTGAGAATCATCGTATCTTCCTCATTTGATTTCTTTGTGAATTCTAGGTCAAAATAAGTTCTATAAAAACTTTGTGCTCTATGTAATCAGAACTTGTAATCTCCATTAATGAAAGACTTTGTTGCTAGCTATTTCGATTGTGGATGTAGGCCAAAGAGCCAAACAACGTAAATTGCTCTGTGTGTGTGTGACGATATTCTCTGGTTTCTTATTTTTTGTCAATTCTTGATTTCAATATTGTTCGATTCCTACAAAGCTTCTTGTTTAATCTTGATTAGCCATTAAAATTATATCTTAGTTCTTCAATTTGTATTAACAAACTAGTATTAGAGCCTTTAATATTTGATAATGGCTAATGCAAATACTGAAGTCGAGAAGTTTAATGGTGACAAAGACTTCATTGTATGAAATTTTTTCAAAAAAAGATAAAAAGAGAAAAGATATTGACAAGGAGATAAGGTTTTGAGAGAGATGTTAAAAAAACTATTGCAAGAGGGTTAGAACAAACTAGATATTCTTTTCATGATTAGGTCCTTAGCTAACAGGCTCTATATGAAAAAGAGGATATATGCACTTAGTATGAATGAAAATTCTTTAATTAAATAGCACCTTGATCTATTTTAATTAATAGAGTAATATTGGTGTGAAAATTAAAGATGAAGATTAGGCCATAATCTTGCTAAGTTTATTATCTGATACTTATGAACATTTTGTGGATACTTTGCTCTATGGTAAAGAGACATTAACCATAGAGAATATTAAGGCCACTCTAAAGTTTAAGCAGCTTCAAAGAAGAAATGCAGAAAAAGAATTAGGTGTTAGTGATGTGTTGATAATAAGAGACAAATAAAAAAAAAGGTGAAAAAGGAAAAAGTAATGACCATGACAGATCTAAATCAAAAAACAAGAAGAGAAAGTGTTATAAATTTCATAGAGAAGGAAATTTTATAAAGAATTGTCCTAAGATGAAAAAGAAGGGAAAGAATAAAGAAAAAGAAAAAAAGAGAAGAGAGTGATGGTGATGTTGCTTTGGCATCTGATGATAATGGATATAAATAATCCAACTTACTACTTGCGGCAAATAACAAGTCAAGAAGTGAATGGATACTGGAATCAGGATGTTTATTTTGCATGAGTCCATATGAAGACTTGTTTTCAAGCATTAGTTATATTGAAAAAGGGAAGGGTTTTGTTGGGAAACAATATAGCTTACAGAACTACAGGTATTGGTACAATTAAAATCCAGATGCATGATGGAGTGGTGAGAGAGCTTCACCAAGTAAAGTAAGTTCCCGAACTTAAAAGGAACCTAATATCACTTGGTGCCCTAAATCAATTAAGCTACTCTTTTAAAGCTATAAAAGGAGTAATTAAGGTTATTAAGGGTTCTTTAGTATTGATGAGAGGTGAGATCAGAAATGGCTTATATGTGTTGCAAAATAAATAGTTACTGTCACGCCCCAGACTCAAAAGATCTGACACACGACATCACTTACATTCATTCAATAATACTTAAGCATTTATTTTAATTTCTTTCAGAATTATAGCAATTGAATTATGACTGGGACAATTAGTAAACCGGAGATACGCAGAGTTTTCTCAGAGATTAACACTCTACTACGTCACCAGTAGCAACTTTGTTACCGGAAGCCCAGAATATATTCATTGCAAATTCTTACTTAAAATCAATCCATTACTACACTTGGTGAAACTTAAACTAAATCCAACCACACAATAAAATAATACATAGGTATTTATTCACTAGGGACAAATCAAATATCTTATCCCACGTGTCCCCAAATAAAACACTTAGCAACCTAACAACTTAGGGAACCCAAGGAACAGCAGAAGCCTTGCCAAATCCGCTATGCACACATGTACCTTATTTACCTGAAATCACCATAAACTATAATGAGTATAAAACTCAGTAAGCATACTAGTTTTTCATATATCAAATACAAATACATATATGTACACGATGCATATGTATGATATGTTGTGATCAATCAAAATAATAATCTTATCAAATTACATATCATGTAAGCGCTTACACATTCTTTCAAAATACATAATAGGAATACCATCACTCAACTACTACTTAGTAGGACTTACATATCACATATCACATAATGAGCCAAATGTCACTCATAGGTGACATACCGTATGAGAGGAATAGTACAAGTGAGGTCTTGAATAACACATATATATGCTTATGCCCGAAGGTAAAAGCCAAACCCTCACCCTGATCATCGGTGAGTCCTCTCATATGCACCAATACGCCACCACACGAATGTGATGACTCACTCTTGCTTTAGGTACCAATAGGATCCTCCCTACATACGGAACACATAACATATACCAATCCCAAAGGAAAGGCCACACATAAAGGCTCCAAAAATCACATAAAATGCCTACTAAGTTAACAGTGAGTTCAAGTACCCTCAAAATACAAAATATTTCTCATGGACATATTACACTTCAAAAGCTTTCTTTATTAAACACATCTTATTTTGAAAGCTCACTTACAAAAACACATGTATGTCCATGCTCAATGTCAATGCTCACATTCAGAAACATATATTCACATTTCATATCAAAATATACTTTGACATAACATAAACATATTCTTAACCTCATTTGCAAAATCATACAAAACAATTACTATGTTTATTGTGATTTCAGTAAAAAGTCTAGTATACTTACCTCTTAACACTTTCAGCTACAAGGCTTAAATCTCCTTAACCTATCAATGGAGATTAATCCTTTCATAAGCCTCACAATTCACACAAAATACTTGAAATAGCTTACAAAATTATACACAATACATTTATCACATCAAATTGGTCTAAATATTTGGTTTCTCAAAACCTGTCATTCTGACCACTTACACTTAACAAAAATTTCTAATACATCAAATGATGTCCAATTACTCCAAAATCAGAATATATCATTCTTGACTCATATATCCTTCTTATATATGAATATTATATCAAATTTCCTACACAATCCATTCCATACACACCATCGAATCCAAACTACAAACCTGACAGGATCAAGATACTTACTGAACAGTATTCAATCTCCCAATTTTATAAAATCATATACTAACTCAAAAATTATAAAACTACCACATAATTACTATTAACACATATCTCAGTTCATGATAAATATTTCACTTCCAAATCACTGCCAAAAAGTATTTTAAAACTATTTTATTCTATAACTTTAAAAATCTGTTAATCAAATATTGCAATGAGCTGATACACTTTAGAAATTCATAACACTTCAACCACATTGATCTAAATTCTCAATTCCGAGTATATCATATTATACATATAAACTTATCATATTCCACAAATTCATAATTTTTGAAGATCATTCAGTAGGACAAAAGTTATTTTTCACTGTACTATACTGTTTACACATGAAATTTTCAGAATTTCAGGGTCATTTTGGTAAATTTACTATAAATTCAATTTCCAGAATTTTCAATCGATTCAAAGTCTCAGATGATCCTTAACATGTATAATTTCATATACTCAAAATTCAAAACCAGAATCGAATCACAACAATTTATAAAATTCCTAAATCAAGAGGTTATCCAGCAGAAATTCTATAATTCATCATGATTTATCAAACTATCTTATAGATCATCATCAATTCTCATATGATCTTACGAAATACACAACAAATCCTCAATTATACATATTTTCAGAAATCAAAACTTAAAGGAATTAACTTAATTAATACCAATAAATTGAGAAATACGTATGATATACCTCTTGAAATTCAAAATTCCAATTTCTTCTTCCTTTTCTTCTTCTTCTCCTCTTTCTCTCTCCTCTATTTCTCTTTTCTCTCTCTTAAAATGGGTAGCTCGACCTAAAAATGGTAAATTAGGGTTTAAAAGTGTATTTTTATACTAAGAGGCTAATTTTTGGTATTTACGAATTTGCCCCCAAAACTTTCAAAGTATAACAATTTGGTCCCTAAAATAAATCTAAAGTCATACAAATAAACCCAATACTAATCGTATATCCTTAACCTATAAAATATTACTAATAACAATATATAATTCAAGTATCACCAACATACAAATAAAATACGTATATTTATACATATATAAATACTTATTCTTACCAGTCGTGGATACTGGTTACTACAGTTACTGATAAAAAAGGCATATTAGATCTTGTTGTACATGATGAAAGTAGACTTTGGCACTTGAGGTTGGAATTCTGTGAACAATGTGTTCTTGGCAAAGCCTGTAGATTAAGGTTTTCAAAAGTAGTCAATAGAACAAAAGCTACCCTAGATTATATCTATTCAGACTTTGGGGACAAGAAGAGGTTCCATTTTATGGTGGAACTAAATACTTTATTACTTTTATAGATGACTACTTAAGGAAAGTTTGGGATTATGTACTGAAATCCAAAGACCAAGTATTTGATAAATTCAATCTTGGACTACCTTTATAAAGACTTACACTTGTAAAAAGATAATAAGGCTTATAATAGATAATGGTTTGAAATATTGCAATGTAGAATTTGACAAATTTTATGCTGAGAATGGTATTTCAAGACACAAGTCTGTAAGACAAACTCAATAGCAAAATGGTTTGGCTGAGAGAATGAATAGAACTATAATAGAGAAGGTCAAATGCATGTTATTCTTTACAAAGCTTTTTAAGCAGTTTTAGGCTGAAGTAGTTACCACAACCTCATACCTAGTCAATAGAAATCCTTTAACAGCTATTAAGAATAAAACCCTTGAAGAAATCTTGTCCAGAGTTGAACCAAATTTGTCATATTTAAGAATCTTTAGATGTTAATCTTATGTACATATAAGTCAAGGCAAGCTTGAACCTAGAGCTTTGAAAGGCATTTTCATTGGTTATCTTAAAGGTGTCAAGGGTTATAAGCTGTAATGTATAGATATGAAGCCTCCTAAGTATATAGTCAGCAAAGATGTGGTTTTCAATAAATAAGTAGTGCTTAAAAATCATAATAAGTTCGAAACTCAAGCTGAAAGTTCAAATACTCTAAAAGACAGATTGAGTTTTGAATTGAGAAGTATAGATTTTGATGATGACACAAATCAAAATGGTGACAATAATAAGCAATCAACAACTTCAGCTTTAGATGACTATAAATTAGCCATAGATTAAAAAAAAAAGACATATCAAGCCCCATTCCAGGTATGAATATGCATACCTTATTAAATATGCTTTAATAGTTTCAAATTTAGTAATTAGTGATGAGCCACTAACTTATAAAAAAGTAATGGAAAATAGTCACAGTTTAAAATGGTTCCAAGCTATGAAAGAAGAAATTGCTTCTCTTGATAAGAACTAAACTTGGATTCTGGTTCCAAAACTTGAAAATAGAAGAATTCTTGATTGTAAGTGGATCTATAAACTCAAACAAGGCATACATGAATAGGAACCGATCATATTCAAAGCTAGATAGGTAGCAAAGGGATTTACTAAAAAAGAAGTGGTGGATTTAATAATGTATTTTCATTAATTATGAAAGACACATTCATAAGAGAACTTATGTCTATAATTGCTACCAAGGATCTGGAATTAGATTAGATGGATGCTAAAAACAACTTTCTTGCATGGTGATATAGAAGAAAAGATTCTAATGCATCAACCAGAAGATTTTGAGATTCTAAAAGGATAGAACGATATATGCTTGTTTTAAAAGATTTTATTGTTGAGATTTGTGCTTACGTGCCATCTTATTATTGTATGAATATTTATTTTTATAATATTTATACAATGAATATTTTGTTAAATCGCTAATTACATTAATTAAATGGTATAATGGTTGAACGCTACAGACATTGTTTGATCTGAAAGAGTTCAGATCTGGTCTAAAAGAGTTTAGATTAGCACTAAGAGTTAGCATTATTGAGAAATATAAATACTAAAGAGTTAGCATGTTATAATAATCAGCGAAATTTAGAGAGTTAGAACCTTATCTGTAATGGGATAAAGACCTGAGAGTATACTAGTAATAACAAAGTTGCAAAAAATTGTAATAAGTGCTAAGAAATATTATTATGCAAGTCTATTATCAAATATAATGTTATTGGTCTGATTCATCGATGCGGGTCTATCGGTGAAACTCTTATTATAGACCAATATATGACTATTTCTGAATGATCCAGATGGTAGTTCTTAGCTGACTATGGGCTTACTGGAAGCTCATGTAGCATACAGGTATTCCGTGATGACTTAATATTGAACAGGCTCAACAAGAACCTCAATAAACATCCTATGAAGCCGTCAATGGTAGGTCTAAGGACCTCAATAGACATTCTATAAAGCCATCAATGGTAGGTCTTCTCGAGTTAAGTAGTATGCATGGTCATTTGACTTGAGCGCAATGGTGAGCTTGTGAGTGATCCACTATGCTTTGGTTCTATGTATGTCAGAGACTTTTCATAGCTGACCGCTACGTCTCACTGAGTATGATTTGATACTTATGGAGTCTAGTGTGCCCAAATATAGGATCGTCAGCTCACATAGGTGAGTTGTATATTCGAATGCTCCGAGACTGTATCTCAGAAAGACTTATGGCTATAAGCAATAAACCCGGGAAAAAAGTTTTTACAGAGTTAAACAATATAGCAAAAGTGTGTGCATGTATTGTTTATCAAGATACGTGTTTGGAGATAAGTTCACGGATGAGCACATGGATATTTGATGGTGAATGATCTATATCCCTGCTTTTTCAAGATATAAATAGCAGAAGGATTATACGTATACGCTATGATCTTAACTTGTAAGGCCTACTACGCTGATTTGTAATATCCTTGACAAGCGTGTGGGGCATCGATCACGAACTCACCGAACAGTTTCGTTTGCAAAATCGGGCATGGACCAGAGAGTTCCGTAATATGAAGTGTACTCGTTATGCACTGGGGCAGTATACTGGATTGAATAATTCAATCTAGTAAATTTTAGTAGACTGAAAATTTGCTTCAAAATCCCTCGAGATGTGCACGTGTCAAAACTTAAATGTTAGGTACACTAATTAGTTAACAATAGTTATTGACCAATAGGATGATGACACGTGCCACATTGTAAGCTAATTATTATTTAACATTGAAATTACCAAAATGACCTTGTTGGATAAGTAATTTTCATTTCAATTACGTTAAATGTTATAATTTCAATTTCAATTTTAATTATGTTAAATATTATCATTTCAAATCTAATTTTGATTTTAATTATATTAAATATTATAATTTTAATCTAATTTTAATTTCACTTACGTAAATATTATAATTCTAAATTTAATTTTAATTTCAATAATGTAAAATGTTATAATTTTAAATTCAAATTCAATTCTAATTACTTTAAATATTATAATTCTAAATTTAATTTTAATTTCAATTATGTTAAATATTATAATTTCAATTTCAATTCCATTTACGTTAAATATCATAATTCCAATTTTAATTCCATTTACGTTAAATATTATAATTCTAAATTCAATTTCGATTTCAATTATGTTAAATATTATAATTCAATTTTCAATTGTAATTTTAATTTCTATTATGTTAAACATTACAATTCTAAATCTAATTTCGATTTTAATTACGTTAAATATTATAATTCTAATCCAAGTTCAATTTTAATTAAGTTAAATATTATAATTTCAAATTTAATTTCAATTTCAATTATATTGAATGTTATAATTTCAAATTATATTTCGATTTCAATTATGTTAAATATCATAATTTTAATTCCAGTGTCCAATTGAATTATATTAATATTATAATTCTATTTTCAATTTCAATTACAATAAATATTATAATTTTAGATCTAATTTTAAATTTTTTTACGTTAAATATTATAATTTTATTTTCAATTACGAGTTGAATTACGTTAAATGTTATAATTTCAATTCTAATTCCAATTGCAATTTGACTTATATTGAATGTCATATTTCTAATCCAATTTCAATTACGTTGAATATTATAATTTTAAATCTAATTTAAATCACATTAAATATTATAATTTCAAATCCAATTTCAATTAAAATTGAGAAATTATAACATTTAATGTAATTGAAATTAAAATTTTAGTATTTAACAAAATTAAAATTAAAATCCAAATTAAAGTTAGAATTATAATATTTAATGTAATTGAAATCGAAATTAAAATTGGAATTAATACATTTAACGTAATTAAAATTAAAATTGAATTTTTTTTCATTCTCAAAAATTAAAAAAAAGTTCAAGAATTCTTGACCTCACTCGACTCAGCCCGAACCGTCCTAACCTGACTCTAACCAAACCGTCCATCCTGAACCCGACTTGTACTCAAAGTTGCCTACCCCTACTAAAAATTCTAAGTGCGTGCTGAAGACTTCACCAACAAGTAAAATAAAAATAAGAAAAGACCACACAAAGAGATAAATAATCACACATAAGGCACAAGAAAGTTATGTGGTTTGGTAATAAAGCACTACGTCTATAGTGAATTACAGGATCCTAACTTTTTTTATTAGTTCACAAATAACTCTTAGATCACAAAGATCTCTAATAAGAGATTACTAAAGAATACAATAATAAATGAGTTCTCAAATGATCTATTAGTGATTTTTGGTACATATAATACTCAAGCATTCTTAGAACAATCTTTGCGTGCACCTAGCACTCAAGCGCTCTTTAACTATTTATTATCTCTCTTAGGGTTTCTTCTCTAATGCTTGATTATTCAAAAGAGTTACAATGGTTTATATAGGCTTCAAAATTTCTCTTGAAACTTACCTCTAGTTGAATTAGGAATCTACGCATTGTATGAGTCCAAAACTGACTTTAAAATGCAATACAACTCAAAACGGGATATTTCCCAAAAGTTGGTGCCTAAGCACTGATGGAGTAGGTCTTGGTACCTAAGCGTCATTGCGATGTGTCCTTGGCTCTTCTTGTGAAAATTATAGTTAGAATCAAGTATCTATTCACCAACATACTTTCTATTAGAAGCTACCAATGATTCTATAATCTTATAGTCTTTCTATAATCTTACAGTCCTCTTTACAAATTATTATAGCATCTTCACTCTTTTTTTCATTTTGGACAATCCCTCAGCAAGTGCCTTTCTTTTTTTTACAAAGATAACACTTCTTGGATCTATCCCTTGACTAATCTTTCTTCTTATCTCTATATTCGGTCTTTCCTCTTATAATCAAACCTATTGCATTACTAAACTAAGATCTTTTCCTCACTTCTTTTGAGTTTAATGAGGCTTTAATATCATTTATCAGTAACGTCTCTCTGCCATACATGAGTGTATTTACGAAGTACTCATAACTCAAAGGCAAAGAACACATCAAAATGATTGCCTTATCTTTATCTTTAATCTTGATGTCAATTATCTCAAGATCTATGATAATCTTGTTGAAAGTGTCAATATGGTCTTTAATTAAAGTTCCTTTATCCATAGACAACCAATACAGCTTCTCCTTGACATATAGATGATTTACCAAAGACTTCGTTATATATAACTCATCAAGCTTCTTCCAAAGACCAGTTGTAGTCTTCTCTCTAATAACCTCTCTCAGAACTTCATCACTCAATGATAGAACTATAGTACTATAGGCTTTCTTTTGAATAGTTTCTCTTTCTAATTCGAATGCAAATGTCGTAGATTTCTTATTTTTGATAATTTTTGCTTAAGTCTCTTGAAGGGTTAAATCTAATGCTTGACTTACTAGTAAAGCCTTAAGCTTCATCTTCCATAAATTGAAATTATTCTGTCTATTAAAATTCTCTACTTTATACTTATAATTCACCAAAGTTGAACAACCTATGTTCTAATATACCATTTAGGTATTAACCTTACCTTTGATACCACTTTATTGGGTTTTTTCTATATGCACTCTAAAAAATCTAAGCATATATGAAATATTTCACCTACAAATAAAACAAAAATAAGAAAATATCACACAAAGAGAAAACAAAATCATATACAGGGAACAAGAAACTTACATGGTTTAACAATAAATGCCTATATCTAGAGTGGATAAAGGGATCCTAACTTTTTTTATTAGTTTACAAAAATTGTCAGATTACCAAGGAATACAATAATAGACGAGCTCTCAAAGGATCTATCAATGTTTTCTTATACACACAATACTCAAGCACTCCTATGGCACTCACTTTGTGCACTTAGCAATCAAGCGCTCTTTAGCTCTCTCTTCTCTCTCTTAGAGTTTTTTCTCTAGTAATTGATTATTTCAAAGTGTAACGAGGGTTTATATAGGCTTCAAAACTGTTGAGCGTGATGTTTCTATGGGTGCATATATATAGTATGTGTCTATCATTTCTAATCTATGCATCTCATACATAAATCATACATAGCGAAAGCGAAAAGTCTAATTTTCTAATACAACAAACACATACTTAATTTAAGTCTTATTACATTAATGAGGTTGAGAATCACTTTGGAAGCCTTTAGAAGAGGTACTAAATTTGAGTTCACATGAAGTGCTCTCTTTGGAAATTCTAAATTCCAACTTAGTGGGCTTGGAATGCTAGAATGACAACTTTTATTTTGCAAGATTTTTCAAAATAACTCTTACTTTGGTTTTTCAATTTTGGGTGAGAAAATGGGACTTAAAAAAAAAAATAACAACACTTGCTTTTTCTCCTCTCTACTATGAGTGGTAAGTCATCTCTTTTGCAAAAGATAATTATAAACAAAACTCTTTTTGTCCACCTTTTACATAACATGGTTTAACCTTTTTACATGATAGATAAAAGTAAAAACTATTTTTGTCTTATTTCCCACCAATATGGACAAACATTTTTCCTAGCCTTTAACAAAATATCTATTAATTTTTTATTATTATTTTAAGTCATCAAAAATACATTTATCACCATTTTAAACAATATGTACTTTTCATAAACAAAGCTTATCTAATATGCTTCATTAAGTTAATAACACTATTAAAAAAGAGACAAGTGTCCAAGAACTTATTCAAAGCTTATCTAATAAGATTTAATAAAATAATTAAGTCCATTAATAGTATTCAACACTTGTCACTATTCTACATCAATGCTTAACCATTAAGCATTCTTAAAATAATCAAGTATATGACAAGTGTCTAATACTTATACAAGTACTATTCAAAAACTTATTCTTCAAGGCTTATTGGTGTGTCAAATTTTAACATTTAGAATTTGATACGTGTTCAATTCAAGACATCTTAAAATCGAGCTTTCTCTTCTCGGATCAAACTCTTCAATCAAGTGCACTATATTTTCGAGAGGTCTCAATAACAAATCATGCTCACCTATAATTTTTTCTTTATCAATCTGTTTATGGAGAGCATTACATCTCGAGAAGTCCAAAAATTGAGCCTATTCATATTCTCCTTAGATTGAGGATGCACCCAAATTTAAACTCATCAACAATCTCATTTAACTATTCGAATGAGGATACTATCTAGTGCTTAATGAGTACACTTCATATCGTGAGACTTTCTAAGTCTACGCCTTATTCGTTAAATGAAATCTTTTTGTAAGTCTGTGATCAATGCCCTACGTATAATTATGAATATTAAAAATTAGTATATTAAACCATACAAGTTAAGGTTAAAACATATATGTATAATCCTTCTATAACCTATATTCTTGGAAGAGCAGAGACATAAATCTCCACTGTAAAATCTTTATTTACTCAATCGTTAACTTATTTCTAGATTTTTATTTCTATAAACAATATTTGCAAATAGTTTTTCGATATTGTTTATTCCACGAAAAACTCTTTTCTGCGTTTATTACTTATGGCCATAAGACGTTTTGAAATAAAACCTCAAAGCATCAGAATATACAACTTACCTATATGAGTTGACGGATCCTATATCTACATACATCAGAATTCATAAGTATCAAACCATACCCAACAACACTCAGTGGTCAGATCATGAAAGGTCTCTGACATGTGTGAAACCAAAGTATGATAGATCACTCACAAGCTCACCGTGATGCTCAGTCAAAGGACTGTGAATACTACTCAACTTGAGAAGACCTTCTATTGACAACTTTATGAGATATGTATTAAAGGTTCTCACGAGTCTTTTCAATACTTAGTCATAATAGAATATTTGTATGCCTATACGAATTTCCACTAATCTTATGATTTGTTAAGACTAACATATACTGATTTAGATAAAAGATTTCATCGATTGACTCACATCAGTAAAATAGATCAAGAACAAAGAGTTCGAGAACATACTGCATAATAACATTTTCTAGCATTATTTACAACTCCTTTCAACTATGCCATTACTAATATATTTTCAGGTTGTTGTCCCATTTCAGATAAGGTTCTAATGCTTAGAATTTGCTAACTCTTATAACCTACTAACTCTTGGCACTTATAACTCTTAACATCGTTAACTCTTAGAGCTAACTTAAACTTTTTTAGATCATATAATATTTGAAACGTTATAAGAATCTTACAATTTAATTAATATAATTAGCAATTTAATAAAATATTAATCATAAAATATTCAAACAAAATGGGATAGCATATAAGCAAAAATCTTAATAAAAACATCCATAAAAATTCTATTTCTACTTAGAATAGAAATCTACTCATTATAAGAGTCTAAAATTAATTTTGGGATGCAACACAACTCAAAACGGAATATTTCTCAAAATTTTGCACCTAAGCGCCAAGACCTAAATGCCAATAGGACTAGGTTTTGGAGCTTAAGCGGCATGATTTGGCACTTCGACGCCATAACAGATGTGGCCTCGGCTCTTCTCGTGCTCTAAACTCTCATTGCTTCTGACTTTTCATTTTTGACCATTTCTCATTGCCAACTCTTTGTTGATCTCAAACTCAAAATATATTCAAATACAATTTTAAATTACTAGTTACCACAAGAGCTTTTTTATAGTGTAAAATATCTCCACCATTAAAATCAACCATTAAATATAAAATAAATGTTATTAAACAAAAAAACATTTGCCTCACAAAATGGTTGAAATAAATGCAAGAATTTATCTCATTTTTTTATTAACTCTCATTACATAATTCATCGTATTAATTCATGTTAGTGTATTCTGAAATATTTTATTTAAATATCCAATAATATATATATTTTTAATTTCAAAATACACCAAGCAAGTACCAAAACGTTTTATAAATTAGTGCATATATGTTTTTATTTTTGTAAGTTAAAACTAATCATTAAACAACAAATCGTGTCAAAAGAACTTGATGAAGTATAAAGTCTTTAGGAATCAATGCTCTTTTATATTTCTAAGGTAAAGAACTAACTACCTCCATTTAATTCTTTACAATTAAGCTATTTTAGAATATGACAATTTAATGCTATGGAATCCCTTAAACTTTATGAATGTTTTAAAGATGCATGCCTAAGCTCTTATAAGAATCAATCTAGTTCTATCATACGAATAAACTATCATGTATTTTGAACATATATCCAAACAATATTTGACAATGGATTTCATTAAGAGTAAAAAGGCTTAACTTTGATTTGTAGTCAATACTATCTCGTTATCAGACGTAACTCATTAATTGACGAACATCTAAGATTGGTAGTCTATGAAATGAAAAGTGACTGTTATGAATCTATTTCATAGAATTTTTAATCACATAAGGGGAGATACCATTACTCTTACCTTATGTTCTATACATATCTCTTTTCCATTAACGGTTAAATCACTAACATTTTATTTAGCGATTTGTTTTTCAATGAGTTAAGTAAAATTCAACCATGACCTGATAAACTTGGGTTATAATTCCCAAAGTTGAGTTAATGCATCATAATATTATGTTTCGGACAAAATGTTCACCTTTCCTATTTCTTTTTATTACATTCGAGCATAACAATAAATTAGGACGATATTGTAAATTGATAGAAAGATATCCAGAATATGCTTCCATATGGTGTTAAAAAATATGCTTTTTAAAGGTGATTCATTCGATTATAATGGTAATCGGGATCCTAATATTCACTTGTATAATTTCTAAAGCACTAAATCTCCACCAATAATAAAGTACATAAGAGCATTAGTGAATTTTCAAAGTTACATTAAGCGAAGGATTAACGTTTTATTAGTCCTTACTGGCGCTCTCAAATATTTATCAGTTCTCTCTGGACAATTGGATGGTCGAGAATTTTAAGACCTTATAATGGCAAAGGAACATATAATGCCAGGTTTAACACAATAACAGTAATTTCTATAGGCAATTCGATAGTCTAAAATTTTAAGATCCTATAATGGTTATAAAACATGTAATCCTAAGCTTACACAATAACAATAAGGCATATTCTCATACTACCTGCAAAATTAGAAATGTGGCATAATTCCATAAGAAACCTATAAAAGAGAAGGCAAGGGGTAGCACACGTGGACAACAGATAGAGTCAAGGACACATAAAAAGGGGGGAAAAAAGGGATAAGTAAAACTTTAAAAAAAAATTCTGGCAACAAACAAATTCTCGATTTGATATTTCTCAACCCAGAGTCACTTGGTTAGGCATCAGAGGGTTTGTACACGAAACGACTAGCAACAAAGCTCTAGTAGTGTTTGAATGTAATAGATCTTGAACACCATGAAGGAGAATTTGTGGGATATATATACTCAGTGTGAAGAGCTGTTTCCAGAAAATTTCATTGAGGTCCTAGCTTATAATTTAAAGGAAAAATAGAAATTTGAGCTCCTAAGTTTTAAAACAAAGACACAAGGACTTTAATATTTTTAAAAATCTCATCAACACTCTTGTTAGTTAATGATTTTCGTTAATTTTAATTGAAGAAAGAGTTAATTGATATTTTCTTAAAATATAAATTAATATTCAAACAAATAATGTTTCTTTCTTACTTTAATATTTAAATTAAAGTACATTAAATAAAATTAAAAAGAAAACTCTAGATCTAGCCAAACCCTAGTTAACTTAACCCTAAATCAATCTCAACATAAAAACCTAAGCCCAAACCCCAAAATTCAATTCAATAGTAGGCGCTCTTTAAAACCCCAAAATTTTAAGATTAATATAAGGTGACAATAACGATGATGATGATATTGAAAATAGTGATAGTCTCAAAAATCTTCCAAGCCCAAACCCAAAAATTTAATTCAATTCAATAGTAGGCGCTCTTTAAACCCCAAAATTTTAAGATTCACATAAGGTGGCAATGACGATGACATTGAAAATGGTGATAGTCTCAAAAATCTTCTAAGGATCATTATTCATTACATATTCTCATTCCTAATGACTATTGATGTTGTTAGAGCAAGCACTATTTCCCAAAAATGAAGGTACTCGTGGCTTTCAAGTCCTTACTTAAACTTCAATATGCATACAACTTGATGGTCTTTTGAAAAAGTAGATAAGGTGTAAAGAAATTGTTGAGCTTGCAGTTGTAAAGTGTAAGATTTTTAGTCTATTTATAAAAGTTGATAAAGTATAATATTTTTATATAATTTAATTAATTGTTAGAATAGTTCAGTTGGCTATAACGTATGGTTATTAATGACAAGGTATGAAACTTAAACTCTCTTTCTAGGCATTAATTAAATTTAGCTTTTTTAAAAGTTAAAATGGAGGCATAATTATACTTTAATCAATTTTAGCCATTTTGCAATTAAAATAGACAAAAATCGTTAACTGACAAAGGTGCCAATAAAATTTTTAAAAATACTAAGGTTTGTATGTCACTTTTTTAAAATTTTAGGGGTTTAGATGTCTTCATATTTAACATAAAAAGTAGAATTATAGATTAGCGCCCTATGTGAAAAATAGTACAAAAATTCATGGTAAGTACAAATTCATGACTAAGTAAGAAAGCAGCCCAAATAAAGGTAGCTGCTGTGTACTTTTAGGATGAAGGCCAAAGAACTATGCAAAGCACGAACCCTAAAATTCTACATACGGTGGGGAATTTGAGGAATGGAGGAAAAATGTTAACCGTCTAGAGTAGTAAGAAGGCTTAAAATGGAGATAGAATTTGGAAAAATAATTGGAGGAGGTGATGAGAGAAAGGGCAATGATGAGAAAGTTATTTTAGGAGTTCTTTGACACTGAATGAAAGTTAGAGGCAAACTGGTGTGGAGAAAGAGGTTTTCTATCACTAGAAAGCCCTTTAGGCAACTAGAGGTCCCTCACACGAACAAAATCAATAGAAGAGAAGATACACGCAATAGAATAAAGAGAAGTTGATTCAGTGTGAAAGCCTCTAAGATCAAACAAAATTAAATGGAAGATTGCATAAAACCAAAAAGAAATAACCTCAACTAGATCACAGGTTAAGGACTTCGATCGAATGAAGAACCATGCCCTAGAGATATATAAGAAGGAAGAGTTCGATGTGAACAATGTTGGGTACATATTAAGGGCAGACAAGAAAGGTAAAAAGGAAAAGTGTTGTTAAGGATATGACTTAAGGTTGGCCTTAGAAAATAAGGTCAGGAGTTTAAAGCCAAGAATATTGGAGATAACAGAAGGAAGAAGACAACACAACCAGCCTATATAGAGGTCCATAAAGAGGAGAATGTTGGATTAAAAATCTCTACTTCTTGATAAGCTCAGGGATAAGGAGCTCTTAAAGATGTTCATATTGCCTAACAATCCAATCTACAAGGGAACCTTGGACCAAATCATTATATAGATCAAGTTACCAGCTTCCTATAGATTGTAAGGTAAATTAATGTAGAATATATTGGTTGTTTCACTTGAACCTTGAAGGGTAAGGTCTGTAATAGTATAGGGGTCTAAAGCAAAGGAGTATCACTTCTTATACGAAGCTGATAAACTAGTTAGTTAGCAAAATGCCCTTGACAACTCTAAAAATCAAGCAATGTTGAAGGGATAGCTTGAGGGTGTTCATAAGTAGGTTTCATGAGGGGGTAATACAACTTGGAAATTTTGACCTACTAACTGCTTTAAAGGCTCTAAAAGAAAGGTTACAGTTGAATAGGTTTTGGTACCAATTACCTGAGAACTATGTTTTCAATTATGTCATTACTTATGACTAAGCATCTTGCTATATGAGAATTGATAGTAAGGAAAAAGTAAAGCAGTTGGTGGTAGTAAAGCCCTAATGGATAGTCAAAGATAGGGAGTTCATGGGATCCTCAAGTAATAAGGATTATGAGAGAAGAAGAGAGAGAAATTTGCAAAGTACTTTAGTAAAGATTGATCTCGAGAGCATAGACTAAGGAGATCCACTTCTACGGTGGCAAAGATTTAAGATGAAGTGTCATACATCCCACTCAAGATCTATTTAGATATATTTTATAAGGTCATCAAAGAGAAAAATTACTCATTAATCTAGATGCATTCAAAACATCAACATCTCAATGAATTAAGAATAAGAAGTGTGAGTTCTATTGAGATCATTAGAACATAATGAGTGAATGCAACCATATAAGAAATCAGGTTGACCAGTTGATGCAGAATAGTTACCTAATGGAGTTCAAAGTCAACTAAGAATCTTAAGTGACTGTGGAGGCTGATAACCAAGAAGTTGAACCCTTATACTAAAAAGAGTTTACTATAATCATTGCTATAATGTCTTACTATTCTCATTATTCAATAGTAAGACATTAGGTTATATGCAATATGCACTCATCGAAAAAGCCTAAAATTTTGGTTATATTGATCGTGTTTATTAAGGAGAATGCCAAGTGAGTCAAATATCCACATAATGACACGTTGATATTCACTATTCAAGTGGTTGAGACTGATGTTAATGAGGTCTTCATTAATTTTAGGAACTCGGTGGATATCATTTTTAAGGAAGTCCTTGATGATCTTATGATTAAAAATTTAAAAGTGGAGATATCTCAAACTTAACTATACAGCTTTGGAGATGGTTGTGTGATGCCTTTGGGAAGGGTCACACTTTTTATATCACTCAGAGAGAGGCCATATGTGAAGATGATGATGTTTTATTTCATGGTTGTAGAATAATAGTTCCTATATAAGATCCTCAAAGGGAGCCATTTCATTAGGATTTCAAATACAACAATGTCCATCCACTACTTGAAGCTGAAATTCCCTGTGAGAGGAGTAAAGGTTACTACGAGGGATCAGAAGATAGCAAAGTACCATTATGCGACCTCAACTAAAAGGATATTTTGGTGGATCCTAGGGAAGAAGAGAGGCTAAAGCTACGAGAACAAGCAATGGATCTAGTTGAAGTTTAGGTAAAAGAAGATTCTCCTAAGAAGATAGTCAAAATTGTGTCTAAGCTAGAGCATATGGTACATAAAGAGCCGAGTTATCTATTGAAAGAGTTCTTGCATATATGTTTAGGCATCAGTCTATTATTGATCTCTTATAAATTAAATACTATCTTCGAGTCAAAGCTAGTCAAGTAAAAGAGAAAGGATATCCAATAAAAAGAGGAATGAAGTAGTGGCAGTTAAAGTTAAAATGTTATTACTAGATAGGTTTATCAGAGAATTCAACTAGCTTGAGTGATTGGCTAATGGAGCCAATGAGAATTGGCGTATATATATGGACTTCATTGACCTAACAAGACTTATCCCAAGGATAACTTTTTGTTAGTGTTAGACTCAATGGCTAGGCACACATTTAGCTTCATAGATGTGTTCTTAGGTTATAACCAGATAAAGATGTTCGCATCAGATAGGGAAAAGACTTCATTCATTATCCACTAAGGGATTTAATGCTACAACATCATGCCTATCATTCTAAAGAATATGAGGGTGACTTATCAAAGGTTAGTGAATAGGCTCTTCAATCCTTTGATTAGGAACACTACGGAGGTGTATTTAAATGCATGATAAATAAGTCCTTAGCTTACGAGAACCATGTAGAAGACCATATAGAACTTTTATAATTTTAAGAAAGAATAAGATGCAGCTAAACCTTCAAAATTATACATTTAGGTTTGAGTCAAGAAAATCCTTAGGATTCATAGTGAGTTTGAGGAGATTAAAGGCCAATTCTAAAAAATTAAGGCCATAATAAAGATGAAATCCTTGGGCACTATAAAAGAGATTTAAAGGCTGATAGGTAGAGTCACCACTATAAACAAATTTATATCTAAAATCACTAACAAGTGCTTTGAATTTTTTGCACGTAGTTAAATGGCAAAAAAAGACAAGGTGGACCCCTTAGTGCGAAGAAGCCTTCAACGAACTTAAGGCTTACCTGACTTAGCCAATAAAACTTATTGACCTGAGAACTGGTGAAATCTTAGACATTTACTTAGGCATTTTACAACAAATTGTGAGCTCAATTCTCATGAAGGAAGGGAATGAGGCTCATAGGCTTATTTACTTTGCTATTAAGGCCTTTATATATCCTAATACCAGATATCCCTTAACTAAAAAGTTAGCTCTCATACCAGTGAAAATTAAAGCCTTACTCTAAGCTCACACAATAATAGTCTTTTCAAACCAACCCCTTAAACAAATTCAGCACAAACCAAAATTGTCTGAATAATTGGTTAAATAGGTAGTAGAGCTCAGCGAGTTTAATGTGTAGTATAAGCCGCATACTGGAATCAAGGTCGAAGCACTTGTTTATTTTGTGCTAAATGCATTCACAAAGATGACATTAGCTTATTTGAGAAGGCGATGGAATTGATGGCTTAGTTTGAAGAAGTGGAGGTCTAGCAAATTCCATGGACTGAGAGTCATAAGACAAACATCCTTGCTAAACTAGCCTCAAACATGGACTTTAAAGTCCAAGGACTGAGAATTATAAAGTAGACATTTTTTTCAAACTAGCCTAAAACAAGGACATTATAATTCCTTTATCGATTTCCTTGGAATTGATATCGTAGCCTGATGTTTAGAAAGAAGCAGAAGAGGCTCTCAGCATTAATAGTCCTCTATGTTAGATTAATTCAATTATGAAGTACAAAAAATGAGAGCAGTTGCCTCAAATGTTGAAGCATGACAAATCAAATAAACCTTGGCACACTTTATAGTTATTGATGGAATCCTTTATCATCAAGAGAATTCTTATCCATATTTATGATTTTTGAACCCAAAAAATGCTAATTATATACTCCATGAAATCCATTGTATGAACTATTCAGGTGCGGTATCCTTGGCAGACAAGGTCCTCAGCCAAGATTTTTATTGCCCAATAATTCAACTAGAATGACAAGGATTTTCTCTAGAAGTATGATGCTTGTTAGAGGCACATTGATCTTATTCTTTCACCTCCTAAGAACTTGAAGGTGATGTCAAGCTCATGGCATTTTATACAATGGAGACTTAACTTAATTGGCCATTTTCCTTAAGGATGAGGCTCAATTAAGTAAACTGTAGTTGCAGTCCACTATTTCACCTAGTGGTGGAATGAGAGCCCTTGATAAAGATCATTGAGAATATCACATACTTTGTCTAAAAATCTTGTTTTTTAGTTTGGAACTTCATACACCATTATAACTAACAATGTCAAGTTTAAAGATTTCTATCAAGGCTTTTAGATACAACTTTGACTTATTTTTCCTGCCAACCAAAAGTCTAATGAATAGGTTGAATCCTCAAATAAGTAAATTTAGAAACCGTTGAAGAAAACTTCAAATGAAATGAAGAGAGCTTTGGTTGAAGATTTTCTCGAAAGTCATATGGGTCTCAAATTCACTAGCAAAATTGTAACTCAAGAGACACCCTTCTTATTTGCTTTCAAGTATGAAGCTATCATTCTAACGAACATTAAGGTGCCAAATAACTGCATCATAAATGAGAAGCTTTTACAAGAATATATAGATCTTTGTTAAACAAAGGTGATAAATAGCAAGGATTAGATCAATCGCTTAATAATAGAGGAATTCTATACCATAATAGGAACGTTTTAGGTCGAGAGTCCTCAAAACATGACCTAGTATTGAGAAAGCTGATGTTGAACACTAAAGATCCTACTGAGGGAGTCCTCAACCTTAATCTGAAATGACTTTATAAAGTCCAATGGAGACTCAAACCTAAAACTTATAAGCACGATTACCTAAATCGGTGTGTTGTCAAGAAGCCTAAGAATGCTGAGCTCTTAAAACAACATTATCCTTAAAATTTCTTTTTTAGTTTTTATCTTTGTCTTTAGATGTAACTTCTTAACTTACTTTTATTTCTTTTATATTGTAATTTCCAAGCCCTAAAAAGGTTTTAGGTTATTTTAATTTAATTCTTAGAAAGTTAATTATTATTTATGTTGGCCAAAGATCAAGTTCTATACAACTACTTATTAAAGATTGCTTTAAATATAGATATCATCCTAATAGGATAGCTTATGAGCAAAAACAAAATCGCAAAAAGAATTAGATAACCTATTTTAATAATAGTAATTTACAACCATTGGGCAAGAATAGATTTTCACTAAGCATAATATTCCATTGATAACTTTTTTTTTCTTTTTTTTTATTATATGCCTTTCACCCTAAGAAGTTCCTTGAGAATTTTTTGAGTATTGACCCTTATCAAGGACCACTATAGACCATTACCATTACCAATACATTTAAAACATTCTCACATGAGAACATACTAGCAATAAATTTCTTTTCATTGGTTTATCCCTCGTTGAGTTCAAAAGGGTTTATGGCCTATATTACAAAAAGAAAAAAGAAAAAAGAAAAAGAAAAAATAGATTAATTCTGTTCAACGAGTAAACAAGGCTCCTTGTCCCTAGTTATTTCTTTGTACAAATGGGAATATTAGCTAGCTTGGTGGTTGAAAGAATGGTTAAAGAGCTTAAAAGACATATGAGAACATGAGCACAATGATGTCAGTAGCCTTCTCATCTAGCAACTCATATGTAATATTAGTTCGAGACCCATCTTCCTAATCTTCCAAGTCAACACACTAAAAGGTAGGTGCACGTTCTCCTCTCCAACAAGTTGCTACACGTTGAGTTCCTCGCCTATCCATTTTAGGTTAATCTTATAGCAGTGCTCTTTAAAGAGCTTTAAGCACTTGGCAAACCCTAGAGTGACTCGTTATCATTAATCAAGGGCCATACTGCTTGCTAAGGCCTTGGCATCCTCATTGTCTTTTTCCAAGTCATTAATTTTCTCTTTTAGCTCTTTATGCTCTACTTTTAAGACCTTTATAGTGGCCTTAATATCGAGCACTCTCCCCTTATAGACTATATTGATCCCACGAGCCTTATAGAGCTCATTCTTTATGGTCATAGTTCTTAGGTCCACATCTTCAACCTTTTTAACAGACTTTTTAGCTATTTTAGTCTCTTTGTCCACTACCTCCCAGAAGTGTGAGATCTAAACTTCTACCCCTTTTAACTTGTGGTTGCCTTAAACTACACTCATTGTGCTCTCTCGATATTAGAGAGAATGTAAGCAACTTGAAAAATACTCAAAGTTAAAAGAATTCTTGGTCGGAGAAAAAGAAAAAAACCATACCCATTAGAACAATATACCTCTAGTAGATCATTGAGTCTTATCTAAAATGCCTTGACCTTATAAAATTTTTTGGTCATCTTTGAGTGAACAACCTTTGCAGTGTGCTATCTATATCTTGCATTATTGGCCAGATGAATTCACAGAACAAGAAAAAAGCTATCGAGACCTTTTCAATCTTGCAACAGCTGTCCTCTGGGCTAATGGCTCGATCAAAAAATTAGAGACTGAGTAACAATAGTAGCAGATATTCCCTTTAACTCAAGTGGCACTTAGGATAAAAATTTAGATCAAATAGAGTTTAGATTTGATCTAAAAGAGTTTAGGTCAACATTAAGAGTTAGTATTCTAAGGGGTTAGAACCTTGTCTGAAATATGCACAAAGACCTGAGAATATGTTAGTAATGACATAGTTGCAAATGTTGCTAAGAAATGTCATTATATAGCATGTTCTCAAAAATATTGTTCCTGATCTATGGTTGCCAACAAAGGGTCGATTGGTATTCCTTCTGGATCAAAGTGTGTCTATATTTAGATTGTCCAGACAGTTAGTCTTAGCAGACCATAGGCTTAATGGAAGCCTGTATAGGCATGCATGCATTCAATGAAGTCTGGGTATTGAACAGACTCATAAAGATCTCCAATAGATTTCTTATAGAGCCATCAATGAAGGTCCCCTCAAGTTTAATATTCATAGTTTTTTACCTGTGCGCCACTGTAGGATTGTGAAGTGATCTACTTTCTTTGCTTTACGCATGTCAGAGACCTATCATGGTCTGATATCTGGGTATTGTTAGGTATGGTTTGATGCTTATAAAGCCCGTTATGCGTAGACATGGGATCTATCAGCTATATGGGTTATTTGTATATCCTAATACACTAAGATTATATTTTACAAAGTCTTGTGGCCATAAGTACAAACCCTAAAAAAGAGTTCTTCGTAGGGTTAAATAACATTGTAAAGGAGTTTGTTGATATTGCTTATAAAAATATAAATTTAGAGATAAGTTCATGGTCGAGCATATAGAGATTTGACAGTGACAATTTATATCTTTGCTCTTTCTAGATATAAGTGACGAAAGGATTATACTGATATGGTTGACCTCAGCTTATATGGTTCAACGCGTTGTTTTGTAATATTCATAATGTATGTGAAACTTCATTCATAAACTTGTGAAAGAGTTTCATAAGGCAAACGGGTGTGAATCTAGAGAGTCTCATAATATAAAGTATACTTGTTAAGCACTGTAGTTGTGGACTGAGTTGAACGGTTCGATCCAAAAAGATTTTAAAATGTATGATTTATTTAAGGATCTTTTAGAAAACACATATGTCAAGGTTTGAGTGTTAAACCTATATTTTATTAGTTAAAGTAGTTAACTGATAGAAATATGACATATGGCAAACACATGTGATGCATGTGTGACACATGTCAAATGCATGTGATGCAAGTGTAATACATCATATGCATGTTTTTTTATCTATACTCTACTATATACATGAGGGGTAGGGGGAATGAAGGTTTTGGCTTCGAACCTCGACCTTCAGGTCGAGGGGGTGCGACAATAAGGTATGTTGCTATTTTGGCAAGCACCTCAGGTACTTTATATTCACGTTTTTAATAAGTGACCAATGGTAAATGAAATGGGACACTTGTCTTCATACATGAGATGCATAAAGGACAAGTGTCAATCATTCATTAGACACATATAATAAACTTTACAAATATTGCAAAGAGGTACCCATTTAATCATATATAAACAAAATGCTTTGAAATTTGTTTTAATAAGTCATTGTCTTCATTTTGGCCATTTGAGAGAAAGTTCAAAGTGTTGAGCTAAATTCAAAATACTTTCTAAAAATTTGATTCAAGCTACCATTCTAGATTCATAATCCCGACAGATTGTTGTCGGCTATAATTGATCAAGAGAACACTTCAATGTCAGCTCCAAATTGATTTCTACATTGAATGGCTTCAAGGGCATGTTTTTAGATTCTATTACTGTAATAGACTTTAATTCATTATATGTTTGTTGAATAGGAGATTGGGTTTTCATTCCACTACGTAATTGTATATATGACATGCCTTGAATATTTAATGTACATTATCACATGCATGCACCTTTAGATGCACTGTAACAATGGTATCAGAGTATGTTTGTGTGCTTTTTTGGGTTTAATAAAGTGTGTTTTAACTATTTGGGATATCCAGGAGCTGTGGGTTCTATATTTTCAAGTGTTAAAAATAATGAACTAAGTTACTGTTGAGTGAACGCAGGGGCATAGCATGCTCAATGCTGGTGCATTTATAGTGGCTTGAATGAAGGTTGGAGCGTTCAACATGTAACGCTTAGCGTTCATATTTGTAAAGTATTGCTGCAGTATTGACTTGTCACTATTGGGGGAATTATGTGATAGCGTGATGAGTGTATTTTAGTTCTATAATCTGACCCTATTTATTTTAGTAATTGTTTGTTTTTGAGCGATTTTAGGGCTATTTATGAGATTAAATTATAATTTATAGGGTTAAATCAATAGAAGTTGGAAAATGATGTAATCAGAGTAAAATCAGAAAGCAAAAATATAAACTGCGATGAATACCCCAACATTATAATTTAGAATGCCCTAGCGTTGTGGATGTCAATCCTAGGGCAGAAATTTCAGCATCTACCCTAAAGTCTAGTGCCCCGGCACCACGAGTCAGCTACAATGCTGAGAACACCCCAGCGTTCTAAGTTATAATGCTCTAACATTAAAGCCAATGCTAGAGCATTGTGTGTATAACGCCCCATTGTTGGCCAAAATTATAAAAGTAGCACTTCACCCCTAAATTCAGGATCTCCCCCCCCCCCCCCCAACCGAACTCTAACCCATTTAGTCTTAATTCTAACTCATTCCTAACCAAGAAATCATCCTTATATTGTGCAAAAGCAACATTTGAAGCTATTTGGAGAGGGATTACACATTCAAGAGCATTTGGGCTAACATTTGGAGGATTCAACCAAGTCTATAGATTGAATAGAGGCCACCTTATCTTCACAACGTCGGTTTGGGATTGGTTGTACCATGTTTATTTATTGTTATTTAGCCATTAAACTCTTGTTATGTTGATTTAATATCATTATCTAGGATTATAGTCTTAAACTTAATATGTGAACTTAATTGAATTATTTGATTCCTATTGTTATGAATTCAGTTTATTATTCAATTTGTGTTGTCGTTAATGCTTTCAATATGTTAAGAATAGTGATTGGATGATTATGAGCATTAAGATAAACTTAAAAAAAAGGCATCCTATTGTTTAGATCTACAAAAATTGATGCATGACTGTAGAGTAATACCTATAAGTTTCAATATAGGATAGGAATATACACTTATATGACATTTATGGTCAATATAACCTACTTATAATGAACCTTGATTTATTTAAATTATCATAGGAATATAAGAATTTGGTAAATTGAGGTATAATCACTCGACTATTAGAAGAGGCTTTATCATGAATTAAGTGTTGTAGCCAATAATTGAATTGAATGATTAATAATAGGATAATGAATTCATATTGAAGGATAGCTATAATCCTAGATACTCTTTATTTAGTGATTGTGTTTTACATCATTTACACAATTAGGATTGGTTTTTAGATTTAGTAATTAACTTTAACATAAACAAAAATCAAAATTATCATTTATTTGAATAAAAGTGAGAAGACACAATTTTAGTAATAGTTAAGAATAATAACAATTTCTCGTGGGATTAACACTCAACCCATCCTTATATTACTTGCTCCCGATAACGTGTACTTGTACTTAGTATAGAAATCACACAATATATTGTCATTGCAATAAAGTGTGCCATGCTAGGGTATTTTTCTAGCAATTCGTCGAGGCGTTGGCTTGTCACCGCGGGGGTGTTATGTGATAATGGCACAATGGTGAATTATGTAACGCTAGGGCATTAAAGTAGTCTAACATTATGGGTTGTATGTTATAACATTATAACTTTTAGAGCAATTTGCTCCATTTTGCATTATTTTACATATGATGTTTATTTAAGCAATATAACTGTTATATAACTACTTTATAAACCATAAATTATTTGTTTGCATTGTTAACAATAATGTGAGTCCTTCTGGTAGGGGTTAGTTATACTTACGTAAAAAAAAGGGGGAATTATGAATCAAATCCTTATGAGATGTGGATAATTACAAAAATCTCTCTTAATCAAATTTAAAATGCATTTTATTTTGAGAAAGTGTTATACATGGTCTTTCTTGTCAATACGGTGCTAGACAGGTCATCTCTGTCTTTCTCAATATTATTAAAGCGTGAAAGATTGATCAGTATAATTTAAACTATGCTGGTTAAACAAGAGCTGAGATAAATATAAGCGAACGTATTGCCCAATATTACTAAAGTGTAAGGAAAGTATCAGTAACTTATATTTTATGATTGAAAAATTAATTTGAAACACACTTGCCCAATATTACTAAAGCATAAGGATAAGGTATGTTTAGGATCAGTGATAAGAGTTGCATGAGATGCAATTGATAACCTTTTGGGTTTACAAGGACCAATATTGCTAAAGCATAAGGTCAGATTAGAATGCCGATTGGATCTACTTCTTACTATAAAATTTAAAGTGTTTAAATTTTTGTTTTCCCATTTAAGAGATTAAAGGGAATATGTAAAGCAATGAGAGGGCATCTTTAGATTGAAAACATATACTAGCTATAACTTTAACGATTAAAAATATTTTGCTAGACATCTCCTTGTCTTATAGACATAAGATAAGATGAGTATAAGCAATCCGTAGGCACACATATTAAATGCACACCATCTGTAGGGTACTAAAAAATAATTTAGACTGACTTATGAATCTGAAAATTGTTTTAATTTTTGAAATAGCTTGGATATATCATTGATTAGAAGATGACTAAAGGTGTTTCTAATAAGGCCTCTTTGGAAGAGGTTGAATCTTATCAGAAATAAATAAGTTGATGATTTAAAAGTTAGATCGTATATCTTGACCTAGATATCTATTGATTTTTAGTGGGAGCATGTGCACATGAATAATACAAGTATTATAATGCTCCATTTGAAATAATTGTTTGATATATCTAAACCATAGAATGAGAACAAATGCAAAAAAAATATTTTCATTATGGTAAGGTTGGAAGTTGTAAATGTTACTATCCAATGTACCTTACCATTGAAAAGATAAAACCCTTTAGGTGTCTATTTATCTTTCATTGAAATTTCATTAGCATATGATGCTAATATAGGTCAGATATTAGACATCCTTTGTTTTTCTCACTTCTATAATATATTATAAGGCTTGAGAGAAAGTAGATTATTGCAGTATGGAGAAATGCAGCTTCCAATTGGAAATGTTGATTTTCAGGATGTCGAAGCTATGGGAAATTTCAAATTATTTCTCATTTCTGGTAGAACAATCATGTTGTATAATTGCTATTATAAGCCAAACATTGTAAAGCAAAATATATCACTCCTTATGTTAGACAGTAAGGGTTTCATGTATACATTAGGAATAATTTTTTATGTTTATATGATAATGATAATATTTTACCAGCTGACTGTTAGTTGATGAATGACCATTGTATCTAAGATATAATAGAAAATGTCTTGAATGCATAGGTGAACAGAACAAGTAGTATTCATGAACTTTAAATAATACAAAATTATGGCATATGAGATTAGATCATATTAGCATGAGACATATAGCCCATCTGGTTAGGGATGGTCAAATATCTGATCTTTCTATAAAACCCTATTTGGTTTGTGAATTTTGTATTCAAGAAAATATAACCAAATCTTCTTTTGTTAGTGTTTGACAATATGCTACTGATTTATTAGAACCGGTATATAATGATGTATGTAGTCCAATGAATTACACTGCTATGAGTTAGTTTCAATCCTTTGCCTTCTTTGTTGATGATTTTTATGATAGGGACATGTGTTTCTAAGGAGACAAAAGTCAAAAACCTTTGAAATGTTGAAAGAATTTTGATAGGAGATAGAGAAACAAATCAGAATGTATATTAAATATCTTCGATCAGATTGAGTTAGTGAATTCATTAATTATTTGAAGGAGAATGAGATTCTCACTCAATATAGTTGTAACACCTTAGGCAAATCCTACATCGCCAAAGCATGAGAGAGATGTTGGGTTTATAAGGGGTAACCTATATCTTAATTGGCAAGATGCGTTTTGGGTGAAGGACGCTTGCGTGAAGCCCAAGAATAAAATCATGCGAGCTTGGGCCCAAAGCGGACAAATATCTTGCCAGGTTTGGGTTGGATCATGACAGATGGTATCAAAGCCTCTCCTCGTGTCCTCTTAGGCAGTGGTAGAGCAAACCTCAACAAGGACGTTGAGTCCCTAAAAGGGGGGGTATATGTAACACTTTAGGCAAATCCCACATCGCCAAGTCACGGGAGAGATGTTGGGTTTATAAGGGGTGACCCACACCTTAATTGACGAAATGCATTTGAGTGAAGGACGTTTGCGTGAAGCCCAAAAACAAAACGTATGAGCTTAGGCCTAAAGCGGACAAATATCTTGTCATGTCTAGGTTGGGTTACGACAATAGTCATCTAGGTAATCCTCAACACAATGGTATTTTAGTGAGGAGGAATCAGACTTTATTAGATATAGTCCAATTGATGACAAGCTTCATTGATTTTCTAATATATATATATGAGGTATGCTTTAGAAATCATTGTTCACTTGTTGAATAGAGTTCCATCAAAGGTCATTCCTACTACTTCATATAAAATATAAACAAAGAGAAAATTGAGTCTTAAGTATGTTAAGATTTTAGGGTTGTTCTGGTTACGTAAAAGTTATGCAATAAGATAAACTTGCACCCAAGGCGTACAAGTATTAGTTCATTGGATATCATAAAGATTTTATAGGATATCAAATCTATGATCCAGAAAAATGACACATGTTCATTACTTGTAATGCCACTTTTTTAGAGAAACAGTTTCTTATGAATCGTAGGGATTTTAGAAGGATTGAACTTGATGAAGTTAATTTAAAAATTTATAAACTAATAATGGAACTGTGTGCTCTATTGAGTGAGATGCCTTTTACACACCCTTCATGTAGGTCGAAAAGGATTTTAAGGCCATCTGTTAGATATAGTTTGATGCCGAAAAGTGTCTTTGGCATTTTCTTAGTCAAAGAAAATAATCCCTTGACTTATAAAGAGGCGATGTTAGACAGTAATTTAAAAAAATATAATGAAGTTATGAAATCCGATATTGACTCTATGCATGGCAATCAAGATTGGGACTTGGTTGAGATTCCCGAAGGAATTATTTCTATTGATTATAAATGGGTTTACAAGTGGAAGCATGGCCTAATAAAAAGGTAAAGACCTTCAAAACCCAACTGGTTGGAAAACGTTATACTCAGCGATCTGGGATCAATTATGAGGAAACCTTTTTACTAGTAATCATGATAAAAGTCGATTCAAATTCTATTGACCATTGTAGCATATTATGATTTTGAGATTTGACAGATAGATGTAAAGACTAGCTTTTCTGAATGGACATCTCAAGGAAGAGATATTCATGGAATAGCCAAAAGGATTTACATCCAGCTTGACTTTTAATCTAGTATGCAAACTAAAGAAGTTCATTTATAGACTTAAGCAAGCTTCATAAAGTTGGAATCTTCATTTTGACGAAGTAATCAGAGGATCTGATTTTATTAAAAAACTGAAGTGAAAGCATGTGTGTACAGAAAGGTCAGTGAGAGCATGATTTTCTTTCTTGTTTTTTTACGTAGATGACATACTTATTATCAAAAACAATATTGGTACGTACTATTAGTCAAGAATTATCTAAGTAAGAACTTCTCCATGAAGGATTTTGAAGAGGCTTCTTATATACTGGGTATAAAGCTTTATAGAGATAGATCTAAGAGGCTGATAAAACTCTCACAATCTTTGTACATAAAAAATGTTATTGAAAGGTATAACTTTAGTAACTGTAAAACAGTTAATATACCTTTCAAACATAGTATTCATCTTTCTAGGAGGATATATCCTTAGGAGGTAGATGAAAAAGTTAGAATGTTTAACATACCATTTGTATCAAATATAGATAGCTTGATGTAAGCTTTGTTATGTACAAGACCTGACATTATTATAGTTATAAGTGTTATGAGTCGGTAACAGTTTGTTCTAAGTAGTGACCATTGGATAACTATGAAACATATCTTGAAATACCTTATGGATACAAAAGATAAGTTTCTGATTTAGGAAGAGAGTGACTTATAAGTAAAAGGATACGTTGATTTAAACTTTTAGTGTGATCTGGATGATAGAAAGTATATATCTGGATATGTGTTTTTTCTCAACAATACCACAGTCAGTTGAAAGAGTGTAAAACAGGCTTTCATAACTAATTCTACCTTGTAGATAGAATACGCTGTGGCTTTAGAAGTTATAAAGGAAGTGGTGTTGATACGCAAGTTTATCACAGAGCATAAGATAATTCCCTATTTAGAGGATCTTATCCCACTATTTTACAACAACATAGAGGCAATTGCTCTAGCCAATGAGCCAATGGCATACTAGAAGTCTAAGCATAAGGAGAGAAAATACTATATAATTAGAGAAATCATGGCTAGAAGAGATCTAATAGTATTTATAGTAGATTTTATAGATAATATAGCGGACTAGCTCACTAAGGCCTTAATTCCTAAGGTGTTTGAGAATCACGTGGAGTCGATGGGTAATAGATATCATTGGGAGTGGCACTAGAGCAAGTAGGAGTTGATGGGTTTGGAGCTTACGTGTCATTTTAATTTTGTATGAGTATTAATTGTTTGATATTTATACAATAAATATTTCAAATAAAATCATTAATATTATTTATATGGCACCAAGCTCGTTACTTTTCAAACATTATACATCTAAAATAGTTTAGATTTGATCTAAAGAAGTTTATGTAAACGCTTAGATTTAGCATTCTATGGAGACCTGACATCAGTATAATTGTAAGTGTTACGAGCTGGTAACAGTTTGATCTAAATAGCAACCATTGGATGACCGTAAAGCATATCTTGAAATACCTTATGGGTACAAAGGATAAGTTTCTAATTCAAGAAGAGAGTGACTTATAAGTAAGAGAATACACTGATTTAGATTTCCAATGTGATCTAAATGATAGAAATTTTATATTTGAATATGTATTTTTTTCTCAACAATACCGTAGTCAGATGAAAGAGTGTAAAACAGGCTTCCAGAACTGATTCTACCTTGTAGGTAGAATACGTTGTGGCTTCAGAAGTTGCAAAGGAAGCAGTGTGTGATGAACACATAAAAATACATATTTTTTAAGAGACTCAGTCATCATTTAATGTCACTAATTTTAGCATTTTTGTATTTTTAACGTGAAATAAAGTGTTCTCCTTAAATTGTGATTAATGAATGTTATTTGCATAAGTTTAGGTTAAATGGACATAACTTTCAATGTAGAAATCAAAATGAAGAAATTCTTGAACCTAAAGTAACATGACTCAATCTTACACAAACTTAAAGAGCAGTTGAAAAGCCAAATTCAACATTTTATGGGCCAGAATTGGGGTACAACAGAATTAGATTGCAACTTCTACTCAGCTTTACCCATCTCACGTATTTGGACCGTATTTTATAAAATATATATCCAATTGGTATAATTCTTAAAATTTTAAAATATGGACTCAATTATCAACAACTCTTATATTGATGGTAAAGTCCAAATCAGCCGTTATTATGGACTAAATTATATTGCAAGTGGGTAAAAGGGTTGTTGGCCGAAATCTGACATATCTTTGGCATTTTGCCTATATCTCATTGGATACTCATCAAATTTGCATGAACCTGATGCCTATGAAAAGAAGAGACAAAATTTTACAACTTTTATGTTGGCCAAAAAGGTTACATCGATTATTTCTATTATTAAAAAGGTGCTGCAAATGGGTGAACGAGTTGCTGGCTTTAATTATTGAAGATTGCTGTCACACTTAACATATTTTCATTCATTGCCTATATAAGAACATCTTTAGGACGTTTTCAAGAGTAGATAATTCTCTCTTATTTTATTCTCATTAACATGCATTGTAATCTAGGTTAGAGTTCTTGGTAAGGCTAAGAGATGAACTTTTATATTTAATAAACTACTTTTATGCTTTGATTCTTTGTCAAGAGCTACAAATATTTGTAAGTTTGGTTGTGCCTAAACTCTTATCTATTTTATCTTCTATAATTCAGAGGTTATAATTCTCATGTTTCATATATTTTCAGTCATACTTTCTTTATGTGATCTTGTTGAATTATAATTGTTATTGGTTACATTGTTTTATATGTTAATCTTTTACTGCAATATTGTCAATCGATATATTGTCGATCTTGGATAACATATAAAGACAATAATTGTTTGATATTCAAGTTAATATTTTATTGCAATATTGTCAAAATGATATATTGTTGATCTTAGATAACTTGTATAAATGAACATGATTTGTGTTAATGTTTGCAAAAGAGTTTAGTCATATCAAATGCATGCGTTATCAAATGTGTTATATTTTACATATCTTCCGATTGATTGTTTAGGATGTAAAACTGTCAATTGAGATATAAACATTAAATCAAAGTGTAGAGTAGATTTATAAAGCATAATTGTGATTCTTGAAGTCTTGTTTATATCATCATAAGATTTTTTCTCAATTCATAGACAATTCTATCTCATCTATTTAAACTAATTAATTAATTTTATCTTTTACTACTGCTTTAATATTTTACTTCACCAACCTATTTTGCCAAAAGCTTCCTTATGAGATTAATATCTCAATCTATATTACAATAGTTGCATTACATTTTGAGTGTAAACAGTGTGGATACGCAAGTTTGTCAAAAAGCATGGGATAGTCCCAAGTTTAGAGGATCTTATCCACTATTTTACGACAACATGAAGGCAATTGCTCTAGCCAATGAGCCAATGGCACACTATAATTCTAAACATTAGGAGAGGAAATATTATATAATTAGAGAAACTATAACTAGAAAACATATAATAGTATTTAGAGTAAATTTTATGGATGTATAGAGATCTGCTCACTAAGGCCTTAACTCTTAAGGTGTTTGAGAATCACATGTAGTCGATAGGTAATAGATATCATAAAAAATGACATTATAGCAAGTAAGAGTTGATGGGTTTGGGGTTTACGTGCCACTCTAATTTTGTATGAGTATTAATTATTTGATATTTATACAATAAATATTTCGAATAAAATCATTAATAGTAATATATGGCACCAAGCTCATTACTTTTCAAACATTATAAATCTAAAAGAGTTTAGATTTGATCTAAAGGAGTTTATGTCAATGTTAAGATTTAGTATTCTAAGGAGTTAGAACATTATCTAAAATAGGGACAAAGACCTGAGAATATATTAGTAATGACATAGTTACAAGGAGTTTCAAATGCTGCTAAGAAATATTATTATACAGTATATTCTCGAAAATTTCGTTCCTGATCTATAGTTGCTGACATGGGTCAATTGGTAATCTTTTCAGATCAGTGTGTATCTATATCTAGATTGTCCAGATAGTTAGTCTTAGTGGACCGTGAGCTTAGCGGAAGCTTGTATAGGAATGCAGGTATTCAGTAAGAACTGGGTCCTGAACAGACTCACTAAGACCTCCAATAGACATCTCATAGAGCTGTCAATTAAGGGTCTTCTCGAGTTGAGCAGTATTCGTAGTCCTTTAACCTGAGTGTCATAGTATGCTTATGAGTGATCCACCATGCTTTGATTCTACACATGTCAGAGATATTTCTTGGTCTGACCTCTAGGTGTCGTTAAGTATTATCTGATGCTCAAGGGTTCCGCGAGTGTAGATATAGGATTCGTCAGTTCATATATGTGAATTATATATTCTGATGTTTTGAGATTATATTTCAAGAAGTTTTGTGACTATAAGCGAAAACCCCGAAAAAGAGTTTTTCGTAGTGTTAAACAATATAGCAGAAGAGTTTCCAGATATTATTTTATAGAAATACAAATATGGAGATAAGTTCACAGTCGAACATATAATGATTTGACGGTGATGGTCTATATCTTTACCCTTCCAAGATATAGGTGACAGATGGATTAACAAATATGGTTGACCTCAGCTTGTATAGTTCATCACGTTGTTCTGTAATATATATAACGTGTATGTGAAATATCATTTACGAAATTACGAAAGAGTTTCGTAAGATAAATGGGCGTGAACCTAAAGAGTCTCATAATATTAAGTGTACTCGTTGACCACTAGAATACTGGATCGGGTCAAACAATTCGATCTAGAAAAATTTTGGAAAGCATAATTTGTTTAAGAATCTCTTGAAAAATACTTGTGTCAAAGTTTATGTATTAAACTTATTTTTTATTAGTTAAAGTAGCTAACTAATGGAAATGTGACACATGATAAGTGCAGGTGATGCATGTGTGACACATGTTATATGCATGTTTTTAAAGGGTAACAAGTGGCAAATGAAATAAGACACTTGTCTTTATGCATAAGATGTATGAAGGACAAGTGGCATTCATTGGCCACATATAATAAGCTTTGCAAATGTTACAAATAGGTTTTCATTTTGCAATATATATAATGAATACTTTGAATTGTTTCAAATAAGTCCATGTCTTCATTTTGGCCATTTGAGAGAAAGATTAATGTGTTTAACTAAATTTGAAATACTTTCTGGAAATTTGATTCAAACTACCATTTTAACTTCATAATCTCACCAAATTGTTGTGAACTATAATTGGTCAATAAAACACTTCAAGGTAAGGCCTAAATTGAATTCTACACCGAATGGCTTTAAAGGTATGTTTCTGAATTCGATTACTATAATAGACTTCATTTCAGTATGTGTTTGTTGAATAGAAAATTAAATTTTTACTCCGCTGTGTAATTATATATATAACATGTATTGAATAAGAAATTATATGTATAACATGCATGCATTATAATAGTTTTTGTCCGAGTTAGATCAGACTTGGTATAGCTACTAAAACTTTTGAAAGGTCTGTTTTGATAACCTAGATCTTGCCCATCTGACATACATTCTTGTCAGTATGTAGTAAGCTTTTTTTTTTGGAAGGGGGGATGTTGTATGGGTATTGGCACAAAGTAGAGCTAAATAGGCAACCAAATCTCCATTTTAAAATATACGAGATACAAAATGATCTTGTTAGTGGAGCACTTATGAGCACGCTCCACTAAATAAGGAACTCTTAACATGACGCTTTGGGAGATTTTATACCTTTTCTTGAGGCCTTTTAAGCCTTTTTTGGTTATTTTAGAGGCTAGGAGTATCGATGGAGACCTCTCAAGTTCTACCTTAAACTTAGTGAAGTGTAGGTCTTCCTTGGTCAAAGTCTATCAACACCCTCACTCGAGTTATTTCTAGTGTCAGAACCAGAAATAGCTCTCCTCAAGTCTTGTTCTGAGATGTCCTAAAGTCTTGTTCTGAGATTTCTAAAGACATCCTGAACACTCTCTTATCATATGTCATATTGTCTAATAAACCTTTCTACTTTAAAAGACGAGATCCACACAACCTAAAATAGAGCTTGAGAATATTAAAATCATATAAACAACAAAAAATACATAAATGTAGAACAAAACCAAGAACACAACCTAAAACCATGGGGAAAAACCCAAAACAATAAACCAACAAAGCTAGATGAAAGGGAACGAGATGCTTAACAATAGATTGAGTGGAAGAAATGGCTTGAAGATCTATGAATGCAACAACTTCTCAACTATGAGGTGCCACTTTACATAATAGACATTTAAGTTTCCAAGAGATTTAAGATGTCAGATGAATTGATGGACCAAACAAGTTCATGTCCTTGGTAACTATAGACATCTTACCATTAAAGTAGCTCAAAGCTAACAACTAAAATGACATACGATTTTTGAAGTGCTACTTGTACTTAATGTTTGGTGCCAATTTAAATTTCCATCAAAGAAGTTTATAATTATTTCTTAAATAAGTAGCCAATTAAATCGAGCATCAGAAGAGTTCAAAATTAAGGGCTTTAACACCAAGAGCTCAACTAAAACTTTCCAATATAGACAAGCTAAAGCTAAAAATAAATGGAACTTGTATTGCCCCTATGGTTTTATTCAAGAGTCTAAAGCCTAATAAGTTTGATCCCTAATTTGACAAATGGACTAATTAAATAGGGCTCACTAAGTCAGAGGACAGATCCATGGTAAGAGAACTTTAAAGGTCTGAGTCTCATTGCCAAGAACTACAACCATTTAAAAAAGGAAGCTTTTGTTGTGGATTTTAGAACGTAAGTGCATGTTATTGTAAACAAGTAGCATAATGATTAATAGATTATCCTTTCCATGATGACTTATTCTTATATTTTTGCTAAGTACTAACTTATACCAATTCTCTAAACAAAAGATGTAAAAGATGTAAAAAAAATTAAATAAAAATAAAACTAAAGAAAAATAAAAGATAACCAGAGTTTAAGCATTAAAAATTGTGAATTTATTGATAAAGATAAACCTAAAGTTCAATCTTCACTATATACTTCACCTAAATTATTAATTTTTATCTTTGAACCAATTATTCAATTAGAATTGTCAATCAAGAATCCTAAATTACCTACAAGCCTATTTCGATGGTCAAGTAAGAATATCCTTTTTAATTAACTCAATATATTCCTATGTGAATTAAATTAAGAAATAATTCATTAAGCTTAGGTTCTTTTAATGGTTACAAATGTCATGTAAGTATATTACAATCTTACATGAACTCATTATAGCAATCAATGATCATATGTTATTTTATCAATGGCTAAACCCTAAATCCTTTTGTCAAGTTCATAATAGTTCCTTAATTAATTTAGATGTTGATCAAGTATCTAAAAGAATTAAATTCAAAAATAGAATAAACAATACAATTGTTGAATAACATAAACCAAAGAGGTTATAGAATTTAAACTACATGTAGAGATATAATCGAAACCATAGAAAATAAATTTAAGTCATGATAAATTTAAGAGTTCCAAAGTATATCATATTCAACATTGTGAAAAAAATACAAAAGAGAAAAGAGATTAAGAGAAAAGATATGATCTATGTCATTTCAGCCCATGAATCTTCAATCTTCAATCTTCTCTTATTCCGATTCTTTTTAATGTTCGTCCTCTCTCTAGACTCTCAAAATAAGGTTCTCCAAATTTCTCTTAAACTTCTCTCTCATGCTTTGTTGAAATCATCTTTTTGTCTTCTATATATAGGTTTTCACCTTCAAGTTAAGGCAAAACTTTGAGTCCAAGTCAGGTTAGGATTCAAAATCCAGTGTCTAGCATCGTTGCTTTGCTCCTCAGCACTGTTGCATTATCCCGATATGCCTCTATTGCCGCGGCCTTGCTTCATGGTGTTGTAATGCTGATCTATTACTCTTCCAACACTGATGCCTTGCTCCTAAACTCTGTATCGCTGGCTTTCTACCAATATAAGCATTGCAGCGCCAACTCCCAATGTTGTATTTTTGCCTGGTTTTCCTTAGATTTACATCCTTAATGGCTTCATTAAGTTTAAACTTACAAAAATATCAATAAAACACATAAAAAAAAAAAGGCCTAATAATCATCCTTATAATAAACAAATGCCAAGCCTAAAATACTATAATAACAAGTGTAAAATACATTTATCAACTTGCAGATCGAGGACTTACTTTCCACAGTCAACCTATTTGCAAGGTGTGAACTCCTCGACAATTATACCAATGGTTCTCGAGTAGCTGATTGAGGAGTAAGTGGTTAAAAGACCCTTATAACCAATCCTCAAAGAGTGACCCATGATTCTTGAAGAATTCAAAGAGAGACAACACATTCTCCACATCCCCCATCAGAGCAGACATAGAGCACCAAGGCAACAACACCTTGATTCACAGGCTGCCAGCATAATCAAGGACGTGGCTTAACCTTCTAAGAAACCTATAAAAGAGAAGGCCAGGGTTCATACGCAGGGACAACAGACAAACTCTATGACCAATATAGAGAAAGGAGAAAAATAACAAGTAAAAACTCCAAAATATTTTGCTGGCGACCAACAATATCCTGATTTATTATTTCTTAGCCATATTTATTAGCTTAAGTATCAAAAAGTTTTTACCAAAAATAACTATCAACACAGCTTTGACCGTTTTTATGAGTGTAGTAATAGATCTTAAATGTCATGAAGGAGAGGATGTACTCAATGTGGAGCTATTTCTAGAAAATCTCATCCTTTGACCGAGTTCCAAGCTCATAGCTAAGAACCAAGTTTTTAACAAAAAACGTTACTTACGCTAGAATATATTCAAACAATTCTTTCAAAGTGGCTCCTAAGTCCATTTGAGATCACGCACCCAAACCTCATAACATTTCCTTTCAGATGATTTGCATCCCTATTCCAATTAACTCACTGTTTATTTATTACAATAGTAAGAAACCCAGCACCAAGAACTAAAATTTGGCAAAGCACACTACAAACTAGCTAGTGAGATAAATATATATGACCTCCAGTAAATACTTGAACTGAAGTTATTCTTGATGCATGAATATATAATTTTAATATTTTGTTTAGAACATGATGCTAAACATAAACATTTGTCAATATTGTAGAATATTATACTTTATGATCTTAACAATATGTAGTTCATCAAAAAATGTTGTGACTCCTATTTCATTCCAAAAAAAATACTAAAACAATTTAAGACGTTAACTCCATCATTCTATCATAAAGATTTGTGTTATTAAAAATAAAAGTTTATTTAACTCTTCAAACACACTAGAAGAAACAGATAAAATTGCCTATAAGAAGTACACTTAAATATATTGAGATTTATAACACATATGCTCAATAAAAACAAATCATCACTATTAAATTGCTTCTAGTTATTGACGGTAAATTAGTTCCAAGAAAGATATTTTCCTTTATCAATAAATAATAGCCATCCCGAAATAACCTAATAAATAATAAAAACTTAACTACAAAATAATCATCACTTAAATAGTTATAAATTGACTAACTAAAGAGTAATCTATAAGATGTTACGTTGAAAAATGAGATTTTAAATGCTAGATAAGTTAATCTACTCTTTCTCTCTATAGTTAAGAGATATGAAAACATATGCAAAGCATACATACTATCAGCCGATTTCATTTCATCACCTTTATAAACATGAATATTTATTATAGAGGCACCCTCAAAATATAGTAATCAACATAATTTCTTTACTAAGAGTTCAATAACTTGATATGCACTGTAGAACCATTCTCTGAACATGCTTGCAGCTTATCTTCCTTATACAACTGCAACAAAAAGGACGCAATACATCTAACCTTGTTTAGGAAAGCTGGCAAAATAATACACATCAGATTACTTAATACCATTTTTTTTTATATTTTAGCAAAGGAATCATATGATGGGGCTAGCCTTCTGATCTTGCTTAAGAGAAAACAATAGAAACAAAATTGAATTAATATTCATTTCTTTAATCATAAAAAAACATGCAATAATAGCTCTTCCCTGGAAGCTTGAGAGTTTTCAATTGTTTTACCTCAAAATTTCAAATATGTTTTAGTTCAGGCAAGGATTGAATTATTTATAAAAATGCAACTACTAAATTCATTCATTTTGCAATTGTAAGAAACACTTGGTAGGTGCAATTACAAGATTACAAGTACATTCAGTTTTGCTCAATTTTATTTCCAACCAAATAGCAACAGTAATAATAAATTATTTAAAAACTCTTACAAAAAAAATAAATAAGTTCATTCTTGCAAAGTACAAACCAAGAACACAAGTATTAAACACATTCATTTAGTAATTATAACAAACACTTGGTAGGTGCAATTATAAGACTATAAGTAACAAAAGAATCTTTAGAAATCCCGCAGAAAAAAAAAAGAAAAATCATTTTTAAAAGTATTAGATAAGAACATATTCCTAGATCTCAAGAATTTCATTCCAAAAAAAAAAATTCAAACACTTTCAAATATGGGTTCTCTTTTATTATCAAACCAAAATAATAATAAAATACTCTTTTTTAAAAAAACTTTAGCAAATAGTCATAATTTTAAGACAATTAATTAATTTAGCCATTAATAAATTTTTTTTAACTTTTTTAGCCAATTATTTAATTAATAAATAAAAATACCTTTTATTTTAATAGTATCTACTTCAGCGCATAGTACAACTAAAGTAAATAGTATCACTACAGCAATCTTTTTTATTTTTATTTTATTTATTTTATTTTATAATTAATTTTTTTATTTATAATGTATGACCTAATTAATTTATATTATTTACTTAAAAAAATATAAGAAAAAAGGATGGGGGGGAGGTTTTTGGTGCAAATGGGGTGACGATTTCCCCATCGCGCCCTATATTGGGCACAATAGTTTATATCACACCTTATATTGGGCACAATATTTTATATCCCATCCTATATAAGGTGAGATAAATTTTATCATGCCACATATTGGGCGCCCTATTATTTATCGTGCTCCATTTTAGGCGCGATATTATTTATCACATCTTTAAAGTGGGCGCAATTTTTTTTATCGCTCCCTTATTATGGACGCAATATTCTTTTTATCGCGCTCTCAAAGTGAGTGCGATATTATTTTATTGCATCACCAATGTTAGCACAATATTTTTTATTGTGCTACCAATGTGAGTGTGATTTTTTTATCGCGCTCTTAATGTGGCATGATTAATTTATATTATTTATTTAAAATTAAAAATATTTGTTTAAATTTGTATTTTTTATTTAATTATCAATAAATAAAATAAATATAATTTTAATAAACAAATACTAATGAAGTTTATATTTATTTATGAAAATTATTTCTTAATAACTTTTTATTTATGTTATTTATTTAATTTAATTTAACTACATTAAACAATTAATATTTTTTAAATTTTGTAGTAATATAATTTAATAATTATAAAATAATATAAATAAATAAAATAAACATAATTTTAATAAACAAATAAAAATTTTAATTTTGAATAAACAAATGATACTACAGCAGGCACTGTTCGCTATAACAGACCTTGTTCACTATAGTGGATACTATTAAAATAGTAAAAGGTATTTTTGTCCAAAAATGTTATATTTGGCTAAATAAGTTATAAATTTGAAATTGTGATTAAAATAGTTAAGTGGCCTAAATATTAAGGTATTTGCTCTATTTTTCAATAGCCAAGTATGACCAGAAATAAAAAGCCTAAGAGATTAGCGATAATATCATTGAAAAAGAATTAAAATACTCACTTGAAAGACAACCCTTAAATCAGAAAGTTGAAACAAAATCTTTTAAGGTGAAGAGACATTTGTCTTAATATCAAGTTCTTTTGGCAACACCATAAGCCTTTTCATTAGCGATAATAATACCTCAACTCTATAACTTTAAGAATATTGTCTATGTACGAGGATTGAGAGAATTCTATTAACCTTCTAATTCTATCTCTATAAAGCTTTATATCCAATATATAGAAAAGATATGCTAAATGTACTAAGAATTTTGGTTGAGTATATGGGTACTGCCCTTCTAAATTGAGTTAGTCCAGGAAAGGAATCTAGGAAAGAAGACCAGATAATCTTCAACCAAAAGACTACTTCTCGAGATGAGCTCTTTGAAGGAATCTTTCACTCTATTGCCTTTGAAGCATCTATGAATCTATTTCTCTTTGAGTTTTCTCTCTCAAATCTTTCATGGAGAAGTTCATACTCAAACAACTCTTGACTAACTGTAATATACCAACATCATTTTCAATAATGAGTTTGCCATCCACATTGAGAACCAAAAAAACAAATCATAATCCTACTAACCTTTCTATACACGCATACTTCCTCTTTATTTTTTATGAAACTAGACTCTCTGATTACTTCATTAAATGAAGATTTTAACTTCAGGAAGCCTACTTAAGTCCATATATGGACTTCTTCAGTCTATACACTAGATTAGAAGTTAAACTGGATGTAAACCCTTCAGGCTGCTCTATGTATATCTATTTTTTATATGCTAAATCAATAAAGTCATTTTTACATCCATCAATCAGATCTTAAAATCATAATATGTTACAATAGGCAACAAAATTCAAATCGACTTTAGCATGGTTATTGGTGAAAAGCTTTCCTCATAATTAATCCTAAATTTCTGAGTATAACCTTTTGCAACCAGTCGAGTTTTGAAGGTCTCTACCTTCCAATCAAACCCATGCTTTTTTGTAACCCCATTTACAACCAATAAAAATAATTTCTACAAGAAGCTCAACCAATTCCTAGATTTGATTATCATATATAAAGTCAATCTTGAATTTTATGACTTCTGGCCATTTTCACAGATCAATATTTACATCACCTCTTTATAAGTCCAATGATCGTTTTCTTCAACTAAGAAAATGTCAAAGACACTTTTAAGAATCAAACTATACTTAACATGTGGCTTTGAGATCCCTTTTGACTTATAGGAAAGGTATGTTAAAGGTATCTCACTCGATTGAGCCTGAGGTTTTATCATCAGTTCATAAAATTCTTGATTGACTTCATCAAGTTCAATTATTCTACAATTCCCACAATCCATGAGAAAATATTTCTCTAGGAAAGTGACATTAAAATATCTAATGAACTAATACTTGTAACCCTTATGTACAAGTTTATCTTATTATGTAACTTTTACATAGGCATGACAAACTTAAATCTTAATATACTTAAAACTCGGTCTCTCCCAGTCTACACCTTATAGAGTAGAGAAATGGCCTTCAATGTAACTCTATTCAACAACTGAGCAGCAACTAGAGCATAACTCTATAGATATTTTGAAGGTCGATAAAACTCATCATTGATCAAACCATATCTAATAAAATCCAATTCTTCATCTAAGAAACACCATTGTGTTAAGAAGTACCTAGAGGACTATACTGAGTAAGAATCTCATTCTTTTTCAAATGATTTTTGAATTCACTGCTTATATATTCATTGCGTCAATCTGATTGAAGGCATTTAATAACATACCGATTTTTTTCTTTACCTTGTGTCAAAATTCTTTGAACACTTCAAAGGTTTCTAATTTATGTTTCATCAAAAACACATATCGGTATTGAGACAAATAATTGATAAAGATAATGATGTTTCAAAACCCCTATAACAATGTGATTTATCGGACTATATACATCACTATATATTAAGGATGGGAAAAACAAATCGGTAACCGAAAAACCAATCTGATTGAAGTCATTTAATAACATGCCGATTTGCTTCTTTACCTTGTGTCAAAATTCTTTGAACACTTCAAAGGTTTCTAATTTATATTTCATCAGAAACACATATCGGTATTGAGATAGATAATTGATAAAGATAATGATGTATCAAAACCCCCTATAACAATGTGATTTATCAGACTATATACATCACTATATATTAAAGGTGGTAAAACAAATCAGTAATCGAAAAACCGAACCAAACCGGCTAGTTCGGTTTGGTCTGATTTTTTTAACAAAAAACCAGTTTGGTTTTTTTAGGGAAAAAATAAATCGGTCCAGTTCGGTTATCCCCAAAAAAATAACTGAAAAAAATTTAAAAAAATCAAAAAAATCAAACAAAAAAAACCCGGTTCGGTTTTTCTCATTAAAAAAATCATTTTCAATTTTATTTATTAAAAGAAAATCGAACCGGACCGTGCCCACCTCTACTATATATTAGTTTCAATAAATCAGTGACCTAGTGTCCAACACAGACAAAAGAAGATTTAGTCATTTTCCTTTGAATACAAAATTTATAAACTCGATAAGAATCTATGGAAAGATTAGTATCTGACCATCCTTAACTAGATAGACCAAGGCATAATACCTATAAGACCTACTCATATATACCATAATTCATATTATTTAAAGTTTTGATCTATTTATATTATTCACCTATACATTCAGGACATCTTTTATTGTATCTAAAATATAATGTCGTTCATCAACTAACACTTAGCTAACAAAATACTATCAACATCATATAAGTATAAGGGATTATTCTGAATATATATGATAAGCTTTAGTGTCCAACATAGGAAATGATATAATTTGTCTGATAATATTTGGTGCAAAATAATAATTATACAATATAATAGATCTACCACAAAGGAGAATGAACATAAAATGTCCAACAGCAACGAACTGTAGGAAATCACCATTTTCCATGCAAAATTGTATTTCTCCAGGTTGCAGTAATCTAACTTCACTCAGACTCTTTAACATATTACAAATATGAGAAAAAAATACGGTATCCAATACCTAACTATTACTAGCATCACATGCTAATAAAAGATTAATGATAGGTAAATATATACTTGAAGGGTTTTTCTTAACTGTAGCAAGGAACTTATGACAATTACATTTCTAATGTTTATCCTTACCGCAATAGAAACACTTTCTTTTACCTTTGTTATCTTTCTCTGTCTTGGATATCATTGTCTCTGCAAACTGACTGGCTGCATCTATTTCTCCCTCTTCTTGCCTCTAGACTTCCTAAAAACCTTCAAGGTAGAAGATGAAGCACCACTTTGAACATATAAGGTTGCCACCCTATTTGTGTCCTCACAAGCTGTCTTCAATAGATTGTGTAGCTTAGCATATGTAAGAGTCAACTCTTACATATTAAAGTTCATGATGAACTGTACAAATGACCTCGGCAGAGATTGAAGAATCATGTGCACATGCTCTCTCTGAAGTCAACCAATATAAAGGTGAGGATATATGATTCGATACTCAAATCATCATCCATGTAATTCTGATATGTCTTAAGCTTTTTCAAAGTAGCTTATCAGAAACACCTCTGAGTGTTTTCTGATTAATAAAATATCCAAGCTGTTGGGAATTCGAAACTATTCTAAGATTCATAAGTCAGTCTCAATAGCTTTTAGCACCCTTCAATTGGTGTGCATCTAATATGTATACCAACGAATTACTTAAAGTCATCCTATCTTCATAAGATAAAAAGAAGAGATATTAATGAAACATTTCAAATTGTTATAATGCTTTAAATCATGCATATAACTATTATATATTTTCAAACTAAAGACATCTTCCCACTACTTTATATATTCCCTTTAATATCTCTAATGTGAACATAAAAGTTTAAATATTTAAACTTTATAATGAAAAGTATACCCAATTAGCATTTTTTTCAACCTTATGCTTTAACAATATTGGTCTTTGTAAACTCGAAAAGTAGACAACTCTAGTCAATTGTATCTTATGCAACTCTTACCTTTGATTCTAAACACACTTTATCCTTACACTTTAGTAATTTTGGGTAAGTGTGTTCTAGATTAACTTGTCAATAATCAAATATAAGTTACTAATACTACCCTTACACTTTAGTAATATTGAGAAATATGTTAACTTACATTTGTTTCATCTCATACTTACTTGGCATAGTTCAAATCACTTCAACTAATCCCTCATTCTTTAGTAATATTGAAAATACCAATATAATCCATCTAATACCTTTTGACAAGACAGACTATGTATAACATTTTCTTAAAATGAAATAAATTTTAATTTGATTAAAAGAGATTTTTAAACAATCTACACCCATGGGATATTTTTTTCAAACAAATTTGTTTTACCTAAGTACAATTAACCCTTACTAATAGGCTCCCATTGTGGTTAACAATGTAAACAAATAATCACAGTTTATATCTACAAAATAATCATATTATTGCATAAAATCAATATCACATGCAGTTAAATATATAATGGAGTGAATGGTTTAAACATTAAGGCATTAGGAGTTAGAACACCCCAACGTTACGCCCCCAGCGTTAAGGAAGCACTTCCCTAACGTTCCCCTTGAACGCCCTAGCATTATAAGTTTTCAACGCCCCCACATTATCATACAATGGCCTAGCATGACAAAATATGATGCCCTTATGTCAATTCTAGTGCCCAGAATGCCCTAACACAAGAAATGTAACATCACGATAGTCAACCTAGTGTTACCAATGCTTCTGCGTCAGATACATAACTACCCCAATATTCATATTAAAGCTTAAATCACCCCCGCATTACATGCACAACGTCCTAGTGTTCATCCCATTTTTATGAATAGTCCTGAACTACGTATGCAACATCCTAGCATTCACTTGAATAATGATCTAATACTACTATCTCAACTCTAGAAACTGTAGCACCCATTATTCTTAGGCACCCAAACAACACAAATCAATCCATTTTAACCCAAAACAGCACACAACATGCTCTATTACCACTCTTATTTCTAATACTATTATGCATGCATCAGATTGTGTGACCATTAAAAATAAAATGCATGTCATACATATATTATGCAGTTGAATTAAAATCTAATTTCTATTTCAACAATTACACATTGAATTTAAGTCTAATAGAATAACAGAAACTTATCTTTGAAGACTTTTGAAGTAGAATCGATTTTATAGGTCTTACCTTAAAGTGGATTTGTAGGCAACTCTTCTCAATGCTAGTGGGATTATAAAATCTAAAATAGCAATTAGATTATGCAGCAACTCTTGCTGTGGTTCTCAAAAGTTTTGCCAAACATGATATGAGGACTAAATTGCAACACTTACAATTTTTCCTTCAAAAATGATCGTGTAACACACTTTGTCAAAATGCAAACATTTTGCATTTTATGCCTTTAACTCTTGCTGCTTGACACTCCAACAAAGAACCAAGCATAAGTCATGCAAGTTGCCAAGTGTCCCATTATCTTGCCATTCATAATACCACTTGTCACAAAAATAGCCATATGTCACAATCTAATTGGATAACAATAATTATTAACCAATTGAATAATAAGCTTAACACTTAAACTTTGACACATCCTGAGAGAATCTGGAACAAATTTTACTTTTTGAAACTTTTTCAAATCGAACTCTTTGTACCTAGTTTATTATTTCAGTCTTAACAAGTACACTTCATATAATGAAACTCTTTAGGTTCACACCTGATTTGTCTTATGGAACTCTTGAACAAGTCTATGAATAATGCTTTACATACACATTACGAATATTACAAATTAACGCACTATACAAGTTGAGGTTAAATATATTCGTATAGTCTCTCTATCACCTATATCCTTAAAGAGTACAAACATAAATCATCGTCGTTAAATCTCTACATACTCAACCACAAACCTTTCTCCATATTTGTATTTCTATAAATAATATCTGCAAAGACTTTGTGATATTATTTATTCTTACAAAAAAATATTTTTCGGGGTTCATGCTTATGGCCATAAGAATTTATGAAATACAATCTCAAAGTATCAAGATATAGAACTCACCCTTTTGAGCTGACAAATTCTATATTTATGCACACCGAACTCTATGAGCATTGGACCATATCCAACAACACCTAAAAGTCAGATCATGAAATGTCTCTGATATGCGTGGAACAAAACATGGTGGCTCACTCACAAGGACACCATGGCACTCAAGTCAAAAGACTCCAAATACTACTCAACTCAAGAAGACCCTTCAGTTGACAACTTTATGTGATGTCGATTAGAGGTCTTCACGAGTCTATTCAATAACCAGACTTTACTAAATACTTGCATACTTATACGAGCTTCCACTAAGCTAACAGTCTACTAAGATTAATTGTCTAGACAATCCAAATCTAGGCATATACTTATCCAAAAGGTGTATCAATCGACTTGTGTCGGCAACCATAGATTAAGAATGATGTCTTCGAGAATATACTACATAATGACATTTCTTAACACTATTTGTAACTCCTTACAATTATATCATTATCAATATATTCTTAAGTCTTTGTCTTGTTTTAGAAAAGGTTCTAACCCTTACAATGCTAACTCTTAGTGCTGACATAAACTCTTTATATCAGATCTAAACTCTTTAGATCTATAATGTCTGAAAATAACAAGCTAGTACCATATATAAATGTTAACGATTTATTAAATTTACATTGTATAAATATTAAATAAATATCCATACAAAATTAAACATGTAGGCATCATTTTCAACAATAATAACTAGTAATTTTTTAGAAGAAAATTATATAAATTTCAATGTATATATAAGATCATTAGTCATTGTCTTCAAAGAGATAATTTGGTTGATTAAATTTGCAAGTATTTCGAGGGTGGAGTAAAATGGGGTGTGTAATAATAATAATAATAATAATAATAATATATTTAAAAAAATATTATCATGAATATTTTTAAAGTAAAATTTAATTATTATAATACTCACCCAGCCGTTAGGGAATATTTCTTGAAAGGCAACAGAATTTGTATCAAATAATGTAAAATGATTAAATTACCTTTTTAGACATAAAAAAATAATGAAATAACTATTTTACTTGCAATAAATAAAATGCACAATTTCTCAATACTGAGCGGTTAAATTATTTGACTTTTATACTTTTTTGAATAAATTAATATCAATAGCATATTATAAAAATACCCTTACTCAAAATATTAAAATAAATGACTTTTATTCTTTAAATTGACTTCCAATGCAAAATTGATTTTTAATAATAAAATAATATACTTATTATTTTTTAAATATTAAAATGGTAAATGGTAATACAACATAAAAGCAATCAATATAAACATTTTTTTATTCACTCATCGTAAATAATATTAATCAAATAACATTAACCATAAGAACTAATTAATTGTGTTTATATAAAAAAATAAATTTAAAAAATAAAAAAATAACCATGATCATAGCCAAATCCACTAGCCCCAACAACTAAAATTCTCTTATATTCTTGCACGTCATCCCTCAACTGCAAGTCACCCCCAACACGCAATGTTCACTCTCATTTTCAAATTCAAAATAAAAAATTTAAAAATGAATCAACCAAATTTAGCTCAAATCGTAAAAAGCAAGTAGCAAAATCAATGCATTACTAGATCACATCGGCAAAATCAATATTCACTCTCATCCCTGAACCGTGCCTCCTTTCATGGTCTTATTTACCTTTTTTTTAATTTCTTTTTCCTTTAGATTTCTCGACTGTTTGGGGAAAAAAAATAATATCTAGGGCTAAGAAAGCAGAAAAAATTTGCTCAGAGTGAGAGAGATAAAATTGCCCAAGTACAACTGCCGTGGCAAAGGGGCGAGTGAGATAGTGAGGAGATGATTAGGAGAAAAGCGAGTTCGGAGCAAAAAGAAATGTAGATCGCAGCCAAGCGCGGCTCCCGCAGCAAAGGAGCGAGTGAGATGGTGAGGAGATTGAGAGATGACGAGAAAGAAGGTGCGTAGGAAGCAAAAGGAAATGTGGATCATGGTGAGTGAGATGGGGAGCTTAAAGCATATTAGGATTTGAAGAATAAAAAACAAAAGAAATTCTTAATAAAATAAAAAATAAAAAAATTATTTTTAAGTTTTAAAGTGTATTTGAATATAAAAATAAAAGTGTTTGAATATAAAAATAAATGTTCAAAATAAGGGTGTTTGGACTGGAATGATAATATTATCATTTTTTTTTAATTAATTTTAATAAAATATTTTTTTATAGTTAGATATTATTGTATATTTTTTAAATTAATGGGTATTATTAAAATTAAATCTTACTTTGAAAGTATTCATAATAATATTCTTATTTTTTATAAAAAAAATGAATAACTAGTCATTAACTTATTTTTTTAATCATTAATAAATGTAATATCATTGATTAAAATTATTTATATTATATCTTAGGACAGTTGATATAAAATTAGACTAATTATAAGGATATTACATAATATAGTACTATTGATATATGTTTGAATCTAAGTCTTTTATTAGAAGAGATATAAATAATTTTATTGCGGAAGACCATCCCTATCTCTACCCTTACTGAGGGTGGAGAGTCCTACCTTCAAATAAGAGAGACAAAACAATTCTTACATAGAAGGTACAAAAAACAACCCTCACACAAGGAAAAATATATAAAATACTATATATCATACATTCTCACATGTTCTAACACTACCTATATAAATCATAATCTACACCAAACAACAGATAAACACATTTAAGTTATAATGATTGTGAGGAGACTTTATTGTTGTCGGAGATTGTATCCTCACCGAATCTGGATCGAGCATCTGCCAGTGAGTTAGGCCTGCTCGGTAAGCCATGGCTGCTTCTTATAGTAGATGGCAGCAACAATTGTTAGTAAGAAAATAATTTTGTTTAATAAGCGGATACCAAATCGTCTTGTTCATAATTACATGTATGAGATACAAAATTATCTATATTCCTCACTTTAATCAATTTTAAATCGAATGACTGTAATCTTTATTATTATTCTCAATCTTTAAACTCACATGTGTGGACACGTGGATACTCCTTTCATCTTCAAACTCATGTGTACCAAAATGTCGGAGAATAAAAGTAAACTTAATTCTTTTTCCCATAAAAATACGTAAAAGGAATTATTCTTATGAATTTTGTATTATGTTTTACTACTTCCTACCTTTTATATGAATCTCCCTTAGATATTTGGAGCTTGATTAAGATTAGAAATTTAAAATTTGATTAGGATTTGAATTAATTGAGAGATTATAAGACCCTTGGGCTTATTAACTTTAACTTAAAAAGTTCAATCCCAATATCTCATGACCCACCAATACTTCTAAGTTAATCTCATGTTATTTCACTAAATGTCAAAGGTTGTACTCTAGTAAGCCACATTAATGAATAAAAGCCATTTAATTAAAACCCTTTTAATTAAATTATGCTTGACCTTTAGACCAACCATAATTGCTTAACTTAAGCTAGGTCATAGAAAATTTTTATTGCATATTTAATGACTTATTTACCCATAAGTCACTGAATGCTTTAATATGTCTATAATTTTATTTGAATGAATAATTTATTTAATAAACCGTATCCACATATTCAAATGATCAAGTACTGCAAATAACTTAGGTGGATGGTATTTATTAGATTCCACCTTATAAATATATATTTTTATGATCTATGAAATTATATCTCTAAGCTATCGAGGTTTTGACTATTTATATAGATTCCACTTTGTGATAACTCAGAGGATATAAAACATGAATGTAAGTTTACTACTTACTTGAGATTAAGGTCAATTAAACTTGTTAAAGTTTTTATAAATTAAGATCAACGACATTTAATTAACCTGATCGAAATTTATAATAATTCTATTTAATGTATCATATACATTAATTTTTATACTCAAAATTTTTATTTCAATGATTAAGGTAAATTATCCACTGTAAGAAATAAAAAAAACTATAACCTTAACAAAATAAAATGCCAATTAATAATTGTGAACAATATTTATTTTATAAAAAAATTATGATTTATATTTTTTGTATTTATATTATATATCTAATACTTAAATAACATATTTTATAAATATAAACTCATCAATATATACTTAAATATATATATATATAAATAAATTTATTAATTAAATAAAATATTATTATATATATTTTAAAAACACAAAATAACATTACATAAGTCTGAACGCTGACCAAAGTATTAGTAGTGGTCGAAGTTTTCACTGGAGAGATAACCATTAAGTAGAAAATAATTTGTAAAAAAAAAAGTAGAAAATAAATTCGAAATAGATTATAATAGGTGGGAAAAGGTGAGGAGGCTGTGCGTCCACTAGAGAAGGCCCCTTCTCCAGTGGATATAGAGGGATACGGGTAGCAACCGGTAGGGTTAATGTGTTTTGATTTGGGAGAGTTTTAATGTGAGAGAAAATTAGAAAGAGAAGCAACAAAAGTTTTTGCTTCCGCAACTTACGTCATTAACTCCTTATAATACGTAATTTTGCCATTGGCTAAACCAATGAAACTTAGTGAAAGCGTGGTGGTGACCCTGACTTGTAACGCTTCTCTTCTCTCACAGCTTGTCATTATCGTACCATAAATACTCCCGTAACCCGAAAGTCTATTTCCAACAACCAAAATTTCTTTTCATAATCTCTCTCTTCTTGTCCCCACCATATTATTCTCCGGCGACCGCCCGATCCGACGCTCCTGATGCTCTCTTGCATATACTTGTTCAAGAACTGGTATGTAAATGTCATCAATAACATACATGGAGCATTTCAAGATTATTTGTTGAGAGCTTTTTATTTTATGAATGAGTTGTGAGCTTCTGTTCAATTTGAAATGTTTTTATTGCATTTCCAGGTGGTTTACTAGAAGATCAATCATGCTTTGGGCCGTGGTGGTTGTTTTTGTTTTGGTGCTTCCTCTGGTGTTGCCACCATTGCCGCCGCCACCGCCGATACTGTTGTGTATTCCTGTTTTCATGATGATTTTACTCGTTTTCTTGGCGTTAATGCCGTCGGAAATGCCTGATACGAACCTTATAAACTCTGTCTAATGCCAAAAAAAAGGCCGCATCTCTATCGTATTAGCGTTATTTTCTTTTTCTTCGGAGACCGAATGCTGAAACTTTTGCACAGGGACTGGGAATTTTTCTTTCTATTGTTAGCAGTCTAAGCAAAGCAAGTTCTTTTGTAAGTAAAGAAATGCTTAGGTTTAATTTTATGGTGCATGCTATTGAATTGGTTCCGTAGGTTTCTTCCATTTCCCTTTTGAATAATCTATTGTTTATTTCTCTTCCCTGAAATTGAAATACCTTTTACATAAAAAAATTATTCTCACATATAATGATGAAAATACAATATAGTTCTTCTTAATTGAACTTTATAGGAAAGAAGTTGGAGAAAAACAATTTGTTTCTCCAATACGTATCAAATCCCAGCACCTGGGACCCACCAAATTTGACGTGCCAAATCGGAGATGATGAGTAAAGTTACCTCATAGATCAAAGGGGTATGTAATTCAATGTTTCTAGTTTAACATGTGAAACACGAAAAATGCAAGGATGAGAGGACAGTTAATGAGGCCTTCATTGAGTCAAAATTCAGTTTTTATTGGAATTGGCAGCCGGATTGCGTATATTGGACTCCATTTGTGATGGTACGATTTTTTTTTTTAAAAAAAGAAAGTACAAGCGTTAATTTATTGGACGAATGAAATATATATATTTTTAAAAATATTTTAATTTTTAATTTAATTGTTATAATTAATTTAATATTTGTTTTTTAATATATATCACGTTGCCGTTATTAATATTCTATTAAATAATTTTTAATTTTTAAGCAAAAAAATTAATATAAATTAATTTTTATTTCTCTCACTTCAAATTTTCATTTTCATTTCTCCCTTTCCTCTCAGCTCCCTTCACCCGTTAAAAAGAACCTAAAACCGGCCCTGTTTTCTATTTTCCTATTTCTTCTTTTTATCTTTCTCATCTCTCTTTATTATAAATTTTAAAAAATATTTATTAAAAATTGATGATTCAATAATTTTATATGAATTAAAATTAAGATGAATATTAAAAAAATAATTATTATAAAATTAAATATATATTAAATGTATTAAAAATGAACAAAATTAAAAATTAAAAGAATGAATATTATTCACGTTGACGAAATTATTCACAATGAGCACTATTTATAAGGGGAATACTGTTTACGTGACAACTTATAGTATTACTTGTTTTGACTCAATTGATTTCTTTAAGTGAAATTAAAATTCATACAAATAAGAACTGATATTCCAACTAAGTTTAAAGTTTTTATGAATGTTTTACTTATTATATAAACTTTTTTAAACACAAGAGAAAGTCAAATATCTACGATTTGAAGATGTAAACTATAAAAGAGAATATAGTAGACAGGTAAACACTAATTATTGTATGTACTATGGTGGAACATTTTGTATAGACAAATTATTCTTTGAGAACAAAGAGAGGTAATAGATTCTTTTGACTTAGATGTTTGAGTTATTCTTGTATTCTTTATAAAAATATCTTATGAGAAGATATTAAAAGGTCCTGCGGAGATTATAGTGTTCAATGAGAGATACTTAGAGATCTCTATAAAAAAATACTAAGGTGATTTATGTAGATATTTAGAGGTCTCTACATGAGGTATTATGAGATTTTGTAGGATCATTGATGATATAAAAAAATACTTAATGATCTATATCAATAAAAGAACCTAGATTATGAATCTTTCGTGAACGTATACATTTACGGGTTGAGTTACATACATCTTGTGTTTTGTTGTTGATTTATTTTATTTATTTATTTTGGTGTGTTGATTATATGTATTCTTATTTATTTGAGTTATAACTTCCTCACGTATACAGAAGAATATCAAAATTACAACTTAATTGATGCCATAAAAATATTAAATTGAAGAACATAAATTAATACCGCAACAATATAAATAAATACTCCCGTATTTCAAACTTTGAAACTAACAAAACCTTCAACTTCAACACTCTCTTACAAAATCATGTCTTTATTCAATAAATATCTAAAAAAACACATGAAAAAATAGGCTTTGGCTTAAAACGAGTATGAACCATTTTTTAGTTTTCTCCTCACCGAAGAGCTGGGGAATACATTTGTTTTTATTAAAAAAAAAATAGGGATTGAGAAAATTCATCTCACTTTTTTGGGTCATTTATTTTTCAGCATATCACGCCAACTCTTCCAACTTCTACGGTACCACATCCACTACAATGAAAAAGGTTAGATAAAACAAAAAGAACAACCCCATTGAAAGTGCTACACTACAATGAATTTCACATAACTCTTCGTTTATTATCCAAATTAAATTGAAGTACTACACGTCTATTTCTCCGCCTATCTGAATTGAATGACATAAATTTGGGCCTTTCAATACAAACTAACATGTGAGGAGAAATATAAAATATCTAAATGATATGCCACATTTACTCACTTTTACTTTTAATTCAAATTGGCCACAACGGTTTCATCAATTCATGAGTATTATGTAAATAACTAATGTGAGTTTAATTTAATTTTGTTTAATTTCATTTTATTTTCTTATTTTTTAAATTAACATTATCTTTATTTTAAAATTAAAATTAAAAAATATATATGTTTAAAAGTACTCTTTTATCTTTAAAAAGTAATTTTTACACTTATAATAAAAAAAAGACTAATATAATATATATTTAAAAAATAAAAATTAAGTTGATATAAATTAATTAAATCAAAGATTAAAATAATATTTTTCTTAAATTAATGAAAAAAAACGGAAGAGAGACAAAATAAGCACGATAGTTAGAAGTCAAAGATAACAAAAAGAGAAGAGGGAGGAAACGAGGAAAGGCACGTAGGAGAGTAATTTGGTATAATACAAATCTGACATGCAAGAGGACACGTGGAAGTAAACAAAACTATTTAATTTTACTATGGGCTTTAGCTTTAGATCCATCTGTATCTGGTTCACAAACGTTTCCTTTTCATTTTTCTGGTTATTGTTTCGGTCGTAAAAGTTGAGCTAATATTAATCTATTATGCAGACGGCGGACACATTAAATTTCTTTCGGCCAGAAGAATATTTGCTTAAAAGCAAAAAATTTCTTTTCTCACGTGCACAATAAGATCTGGCAAAAGAAGATCATTGCTTCCTACTTCAACAAGGAAAGTACGTACATTTTACCACTCGAGTATGAGTGCTAGCTATGTTAATTTATACCTTACCTCAAAGTTCATATGTGTATGCATCAAATTAAGTAGTACGTACGTTATGCTAAAAAGTCGTATTGTGTTTATGTTTATTTGTTAAATATATTTGGTATCCACAAAGTCGAGGTATAAATGACAAGCTTAATTGAAAATAGTTATGAATTGTCTATATTTAGATAAATTTTAATAATTTGTGTAGTGTTTAAATAAGTGAAAATATATAATGTTAAAGATAATAATATAATTGTTATTATTAATTTTACATTATTTTATTCATATTTTATAATCACAATTATTCATTATTATATATTTGTGTTCATATTATAATTAGTTTAGATTGGAGTTTATATAAAAGTTAATTCTATAACTATTTGATAATGACCAATATAATAAAAATATAGTTCACCGATAGTTACCGATTTTCTCTCAACTCACTAATTCTCTCTCATTCTTCTATATTTCTCAATTATTTAATATGGTATTAGAGCAATTTGTTCATCATTTCTAACATAGTATCAGAGCAATCTATTTATTATTTTTAATATGGTATTAGAGCCATATGATTCTTGGTCTTCTTCTTCTTCCGTTGGAACAGTATTTTTAGGTACTATTCACCTACCATTGGCGACTGTTCTCAAAGTTAAGTATGAACCTTGGCCTCACTTTCCTTTCTTAAAGTCTGTTTCTTTTCATGTCTGGACCTTGAAATTTTTTTTGGTCACTATTCACATACCATTAGGAATTGTTCATTCGCTGCCGTCATTATTCATAAACCAAAATTTTGCTAAAACTCTATTTTCGATCATAGATTAGTCGAGCAAGTCTATCTAGCTTTCATTTCGGCCAAAACAGTTTCCATTTACATATAATCGAACAGTTTTGAGGTACTATTCACCAATGTCCAATACAATTTTGATCACTATTCACACCGTTGATTACTATTCAGGTGAGTGAATATACATCGCCCACCTCAAAAGACATATAACGTTTCGACCATTCCAACCCCATTGGAATCACTTCAATCCGATATTGACATAGCTCGTAATCACCTCTCAAACCTCTTGGTCACCATCCATCATTAAGGATGGTAGCGAACTAGATTTGGGATAGATATCTCTAAACCCGTATCCACATCTGCATAAAAAATAAAATACCAAATCTTTTTTAAACCTATTGCGAGTTTGAAGTACTATTATCAAACCCACACTTGCGGGTATATATATATTACTAAACCTGCAATGGATTTTTCGCAGATTTTAAGCAGGTTTTGAATTAATATAATAAAAAAAAAATTATAACTTTAGTTTATTTGAAAATTCATAAAATAATTAAAATAATATCAATTCTAATTCTAATTTTATTTATATTAAATGCTATAATTTTAATTCTAATTTCAATTTTAATTACATTAAATGTTATAATTTCAAATTCAATTTTGATTTTAATTATGTTAAATGTTATAATTTTAATTACGTTAAATATTATAATTATAAATTCAATTTTAATTACATTAAATATTATAACTTCAAATCCAATTTTGATTTCAATTATGTTAATGTTATAATTATAATTATAATTTTGATATCAATTACATTAAATATTATAATTCTTATTCCAATTTTAATTTCAATTACGTTAAAATATAATAATTTCAACTCTAATTTTGATTTCACTTATGTTAAATGTTATAATTCTAAATCGAATTTTGATTTCAATTATATTAAATTTTATAATTATAATTATAATTTATAATTTTAATTACATTAAATGTTATAATTCAAAATTCAATTTCGATTTTAATTACGTTAACTGTTATAATTTCAATTCTAATTTTTATTTCAATTATGTTAAATATTATACTTTTGATTCTAATATTGAATTCAGTTATGTTAAATGTTATAATTTTAATTTTCAATTACATTAAATATTTTAATTATAAATCTAATTTCTATTTCAATTACATTAAATACTGTAATTTTAATTTCAATTTCGGTTACGTTAAATGTCGTAATTCTAATTCTAATTTCAATTTTAATTACATTAAATGTCATAATTTTAAATTTAATTTTAATTTCAATTACGTTAAATGTCATAACTCCAAATCTAATTTTGATTTCAATTATATTAAATGTTATAATTATAATTTTAATTTCGATTGTTAAATGTTATAATTCCAAATCCATTTCAATTACATTAAATATTTTAATTCTAATTCTAATTTTAATTTTATTTACATTAAATATTATAATTTTAAATTCAATTTCAATTTTAATTGTATTAAATGTTATAATTTCAAACTCAATTTCAATTTTAATTACATTAAATGTTATTATTCTAAATCTAATTTCATTTTCAATTTTGATTGCATTAAATATTTAATTCTAATTATAATTACAATTATAATTTTAATTACGTTAAAGTTATAATTTCAAATCCAAATCCAATTTCAATTACGTTAAATATTCTAATTTCAATTTTAATTACAGTAAATGCTATAATTTCATTTTCAATTTTAATTACAATTATTAGTCCCATTTGAACTAATTTTATTTATTTATTATTAAACGGTATGAGCGACATCAAACTAAATCTAGACTTTTTAATGTGAGCTAAAAATAAATATAAAAAAGATCAATTTATTTTTTTATTTTTCTTTAATTTTTTTTAAAAAAAATGTAGTATGTACAGATACTCGTTGCAGGTATTCACAAAATTTTCATCAAATTCATAGCCGTACTAAATCCGTTGGGGTTTTAATTTTGTATATTAAATCCCTACCAAACCCGCTTCAAATCATACCAAATCTTTCCCAATACGGGGGGATTTAGCGGGTTTGCAAGTTTTTTTACAATCCCTATCCATCATCCAACTTAGATCCTGCCCATTTCCTAACGCGATACTATACATTACCCATACTAGGTTGTTCAGAGGATACTGGCCATCTCAGTGCCACCAAAAAATCCTTTCCAATTGAGGTCCTTATACGTATATGCACCTCCACATGCCACTGCTCCTGTTCACCTTCCAACTCCGATATGTTCAATTCTCTTGCCAGTGAATCTACACCTCACCACCAGTTGACTCCTCTTTATTAGATCTATCTATTTATGGTGTCGGTTTTCTTATTTGACACCCCGTTTTTCAGTAGGGACCTTACTAAAAATGTTTCAAACTTCTAAGGTTGGTTTAAAATTTCTCTATATCTTTAGGGTCATTCTATAATTTGTATAAGTTTTAGGGTAATTCTATAATTTTTAATAATTTTTCAGGTTGCTTTATAATTTTTATAATTTTGAGGTCATTTTGTAATTTTTTAAATGAGCCTTTAATTTATGTATTTCTAAATAAAGTGGTGGATAATTGATCAACGCGTTTGTCACTTTCTGACAATTTAGTCACTCTCCAACAATGTTGTCATTATCAGAACATTATCACTCGTCAGGAAGGCATTACAACGTTGTCACTCTATGACAAATGGTTGCATCTCTCTGATGATGGTGGCATCCATTTTCGATAATAGTTTTCTCTCTCTCTCTCTTGGGATAATGGTTGCCTCATCTGACAGCGATTGTCTCTCAACTATACTACCATAACTATAATCTCATTTTCAAACTCAAGTATCTGCGATCTTGAATTTGAGGGGAATGTTAAAAATAATAATGCAGTCATCATTATTGACTTTATATTATTATGTTCACACTCTATAATTACAATTGTTGACTATCATATATTTGTGTTCATATTATAATTAGTTTAGATTAGAGCTTATATAAAGACTCATTTTGTAACCATTTGATAATAACCAATATGATAGAGATGTAGTCCACCGATGGTTACCTTTTCTCTCAACTCACTCACTCTCTCCCACTCTTCCACATTTCTCAATTATCTAACATGATATCAGAGTAATTTACTCGTCATTTCTAACATAGAGAAATGACTTTATTGATCCTGATAAATATTTTATCTATCTTTAACATCTCTATGTTCTCAGTAATTCTAAAAAATGTCTCTATTGTTTTAATAGTTCTCTTAAAAATTTACTCTTTGGTGTTTTTACTATAATAACCTTAATGTTACAATTAATCGATGCTTGTCACCAATTGATCCATCTAAATAGTATAAAATTATCAAAATACCTAAAATTAATTGAATAGAATAAAATTAAAAATCATAAAATTATATAAGTACCCTCAAGTTAGTGAAAAGACAAAATTAAACATCCTAAAATTGCATAGATGCCTTCAATTCAGAGAAATAAGACAAAAAAAAAATTGAATTGCATAAAAGCCTTCAATTTCAACTCTCACCCAAAAAAGAAAAAAAAAAATAGAAATAGCACCTCATAAACTGATGAAAGCAAAACGAAATTCTGAAGAATTACAGTCTACAATTGAGGATTAATTATTGGGGTAATAACTAAAAAGTAACTGCAAAACAAATAATTAATGTACAAAATGAAATTAAGGAGGAGAAAAACCCAAAGAGACTATATTTCCTATTTTCCTTTGTGAGTAGTAGGTACCCTTCTCTTACAAGGTATTGACTGTAAAAACTAGTTAATCTTCAAATTAACTTTCATTAGTTTCATTAATGGGTATGTCAAAGCATTTTCTTGACAAAAATTAAGAGATTTGCTAATTGTCGTGTCATTATTAAAATCGGATTTGAATGATTCTGAGTGGTCTAATAAGTCCTGTTTAGTAAACTATATTTCGAGCAGTTGTTGAAATAATAGAAACTTGATCAAAATGTCAAAATGGTAATGCGTGCTTTGTCAAATTAAAGCCGACATCAATCTAATAAATTTTTTAATTTTAGTTGTGATCCAAAATAGCCATGATCTCTTTGAACTTATCTGAAGCATAGAGGCCATAAATTTGTTACAGCCCTTAATCAAGATGAAGTTGCAAATCTTAGTGGAATCAGCTCAATGAAATTGCAATCTGTAGACAGAAACCCTGCCTGGAAAAATTGAATGGTCTATTGTGGATCACAACTAAATTATAAGAAAATTGAGAAGATGAAGGGTTCTTTTGAGTTTTTATTTTGGCTGAAAATAAAAAAAAATAAAGGGAGAAATAAAAATGATAAAAAGGGGGAAAATGAAAATAACATTTGGGGGGATATGAAAGTTTTTAATATTTAAAAAAAAGAGTAAAATATGATGGTCAAAATACATTTTTTACCCTTTAAAAATAATTTTTTAACAAAATCGTAATAATGATAGGGACGTTTTTAATATTATTATTGGGAATGTAAGGATATTTAAGGTAAATATTATATTTGTCAAAGACTAACAAGTCATTTTTCCGTGAAAATATTAATAAAGATATGATAACATGTTTATGAATTACATCGAAAATAATTCAATGCAACTAAGTTAAAGGGTAATTTATAATTGCTTTTTCACAAATTCTAAGAATTTTAAGATTTGATTACTACTTTTCATTGGAGTTTTTTAAGGATTAGTATTATATATTTTAATTGCCAGGCTTATGAATTACATTAAAATTCATTAATTGCAAATAAGTTAAGAGTAATTTATAATTGCCTTTTCACTAATTCGACAAATTTTAAGATTTTGATGATTACTTTTCATTAAAGTTTTGTAAAGATAAGTATTATATGCTTTAATTATTATAAACTACTTCATAATTTTTTATTGTGAAGAAAGTTTCTATTAGATATTTTATGTTATTTTATATTTTTAAAATATGTGTGATAATATCATATTAGATTAATAAAATTTATTCATATATATATAATTGAGCATATCTTAATGAGTCCATATTTATAAAGTATATGATTTATGTATTAGGTATATGATGCTAATACAGAGGGTATAGATTATAAGTTTTTTATAAATTAAATTTAGTTCGCAACCATTAATGAAAATGTGCATTTTATTATGTAAGATTGTAGTTTTTCTACTTTTTATAGTAAATGATTTGCCTTGATTATTGAAGTAGAGACTTCGAGTAAAAAAAATAGTATATATGTTATATTGTACAAGACTACTATGAATTTCGATCTAGTTAACTAAATGTCGTAGATCTTAATCTACAAACACTTTAACAAGCTTAATTGATCTTAATCCTGAGTAGGTAATGAACTTACATTCATGCATTGTATCTTTTGAGTTATCACGGAGTGAGATCCAAATAAACAGTCAAAACCTCGATAGCTTGGAGATATAATTTCATGGGTTGTAAGAACATATATCTGCAAGATGAAATCTAATAATTAATATCTACCTAAACTGTTTACAGTACTTGATCATTAGAATCCGTGGCCACAATTTATTCAATAAATTATTTATTGAATGATAATATTTATTGGTAAATTTATTTACAAATATAAACATATTAAAAGTGGTCATTAGAGCATTCAGTGACTTAGGGGCAAATAAATAATTAAATAGGCAAGACATTTTTTTTTATGGCCTAGTTTTAATTATGTACATCAATTAGAGGGTCAATTAAGTGGTTATTATTAGTCTAAAGACCAAGTCCAATTTAATTAAAATGAGTTTTAATTAAATGAGCTTTTACTTTATAACATGAGTTACTAGAGTATAGTTCTTTGGTTTTTAGTGGATTAGCCTAGGGTTAACTTAGAAGAATTTGTGTATTATGAGATAATAAGGACTAGGCCTTTTAAGTTGAAGCTAGGAAGCTTATGGGTCTTGCAGTCCCTCTACTAGCTCAAATCTTAATCAAAATCTAATTTTCCAATTCTAATCAAATTCTAAATACCTAAAGGAGATCCCTATATATATATATGATAGGTATGAAGTAATAAACTACTACAACCATATAGAAAAAAGAATTCTTTTTACGTATTATTATGTGAAAAAAATTTTAATTAATACCATTATCTCAAATTTGGGTATTAGTGTTTTTAGAGATTAAGAAAGATCCACGTGCCCACACGCATTGAGTTTGAAGATTAAAGATAGTAGAGAATATTGCAACTAGTCAATTCAAGATCTGCCATAATGAGGAATTGAGGTAATCTTCTATCCCTATACATGTAATTATGAATAAGACGATCTGACTTTTGCTGCGTTTATTTTTATAAACAGAAAATTTTTATTTACCAACAAACAACTGGTATCAGAGCCGCTTTATTTCATATTACATGTATAATATATTTTTATGTATGGTAGTAATTATTTATTGTGGCACCAATTGCATACTAATCTATATTGTTATTTTTATTAATTATGTGATGAATAGTTATGCCCAATAATTCATGGTTAGTGATGTCTTTTTTAATGACCTAGAGCAAGTGCACGCTTTTTGTATCAAGTAATATAGGACTAAGTCCATATTATTGATCCCACAGAGACTATTGTTTCTATTTTCTTCAATCGAATACTAAAATTATTCTACCTTACCTTTATCCAGACTAGCTTTAAAGATAGAGTTTAACTAACTAAATTATTGCTATTAAATTGAATCTAATTAAAATATTGCAAATACTTAAAGATAGAATTCACTAAATTGATAGGTAATCTAGGGTATCGACGCATCCCCTAATAGTTCACTGAACCCTTTAACCCCTTAGTTATTTCCCCTTTTATCAATTGATTGGCTAGACACTGATTTCATCATAAGCTTCTGTCAACAATCAAATGATAATATCACACCCTAACAATTACCTATATGTCTATGGTAATCCGAATAAGATGCAAATTATTAAGATTAAGTCTAATTAAACCATATATGCCACTTAGGTATATGTCTATCCTAGATGGAACTCACAGATGTTACCCTATGATCATGTATCAATCTACCATAAGCTAAACACATGATTCATTTCGTCAAAGTTATCATGGTTTCTAAACAATTAAAATAGTGATAAAGTATAATGAAAGCATTAAGCATAGGTAGATTGAATCAATTAAGGGATAAAAGTTCATAACTAAGAGATTAAAATAATCAATTACATACTAGGTTCAATAACATCTAGTCTTAGATAAAAAAAAATTAGCTCATGTTCAAAACAAGAATATCAAAGCAAAAATATGAAAATATAATGAACGAAATCATCTCTTAAAAGTAAAGAATAAAATAAAACAAGTGATGCCCTGAGTTGTTCTTCTTCCTCTTGTTTTGATTGCTCAGAAGTTGATTCCCCAATCTTTAATCTTCAATAACTTCACCTAGATCTCTTGGCTTGAATGTGTGATTGTTGCTTGTGTTATTCTCCTTACTAAGTCTCTTTATTTTTTCCTCAAAAGAGTGTTTTTATTGTTAAGAGAAACCCTAGGCGCGAGGAGCTTCGAATCCCCCCTCAATAGGTGAGTTTAGAAGGGTATTTAAACATCCGCAAGGGCGCCGCAGCACTGGGCATGAGCACAGGTCTGTCAAGATGTTGACGAGCGCCGCGACACTGGGTGCTGAGCACTGTGGCACTCACTCGCTGTTCTGGGTGCTGCGGCGCCCAGCCTCCTACTGCTACGCTACTTTCATATTTTGAGCGTAACCTTTTCGTTTAACGTCCGATTTGCCTCCCGTTTATTCCTATGCATCAAATTTTCCATTATGCATCTATTTATGATCAGAAAACACAATTAAAGAATCAAATACTTATGATTTAGAGCAAAATACAAAAGTTAGGTACAAATCCTACTAGTGCTTTTATGCCCATATCAAATACCCCCAAACTTAAGACTTTTCTCGTCCTCGAGCAAAACGAAAAAAAATATTCACAATTTATTCATGACTCAAAAAATAAAAATCAAAAACTAAAAACAAGCTCAGGTTGATTAAATGATCAATATCGTTGTCTCAAAAGCTGTGAAAAATAGCATAAAGCTCTTTAGAAATCAATAAACAACTTTCAACAATCCTCATACCATTGATCAAGTACTTCATTCTCCCTTGTTAATGATCACTTGTGTGTGTGTGTGTGTAATAAGCAAGTAATTAGCTAAATAGAACATAGATTTACTCAATACTTAAGAAAGTACATAAAGATGATATCTCGGCATTGTTTCAATTATAACACTACCATAAGCTTGCTTTTCATACTACTCTCCACTAATGTAGAAATACACATGTCTAGGGATCTATTTAGGACTTTATTAGCTTGTAATGTAAGGTTAAGGTAAAGGTGGGTTATAAAGATATATATAAAGTGCAAATCACACCATTAACACTTAAACTTTACTCAGAAACCTCTTGATTCCTTCTCCTCCTTGATTATTCATCTCTTCCCCAAAACTTATGTTATTCCTATTTTTCTTTTAATCCCTTTTACAAAGAATTTCTTCTTTTTCTTAAGCTGGGGGTATTATGCATTTAAACATTTTTTTTTGTTATGTACCCCCAAACTTAGAATGATATGCACATTCAAGACTTATTACTTTTCATTGCAGTACCCTTCTTTTATACATCCATAACTTTCTTCATTTTAAGAATATTTCTAAGTAAACTCAAGGTTTATGGTGCTACCGGTAGATTTTAAGGTAAGTAAACTCAAAGTCTTTAGGCTTGTAATGTGGTTAAATAGAAAAAAATGGTTAATTAGGCTCAAATGGGGCGATTAGGGATAAATATACATATAAGGTAGGCTCAAAAAGGCTCAAACGGTCCAAAGATAGCCTAATGTCATTTTCCTAAGCATATGAATTCTGGGATTTTACTTCAAGTAGTAAACAAGCAAGTTCTAGAGTATTGGTCTTCGAGACTGTGGTGTATTACTTAAGCATGAATAATTCTAAGCAAAAAAATTCAACTAATACATGTTTATTTTAATGTGCTCAAGAATAAGTGATAAAAAATAAGCTTGAATTCAATCCAAGAATCATGATATAAGAATTATCTCGAGCCTCTATTATTTCCTAAAGGCTTGTGAAAATAAATTCAGCCAATATTTTATTTCTTATCATGGACTAATGATCATTATCTCAACTAAAACTTAACAACCTAAAAACAAACTTTACTTCACAAGACAACCAACCAATATAAGCAGCAAAATAAACACAAGAAAGTGTGTTTCCCACCCCTAAACTTAAATTAGACATTGTCCTCGATGTCTAAAAATAAATTTAAAAGTAAGAGAAACTCCCTTAGTAACTGAAGTTGAAGTAATGCAGCGTTGTGTTATGTTGAATGTGAATGCGGTTCTCTTTGCTTTCAACGCTTGTACTTGCTCATCCTGCTTCATTGAATGTTTGAATTGCTGATTTATTCTTTCAAAAAAAAAAAACTAACATAACTAAAACTGAAAATAAACTAATAAAAATAAAATTTTACTTGGGTTGCCTCCCAATAAGAGCTTGATTTAACGCCGTCGGCTTGGCTGGGCTCTTTCTACTCTTATGGAGGATCAAAGTCAATAGTGGAAGCATCTTTGTATGTAAGCTTGCTGGGCTTCCACTCATCTGGCTTCCATATTCTTGCACTTAGACCTTGGGCAGCAACTTGTTCTTCTTTCTTGTGCTTATCCGAAAAGACTTGAATCTTAGACCGGTGAAGTGTTTCTCTTGTGGCATTTTCTTCTATCCTCTCATTGAACTGTTGCTTCTTCTTTCTTCTCCTTCTATGTCTTAACACATTCTTTTTAGTGTGAGAGTTTAATATTCTTTGAGTTTTTTAGTGTTTAGGTGCACCACATCAATGTTACAAACAGTCTTCACCTTCAGCTGGCAACTTAATTTCCTTGAAGACTTTAAATATTGCAGTGGCATCTTGTATCCTCATGGTCATCTCTTTTTTTGGAACATCAATGATCGTATGTCCTGTAGCTAAGAAGGGTATTTCAAGGATGGTAGGGATCTCTTTATCTTCTTTCATGTCTAGAACAATGAAATCAGCGGGGAAGATGAATTTATCCATATTTACTAGCACGTCCTCAATCATTCCCTTCGGATAGGCAAGGGAGCGATTAGCAAGTTGAAGTGTGATATTGACCAGCTTTGCTTCTCTCAAACCTAACTTGTTGTAGAAGAAAAGGGGCATGAGATTAATGCTTGCTCCTAGATCGCATAGAGCTCTACCAAGATCATGATTGCCAATAGAGCACGGTATGGTAAATCTCCTGGGATCTTCGAGCTTAGGAGGTAGCTTTTTCTGAAGAATAACACTACACTCTTCTGTCAATGCCACTGTCTCATAATCCTCTAGTTTTGTCTTTTTGGCAAGGCTGTTCTTCATGAATTTGACGTAACTAGGCATTTGTTCAAGCGCATTTGCAAAAGGGATATTAATATGTAATTTCTTAAAAACATCAAGAAATTTAGAGAATTGCTTATCTAATCTCTTATTTTGCAGCCTCTGTGAAAATGGTGGAGGAGGTGTGAATGACTGCCAGGGCTATTTCTGTACATTTTCTGTACTTGTATGTTGTTCATCTTTCTTTTCTACACTTTCAGGATTTCCTTGCTGCAATTTTTCAGTTTCAGCACTTGTTTTGCACCTCTGTAACCTTTGAGGAAAAGGAATAGGTGGTTTAAATGGTTGCACATTTTCTTGTTGATCAACCCTCTCATTTTTCTTCATCTTTGGAAGTGGTGTTGGTAGTGTGTCATTATGTAAGATCTTACCACTTCGTAAGTTTATGGCTTGGCATTGCTCTACACTTCTTCTTGGATTAGCTTCAGTGTTGCTTGGTAAAGTCCCTTGAGGTCGATTATTTAGTGCTGTAGCAAGTTGCCCCATTTGAGTCTCTAGATTTTTCAAAGATACATAATGGTTTTGTAGAATAGCATCATTCGACTTCATGTACTGCATAAACATATCTTCCAAGGATGTTTTCTTTTTCTGTGAGGGATGAAATCCGGGTGGGTTTAGTTTAAGTTGCTGGCCTTGGTTGCCACCCCAAGAAATATTTGGATGATTTCTCCACCCCGAATTATAGTAATTTGAATGTGGATTATTCTGCTGTCTATTATGGTTCCCATATAGTTTACTGACTCCATGCATTGCCCATTCAAATGATTGTCGCCACAGAAGTCACAAGTCGCAATCTAGGTCTTGATAGCATTCATAGAATCAAACATCTTAGTTAATATGTTGATCTGCGCACCCAATGCATTAAATGCATCAATCTCATGAACTCCAGCAACCTTCCTTGGTGTGACTCTTTCGGTAGGCCATTGATAGCTATTAGATGCCATCTCTTCTAATAACTCATATGCTTCATCTGTGGACTTATTCATCAGAGCCCCTCCAGCGGCGGCATCGATAATTGTCCTTAAATGACCTACTAGCCTATTGTAGAACGTCTAGACTAATAACCATTTCAGAACTCCATGATGGGGGCACTTTCTCAACATGTCCTTGAATTGTTCCCATGCTTCATATAATGACTCACCTTCAATCTGCACAAATAAGGTGATGTCATTCCTCATCTTAACTGTCTTCACTTGTGGGAAAAACTTCGCTAAGAACTTCTGTACTAGGTCATCCCACGTTGATATAGATCCTAATGGTAATGACATCAACCAGCTCTTGGCCTTATCCCTCAATGAGAAAGGGAATAGTCGCAACCTGATGGCATCATCTGAAACCCTATTGAGCTTGAATGTATCGCAAATCTCCAAGAAATTCACAATATGTATGTTGGGATCATCATTGGGAGCTCCACTGAATTGCACCGACTCCTTAAGCATTTGAATAGTACTTTGCTTGATTTCAAAGTTGTTTGCATTAACAGTGGGGCGTCGAATACTAGATTGAATGCCTTCTGTTGTAGGAACATCATAATCCCTCAACGATCTCTGCGGATTCATAGGCTCAAATACTGGATTGTTGATATTGTCGTGATTCTCTACCATGTTTCTGTTTAGATGTTGTTCTCTATGAAGTCTCCGGAATGTTCTTTCAATCTTAGGATCAAAAGATGTTGAATCTTCACTCTTGGTTCTTTGCATGAACTGTCAAAATAATTAAAAAAATACAATTATTAACTAGACGAAAAAAAAACCAATAACAATAATGAAATAAAAATAAAATATGAAGCCAAAGAATAATATGGTATTAGTATCGATCTAAGATTAGATAAAATAGTCCCCAGCAACGGTGCCAAAAATTTGATGTCTTTTTTAATGACTTAGTGCAAGTGCACGCTTTTTGTATCAAGTAATATAGGACTAAGTCCATATTATCGATCCCACAGAGACTATTGTTTCTATTTTCTTCAATCGAATACTAAACTTACTCTACCTTACCTTTATCCAGACTAGCTTCAAAGATGGAGTTTAACTAACTAAATTATTGCTATTAAATTGAATCTAATTAAAATATTGCAAATAATTAAAGATAGAATTCACTAAATTGATAGGTAATCTAGGGTATCGACACATCCCCTAATAGTTCACTGAACCCTTTAACCCCTTAGTTATTTCCTTTTTTATCAATTGATTGACTAGACACTGATTTTATCATAAGCTTCTGTCGACAATCAAATGATAATATCACACCCTAACAATTACCGATATGTCTATGGTAATCCGAATAAGATGCAAATCATTAAGATTAAGTCTAATTAAACCATATATGCCACTTAGGTATATGTCTATCCTAGATGGAACTCACAGATGTTACCCTATGATCATGTATCAATCTACCATAAGCTAAACACATGATTCATTTCGTCAAAGTTATCATGGTTTCTAAACAATTAAAATAGTGATAAAGTATAATGAAAGCATTAAGCATAGGTAGATTGAATCAATTAAGGGATAAAAGTTCATAACTAAGAGATTAAAAGAATCAATTACATACTAGGTTCAATAACGTCTAGTCTTAGATCAAAAGAAATTAGCTCATGTTCAAAACAAGAATATCAAAGCAAAAGTATGAAAATATAATGAACGAAATCATCTCTTAAAAGTAAGGAATAAAACAAAACAAGTGATGCCCCGAGTTGTTCTTCTTCCTCTTGTTTTGATTGCTCAGGAGTTGATTCCCCAATCTTTAATCTTCAATAACGTCACTTTGATCTCTTGGCTTGAATGTGTGATTGTTGCTTGTGTTATTCTCCTTATTAAGTCTCTCTATTTTTGCCTCAAAAGAGTATTTTTGTTGCTAAGAGAAACCCTAGGTGCGAGGAGCTTCGAATTCCTCCTCAATATGCAAGTTTAGAAGGGTATTTAAACATTCGCACGGGCACCGCGGCGCTGGGGGCTCAGCACTGCAGCACTGGGCATGAGCACAGTTCTGTCAAGACGTTGACGAGTACCGCGGCACTGGGTGCTGAGCGCTGCGGCGCTCACTTGCTGTTCTGGGCGCTGCGGCACCCAGCCCTGGGCGTCGCGGAGCCTAGCCACCTGCTGCTACGCTACTTTTGTATTATGTGCGTAACATTTTCGTTTGACGTTCGATTTGCCTCCCGTTTGTTCCTATGCATCACAGTTTCCATCATGCATTTGTTTATGATCAGAAAACACAATTAAATAGTCAAATACTTATGATTTGGAGTAAAATATGAAAGTTAGGTATAAATCTTACTAGTGCTTTTATGCCTCTATCAGTTAAATATATATTTGTATTTTTTTTTGAAATTGTAATAAGATGGGGTGATGAAATTATATCACAATTTTCTTTCTTGCTTAGGTTAATTCTTAATAATTATTTAGATTTTTTTGTAAGCCAAATAAATGGTTTAGGATTTTTATTTGTAATCTAAAGAATATGTATTTCATTACTTTTGTTATTAAAAAAAGGAAGAAAAATTAAAAAAAAGGAGAAGAAAAATGTAAAAAATAAAAAAGAGAGAAAGAATGGGCGGCGGCCGCTGGGAAGAAAAGGAAAAGAATTTTTAATTTAAAAAATATCATTTAGTCCCCTTTAACTTTAATTAATTATCTGTTGACCAAGATATTTTTAGTATTTTATAGATTAATCTTAAATATTTGTAAATTTTGTAAATAAGGCCAACAGAATAATTTATTCTCACTCAGCACCTTTTAATTTTGGATAACTACAGTTTGATTAGAAACTTTGAAAAATTTACAAATAGATCCCAAGTTTGATACAAAATTGCTTTGGACTAATTTTTGGATATTTACAAATTAAAAGTTGGCCCAAACTCCTTTTTAATTTTGGTCCAAATTTTATAAAATTTTGTTTGGGCTATTTTTATAAAATTATTGGGTCTAAAAATAATTTTATTAAAATTTTTTTTGAAGGTCCAAAGAAATTTTAAACTTAAATTATGTCCAATTTATTTTTAAAATAAGTGGACCAAAGAAAATTAATAGGTCCAAAATCTAAGTCTATAAAAGAAGACAAGCAAGAGGAGGTAATATTATGGAATAACCCAAGTTGACTTCAATTAAGACTTTGAAGAATTTAGGCTTAGTTTTAAATATATTTTTTTTATAGGAAAAGTCATGAATTATGAGTAATTTATTTATCTAGTTAATTGATTAGATGAATAATATGTCATATAGATTAAAGGTGCCACATTCACATGCCCATGTATAAAATATATCATATTGTATAACATTAATGTTCTAATGAGATTATGATAAGATTATTGTCATATTTTTAATATTATATTAATTTATTATTTGAAGTGACCATATTAATTATTTTGTGAAAATAAAATTAAATATTAATGAGTAGAATGTCAATTTTTAAATTAATTAAAAATTCTAAGAATTAAAATATTGAGTGAGAGAGGCCTTTAGGCATAAAATCCATGGCCTCCATTATTGGTTCTATAGTAAGGTAGATTAATGCATTGTTTCAAATCTTGTGAGCTCCATACGGAGGGTATTAATCAGAATTAGTTACTAGATAGAACTTTCTTAAAGGATAATATCCAATATAAGACTCATGCGAAACTGACTACTCTACGGTGGCTTTTTTAATTGAAAAATATAAAAGATTGAAATAATGATTGTACACTCAACTTAGGTTGATTGATATTCTCTCTACGGAGTTCTTATCAATTAAATCTAAGGGCTAAAGAATTGGTAGTTTATTATTATTTGATATGAGATATCTAGATAATAATAATAAATTAGTATGATAGTAGTCTAATTTATGACGGATACGACCACCCTATGGAGGCGTATTCTGAATGAAAATTAGATTATCGATGCATAATGTAGTTAAAGAGCTCTACATAAATGCATTTCATGCATTCATGCAAAAGTTTCACATGCTATCAGATAATGTATGCTCATATATGAATTTATTTATTTTTTAAAATTATGTCTTCATTCATCCCACTAGCATCCGTCCTAAATCAAAACAAGTTAATCGTAAATAATTTGTGGATTAGGAAAGGAACTTAGATATTGAACTCACAATTGAAAAGCATAAATATGTCTTGACTGATAAATGCACTCAAATACCTAATGAAAATGCACCACAAGATGAAATAGATGCTTACAATAGTCAATTAACTAAGGGTTCATCTTCATCTTTTGGTCTTAATCCTAGAGAAAAGAATAGTAAGAAGAGGAAGAATAAGCCAAAGAAAGTATCTAATTCAGGATTTGTCCAAATTCATAAAAGGGTAGTAAGGTCCAAAGGAAAGTGTTTCCAATGTGGCATTAAAAGGCATTGGAAGAGAAATTATCATTTAGTTAAGTTTTCAATAGTTAAAAGGACAGCTTCACCTTCCGATAAAATTCTTTTCATTAAGACATATTTAGTAGTTGATTCTACTAATTTCTGGATAGTAGATTTTAGAGCCATTAATCATATTTGCAATTCATTGTAAGGGTTCCAGAAAACCAGACAACACAGTGAATGAGAGATTAATCTAAGGCTAGAAAATGACGCAACTGTTATAGCTAAGACAATGGGAGTTATTCAACTTTATTTTGATAATTTTAGGAATTTATAGATGATTGTTTGTTGGTGTCAGAACTCAAACACAATTTGATTTCAGTTAGTTATTTGAATAAATTTGGTTATTTTGTTATTTTTAACTCAACTATATTTATCAAAAGAAATAAGTCGTTTATATGTTCTGGTACACTAGTTAATAATCTATAATGCATATATCCTAAAATCAATTCATTGCATGACACAAATTGAATAATGAATCTAATCACCATAAGAGGATTAAAGTGACTCTAACTAATCAAACGTATCTATGGCATCTATGTCTTAGTCATATTAATCTATATATGATCCAAAGATTGGTCAAAGATGGACCTTTAAGTTCATTAGATATTGAACTATTACCAGTCTACGAATCTTGTATAGAAGATAAAATGACCAGAAGACCCTTTAATACTAAAGGTAATAGAGCCATTGAAATGTTAAAATTAGTGCACTCTGATGTATGTAGGCCAATGAGCACACAAGCTAGGGGAGGTTATAAATATTTTATCACTTTCATTGATGATCATTCGAAATTCGATTATGTGTACCTAATGCGCCACAAGTCTGAGGCATTTGATAAATTCAAAGAGTTTCAGGCAGAAGTGGAAAGAAAATTAGAAAAATACATAAAGGCACTTCAATCTAATCGATGTGAAGAATACATCTATAGTGAGTTCAGGACCTATTTGTTAGACAATGGGATATTTTCTCAGTTGGCTGCACTAGGGTTATCCCGGCAAAATGGTTAGCAGAAAGGAGAAATAGAACTCTTTTTGAAACGGTGAGGTCCATGATGAGTTATTCAACTTTACCCATCTTGTTATGAGGTTATGCCTTAGAAACAACAATGTATCTTCTTAACTTAATTCCATCTAAGTTAGTCTCTAAACACCTCTGGAAATGTGAATAAGACGTAAACCAAGTTTATGTCACATACATATATGGGGTTGTCCAGCTCATGTGATAAAGTGAAGATAAACAAGTTGGAATCTAAGTAAGAAGTTTGTCTGTTTATTGCCTATCCTAAAGGAACAAGAGGAAGTCTTTTCTATAGTTCTCAGGATAAGAAAGTATTAGTTAGCACTAATGCAATATTTCTTGAAGAAGATTATATGAAAGACTTCAAGCCTAGGAGTAAGATAATTCTTGATAAGTTATTTGGGAACTCTAATATTATGCCTGATAGAGTCAATGAGTTAATTCCCAATCCAGAGCATAATAACCAACTAAAGCCAATTGCAAAATAACAACCACTAGTACTTCGTCATAATGGAAGGATTATTAGACGTCCAACTAGGTACATGTTAATTGGAGAGTCATTTTAGACAATCTTTAATGAGCTTGAACTAGATCCCACTAGCTACAATGAAGCAATAGTTGATAAAGATGCAAACTATTGGCATAAAGTTATGAAATCAGAAATGGATTCCATGTATTCCAATAAAATTTAGGAACTTGTAGAGAAACTTGAAGGGATAAAACTCATAGGGTGTAAATGGGTCTACAAGAGAAAGAAATAAGTAAATGGGAAGGTAGAAACCTTTAAAGCTAAGTTTGTTGCTAAGAGGTATACTTAGAAAAAAAGTATCGATTATGAGGATACCTTTTCGTGGGTAGCTATGCTTAAGTCAATTAGAATTCTCTTATCCATTGCAGCAAATCTTGATTATGAGATTTGACAAATGGATGTCAAGATTGCCTTTCTTGATGGCAATCTTAAAGAAAGTATCTATATAATACAACTAGGTGGTTTTATAGCTATAAGCCAAGAGCATATAGTTTGTAAACTGTTAAAATCTATCTATGTGCTTAAACAAATATCTAGATCTTGGAACATTAGATTTGATCAAGTAATTAACTCGTTTGGTTTTGATCAAAATTTTGATGAGCCTTAGGTTTACAAAAAGATAGATGGGCGGTTGGTAGTCTTTCTAGTCTTGTATGTAGATGATATGCTACTCATTGGAAATGATGTAGAAGCATTACCATCAGTTAAAATTTGGTTATCTAACCAATTTGATATGAAAGACTTAGGTGAAGCTAGTTATATCTTTGAAATTGAGCTATTGTGAGATCGTAAAAACATAATGTTAGCTTTATCTCAACTTGCATATATAGATAAAATTCTGATTAGGTTTGTTATACACGAATCTAAAAAGGGATCACTTCTTTTTAGACATGAAATTGATCTATCCAAGAATCAGTGTCCCAAAACTCTTGAACAGATAGATCATATGAGAGGAATTCCTTATGCATTAGCAGTAGAAAATCTCATGTATGCAATGATATGTACCAGACCAGATATTTGTTATATAGTTGGCATGGTCAGCAGATATCAAACTAATCCAGGACTAAAACACTAGACTGCAGTAAAACATATATTTAAATACCTTCGAAAGAACGAAAGATTATATGCTTGTGTATTCCAGTGAAGATCTTATACCTATTGGGTATACATATTCATATTTCTAAGCAGATAAGGATACCCAGAGATTTACTTCAGGAAATGTGTTTACTTTAGGTGGTGGGGCTATAAGTTGGAGGAGTGTAAAGCAATCATGCATTGCATACTCTACCATGGAAGCTGAATATGTAGCTGCGTCAGAAGTTACAAAAGAGGCTGTATGACTCTGCATGTTCCTTATGAAACTTGAAGTGGTGCCTAGTACTAAGATGCCAATTGTTATTTATTGTGATAATAGCGGAGCTGTAGCACAATCTAAGGAACCAAGATACCATAAGAAAGGAAAACACATTGAGAGAAAAGACCATTTGGTATGGGAGCTAGTGCAAAAGGGTAAAGTTATAGTATCCAAGATTGCATCAGCAGAAAATCTAGCGTATCCATTCACCAAATCATTGCCAACAAAGTGTTTTAAAACTCATACATATGATATGGGAGTTCGACAGATGCCCGACATACTTTAGGGCAAGTGGGAGATTGTTAGACATTTTATGTTATTTTATGCCCTTAAAGCATGTGTAATAACATTATATTAGCTTAATAAAGTTTATTCATATATATAATTGAGCATACATTGATGAGCCCATATTTATAAAGTATGTGATCTATGTATTAGGTTTATGATGCTAATACAAAGGGTAAAGATAATTAGTTCTTTATAAATTAAATTTGGTTCGCAACCATTAATGAAAAAGTGCATTTTATTATGTAAGATTGTAGTTTTTCTACTTCTTATAGTGAATAATTTGCCTTGATCATTGAAGTAGAGACTTCGAATAGAAAATTAGTGTATATATTATATTGAACAGGACTACGGTGAACTAAATGTCGTAGATCTTAATCCACAAAAATTTTAATAAGCTTGGTTGATCTTAATCCTGAGCAGGTAATAAACTTACATTTATGCATTGTATCTTTTGAGTTATCACGGAGTGAGATCCAAATAAACGGTCAAAACCTTGATAACTTAGAGATATAATTTCATAGGTCGTAGGAACGTATATTTATAAGATGAAATCTAATAATTAATGTCTATCTAAGCTGTTTGGAGTACTTGATCATTAGAATTAGTGGCCACAGTTTATTTAATAAATTATTTACTGAATGATAATATTTATTTGTAAATTTATTTATGAATATAGATATATTAAAAGTGGTCGTTAGAGCATTCAGTGGAGCAAATAAATAATTAAAGAGGTAAGACATTTTTTTCATGGCCTAATTTTAATTATGGACATTAATTAGAGGGTCAATTAAATGGTTATTATTGGTCTAAAAACCATGCCCAATTTAATTAAAAGGAGTTTTAATTAAATGAGCTTTTAATTTATAACATGGATTACTAGAGTACAACCCTTGTCTTTTAGTGGAATAGTCTGGAGTTAACTTAAAAGAATTTGTATATTATGAGATAATAAGGACTAGACCTTTTAAGTTGAAGTTAGGAAGTCCATGAGTCTCGTAGTCCATCTACTAGCTCAAATCCTAATCAAACTCTAATTTTCTAATCTTAATTAAATTTCAAATACCCAATAGAGATCACTATATATGTGGGAGGTATGGAGTAATAAACTATTACAACCATATAGAGAAAAAAAAATTCTTTTTATGTATTCTTACGTGAAAAAAAATTTAATTAATACAATTATTTTAGATTTAGATATTAATATTTTTAAAGATTAAAAAAGATGCACGTGTCCACACTCGTTGAGTTTAAAAATTAAGGATAGTAAAAAAGATTGCAGTTAGTCAATTCAAAATTTATCATAATAAAAAATTGAAGTAATCTTTTATCCCTATATATATAATTATAAACAAAATGATCTGACTTCCGTTATATTTATTTTTATAAACAAAAAAATTTTATTTACCGAACAACAGTTTCAACTTCAAATCTTTTCCTACCAACAGTTTCAACTTCAAATCTTCATTCCTTCTTCATTAGTCCTTGAATGTTAACAATAAAAAAATTGTAAAGAAAGAAAATACAAAGTTTATTACTCGATGATTATATTACAACTCCATAAGAATTAAGTTTATACCTGAGAATAAGCATAAATAAGAAAATAAATCAAATAAAAACTTAAGAAAGGACATCATGATATGATTTGAAGGATACCCAATAAATAAACAGATTTAACCCAACCATGCATGAGATGACAAGTACTAATTTTGATTATTGGCGAGGGAACTTTTTTGGATTACTAACTTGTTTTAGAAAAGTATTATTTCATTTGTTGTGTTCTATTTAATAATGTAAGAATCACTCTTAAATTTTTTTTTTTATTAAGGAAATCTTTCGATTTGCTATCAAGTTTGGATTAACTAAAAAAAAAAAATAAAGAAATCATTCCTTGATCCTGTTAATGAAATCTTTTTAGCTTTAAGGATTTTAATTAACAACAGATTCTTTTTGTCTCTTTATCTTTTTCACATTCTTTTATCAGTCCATCATGACATTTCTTTTTCTTTTTAAACCAGTGTCTTCCTTTTTGTTTTTAAAAAAAAAAACTTAGACTATTCTCATTTTATTCTTAATGTATCTAACACTTAAATTTATCAAAACACAAATAACTCAAATACAACAATGTAGCCATTTTTTTAAAAGAAGAAGAATGATAACAAAACAACTTTTGCTATCAAAATTTTCTTGTTTTTAACACTTAAAAATATAGAACAAAAACAATTTTTCTCACCATCAAAATGGCAACCACCTTGTTGGGTTCAAAGGAAAATGAAAACTATTTTGATCTTGTTTCTTCCTCTATTGCCAAGAACCACATTTGAGCTATTATTACTTTTTGTTTCAATAGTAAAAATGAATTCAAAAGGCACTCACCTTTCCATTAAAATACATGGCCGGCCACTTCACCCATTATATATTCATCAAATAAATATATATGTATATAATAATAAAAAATATCTTTTGTATGACTAAAATATTATTATTAAATAAATTTGGCTTATCAAATAAGCCAAGCATGTGTCCAACAATTGGACAAAAGGTGACGGGGCGGCCATCACTTGCTTTCTGACAAGCAAGATTTTATTTAAGTCCTCAAGGTTTTATTTAATGTCCCTTTTAAGCAACATTTGTGTTAACCATATCATTGCTCAATAAAATCTCATTTTATTTAGTAATTAAGTCCTTAATTAAATATTTATTTTATTAATTGAAACATGAGCTAACAATTAAATAACCCTTAAGCCTTTAATTAAACCAACATGGGTTCCAACATGAGTCAATTTAATTGAAGGCTCATAATACGTTACGTGTCACTATTTAATTAGTCAACAATAATTATTAACTAATTACTGTACTTAACACTTAAGTACTGACACGCACGCAACCCTAGGGTTCTTGAAATAAATATTCAGTTCTGCTAAAAATGACTAGATTTAACATAATGCATATGTATAGTCCTTCCGTCATCTATATCCTAGATGTGTGGGGATATAGATTTACACTGTCAAATCCCCATACGCTCATCCATGAACTTATTTCAAAATTTGTATTTTCAAGAACAGTGTACGCAAACACCTTTACTATACTATTCAACCATTTAAGAAAAACCTTTTTCAGGTTAGTACTCGTGGCCATGAGATTTACTGAAATACAATCTCGGAGCATCTGGATATACTACTCTTCTATGAGAGCTGACGAATCACATATTTGTACATACTATACTTCATAAGTATCGAACCATACCCAATGACACCTAGCGGTCACATCATGAAAGGTCTGTGACATGCGTGGAACCAAAAGTATGGTGGATTACTTACAAGCCCACTGTGACACTTAGGTTAAAAGATCACGTATACTACTCAACTTGAGAGGACTTACTATTGACGGCTTCATAGGATGTCTATTGGCGTCCTTGTGAGTTTGTTTAGTATTCAGCCTTGATTGAATACCCGTATGCATATACGAACTTCCGGTAAGCCTATGGTTGATGCAATAATTCTATATCTTATAATTAAGTGCAAGTATATGTTATCATAACAAATAATAAAGGGACTTAATAAGTCGAATGTCGAACCTACAAGGATAATTTCTATGTTTTAATCAAGTACTAAAATTATATCCTTCTAATGATTATTCAAAAAAATAATAATCTAAAAATGAATGTACAAAATATAAAAGCAAAAATACAATACAAAGAAAATTAGATGATAGCAATATAGAGAAAACCTAGGATTAATACTATCCCTCGATAGGCTTTCTAATAATTAATCTCTAATAATTAACTCCCTTAATCTTTGTTAGTGATCAAGACACTAATGTATTCACAAGCCTCTTCCAAGGTCATGCAAGTATACCTTAATTTTCTAAATAACTGTATTCCTATGGTATTTGTAATAAATTAAGATTCATTAAGATTAAGATTCATTAAGATTAAGATTTATTAAGATTAGGTCTTATTGATCATACATGCTAATTAGGTATATTCCTATCCTAAATTGAAACTTGCATATTCAACATTGAATGATACTCTACAATCATGCATCAAATTACCTAGGTCTGAATATTATGATTCCTCTTCTAGGTTTATCAACAATATTACCAATTCATTCACCATATATTGATCAAATATATTGAAGCATTAAGATTAAGTAATTTAAATAACAAAGGACTAAGTTTATTAAATATTAAAAAGATATGACAATTAAGCACACATATTGAGTTCAAGTATTAACCCTAGAAAGAAAGTTTAGTTCATAGCTACAAGAGAACAGCAGTAAAAATAATAATAAATCATGATACAATCAATAGTAAACCGATATATACGTCGAATTTATCTTGATTGCGCTGCCTAAGATACTCTTAATACAGAAGAACACCTTGAATCTCTCTCTAAGGTTGCTTTAATTAAACTCCTATTGTTCTCTAACACTTGTGCTCTGTATTCTTGAATTGCTCTAGGGTTATTTTGGATGATTTTCAAAGGCTGGGGATGAGTGACCTTTTATAGGGATTGATATGAGCTTTAAAATCTCAATTCTCGTAGGATTAGGACTCGCACTACCGTTGGGGCGCTATGTTGCTGTCGTTGGGGCGTTGTGTGTAAAAGGCCTTACCACTAGAGCGGTGGAATGATGGCATTGAGGCGTTGGCCTGTCACTGGAATGATGATGAACTGGTGCTGGGGCGCTAGTTGTGACTTAATTAGGCTGTATTTTTGATTTTCTTATTTCAATCACTGTTCCAGCGCTGGGGCAAAAGCTTTGTGGCACTGGGGCGATGGACTCATATTTTGAAAACTTTACATTTTAGTCCTTATTTTTGCATTTTAGTCATTCGTTCTAGTCTTTATAAATAATAATAATGCACATAAATAACCATCTATTCTCATAAAATAATAAAATATTAAAATAAAAATATGAAAAAATATATGACAAATATGCCCTTATCAATGGTCGGTTAAGAATAACCATCTATACCATATAGATGTGGTATACACTGATCTTTATAAAATGAATCTACCGACAGACCCGCATCAGTGAAGCAGATCAAGAAATAGTGTTTGAGGACATACTTGCATAATAACATATCCTAACACTTATTACAACTCTTTGTAACTATGTCATTAATAGTAAACCTTCAGGTTTTTTATCCCATTACAGATAAGGATCTAACTCTTTAGATCTGACTGACTTTTATAATCTGCTAACTCTTAGCAGTGCTAATTGTTAACATATATATAACTCTCAACTCTACTAATTCTTTGCACTGGTATAAACTCTTTTAGACCAGATCTGAACTCCTTTAGATCATACAATGTCTGTGACGTAACAAGTATTGTACTGTGTATTTATATTGTATTAACGATTATACAAAATGTTTACTGTATAAATATTAAATAATTTAATATTCATACAATATTAAAATAGAATGTAAGCATCAACTCTAACAGAAATCACGTTGGTGCCAAAGGTTAGGTGTTTGAGCACCACAGCTTCAAGCTTCTTACTTTAGGAAGGCTCTTTCATCTTTTCTAAGCCAGTGGCTTGAAGTAACTAGCACTATGGCTTGACTTTTAAGCATTGCGGCCTGTACGTTTTGACTTGTCTTCTAATTCTTCCTTCAAGGTTATGGCTCAAGATCTTAAGCAGCAACTTGAGCTTGTGAAATGACATTTTTCTTTTTCTTTTTTACTTTTTTGTGTTATTTTGTTGAAACCTACAAAATAATAATAATACATATAAAATACCATATATTCATACTTATGTTAAGTAATTATTAAGTCAAGAGATTTAAAATATTAAATATGAAATGTGCTCATTAATAACCTTTTTTTAGCTTTGTCCTAGGGCACAGATTTTAGAAAGAATGATTGAGCATACCATTTTTGCCTAACGAAGGCAATTTTAAGTTGTTAAGAGGATGGACATCATTATTATGTGAGTATTCCTAAACCATAGTTATATCCTAGTCCACCAGATGTTATATACTAAAACTAACAAGAAGGGGACTCATTCTCTAGCTCTATATTCCTTAAGTTTAAGAAGGGTATGCTACTTACTCATGTTTATGAGGTTGATGAAAAATAAGATGCAAACGTTATTGTGACTCATGATAATTACATTCATGATGTTGAACCGACAAATATACCATATGACCAGCCTGACCAATCTAAAAGGTTTAGTTTGGGAATTACAATGATATCCATTAAGAGTTACACAAATCTATCTCATGATGTTTATAGGCTTTAGTCATCAATTATCGCAAAAACTTTCCTAGACTAAAAGAAAAAGGCTTCTCTTACAAGAAGCACAATGTTAAAAAATCCATCCCCGATGAGAAGCATAACATATTTTAATTGGAAATACAAAAATTCAATCATGAATTCATTGAAAAAAATAGCGTATCTCTAAATCGTATTCTGGAATCACAGAGTATCCAACAAATAGCTTATTAGGAAATTAAGCCACTACACTTAGAAGAACAAAAATCCCTCCACAGACACATCCAACAAACAAGATCAGCACAAAAAAGATTAAAATGAACAAAACATAATCAGGAAGTTTCACTTAACCTTATCTTTGACTATTTAGATATCAAGTTCAGATTACCATGTTTTTTTTCTGAACTAACACATGCTCATATTTCTTACATTTTATCATTACACTAAGGTTAATCACGGCTTACAAAACTTATTATTATCTCACATGATTATTTTGTCACATACATTGAAACATTCTTTCACATGATACTATTTGTCTAGAAGTAAGTATTATTACTTTTAGACCAATTAGATGAAAAAAGAATGGCCATAATGATAATATCTTAAGTAGATATGGAAGCTCCAAAAACATCACTAGCATTTAAAAAAGGCTTAACCATTGGGAACAATGACATCATATAAAGAAGTAGAGATGTATGAAAAGTTTTTGATACATAAAGTACTCATTGGTAAGAAAGGGAAGGAGTGTATCTTGAAAGCTTCCCTATAAAATAACAAACTTTTTTACTTTGGGGGGCATTTTTTTGTGTATAATATTTAAAGTCCAACTAGCTCGTGCAAAGCCCAAAGGACTAGACCCAAATTTTAGATTTGTCATACTAGGTAACTGGATCGTTATCAACTCATAGATCCCACAAATGGGCCACGGGCATCTCGAGGAAGCAGGAACAAATTCAAATTCAAATTCTATTTAGATTTAATTGATTAATTGTTGTTATCCATGAAGAATAATTTTTCACAAGTGAAGAAATTCTACTTAAATTATTCTATTTAATTGAAATGGATTAGAAATCTTAATTAACTAAGGTTTTATTAAATGCATACACTTATTCATACTTTGATACAGATTAAAATTTATATACTATAAATATGTATGAAACCTTACTCATAATTCATTCAATTCATCATTCACACACACATGTGAAAATTTAATTCTTTTTGATTAAATTCAATTCTTCTCAATTGATTCAATTTATCACGCATACACATACACATTCATTCCACATTTAATATTCAATATTCAAGATACACAACCTTCATTCATAATTTATTCATTTAGAACTCATAGATCTCGTCATCACTTTGTAACATTTCCCACAAACATAGTATCATATTTCTTAGACAAACATTCATTTGCACATCATAGCATTTTTTCTTGCAAGAGGACGGTGTATCCTCACAATTTTAAGGAGTAAGAAAGGGTAACAAGTTAATTTTTTTTTTTAGGTTCCAACTTTTAAAAACTTCAATTGCAAGCATACCTAAACACTCTCATAAAATTATAATCTAGTTTTTATCTAAAAAATAGTTCAAATGGTGGTTTAAATTTGAGAATAAACAAGGACATTCTATTAGTAGGAAAGGATATTGTTAAAAATACATCTCACTATAATTTAAGGGTACCCTACTCTAAGCCAAAAGAGTTAGATCTGTATCAATAATGTGCCTATGCTTTCTACTTTCACATTTTAATGACAATTGTAGGGATAAGAAAATCTATGCTGTATCCCTTATATTTGTAAGTCTTTTGAGAGGACAGTAAACACACCATCATCAAATTGAAAAAATTTTAATTTTATTATCTAGAAGTTTTTCATATCTGTTTTGAAAATCTCTAAAAACTTGTACAACTTATGACTTTAATTGAAAATGATATATCCAAACAAACCTCGTATTGTCATCAGCAAAGCTCACATTACCTGTGATTATATAGATGTTAAGTCACCATCATCTATTTTATTTCTACTTCTTTAAGTCTCCATCATCTCAATCTCTCTTTCCGGGTTTGCCTATCCAAAGGCTACAGAACCTCCTTTAGTTCAAGTCGGAATTCTCAAACCAATCAAAATATGATCACTCCATTCAATTTTATGTTTTTGAATAAATGGATTGACGAGGCTGGCCACCTCAAGTCATCCAATTCTATGGTGGAGTGGATGGCACGCACCTACTTAATTTTTTAATACAAAAAGACTTGTCTCTCATCGCGTATCATTTTCTTTTAGAGAAGAGCAATTGTTGGTAAAGTCGGCTAAAACAATGGAGTGGCGCTATGTAGCCCCTCACATCGCGTATCATCTTCTTTTAGAGAAGAGCAATTGTTGGTGAAGTCGGCTAAAACAATAGAATGGCGTTATTTAGCCCCTCGTTTTTTTTATCTCATAAGACTCCACTCTTTTTTAATTTAGTTATAATCTATTTTCAAGCAAACTACTAAAAACGATATAACAGTTTTAAAATTTAATTCAAAATAAATTTCTCTCTTTTTCATTGAATATATACCTGGCGAAGAAAGAATTAACTAATAAAAAGTATTTGATTATAAATTTATTTGTCAAACATTCTTTATGATTTGAAATAAAAAAACAAAAAAGAGATTGTGTGGTATCGACTAAGAAGTGTCATGTGTTAGTATTTATTAACTTTTTAATTACATTATTAATGTTTAATTACATTGTACCTATCAATGAATATTATATTATAGTAGGAAGAGAAAATTGGGATACAAATATAGTATTACTAAAAAAATATTGCAATGAATATGTATTTATTTGTCACAAATTTTGTTTGGTAATTTTATGGCAGGAGGAAGTTAAATAAGAAATAGTGGTTAATTGCTTGGAATTTAATTATGAATAATTTTAAAATTAAATAAGTAAATTAAAAAATATATATAGTTTTGAAATCTTAATAGTATGTATTTTAAAAAGGTAAATATCATTTACCTCTCTATTAAATTGTTAACTATAAAAAAAACCCCTCATGTATAAGTATAAATATACTAATTATTTAATAATTATTTAATAGTATAAATATATTAATTTTATATTTATATATTATATTATTACTGCTTTGTATTATACAGACGTAATTGTTAACTTTTAAAATAAAAAGATTATTATATCTTTATAAAGTTAATTTATATTATTATAATTAAGGAGTTTTTAGATATTATTAAATATTAAAAAAAATTTAATCATTAAAAAATTTATTAAAAAATGATAAAATCTCATTTAAAAAAAGAACTCATGAGTAATGAAATAAGAAGTGCGGTCTGAGTAGCTCTTCTTCGTTATTTATCCAACAGCTTTTACTTATCCTTTTTTATTTGAAATTCAGTTTTTTTCTTAAACGAAAATAATAAAAAAGAACAAAAACAAATGTTTAAATACACATTTATTCTATGTCCTTTCTTCTAAACATTATAAAAACTATAATGATCACTTATATGCAATCATTTCTTCGTATGCTTTACATTATTGCAATGATTTTGTACCTTTAACGTTATTTATACAAGAGTTTATTACTGTTTCTCAATAGTCAAGAACTTTTGTAGGAGAAATTATTATTCTCCTTGTGAGATTAAATTGAAGTAAATTTTTTTAATTAAGTTCAATTTTAAATTATAACTTTTTTGTATAGTGAAATAACATGTATATAAAGTAAAATAGTAAGAATTCAAAATAAAAAATAAAGAGCACAACACAATCACTTATGTAATTTAGCTAATTGCCTACGTTTATGGTGGATCCAATGATCCTAACCTCTCTTATTAACTCCCTAGAGATTTTATAAGAAAAATTCAATGAATAACCTTAAAAAAAACCTAATGTGTAGTGTACCCTTACTCTACTACGAGCAATGAACACCCAAACAATGGTTCCACCCTAACGCACATAAGTACTTAGTGTCTATCCAGTTTTTTTTCCTCTTTTAGAGTCTCTCTTAATGCTTGATTTCAACCAAAGGGTTTATAAGTGTTTATATATGGGTTATTTCGTGCCTACGAACCATAATTCTTATTAGAATAAGAGTCAACTTATTTTGAAAGTAAAAAACTTTCCAAAACTAAAAAATTCAGAACAAAAACAGACTCAGCCCACTTTGGCGCCTTGGCAATGAGGACTTGGTGCTACGGCACTGAGTATGCCACACCTAGCATTGTAGCATTGGATGCCTGGCGCTGTGGCACTGGGGTACTGATCTGGGTGCCGTGGCACTTAGCTCTGTACCAGCTTCCGCGCTTTTTCTTTGCTTCCCTCACGTCTTCGAGTCTCGTTCGCTTCCCCCTTCATGTCCCACACGTCCTAAATTTTTTCATGCATGTCCCACACATTCTAGACTTCTTGTGACTCTCCTCTTTGATATTTATCTCAATTCTTGCCCAAACAGGATTGTTGAATCACCAAATCTCAAATAAATCATTCCTTGATTCAAAATCTTCCAAATAAAAAGTCTTATGAATCCGATCTACACCAATACTCTATCATCTAAAGTTGAGCCCAGTTAAATCTCCACAAAGACTTAACTTTCTCCGGGCTAGTGACTTTGGTCTCTAAAGGCATTCATTCACTTTTTTTAGTTGTTTATATTACCCCAACACCCAGCGTTGGGCTACTCATGGCCATCCCAATAAGCACATAGAGCCCTCAATTGTACTTCTTAACCTTAAACCTTATAGATACTTTCTCTACCTTCAATATTTCTTTTTCTACTCCAACCGAATACCTCTCCTCATTGAGCTTGCCTAGAGATATCAAGTTCCTCCTCAAATTAGGAACATGCCTTACACCATATAAGTCCCTAGTTTCTCGACTTTGTATCCCTAGCCTTATGTCCCCAACTCTTATGATCTCACAAGTTATGTCATTCCACATTAGAGCTTTACCTCTCTTGACTTTGTAGTTGGTAAACATTGATCTGTCGGGACACATATGAATGTTATACCCCGAATCTAGTATCTATTTGCCAGCGTACTTTTCCTTTGAGGATACCAACGTGTTTACAACTTCGGTATCTTCCTCAAGAATACTGATTGTAGCACACCCTCCTTGGCCTTTTGATATTGGATAATCTTTCACAAAGTACCATTCTTTATTACAAAGTAAACAATTCTTGGATCTCCTTCTCAATTGGTTGCTCTTCTTTCTTGTGTAAGCAATGCTGCTCCACTCTCGGACTTAGATCTCTTTATCAATTCTTTTGAGTTCAATGATGCCTTGACGTCATTCATTATTAAGGACTCTTTACCATACAACAGTATATCCATAAAGCTTTCATAGCCCTTCGGCAATGAACTTAACAGGATTATAGCCTTATCTTCATCCTTATTTTTTATGCCTAATTGCTAAAGACTTATGATGATTTTGTTGAGCTCGTCAATGTGAGCTCTCAATAAAAATCCTTCGTACATAGTTATCTGATGCAGTTTCTTCTTCACAAGAAGTTTATTTATAAGAGACTTCTTCATGTGTAATGCCTCGTGTCTCTTCCATAGTCCCAAAACAGTTTCTTCATCACTAATTAATACTTCATCGCTCAACGCTAGGATTATGGTACTGTGAGCTTTTTTCTGAATCGTGTCCCAATCTTTTTGTCTGGACTTTCTAGTTGTCGTCTCTTTGCTAGTTGATGAACTGGTTTCCTTTAAGGCCGAGTTTAGCCCTTCCTTCACTAGTAGAGCCCTAACCTTCTTTCTCTAAAGATTAAAATCATTCATCCCATTGAAATTCTCTATTTCTTGCTTGATTGCAGTCATGGTTTAAATACCCCTGATGTGTATTATCTAACTTTAGTTTTAATACCAGTTTGTTAGAGGAATCACTATTCTCCCCGTGAGATTAGGTTAAAGTGAAGAACCCTAACCAAGTTTAACTTTAAACCCTAACCTCTTTGTGCAGTGGAATAACCTGTATATCAAGCAAAATAGTAAGAATTCAAAGCAGAAAATAAAGAGCACAACACAATCACTTATGTGGTTCGGTTAATTGCCTTCATCCACGGTAGATCCAAGGATCCTAGCCTCTCTTATTAACTCCGTAGAGATTTTACAAGGAAAACCCAACGAAGAACCCTCAAAATGACCTAATGTTTAGTGTACCCTTACTCTACCACAAGCAATGAACACCCAAATGATGGTTTAACCCTAGCGCACATAAGCTTTTAGTGTCTACCCAATTTTTTCATCTCTTAGAGTCTCTCTTAATGCTTGATTTCAACCAAAGGGTTTACAAGTTTTTATATGGGGTTATTTCGTGCCTATTAACCCTAATCCTTATTAGAGTAAGAGTCTATTTGTTTTAGAAGTCCAAAAATTCTCAAAACTCAGAAATCCAACCGCGATGCTGTGGCCGCAGCACTAGGGCACTGATTTGGGCATCGCGGCGCTCAATCCAACACTAGCTTCCACGCTGTTTCTTCACTTCTCTCGCTTCTTCGAATCCTGTTTTGCTTCCCCCTTCATATCCCACACACCCTAAACTTTCCCATGCATGTTTCACATGTTCTAAACTTCTTGTGACTCTCTTATTTGATATTCATCTCAATTCTTGTCAAAACAATATTGCTAAATTATCAAATATCCAAGAACCTTAATGTTAAGGCAATTGAGATTTCAAGTTAAAACAATGTCTAGTTACCTTGATTAATGTTACACAACTTTTGTATGAAAAGTTTGGTGTCCCACTTCTAACTCAAAAAGTTGTAGATAAATAATATTATTTTATAGGATTAAATTAATAATGTTATTACACAAGGTCAATATATATCAATCAATAAACTTTTTTTTTTCTCTTTTATAAATAATTGAAAGTAATAATACAGATAAAAAATCGTGTTAATTGGATTTGGCACATGGATCAAAATACACATTTCTTTCATCATTATGCTTCCAACGTAGGGCTCGAAATAAAATAGAGTGAATGGTAGATGAAAACGGTCAGTGGCATACTGAGGCCGAGGTGTGTAAAACATTATTAATGAGTATTTCAGTAAGATTTTCACTTTGAACCAGCCTATAGACGGTGTTTGAGAGCTGGTTTTAGATACGATTCAGCCTAAGTTGTCGAATGCTGACAATAGTCTCCTGGTTCTACCTTTCAGTGCTGAGGATGTTAGAATAGCTGTCTTTCAAATAGCTCAATTGAAAAGCCCGGGAGAAGATGGTTTGTGAGAAGTGCTTTTACAAAATATTTTGGGATATTGTGGGTGATTAATTAACGCAATGTGTATTCAATTGCTAAATGAGGGTGACTCCCTTAAAATTTTAAATAAGACAAAAATCATCAGTATTGATAAAAAAAAATGGTTTCTTAGGCTATGAATTTTAAATTTATTTGATTATAGGAATCAAAACCCTGAGCCTTGCCTATAGGCTGTAACAATGGGTCAGCTAGATCTCTAGTCACTGTGATACCTGCAAACACAAGAAAATTTATCATTAGGACTTAGTTAGAAATGGTTTCAGTGAAGACTCTCTGATGCTTAAGTCAAGTATGTATTTTAGAGTAAAGGAAATATATATATATATATATATATTGAGAGAGAGAGAGAGAGAAGGGTAATAATTCTAAGAGAAAAATGGTGAGTTTAAGGTTCAAGATGAAACCTATTTAAATCGTTTTCCTTTCTTTAAATAGCATCAATATTCTTAGGGTGTTTATGCTTACCTTAGCTGGATTTGTAGTTGTTTTAGATAATCTTCTAATCTCTTGGCGTGATTTAGGGAATTTCTTATAAAATAGCACAATTCTACCTCCTAAATAATGTTGATTACCTCTTTTTAATGACTTGCCTTATTTAGGTTGCTTTATATTTCCCTTTTAAGTTATTGAGTGCTGCTCAGCTTTTAGTGTGTGATTTTGTTCATTCTTTGAAAACTCTTGTATACAGGTGGGTCAGCATATTTGTCGTACTGGTCTCCTATAGATTATTAACAGTGGCTGACTTGGAGTTTTACTTGGTCTACTGGCTAAGTCGTTATGCATTGAACCATGTGTTTATGGACAACTCAGATGGGACCTGAGATGGTCGGTCTTACCCTTATTAATTGATCTGAGCGGCTAAGTAGGTTCTGCGACTCTGATCTCTATTCTTTTAATGATGCTTCGAGTGCCTCGCCCTGTTGGCCTCTTGTTAGGCTTTCTTGTGGGCTGATATTTATGCTTCTGGGTCTTTGAAGATTACCACACCTGGGTAAAATCAACCGAGAGTCCATAATGCGTCATGTGTCATTTCACATTTAGTGAATAACAATTATTAACTAATTGTTATATTTCATGCTTAAACACGGACACACACGCATTTCTGTGGTAGTGCTGGATATTACTAGATTAAACAATTTAATCCAGTACTTTGCCTCAGTCTGCAACAAGTACACTTTATATCACGGGACTCCCTAGGTTTACGCCCGATTTGTTAAATGGAACTATTCCATAAGTCCATGAGCAATGCCCTACGCACATGTTATGAATATTACAAATCAGCGCATTGAATCATATAAGTTGAGGTTACAACGCATACATATAGTTCTTCCATCATATATATCTTAGATGTGCGGGGCCATAGATCAACACTGTCAAATTCTCATGTGTTCATCCATAAACCTATCTTCAGAATAGTATCTCATTGAACAATATATGCAAAAGTTTTGCCATATTGTTTAACCATGTAGAAACCTCTTTCTCGGGTTCAATGCTTATAGCTATAAGACTTTCTTGAGATACTATCTTAGAGCATCTAGATATATAACTCCTTATGAGAGATGATTGATCCCATATCAGTACCCACCAGACTCTATGAGCATCGGATCATACTCAGCGACACCTAGCGGTCAGACCATGAAAGGTCTCTGACATACGTTGAACCAAAGCATAATAGATCACTCACAAGCCTACCTTGGTGTTCAGGTTAGAGAACCACGTATACTACTTAACTCGAGAGGACCTTCTATTTACGGCAACATAGGATGTCTATTAGGGTCCTCATTAGTCTGTTCAGTACTCAATCCTAACTGAATACTCATATGTTTATACATTTTCAAGATCTTGGTCAGCTAGGAACGACTAACTGTACCCTACAGATATAGACATACACTGATCTATGTGAATTAATGGGATCTACCAACAGACATGTATTAGTAGAAATAAATCAAGAATAATATATTTGAGAACATGCTTGCATAAAGACACATCCTAACAACCTATTGCAACTCGTGCAACTATATCATTATAAGCATATTCTGAGGTTTTTGCCCCGTTATAAATAATGTTCCAACTCTTGGGATATTTACTAACTCTCAGCATCGGTCTAAACTCCTTTAGACCGTATCTAAACTTCTTTAGATAATATAGAGTCTGTAGCGTAACAAGCATTAAATCATATTATTAAAAAATAATTAGCGATATAAATCTGTATAGATATCAAATATTTATACAAAACTGTGATGGCACGCAGGTACAACCCTAACAATCTCCAACTTGCCCTAGTGCCAATCATAGTGGTATCTAATATCTATAGACTCCACATGTTTCTCAAGCACCTTTAGAGTTAAAGCTTTGGTAAATGGGTTCACTAAATTATTTACAAAATTTATTATACAAATAATTACATCTCCCCTGGCCAAGATTTCTCTAATGATGTGGTATTTCTATTTTATATGCTTAGACTTTTGGTTTGCTATTGGCTCATTTGCTTGTGTTATATCCCCGTTGTTGTAGCAAAATAATGGGATAAGATTTGATGAACGTGGAATTAATTCAAGCTCTGCTACAAACTTTTGAATCTAAACAGCTTCCTTTGCAGCTTCTGAAGCTGTTATGTCCTCTGCCTCTATGGTAGAGTCAGTTGTGGACCCTTGCTTGGTGTTCTTCCAGCTCACTGTACCTCTATTGAGAGTAAACACATATCTAGATGTAGATTTACTATCATCTAGATTAGAATAAAAGTCTGAATCTGTGTATCCTCTCACTTGAATATAATTATCTCCATAAATGAGAAACTTATCATTCGTACCCTTAAGGTTTTTTAGAATATGTTTGACTGCCGTCTAATGGCTGTCCAACTAGATTAGATTGATATTGACTTGTAACACTTATAGCCACATTAATGCTAGGTCTTGTGCACATCATAGTACATATCAGGCTGTCAATAGCTAATGTATATAGTATGTTAGATATTCTAACTATTTCATCTTCCGTCTAAGGAGACATTTTCCTAAAAAGATGAACACCATGTCTAAAAGGTACATTAACTGTCTCACAGTTAGTAAAACTATACCTTTCTAAGACACTATTGATGTAAAACGACTGAGAGAGTCCTATCATCTTCTTAGCTCTATCTCTATAAAGCTTAATACCCAATATATAGGAAACCTCTCTCAAGTCTTTCATGGAGAAATTTTTACTCATATAGCTTTTCGTGGATTGCAACATACCAATATCATTTCCAATAATCGGTATGTCATCCACATAAAGAACTAAGAATACCATCATGCTCCTACTGACCCTTTTATACACACAAGTTTTTTCGTCATTTTTTATGAAATTAGACTTTCTGATTACCTCATTAAAAAAATGATTCTAGCTCCAGGAGGCTTGTTTAAGTCCATAAATGGACTTCTTCAGCCTGCACATTAGACCAGAAGTCTAGCTAGATGTAAAACCTTCAGACTATTCCATGAATATCTCTTCCTCGAGGTATCCATTCAGGAATGTCGTTTTTACATCCATCTACCAAATCTCAAAGTCATAGTATGCTGCAAGTGTTAACAAAATTCTAATCGACTTTAGCATCATAACCGATGCAAAGGTCTCCTCATAATCTATTCCAGATCGCTGAGCATAACCTTTTGCCACCAGTCAGGCCTTAAAGGTCTTTACCTTTCCATTAGGACCTCACTTTCATTTGTAAATCCATTTACAACCTTTAAGAACAATTCCGTTGGGAAGCGAAACTATGTCCTAGACTTGATTATGATGCATAGAGTCAATTTTAAATTTTATAGCTTATTGCCACTTACCTGAGTCGATGTCTAGCATCACCTCTGTATAAGTCAAAAGATCGTTTTCTTCTAACAAGAAAACCCCAAGTGCAACTTTAGGTATTTAGACCTATATGGAGGGTGTGTTAAATGTACATTGCTCATTTGAACTTGAGTATCTATCTGTAGTTCATCAAGTTCCTGATTGACTTCATCAAGTACAGTCTTTCTACAATCCCTACGATCATCTAGAAACTATTTCTCAAGAAAAGTGGTATTCCATGCAACAAATATATTTCGTTCCTCTGGATCATAAAATTTGTATCCCATTGATTTATAGGGATACCTAATGAACCTATACTTGTACCCTTTGGGTGCAAGTTTATCATGTTACGCAACTCTTACTTAAGCAGGACAACCTCAAATCTTAAGATACTTAAGACTCGGTTTCCTACCCTTTATCATCTCATGTGGAGTAGTAGGAACATCTTTAGATAGAACTTTGTTCAAAATATAAGCAACAATTTTTAGATCATGACCCCACAAGTATTTTGAAATATCGGTAATGCTCATCATCGATCGGACCATATTCAATAAAGTCTGATTCCCTTTCTCTGAAACATTATTGTGTTGCAATACTTGGAGGACTATATTGAGTAGAATTCTATTTTCTTTGAATAATCTTAAAAATCACTGCCCATGTACTTTTTGCCTCGATCTGATCGAAGGCACTTAATGAACATGCCGGTTTGTTTGTTTACTTCAAGTCAAAATTACTTGAACTTTTCAAAGGTTTCTGACTTGTGTTTTAAAAGAAACACATAACTATATTGTGGCCAATCATTGATGAAGGTTACAAAGTATTAAAACTCACTTATTGTAGTGTGATTTATTAGACCACATACATCACTAAGTATCAGTTCCAATAAACCAGAGGCACGATATCCAACACCAATAAATAGAGATTTGGTCATCATACCTTGAATACAAGATTCACAAATTGGATAAGGTTCCATGGTCAAATCAGGTATCTGACCATCTTTAATCAGATAGGTTAGGCGCCTCACGACTATATGGTCTAATCTCATATGCTACATTTTAGTTTCATTTAAAGTTTCTGATCTTGCACATTTGTCAGTGGAAGTAGCTTTTACATACCTGAGGGAGTCTTATTCACAATGGCAAGGTACTTCAGGCAGTTGTGCTTCCAGTGCCTATCCTCACTGCAAAAGAAACACTTTCTTTTTGCTTTGTTCTCTAAGGCTTGGATATCTGCTACCTCTGAGGACCCATTCGGGGTAGCTTCTTCTGTTTCTACTTTATCCTTTTGGACTTCCCAGAAGCCCTTGGGGTAGAAGATAAGGCACCTTGAACCAAGAGGGCCGAGCCTATTTTCGCATGTCCTTCTCTGTTAGCCTTAATAAATTATGAAGTTCAGCATAAATAGGGGTCAATTCTTGTATATTGACGTTTATAATAAATTGTGCAAATGACCCTGACAGCAATTGGAGAATTAAACTATTTCCCAAGTTATTATTCAGAGAAATATCTATACCCTCAAATTTCTCTATGTATCCAATCATCTTGAGTATATGGGAACTACCTAGACTGCCCTCGCTCAGTCTAGCCTGAAAGAGCGCCTTGGCAACTCTATATAACTCGACTTGAGGTTGATTGCCAAAGAGCTCATTCAAATGCAGAATAATGCTATTAGCACTATCCATACAGATATGCTCATGCTGCAACTCTATAGACATCAAGGCGAGGATGAACGATTTAACTCTATAACATATCCGAGCCTCTCAGAATCCAGAATAATTCTGAGATTCATAAGTCATTTTGAATAATTTTTGGCTCCTTTGAGCTGGTATGCATCTAATATGCATACCAAGGGATTTGTGGAGGCCATCAGATTAAGTCTTGCACAAAACAAAACAAATAGTAGATGACAACGGAATTTGTTAAATCGCTAATAATACGTTTTAAATCATGAGCATAACAATTTTAAAATTTTCAATTTAAAACGTCCTCCCACTGCTTTACATAATCTTGATAATCTCTTGAACGGGAAAATAATAGTTTAAACTCTGTTAAACTATACAGTAGGAAGTAGGCCTTATTAGAATTTACACCAGCCTCACGCTGTAGCAATATTAGCCTTTGTAAACCCAACAGGTAGACAACATTTATCAATTGCATCTCATACAACCCTTTACGTTTTGATCCTGAATACACCTTATCCTTACGCTGTAGCAATATTGGGTAAGTGTATTCCAGATTAACTTGTCAATTATCAAATACATGTTACTGATACTACCCTCACGCTATAGTAATATTAGGCAATACGTTTGCATATATTTGCCTCATCTTATGTTTAACCGGTATAGTTCAAGCCCAACCTACGAAGTCCCTCATACTGTAGCAATATTGAGAAAAGGCCAACGTAGCACATCTAACACCGTACTGACAAGACGGATCAACATAAAATATTATCTCATAATGTAATATTCTTTAATTTGATTAAAAGAGATTTTTCTATTTTCTAGATCCCCATATCATGAGGAAGTGATTTTCAATTAATTAAATTTTTTATATCAACACAATTAACCCCCACCAGTAGAGTTTTCATTATGACTTTTAATACAGAAAAATTGATCACGGTTTATAATGAAGACCGATAACTCTTATCACTACATCTCATAAACCCTACATATGCAAAATTAATTTTGAAACATTGTTCAAAACTAATGTAGCACGTGAACAGCAAACATACTGTTCATTTGCTATTGTTTCAAGTAAACAGTACCCGTGACGAGGCGCGGCGCCAATCCATCAACGCTGCAGTGCTTGGAGGTCAAACCCCCAGCACGACAGTGCCCATTCATCAGCGCTGCGGTGTAAATTCCAGAACCTTGAGTTCCACAGTGCTGGGAGAAAAAAACTCCCAGCACCGTGGTGCCAAGTCTTCAACGTTAAAGCGCTAGAAGGTCGAACCCCCAGTACTGCGATGCCAGCCCTCTGGCGCTACGACGCCTAATGCACCCCCTTTGGCATACCCATTTCAACACTTGAAACCCGCCATTTATTCTGGGCCTTTTTCTTCCATTCACTCAAACAATACCCAAATATCACAGAACCGGTTCTGATACTATTTTTGTTGGGGGTCAAATATACCAAGGTGTATGCATTAGCAACGGTGTTTATTGCAAAAAATACGTATCTTATATATATTTGGCGCAACGAAATATTAAAACATACAATAAACACATAAATATATATTAATCAAATTAATATATCAAAAGTAAAGTTGAGAAATCACCAGTACGTGTAATATTTTACACCTGTATATATGGAGTCCGCCTAGAGTCTCACTCATAAGCAGTTCTAGTTACCAACTTGGTAGGCTTGACAAACTAGAACAGTAGCTTCTTTAATCTAACACGAGATTAACCCTCAACCCCCAAATGGCCAATTCTTCTTTTCTTTTTCTTTCTCTCCCATGGTTGAAGAAAAAGCAACAATTGTTTCTTTATTTCAAGAGCAAAGAAACGAAAAATAAAAACAATGAACAAATGCAATAATTGCATTTCTCAATCTTGTTCCTATAAAAAACACACACATATATCTCTATTTTGCATAAATAAATAATATTATATATTAAAATAATATTATTTAGTCATTATGGGCAAAAGAATAATAATAAAATAATAATAAATAATTTTAAAATATAATATGCATGACAACTAACATGCACTATATATTATATTATTAAAATATTTAATATTATAAAATAATATATTTTTATAGAGATTTTATGATTATTTAATAATTAAATAATCATAGTGTGAGATGACAATTTTGTCTTTCATGAATAGTTATCAAGTATATCTTTTAACGGATCCTACTAAATTCTACACTTGGGTAAATTCAACCAAGGGTCTATAATGCGCCATGTGTCATTTCACAATAAGTAAATAACAATTATTGACTAATTGTTGTATTTAGTGCTTAAACACAGACACGCACACATTCCTGTGGTAGTGCTGAATATTACTGGATTAAACAATTTAATCCAGTACTCTGACCCAGTACACAAGGAGTACACTCCATATCGTGGGACTCCCTAGGTCTATGCCCGATTCGTCAAATGGAATTATTCCATAAGTCCGTGAGCAATGCCCTACGCACACGTAATGAATATTACAAATCAACGCATTGAACCATACAAGTCAAGGTTACAATGCATACGTATAGTCCTTCCATCATAAATATCTTGGATGTGTGGGAACATAGATCAACACCGTCAAATCCTCATGTACTCATCTATAAACCTATTTCCAGAATGGTATCTCATTGAACAATATAAGCAAACGTTTTGCCATATTGTTTAGCCTAGTGGAAACTCCTTTCCCGGGTTAAATGCTTATGGCTATAAAACTTTCTTGAGATATTATCTTGGAGCATCTGGGTATATCTCTCTCTATGAGAGCTGATGGATCCCATATTAGCACACACTGGACTTCATGAGCATCGAATCATACCCAGTGGTCAGACCATGAAAAGTCTCTAACATACGTAGAATCAAAGCATAGTGGCTCACTCACAAGCCTACCGTGGTGTTTAGGTTAGAGGACCACATATACTACTCAACTCGAGAGGACCTTCCATTGATGGTAACTAGGATGTCTATTGGGGTCCTCATGAGTCTGTTCAGTACTCAGTCCTAACTGAATACTCGTATGCTTATACAATCTCCAAGATCCTAGTTAGCTAGGAACGACCAACTGTACCCTATAGATATAGACATACACTATCTATATGAATTAATTAGATCTACCAATAGACATGCGTCAGTAGAAATAGATCAGGAATAATATATTTGAGAACATGTTTGCATAATGACACATCCTAGCAATTTATTGCAACTCTTGCAACTATATCGTTATAAGCATATTCTGAGGTCTTTATCCTGTTATAGACAATGTTCAAACTCTTGGGATATTTGCTAACTCTTAGCACCGATCTAAACTCCTTTAAACCGTATCTGAACTCCTTTAGATAATATAGAGTCTGTAGTGTAATAAGCATTAAACTATATTATTAAAAAATAATTAGCGACATAACAAAATGTCTTCTGTATAGATATTAAATATTTATACAAAACTGGGATGGCACGTAGGCACAACCCTAACAGATAATGTTGTTCTATTCTTGACTATGTTACTGTTGTTCGGCGCTGATATTGTCTGTCATGTTATAGTTGTTCGGTCCTTGTAGAAGGTCAAGATGATGCTAAGCATGATACTTTTTTAGTTGTATTTTTACAGATTTCCTTGTATCTTGAGCATTTATTAGGCATAATGATAGGGATCCTGAAACATCAGCCTTGTTATATATGAAAAGGTATATAGGATGCAGGTTTGCTCTCAACCGTTAATTCACTTCATTGTGTGGCTATGGGTATTTGAAAATAGAACATTACGTTGGCCTAATTCCCTAAATGACGTTTGAGAGGCTAAGAAAATCTAATATGTTGAATTTTAAACTGAATGGCCCAGATCAAGAGTTATTGAAGAGACGTGCATTAATGGTGCCTGCGAATATGAAACGTTAGGCCCATCCTTTGAAGTAATATCTCTTGGGCTTCTTTGATGTGTTGAGTTGAGTGTGTGATATACGAGTGTACATGTAATTCCAAAATTCTATCACACGCAGCGGAAACATGTTAACAAAATACACCCAATTTAATAAATTAAGCACATATATCACATATATGTACATGTATAACTATTATACAAAATTTATACATGATGAACAATTGTGCTAAAATAAAATGTAAAGAACACTTACCTCATGAAGGTGGATTTACAAAAATCATCAAGTCCTCCAACTATCCAAGTGAATATAGCTCACCTTGAAGTGTATTCTTGAACAATTCTAGTCGATAACGGTTTGGTGGGATTATAGAGCTAGAATAGTAGCTTTGATTTAGATTTTCCAACAATATGTATTTAAATTCTTTGAATACAAATATTGTTTCCAAGAAAATAAAGATGGTTAATGCGTTTATGAAATTCTTACATAAAAACTTAGAAACAATATCTATAGAAAAATATTTTGAATAACTCTTATGCAAAACTAAATTTTCTTTCTCTATTTTCTTTGATGCACGATTGAACTCTGTGAGTGAAAAAGAAGAAGAGATAGTTCATTTATTTTCTCAACTTTTTGAAAAAATCAAAACCAAAACACACACTACTTCTCTTTCATGTACTTGCCGAATATGTCATAGTGTTTTTCCAACATCATTATCAATATGCACCTATCATTATCATGTATAATGGAAACAATTGATGACCTATTAACAAAGTACTCCATTATAATTAATGGTTCGTACATTTTTTTAATAAATTAACAAATTTCATTTAATGGCCAATAAATATTTAAATACCTAAAATTTAAATTATTTAAATGTTTTCAATGCCTAACATATGGTCCATTGCCATAAAAGCACTTATTATAATATTATCTAATAATATTTAATTTAATTATTCACAATAATTTTGATTAATTATTTTTACCTTGTTTTTACTTCCAAGGTTAAATGGTAAATTTAAGGTTAAAAAAATCAATGGACCAAATTATGCCACTTGTCAACATCCTATTGATTAACAACTCTTGTTAACTAATTAAGTATTAATAAATGCACATTTGAGGGATCCCGAAACAATTATTCAATTTTACTGGAATTTATTGGATCTAATTATTCAATCCAGCCCGCTACCCTAGTACGCAACGAGTACACTTCATATTGTGAGACTCTCTAGGTCTAAACTTGGTTTGTCATATGGAGCTCCTCCATATGTCCAAGAATAATGCCCCACATATACGTTATGAATATTACAAAGCAGCGCGTTAGATCATACAAGTTGAGGTTATAGCTTATACGTATAATCCCTCAGTCATTTATATCATAGAATAGTAAAGATAGATCATCACCATCAAATCTCTATTTTCTCAACTATAAACTTATCTCCGAATTATATTTCCATAACACAATATCCACAAACATTTTTTTGATATTGTTTATCTTGTTGGAATATATTTTTTTAGGTTTATGCTTATGGCCACAAGACTTTCTGAAATACAATCTTAGAGCATTAGGATATACAACTCACTCATATGAACTAACGGATTTTATATCTACGCACATTGGACTCTATGAACATCGAACCATACCCAGTGACACCCAGCGGTCAGACCATGAAAGGTTTCTAAAATTTGTGGAACCAAAATATGATGGATCACTCATAAGTCCACTCTAGCGCTCAGGTCAAAGGACCACAAATACTACTCAATTTGGAAGACCATTAATGGCTTTATGAGATGTTTATTAGGGATCCTAGTGAGTCTGTTCATTATCCAGCCTTCACTAAATACCTGTATCTCTAAACGAGCTTCTACTAAGCTCATGGTTTGCTAAGATTAACTATCTGGACCATTGAGATATAGATATACATTAATCTATATTAATGGGTTTCACTGATAGACCCGCGTCGATGAAATTAGATTATGAACATAATGTTTGAGAACATACTTGCATGATGATGTTTTTCAGCACCATCTGTAACTCTTTGCAGCTACGTCAATACTAATATATTCTCAGATCTTTGTCCCATTTCAGACAAGGCTCTAACTCCTTAGATTTCGCTAACTCTTACAACCTGCTAACTTTTGACACCACTAATCTTAGTACTTATAACTATTAGCATTGTTAACTCTTAGCACTGATCTAAACTCCTTTATACCAGATCTAAACACCTTTAGATCATACAATATCTGAAACGTAATAAGTATCTTACCATTTAATAATTAAAAATATTAACGTTTAATTAAAAATAATAATTGTATAAATATTATAATTAACTATTTATACATTATGGGATAGTATGTAAGCATAAATTCCAACAACTCTCACTTACTCTAATGTCATTCATGATGGTATTTAATATCTATTGACTTTACGCGTTTTACAAACACTTTAAGAGTTAAGGCTTTAGATAGTGGGTCCACTATAATCTGTAAGGATGTTTCTTAGATACTTGTACTTCTCCATTAGCCAAGATACTTCTAATTATGTTTTATTAAAAACCATGTAATTAGATATATGGTGTTTTTTTTATGGTATCTTGGCTTGCAATTACCTCATTATTGTTACATTTTAATGGGATAGGATTAATTGAGCTTAATGTTTATTCTAAGCTCTGCAACTGATTTGAGCATCTATAGAGATTTCTATACAAGCTTCTCAAGCTGTATCAAATTCTATCTCCAAGGTAGAACCAAATGTGGATTTTTGAATTGCACTCATTCTACAAGTTGTAGTACCGTTGAGAAGAAATACATAATTAGATGTAGTTTATCTATCATCCAGATCAGACTAGAAGTCTGATTCTTTTTATTATCTCATTTGTAAGTAGATCTCTCTATAAGTTAGAAACTTATCCTTGGTACCTCTCAAGTATTACTGGATATGTTTCACAACCGTTCAATGGTCGTTACCTAGATCAAACTGATGCTAGCTCATAACACTTACAGCCATCAAGATTTAGGTCTCATACATAACATGGTATACATCAAGCTACCTCTAGTTATTGTATATTGTATGTTAGACACTCTAAGTCTCTCATTTTCTACTTGAGGATACTTCCACCTAGAAAGATGAATTCCATATCTAAAAGATACATTAACTATCTCATAGTTATTAAAATTACACATTTTCAAGGCTTAGTCTATTTACAAAGATTTGGAGATTCCTATCTTCTTCCTAACTCTATCTCTATAAAACTTTATACCTAGTATACAGAAAGCCTATACCAAATCTTTTATGCAGAAGTTCTTACTCAAATAACTCTTAACTGACTGACTTGCAACAAACCATTGTCATTTTTTATAATGAGTATGTAATTCTTGTACAGAATTAAAAAGATAATTTATGCTCCTACTACCCTTTTTGAACACACATGCTTTTTCTTCGTTCTTAATGAAATCAGACTCTCTGATTACCTCATCAAAATGAAGAGTTTAGCATACTATAATATCTAACAAAATTTGAATTAACTTTAGCATGTGTATTGTTGAAAAAAATTTCTCATAATCGATCCTAGACTGCTAAGTGTAACCTTTTACACCATCGAGCTTTGAAGGTTTCTACCTCTATTTAGGCCCACACTTTCGATGCGTAAACTCTTTTACAACTAATAAGAACAATTCCTACAAGAAGTATAACAAATTCTTAAACTTGATTGTCATGCTTAAAGTTAATTTTGAATTTTCTAGCATATTGTCAATTTTCCTAAACGATGTCTAACATCGTCTTTCTCTAAGTCATAGGATCATTTTCTTTAACTAAGAAAATATTAAAAGCACCTTTCAAGTATGAAACATACCTAACAGGTAGCCTTGATATCCTTTTCTAACTTACCGGGAAAGTGTGTCTAAGTTATTTTACTTAATTAAGTTTTAGGTTCCATTGTCAGTTTATTTTCAAGCTGATTGAATTTATAAAATTCAATCTTTCTACAATCTTCATAACCCATGAGAAACTATTTCTCTAGGAAAGTAAGATTTCCATCAACGAACAAGTTTCATTCATTTGAATTATAGAATTGATATCCCATGGAATATTTGGAATATTCTATGAACCGATACTTGTACCTCTTAGGTCCAAGTATATCCTATTGTGCAACGCTCTTACAAGTAGAATAACCCTAACTCTTAACACACTTAAGATTCTGTTTCCTTTTAGTCTATATCTTATATGTTATAGAATGAACGAGTTACGATGGAACTTTATTCAATAAGTGAGTAGCAGTTTCAAAAGCATAACCTTATAGATATTTTAGAAGATCGGTTAAGCTCAACATTGTTTGAACCATATCTAATAAAGTCCAGTTTCTCTACTTCAAAACACATTTGCGTTGAGGAGTACCTGGAGAACTATATTGAGCTAGAATCTCATTCTCCTTTTAAATAATCTGTGAATCTACTGCTTATGTATAAACAGCCTCAATGTAATCAAACATGTTCAACATACATATTGTTTTATTTCTTCACTTCTAGTTAGAATTCTTTGATCATTTCAAAAGTTTTGACCTATGTTTCTTAGAAACACATGTCCATATCGTGACAAATTACAATAAAAACAACGAAGTACTGAAATTTACCAGTGGTAGTATGATTCATTAGATCATATACATCACTATGTATTAGTTCTAATGAATCAATGACTCGATGTTCAACACCTACATAAGGATTTAGTCAATATCCATTGAATTCAGGATTCATAAACTTGGCAAGGATATACGGCTAGATCAAGTATTTGACCATCCTCAACCAGATGGGATAGTCGTCTTACGCTTAAATGACCTAATCAGTTATGCCATAATTTATTATTATTCAAAGTTTCCAAATTACTATTAGTTTTATTCACCTAGACATTTTAATGCATTTCTTATTGTATGTAAGATATAATGACCATTAATTAACTGACACTTAGTTAGCAAAACATTATTATTATCATATAAACATGAGGAACTATTCCTAATATATGTATGATAACCCTCTCTGTCTAACACAGAGTGTTATATTTCGCTTAATTATTCTTGGCACAAAATAACAACTATACAACATAATGCTTTTACTAGAATGGAGAAGTGACTTAAAAGTCCTAACAGCTACCACGTATAGGTAATCTTTATTTCTTACGTGCAGTTGTACTTCTCATTTCATAGCTTTCTAGCATTGCTTAAATAAGGCAACATCTTGCAGATGTGATAAGGACATGCGGTATCTCATACCCTTACACTTCTTCAAATCATATGTATATAAAATGTCAATTATTGGTAAACAAATATCTAAGAGGTTTATCTTTTCTAAATTAAGGTTTTTTAAATAGTAACGCTTACTATTATCAACCATATTATAATGGAAATACTTTTTATTGTTAATAATTCTCTATATTTGTTTTAGATATATAAAATAAAATTTAAATTGAGCATAATACTACTTGTACATCTCATGTGCATATACTCCCACTGAAGATCATTAGATAGGTCAGGATATATGATTTCACTTTCAAATTATTCTTAATCATTTTTTTGATAAGCTTCAGTCTTTTCTCAAGAGACATTATCAGAAACACCTTTTATATTATCTATGATATTTAATATCTCTTAGTATATTTTATTAATATAGACCAATTCTAAAATTTATCAGCAAGTCTAAGTTTTTGTCGATACCCAATAGATTGTGTGCTCAAAACAAGTATATTAACAGGTTGCTCATAGTCATTTTATCTCTATAAGATACTAACCTCATCATTATAAAGAATAATAGGAGATGTTTAACGGAATATTTCTAATCGTTAATAAATAACACTTTAGATCATGGATATAACTTTTATATATTTTTTTAATCTAAAGATTCCCTCCCACAACTTTACATAATCCCTTAAATCTCTCAAAAGAAAAAATGACAATTTAGACTTTTAAACTGTGCAGCGGGAAGTAGACCCCATTGAAATTTTACTCCAGTTGTATACTGTAGTGATCTTGGCCTTTGTAAACTCAAAATGTAGACAACTCTTGTCAATTATATCTCATACATCTCTTACTACTGATCTTAAATACACTTTATCCTCACGCTATAGCAATATTGGATAAGTGTATTCCACATTAACTTGTCAATCATCAAATATATGTTATTAGTATTACTCTCACGCTGTAGCAATATTGGGTAATACGTTCGCATATATTTGCCTTAGCTTATGTTTAATCGGCATAGTTTGAATCATGTCGACCAATCCCTTACGTTGTAGCAATATTGGGAATGATCGAAATGACCTGTTTAATACCGTATTGACAAGACGGATCATTGTATAATATTAGCTCATAATATAACACTATTTAATATGATTAAGAGAGATTTTATTTAATTATAAATTAATATTTATAAAAAAAATTTGTATCTTATATGAATTTAATTTATAATTAGATTATTTATTTACGCAAGCACAACTAACCCCACAATTAAAGCTCTCATTGTGGTTAACAATGTAAACAAATGATTTATAATTTTAATACAATAAAATAACAATTATAATTATATTAAATATACTTCACTTGCAAAAATTACAAGTAGAAGTATTGTGTTTGGAATGATCAGTGTTGAAAATTGAAGGTTCTAGCATTATACTATATAATCCCAAAAAAAAAAATTGTACTCATTTTTTTTTGGTATCCAATACCCGAACGCCGTGGTGTCGAAATACGATCGTTGCGGTGTTCATCCAAAATGGTCGAGTACCCAGAAGCTGGCGCTATGGTGTCCAGCCTAAAATTCACATGGCACCGTGGCGCCCAAATTTGGGCACCATAGCGCTGGCCACTGGAATAGTGTTTCGTCCTTTTGAACACTATTATTTGCCTCCAGTTTTTATTATTTTCTCTTGGGTATCATATTTAAACATTACTATGCTTTAATTCTGAATACTATCATGTCCAAGAATACCATAATATATTCATCATCATGTTTAAACATCAAACATCACCATGTTCAAATTTTAAACATCATTAAGTTGTTTAAATATTCAACATCATCATGTTAAACATATTTAACAACAAGAATTATCAGATACTTAAATTAGCATGCTCTGATACTATTTGTTGAGTTGAGTATGTGATATATGAGTGTATATGTAATTTCAAAAATTTACTACTGCAGCAAAAGCATGTTTACAAAATACATCCAATTTAACAAATTAAGCACATATATCATATACATGTACATGTATAACTATTATACAAAATTTATACATGATGAACAATTGTGCTAAAATAAAATATAAAGAACACTTACCTAATGAAGGTAGCTTTAAAAAAATCTTTAAGTCCTCCAACTATCCGAGTTAAGAGCTTACCTTGAAGTGTATTCTTGAACAATTCTAGTTTATAACGGTTTGGGGGGATTATAGAGCTAGAATAATATCTATGATTTAGAGTTTCTAGCAATATGTATTTAAACTCTTTGACTACAAATATTGTTTCAAAGAAAATAGAGATTATTAATGCGTTTATGCAACTCTTACATAAAAACTTAGAAACAATTTCTATAAAAAAATGTTTTGAATAACTCTTGTGCAAAACTAATTTTTCTTTTTCTATTTTTTTTATGCATGATTGACCTCCATGAGTGAAGAAGAAAAGATAGTTTATTTATTTTATCAACTCTTTGAAAAAACCAAAACCAAAATGTACACTACTTCTCTTTCATGCACTTGTCGAATATGTCATAACCAAAATGAATTCATTCATTCATTCATTTGCTTTTCTAACATCATAATTATAATGCACCTACCAATATCATGTATGATGAAAACAATTGATGGCCCATTAACAAAGTGCTCAATTACAATTAATGCTTTGTACATATTTTTAATAAATAACAATTTATTTCATTTAATGGCCAACAAATATTCAAATACCTAACATTTAAATATTTTGAATGCCCAACATATGGTTCATTGCCATAAAAGCCCTGATTATAATATTATCTAATAATATTTAATATAATTATTCAAAACAATTTTGAATAATTACTTTTATCTTACTTATTTTTACTGCTAAGGTTAAATGGTAAATTTAAGGTAAAAATAATCAATTGACCAAATTGTGCCACTTGTCAACATTCTATTGATTAAAAATTATTGTTAACTAATTAAGTGATGTACTTAATAATTAAGTCTTGATAAATGCACATCTGAGGGATCCCGAAATAGTTATTCAATTTTGTTGGAATTTATTGGATCGAATTATTCAATCCAGTCCGCTACCCTAGTGCGCAACAAGTACACTTCATATTGTGAGTCTCTCTAGGTCCAGTTTTTCATATAGAGCTCCTTTATACGTCCATGAACGATGCCCCACACACACATTACAGATATTACAAAGCAGTGCGTTAGACCATGCAAGTTGAAGTTATAGCATATTCTTATAATCTCCCCATCATTTATTTCCTGGAATAGCATAGATATAGATTATCACTGTCAAATCTCTATTTGCTCAACCATGAACTTATCTCCAGATTTATATTTCTATAAACAATATCCACAAACACTTTTGTGATATTGTTTATCCCTTTGAGATATATTTTTTGAGATTTATGCTTATGGCCATAAGACTTTCTGAAATACAATCTCGGAGCATCAGGATATATAACTCACTCATATAAGCTGACGAATCCCATATCTATGCACACTGGACTCTATGAGCTTCAAACTATACCCAGTGACACCTAGTGGTCAGACTATGAAAGGTTTCTGACATGTGGAATAAAAGTATGATGGATCACTTATAAGCCCACTTTGGCGCTCAAGTTAAAGGACCATAAATACTACTCAACTCAAAAAACCTTCTATTGACAGCTTTATGAGATGTCTATTAGAGGTCCTTGTGAGTTTATTCAATATCCAGTCCTCACTGAATACCTGTATCTCTATACGAGCTTCCACTAAGCTTATGGTTTGCTAAGATTAACTGTCTGGACCATTTAAATATAGACATACACTAATCTATATTAATGAGTTTCATCGATAGACCTGCATCGATGAAAGTAGATCAGGGAGTGTTTGAGAACACACTTGTATAATGACATTTGCTAGCACCATCTGTAACTCTTTGCAGTTACGTCATTACTAATATATTCTCAGGTCTTTGTCCTATTTTAGACAAAGCTCTAACTCTTTAGATTTCGCTAACTCTTACAACCTGCTAACTCTTAGCACCACTAACTCTTAGTACTTATAAATATTAGCATTGCTAACTCTTAGCATTGATTTAAACACTTTTAGACCATATCTGAACTCCTTCAAATCATACAATGTTTGAAATGTAACAAGCATCTTACAATTTAATAATTAATAATATTAACAATTTAATTAGAAATAATAATTGTATAAATTCTATAATTAACTATTTATACATAATAGGATGACACGTAAGCATAAATCTCAACATGATGATCATGACTGTTCGTTCTATCTAGACGGTTATAATCTTTCTAGCTTAGCCACTATTAAAACCCTTTTCTGGGTTCCTTTGTTTCTTTACTTTATGACCTTCGTTTTTCCTTAAACTTTAGCATTTCTTAAACTTCTTGCGTAAATGTTCTCTAGCAACAAACTTTCTCCGTTTAAAGGCATTCTAGTAACCAAGTGTACTGTTTATTTCTGCCGTTCCAACTGGTAAGTTATTGTTCCCTTTTTCTTCTCAAGTTTTTTCTTCCATGTTTGTTTCTATAAATGCTTCATTTTTCTATAAAAATGGCTTATAAGAATTGTTCCTGTAACATGAGAATGCGTTTTTTATTTTGTTTTTATTGTCATTTTTCAGTTAATGACCGTAGACTATAGTGCTTTTAAAATTTACACTTTGCTTATTTTCTTTATTTTTTTTTTTTGGTGATTGCCATGTCCTTGCCCTTTGCGTCTCATTAGTTCTTTATGAAAAAACTTATTTCCATGGCCTTAGAATGTAGAAACTTAAACCTAGGGCTCTCTGCCATTAACATGGCTAATGATAAGGAAGAAGAAGCTGTCAACTCTGAGGTCCTACTTGTCAGAAGATCAAGTGAAGCTAGTGAGAGCGGTGGTGTATCCACTTTAGCTAGTGACATGGCCTCTTCCTTTCTTACTATCATTATTAAGGCTGAGTCGGTCTTAATCATTTATGAGGATGAGGCAGGGGTTGATCTTGATGACCCTGCCTATGAGTTGTTAGAATCTATAGAGGTCATAGAGTTTAAGCTAGACAGGAGGTACCAAATGTCCAGAATGACCCAGGACGATTTGGATTCTCTCAAGGCTACTTACAACATTCCTGAGTCTGTAACACTTAAGCTGCCCTCCATTGATGATTTTTTAAGCAGCCCTATAAATAAATAAATGGCCATCTATATTGAATTTCTTATGTTAGGCCTTAGGCTCCTCATGAAACCCAATTTTGTTAGTATGTTGGCCCATCTAAGAGTGGCCCCCTCTCACTTAGGCCTTAATTCTAAGAGGGTTTTAGTAGGTTTGTATATTATTTGGGCAAGGGCAGGGCTATCCTCATCCTATTACCAGGAGTTGCATCATCTTTATCATTTTAGGAGCAGCACTAAAGGGCAGAAAGGCTTCTACTACTTATCCTTCCACGACTTTTAGAACTATATCTCTGGTCATTCTTTTTTCGTTAAGAGTTAGAAAGGGAACTAGTTCTTCGCTGGGGATGAATGAGGTCAGGTAGTCCACAAAACGATAGAGCAAACCTAGGTCGTCCCTTCTAATTTTGTTTTAAATGCAAGTCTTCCTTATATTCTTTTATTTGTTTGCTTATGTGCATCCTTCTTATTTTTTTTTCTTATTTAAATTAATGTTTTATTCATTTTAGAGACTTGGGAAACTGACTACGATGTATCCGATACCAGACGTGCTCAGATTGAAGCTGCTCTTGCCTAGATCTCTTAAGTTCAAGATCTTTTGTCACGAGCTAGCCTAATTCAATTAAGCTTAGTTGCTTCAGTACCTAGAGAGCCTCATGTTCACAGTAAGTAGATCAACCTCAATTATTTTTATATTCTGAGCTTTTTTTTTCAACTTAGCTTGTTCTTGTGCAAGAATGGCTGAGGAGGGAGGTAGTGCTAGAAGAAAGCAGAGCTACATTGATGGCTCGAGTTCTTCTAGAGGTGGGGGTAATATTAACCTTGACAATGTCATAAGGCTCATTTTTAGCCCAAATGGGAGAGGCTGAGGCTGGGCATCTACTCATGGTCGTGAACCAGTAAGTTAGATCGGTAGGGGTCAAGAAAGCCCCAAGGAGGAAGAGTTATAAGTTCCCTACCCACTCAGACCGTTCCTTAGGGTACGGGGCTATCTACACAATCTGCTCAAGCCATCTCTCAAGGAAGAGGCTAAGTTACTTTGCATTTTCCTCAGGTCTGTTAAGGCAGGAGTTAAGGCTCCTCAGTATAGACTTCAGCGCAAACTCCCCCACCTGCCCAGCACATAGGATCGTCAAGCTCAAGGAGCCTAGAGGAGCCCTTGGTAACAAAATGACCTCCTCTAACCGTCTCTCCAATGATGTTGGTTTTGGAGATAAGAGATGATCTAGTCTTCTTGTTACCTGTCATGTGAGAGTTGAAGCATTATGTGAATCAAGCCTGGGCAGCTAGAATTTTTTCTTTAAACCCCATCATTAGATTCCATGGGCCATAGCGTCTACTCTTAATGCGAGTTACTCTTTCTCCCTTCAATTCTGTTTAGTTGTATATTTTTGTTTTTGTACTAACTAGTCTTTTATTTTGTAGTCTATTTATCTCTTCTCTCGATTTTGAATCAAGAATTTGGAAATGGTGGCGCATGCCCACCAGGCTGAGGAGAGCTTTGTACAAGCGAGGCAAGAGGTTGTGCAGGCTAGAAGGGAGGCGGACTAAGAAAGGGAGCGTACAAGTAAGCTGGCCACCCAAATTGAGGACCTGGAGATTGGTTACACTGAGACAGAGAGCAGAGTCTTTGAACTAAAGCACCAAAAGAAGCTAGAAGAGCAAGAGTGGCCAATTATTTGGCTCTGGCTTAAAGCAGTGCTGTCAAGCTTGTAAACTACAATGATGAACTAGATAGGTAGTTCATAGTGGCTCTGAGGGAAAATGAGCTGGTTGGGTAGATCAGAGATAGTTTGGCCACCCAAGTTGAAGAATTACAAGGCTCTTGGTCTACTGGCCATGATAAAGGATTTAGTAATGGTGTTGCGGAGGGCTTCTAGAGGTCGATCAATCTCTTTAAAGAAAACTATCCAGAGATTGACTTACAATGGATGTAAGACTTGGTCATCTAGGGTAGACCCTTGAAAGAGAGGCTTCTCAGGCCCAAGGGGCTAAGGCGACTTATTTTACTATTATAGATGCTGCTACCCTTGAGGTAGTTACTCCCCTTGAGTCAGTTATTCCCCTTGAGTTGACTACTCTCTTGAGGTAGCTCAGGGCAGTGGTCTTCTTCAAGCTCAGGCTGCTCTTGCTCTAACTGATAAAGTCCTTTACTACTGCTCTTGTTCTGCCTACGGTATTAGTTAAAGCTATTCTGGGCGATGCTCCTCAAGTTATTCCTCCTACTGTTAATATAGATCTTGGGAAGTGCTACAGTGGTTGATCTTGAGTCCACTGACATCACTCCTAGTGCTTAAGCTGATTTGCTTTCATTTTCTTTTGTGCTTTTTATTTTTTTACTGGGCTACAATAATAATTTGTAATTCTTCATTTTATAAAATACAAGTTTATTTTTCACATAACTTGCTCTTTCTTTTGTCTTTTGTTGTATTATTGTAGATCTGCTTTTTTTATAGTAATAATTTTGAACAAATTTTTAATTGGGCTCTTGCTCAGACTTTAACAAGATAATTAGTTTCAAATAGCATAGTATAGATGAAAGGTTAACTTGATCATACTTAATAAAATAAGGAGTATTTTTAAATCTTGGAGATAAGTATATAAATAAAGAGCCTACTCGAACACATGAAATAATTGAAAATACTTTTAAAGTAGCATACCGATCCAACTGTATTGAGCAGATAAGAATGGTGTTTGAGCAAACTAAGTGTTTCTAATTAAATTATACTAAATAGATCAATGAACTAGCGTTGAGCTTATCAAGTGATGCTATGTGAATTAAATCAAGTAGCCGTACCAATAAAATGGTGTTGAGACGATCAAAGACGTATTAATTTTTGAAGTGTGTAGCTTACCTTGGATCAGCTCACTTAGAAATTTATCTATCTTTATGGCAAGCTCCTAGTTAACCCCTTGAGTGCTACACCCCTGTAGGGACTACCTCTAAGAGTGTTATCCTTGCTTGGCTGATCCTGAGTAATCCCTTAAGTGTTGCACCCCTATGGAGATTATCTCTAAGGGTGTTGATCTTCTTGGCAGATTCTCAAGCAACCCTGTGAGTGTTGCACCCTTGTAAAGACTACCTCTAAGAGCATCAACCCTAACGTTGTCCGATTCTGGGTTATCCCTTAAGTGCCACACCTATATAGAGACTACCTCTAAGGGTGTTGATCTTCTTGGCAAATTCTCGGGCAACCCCTTGAGTGTCATACCCATGTAGAGAATACCTCTAAGAGTGTCTACCTTATGACTGTTCAATCCTGGGTGACCCTTTGAGTGTCATACCTCTACAAAACTACCTCTAATGGAGTTGTCCCATCTTTATAACTAGTCTTTCGGTCAACCTCTTGAGTGCTACACCCTTGTAGAGACTACCTCTAAGAGTGTTATCATGCTTGGCTGATCCTAGGTAACCGCTTGAGTGTCATATCCCTATAGAGACTACCTCTAAGGGCATTGATCTTCTTGCAGATTCTTAGGCAACCCCATGAGTGCTGCACTCTTAAGGAGACTACCTCTAAGAGTGTCAACCTTACTACTGTCAGATCTTGTGGGACACCTTGAATGCCACACCTTAACAGCGACCACCTCTAAGGACATTGCCCCGTCTTCTCCATCATAGGTAGCCTCTTGGGTGCCGCACCTCTGTGGAGACTACCTCTAAAAGCGTCCACCCTGCTGCTGTTGGGTCTTAGTTAATCCCTTGAGTGCCACACCTCCACAGAGACTACATCTATGGGCTTTAACCTTCTTTTTGGGTAACCCTTTGAATGCCGCACCCTTATAGAGACTACCTCTAAGAGCGTTACCTTGTCCGGCTGATTGTAGGTAACCCCTTGAATGCCATACCTATATAAGGACTACCTCTAAAGGCGTTGACCCATCTTCAAGATTTTTATTCATATGCGAGTACGAATAGCCATTCAATTCAGATTGCGAACAGCCATTTATTGGGAAGACATGCAAGAAAATAATAATCCTTATTAGCAGTATTCTACTCACATAGAGCAAATATAAGAAAGTTATTTCTTACAAAATTATAATATAAATTTTATGGATAATACTTGTTTAGCAATTCGACATTCCATGGATTCCTTAATGTTCGCCTGTCAGCTCCTTCAAGCTTATAAGCATCTTTCACCCATTTGATAACCTTGTAAGGGCCTTCCGAAGTTGGCCCGAGGATGTCATCCATTTAATTTCTTATGTTTAATATGACTCTTCACAATATTAAGTAACCTTCCCTAAATTCCTTTGCTTGGACTCTCTTTTTATAGTACTTGACAATCTTCTAATGGTAAGCAGTTACTCGGATCTAGACCTTCTCCTTCAGCTACTCAATTGAATTAAGGTGTCTTCTAATCAGTTCATGGTTGATTGCCATAAAAAAGTGCAAAACCTAATGTATAGTCATCTCAATCTCAGCAGGGATAATTGCCTCACAACCAAAGGCTAATGAGAACGGGGTTTCACCGATTACTGTCTTACTTATAGTTCTGATAGCCCAAAGTACTTAGGCTAGCTCCTCTACCCATCCTTCTTTCTTAGTGGTTACCTTATATTTTAATAGCTTCTTGATACTTTTGTTAGAGGACTCTACCTGGCCGTTGGTCTTAAGGTGGGTTAGTGATGCAAATACTAGCTGGACTCCCAATTGTTGGCAGAAATCCTTGAAACTGTTGTCAAATTGCTTTTTATGCTCAGTAATAATTGTATTGGAAATCTCGTATAGACACATTACATTTCTCCAAATGAAATCCTGCACACTTTTCTCAGTTATCTTGGAAAGCGACTCAGCCTCGATCCATTTAGTAAAGTAATCCATCGCTATAACCACATACTTGCAAGATCCCTTTACCTATGGTAGAAGACCTGTCAAATCCATCCCCTATTGGGCAAATAGATAAGGTCCTGCTATTATAGTTAACTCTTCAATTGGTGCCTGTATCTTATCTGCAAACCTTTGGCATGCATTACAATGTCTGACCAACTCTTTGGCATCTTTAAAAATAGTCGACCAATAATAACTGATTCTGAATACCTTATAAACTAGTGCCTCCATCCCAGAGTGATTACCATAAATTCCTTCATGGACTTCTCTAAGAACCCTTTATGCTTCCTATGGTCCCAAATACCTCATAAAAGGGTAGGAGAAGCTACACTTGTACAATACTCCATCTATAATTAAGTATTGAGTTGGTAGATAATTAAGTTTGCAGACTTCTTTCTTATTTATTAAGAGAGTTCCATTCTGGATGTAATCTCTGATTGGATCCGTCCAACTGGGTTATGGGTCAACTTGTATGACTTGCTCCTCCTCCTCCTCCTATATACTTGGTTTTGAAATAAATTCAATAGGAACTGTTCATATAACCTAGCTTATTCGCTAGAGGCTATTCGAGCTATAACATCTGCTTAGTAATTTTTGTACCTCGGGATCAACTCAATTTTTACTTCACTAAACTGATCCATCCAGTTCCTAAATTTTGCTAGGTAAGTCATCATCTTCTTTTCTTGGGCCTCAAAGTTTTCATTCATCTGGTTCACTACCAACTGATAATCACTTCTTACCAGTACATCTTTGATTACCAATGCCTAGGCCACTCTCAGTCTAGTTTAAATCCAAACTATATGGCATAACTTATCTCGTCTCCTTCTTAGCTGATATGGACGATCCCTGCTCCACATCCTTAAAGATGGGATGCCCCATCTATGTATAGCACCCATGCTACATTTTTCTTAGGGGTCTTCTGTCCTGGCTCCTCTACTTCTGCACCTCTATACATGTATTCATCCTCAAAATCAGCTAATTCTTACCCCTTGATTACCGTTCAGGGCTTGTATTGTATATAGAACTCGCTTAATTCTACTAACCACCTGACCAGGTATCCCAATAAATTTGGATTGTGCAAAATTTGTCTTAGTGGCTAATTAGTTAAAACCATAGTCGTATAAGCTTGAAAGTAAGGCCGCAATTTCCTTCCCGACACTATCAGGGCTAGCACTAACTTCTTAAAAGAGGGATACCTACTTTCTAGGTCGGTAAAAGCTTTTTAAACATAATAAACTAGAAGATGAAATCTCTCTTCTTTTTTTACCAGTACTGAGTTTACTACCCGATTCAAAACACCCAAATAAAGCATTAACTCGTCCTCTTGGGTAGGAATGGCTAGATGAACGAGCTGGAAGAGATAGACCTTAAGCTACTGAAAAGCCTTTTCACATTCTAGGGTTCATTGATTCATTTCCCATCTTTTTATTGCCTAAAAGAACTCAAAACATTTGTTAGTAGCTCAAAAAGATAAACTTGTTTAGAGCTGCCACTCATCCTGTCAGTCACTAAATTTCTTTGATAATACTGGAAAACTTCATCTCGAGAATAGCCCAGACTTTATCTGGGTTAGCCTCTATTCCTCTCCAGCTGACTATAAAGCCCAAATATTTTCCAGACTTTACCCCAAAGATATACTTCTCTAGGTTTAACTTTATATCATTCTTCTTCAGAATCTTAAAGACTTTCCTTAAATCTTTTTCATAGTCTACTATTTCCTTGGATTTTTCCATCATATCATCTATATACGCTTCCATGTTCTTTCCGATTAAGGGTTTGAATAGTTTATTTACCAACCTCTAGTAGATTGCATCTGTGTTCTTTAGGTTGAATGGCATCACTTTGTAGTAATATAACCCTTGATGGGTTATGAAGGATGTCTTTTTCTAGTCTGGAGAAAACATCAAAATTTTGTTGTAGCCTGAGAATGCATCCATAAAACTGAGTAGCTCGTACCTGACAGTGGCATCAGCCAGCTGATCAATCTTGGGGAGTGAAAAACTATCCTTTGGGTATACTTTATTCAAATAAGTAAAATTAATACACATTCTCCACTTTCATTGGCTTTCTTTACCATCATGTTGGCCAGCCAATCTGAATAGTTTACTTCTTTAATAAAACCTGCAGCTAATAACTTCTCCACCTCTGTTGCTACTACCTCATTTCTCTCCTAGATAAATATCCTCATCTTCTGCTTGATTGGCTAAAAGGTTGGATATATAGCCAACTTGTAGGAAGCCAAGCCAGGACCTATTCCCGACATATCCTCACAGGACCAAGCAAAGATATATGAGAATTCTTGTACTAGTGTAGTTAGCCTTTCTTTGAATTTAGGCTCTAATTGGGACCCATTATTAATTACTTTCTCTGGCTTGTAAGGTCTGACCTAGACAAGACTTAAATCTTCCACCAGTTTGGGCGACCCCTCATCTTCTTCACGCAGATCAATTGTGGAGATGCAGAAGTCTTTCTTTGCTGACATGGTATAACAACTCATTGCCATCTTCTGATCTCTTGCTACTACCTCTATCTCTTCTCTGACCAGGAACTTGATCTTTAAATAATATATTGACAAAGCCATATTAGTATTACCCATGAATAGTTACCTATGAGGGATTTTGTAGGAGAATGGCTGGTGGACAACTACAAACTTAGTCATAACTGTCTTCTTATATGGCTTTTGTCCTAGGGTTAAGAAAAGAGCTACTATTTGAATCGACATCACATAACCTTTTTCGAACCCTTGTAAAAGGTTTTGGGTTTTCTCCATATGCATATTCTTGAATTTTAGTTTGACTATAATATTTTTAAAAATGATGTCAATCGAACTACTTGAGTCAACAAACACTAGATTCACTTCTATTTCAACAACCTACACCACCACTACTAGTGCATAATCATAATGGTAGCTTACCCTATGAGCATCTTCCTCTGTGAATATAATAGGAACCTCTTGTTGTAGTTTTGGCTTTTTGGTTAAGGGCATATTGCACATAACCTAATGCTATATCATAGAGTATTGTGAATAATTTTTTATCTGTCGATTAAAATCACTAGCCAGTATAAGTCCTCCAGATATGATCATCACAGTGTTAAGATTTGACTCACTTGGGCGATTAGTAGGTAGGTTATGCTGTTTATTTGCTTAGAACTCCTCTAAATAACCATTCATCATCAAAGCATCTACTTGTCTTTCTAGCTCAAGGCACTCCTTTGTGGCGTGCCCTAGGCTCTGGTGGACTCACACTAGCTTTTTAGACTTGTCCGTTGCTCTATCCCTTTGCTTTTGTTCGAGACTTTATTGAGTAAGCTTTTATTCTTAATGGCCTCGTAGATGTCTTGTAACGGCACTACCAAATGAAGGAAGCTTTTAAATTTAGCCACCATTCGTTCCTCCATAGGGTGCTCTCTAAGCCGCTCGAAATGGCTATTATTGGGCTGGTATTGGTTCAGCTTATTATTCTTCTAGGCTGGAGGTACATTGCATCTGTTCAGGTAGGTTTCCCTTTGTTGAGGCCAATAATCATTCTCAAACCTTTGGTACTTTGGGCAAACCTATCCCCGAGCAGTTTTTGTGGTCTATCTCATTGCTTCTTCTTCTTTTTCAATAGCAATATACTTTAATGATTTGTTGTATGCTGATGCATAATTTAGGACATTACATCTAACAAGTAATACCAGAACCTATTTAGCTTTAGCCCCAACCTTAGTGCTTCTAAAGCTATAGGTTGGTCGAATGCTCCTAATGAGATCACCTCCTTATGGAACCTTCGAACATAATCTTTAAGGCTTTCATTCCTTCCCTGCCTAATCTGCTTAAGCTGTCTAGGGTCTTTTACCACTTCACAAGAACCCCAAAAGTGCTGAGCAAACTTCTCTGTGAGCTCATGGTAAGAGGAACTACTCTACTGCTTTAGTCTTCTGTACCAAAGAAGAGTCGAGCCCTTAAGATTCGTATAAAAGAGTCTACACATCTAGTCTTGTATGAGCCCTACAATGAAAAGCATATCAATTATCTAGTCTACATAATAATTGGGGTCAGTGACTACCCTATACACTGGGAGGCTTGGCAGCCCAAACCCGCTCAATAATTGTATATCCCTCAACTCGTCAATTAATGAAGACTTCCTCTCCCTCTCAATTTTCTTTACATGAGGCTATTCTTTCTTTTCTTTCTCTTTCAAGAGGTCTTTTAACCTCTCCTCCAAGCTACAGAATTTATCCTTTAAGAGCAGCTCAGCATTAGTTGTTTAGAATGATGCTCATTCTTTACTACCTCGTCAAAGTCTCCAACTCATGACATATGTCTTTTATGAGGCACCTGGTGATGTGATATTTCTATATGTTAAAATTGAGTGCAAGTATACACTATCGTATGCAAGTAATAAAAGGATAAAATAGTTGAATATCGAACTTACAGGGATAATATCTTCTTTTGAACCAAGTACTAAAACTACATTTTTCTAATAATTATTCAGAAAAATAAAAATTTAAGAATGAATTTTAAAATATAAAAGCAACGACACAATGTAAAGAGATTGAAAGATAGCAATATAGAGAAAAGTTAAGGTTAATACTATTCTTTAATATGCTTTCTAATGATTAATCCTCTAACATTTAATTCTCTTAGTTCTTGTTATTGATCAAGACACTAATATATTCACAAGCCTCTCCATAGATCATGCTAGTATATCTTAATTTATCAAATACTTATATTCCTATGGTACTTGTAATAAATTAAGATTTATTAAGATTAAGTCTGATTGATCATACATGCCAACTAGGTATATTTCTATCATAATTTAAAACTTGCATATGCAACATTGAATGTTACTCTACAATCATGCAACAAATTACCTAAGTTTAAATATAATGATTCTTCTTCCGGGTTTATCAAAATATTACCAATTCATTCACCATGTATTGGCCAGATATAGTGAAGCATTAAGAACAAGTAACTTAAATAACGAAGAACTAAGTTTATTAAATATTAGAAAGACATAACAATTAAGCACATATATTGAGTTCAAGTATTAACTCGAGAAAGAAAATTTACTTCATGGCTATAAGAGAACAGCAACAAAAATAATAAGAAATCATGATACAATCAATAGCAAACCAATATAGATGTCGAAGTGCTCTTAATTCTGTTACCTGAGAAACTTTTGATGCCAAAGAACACCTTGAATTTCTCTCTATGGTTACTTTCATTATGCTTCTATTTCTCTCTAAGACTTGTGTTGTGTGTCTTATGGATGCTCTTGGATGATCTTTAAAGGCTTGGGATGAGTAGCCTTTTATAGGCATTAATTTGAGCTTGAAATCTCTAATTCTTGTCGGGTCAGGAATTATACTATCGTTAGAGTGTTATTTTGTTGTTGCTAGGGCACTACATTCAAAAGCATGTATCACTGAAGCAGTAACGATTTGGTATTGGAGCGCTGGTTCATCAATGGCATGGTAGCTAACTGGCACTAGGGCGATGAACTGCGACGTAAAAAGGTTATTTTGTTTTCTATTTTCTTATTTTGATCACTCTTTCAGCCTTAGGGCAATGCTGTGTGTAGCATGATGCGATATTTCTATATCATAAATTAAGTGCAAGTATACACTATCGTATGCAAGTAATAAAGAGACTAATTAGTCGGATGTCGAACCCACAGGGATAATTTCTTCTTATTAACCAATTACTAAAATTATGTCTTTCTAATAATTATTCAGAAAAATAAAAATCTAAGACTGAATGTAAGAAATATAAAACAAAAACACAATGTAAAACAAATTAGGTGATAGCAATGTAGAGAAGACCTAGGATTAATATTATCCCTCAATATGTTTCTAATGATTAATCCTCTAATATTTAACTCACTTAGTCTTTATTATTGATCAAGACACTAATGTATTCACAAGCCTCTTCCAAGGTCATGCAAGTATACCTTAATTTACCAAATACCTATATTCCTATGGTACTTGTAATAAATTAAGATTCATTAAGATTAGGTCTTATTGATCATACATGCCAATTAGGTATATTCCTATCCTAAATTGAAACTTGCATATGCAACATTGAATGTTACTCTACAATCATGTATCAAATTACCTAGGTCTAAATATTATGATTCCTCTTCCGAGTTTATCAATAATATTACCAACTCATTCACCATATATTGGCCAGATATATTGAAGCATTAAACACAAGTAATTTAAATAATAAAAGACTAAGTTTATTAAATACTAAAAGGATATGGCAATTTAAGCGCACATATTGAGTTCAAATATTAACCCTAGAAAATAAGTTAGCTCATGGCTACAAGAGAACAGCAGTAGAAATAATTATAAATCATGATACAATTATTAGCAAACCGATATAGACGTCGAATTGCTCTTAATTGCGCTGCCTAGAAACTCTTGATGCCGAAGAACGTCTTGTATCTCTCTCTAAAGATGCTTCAATTAAGCTCCTATTGCTCTCCAAGACTCGTGCTCTGTATTCTTGGTGCTCTTGGGTCGTCTTGGATTCCTTCTTGAAGGCTGGGAACGAGTGGCTTTATATAGGGATTGATATGAGCTTGAAAATCTCAATTCTCGTCGGATTAGGACTCGCACTACCGCTGGCGCGCTATGAAGTTGTCGCTGGGGCGACGCGTGAAAAAGCTATTACCGCTGGAGCGGTGGGATTTTGGCGCTGGGGCGCTGCATGAAAACGGCTTCACCGCTGGCGCGGTATGTTGATAGCGCTGGGGCTCTGGAACGTCGCTGGCGCGGTGACTCTTCGGCGCTGGAGCGCCAGACGCGACTTAAATAGGTCGTTTTTCTAATTTCGATCACTATTCCAACGCTGGGGCTAAAATACTTGTGGCGCGGGGGCGCTGGACTCATAATTTGAAAACTTTGCATTTTAGTCCCTGTTTTCGCTCCTTTTGCGTTCTTTCTTTAAATTTCGTTCAAGTCCCTATAAATAACAATAATGCACATAAATAGCCATCTATTCTCATAAAATCATAAAATATCAATAATAAAAACATGAGAAAATATATGACAAATTTGCCCTTATCATAGCACTAGGGCGACAAGTCCATATATTTTGAAAACTTTTCACTTTAAATTTCATTCAAGTCCCTATATAGTGGTTTGTTGATAATCTCATTAGTGCCGCCTTCTACGAACTATACGTTGCACATCTATAAGGTGCACCTCACTGGGCCTTACCCTGTCCAATGGTCTTTGGGTGATCTCGTGAGTGTCGTCCCCTATGACTTGTGTCTTTAATGCATTCAAATTTGTATGTTTGTAGGATACACCTTATAGAGCCTTACTCTATCTGGTGATCTATAGGTAATCTCATGAGTGTCGCCCCTTACGAACTATATGCTATACGTCCATAGGGCACATTATATTGAACCTTACCCTGTCTAATAGTTTGTGGGTAATCTTGTAAGTGCCACCCATCTATGGCATGTGTCTTTAATGTCTTCAAAGCTGTATATTTTTAGGGTACAACTCATAGAGCCTTCCCCTGTCTGATGGTCTGTAGGTAACCTTGTGAAAGCCGTTCACATATGGCGTGTGTCTTCAATGTCTTCAAAGCTATATATTCGTTAGGTACACCTCATAGAGCTTTACTGTGTCTAATGGTTTGTGGGTAATCTCATGAGTGCCGCCCCCTACGAACTACATGTTGCACAGCCATAGGGTACACGTCACTAAACCTTACACGATTCAGTGGTTTGTGGGTAATCTCGTAAGTGCCCTATATGGTGTGTGTCTTCAATGTTTTCAAAGCTGTATATTCGTAGGGTACACACTATAGAGTCTTACCATGTCCAGTGGTCTATAGGTAATCTAATGAGTGCCACCCCTTACAAACTATATGTTATACGTCCATATAGTATACCTCGCCGAGCTTTACCCAATCCAATGATCTATGGGTAATCTCGTGAGTGCTGCCCCTCTTATGACATGTAATTTTGGAGGCAGTCTTTTTTTTTTTCTTTTTTTAATTTTGTAGATGTTTATGATTATTTAGTCCTCGATTCCAAATAATCATTCATGTAGAGGTATATGTAATGAAATAATTTTTTTTATTAAAAATGATGCCTTCTATAGCAAATAAGTAATGTAAAAAATATAAGAAGTAAAAAATAGTATTTCTTTAGTAGCTCGGCATTCCATGATTTTCTCAAGACCCATCTATCTGCTCCTTCAAGCTCATAGACTTCTCTGAAGCATTTGATGACTTTGTACAGGCCTTTCCAAGTCGGCTAAAGAACTCCATATGTCGGGTTCTTCGTATTCAGCGTAACCCTTCTTAGTACTAGGTTGTCTTTCCTTAAATTCTCTTGCCTTGACTATTTTATTATAGTATTTTTTCCACCTTCTACTGGTAGGCAGTTACTCAGATTTAGGCCCTCTCTCTTAACTGATCCATTGAATCCAATTTTCCCTCGATGTATAATGAAGGACATTTTCTTCTAGTCTTGAGAAAACATCGGGATCCGGTTATAACCGTAGAAAGTGTCCATGAAACTAAGCAGCTCATGCTCAGCTATAGCATCAATGAGCTGGTCGATTTTTTAAAGTGAGAAGCTATCCTTCGGGCATATTTTATTCAGATCGGTAAAGACTACACATATTCTCTACTTCCCATTGTCCTTCTTCATTATCACTATATTTGCCAACCAGTCAGGATAGTGGACTTCTATGATAAAATGTACTGTTAACAGTTTCTCTACCTTTGTAGCTACAGCCTCGTTCCGCTCGTGGTTGAATATTCTTTTTCTTGTTTAATTAGGTAGAATGTGGGATTGATGGCTAACTTATGAGAGGCTATAATGGGATTTATTCTGGGCATATCTTCATGAGACCACGCAAAAATATTCAAAAATTCCCAAACCAATTTGATTAGCCCCTTTCTAATCTCTAGTTCTAGCTGGGAGTCAATTTTAACCGTCTTTTTCTCTAGTTTGAACCTATACTACCTACATATCTTTTGCTGGTTCTGGCGATCTAATTCCTTCTTCCCTCGATCAATAGTGGAGATACAAAAAGTCTTTTTTGCAAACACTGCGTAACAGCTTCTGACCATCTTTTTATCTTTCGGCATTACTCTATACCTTCTATAATTGAGAGCTTGAGTTTCAAATAATGAATGGATAGAGTCGCATTCGTATTTACCATAAAGGGTGACCTAAGGAGAATTCTACGTGGGAAAGGTTAGTCTACTACCATAAACTTAGTCATTATCACTTTTTCATATGGTTTCTGCCCTATAGTCAGGGGAAGAGCCACAACCTCAATTGGCACCACACAGCTTTCTCCAAACTCCTGTAGTGGTATTTAGGTCTTCTTTATATGCAGGTTCTTGATATTCAACTCGTTTAGAGTTTCTTTAAAAATAATGTCGACCAAGCTACTTGAGTTGACAAATACTCAATTTATTTTCTTGCCAGCTACCCGCACTTTTGTCATAAGTGCATCATCATGGGGATAACTGACTCCTTGTGCATCCTCCTCGATAAACATAATCAGCACTTTCTGCCGCAATCTTATTTTCTTAGCCAGAGGAATGTTGCACATAACTTGATGTGCTACCATTGAGTACTTAGAGTAGTACTTTCTCTACCTGTTGAAATATCTTGCTAGCATAGGTTCACCAGATATAATCATGGTGGGGTTAGGATTTGGCCCGTTGGGTCGGCTACAAGGCCAGTTAACAGACAGATTCTGCTACCTTTTGACTCGAAATTCTCTTAAATAACTATTTCTCATTAGAGCATCAACTTATCATTTCAGCTCCAAACATTCCCATTTGGCATGCCCTGTATTCCTATGTAAACCACACCAACTTGTTGGCTTTGTTCGTATTTCTACCTCTTTTCTCTTGAAATTTCTATTGAGCAAGCCCTAATTTTTAAAGGCTACGTAAACTTCCTCTACCGATACTACTAAAGGGAGAAAAATTTCTAACCGAGCTACCCTTCTTTGTTCAGTAGAGTGATCCCTAAGGCTTCTTGGCCACTCAGGGTAGTTGTATGGGCGGGACATGTTCGGCCTATTATTTCTCCGATTGTTAAGCACATTGAACTAATTTAAGAATTTTTCCCTTTGGGGTTAGTATTCATTGCTCGTCTTTTGGTATTTTTTAGGAGCGATGAAAGTTTTTCCTTCCTCCCATATCTTTCATTTTCCCTTGGTGTGATCTGTCCCCTAAAGAGATCTGCAAGGGATCTCTTTACTTCTTTTTCTTCCTTGATAGTAATGTACTTTGGTGCCTTATTGTACGCAGCGTTGTAGTTCAAAATATTACTCTCAAATAGGTAATACTAAAACCTGTTCATCTTTATACCTGACTTGAGAGCTTCTAGTCAATGGGCTAGTCAAAAGCATTCAATGATATTACCTCTTTGTGAAACCTCAGGACAAAATTCTTGAGGCTCTTATTTTGACCTGTCTGATCTACTTCAACTGCTTCCGATCCTTAGCCACCTCATAAGAGCCTCGAAAGTGGTGGGAGAACTTTTTCGTCAGCTTATGGTAAAATGCGATACTGTACTACTTCAGACCCCTATACCAAAAGAGAGCTGGTCCCCCTAGATTATGTGAAAGAATTTTTATATTTGATCCTGCCTTAACCCTGCAATTGATAGTAGATTGGTAACCTGGTCTACATGAGGTTACAGTCGATAAGTCCTCAATAGATTAGAAGACTCAATAGTTGAAACCCATTTGAGAGCTCTATATCCCTCAGCTCGTCTGTTAATAGGGATCTCTTTTATTTTTGTCTTTTTTGGAAGGGGTTGTTCTTTCTTCTATTTCTCTCTAAAATGCTCTTTAACTTTTCCTCTAAAATCTTGATTCCCATATATGGTGCCAAAAATTATTAATCGAAAAAATGGTTTTCTAGGCCAACGAGCTTTATATTTGTATTGTTGCAAGAATCAGTATGTTAGGCTTCGTCTTACTGGGCTTAAAGGTTAAAATTCGATTTTTTTCCTCTGCTAATAATGACAGAACACCTGCAAAACACTCGAAATTATCATTAAGACCTCATCGGGTTGGTTTTGGAGAAGACTCTCTAATGCTTAAGTCAACAAAGATTTTTGTTTCTGATGGTGGTTTAGGAGAGTAAATAAAGGAAGATAAAAAAAGATCTCTTTTGCAGAAAAAAAGTGCTAAAACTAAAATCAAGAATTTTTGTACCTGAACAATTCTCCCCCTTTGTTGTGATTGTTTTACATATTTACACCATCAATCTTTAGGGCATATTCCTTATGCTTATCTTCACCAGTGTTGTGGTTGAGTTGGGTAAGTCTTGCTAATTTTGGTATAGCTTGATCTCTTAATGTGATTTGAGGGATTCTTTCTCAAAGACATTGCAATTCTTCTTTTCTTATAACTCTACTTCCTTTATAATACTAGTCTTCTCTTTAAAATCATTTCTGTAATAAGCCTGATTACTTCTTTGTTCAGCCCAATATTGATCTAGCTACACTTTTGTTGTCACAGTGATTCGACATCTCCTTATGAGCTGGTCTCCGTACTTCATCCTCGCTAGTTAAGTCTTGTTCCCACACTGGTACCCAGTCAGAATGTATAAGCTATTCAGTATTCGGTTGACATGGTACTTGTATTGAGCCAGTTCCCTTGCCCTGTTCCTCTTGATCATGTAGGGGTTTCCAATCTAGGTCGGCTTAATTGGGAGTATGTAGGGGTGATATACATGTGTCTCAAGCGACCGAGCTGGCTCCTCATTTGAAGTCTATCATTGAGCTTAGGTCTAACATCTTTCTAGTTTCTTGTCGCCCCCGCTGTCTTAGACTTCAGGCCTTTAAGGCTGGCCTATAAAGGATTGTCTTGAAAGGCTCAGCTTCTTAGGCCTGTAAGGGGTTGGGCCTTATAGAGATTTTCGCGGGGGGTGAGGGGGAACAGTTATATTTATAAAATACATAGTAATTGATTGAAAATCTTTTACAGTCTTTCCCTTGTATCATTAATCAGTCAGGATTAAAATTAATCTATATATAATTATATTATAATAAAATAAATTCTCTTTACAAATAGAGATTAATAGAGAGTTAATTTTATCGTAGTCCAGTTCTATATAATCAAAATTATACAAAAGGCCTCTATTTTCTAGATCACCATATAGAATTATCCAAATAAGACTATTGTATACAATATACTAATGGACCGCACTTATAGTCTATCAAAATGAAGTTTTCATTTCCATTCAGACTAAGGACTAATTTAGATTATTATGCTTAAACTTAATCCTTTTTATATAAATATTATATACTACGTTCAAGGTTACATATAATAATCAAATAATTTCATAATATTTACATAAAAATAATCAAAATTGCAAATATAAAATTGAATGTATAACTTCTATTATTTATTTTCAGTAATATCTAAATACAAATAATCATACCTTAAGGGTACGCTCCCAACATTTATTTCTCTGAACGTTGGTGGAATCATGTTTAGAGTTTACAAGTGCCTATAAAAGCTAAGCTCTTTCTTTGGAAAGCATGGCACAATTGGCTCCTAACTAAAGAGAACCTAGCTAGATATAAAGTGCCTTCAGACCTTCGTTGTCCTCGGTGCAATAGTGCAGATGAAACCACTAGTCATGCTCTTTGGTAGTGTAAGGAGTTGAAAGGAATCTGAAGTAGTTGTGATCTTTTGGAGACTGCTAGTATATGTAAGAATTCAAGCTTCCAAGATATAATGGTTATGTGCTTGGAAGGGCTGTCAGCTGAAATTTTTTCCATCTTAATGATCATTCTATGGAAGATTTAAGAGCTGAGGAATCAGATGGTCCATCAAGGGCGAACGAGAGGCTTAGATGGGGCTGTTGGTTTGGCTGTCAGCTTTGTAAAGGAGTTTCAAGATGTTTAGGTTGTGTTTTGAAAAAATCAAGACAAGACAGTGATTTGATGGCTTCCTCCTGCAGACTCAATTTTTAAGATAAGTACTGATGCTGCAATAAATTCAAAGAGAAAAGGCTGTGGTCTCGGTTGGCTAGTGAGGGACAATGTTGGCGACGTATTGTTTTTTGGAATTGATTAGTTTTCAAGAATAACTTCGATCGATTTGGCTGAAGCTTTGGCAGCTCAAGTAGGATTCAGAGAGCCATGGATTGCAGTCTCTTGCTTGCTTATCTAGAAATCGACTCTAAGTTGAATGGCCAAATTACTTTAGGATAATGTGGTTTCGACTGTTGAATTAGTTTAGTTCTTAATGATATTGTTCCTTATCTTTCTCTTTTTGTTTTTGAAATAAACTTTCATTCAAACAAAACTCAATTACAAGAATGAGAATCTTCAAAAATAAGATGATCAAACTCCTTTAGAACATAATTTCTCCAAGTGTAAGATGACTAAGAATTAAGCGTTAATTTAGCTAAATTATGAGCTACTACATTTGCATCTCTAGGAGTAAAGAACACCTTAAAACAAGCAAAGGAGTTCAAAAACTCGTGAATCTACTTAAAAATGTAACCTATTTTAGAACGAGGCATTTCATTAGATAACAAAAACTCGTGAATCTACTTAAAAATGTAACCTATTTTAGAATGAGGCATTTCATTAGATAAAATATCATTCACTACTTGTTGTACATCCGATTCAATAATAATGGAATCAACAAACTATTTAAGGTTTAAATAGCGACTAAACATTTGAGAATAGCCATCGTTTCAGCAATTGGAATAGAAAATATATCATCATACTTTGCAATTTCGAATAACACCACAGCCCCTAAATGGTCACGTGCCACAAAGCTAAAACCTGTAACACCATGTAAAGTATCCACTATTGCATCAGAATTAATCTTTATAAACCCTATAGGAGGAGGCAACCAATGGTGCCTCAGAGCATTTATGGTAGAAGTGGCCTTGGCCTGACTGATTTGAAAATCCTCCAAAAAAACTCCCTACCTAATTGCACACAGCCTTAACATCTATAATTCTTTTACCATAAATCCACTGGTTTCTCACGTGCCAAATACGCCAAAGAAGGACATAAAGGAAATCAAATTCATCATTATCAAGATGGTTCATACAGGCAATAAGAAAGTCACACAAGGATGTTTTGTAGGAACAACTGCTATCAGCCATAAAACTGCACCAAACACGAACCTTTTTCAAAGAATGACACAACCATAGTGCAGAATTGTATTTTCAGCACCTCTCCCACAGTTAGGGCAAGTCATGACTGTTGAAACATGGTAACGCACTAAATTAGCATTTTTCGGGATCCAATCGTGAGCTGTCTTCCAAAGGAAAATCTTAACTTTTGGTGGTACATTTAACTTCCAACAACGCTTCCACCATTCGCTAATAGCCGACTTCTTAGAACTACTAGCAACTCCAATCTCTTGATAAGCCAGCCAATACCCACTCTTTACCGTGTATCTTCCCTAACGGTCATAGTGCCACATAATACTATCTCCCTAATTGAGACCGTGACAAGAAAGAGGAATACTCAAAATAGATTGTTGCTCCTCCAGAGAGAAAGCTTTACGAATAACATCAACATTCCATTCCCCCGAAGCTGAAATGAGCTCAGAAACAGTAGCATGCTCAGCCAACTTGTGCGGAAACAGAGGTTTAAATGATATCGATCTAGGTAACCATTGATCATGATACATGAGAACATTTTCTCCATTGCCAATCCGCCATCTAGTTCCTTTAGAAAGAATTTTCCTCCCCCAAAGGATACTACGCCAAAGAAAAGAAGTATAGGAGGTTACCTTTGCTTGCCAGAAACTTCTATTAGGAAAATAGAACCCCTTAACTACCTTAGCCATAAGAGAATCTAGATTAGATAAAATACGTCATCCTTGTTTAGCAATCATAGCTTGATTAAAAATAAATAGATTTCGAAAACCAATGCTACCATTTTCCTTCCCCTGACACAATACATCCCACTTACACCAATGTAATTTTTATTTCATCTCATCACCACCCCACCAAAAGCGTGTACAAAGTCTATGAAGTTCATGGATTAAGGTCGCAAGAAGGCAAAAAAGATTCATAGAGTAAGCAGGAACTGTTTGAATGACTGCTTTAATTAAAACCTCTCTGTCTGCAGCCGAAAACAACTCCCATTTCCAACCTTTTAAATTATTCCACACTTTGTCCCTAATATTGGTAAAGCATCCTCTTTTATTACAGCCATTAATACTTGGAAGACCCAAATATATTTCATGATAGTTAACTTTCTTAACTCTAAGCACCATAAGAAGGTCCCTAGATCTCTCAATTGAAACTGCTTTGCTAAAACAAACAGCTGATTTATCAAAGTTTACCACTTGACCTGAGGCTTTGGCATATAGGTTTAATACTTCTCGTATGGAGTGCCACAAGCTAGAGAAGCCTTAGCAAAAATCAAGCAATCATCAGCATAAAATAAATAGGAAATTGAGGGTCTAAGCCTACCGCACTGAATCCCATACAACCTTCCAAATCTCTCAGCTTGCTAAAGTAAAGAGGAAAGCCCCTCAGCACATAGGATGAATAAATATGGAGATAGAGGATCCCTTTGACAGAGTCCCTTTTGGGGTTTAATCACACCTTTCGGAATACCATTGATTAGCAATGAGTAAGAAACTGATGAAACACACCTCATCAATAGTCTGCACTAGTTATCTGAGAAGCCAAACCATTTTAGGATCATTTCAAGGAAAGGCCACTCCACCCAATCATATGCCTTAGACACATCTAGTTTCAATGCCATATAACCTTCTTTAGACCTTGTTTGCCGCTTAACATAGTTTAGACATTCAAAACTAATAATTACGTTATCCATGATCAATCTATTTATGACAAAGGCACTCTGAAATTTAGAAACAAGGTCACCCATAACACCTCGCAATCTATTAGTCAAAGTCTTAGAAATAATTTTGTAGACAACATTAGAAAGATTTATTGGTCTATATTCCCCTGGCAACCTTGAGGAATCGCATTTAGGAATTAAGACAATAAGGGTGTCATTAATATAAAAGATATCACCACCTTTATTAAGAAGCTCCGAACAACAATGAGAGATATCATCACCAATTATGTCCCAAAACTTTTGATAAAAAAGAGCAGGCATACCATCTTTACCTGGAGCTTTAGTAGGATACATCTGAAATAAGGCATTTCGAATTTCATCCTTAGAAAAGGGAATATCAAACCGCAGACAATTGGCCTCAGACAGATGAGAGGGAATATTGTACACCACATTCTGCATATCCTGCATAGAAGGGTCAGAAGATGAAAAGATATGCTGGAAATGGTTCAAGAAGACCTATTCTATACCACTTTCATTAGTCTTCCACTCATTATTATCATCAAGGACCTCATCGATTCTGTTGCGCTTACGGCGATCGAAAACTTTTCGGTGGAAGTACTTTGAGTTCCTATCTCTACTTTTGCACCATGAAACTCATGCCCGTTGGCGCTAATAAGCATCATGCTTATAAAGAAGGACATCTAAGGTCTTTTCTGTATTTCTAATCCCCTTCCATGATTTCGAGTTCACCTCTTGATTAAGCTCAACCAATTCTTTACGTCTTCTTTTAATTTTCATATTTAAGTGCTGAAAATTCTGAGTATACCAACCCTTGAGATCAATACCAATCCGGTTTAGGTTAGTTATGACTACTTATAGCTCTCCTCTTAGGCAAGACCATCCATTTGCAACAATTTCCCTACATTCATCCTCCTCGACCCATGCTTCCTCAAAATGGAAACGACTACGATGATTCTTTTTAAGACCTTTACTATTAGCATCACCGTTTGATTCTAACATTTTAATTAGAATGGGTCTATGATCAGAACCTTAGAAATCTAAATAATGCACACTTGAATAAGGGAATAACTCAGACCACAACAAAGACTGGGCGGCCCTACCCAGAGTCTCATGAATTAAGTTACCTCTTTGATGACCATTACACCATGTGAACAATGGTCACATCCCCTTAATTGCAACCAATCTACAATCATCCAAGACCTTACGAAAATTCTCCATAAGATAATGGGGCCTTAAAGACCCTCCATGCTTCTCTTTCTCATTTAAAATCTCATTAAAATCACTACCATAAAGCCATGGCAAAGACGATAAAGCAGCAATACGTCTTAACAATTCCCACAAATAGACCCTTTGGGATGCTTCAGGGTAACCATAAAATTCAGTAAATATCTAAAGTTTCCCTTGATGGGACTCAATCTGCACATCAACGTAGAATTTAGAGTAAGAGAGTAATCTTACCCCAATATCATTAGACCACAATAATGTTAAACCCCCACTGCGACCTGATTTCTCCACAACAAGTTTACCTGTGAAAGATAGTTAAACTCTTACTAGCTCTATTAGATGTGAATTTGACAAAGTTTCACTCAAAAACACCAAGCTCGAGTTACATTCATGGACTCTATGACCCAAGATTTAAAATGTATGGGGATTGCCCATACCCTGCACATTCCAACATAAGATTTTCATTGTGTCCGACAGCCCTGCACTGTTGCAGCAGCCGCCGCCGATAAAAGATGATTATGAGAAGTATCCTTTTCTAAAAACATGACATCCTCACCCTTTTCTTCAGTTTTTAGTTGTCTCTTTTTACATCTGTGGCCTTTATTCTCAATGATCTCAAAAAATATAGGGTTGTCACCCTTCCTTTTAGATGGTTTCCAAACTGTAGTAGCCTTGGCTAACTTGGACATACCCATTCTATTTTTCTCATGCAATACATTCTTCATACCTTCTTGAAACTTAATATTGATCTTAGTCTTAGTTGTTTTAGAGCTCTTATTTTCCATCTTGTTCTCCCCTTTACCAGGCCCTGATAAGTGAGTATTGAATTAAAAGCTGTTGCAGAGCTCCACTTTCGATAACAGGTCATCATTGTTCCCCCCTAAAGAATCCTTACCATCAGGAAAGTTTAACTTATTTTCCTCTATCAATGTTGACCCAAAGGAAAGGCCCTTGAAAGGGTTTGATAACCCCATCATTTCATCATGAACAAGTATCTGACCCTTATCAGTCTCATGCAGCCCATGGTGTTGAAAAAAGTTCAAACTCCCCTGGCCATCTTCAAAGACCATCTTCCTAGCTACCATGGGTTCCTTACCAGGCCTCCGACGTAGTAAAGAAACAGGAATAGGTTTTGAACGTGTGTCTATAGTGTGGCTTCCACCACCAAGGTATGTACTATATGACATATTCGACTCATTCCTTTATGATACTTTGCCATTCAAATCAGAAGCCAAATCTCTATTCTTCATTCTCTACTAGAACTGTCCTGCTTTCTTTTTCACCGTTGAAAAAGAATTACCTCCACTAGCCATCACATTTGATCCCTTTTGGGAACCATGTATTTTACATAAGTCAAATCCCTTATTGATCCACGTGCTATAAAAGCCAATCTTATTTTCCAATCTGCCATTTTTAAACAACACATACCCATGTAGTAAGTGTCCAATGCAACCACAACCAAGAACAATTTCAGGTAGACGTTCATATCGTAGAACTACCAGAACAAACTCTTTTATATCCTTTATGGATACCCTAAGAGCTGGTTTTAGAGGCTCAGTAACATTCACTCTCACTCTTACTCTTAAAAATTCCTCAATACATTCCTTAAACATACCTTTGTCTATCTCCTCAACAACTTCAATCATTGAACCCAATTCCTGACTAACTTCCTTATTCATAAATAGCAAAGGCAAATCATGCTATTGAACCCAAACTACCACTGAATCGAAAGACAGATCAGAAAAACGCCCAAGGCCTTTTGGCTTAGCAAAGGCAATCAACTTTCCATTAAAATGCCAAGGTTCTCCTGCAATTACTCTATTCTTATCACTAGTAGACCTAAAAGAGAAAACAAATAAGTTTTGTTCTGGCTGTACTACTTCCACACTAAACTTCTCTGTTGTCTGCCAAATTCTTTTCATACACGATATGAAAGCCTCACGATTAACAGTATTTGTACTTAAGACTTTCCCAACCAAAGATAAGGAAACTCTCCTATCGCCAGCCACTAAAGCCTCTTGGGAAAGTTCTGTTATTGGAACACTAGCATCATCTAAGTCTAGAGACTCATATTTAGAAACAATTTCATTTAAGAACATGACTTTCAGAAGTTGAAATAAAGTAATACAATCTAGAAATAGAACCCACAGCTTGCTGGACGCGAAGTAAGAAATGGTTGAGAAGCTCACGGTGTAGATTGTTAGAAGCAATACAGTTTTCAGCGTAGTAGCTATAGAGGTGGAGACGGCAAAAACTGGATCAAATTTGGAGTTGCAGGCATGTAATGTGGAGACGGTCAAAAATAGGAGTCTGTTTAGATAACAGGGGTGTCAAACAAGTTTAGACACACTACAAAAACACTACAGCAATCTAAAGATGATCGGCATAAAATTAAAAAAAAAAAAAAGGAAACACCGATTTGGGAAAATTTTTGTGCTACAATAACATAATTACTGTAGCAAAAGATTAATCACTTTTTCATTCCTCATCTTTTTTTCATAATATTGTTTCGGTTAATCGCGTATTTAGGAAGGCAAATTAAGCAGCTCATTCCCTAGTTAGTTATTCTCCATAAAGAGGCTAGGATTTGGATGGAAGAGGTACCACCTTCTATAGTTTCTATTGTAGAGACCGGTAAGTGTGCTTCATCTTCTTAGTTTTTTTTATCAAGTTTATTATAAAAAAAACATTACAAGTAAAAATATATACATTATTTAAAGCTGATGAGACAAATAAAAGAAGTTAAATTAGATCACTCTAAATAATATTTTAATAATTCTATATTTACAGTTCCAAATTTTGAATCCCAGTTAACATAATATCTAATGTACCAATTGTGAATTGATGTTATATAACTATTATATTAATAAGAATTAAAAAATTAATAATTATTTAATGAGTGACAATTATTAATTGGAGATACATGAGTCAAATTAAACTTAATTTAGATTATATAAAACCAGATTCTCTAACAAGAGTAACACTTTTCAATCAATATATATAATATTATTACGGGTGTGAAGAGAAACAAGATTATAATTTTTTTCCAAAAAAAAGTTCAATTAAGAATTATTTGATTATTTCAAATCCTCCTTTTATATATATATAGGGGTGGTTAAAAAAATTGGAACCTAAACAATTTTTTTAAATAAAAAAATACCAATTTATCATAAAAATTGTTTATTCAAAATTTACTTTATATATTACAATGATAGATCTGAATTGAGATTACAATGGCAATTAAATTGATGTCTGAAGTTGAATGTGAATCTAGAGACTTTATTTATAAGAGTTTTTAGAAGGAATAGAATTAGTTTATTCTAACATTCAGTTAAAAAATTTAATTGTTCATATGAGAAGCAACGTTAATTAAAACAATTATAATGTTTAATTAAAAATTAATACCTATTTTTGGGATGTAATATTAATTAAAAACAGTCTATTTAGAAAAGGATAAATTTAAAACAATTGCTTAACGAGATTTAAGATTTTGATTGATTATTAAAATATATAATTATTTTGATTTAGTGGGACAACTAGGAATGATAGCAGACCAAGTTTGGGGTGGATACTCCTAAATTCGTATCCGCATTCATTTAAAAAATAAAATATCAAATTATTTTTAAACTCATTGCGAGTTTGGAGTTTTATTACTAAACCCACACTAATGAGTATATACTCATTACCAAACCTGCAACGAATTATCCATAAATTTTAAACAGGTTTTCAATTAATATAATAATAAAATTAATTATAATATTAATATAATTAAAAATCTATAAAATATAACAATTAAAATAAAATCAATTATCATTCCATATTTATTTTCAATTACATTAAATTTTATAATTTTAATTTTAATTTTATTAAATGTTATAATTTCAAATCCAATTTCAATTTCATTACATTAAATGTTGTCATTCCAATTTCAATTTCAATTATGTTAAATGTTGTAATTTTAAATCTAATTTCAATTACGTTAAATGCTATAATTTTAATTTTAATTTCAATTTCAATCATTAGTCCCTTTGAACTACATTTATTTATTATTTGAATGGTATTAATGACGTTAAACTAAATTTAGACCTTTTGATGTGGGCTAATAATAATTGTAAAAATAAAATCAACTCATATTTTTATTTTTCTCTAAACACAATTTTTAACAAAATGTAATATGTGCAAAAATCCGTTGCCCTACTTGATTTAGGAAGTTATATTAATTAACTAAAATTATTTATCTAATGAGATTTGAATAATTATTAAAATACTTTTAAAAGATATTGGCATATAATTTATTAGAGCCACCTTTCCAAAAAAATAATAGAGCCTTTTTAAAGAATGGAGTCCCAAGCAATTGTCTAAGTTACATAGGGGAAGATATATATATATAGAGGGAGAGAAAAAGAGAGAGTTTAATGAGTTAGTAATTCATTTTATAATAAATTTTTAAATATATATTAAAATTTTATAATATATCATAAATTATATAAAAATTATAAATTGATTAGATAATATCGTAGTATAATAGTGTTGCACATCATATGATAAATTATATAATTTATTAAATCATTTGACTTTAGAAGATATATTAAGTTTTTTTTTTACAAAAAAAAAAAAAAGTTAACAATGATATGTGAGATATCTTTAAAAATTGGACCGGTGTTCGTTTTGCATCAAACAATTGTATTTGAAGGTATAGGGACCTATTTTATAAGTATTGTTACATGGGAAGTATTTGCTCTTTGTACAAAACTCTTCGTCCTTCGAGGTTTAACATGTCTATAAAAAGAAACTCAAATTGAGGGGAAGTGCATATTATTGTTCGGTCACAAAAGATTTATGTTGTAGTGGTATTGTGATGAGTCCACTAAAACCGATTTATGGTCGATAACAGATCCCACCAATTCTCTTGAAAATTGACAAGTCAATAAGATAAAACTTGACAATTATGAACTCAATTGTTAAAACAGTTTAGATAAGCACCCCCAACAACTTAAAACTAGTACTTCTTCAAACCTCTTTTTAATAACTCAAATATGATAAGAGAAGTTTCATTGGGACCCAAGGAGCATATTATAAAGAACAGACAGAGAAGAGCCAGGGGGTGGAGACGTGAAGATTTGAAGAAACATAAAGTAGTGACCATAAAAATCAGCATTTGAAGACAAAACTGAAGCCAAACATTTAGAAGCATGAAGATACAAACTTGAAGACAAGAACACTAAAATGATCATAGGCAAACAATATGAATTTATGTTGTAACATGTGCAATAGATTATCCTTGGAAAAATGACCTTATGGCTTTCGAGGTTTCAATTAATATTTACTTACCCCTTATAATTTTAAAAAATACTCAAACCTCTTACTGTTATTATTGTTTATTGTTCTATTATCATTATTTCGTTATTTTTAATTTTTTTTGATGAATTAACAATTTTATCTTTGATAATATATAATTTGACAATTTACTTCTAAATAAATTAAAGAAAAAAAAATATTTGAAGGAAATTGAACCATTGACCTTAATGAGAAAATCTCTCATTTTCACTACTATACTAAACTAAAGTTTACATAATAATTTATAAAGACTAATTTATATACCCTATAAATTAATAAGATGAATTGTTAATTCTAAATAAAATAAATTTTGATACTCAAAAATTATAAATGATAATAAGTATAAAATATTTTAACTATCATTTAATTAAAATAATCTTACAAAAATGAGTTATTTTTTTTGGAAACCCAGTATAAATATCTTCTCATTTTTCTAATTATTCTTAAATTAATTAAAAAAAATAAAAAAGTATTGACAATTATGTTAATTATAAAAAATAGTTTCCAACATAATTATCAATACCTTTTCATTTTAAAATATTTTTTTTAATATAATATAATTTCTTTTACTAACAGTTCATTTGAGAGTATAGAAGAATTTAGTATTATTTGTAGTAATTTTTTTTAATTTAAAAATTATTTTTTTCTAAGTTGAATACAATTATTAAATAAATAATATTTAATGTTTACAATTTTTTTGTGTGAATTATCATAAGTTATAATTTAAATTTCAAATTCTTAATAAAAATTTATATTATTATCTAATATTAAATAATAAAAATTTACGTATAAGCTAGAAATAAATTTATTTTTAGTATGTATTATATTTTAGTATTTTTTATTATTTTAGAATAATTTTAAGAAATTTTAAAATAATTTATTTTTATGATAAATTTCTAAAACTTAATATTTAAATCTTTTATTGTAAATTGTACATACGTAATTAAATTTATTATTTATTATAATATTTTACATTTATTCTTGTTTATAATTTTTTAATATCAAAATTTATTTAATTTAAAATTAATAATTATTTTAATTAATTTTTATAATATATGTATTAGTCTTTATAAAATATTATGTAAAGTTTAATTTTGATAAAAATTTATAATTTTATATTTGAGGTTAAGAATTCAATTGTCTCTAAGCTCTTTTTTTATTTATTTATTTTTAGATAAAATTGTTAAATTATATATTATTATGAATAAAATTATTAATTTATAAAAAAATTTAAAATTAATAAAATAATAATAAAATAGTATAATAGTACAATATGAAATTCTTTCTAAAATTATAAAAATAAATAAATATTAACTGAAACTGCGAGGAAAGAGTCGTTTCCAAATATCCTTATGGAAGCATATAGTCGTGATATTTAATTTTCTCTGACAAGGTGGTCAGAAAATCACGGGGTGTTATACTATTAATGAAAGGGAAATGGGTCAGAGTGATCCGGCAAAATTTCTAATCAATAAATGTTTTTGGCTTAAACTAAAAGATTGAAACTAAATGTCAGAAATATCAGAATGGGAAATATTTACACATTACGTAAAACTATAAACTTCCACCTGATTCATGATGATTTCTAATTTATTACACACTTTCCAAGCTAGCTAGAATTCACACGGTTGCTAATGCCTTTTTCCTCTGGTCAAATGCTCACGTTTTATTTGCTTTTCAATTAAAGTAATTATTTGATGATGTTCCCAAAAAAATATTATTTGATGCAGTTAGATTTTAACTTTGTTGTTGTTGTTAGATATTTTATATTATTTTATATTTTATAATAATATTTTATTTTATTAATAAAATTTATTTGTATATATAATTAAATTTATATTAATAAATTTATATTTATAAAATATGTAATTTATGTATTAATTATATGATATTAATATAAAAAATATAGAACATAAATTTTTTATAAATTAATTTTAGTTTATAATTATTAATGAAAATAATATTTTTTTATGTAATATTATAATTGTTTTACATTTTATAGTGAATAATTTACTTTGATCATCAAAGTAAAAATTTTAAGTAGAAAAATTAGTATATATAATACATTGAATAGGATAATTGTAAATTTTGATCAGGTTAATTAAATTTAATTGATCTTAATTTGTAAAAAATTTAATAAACATGATTATTCTAAACTAGTAATGAACTTATATTTATATATTATATCTTTTTGAATTGTCACAAAGTGAAATTCAATAGTTAAAAGTTCGATAACTTAGAGATATATTTTTATGAGTTGTAGAAATATATATTTATAAAATGGAATCTAATAATTAATGTTTACCTAAGTTGTTTGCAGTACTTGACCTTTAAAATCTGTAGCCGTAGTTTCTTAATAAATTATTTATTGAATAATAATCTTTATTTTAAATTTATTTATAAATATAGACATATTAAAAAATAATTATTAGAGCATTTAGCGACTTAAGAATAAATAAATAACTAAAGAGGTAAGATATTTTTCTATGGCCTAACATTAATTATAAACATCAATTAGAGTGTCCATTGAGTGGTTATTATTTGTATAAGACCAAGTCTAATTTAATTAAAAAAAATTGTTTTTTATTAACATGAGTTATTAGAGTACAGTTTTTAACTTTTAATGGAATAGCTTGTGGTTAACTTAGAAGTGTTAGGGTCGGTGCTTATGTGTCATCCCCGAATATACATATACTTATGTATTTATATAAATGTACATTCCCATTAAATCGCTAATACTCATAAATATGGTATTTTGCATGTAACGTTACAGACATTGTAGATCTGAAGGAGTTCAGATCAGATCTAAAGAGTTTAGATAAGGGCTCATAGTTAGCCACGCTGAGACATATAATTGTTAAATGTTAGCATAGTTAAGTGTTAGCTGGTTATAATACTTAGCAGATCCAAGAGTTGAAACTTTGTCTGTAATAGGACATAGACCTAGAAATATATTAGTAACTGCATAGTTGCAAGAGTTGCAATCGGGTGTCAGAAAATACAAGTTGCGCAAGTATGTTCTCGAATAATTGTCTCTGATCTATTTCTGTCGATGCAGGTCTGTCGGTGGATACCTTTATATATAGATCAGCATATATCGTATCTATAGTGTATAAATGGTCGTTCCTAGTCGACTGTGAGCTTGGAGCTCGTATTGACATATGGGTATTCAGTTAGAATTGGATATGGAACAGACTCACGAAGGCCTCCGATAGACATTTAATGTAAGCCGTCAACTAAGGGTCCTCTCGAGTTGAGTAATATGCGTGGTCCTTTAACTTGAGTGCCATGGTGGGCTTGTAAGTGATCCACCATACTTTAGTTCCGCGCATGTCACAGACCTTTCATGGTGTGACTGCTGGGTGTCGTTAGGTATGATCCGATGCTTATAGAGTCCGGTGCCTACAGATATGGGATCCGTCAGCTCCCATATGGAGTTTGATAACCAGATGCTTCGAGATTATATCTCAGAAAGTCTTGTGGCCATAAGCAATTATCTCGGGAAAGAGTTCCGCTAGGGTAGAATAATATGGCAAAGGAGTTTACGCATATTGTTTAATGAAATACAAGTCTGGAGATAGGATATGGACGAGCACTAGGGGTTTTGAAGATGATAATCTATATCCGCACACATCCAGGATATCATGACGGAAGGACTATACGTATACGTTGTAACCTCAGCTTGTATGGTTCAACGTGCTGATTTGTATATCCGTGACGTGTGTGTGGGGCATTGCTCACGGACTCATAGAATAGTTCCATTTAACGAATCGGGCGTAGGACCTAGGGAGTCTCGTGATATGTAGTGTACTCGTTGTGCACTGGGGCAGCGTGTCAAATTAAATTGTTTAATCCAGCAATATTCAACACTATTACGAAAATACGTGCTTGTCTATATTTAAGTGTTAAATATAATAATTAGTTAATAATTGTTATTTACTAATTGTATAATAACATGTAGCGTATGTGGACTCTCAGTTGAGTTTACCCAAATATGGGATTTGGTGGGACCCACTAAAGGGTGAACTTGGTAACTATTCATGGGGGGCAAAATGATCATTTCTCAGTTTGATTATTTAACAGTTAAATAATCAAAATATATTTCTTTTTATATTATATAATATATTTATATAGATTATTTTATTATATTATATTATATATATATATATATATAAAGAAAGAAAAAGAGGAAGAGAAGCAATTTGGCCAATTCGACCGAGAGAGAGGGGGAGAAAAAATAGAGGAGAGGAAGAAGAGAAAGAAGAAAGAAAGAAGAAAACAAAAAGGAGGGAAAATTATGAATTGTTTCATTTTTCCTATGCTTCCAATTGGAATAATTATAAATTGTTTCAAATCTCTATTTTATGTTATTTTGTATCCTTAAAATGTATAATAACATTTTATTTGATTAATAAAGTTTATTCATACATATGGTTGAGTATAAATTTATAAACTTATATTTATAAAGTATGTGATCTATGTGTTAGGGAAATAATGTTAATACATAAGGTATAGATAAATTATATATAAATTAAATCTAATTTACAACCATTAATGAAAAGGAAATTTATTTATGTAAGCTGTAGTTTTTCTGTTTCTTATAATAGATGATTTACCTTGATCATCGAAGTAAAGATTTCGAGTAGAAAAATTAATGTATATAATACATTAAACATGACTACTATGAATTTCAATCAGGTTAACTAAATGTACATAGTGAAATTCATAAAAATAGTTAAAACCTCGATAGTTTGGAGATATATTTCATGGGTCTTATGAATATATATTTGTAAGAAGAAATCTAATAATGAATGTTCACCTAAGTTGTTTGTAATACTTGATCATTTAAATTTGTAGTCATGATTTATTCAATAAATTATTTATTAAATAATAATATTTATTTATAAATTTATTTAAAAATATAGACATATTAAAAACCTTATGACTTAGGGCAAAATAAGTAATTAAATAAGTAAGACATTTTTTTATGGCCTAACTTTAATTATGGACATCAATTAGAGGATCAATTAAGTGGTTATTATTAGTCTAAGACCAAACTTAATTTAATTAAAAGAGTTTTAATTAAAATAAAATTTTCTTTATTAATATGGTTTACTAAAGTGCAGTCTTTAGCTTTTGGTAGAATAGTCGGGGGATTAACTTAAAAGAACTGATGAGTCATGAAATTAGTAGAGTATGTCTTTTAAGTTAGAGTTAGGAAGTCTATAGGTCTTGTAGTCACTCTACTAGCTCAAATCCTAATCAAACTTTTAATTCTTAATACTAATTGAGCTCTAAATACCCAAAAGGGGTGTCTATATATAAGGGAGGTAAGGAGTAGTAAAATATAACAATAACATAATAACAATAAGAATAATTTTTTTATGTATTCTTACATAGAAAAAGAATTATGCTACACGTTTTCTCTCAATTTTGGATATGCATGAGTTCTAAGATTAAGGGAAGGTCTACATGCCTACACGCATAAGTTTGATGTTTGAGAATAGTAGAGAATATTACAACCATTCAATTCAAGGTTGATCAATACAAGAAATTGAGATAATCTTCTATCACTATATATATAATAATAAATAAGACGATCTGACTTCCGCTGTATTTATTTTATTAATTAAACACACAAAAAAATTATACAAACACTTGTTACAATGATTAAGTTAAAAGATAAACAAATAAAAAAAAATACTCTAACATAACTAAAAGAATAGTGCTATACTTCATAGTTAGAATATAAAGTTTATATCCTAACTAATGTATTATCAATCAATGACTACCACTGGTAAGGTAGTAATTAACTTTTAATTTCTTATTAAGATGGTAGTTATATAATATAAATTAATAAATGACACATTAAATATTACATCAATTGGAATACAACTTTATATCTCAACTATATAATTATTGCATTACTCTAATTAAAATGTGTGTGGCACAAAATACTCAATTTATTGTTTCGAAGAAAAAAAACATGTGAAATAAGGCCTTTGTAATTGAAATGTTAGAAACCCATTCTCATTCTTCTCACATACCCTGGCAATCTATTCGTTTCCTGAGTTATTATTCATAAGTAAATAAATAGATAAATAAATAATGAGAATAGAAAAAATATAATCAAAGTTGTAAAGATATGGTAAAAGAATCAAGAGAGGAGAAATATAATTTGAAAAGAATCTTTCTTTTTATTTCAATGTGTTGTTGTATAAAAATACATAAAGGTCCTTGATGCGATATTTCTATATTATAAAATTAAGTGCAAGTATACACTTTTATATGCAAGTAATAAAGGGACTAAAGAAGTTGGATGTTGAACCCACAGGGATAATGTCTTCTTTTTAACCAATTACTAAAATTATATCTTCCTAATAATTATTCAGATAAATAAAAATCTAAGAATGAATGTAGAAAATATAAAGACAAAAACACAATGCAAAGAGATTTAAGTGATAGCAATATAGAGAAAACCTAGGATTAATATTATCCCTCAATATGCTTTTTAATGATTAATCTTCTAATATTTAATTCACTTAGTTTTTGTTATTGATCAAGACACTAATGTATTCACAAGCCTCTTCGAAGGTCATGTAAGTATACCTTAATTTACCAAATACTTATATTCCTATGGTACTTGTAATAAATTAAGATTCATTAAGATTAGGTCTTATTGATCATACATGCCAATTAGATATATTCCTATCCTAAATTGAAACTTGCATATGCAACATTGAATGTTACTCTACAATCATGAATCAAATTATCTAGGTCTAAATATTGTGATTCCTCTTCCGAGTTTATCAACAATATTACCAACTCATTCACCATATATTGGCCAGATATATTGAAGCATTAAGATCAAGTAATTTAAATATCAAAGAACTAAGTTTATTAAATATTCGAAAGATATGGCAATTAAGCACACATATTGAGTTCAAGTATTAACCCTAGAAAATAAGTTTAGCTCATGGCTATAAGAGAACAGCAATAAAAATAAAAATAAAACATGATACAATCAATAGCAAATCGATATAGACGTCGAATTGCTTTTAATTACGCTGCCTAAGATCTCTTGATGCAGAAGAACGCCTTGAATCTCTCTCTAAGGTTGCTTCAATTAAACTCTTATTGCTCTCCAAGACTCGTGCTTTGTATTCTTAGTGCTCTTGGGTCGTCTTGGATTCCTTCTTGAGGGCTGGGAACGAATGGCTTTTTATAGGGATTGATTTGAGCTTGAAAATCTCAGTTCTCGTTGGATTAGGACTCGCACTACCGCTGGGGTGCTATGACGTTGTTACTGGGGCGATGTGTGAAAAAGGCCTCCCACTGAAGCGGTGGATTGATAGTGCTGGGGCGCTGTCTCATCGCTGGCGCGGTGACTGTTTGGCGCTGGGGCGCTAGATGCGACTAAAACAGGTCGTATTTCTTATTTCGGTCACTATTTCAGCGCTGGGGTGATGGACACATACTTTGAAAACTTTGCATTTTTTTAAATTTCGTTTAAGTCGCTATAAATAACAATAAAGCACATAAATAGCCATATATTCTCATAAAATCATAAAGTATCAATAATAAAAATATGAGAAAATATATGACAAATTTGCCCTTATCAAATTCCTCCAAACTTAAACACTTGCTTGTCCTCAAGCAATAAAATAAAATTAAGAGAGAAACGAAGGGTTATACTTGACTTATTTAACAAAACAAAATACACTAATACTAGTAAGATGATCAAAATCATTGTCTCAAAGGCTAACGAAATAGTACAAATCCTTAAGGTAGATAAACAACTATTAACAATTCTAAATTATCTTTATTTAGTCCTTCATTCTTCCTCATAAACAATCACCATATGTGTGTGTGTAAAAGCAGCAAGTAATAGCTAAAACCATACTTTGATTTACTTTATACTTTAGTTTGTACAGAAAAGATGATGTCTCGGTATTCAATTTGTATAATGACATTTCCATAAGCTTGTCTTTACTACCACTCTCCACTAATGTAGGAAATCACATGTCTAGGGATCTATTTAGGACTTTACTTAGCTTGTAACGTAAGACTAAGGTCAAGGTGGGATAAAAGGATAAATATATGAAGTTCAATTCACACCATGAACACTTAGATTTTACTTAGAAACCTCTTGATAATCTTTTCCTTGTATTATCTCTTCCCCCAAACTTATTGTGTTTCCCGTCCTTCTTTTTAACTTTTATTTTTCAAAGAATTTCTTCTTTTTCTTAAGTTGGGGGTATTTTTTTTTTCTTTGAATATATATATATATTTTTTGGAAATACCCCCAAACTTAGATTGACAAATACCATACAAACTTATTTTCCTCATATCACCACAACCTTTTCCTTTCAAGAGTATTTTTAAGCAAGTGCAAGGTTTTATGGTGTTACGGGCAAATTTCTGGATAAGTAAACTTTAAGTCTTGGGCTTGTAATGTGGTTAAACCAATGAATTGGTAATTAGACTCAAAATAGGGTACTATAGATAAATATATAATAAAATGTAGACTAAAAAGGCTCAATCGGTCTAAAAATGGCCTAATGTCATTTCTCTATTCATGTGTCTCTTAGAATTTCGCCTCAAGTAGTAACTAAAGACAAGTTCTAGAGTATCAGTCTTCGAGACTGTGATGCACTCTCTAAAGCATAAGTATCTTTAAGTAATAGTTATAACTATTTATGCTTATAAAGTACTCAAAAAGAATGGTGATTATAAATAAAGTTGAGCTTGTTCCTAAACTTGGATAATCAAAATTGTCTCAAGTATCTATCATTCCCTATGAATTTGTAAAAAATAAATTCAGCCATATATTCTTTTTTCTTATCATAGACTAATGATCATCTTAATAAAGCCTAATAAAAACTAATTAACTAAAAAAAACTAACTAAAAAAAAATTAACCCACAAGAATAACCACTCAAATCATGCAACAAAATGAACACAAGAAAGTGTTTCCCACCCCCAAACTTAATTTAGACATTGTCCCTAATGTCGAAAAATAAAGAAGTGAAAGTAAGAGACTTCCCTGTTTAAATTTCGCTGCCGCGTTAATACTTCGTCGCTGGGGCGACGTTCTGGCGCTGACGCGATAACCGTCCGTCGCTGCAGCGCTGAGACTGATTTCTACACAGTTACTGGAATTTGCGCTGGCGCGGTAATGAGTGTACCGCAGGAGCGATAGGACTCGATATTCCTAGCGCTACTGCTCTGAATTATATTGCGGAAACGCTGCACTTCTTGTGTTTTTTTTTATTATTATTGTTTTCAAGGTGCTAAAAATAATAATACTAATAATAATACTTATCTTGGGTTGCCTCCCAAATAGTGCTTGATATAACGTCGTCGGCTTGACGGGGCTTCCTATTCTTTTATGGTGGGTCAAAGATGCTGATGGAAGCATTTGTGTAAGTGATCTTACTGGCTTTCTTCTTTTTCGACTTCCATATTCTTGCAATTAAACATCGGGCAGTATCTTTTGCTGCATTCTCCTTATGTCTCTCTGGAAAGACTTTAATCTTAGACCGAGGAGATGGTTCTTCCTTTTCTTTCTCTTTGCTTGCTTTGTCTTGATGCTGCTTTTTCTTTTTCTCTCTTGCCTTCCTATGCATCAATGCTCTTTTTCAGATGTGAGGATTCAATGTCTCCATATCTTTAATTTGCTTGACGCTTGGGTGCACTACATTAATGCAGAAATAGTCTTCATTTTCAATTGGTAATTTGATCTCCTTAAAGACCTTAAAAGTGACTGTGTCCTCTTGTACCTTCATAGTCAACTCCTCTTTTTGCACATCAATGATTGTTCTTCCAGTGGTTAGCAAGGGTCTTCCAAGGATGATAAGAATCTCCTTGTCTTCTTCCATATCCAGAACAATAAAATCGGCAGGGAAGATGAATTTATCGACTTTAACCAACACATCTTCAATTAATCCCTTGGGATAGGTGAGAGAACGATCTGCCAACTGAAGTGTGATATTTGTTGGTTTAGCTTCTTTCAGTTCTAATTTTTTGTACACGGGCAGTGGCATAAGATTGATGCTAGCTCCCAAATCACAAAGTGCCTTCCCAAAATCGTAATTTCCAATTGAGCATGGTATAGTGAAGCTCCCAGAATCTTTGATCTTTGGAGGTAGCTTCTGTAGAAGGATGGCGCTACACTCTTTCGTTAGAGCCACAGTCTCGAAGTCATCTATTCTTCTCTTCTTTGATAGGATATCCTTCATGAATCTTACATAGCTCAGCATTTGCTCCAGTGCATCTGCAAAACGAAGATTAATATGTAATTTCTTAAAAATATCAAGAAATTTAGAAAACTGCTTATCTAGTTTCTTCGTTTGCAGCCTCTGAGGAAATGGAGGTGGTGGAGTGAATGACTGTGTGGGTTGCTACTGGTATCTTCTATTGTATTTTCTCTTTTTTGTTCTTGTGCTTGAATACCAGTTTCTATGCTTTTCTGCGTTTCAGCACTTTTCTCTTGACTTCTTAGCTGCTGTAATCTTTGAGGAAATGGTATAGGTGGTCTATATGGTTGTACATTATCTTGCTGGGCCACTGTTTCTTTTACCTTCTCCTTCATCTCTGAAAGCTGTGGTTGAAGAGTGTTGTCATGTAAGATTTTACCACTTCTCAGGGAGATGGCTTGGCACTGTTCTACATTTCCTTTTAGATTGACTTCGGTGTTGCTTGGTAGGGCTCCTTGAGGGCGATTGTTCATTGCTGTAGCAAGTTGTCCTACTTGATTCTCTAAGGCTCTAAATGAAGCTACTTGACTTTGAAAAAGTGCATCCGTTTTCTTCATGTATTGTAAGAGCATGTCCTCAATGTTAGGTTTTTCTCTTGCTGAATTTACTGTTGAAAGCCAGGAGGAGCTTTAGAATGTTGTCCCTGATTATTGTTGCTCTATGAGAAGTTGGGGTGATTTCTCCATCCAGGATTGTAAAAATTTGAATTGGGATTATTGCGGTTGAAGTCCCCTACATATTGAGCAGTCTCCATGCATTGTCCATTAGCATGATTTCCTCCACAGAAATCGCAAGTGATAGATTGACTCTTGATGGCATTAACTCCCAAGTTGCTTAATTGTTTGGTCAAGAGATTGACTTGGGCAGATAATATGGTCAAAGTGTCTACTTCGTGTAGTCCAGCGATCTTTCTTGTGGTTGACCTTTCAGCGGGCCATTGATAGGCATTGGACGCCATCTCATCTAGTAGATCATAAGCTTCATCAGTGGATTTATTCATAAGTGCTCCTCCAACTACAGCATCTACTATCGTTCTGAATTGACCGGCTAATCCATTGTAGAATGTTTGTACAAGCAACCACTTCGGAACTCCATGATGAGGACATTTTCTTTGCATATCCTTGTATCTCTCCCATGCCTCATAAAGAGATTCTCCATCTAGTTATAGGAATGATGTGATGTCGTTCCTCATCTTGGCAGTTTTAGCAGGTGGAAAAAATTTGGCGAGGAACTTTTATGCAAGATCATCCCATGTAGCTATGGATCCAGATGGAAGTGATAGCAGCCAGCTCTTTACTTTATCTCTCAAGGAAAAAGGAAACAATCTTAGTCGGATTGCATCATCGAAAACCCTATTGTACTTGAAAGTGTCACATATCTCCAAGAAGTTGATGATATGCATGTTTGGATCGTTATTGGGCATTCCACTAAATTGTACCGAATCCTTGAGCATTTAAATTGTGCTTGACTTAATCTCAAAGTTGTTAGGTTGAACAGTTGGTCTTTGAATGCTTGAATGGATTTCATTAACTAGGGGAACAGCATATTCCCTTAGTGGTCTTCCTTCATTGTCGGATACAATTGGTACTTTGTCTTTCATAGTGTTAACTTGATTTTGCTCTCTTCTAATTCTTTTTAACGTTCTTTCAATTTCTGGATCAAAAGCAATCAAGTCTTCACTTTTCGATCTTCGCATGTATCTCAAAAGAAAGTAAGTAAAACTAAATTAAGAAAAATAATTAAAAACAAATCTGAAGTAAAAACTAGAAAGCTTGGTATTAATATTGGCGAAAAAGTAGTTAATTATCCCCGGCAATGGCGCCAAAAATCTCTTGATGCCGAAGAATGCCTTAAATCTCTCTCTAAGGTTGCATCAATTAAACTCCTATTGTTCTCCAAGATTCGTGTTTTGTATTCTTAGTGCTCTTGGGTCGTCTTGGATTCCTTCTTGAGGGCTGGGAACGAATGGCTTTTTATAGGGATTGATTTGAGCTTAAAAATCTCAGTTCTCGTCAGATTAAGACTCGCGCTACCGCTGGGACGCTATAAAGTTGTCGCTGGGGTGACGCGTGAAAAAGGCCTCCCGCTGGAGCGGTGGGTTAATAGCGCTGAGGCGCTATCTCATCGCTGGCGCGGTGACTGTTTGGCGCTGGGGCGCCAGATGCGACTAAAACAAGTCGTATTTCTTATTTCGATCACTATTTCAGCACTGGGGCGACAATCCTTGTGGCGCTGGGGCGATGGACACATAAATAACAATAAAGCACATAAATAGCCATATATTCTCATAAAATCATAAAGTATCAATAATAAAAACATAAGAAAATATATGACAAATTTACCCTTATCAGTCCTAGCTAAGTCTAGATGTATATCCATGTATGTTTAATAAGTTAAACTACATGATCCCAAGCTACATATTTAATAAGCTAAGTTACGTGAGCCTAAGCTGCTTTATAGGACTTAATAAATGGGTCATAGTTTGATAAGTTTAGAGTTGCACTAAGTAAGACCCAAAATATGTTGATCTCTTGGCTAAGGCCTATTTTAGGGTACTTAGTCTAAAATAAAAGTAAGTCAGTATTAGTAAGGCTAATGGAGAAACATAACCCAATAATGCCTTATATGACCCTTAGAATCCCTCTAAAATTGAAATTAGTAATTTTTTTATTCTATTTAGTAACTAAATCACTTAATAGTCTTTTATTTGGAAAAAATTGATATCTTACCTTTTCTTGCAATTTTATTTTTCCCTTTTAATGGGATCATAACTAATTAAATAAACAAGAGAATAAAGTGTTTTAGCTAAATACAAATCCTAACATTATAAAAAAAAATCCTTGTATTATACATAAAAATCATCATTCATTTTTATTCTAAATCGTTCATCATCCATTGGTAGCCATAACCCGCCTTTGATCATTCTTGCATCTCACATTGTCATTCAAAAATCTTGGAATATGCAAGATAACGTTTCTTCATTTTTCACCACATATTTTATCTTAAAAAAAAATACAAGCCCTATTTTTTCCCTTAACAAAAACAACACCACACCCATTCATATCTTCCTTATTATTTCACAAGAATACCAAAAAAAAAAAAGGAACGGTAACTCTCTATCTGTTCCAAAACTTCACATCTATATAAATACTTTGTCAATCCACATATACAAAGTTCAAGAGGTAAGTTCCCTGTAACCTTCTAAACTAGGGTTCTTACAACCTAAAAACCTAGACTTTTCTTATATAGGAAATGTATTTTACCAATTTGTCTTACCCGGATACATATGTGTATCATCTTCAAGACACTTCTTAAGAGAGTAATACTCTAGGACCTCTTAAGAGGTTTGGAGTTATTTACTCCCGAACTCGTAAAATGAAATGGGCTAAGATCAACTTTTTGGACCAAGCCATATCTCCACACAGTCTACCATGTTAATGCAAAAACCATTGTATTTAGTAGGGTTTTGCTATGTCACTATCTCTTATAACCACCCCAAACACTTTGTCAACTCTACTAAAGAGTTTTGCTAGAGTCTTATAGGGGAAAAGTTTAGGAGAAAATGTAAGAGCACGAGGAACACTCTTATTAAAGACCAAGATGAGTCCTCTCATCATAAAGATTCTCAAAATAATCCTCCTATGAATTAAGAAGAAATGCAAAAAGTCAATTAGGTCATAGATACTAATTTGGCCATCATAACACATATTCTGAAAGATACCATGCGTGAGACTTTACGATAAATTTAGAATGAGCTACTTGAAGCCATCACTAGGGCTAAGCCAATAGATATACCTATGGCCTTAACAACCGCACCATATGCTATCCAAGTCATATCTCAAAAGGATACACAAGTAGCATTTGCCAACAACATTGCATATGAAGGAGGATAAAGGCCATCACTCGGTCTAATATTCTAGTAGTGTTAATCAAGTTAACTGTAGTAATCCTATGGTTAAAATAGAGTATGTCCTCTGCTGTTATATCTAGCTAAAATTCTTAATATGCTCTGTCTCGCAAGCTACAACACATCATTATTCTCTTTATTCTATAACAAGAAGGGAAATTTCAAAAAATACATTAGGAGATTTATCGATTCTCTTCTAGCACATGCTATTGATAAAATTTAATGTCTTAAGGAATTCTCCAAGTACTTTATAGGCTCGTATACTTGCCATGCTTTTCTACAAGTAAGATCTATTCTTACTTAGTAAGAAATGGCTTTGAAGCTTTATAATAAATACTTCCAAAGTGAATAGACAGTTACTATAATCAAGTTTAACCGAACTAAACAAGGTTACTCTGAACCTTTGGTTAAATATGCCAAAAGTTTAGAGACCTAACACTAGACTACTACGAGTAGCAATGAGAGGAAGAACTCCTAGAAATATATGTCAATAATATGCTGAGGGAATATTGTCTAAATATTAGTTCACCTTGAGAATGTGGAAATTGTCTCATTTATCAAGCTTGAAAAAGCTATTAAAAAGACTGACTTATTAATTAAGGTCTCTAAAGCGGGCAATGGCAACCCAACAAGAAGAAGAAAACAAATCCACAGACTAATATGTAGATAACTGAGCCAAGATATATGACGGACAACATTCAAGAGAAAATATTGAAAAGCAACCTATACTATTAAGCGAAGAAAAGCCGAATGCCCTCCTTGATCAATGAATACTTAATGGATTTATATAACCTTTCCCACTAAGAGGGAGCTTGACCAAAAAAGAGAAGATGAGTCTAAATCTATATCATTTGCATCAATATTTAATCACCTATCATACATTGTAGGTAGCTTTAAAAGTTGATCCACAACAAAATCAAAGTGAAACCTTAGAGGTGCTCAGTAAGCCACAAGTTGTAGACCTTAATCCATTTCAAGATATGAGAAGAAAAAGGCAATCATAGTCAATTTACTCAAATACACTAGAGACGTTGACTCTGTAAAATGAAAGATTATAAAGGAAGTGATTGTCATTATCCAAGAATAAAAACATGGAAAGCAAAAGAAGAAATTGTATGCCTTTGTAGTGAGAACTTTATAGTGAATCCTAAGTACAAATCCTTGTTAGACCAACAAAAGTACAAGACTAAGGCACGTGAGGCCACCACAAAAGCACTTATCAACATTTCTGCATAGCATAGACCACAGTGTTATATTGTTGTGGCTTAAATCAACTGAGCTTATTTTGAAACCAATAATGCCATAGTTTTCATTAACGATGACATGCAAGTATAGTACCCCGACAAAAAACACCCTCTATATTTAAAGGTAAAAATTAACATTTTGCTGCTCAGAAGACTCTAGTTGATACTAAATTATAAATCATTATCATTCTTCTTATTGTACTATATGCAAGCTAGATTCTTGATAATCATCTTATAGGAAAATGGGTTCAAGTGACTTGTTTTAGAAATATAGCCAAGTATTATGAAGGATTCATTGATCTAGATTTGAAAGTAAGACCAGGACACACCCCGACTTTGTTTTATGAAATGAACATTAAAGTCATATACCACATATTAGTTGGTAGGTCGTGGCTCAACATACACAAACTAGTGGTATCACGTATCATTAGTGTGTGAAAGGAAAAATCAAAAGGAAGCTGATTAGGGTAACTGCCAATCCCACTCATTTTCATCAAGAAGAAAGTTATCTCATAGATGCTCAAGTCTACGAAAGATTTGACATCGACCTAAGCAACATACTAAGCAGATTATTTAGAATGACATATTGAGGGATGTCAAATACAACAAATATGCAATCCTAACCTCCGAGAAGCTATAATAGGGAGGAGGAAGGGAGAATTCCTCAATATGGCATACTGAATAAAGACCAAATTCACTTTAAGAAGACCAAACTAGAATACCTTTACTATAAGAAGTAGATGCTTAATAGGCATGATCTTTACTGCTTATGATAATTTACGTGCGCGAACTTATTTAAAGGAAGGGTCCTGACCATGATAAGGAACAGAGCTTTTAAATAAATCACTTTATGGTAATACAAAAACCTACGGCTATGAAGGACAAAATCCCTCCTGCTCCTAATTGCATACAAAAAGGCTCTTCAACTGTAATAGACGAATTATAGGAAGTTGAATTGAGCATTGATTATAAAGTATCAAAATCTATACTAAGCACTAAAATCTTAGTCAAGGAGAAAAGGTCATTAGTCAACCTATAATAAAAAAGTATAACTATGTTTTTACTTGACGATACCAAGACATGCCAAAATAAGATCCCAAGATAGTTTGTCATTCGCTTAACATACAACATGGACTTAAGTTAGTCTAAATGCATCGTCGTAGCTTCCACCTAAATTTGGAACAAAATACTAAAAAAGAGGTTAAAAGCTCATGGCCGAGAGATTTATAATGCCCATCAAGCAATACTTAACTTGCCACTATAGTACTAGTGAAAAAGAAGAATGACTAAATCAACATTTATCCTAATGACAAAGTTATCCTCCTAAACATAGACATCCTTATTGAATCTACTTTAGTATAGAGAATGATATCATTCATGGATGGATTCAGTAACTACAATTATATCAAGATAGGCCAAAAGGATGATTAAAAGATTTCTTTTTGTACTCTCTAGGGCAACTTCTACTTGACAATTATACCATTTGGTCTAAAAATTATGAGGGAAACCTGTCAACGATCCTTGGTAACTATGTTCCACAACACGATAGGCATAGAAGTGAAAGATTATGTAGACAATCTGGTAGCAAAATCTATTACATAAGCATAACGTTTGCACACTCTGAGAAATATTTTCGGGCAATACCGCCTATATAGCCTCAAGATGAACCCTAAACAAGCAAGCTTTTAGGGTCTAAATGAGCAAGTTACTTGGCTCTATGTTCTATTAAAGAGGCATAAGCATCAATCCAGCAAATATTTAGAGCATTTCTACAGTTTCACCTTACAACCTCAAAATCACTCGAAAAGCTTTATTGCTAAACTCTCTTACATTTAGAGGTTCATCCTGTGACTTACTACCTTAATCTCTTATTTCTCTCCCCTACTAAAAAAGAATGCTGAATACAAATAAAGGGATGATCAACAAGCAACCCTTATAAAGATTCAAAAGATAATTCTTATACTCCTCGTTATAAAAGCTCCCAAGAAAGGAAATTTATCGCACATATATCTTTCTACCACCACTAAGGCCATAGATGCCTTATTATACCAAAAACAAAATAGGATAAAAAATAAAAGCATCACATTTAGTCTGTTGGTCGATAGTTATCTGTGGTAAAAATCAGGTATTCTAAGCTAGAACACATCTATCTCGCTCTAATAAACACCTAACAAAGGCTAAGGCACTACATCTTAGCATTCTTGCTCTAATTTATGGCAGAACTGACCCATCAGATATATATTATTCAGGTCAGTATTATGGTAAAACTAACCCGTCTTGGCATTCTTGCTTTAATTCAACATTAGTTACGTTCTTCCAAGTGTAATCAAGGTACCATAATCGATATGATTATGGCATTCTTTATTAATCGAGAAAAACATCTATTAGAGGACATACAGAGAGGCTCTCCTAAGCAAATGTACATTATAAACGAAGGAAAAGACTAGTGGGAGCTCTAGTTTGATGGTTTAACCACCAATATAGTTAGTAATGTTGGCTTCATAATCATTGAAATAGAAGGAAAGTTCTCTACCTTTTTATTTCAACTTGATTTCCCTTATACTAACAATATGGCATATGAAGCAACCAATTTAGGCATCTTCACCTCCATTAGAATAAGTGTGAAAATGATAAAGTTAATGGAGGATTAACACTTGATAATGCAACAAATCAAAGGTGAGTTCGCCATTTGTGAGCTGACGTTATTGCCATATAGAACTATAGTTCAAAGTTATTGAGGAAAATTTAAAGAAAAAAACCATAGAGCACTTCGTATACTCCAAAAATAAACATATAGATACCTTAGCCACACTGGGCTAAGATGGACTTAGTCATGAATTAACAAGCATTATAATAAAAAAAAATACAGTTAAATAATCCTTTCCCTGGCTAAGTAGCAAGACACAGATCATGTCATAGTGAACGGTTGGCGAGAACCCATTAAGTACCCAGAAAAATTCAAGTAAAAATTCATGCCTCAAGACCCTCAAGGACTACACATTAGTCATGGACAATCTTTATAATTGAACCCCTAAAAGAATACTCATGCACTATGCATCAATAAGTAAGAAAGCTAGTAATTATTACACAAAATAGAAAACTCTCTTTGTAGTACAAAATGTATGGCCAACATTTACAAAAAGACATAGACAACCAAATACTATTAGCCATATATGAAAAATAAAGCACAAGCCATACAAACTACCTATCGAACTGTCAACCCAAATACATAAAGAATTAGGTATTCATAACCATAATCAATGAAGACTAGCAAGTACCTTAATATAGAATACCTCTTAAAAGGCATACTACACCAAAATTCCATATAGGCACATAAGCTTAAATGGATTGTCAAACAATATTTCATGGAAAATGGGATCCTTTTTCAAAAATGCCATAAAAGAGATGCCTTAAGATGCTTGAACTTTACAAAAGCATAGAAGGTGTTATATGAAACCCATGTTAAAGAATGTTAAGAACATCAGGGTAAATGAAAGGTTTACTATAGCATGTTAGAAATCTATTATTACTAGCTTTGTAAGACACGAAAAAACTCGACCTCTTTCATATTTAAGGGCTGAATCCAGTAGACCCAATCAACCCACCTGCTGAAAGTTGTTGTGTGATTTCTATAACACAAACTAACGCAAGTGCACGTATCGCAACAAGTAATAAAGTGATGTGTAGAGTATCGTTCCCACGAGGATTGTGTCCTAAATTAATGCTAAGTACTACGATGTTGGCAACCTAACTTTATTTAGGCTAATCTAAATGGCAGGGGTGAGTTATTGAATTAAAAGCAACTAAAATCTAATTAGCTAGATAAATAAAGGAAAAGAGATATCTATGGCAATGGGGCTCTAGAGACTTGATTTCTCTATATTGTTCCTATGGTCTTTGTCATTAGTAATCAACAACCAATTTATGCATTCATTAATCCAGGGTGTATGATTAATCTCATTCCATCTTTCGAGTGCGAATGAGATACTATGCATATATATTCAAGTTGATATGTCTATCTAACTTGTTTACATAGACATGCATTACGCAACCCATAAATGACTACCCCAAGGATTAATTTCATTATCACTGTCACTTCATCAAATGAAATTCTAGACATAATGACACACCCTAAAGAGTTTGGCCTGTCACGCTTATCAAACACTTTAAAACGGAGAGCACCATATGTAACCCTAGGCATAATAGCACACCCCAAAGAGTTTGCGCCTGTCACGCATTTAATCAAACACTTGGAATGCACCTCATACAAATCCTAAGGAAGATCATGATGATTACCTAAGTTCATTAGTCTCTCAACTTAACAAACTCAAAGCTATGCTTTTTAAGATCGACATATGGATTAAACTTTGTCAAGCACATAACCCAAATGTTTAATTCATCCAATCCATTTTTCAATGCAATTAGAAGCATGAAGCGCATAAAAAGCATAAACGAATAACACAAGATAACTATTAATCACATAGCAACTTCAACACATAAAGTTCAATAAAGTTCCATTAAGGCCTAGAACCTACAATCTACAACAAAATGATAATCTTGCGATATGGCGAATTCTATACAAATGGGATCCTAAAGCATTGATTTCATTCTATTCTTCCTATGTTCTTCTTCTTTAGCAAATTTGTTCAATTCATTAATCAATGGCTTAAGACTAATCTCATTCCATCTTTCGAGTTCGAATGAGATACTATGCATACATAGTCAAGTTGATATGTCTATCTAACCCGTTATATATACACGCATTAAGCTACCCTTAAATGACTACCCCAAGGATTAACTTCATTACCACTGTCACTTTTAGCAAATGAAATTCTAGACATAATGGCACACCCTAAAGAGTTTGGCCTGTCACGCTTATCAAACACTTCAAAATGGAGAGCACCACATGTGACCCTAGGCATAATAGCATACCCAAAGAGTTTGTGCCTGTCACGTATTTAATCAAACACTTGGAGTGCACCTCATGCAAATCCTAAGGAAGATCATGAAGATTACTTAGGTGTTATTGGTCTTTCAACTCAATAGCAACCTAAAGCTATGTTTCTCCCAAATCCTATAAATGGATCAATCTCTTTCAAGCATAAATCCATACATTCACAACAACCAATTCATTTATCAATCAATTGGAAGCATTAAGCATAAAGAAACATAAATGAATTACACGAATTTATACTAAATCATCCAAACATAATATTAATAAAACTACATCAATTCTTGGAATCAAGTTTAATCACATGAAAATCCAACCATAACTATAATTATCCAACCATCCATAGATACATCTCATTAAAACTAATATTCATAATTGAAATGACAACAAAGGATAAAAACAAAGAAAAGGAAAGGGAAAACCGAATTTGGGATGTCTCCAAGGTTTCAATTCTTCAATTGTCTTCAATGATGCACATGAAACCTTGGAGACATCATTTCTTCTCCTTCAATTCGAGCTCAAGCCTTCTCCTCCTTTCAATTTCGTGCCTCTACTCCCTTTTTTTTTTCTTTGGCTAAACAATGGGTGTTTATATAGGTAGGGTTGCAAAAAGAGGACAAAAATGCCCTTAAGGAGTGCCCAGAATTCAGCGCCGCGGCGCTCACTTTCTGCAATTGACGCCGCGGCGCTGAAATCCAGTGCTGCGGCGCTGCACTGTAGCAAACAGTGGTACTGTAGCAACAGTGCCTCCATTTGTATTTTTATCTCTAATGCTCCCATTTGCGTCCGTTTTTCGGTATTTTTGCTCCGATAATGCTTCAACCTATAAAAAAACATTAATATGCATAAATAGCCCAATTATTGAGATAAATTGAATAAATATCAAGTTAGGAAGATAAAATAGTTTATACAATTACGCCTTATCAAAAGTGTATCTAGATAGTGCTAGCCATGAACTACTTCTTCAAATAGGTCGACGCCACCCCATTAAGAAAGGCATCTGGCATTGTCGTATTAAAATTCTTACAAAAACACATCATATGCCATTTTTGACAACCTATACAAGATAATCAATGACAATGATACAACCTTCATGAAAAAATATGTTGATGCCACCTTAAGGCAATATGGCATCAAGTATAGATGCTACACACCATACTACCCCTAAAGCAACGGCTAGGTGATGTATGCTTTAGTAGCTAAACGCAAGCATACACTATCGTATCAAGTAATATATGATTTAAAGTCCACGTATCATTCCTATAGGGACTATACGATCTAATTCTATCAATCAATTATTAAAATTATCTGTACTTCACTTTCATTCAGAAATCCAAATCTAAAATTAATTAATTAACCTAGATCTATCAAATTAAACTAAACCTAAATAGCAAACGAACAAATAGTTGAATTCAACAATTGATAACAATCTAGGGTTTCGACTTATCCTATAGTATTTCATTGAATTTATTAACCTCTTAGTTAATCCCTTAATACAAACTAATTAGTTAGACTCTAATCTCATCACAAGCCTTTGTCGATCATTGAGTGACTATATTACGCATTCTAATAACTACCTATATGTCTATGGTAATCCGAATAGAATATAATTCATTAAGAACATGTCTAAATACTACCATACATGCCATCTAAGTATATTTCTACCCAATATGAAACTCATAGTTGTTACCCTATGATCATGCATCAAACTATCCTAGGTTAAACATGCATCTTTGTCCTGATTATCGCGTAAGTTGAAAGGGGAAACTCGGTAGAAGATTGGTCTAAAAGCCTACTTATCCACGGGTTTATTTGCTTAAGATGGCTGTGCAAGGCAATCGTTCATTATGATTCCTTGATCATTTAAAATATTGGCCAGATATAATGAAAGTATTAAACTTAGATAGAATGAATCAATTATGATGTTTTAAGTTTCTAAACTAATAATTAATGAAATTCAACTATATATTACGTTTTAAAAGTCTAACTGTAGTAACCACTTATCCAATACCGAAAAGAATAAATATTTATATATATGTATAATATTCATATTTTATTTATATGTGGATGATACTTAATTTATGTATTGTTATTAGTATTTTTTGTATAGATTAAGGACATACTATTAGTATTGGGTTTATTTACAAGACTTTAGATTTATTTTAGGGATCAAATTTAAAGGTTTTGGGGGTTAATTTGTAAATACTAAAAGTTAGCCTCTTAGTATAAAAATACACATTTTAAACCCTAATTTACTCATTTTTGGGTCGATCCACCCCTTTAGAGAGAGAAAAGAGAGAAATAGAGGGGAGAGAAAGAGAAGAAGAAGAAGAAATTGAAATTTGGAGTTTTAAGAGATATATCATAACTATTTCTTAATTTATTGGTGTTAATTAAGTTAATTCCTTTAAATTTTGATTTCTGGACAAATGAAAAATTAGGGATTTGATGTGAATTTTGTAAGATATATTGAGAATTGATGATGATTATGTAGATCGTTTGATAAATCATGATGAATTGTAGAATTTTTACTTAATAGTCTCTTGATTCAAAACTTTTATAAATTGTTGTGCTAAGATTTTAGTTTTGGATTTTGAGACTATGAAACTAGACATGTATAGAATCATTTAAGACTTTGAATCGATTGAAAATTTCAAAAATTGAATATTTAGTGAATTTACAAAAATGACTCTGAAATTCTAGAAATTTTCTGTGTTAACAGTATAATACAGTGACAAATAATTTTTGATCTACTGAATGATCTTAAAAAATTACTAATTTTTAGAATATGATAAATTTATATGTCTAATATGATATATATTAAAAATTGAGAATTTAGATCAATGTGGTTAAATTGTTATAATTTTTTAAAGTGTATCAGCTCATTGCAGTATTTGATTTACAGATTTTTAAAGCTATGGAATAAAATAGTTTTAAAATACTTTTGGCAGGGATTTGAAGTGAAATATTTATCATGGATTGAAATATGTGTCAAGAGTAATTATGTGATAGTTTTATAATTTTTGAGTTAGTATATGATTTTATAAAATTGGGAGACTGAATACTGTTCAGTAAATATCTTGATCCCTCCAGAATAATAGTTTGGATTTGATGGTGTTTATGAAATAGATTGTGTAAACATTATGATATAATATTCATACATAAGGAGTATATATGAGTTAAGAAAGATATATTCTGATTTTTGAGCAATTAGACATCATTTGATGTATAAGAAAATTTTGTTAAATGTAAATGGTCAGAATGACAAGTTTTGAGAAATTAAGTAATTATACCAATTCGATGTGATAAGTGCAATATGTGTAATTTTGTAAGCTATTTAAAGTGTTTTGTATGAATGTTTAGGCTTATGAAAGGATTAATCTCCATTGATAGGTTAAGGAGAATTAAGCCTTGTAGCCGAAAGTGCTAAGAGATAGGTATACTAGACTTTTACTGAAATCACAATGAGCATAGTAATTGTCTATATAGGATTTTGTAAATGTGCTTAGAAATATGCTTATGTTATGCCAAAGTATATGTGATATGAAATGTGAAAGATATATGTTTATGAATGTGAGCATTGACATTGAGCATAGACATACATGTGTTTATGAAAGTGAGCTTTCAAAATAAAATGTGTTTAACAAAGAAAGCTTTTAAAGTGAAAAATGTCCATGAGATACGTTTTGTGTTTTGAGGATGCTTGAACTCACTATTTACATAGTAGGCCCCCTATGTGATTTTTAGAGCTTTTATGTGTGGCATTTCCTTCGGGATTGATATATGTTATGTGTTCCGTATGTAAAGAGGATCCTATTGGTACCTAAACGAATATTGAGTCATCACATTCGTGTTGCGGCATATTGGTGCATGTGAGAGGACTCACCGATGATCAAGGTGAGGATTTGGCTCTTACCTTCAGGCATGAGCATTATATATGTGTAATTTAAACCTCACTTATATTATTCCTCTCATACGGTATGTCACCTACGAGTGACATTTATCTCATTATGTGATATGTGATATGAAAGTCCTACTAAGTAGTAGTTGAGTGATGGTATTCCTATTATATGTTTTGAAAGAATGTATAAGCACTTACCTGATATGTGATTTGATAAGATTATGATTTTGATTTATCATAGCATATCATACACATGCATTGTATACATATATGTATTTGTATTTTGAGATATGAAAAACTAGTATGCCTACTGAGTTTCATACTCATTATAGTTTATGGTGATTTTAGGTAAATAAGGCACATGTGTGCTTAGCGGATTTGGTAAGGCTTATGCTGTCCCTTGGGTTCCCTAAGTTGCTAGGTTGCTAAGTGTTTAATTTGTGGACACATAGTTTAAGATATTTGATTTATCCCTATTGAATAAATACTTATGTGTTATTTTATTAGGTGTGGTTGTATTTGGTTTATGTTTCACCAAGTATGGTCATAGGTTGATTTTGCATTAAACTTACTAGCAAGTTGATAAGGAAACCTATGTTGAATTCAAGTTTGAAATTTTATGCAATATTAATTATGAGTGCACATTATTGAATGAGTGTAAGTTATGTCATGTTTCAAATTTTTTGGGTCTGGGGTGTGACATTAACCTTACAAATAAAAACTTAGTTCATTATGAAATAAAGAGTTTGAGAGTTTATCAAGAATAAAATTATGAAAATCATAGAAATCTAGAAAGATAAAGAGTTAAAGAGATAAAACTAATTTTTTTATAGTCTTTAATCTTCTAGTCTTCTTAATTCTCTAAAAATTGCTCTTTCTCTCTATTTTTCTCTCTCCTCTTTATTTTTGAATTTGGCTTTTTGATCTTCTATTTATAGGTTTATGTCTTTAATTTAGAGTAAACCATTAAATATAAGTCATATTATGAATACTGTTCACAAGCACAGTTCACATGTTACTGTTCACGCATCGCCGCGGTGCTGGATTTTGGGTGCTAGGGCTATACATAATGTTTGCCACTAAATCACTACCCCCCATGTTAAACTGGTGCTTGCTGTTGCACTAAAGGCCGTTCCACCAGGTGTCAAGGCGTGGGTGTTGCGCTGCAGCACTTATTTCTAGGGCTGTGGCGCTGGTACTATAGCAAAATATTATAACATGGTATTGTAGTAATTTGATATTTTTGGTTTATGTTCATTAGATTTTCATCACTGTTTACTCTATTAACTCCAAACCTATAAAATAACAATAAAATACATAAAAAAATCAAATAATCTTAATTTCAACGAATAAATATTAAGTTTAGAAGATGAAAATATTAGACGTAATTAACATTATCACTAGGTTGAGGAATCCAACAAAATATTGCTAAAAATACTTGGTAAAATGGTGAACAAATACTTTGCAGATAGAAGCATGCACTTAAATGATGCTTTTTGGGTCTATAAACCATTAGCACATGAAGGCACTAGGGACTCCCCATACTTCATATATGAGTTTGAAGCTACAACTCCAATTGAGTTGTTCATGCCAACTACAATAGTAATTCATTAACAAACTAATTCCTCAACATTTACGACCAACCTCGAAGCAGAACTTGAAGCCATAGTGAAATACAAAAAGCCTCTCTAAGGCATAAAGCACTATACCATATTAGAATAACTGAAGTATGGGCCAAGTCTATCAAGGATAAGGGCATCATTATGGGTTACCTCATATTAAGAGTGGCTAAGTACGTCAAGAAAATTATGGCTTTGCCATCCAAGTTCACACTATAGTGATAGGCCTATACATCATTAGAGAGGCCATGACGACAGTTACTATCACCTAGCTATGACAGAAGGTAAGATACTTTACGACCCTATCAATGATAAATGGCTTAAACTTTACTATAACTATGTATTAGTGTTCTTTTAAATAAATGCAAACTAAATAAAAGACCTATATAAGCCTTTCATTCGTCGAGACCAATGGAATTTATTATTATTCCCTAAGTGAAAGCTAATCACCTCATACTTTATGTGCGACTTAAACACCTGAGATGCCCACTTAAAAAGTGTATGGCTAAGACTCCCTACCTTAGTGTTGTACCCAAGCAAGATGTCCACTTACAAATGAGATGGCTAAAATTCCTTGCCTTGATACTGTACCTAAACAAGATGCTCACTCACAAAGTAGATGGCAAGGATTTGTTGCCTTAGTGTCGTACCCAAACACGATTCCCACTCACAAAGTGGATGGCTAAAATTCTCTAGCTTGGTATATATATCCAAGCAAGATGCTCACTTATATAGTGAATGACAAAAATTTTATTCATTGGCATCGTATCTAAGAAAGACATTCACTCATATAGAGAATGACTAAAACAATTCTCACCTTGGCATCAAAACTAAGTGAAAAGCCTACTCACAAAATGGATGACTAAATCTTGGTCACACAATTAAGTAGAACGCCCCTCGAAAAGAGAGAGGCCACAACTATGTCAATGTATAATACATACTTAAATGTCCATAACTAAACACAAAATGCGAAAGACTAACATTAATAATAATGTTCAAACCTCCCTTGGTGTAACACCCAAGAGCCACCTAAAAGCCACATGAATGATGTGAAATTTTAGAACATTATAAGAACCCAACTATTATGCAGACACTAGAATATAGCTATAATGAACTAGGCCTAGGATTGAATTATTAGGTTAGTTGTGATACAACCATTTTCTTAAACACCTTGTGTATTTTTTTATTTTCTTCTCTCTAGCATGCGTTTGTTGAATGACTTAGGCATACAAATATGAAACTTGACACAAGGCAATAAGAATTGATATGCTAAATTTCAAATCTTGATGTAGGATCTTGTACAATTAAGTCTTACTATAGATTTATATATCTTCCATATCATAGTCCAAGAGCTCAATTTATGAGCACTTTCACCTTTGAACATAGACCTTTTTATTTTGGACCTATGCTTGTGCCAAATATTGATTTTTATACTACAAAACCTCTATGTGATCATACACCCTTGTATATGCATAATATACAAGGCTACTTAAACCTTTCTTTTTCTTTAATTAAATCTCATTATCATTTTTATTTAATTATAAACATTTTTTGAAATAAATGTTTAGGGCAGTTCTAAGAAATTGTTACATTGTAAATCTCTACTGGATCCAGTAGTTCTCACACTAACGTGGCAAGTTGTATGGAGATATGGCCTGGGCCAAAATATTGGATCTTAACCTCCTCACCCTGTGAGTTTAAGAGTAAGGCTTAAACCTCTAAAAAGCTTCTAGGGTTTAGGGTTTGTATTAGCTTAAAACACTTTATTTGACTCCTTATCCTGCTAAACTCTAGTATATTTAATGAGTTGTAATCCCATTAAAAGGTAAAAACGAATTTGTTAAATAAAAAGGATAATATATCGATTTTATTATAAATAAAAGATTATTAGGTGACTTAGTTATCCAATAAAATAAGAAAATTACCAATTCATTACCCTAATTCAGGGTAAAAGTTTGCTTGTTACTCTTTTTTTATGAATGTAACAAGAGGTTATGATGGAATAAATCACATTTTCCCCTCTTATCTTAGATTCATTGTAAGCCATTTATGGCATAAGATTTCATGTAAAACAATTGTTGTTTATTAAAATGAAGATGAGAAAAAATGGTGAACCGTAATTTTTTCATTGAGAAAACCCATTTCAGGCGAAGTGACCATTTTCTGGCGAGTTTGGTAATTTCAGGCAACTACATCACGTCAAATCCTCATCTAACAGTGGCAGGTAGAGGCAGTAGGTGCTAGCAGTGCATTTTACAAGCAGGTTGGTTGTCGACGTATGCTACGACACACGACTATTGGCAGTGAAAGGCAACATAGTTGGCTGGTATGGGGACTAATGTCTTCTTAGGCGATCGACAGTCTTCATGCAATGCTTGGCAATTTGATAGTTGGGCAGTGATGTTAAGTGTGGCGACTAGCGAGAGAAATTATGGATTTTAGGATTTTCCATTTAGCATTTCTCATTCATACCTCCTTCCATTTGGGATTATTATTGTTTGGCCAAAAAACTTCAAGAGTTTGCAAAAAGGCCCCAGATCTGACCCAAATTAGTTTGTTGACATTTTGGACTTTCACAAATTAAAAAAAAAACTCATTTTAATTTTGGTAAAATTTTATAAAATTTTGATAAGCTATTTTAAACAAAATTGTTAGATCTAAAAAAGGTTTTTAATATTTGTTTTTTAAAAGGAGACTTAATGAGAATAGTTTTATTTTAAAAATAAAATAGAAAAAAATTAAATTAAAAGCCCAACATGCCCAGCCCATAAAAGATGCAAACAAATGAAAATAAAAATTATGGATGAGCACAAGTTAACTTTAAGCAATACTTAGAAAAATTTAAGCTCAATTTTAATGTTTTTTTTTTCATATAAAAAGCCATAGCTTATGGGTTATTTATTTATTTAGCTTAGTTTCTTATTCAAGCAACACATCCATATTTTTATTCATTGATATAACATCTCACATTAATACTCTAATGAGATTATGATAAGATTGATATCATGATTTTAGTATTATATTAATGTTATAATATGACATAGCCTTATTAATTATGTTATTTGATAAAATTAGATACTAATAGGTGGAATACCATTTTAATAAATTAATTAGTATACTAAAATAAAAACTCTAAAGTTTAAAACATTGAGTGGGAGAAGCTTTAGGCATAAGACCCATAACCTTTATTATTGGTCCTACATTAATGTAGATTAGTGCCTCATCTCAAACCTTGTGAGATTTCCTACGGAGAGTATTAATTGAAACTAGTTACTAGATAGAAATTTTGTTAATCTTCAAGTGTGTTTATATATATAGAGGATTGAAATATTGGCTATACACTCAACTTAAATTGATTAATATCCTCTTTACGGAGTTCTTGTTTATTAAAACTAAGGTTAAAATGATCGATAATTTATTATTATTTAATATGAGATACCTAGATAACAATAATAAATTGATAAGGTATTAGTCTGATTCATAATGAATACAACCACCCTACAAAGGCATATTCAAAAGGGAAATTAGATTATTGATGTTTAATTTAAACGTAGTTAAAGAGTTCTACAAGCACACATTTCATCTATTCATATTAAGCAAAAGATTAATATGCTTTATGTAAATATATGCTCATGTATGAATTTATTTTTCAGAATCATATTTTTATTTAGCCCACTAGCATTAATTCTTAACCAAAACAAATTAACTAGGAATAACTTTGTAGACTGAAAAAGGAACTTAGATACTTTACTTATAGTTAGAAAAATACAAATTTGTCTTTACTGATAAATATCCTTTTAAACTTAATAAAAATGCATCCCAAACTAAAATAGATGGTTATAGTAGGTGGCAACAGTCTAATGAAATGGTCAGGTGTTATATACTAGATTCTTTGTCTAATACTTTAGCAAAACAACATGAGACTATGGCCATAACTATGATATGATCTTTAACTTATCAAAGATATTTTTTGATAAAAATATGACTCTGAGGTAAGTTGTATTGAAAGAGATCATGAATACACGACAAGTCGAGGGAACTTCAGTGAAGGATCATATGTTGAAAATGATTGCATTGTTCCAACATTAGAGAATTTAGGTGGGGAATATATCAATAATCTAAGGTTAAGATGGTCTTAGAAACCCTAGCATACTCGTTTCAAACATTCTTGTTTAACATGTCAATAAACCAGTTGAATTTCTCATTAACTAACACAATGAATCAAGTTAGAGCTACTGAAGATTGTGAAATATGAATAGAGTTCATTTTGACTTAAGGCCTATCTTGGGCCCAATCCTAATGGAAAGGGTAGTAAGAAGAAGAAAGACAAACCCAAGAAAGCATCTATCTCAAGATTTGTGAAAAATCATAATAAAGATAAAAAGCCTAAAGGAATGAGTTTCCAATGTGGTGTTAAAAAGCATTGGAAGAGAAATTGTCCAATGTACTTAGCTAAGCTTTTTAACGACTAAAAAGGCAGCTTCAACTTCATAAAAAAAATTTCACTGAAACATGTTTAGTGGTTGATTTTATAAATTTCTAGAAAGTATATTCTAAATCCACTTATCATATTTGTAATTTATTGTAGATATTCCAAGAGACCAGACCACTTAATATAGAGAATAAGTCTTAGACTTGAAAATGGTGCAATTGTTACAGTCAAAGCAGTGGGAGTTATTTGTCTCTATTTTGATGATTTAAGGACTTTAATATTGGATGATTGTTTATTTATACTTGAACTTAAATGCAATTTGATTTCATATGTTTGAGTAAATTTGGTTCTTATATTATTTTTTACTCAACTATGGTAATCAAAAGGTATAAGTCATTTATATGTTCAGGTACACTGACAATCTATACTGCGCATATCCTTAAATTAACTCACTAATGATATAGAATGGGATAATGAGTCTAACCATCTTAAGAAGAATAAAATATCTCCTACTAATGAAATGTATTTATAAAATCTACGTCTTATTCATATAAGTCTAAATAGGACTAGTTAAGATGGACCTTTAAGTTTATTAAAGATTGAATCATTACTAGTCTACGAATCCTCTATAGAAGGTAAATTAACCAAAAGACCATTTAATGCTAAGGACAATAGAACCACTATATCATTGGAATTTGTACATTCTGATATGTGTGGGCCTATAAGCATACAAGTTAAAGCAGATTATGAATATTTCATCAATGTCATTGATGATTAGTATAGATTTAGTTATGTATACCTAATGCGTCATAAGTCTGAGGCTTTTGATAAATTTAAAAAGTTTCAGGTAAAAGTAGAGAAGCAATTATTAAAACACATAAAGGCACTTCGATTTAATTAAGGTGGAAGTACCTCTATAGTAATTTCAGAACCTATTTATTATGAAATGGGATATTGTCCCAATTAATTACACCTAGTCACCCTTGCAAAAAGGTGTAGCAGAAAGGAAAACTAAGACTCTTCTTGAAATAGTAAGGTCCATAATGAGTTATTCAACTTTACCTATCTCGTTCTGGGATTATGCCTTAAAAATAGCCATGTATCTTCTTAACTTAGTTCCATCTAAGTTAATCCTTGAAATACCTCTGAAAATGTGGACATGGCATAAACCCAATTTGCATCATGTACACATATATTATTTCCCAATTCCCATGCTGGAAAAGAAGACAATTAAGTAAGAATCTAAATTAGAAATTTGTTTGGCTATCCTAGAAGAATAAAAGAGAGTCTTTTCTATAATTTTCAAGATAAAATGTCTTTATGAGCACTAATGCAATTTTTATTGAGGAATAATTTATGAAAGACTTCAAGCATAAGAGTAAGATAATTCTTGATAAGTTATTTAGAAGCTCAATTGTTATGTCTGGGAGAGTTAATGAGTTAGTTCCTAATCTAGATCACAATGGCCAACTAAAGGCAATTGTAAAGCATCAACCACTAGTACTTCGTTGTAATATGATAATTATTAGACGTCCTAGATACATGTTAATTAAAGAATTTTTTCAAGTAGTCTCTAATAAACATGAACTAAATCCCACTAACTATGATAAAGTAAAGGTTGATATAGATGCAGATCATTGGTGCAAAGCTATGAAATCAAATATGAATTCTTTGTATTTCAATAAAGTCTGTGAACTTGTACAAAAATCTAAAGGAATAAGATGGGTTTATAGCTACAAGTTAATAACATATGGTTTGTAAATTGCAAACATCTATCTGGGGTAAAATAAGCATCTAGATCTTAGAACATAAGATTTAATCAAGTAATTAAATCATTTAATTTTGATCAAAATCCTAATAAACCTTGTGTTTATCAAGAAGATGGATGAGCAATTTTCTAATCCTGTATATAGATGATATATTATTCATTAAAAATAATATAGGGCCATTATAATTAATCAAAATATGGTTATCAAACTATTTTGATATGAAAGACCTAAGAGAAGCCTAATAACATCCTTGGGAACAAGTGTTTAAGAGATCGCAAGAATAAAATGTTAGGCTTATCTCAAGCTGAGTACATTAACAAAATTCTGATCAATTTTGTTATGCATGAATACAAAAAACGGTTACTTCCTTTTAAAGATGGGACTGATCTATTTAGAAATCGGTGTCCTACGACACCTTAAGAGATAGATAGCATGAGAATGATTCCTTATACATTTACTGTAAGAAGTCTCATGTATACAATGTTCTATACTAGACTAAAAATTTATTATACAATTGGAATGATCAAGAAATATCAGTTAAATCTAGAATTAGAACATTGGATTGTAGTGCAACATATATTCAAGTATCTTCCAAAGAATGAAAGATTAGATGCTAGTATATTCTAATAAGGATCTTATACTTATTGAGAAAATAAATTTAGTTTTTTAATCAGATAAGGATGCCCAGAGATCTACCTTAGGATATGTGTTGACTTTAGATGGAAGGGCTATAAATTAGAGCAGTGTAAACCAATCATGTATTATAGACTCTACTATGAAAATTGAATATGTTGCTACATCTAAAGCTGCAAAAGAGATTGTATAGCTCCTGAAATTCTTTATAGAGCTTAAAGTGGAATCTATTTCTAAGATACATATTATTCTTTATTGTGATAATAGGGGAGCTATATCACAGTCTAAGAAACTAAAATACCATAAAGAGAAAAATACATTGAGAGGAAATATTATTTGATTCGAGAGTTTATGCAAAATGATGAGATTATGGTATTCAAGATTGCATTAGTAGATAATCAAACAATTTCACCAAGCTAGTTTTAACAAAGAGTTCAAAACTCATATAGATGATATGAAAATTCGATAAATACCCGACATGCTTTATAGCAAGTGAGAGATTGTTAGATATTTTATGTTATTAGTGCGCTTAAAGCATGTCTAATAATATTTTCTTATTAGTGTAATTTATTTATAAATATTTTTTAGCATATATTAATGAGCTCATTTTTATAAAATATGTAATTTATATATTAGGCATATGATATTAATATAAGAGATATTGATCACGCCCCAAGCACACATAACTCTCTCAAATTTTTTATATAAAATATATCCAACAAAGCTATAACGTGATGTGTTCCAATGCCAATAAAAAGTAATTCATTCAATAATATTTAACATCTAAAAAATTGTCAAATAAAATATATCCCACGTTAAAATATTACAAGGACCGCCGCATCCCAAACCATCGCAAGAAAAATTATAACCAAAATCTTTTTTATCTGACATTAACTTAGAATCACGTGCCTTTCTTTCAATCCAACTAAGAGAACAAAGAAACCACTCAAAAATGAAAATTAGATAAAGAAGTTTCAATAAGAATTAGCATTAGAGTTCTTCCTCTCTTTCTACTGTTCCCCTCTCCTTCTGTTTGTGCTTCTACCGGGCTTTTCATTCTGTTTTATAGAGAGCAATTATATATATAATTGTTTGTGCTTCCACAATTATATGCATGCTTCTTAGGATGAAAGTGTTGTCGTACTGTGCTTTCCAGAAAGAGAGTTTACGCTTGATCTGTTGCGAAGAAAACTACCCCGGAATAATTGTGGAATTAAATGGGATATTTTGAGAAGATTTTATAATTTTAAAATAATAATAATAAGAGTATTTTGAAGTAAGGTCTTATAAGATAAAAGACAGGTTTGAAAAACTCCACTCGTAATAGATTTTTGTTGCAAACTTTTGAAAACTCAATTTCGTAGTCGTGTTCTCTTTTAAGTCCCAATTTAGAATAGATTTAAATTTTTGTTAAAGAATAAATGGACTTTTGATGGGTAGGAGAAAGAAACCATGGAATGGAAAGAAACTTATCATTGAATAGTTTTCTTTCTTTTTTCTTTTTTCTTTTTAACAAAACGAGCTAGATTTAATCATCGCCCCACGAATTTAAACAAATAATAAATTACCTCAGTTTTGTTAAAGGAAAAAGAAATTGAAAGGAGGTGTAGATTTGAAATTAAAGCAGCTATATATACAGAAAAAAAAAAAACTATTACTTTTGCAAATAGTCCATTCAGAGAAAAAAACTACGAAGCAATTTGTGCCCCCAGTTGTCAACCACGAGCCGTTTTCGCTGAAGTTATTCTCCCTCAAAACTGAGGCTCCAAATCAGTTAGATCAATAAATTCTTGGCAAATTACCAACCGGCAATAGCAAGACAAAGTTGCACAATTATTATTACCGACCATAACAAGATTGAGGCTCCAAATCAATTAGATCAATAAATTCTTGGCAAATTACCAGCCGGCAATAGCAAGACAAAGTTGCACAATTATTATTACCGACCACAACAAGATTGGAAAAACCTAAATAGAAATTTACAATTTCTGCCACACATCCCTATACAACTGCTGTAACACAGGTCAGATAAGAATGATCTACCAAATCCAACATCAGAGGTCTTCAAAACAAAGACAACTATGATGTTTCTTCAGCGACAAAGATCTGTTGCCTTACTCATTTTCTGATCCCCATCTCTTCATGAAGATTTCCAACTTAAAAATCACTTTCTGTTTGACCTGTACAAGGTGAGATTGCAACGTTTGGGTTTGCAAGCAGGCCTAAAGGGCACGTATAGTCAAATTGTTGTCCTATGCAGACTGGAATGTCACCTCCCCAGTAGCAGTTCTTTCATACTCTGCACAAGCCTCTGGGGTATCTTCTTCACTAGGTGGAACCAGCTGCCAGAAGAGTGGTAAATACATGTCCCACTCCTTGAGAATGGCGGAGCCTTTGCTGCTGCCAGTTTTTTCCTATACCAACCAAGGTTTAACAAAACGATATCATTTCGAATATATAATATTGGAATTTGGAAATACAAGTGCATGTACTTACAACATGGGCTTCAATAAGGCTCTTCAATTGCATCTGCCCAACAGGGGCAGTCACTCTCTGGATCTTTACTATCTCCTTGTTGACCTGCTTAATTTTACAAGTTATGCTTCTGAAGCTATAAAGTAAAAAATGGAGATGTGAACTTACAGCAAAGGAAAATAAATAATGAGAGAGCTCAAATTAGTTAAGAAAGTGATAATACACCAGCAACCATAAATTCTAAAGATCCACACTGTGAACAGCCCAAAGAACTTGAAAGAGTGAATAAAATCTAATAGATACAACTCCAAGCATGTCAACATCAAAAAGTCTGAGCAGGGATAGACACCTTAGAAAAACCAATATGACAACAGAAAGAAACGCTCCATTGTTATGAAATCTATCATAGTTTTAGGTACCGAAAGCATATGTGAGAGCTAAATGGTCACAGCATCTTCTTGATTATAATGCTAAGCTGAATATATTGATTTGAGACTAAAAAAGAAAAAAAAAGCCATTGATTTCAGTCCTAGCTATTTCACATCAAAAGCTATTATTGACAACCAAGTATTATAAGTTTAAAGGTGGGGCTATTTGAACCACTAATCTCCTCTCTGAACCCACTTTTAAAATTAAAGCTTTTATTAAAATTTTAAATTCTCAAATCCCTAAATTACCCTTCACTAAGCTCTTCCTCAATCTCGCAATAACACATTCTCTCTCTACCATGGCCACCTGCAAACTAAATTCCCACTTTCTCTCTCTTCTAGCCATTCATTCTGTTTTTCTTTTTATTAATAAACTAGCCCTCTATACATTTTGGATCTTAAAACTTCTGTTCAGATTTTTTAAAATCAATGGCTTCTTTTAGTTTAATAATCCATTAATATTCATTTCCAGATTGTGGGTTTTGTTTTACAAATCTCGTATTGCTTACAACAATAACAATTGGACAATGTGTGAGAGGAAAAATCAACATTCATATGTACTCGTCTCACATATAAGATTTGTAACAAACTGGTGAAAATTTGAACAAAAGGGAAACAGGGTTAATTAGGTTATTCTATCAAAAATTATTTTAACAATAAAAATTGTCATTAACAGGCCCTAAATTTTATTTATTAGATAAAATGTTTTGCAACTTCCAAGGAAACTTTACACAATAAACTCATGGCAAATTTAATTCTATTAAATTATTTCAAATATGGGCTACAAAATCTAAGAAAAGACAATCCCAGTTTAACGTCTATTTTGCCCAAGTGGCATGGGATTCAAAATCATTTTATTTTATTTTTTTATAAAGGGATTTAAAATGTTTTAATACCACAAAGCAAATTTAAAATATAAATAAAATGAGGATGTGCTATGTACATGCTAAGAATACATGATCCGACTTTAGCAATTTCGATTGTATTAGTTCTCAAAGATCTGAAGAAAGTATAAAAAGAAAAAAAAATCCAGTAAAAATGTGAACAGATGATGTGGAGGAGGTTATAAGCATCACTACAAACCTTGGGGATGAGAGTATCGTCCTCATCAAGGATATATGCCAAACCACCAGTCATTCCAGCAGCAACATTTCTACCCACTCTGTCAAAAAATAAATAATATAACAAAAAAAATCCTCAAGTTGCTACTAGATCAGTTTCCTTAAATTGAACTAATGATAGGTAAAGATAAAGATAAGAGAGATAGTACTCACTTTCCAAGTACAACAACACAACCACCAGTCATGTATTCACAACAGTGATCTCCAGTGCCTTCAACAACTGCTTGAACAAGTGAGTTTCTCACGGCAAACCTCTCTCCAGCTTTCCCTCTAACAAAGATTTGACCACCTGTTGCTCCATACAAGCAGGTATTCCCTACTATTGTTGCATCCTCAGGGGAAAAGCCAGTGCTCTCAACAGGAGTCACTACCAACTCACCTCCAGCCATACCCTAGCAAAATTTATATTGCTCATCAGATTTTACAGAAAAATAAGAGAAAATCAATCATTGTTCAAACATCAGTATGAAAGTTAGCCGAGAGATTCAGACACTAATTCAACTTAATATGAAATGAGTCAAGAGGATATTGAACTTGTCAATTTTTACAAAACCCTAGGAATATAGGATTTTGCCAACTGCAAATTCAGATTGATCTACTTAATGCAAAAACTGACTGGAACAATGTGAATGTAAACTTATAACTAACCAACATAAAGATAGGCGAAACAAGTTCAATTTCTGAAGCAGCCAAATCTTTGGACAGTATATAAAGTTTCCAAATTTGATTAAAATACCTTTCCCACATAATCATTAGCCTCTCCTATAAGCCGAATGTTCATCCCAGGTGTCAAAAAGCATGCAAATGACTGCCCAGCACTTCCAGTAAATCTGTCGACAGGAAGAAAACTCATTTAGCTTCAGTACAAATCAAGTTATGCATCTTCAGTTTGTTTGTATAAACCATGATCAACACACATCTTACGTTATGTTTAGTTGCCCAGCAAAACCAGTATCACCATATTTCTTCGCAACAAAACCTGCTATACGCCCACAAACCGCACGGTCCACGTTGTATATCTTAACTGTTTTGTATACCACTTTCTCATGCTCTATTGCATTAGATATCTGGAAGATGATAAAAATAAATAAATTAAGAAATAAAGAGTTGCCATCAGCAGAAATGCATGGCAGAGGTCTTTGATGATTTAAGTAGCATATATGTTTCATAGTAACCACCAGAATCAACAGATAATGTAAAATAGAACTACTCAAGGAAGTTCCGAGATTTGAAGTTTTAATTTCAAAGCTATGACCCTTACAAATAATTCATGGTCATGATCATATCTTGCAAACAAAGACTGTTTTAAAGAAAGTATATTCAAATAAAAAATTTATTTTGTTACAAGAAAAGTCTAAGTTGTGAATTAACTGAAAAGATTCCTATCTACAAAGCCCATATACTGCATCAATCAAGAGTCTAGGCAGTACTCGTCACAGAAATGAGTGCATCGTGAATCGTGCGTAAAACAAACGTTGTAATGGTTAGAAGCAACTATTACAATTTTTTAGCAAATTCAATGTCAGATGTGATTAATTCCAGCACTAGGATTATGCATTCATGTTTTTTGCCCTGGAAAGATAATATTAACTGCTTGATATGCTTTTTCCCCGTTCAATACAACTTAAGTATTGATATAAGAGCATTTATTGTTTCTCAGAAAATCATTTCAATAAAATAAGAAAAATTATCAAATTTGTCACCAAGAAAAGGATTATCAAGCAACCATAACCTTTTCTTTTCTTTTTTCTTTTTTTGGGTAATACCCAGAACCCCGTCGACCTTCCTATATTCACCAAGTTGTAAACTGGGAACTACTGCCAGACCCTAAAACCTTGGTGGCTAGGAAATGCACAGGATATAAATATCCTAGGTAGGTGGCCCAAGAGGGTTTGAACCCCTGACCTCTTGGTTTTATCCAAGGATTATCAAGCAATCATGAATTTATAACACCAAACCGATCAAAGCCGCCATCTACTCTTGACAGCGTTGGCGTTCATCCTACTATAACACCATTGGCATCATCTTCTATATTACCTGCTATGTAATCAACCTTAGATAATGCACAAAGTCTCCATATATATATATATATATATATATATATATATATTTGGCCTCTTTTTGTTCTTCAGTATCAATCTTAACCATATTACAAGTTTGCATTTTTGCATTCATCACAAATAAATTCCTGATTTCTTTAACTCTTCTCTTGTTAAGAATGGAATTGCAGACCCACCCACCCAAAATCACCACAGACCTTATTGGGATCTATCCTGCTTTGAGAACCCACATAGATTGCAATGTATCCTTTGGCAGTAAAGAAAATAGATGAAACAAAATCAATATAGTACAGTTTAATTTCGTGGACTAAAAGAACAGAGTCAGCATGAGCAAACAACATACATCGAGAGAACTTTACAACATATACCTGATTAGTTCAGCCAAGACTGCAAAATGATAAAACACTTAACAACATATACCTGATTATTGCAATAACTATTATCAAAACCTTAAAACAGTATAACAAGATTGCTGCTCAGACCTCTATGCAATAGAACCACCATCAGAAGCAAAAGCTATGTTCATCTAGTATAGTCAAAGCAAGTTCAATATAAAAACACGCAGTAGTCTAATCAACAACTAAATCAATGTTCAGAAGCATAAGTGACCACAACATATCAAATATTTGTTACCTCAGGATCTGCAAGTAAAGTGTCATCCAGGACAGGGCCATTTGTATGAACATCCTGATTCCTTATTTCCGAACTGCTCCATTTTGGCATTCCAACACTCTGAAAGTGAGTAGAAATTTTATTACATGTAAATCAAATAAGCATGTTCACAGCAGGAAACACAGTAGGAAAATTATTAAGGATTTATACATACGGAAAGAATATAACTGAGATCAAGGTGCTGAGTTTTCACTATTGAGATATCTCGTGATCTCAATAAATCTGTTCTTCCAATTATATCGTCTAACTTCTCGTAACCCATTTGTGCCAATATGCCTCTCACCTAACCAACATAGTAGAGAAAAGCAGTGAAGAACGTAGCAAAGACGTAACTGTTTTATGTTTAATCATTCAGGTAACAGAAAATGAGATATGTAAAGAAATTCAGACAGAAGAAAAACTGACCATAAAAATGGACACAAAATCCATAGAACATTAGGTAGATGTATTACCTCCTCAGCTACATATAGGAAAAAATTGACAAGATCACCAGGCACACCTGGAAATCGTGCACGCAATTCTTCTCTCTGAAGAAAAATCAATTGAAAAAATAAATAATGATCACATCACAGTTCTAAAAGGGACAAAGAAATGAGAATATAATATAACAATAGAGTTTCCTTCTTACTTGACTAGCAACACCAACTGGGCAATTGTTTGTGTGGCAAATGCGGGCCATAACACATCCAGTAGCAATCATTGCCACAGAACCAAATCCATATTCATCAGCACCCATTGCTGCAGCCATTAAGACATCAACTCCACTTTTGAAGCCTCCATCAACTCTGAGAATGACCCTTTCTCTTAGTCCATTTTCAATGAGAGTCTGAAAGAGATTGCCATTAATCAAATAGCACTTGGGACATCTTGCAAAAAAAAAAAAGAAAAATAAATTGTCATAATTCACTACATATGCATCAAATAATCACCTGATGTGTTTCTGTAAGTCCAAGTTCCCAAGGACCACCCGCATGTTTTATTGAACTTATAGGGCTGGCTCCAGTTCCACCATCATGCCCGGATATCTAAAAAAAGAGATAAACATAGATGCTCTAGTCAATAACTTCTGAATGGTTCCTTCGAGAGGAGAAAATTCCGAGTATCAAACTATGGATGGCATTATTGCCACAGCATCACTTGCTGATGTGGCAGCAAAATTCTGGCTCCAGCTTTAAGAATTCCCTACAAGTGTGGTTTTACCAAGGTTTCCATTGACACTGTCAATTCTAAAACTGTAGTTCTATTTGGGGCAGGCAAAGTCGGATTTTGGTCAGTTCTGTTCCAAGCCGACCAAAATTCGAACCGATCAGTTCACAAAAATTAGAACTGAGCAGTTCTAAAGGGGAAAACCGAACGGTTCAGTTCAGTTCAGTTGGTTTTTTGGTTTTTATCTAACTTTATACTTATTTTAGGCTTATTTTTTTGGTTTTGAACCGAACTGAACCAATCGGTTCCAAATAAGTAGAACCGACTAATGAACCGAATGAACCAAACCGGTTGGTTTAGTCATTTCTGAACCAATTTGCCAACCCCTAAGTTCTATGATAAATAAAATGCTACTTAGAGAATTGCATTAATGCCTTATGCCGCCCCCGGTGCAAATATAATGCACTTAGTGATATGAGGACCATTAATATTTTAAGGATTGGTTAAAGTAAACTTAGGTTTCAGTGATTTATGGCATTTATAAGGAAACATACAAATTGTAAGACCCCATCAGAAGCTCAATCTGATAAAATCAACAACACACTTCTGTGGTGGATCCCGGCATGAATCATGAAAGCAATAAAGTGGTGCTTATGGCTATCTTAAAGGTGGACACACATTTAACACCTTGCATCAGCTACCACATTATGGTTATAACAATGATAATACAATTCATAACGATATCTCAGAATCTCGTTAAATGGACAGTCAAAAAAAGTAGGGAAATTTTCAACTATGAGAATTCATGACAACTCAAATCCAGTTGTACAAGAGACAAAGCTCTTCAAGGAAAATTGTTGATCAAGAATGCTCAAAGCACAGAAAGGATGCGATATCATTTCCATGCAATTGTTTATGTGGATGATGTTTTGCTACATTGTCTCGCAAAAGCCATTGTCCAAGAAGTTATAAATCTGGAAAATATAGCAAGAAAGCTTTTGTTTCCAAATAGCAAGAAGATAAAAAAGGGTGACATCTCAATGCTTGATACAGGGACAACAAATCATGGGGGGTGTACCTGTATGATATCAGCATTACCCTTAGCAACGCCAGAAGCAACTGTCCCAATTCCAGCTTCTGCCACAAGCTTTACAGACACCTTAGCTTTAGGGTTGACCTTTAGTTTCACAGATGCCAGAGATCATCCTTATCAGTGACTGGGAATATAATATTTTGCATAAGAAGATTCTAGAGGCAGCAGAGGACTACCTGATGGAGGTCAAAGATCAATTGGGCAAGATCCTCAATAGAATAAATGTCATGATGTGGAGGTGGAGATATAAGTGGAACACCAGGTTTAGAATTTCGCAACCTGGCTATATATGCACTAACTTTTTTCCCAGGTAATTGACCGCCTTCACCTGGCTTTGCACCTTGTGCAATTTTGATTTCTAGCTGATCAGCATTGGCCAAGAATGTTGGAGTTACACCAAAGCGACCTGATGCAACCTGAACAAGATGCAAGCGGTTTCTTCAATTAAGCATTGTATATTATAAGTGCACAAGCAATAATTTACAGTTCCATTAAATCAATCAGTTTTCTTAAGGACAGACACCAAATTTCTTCCCTATAATGATATCACTGTAAGCAATGCGATTCAGAATATCTTAGCATCTTATAAGTTTTACAACAGATAAACACAGGTTTTGGGACTCAGCTTAAATCAATTCCTATATATACTCGTTCAAAAGCAAAACAGAGTGGCAGGACCTGCTTAATAGCACTGGTAGCAGTATCCCCATTCTGAAGACCTTTGAGGTGTGGCAGTGTTGGAGAGTACCCATCAACAACATCAGTAAGTGGGCTCCAGCGAATAGGATCCTAGATAAAAATAGCAGCATGTTGGCATCAAAACTTTTTTGAAAATGTTTCATGCTCAACTAAGTACAACTGAGATTCGATCAAAGTGAAATGTTTGAAGATGGTTGTGTATTGCTACCTCTCCACCTTCTCCTGAATTAGATTTTCCTCCTAGTCTATTCATCGCAATGGCAATTGCCTCATGAGTTTCTCTTGAAATTGCACCAAGTGACATTCCACCAGTGCAAAACCTTTGAACAATAGCCAAAGCAGGCTCGACCCTTCCTACAGGAATTGGAGCGCGATCACTTTTGAACTCAACAAGGTCACGAAGTACCTGCAGTTAAAGTTAAAAAGATAGGTGATATGTAAATTTGAGATAATTACAGGAAGATCGATTATCAGATTGAACCAAACAAAAAAGTATAACATAAAATTGAGCACTCACATTCACAGGCCGGTTAGCTAAATGCTGCTGATAAATTGAAAAGGCACTTTCACTCTTTTGGCGAACAGCCTTATGGAGCAATTTTGACATTTCTGGGTTGTTTCCATGATACTCACCTTCAAAAAAAAAAACATTGCAAAATGTAAAATAATAAAATATATATATATCACAACATTATGAAATAGGGGAAGATATCAAATAAACAAGTACAATACAAATGCCATTAACAACTAATATATTTGAATTTTCAGTTGGACAGTTAATGATTTTTGTTAAACAATCTTTTGTATAGATAAAACTAAAGCCGGAATATTAATTCACTTATGACTAGTAAAATTTACCACAACTTTAAATTCAAACTAGGTTTTGTTTCCCATAATAAAAAAAAAATTAATTCATAAGTACAGACAGAACTCATTCTTGTGAGGGTCAACAGTTCCATCAAATTATCAACATGCTTGATAACAAGTTATACCTCCAGGTCTAAATTGTATAAATCCATAATTTTCTAATCTTTTAGCCGTATCCCCAGAGAAAGCCTTCACCCAGAAAGACAAAGTCTCCCTTGCAAGCTGCAATAAGATAAATTTCAGAAATAGAGGGAATAATCAAATAAGTCAACAGTAAACCTGCACCATCATAGTTATGAAATTAGAAAAATTCAACAATGGTGAAAGTAAATTTTCTAAGCTAGGCTGTGTAATCAATCTGTTTATCAAATTTTCGCTCTAAGCAATTGGCACAAAAGTTTCTAAAATCAATAGCTCTCTACCACAGGGCTATCACAAATTTAGGGATTGCAATTGTACCCAAGGATGCAGGTATTCACTAGTATCCCACCCTGTAAAGAAGGATATGGTTTTATATTAAAGGGTTTGGAGTGGATTTGGTAAGCAAAATTTAAACTCGCAACGGGTAGAGTTTTGGTTTTAGGTAAATATCCACAGGTATACAATACAAGTATCTGTGGATATTTAACTTTTAAATACTATTTTTATCAAAATAGGTTTATTTAATTAGTGAATATATTATTATATTGGTCATGTTGAGGGACTATACTGTTGTGATTGGATTATAATCTTATGGATTTTGGCTGTTTGAGTCTTCCATAGTTGTTTGATTTATTATTATCATATTGAATGGACTCACCGAAGCCACTACAATCCTATGGATTTTATCTTTTTTCTCCTTAAACAAATTCAAAATGATACTTTTACACAATGTTTAGTTAGAATATTAATTGAAACAAAACCAACTATAATTTGTATAAAATCATGTTCTCTTAATATTTGCTAAAAACCCGTGAAATATCCAAGCGGATTTGGCAAGTGATAAATATGCAATAGAGCATATTAGGTAATCAATTCTTGGGAATGATTTGATGTTGAAAAGTACTGGAGGATGTGGATGCAGGTTTAGGGGTATCTACCTCACAATTTCAGAAATTTAGAAGAAACCCATCAACATAATTTTAGCTGATTGCGATAAGGATACAAAAAATCAAACTTGTAACCTTCAGAATAAATTTTTCAGTTTCCCACTGCTACAAACATAGTTTTTGACTGATCTGAGTTAAACCAAGACAGATATTCTTGAACTAAAGAAAGCTTAAAAACACATTTTAAACATGAACTTTTCAAGTGATCTCAAGTCAATCATATGTCAAAGCTTTTAGACAATCTCATACTAAATATTTTGTATCATGAATAATCAAATACTAGAAGAGAGCTTCACTTTTAACACATTCTAACCTCATCAAATGTTAATCCACCAATATTTGATACACTTCCAGAAAATGCAAGATCGATGACCTCCTTCCCTAAACCATATATCTCAAATATCTGTGCACCGCAGTAACTAAATATGAAAAACTAGTAAGTCAACTGCTAATGTAGCTAACATATAGACTACTAGACTGAAGATATTAGTCAGATCTTATACCTTGAAAGCAGTGAAATCCCCATCTTAGAAAGAATTTTGAGAAGACCAGATTTAACTGCCTGGAATAGCCACAAATAAACATCTTCGTTATATTTAAGATATTGAATTAAAAGCAATAAACAAATTCCATTATAAAAAATTATAAGTGGCATGTGACTAGGCTGTAGATCAAAATGCTTAAAAGCAATGCCTAAAATAAAATGAACCCTCAACCTCTTAATATCTAGACATTTTGAGTATGTTCGAAATGAACGGAATATTTTAGTAGGGAGAGGAAAAAAGAGACAGAGAGAGATATAAAGAGAAGAGCTTTATAAAGGAAATGAACTAGAGAGCCATGCTTAGAAATATATGCCTGTTTCATTCTTTAAAAAATTCTCCCTCCCTCAATCAACTCATTAGAGACACTTCACAAGAGTGTGAGACCATTTCATGCATCAAAACAGCTTTCAATTGTTACATCTCATTATATTTTATAGTATTGTGGTTCTGGTGCCAATATACTTAAAATTATTTTAATTATAAAAAAAAGGACAATCTTATGGCTATCTTCTTCAGGAGTGCTCATGGTGCTACTGCATGGCTCTGAAAGGTACAAACACAAGCAGTGAAGATGAAAACATTTACAGGATGAGAAACAAAAGAGAATTCTAATCAGACAATAAAGAAACTGCAACTTCAGATCAGCTATTTTAAAAATAAAATATAAATAAATATGATAAATGTTTACAAGTATGTTCTAGTTAATCTGTAATTATGCAGAGAAGACAAAAATAAAAATGTAAATATAGATCACAGAGTACTCTATTTGTGGTATACTGACCTTGCAAAAGTTCATTTGAGCCTGTTCAATTGTCACAGTAGGCATTTTCCCATTCCGCATCAAATTCACAGTTTTACTACTCAGACGCCATTGCCGGCAAGTCTCCAATGCCAAGTATGGACAAACCGCACTGAAAAATGATATTACGGACAAAAGTTAAAGCATAATCAGGACAAGAAAGATAATTTATAATTCCGTAGTTACTAGAACTAGTATTCTAACCAATCAAACAACATGACTCAAAGAAAAAGAAAATTGGAAGCAATGACGAGCATGAGCTCCATAAACTTTAATGGATAGAAGCTCCTCTCCGTAAAATTTAATGGATATAAAACCCTATCAAGGACAAAAAAAAAATAGAAGCCTTTGAAATGTTTTAAATTGAATAAAAATACAAAGATTTAGGAATGCACAAAGCTCCGTGCTTGACACATGTCAATGGTATTTCTTTTTTTAACAAGCACAAAGAGGGATTCTCTGAAAAAGAGTTTGCTGCTGGTTTAGCTTTGTATACGGGGTGGTTGTGTATTCATTATAGATCTAAGTCTTTGATTAGTTCTGAAAGAATTTTTGTATAGATTTTGTTTCCTTTCCTGAGTTTTTTTGCCGATCCTGTGGACCTGGTCCACATGACAGATTATTGCTCATTTGTTTCTAGAGGTCGATTGCTTTAAAATTGTGGTTTAAGCTCTTTTTAAGAAACTAGAATCTCTTTGGCGGTTTCAAGTTCTGTCTATCTATTGAGGATTTTAAGCTTTGTGGGAAGGTAATAAAAACTTTGGTTCTACAGAAATGTTGTGTGGCAGGGCCCTTTGGGATTTGACAAGAAAGAATTAGAACAATAATTCAAGATGCAAGGAAGAAGAATGCATATTTTCTTTGGGAAAGAGTTGAATTTTTGGGCATCTTTATGGGCCTCAAAATCGGGTAAGTTCCAGGATACGTCCTTTTCTTGGTCCTGAATAACTGGGATACTCTTATAGAAAGACGAAAAAAGGGACCACACATCCACCTCAATAAGATTTCAAACATATGAGGAAAAGTAACCTCGCGCCATATCCTATCAAACAGGCAAACTGATGTGTGCTGAAGCACTGGGCAGTGTCAGCTACAATGGAAGCTGACACTCGTAAGCCATTTTGGATAAGATGCTGGTGTACGGCTCCTACAGCAAGAAGTATCGGGATTGCAGGCCGAGTTGGTTCCTGTGGTGGAAAAACAAAATAAATAAGATATGGCAAAGAAACAAGAAATTAATCCTCAATAAAGGTTAAAATACACAAATTAACAGACAATCAAGAAGTTTCAAACTCAACACATCAACCTAAGCATGCTCCCCAAAGAGAGAATATGACAAAAGTTACACCGTACCGTACAATAGAGCATAATGCCACATTCCAAATTGGATAGAAATTGGAGTTTATATGAGTGGGCAGGTAGCAGTATTTAATAGGCTAGTCTTCTAGGTCAACAACAAACGCCTGACTCATGACAAGTGGTATCAAAGCGAACCCAAGCTCTTATCTGCATGTGGACCCTTAGAATCTTGTCTAGAACCCCAGATAAACTTACCACGTAGGATGTGGATCCCTCAAGGGTAGTGGGGATAGGCAATACGGGACCAGATTAGCCCATGAGGAATAGGGCAAACGTGATGAGGGCGTAATGTGATTGGATTGGTGAGAAAGTCATGTTCCATATTGGATAGAAATTGGGGTGGGTCTTAGGTTCATATGGATTGAGGGGGGAGCGCAAACATTATCTAATAAACTAGCCTTTTAAGTCAATGGCAATCCATCGACCCATGACAATATGTAGGCATGTATAATGTCTGGCACATGTGAAGGTGTTTGAGAGAGATTAATTGTTAGAAACTATGTAGGTGGAAATAAGTCTCTCAAATTATAACTTTAGTTAGTAAGCCACAAAAATCTACATCAGTAATTTCAATAATGTGATGATGCACAATTTAAGAGGCTATTTGATTTCCCTTTATGCAAACTATTTTCCATTTTCAAAAACAATTCTCCGCTTTCAAAAATGAAAAATAACTAAAATGCTCGCGCTTGTTTTGCCAAACTTGTTTACTAAAACATGAACATTGTTTTCAACATTGAAGCTAAAAAGTTGAAAGCAAAATTTTGTTGTTTTTTACTGTTTTGGAAAAATGTTTAAAAACTAATTATATTTTTTTTTTCCCTCAAAGCCACTACTTTATTCATTTTCACAAACAATACCAAATACACTCACTGTTTTTAGTTTCAGAAAACTATTATAAACAAACAGTACCAACATGTTTTTTATTCTTAAAAACAGCATTTTTGAAACATCAATTCATTTGTACAAAAAGTTTTCAAAAACACCATTTAGAAACATTATGAAACACACTATATAATTTCCATTAAGCATAGTTGACAACAACTATACGACATTCAAATAGTAACAATCAACATTTTTAATCAGTTTGATTTCACCCTTGGAGCAAAATTACAAAAATAAACTCCTTCAACAACAGTATCTTTGATGTAGAACAGGAAATCTGGATTCCAGAAACATAAAGATTATTTATACTGTACTCTGATTATTTTTTGTTTTAGCTTATTGAGTTGTTTCCATTACTTATTTGTGTCTGGTTTATATTTATGTTTTAGTTTCTAAGAAAAATTGGATATTACTGAATTTGAAAAGTTGTCTTTTCTCCCCACCTAATTTCTCTACCTTTATTTCTCTATTATTTTAGTTAATAATATGTCCTACATCCATCAGAAAAGATCATATAGTACAGAGACAGCTTAGTGATAATTAATGAGTTCTGATTAGGTCATAGGAATAAAAAGTTTCCACAGAAATACAAAAAGAAACTAGGACAAAACTTACTAGCTCATCAGCACGATCAGACAGAATAAGCAGTTGGGAACCATTTCGAACAGCTTCATCAGCAGCTTCACAAAGTTTATATAGTGTCTTTTCCAAGGAACCCTCAACTCCTTTACGTATATCAAAAAATGTGGGTAAGACTTGGGGTTTCAAGAGGGAATCCTTCAGCAATGACTCAAGTTCTCCTTCATTCAGCACTGGACTAGACAGAATAACCTGATTTAAATGTTAAAACAAATAAGACACAATCAGATTATTAAAATTTCAAACAGCAGTGTTAAATCAATTCAACAGAACATAATAAACATTGGTGATATGACTATGAGGCAGAATGAACATGCTAACAAACCTGGGAAGCATTTTCAGCTCCCACCTCCAATATGTTTCTTCGCCTCCCAATATTAACTTCAAGAGACATAACTAATCCTTCTCTTAGAGGGTCAATAGCTGGATTTGTAACCTGCATATAAACAGTGCAAAGAAATTAGCAAAAAGTTATATATACACAGGATAGCACATATAAATGTATCTGATATCTGCAATAAGTGACAAAGTATGTTAGAGAAGTTAGTTAATTAAGTAATAAAATCCAGAAGTGTAGCAAATAAACGCAGAACTTAATTTTATGAAGCTACATACAAATTTCTTAACAGATTGCTAATCATATGCCAAGTCACTCGTGAAACTATAGCAAACACTTAATTGAGTCTCTCATAGCAGTCAGCATATGTAATCTAAATGCATTTCTTACAGAAAAAAAGTTTTAAGGATCTAATCATTTGGGCAGACTAATCCATCAAAACAATCTACATAGGTACTCTGTGGGCCAGAGTTAGGGTTTTTGCATCTCTTTGGGCTTCATTTTGAAGGAATTTAAGGATGTTTCTTTTCTTCATACATCTTAACTGGGAGGGAGTTTTGGCGTGATTTTATAAGGAATTTTCGGTTAGGGAAGGATGACTACTTTCGGGTTGTTGGATGGGTGTAAGAGGACACATTGTCCACCTTTATAATCTTTATCTTTCTCCTATAATATACTTTTCAGATTTTTCTCAGAAAAATCAACTACAGAAATGTACTGTGCTTCAATTGTTTTAAATCATCCAACTACTTATGAAAGATACCATGCTTATAAGAACTTCATGAGACAAGCTTAGCACACACCAAACTATCATGTTATCTAACAAAGATCAGAATAGAGGGCCAACCAAATAGGAGGCATGAGCTTAGGAGCAAGCCATTCATCAATTATAGAACAAAATGGCATATGGCTAGCATAACTAGGTAATAACTAACTTCTACTATCTTCTATTTTATAAAGTGGAAAAACAACAAACACGCCTTATTCCAAGCTTCTAATGTTCAATCTCATTATAGTCTCACAAAAGGAAGAGCTAAAGAATTTCACCATTGTTTTCAAATTATCCACAGGGAACACGATGAATAAATTGTGAAACTATTTGCAGGAAAGTTGAAGGTCTTAACTTGCCAAAGAATAGATGAACAAATCATATTGTATATCCTATGCATGTTGATATAAATATTAGTCATTCTAAACTAAACCATTGAAGTCTCAATATTTTTTTTTTAATAGGAAACAATAACAATAATTAAACAAAAGAAAACACAAAAGTAAGTACATAAGCAATCCACATCAAATAAAATAATAACAGAAAAAATAGACTCCTCGATACATACAAACTAAGAAAAAGAAAGAAACATCACTGGATGAAAAGAACAAACTTAAAACTTGTTACAGCAGACCAATCCTTAGAGATCATAGCTAGGGAAATCCCTTTAAACTGATCATATTGAAGTGTCAATACTTAGGTAGCAAATACTATATTAAAATAAATAGAGCCTGTAACTTAACCTTCTAATCGTGTAAGATCACAGACATAATTATTTTCAGAAATTTCTTGGTAAACAAAGGATGGGGAAAGGTTCAGACAGTATCTAAGCCCACAAGGAGCCCAAATCTTGTCATCATTCTCTGACTATGTCACTGCAAACGAATGTACCTTCACCAAGTATTTTTTTTTTTCTTCTGAAAAATTGAAACTGCTTGTTTATGAACCTTGAGCTTAGATCAACATCTACATTAATCTTTCACTAGGAAAATTGAAAACATTCTCTTTACTTTTTTCATGAGCCACAAAAACTCATCTTTATCTTTAAATCAGGTCAATTAAAAGGAGCAAGTAGTAGAGGGAAAGAGATCAGAGAGTTGAGACAAATATAGTATTACACAAGGTAATAGAGACATAAAATTAAAAGCACCAAGTAAAACCAAACTAACAGTGCGAGCGAAAAGGTATAAATTCTAACTGTATGACCAGTAGAAACTAAGCACCACTGAATATTTTGTAATTACAAAGATAATAGTCAGTAGAAGTTCATTAGGACAAATATTATTCTGAGCAAACCTGAGCAAATCGTTGCTTAAAATAATCATAAAGCATATGTGGCTTCTGAGACAAAACTGCCAATGGAATATCATCTCCCATGCAAAATGTAGGCTCCTTTCCTTGTGAAGCCATAGTCTCAATAACCATTTGCACATCCTCACTAGAGTAGCCAAATGCCCTGGTCCATCAACGAATAATATGAGGAGAACCATTCATGAGGTGAATCATAAAAATCAAAGCATTGTAAAAGGAGCTCCTATTAGCACGCTTAGGATATCATTCAAGGGAAAGATATGAACCCTATAACAACCATCTCTAATTATAACAATGCTATGACATCTCTCCCAATTTAAAACACCCAATATAAAAATGAAAAAAAAAGTTTTAAAAAGAATTACTGTTGATGTCGTAAGGTTGCTTCATTGTCCATAACTGTCGTTGAGAAGAAGTTTACGGGCTTCAAGGATCGTAGGTTTTCACTGACCCACTTCCCATAAGGATTTGACGCAGCTACTCGCTTTTTAACCTCTGTATTCTCGTAAACCTGCAAATTAAAATGTTTAAAAAATAACATTAAAATTTAACGTAGTGGCCCTGAAACTGCTTGCATCCTTTCAAAATCAAAGTTGGTGAAAGCAAAATAAGAAGAGAAATAATAAAAATTAAAACCATTCATGAAGCCCCATCATCACATGACCTACTAATGAAAGTTCCAGAAAGAAAGAAGGGACTCAAAAGAGAATTTATAAAAAAAATCAGTAGAGGTATATGTTCTCTCATAAGCAAAAATGATAACCTGTGGAACACATCCGGGAAAAATGAAATAACTACACCAATTAATCAAAGACTTCTTACTACTGGAACCTTCAATGGCAGTCAAAATGCCTTGTCAGGTGACCTCAAAGAAAGGTAGCACACATTACTTGATGTCATTGAAGTTTGTTTTGAGCCAACAAATAAAAGTCCCCATAAACATGCATGTCAACTACCCTACAGAGCAATCAACCTGGAAATCATGGTGAACTTTATTCTAATTTTTTCCAAAGCAGCTAGGTAATACACTTTGGGAGTTGGTTTTGAGCCAGCTTTTATATGACAGCAATTCTTCTTGACCAAGTAGGACAACTATCTATCATGATCAGCGGTTCCTCCACCCCCAGATATGAAACATATTTTATAACTTAAAAGAACCAAAGATGCATGCTATCAATGAAATAAACATAGAATGGAATTTAGGCAACAAGATAACGAAAAATTCTAGGGTCTTTTACGGTCACCAAAAGAAGACTTCATAAGTTCGGATTGTTTAGAGATAACAAAAGTTACTCTTTTACACCCTTCAGAAATTATAATAACTTGATGACACGGTAAATGGTACTTAATAGTTCTGCTCTAATGCTTGATGTAGTCTGGAGGTGGACATCTAACCCATCTTTTTGACGTGGTGGGTTCTCCTACATCACTTTTGTACTTTTCAGTATTAATAATGTTTTGTTTCTTGTCAAAAAACATTGTTGTAACCAACAATACTACTTCCACTACAGAAAATGATGCACTCACGAAGTTCAACAAAAAGAAATTGCTGCACGAACCTGACCATTCTGCAGATCTACCGTTATCATCATTCCAGGACCTAGACGGCCTTTCATGGTTACTTTTTCATCATCCATCGGTAAAACACCAACCTAGATAGGACAAGACAAGGCATAAATGGTATCTTATGTACAATGATCACAAAATGGCAATAGCTTCAAAAAATTTAACATAGAACACTAATACCAGAAACCTCGTGAAACGTAGCTTGTTATATAATGAGTAACAATAAATGAACAAAGATGCCAAACCTAATTATTCAATTTCTACTAATCAAAAACAGACTTAAATAGTATAGCACTAATACATGTAAATATTTCTTTTTAACATTGATGTCATTAGGATATCAAGCTACCATAATTCAACATTATACTTTCACAAAACTAATGTTGTTGAACCAGGACTCACAATTTACATTTGACTTTCCAACACTAAACATTTATGTAATGGTTTCTAGTGTACACAGCAAGCTTTTATAAGCTGTCCTTAGCATCTTTCATTATTGAAAACCTTTTTCCTTTTCACTCAGATGTCATTAGCTGATTTAGATGTTTTCACATTTTAATGAAAATAAAATGCAGCTTTTTATGCCATGCGATTTGCTGCTGTTGCACCAACATTCTCTGAGCCTCAGGTCATAAATGTTTCTGAGCCCAGTCAAGAGTACACTGAGAGTTGTCCAATCACCATTCAACCTCAATACTGATTTGTGAATAATAGAAGATAAGAACACACCTCAGATGCAACATAGACCACATTGTCAATTGTCCGCCAGTACCTAGCAGGGCGAAGTCCATTCCTATCAAGACAAGCACCCACAGTTTTTCCATCACTGCACAAATGAGTTAAAAGGTAACAATTAGAAAGAAGGATATCAACTGGGAATAAATGAAAGGATCAGTATAAGAGAAACAATTTTAATAAAAAAACACATACACAAAAACGTGAATGTAAAATGCATAAAACAGAAAATTATTTACAACAATGATCTACTTTCCAAGTTATTTATAATTTTTGTTGAAACTCTTAAAGGAAGCTCAACACATTAGCAAATTATCATAGATCAAATATCAACGGAGAACAGTTCATCAATAACTTCAATTTTCCTTTTCATATTTCCTTTGTACAGCATAAACTAGAAAGACATAAAAAAGAAAAAAAAATTACTTTTTATGAATTTGTACGGCATAAACTAGGAAAAAAATACTATTCATGAACTTTGCACCCAGCCCAAACATTTGCATGATCTACTTATAATCTCTCATATAATTAGTGTCAGTAATCCTCATATGGCCAATAGAATACAATTAATACACTTTTAACATAATCCATAAACGAAATTACTACACTTTCTTAAAGCACAGGCTAGTCGTGATGGAACCCCTTTCAGCAACTCACAAATTGTGTCTATTTTCACTTTCTCCAACCTGAATTTTTTTTTTTTTTTTGTTGACAGGTCACCAAATATTAACAAAGACATATACCCACATATTCATCAACAATTTCTTTAAAATTTTCAAAAACTTTATCAGAAGGACACTAACAAATGCTAGAAAGTTGTCAATGGATTTGTTACCTGAATAAGAGTAATGCAGGCCCATCCCAAGCTTCCATCTGACCCTTGTAATAGTCATAAAAGTCAACCACCTAAAGAGAAATAGCAAATCCATTATTGGCCATGCCTAGGATCAACTAGATTACATAGGGTTCACTATAATCAAAAAAATGTGTAAGGTTTGCTAGAATCATCAAATGTAGGGATCTCAGTTGAGTTTGAAGCATTATAAGCCCAATAGGAAGGAGAAAAGAGGAAGAACTACGACATTGTTGATTGAAGCAACAACACAAATATGGTGGCCTACTTTACAACAAATTTAAGACCGAAACAGAGCTGCGTGGTCAGAAGAATTGATTTTATGTGACACCAAATAGTCAGGGTGAAGAATAACATTAGTCAATTCCAACTATAGAAGGAGAAATCACCAGAAACTCCTCATATATAACTACAAATCATCAACACAAATACCTCGGGATATTTAATCATCAAAGTTGGATGATTTTTGTATGCCTCTGGGACAAGAATCATTAAAGCCTCCTCAGGAGTACGGCCACTTCTTAGTAACAACTGAGCAGAACAAAGACGAAAAGTGGTTAAATTTTCTGAACAATTGATGAATCATAAGCACACAGGAAAACCTACAAAACATGTCTCATCAAGGATTCATTACAAGCACTCAAAGAAAAGAAAATCTTAACATAAATCACAATAGAAACCGTGCTTTTTGCAGAAAAAGTCCAGGAACTGACAGATCAGCTTCGTATTATATGAATCTTTTAAAAAAATATACACTTGCAAGAATCTTCTGGACTCGGCTGAGAACTTGTGAAGTATATTGTTTATGTAAATTTACAAGATACTCAAATGATTTAAGTTCAGAAAGATATTACGCATACAAACATTCTCACTATTGAAAGGAACCATGTGAACAAAACATAACACCACAATTTTGTGTTTCTAAAATTTTCAAAAATAAAATTCCTTGAAATATTAAATTTTACAATCAAAACTGTCAATTCAAGTAGGAAAACAAAATGTCACCATTAATATTTCTTAGAATCCAGGATCTCATTCACAACCAAAAAAAAAAAAATTGAATGTATATTATCTTCAATTTAAAGTCTTCCTTTCATGAAAGCAACCAGAGGAGCTGTTGGTTACCTCCAAAGGAGCTGCTTGATTTATAACCATTTTAAGGATTCCAAGCATCAAAGGAAGGTAAGAGAAAATTAAGATGTCACGATACTCCTCAAACCTAGATGCCGCCAAATTCACCAAAAAGACCCACAAATCATCTTCTACCAGTCTCTTCAAACCTATCCAATTATTCTGAAGCAAACCCATCCACACCAACAACTTTGCCAATATTGAGCTCATGAATGACTTTATATATCCCTTAATTCCTAAAACACCATTGCAAAAGAATGACCAGATCCTTCAGAGGCTGAGAAAAAGCCTTAGCACTTAGGTCCTCAGAAGCTTAAGGTCCACAAGCATTTATATGGCAAGACCAAAACAGTGACAAGTTTCGCACCCTTCAAGATGGCTGCCAGAGGGGCCTGCCCTATGAAAACAGGGAATGCAAGGATTGGACTTGAACACAACTAAAGGCTGGGAATCCCTCTAAGAAATAAGGACAATAATCAACTAGACATGTTGACAAAAAAAAATAAAAGAACAGGTGCACAGACTATGAACAGTTCCATCAAAACTGTCTGGAATGCTGCTGAATCATCTTCAAGAATTATGGCATATTCCAATATTCCTCTAAAGAAATCAACTAATTAAATAAATGAAGATATTTTTTTTTTCTCTTGCATTCATATAAGAAGGATTTTGCCCACATTACGGAACCATAATTGACAACGACTCCACATGAAAGAAATTTCTCAAAATGCTTAAAACTATATTGTTTTATCTCTTCTTTTTCTTTGAAATAATATATTTCAAATGAGACGTCATTAAACAACTAAAGAAAACATCATTAATGAATGAAAAATAAAGTGGATGCATACCTCTGCAGCACTATCAAGATTTGCAGAGTCTGATGCCCTTGGGTTGCCAAAAGGACGAATTTCATTTTCACGACCACGCCAAACAGGAGACCTCAATGAGGTTTCTCGAGATTGCATCCAGTTCAAATTCCCCTGCATATATATTTCAAACATTAATTTGAATAGATTTATGTGCAACTAAAATATGCAATTACACCATATCTTTACAGAGAAGATGCTTAAAGAATCATACCTGTATGGTATTGATCTCTCCATTATGACCAAGTAACCTCATAGGTTGAGCAAGAGGCCATCTGGGACTAGTATTTGTGCTATACCGCCGGTGATAAATAGCAAAGGGGGTTTTATAGAGATCACTCTGAAGGTCAATGTAGAACAACCCAAGAACTTCTGAGCGAAGCATGCCCTTATAAACAATTGTTTGATTTGACAGAGAACAGAAATAAAGCTCATTTCCCCAACTCTCCAGGGCTGTTGCTCTTTCTATCAATTTCCGACAAATGTACAATTCCCGTTCGATGTCATCAACATTCTCTTCTTTAACAACTTTAACAAACACCTGTTGTATATTGGGCATGGTTTCTTTTGCATAGTAACCAACTACAGAAATATTTACAGGAACTGGCCGCCATGCAAGCACCTCAAGACCCTCTTGTCTAAAAGTATTTACAATAACTACAAAAAAAAAATAGAATTTATCGTCAAACAACAGATTATAAGTATAAAAAGACAGTTTCAAGCACAATGAGATCACACGTAATGTACTGCATAATAAGACAATAAACGGGGACAATATAAATATCCATGCCTTTAAGGTTCAATGATTCCTCATCTCTAAGTTGCATCATTCAGTAATTGCTAATCATAATAGAAATGAAAACTCTCAGGAAAAATTATTTATGCATACACTAGTGAACAGTAAGAACCTCCGGTCTCTGAACAAGTCCTAAAGGAAAGATCGACCTAAATTCAAACAAAAACAAATTAAGGAATCTACAATTACTAAGATGAAGGAGAATAAATGGTATAAGATTCCACCATAACACTGCACACGAAAAGAACAAAAATGAAGTACAAAAAAGCTCAACTACAAGAGCATACTACTTACATCTTCCAGTTTGTCAATTTATTATGGGAAAACCATTCATGTTATTAAGTTTATTCTTTCCAACATTAGACACTGCACTGAAACTAATCTGGTTTCAACACCTAAATCACAGAGCTAGAAAGTTCCACTGTGTCTTGTCCCAGCTAAAAGTATATTCTACTTTGTATTGGCCAATATCAGACATAGAATTTGTCTACATCATTGAATCTGCTATAACCCAGCTAATAGGTTGCTCTGACATATGACACTCATGGTATCACATGGAGAAATCTGATCCAAATCCAACAACCACTGAGAACACACTACAGGTCACTGAAGACAGCATATTACTTGAACTAAATGAAATCAGAAAAAGAAAAAGAAAGAACATTAAACAACTTTAACCTCTCCTTTTACTTCAAAATTAATATTACAAATATCAAGGGTCTGTTGATGACAAGTAGTCAACAAAATAGCATGTAGATGTTTTTTATCAACAATGCTATCAAGAAGTACATAAATTCTGGTCTCTATTAAGAAATAGAACGGAAAACTTACAGCTCAAAAGAAAATCTAAAGCTAATTGAACAGACTAACAAAACACACTTGGAAAGACTAAACAGCCAATTCCCTTTGTTAAGGACTCAAAGGAATTGCAAACTGTGATCTTCAGGTCCTTAAATCTCTTTGTTTCTGTTTCAAGGAACACCATAACATTTCAACAACAATGGGTGACATAAAGCATGTTCTTTGGCTTTCTAAAACTAATGTGCACCTCTAGAGTAATAAGGATTATCTTGACTAAAACAAATTGAGAATACTCTAATGTGATGCCAGTTTTTGTAATGAACTTCCTGGGGTGTAAAGTGTAATCTTTGGGATTCCACTTATTCCAAATCATGATAAACATCATCCACATTCCAATGCCAATACTTGCACATCGCATAAAAAGCGCCAATCACCAGTTACATAATAAAACTTTAATCCTCCTCAAATGAAACCAAATATCATTCATGATATTTATGATGGCATAGAGTAATTACATTAATGCATAACCTTTAGAAAATGCAAGAGGAAGCATCAAAGAACCCTTTGTGCATGACATGCTCATACCAAAATTAAATAAAACAGAAAAAATGAAAAAGAGGCATCAAATAACCATTAATTCAATCGTGGTCTAGCCTAGTGGTAGCCGCACCTCTCAATCAATGTCAAGTTTCCAAATCCCCTCTCCCCCAAGTCAAACCAACAACAACAACAAAAAACACCCATTAAATCAATCTCCTTAGTTTATTAAATAATAATAGTAATGATAATAATAATAATAATAATAATAACTACAAATCATATCTGCACAAAATCAGTCATTGAAAACATGACAAACAGAAGCAGAAAATGACTTGAAACATAGCTCTTTAAGCAATCACCTTCTTTGGCTTTTTTCATAAGGTCATCTTCTTTGGGGAAGAAAATCATTCCAACACCAGTGTGCAACTTATCAAAGGAAGCAATCCCTTGGTTTTCAGCCCAATTGTCAAAAAACTCCCACGGAATTAAAGTCATCAGTCCTGAACCATCACCAGAATCATTATCTGCTCCACAGCCCCCACGATGTTCCATGCATCCAAGAGCTGTCAGAGCATCCTTAACAATTTCATGTGATGCTTTGTTTTCCAAATTGGCAATAAATCCAACTCCACATGCTCCTCTTTCTGAAATTATATCCTCCAAGTTGGCAACCTGCTAAGGACAGAATTCACGTCATAAGCACATGAAATAATTCATTTCACAAGCACAACAAAAAGTAATACAACAAAAACTATGAGAAGTTGACAGAACAAGATAGGAAAAAAAAGAGGGGGGAAAACATCCAATAATAATGCAATGGCAGACCATAAAAATGAATCATATATAAGATCCAGCAAGATCAAGAAAATAAAAGAAATGTAGAGTAATCCACTAGCACAGTGTCCTTAAAATGACATTTCCCCTTTTTCAGCCAAATGCACCAAATCGCCCAAGCAATTGCCACCTTCACTGCAATTTCTCATCTTACCTAAACCCTACACCCAACTTCCAATATTTGCACCACCAAAACTCGTGAAGTACACTTAATGTACATTAGACTAATGGGCAATGCAGAATGAGGCAATTAAATATTCCATCTATTTTTCCCCACTTATGCATGTAGCATTTTATATAGCAACAAAATGTTACTTCTTCAACCACCTCTCTTACACGGTATCATTTAGCAACAAAATGGTGATCCTTCAGTCAATTGCCTTCCATTTTTATATCATCTCCTTCATCCTTTTAATGTTATTATTAATGATTTCATTAGAAAAAATAATGAAAGCTTACTTTTTTCCTTTGTCATGAAATAACTAAACAAAGTTCACACTTGACCTATTTCACCCTGCCAGTGCATTATTACATTAAAAGCCGAAGGCAAAAAAAATAATGGTTAATTTTCCTTCACATTTTGATAATTCTTTCTAGTTCCAACCATCATACTCTCGACCTTGTTTGGTGATATAAACAAGCGTCTATCAAACCAAAATGGGATTCAATAGAAAAATAAACACATCATCTTATTTGAACTTAAATTTTGAATTTTATTAAAAAAAACACTAATAAAAATATTAATAAAGGGGCCGTGCTTTACTACTTGCACCCTCTTTGGAAAGAAAGAAAGAGTAATCTTGGGATTTTGAAGATACTGTTGGGTTAGCTTCTGAAAGTGCAAATTCTTACTTGAAAAGTTAATTTCAACAAATACAAACATAAAATAGAAAGAAATCTGTCTGCACAATGCACCCAGCGAGTTATACATGAAAATTTAAACACAGAATTTGTATATTGATAATCCATACAAGCTGAACGTAGAAAGAAAATTGAAAAAAAAAAACAAAAGCAACAGAAACTGAAGGGGGAAGGGGAGAGACAGAGACGTGCTGTCCCGTTTGCACAATTTTGTATTTGTTTGGTATAATCTCACAAAGTTCGTTGGTAAGAAACAGGATTTCTAACCAAAACATGGTAAAAAGTGGTTAGAATTCCAAAAAAAAAATAATAATAAGAGAGAGAGAAAGTCAAACATAAGCCACAAAGGTAAAAAGCATACCTCGGGTTTGGAAGGAGATGAATGATCCAAGGCAGAACAACTGATACGCTCAAGATCAAGCACCGCCTTAACGGAGGACGACCTTGAGTTGTTATTCACAAAAGGAGAGAAGATTTTTTGATAAGTAGAAACTCCGGTTCTCCGTCTGGTTCTCTTGGATTTGCAGTACAATCCCACAAAATCAAGAAAAAACAAGTTCTTATTGGACGAAAGAACAGAGCTGGGCTTTGTGGAGGCGCTGAGATGAGGAACGGGCGACACTGATGGTGTTTGGAATTGCAAAGCCATTGCTGATATGATTAGTGATAGAGAACGAGAGAGTGTGCGTTTGTGTCTGTGGGTGTAAAAGAGAAAATGAGAAGGAATGGAAAATGTGGATTTGAGATCGAGAGTTGAGAGAAAATAAGATAACAAAATCGGAAACAAAACCACAACCACCCGCGCCTCTTCTCAGTCTGGCCTCTTACTTCTACTACTACTACAATTCCTCTTCGTCCCTTTTTTTTTTTTTTTTCTTTTGTTATTTTAATATATGCATATGATATCAATAATCATTTGACGTTATAGGCATTCGCTCGACTATCGCACGTTCAGCTACTATCTCCTGCGTTTACGCGTACCACCTATTCTGCACCCTGCAATCTTGTCCGTAGAATCATTAATCATCTAATAAAAAAAATCATTTGAGACTTTTTCTTATTATAAATGACCAACCATTCTTTAATATGTAAGTTCTCACATCATAATTATAAATTCCACAACCCTACATAACATAGTTTTTTTTAAATATTTAAGTTAATAAATCTTGTATAGTTTAAATTTGTATTATTGTTTTAAAATTATATAATTTGAAATCTGTGCTTTTAATATTCAGATATAACTGTTATATTAATTACTATAAATTGTATATAGGAAAAAAAAACTATTGAGAGAAAGTCTGGTATCCATCTATCTACTTAAAATGAAATTTTATCAGGTAGTATCTATCAATTTAAAATGTAATTAAATCTGTCATTAATCTTGTTTTTTTTTCATGTTTTATTTTATTTTTAACTTTGGGGGAGGAAATATCAAACTCAAGGTTTAATATTAGTAAAAATGTGCATTTAGGCTTTCCATAAAGTTTTGAGCTTTTACAAATATAGTAGGTGTTTAATCATTTTTTTTTATGAGAGTATTATAATCATATGAAATGTATTTAAAATTATACATATTACTTTTAATAACTCTAATAATACAATTCGAATAAAATATACTTTAAAGTTATACATGTTATTTTAAAAAAAATTAATAATTTAATTTAATTATAATACTAATAAAATAATCTGATATAATATCAATATTGTAATCTTTTATATATATATATATATATATTAGCAAAGAGGTGTAACTATCACTAAACTTTATCTACCACTATACGTATATAAATTTCTATTAATAATATATTAGAATATGACTAGTACTTAGCAAAATGTTTTGTGATTTATATGGACCAGATAGATATTATTAAAACATTCACCTACCAATTTGTTAATAGGTTTAACAATTTTTTAAATTTTTTTATTTAAGTTTCCACACTAATTTTAAATTATTTGATTAATATACAATAGATGGTTGAGGGATTAGGTGTAGCTACCACTTAATTATGCCTGTAACCAATAAATTTCTACTAATAGTATATTAGAACTATGATTTAATACTTAGCAGGATGGTATACGAATTTATATGGACCAAATACAGTTTATCAAACACATTCATCTACCAATTTGTTTTATAAATAATATATTGGAATGTAAGGCACAACAACATCTATATAAATTTATTTCAATGTTTTTTTTTTTTTAAGATTGATATATTAAGAATCGAATATGTTGCGGATATTAAGTCATGCACTTTAATTTGACATTCTTATAGCATCAATTAAGTCATAATCTTGATACCTTTTAATTTTATGCGCAGCGAAAAACCATAATTTGATACCATAAGAAAGAACACATAAGATTAATATACCAATAAAGATAAAGAAAATAAACCAATCAATAAGATGTAAGATATACATGATTCGGCTCAAAATTATCTACGTCCACAGAGGATTCATGATCTAGCTTTTTATTATTGATATAAATCACTAAGTATCTTCTTACATCATCAATAATCTCACAAAACCCATTAGTATCTCCCATAAAGACCTCTAAATATCTACCATTGATCACCATGACTCCCTAAAACTTCTTAGTATCTCCTCATAAGAGATTTTTATAAGAAACACAAGAATAACCCGAACATCTAAACCAAATGATTTATGGTGTTTCTCTTTTATTTATTCAAAGAACCTAAAGAAAAAACATTTTCCAAAGGGTACACCCTAGTGCATCACGCACTTAGTACCTACCTAACTCCTCTATTCGCTCTTATGGTTACATCTTGAAATCTTAAATGCTCGATTTTAAACAAGGGTTTACAAGTGTTTATATAGGATGTATTTCGTGCCTACAAACCCTATTTCTTGTTGGAGTAAGAGTCCACTTGTTTTGAAAGTCCAAAACTTCCTAAAACTCGAAATTTTGAACCAAAACGGACATCCTGATGCGTTTGGGCGTTGGCCCTTCTCCCGCCTATTGCCGCGGCTCTGGGTTGCTGTCTTGGGCGCCGCAGCGCTAAACCCTGTAGCGCCTATCCCACTTTTTTTACTTCCTTCACGTTTTCAAGTTCTGTTTTACTTCCCCATTCGTGTCCTATACGTTCTAAATTTTTTCATACGTGTTTCATATATTCTAAACTTCTTATAACTCTCCACTTTAATATTCATCTTAATTTTTATCTAATTAAAATTATTAAATCACCAATTTTCTTACAAAACATCTCACAAAATTGAAGAGAAAAGTGCATTCAAGATTTTTATACCATTAAACTATTACCATTTTTTACTCTTAAGGCTTTAATTCTTATTCCGAAACCATCCAAGAGGTATTTTAAAAGTTAAAAAGAGGAGTAACATGAGTAGAGGTATACAGGATTACTCCTCTAAGGATGGCCCACAGAGATTCTGTGATCATATGCTATCGAAGAGCACCAAAATAAGCTACACTCCACACTTTAAAACCCTCCAGATGAGTGATGACTGTGGGTTTCAAAATTAAGGTCATGATTCGGTAGGACCGGCAAAAACAAAGATTCTGATTTGCAATGGTGGGGATTGGGGGAATTGGGGTTGATCAAATAGAGTGATTTGACATTTTTGTTTGTTGTTTCTTTTCATTGTGAGTGGGGTAATATCATTATTATTATTAGCAGGCGGCGGAGGAGGACACAACTTACAAGCCTTCTCACCAGAAACCGACAATTGCCAGTAATCTTGGAGTCAACCGGTCTTTTCCGGTTTCTCAACAAATAAAAAAAATTAAAATACCCCTATTTTAAAATGTTATTATATATGATCTTTTATTAAGGGTAGGTACGGTTTAGTTTATTTTTTTAAAAAATAAAATTAAAATCAACTTTTCTAATGAAAAAAATTGAATCGGACAAAATTAATTTTTTCAATTTGATTTTTTCGATTTGGTCAGATTCAATTTTTTTGATTTTTTCTAAATTTTTTTAGTTTTTTTAATTATTTTTTCAATTTTTTTGATAAAAAAATCGAACTAGAATCGAATTAGACTGATCAATTTTTCTTTCAAAAAAATCGAATCGATATTTTGTTAAAAAAAAATCGTACCGAACCAAATCGACCGATTCGATTCAATTTTTCAATTCCTAATTTTTTTTATCCACCCTTATCTTTCATCTTCCTTTAGACTTAGTGAACAAAATATATATATATATATAATAATAGAAAAATCGGATCGAATTAATTCAAATTAATTAGTTTAGTTTAATTTTTATTAAAAAAATGAATTGATTAATTTTTAAATTAAAATCAAATAAAAAAATTAATTTTTTTAATTATTGATAGTTAAAATTATAATATAGAGAACGAAATGTATTTATATTTAAAATTAACCTTAACTTAATTAGTAGAATACGAAAATAATTCTTTTGACATCCCTAATTCGAATCCAATATGTGTCAACCGTTTAAAGTTTATATATATATATATATATATATATATATATATATATATGAAATGGAATGGATTCATTAGAAGTTTGCTTAGCATAGTAGGTGACCGGATTTATTGAGTAGAGGAGGTCATTAGTTTGACTCTCATAAATTTATGTTTTTAAATTTTGCGTATTGACATGTCAAAGTTATAATAATAAAATGGAATGTATATGGTGAGAAATTGTTTAGCTCTTTAAGTGGTGTAATGGGCATTGGGCAGTGGGCAGATGGGTCGCTCGTTCAATTCTTAGTGTTCTTGGATTAGTATTTTTTTTATTATTAACATGTTAAAGGTTTAAATAATAAAATGGAATAAACTTAATATGTGTATGCCTTTATTTATTTGGTTAAGTGGCTATAATGAACAATTGTGGTCGTTGGTTTAATTTTAAAAGTGTGCATTCTACTTTTTTTTTTAATTGACTTAAATTAAAAATCAAACCAAATTGAATTTTTAATTTGATTCGATTTATTTTTAATAATTTATTTAATTTTTCATTTAAGATAATTAAAAAAATCATAGTTCAATTCAGTTTTAATTGAAATCTCATTGAATCCAACCGTATTCACTATTAGATGGGAGGGACAATTAAAATGATATGATTGATAAGAACCGATCAAAAAAACAAGTAGAATCTATTCTCTTGTTTATAAATTCACTCTGAATTTTCGTGTTGAAAAATTAAAAAAGAGTTGTAACAAATTTCAATTTTGTGTCACTTGCACCTTCTATGTTTAAATAACAAATTTTTAATGAAAGAAAGAAGAAAAGTGCCCGTCTTAGATGACATAGAAACGGAGAGTATGATGATAGTGAGTGTATGATTGACTTAAGAATAGCAAATAAGGTTGTGATTGGCGATTGGCGATTGGCGATTGGCGAATGGCGAGTGAATTATGAATACATACACGTAATGTGTCATTTGGCTTCATGAAAAGACTTCCGACTTTTGCAATATTCAAAAAGCCGAAACGTTTTTGTTGGGCGGCATTGGTGGGCCCCCGACAATATTGACCCCCTCATCTACAGATATCACCAATTCACCATCCACCACAAAAATCAACTTCATCCACAAATCCAGGTTCAGTTCTGCCCATACGAAATTCCTCTTTCGCAAACAGATGAACAGAACATGAAGCCCACTTCATCATCAACTCTTCGCTTCTCCCTTTCTCTTTTTTAAGGCTGTCGTTTCACGTCCAGGATGGAATTAGATGACATTAATGGCATAAGATTGAATTGGATTGGATTAGTTAATAATAAATTCAGGTTATTTAGGTTTGAAATTTGAATAGAAAATGTTTTTTTTTTAATTTTATCTGAATGTTCAAATGTTTTAACAAGCTCTTTGACTCTGTCTCTAAAAAATATGTTAAATCCATTTATTTTTTACCATATAAACCCTAACTTCTTAATGTTAATTGTTATATATAAATTTATATATTTAAAGTAATATAGTATATATTTAATTTCTTTAACACTATTTAAATTATTGACTATTAATAAAAATAATTTATATATGCTCAGTTCACCTTTGAAAACTCTGATATCATGTCTCTGTTTGCAAACTAGAGGCAATTAATTATGTTGGTAATATGAGTCATTCCTTTGTTGAGCCGTCGTCAAAAACTTTTTCTAACTAAGGGATCACAAACTCTCCATAATTAAGGGATCGGATTTTCGTTCGTTCAGCGAACTCTAGTATCTAGTATCAAATTATGGATGACATTGAAGCCCTATGAAACTCCTTCTCAATTGATAATTCTCATAACGAAGAGGTCTTTGAGATCCCAGAAGCGATGGTTAAAAGACACCGTTTAGCAGCTAAATTTGGCCTGTTTATCAAGATTATGACGAGAAAAAACTACCAACGAGATGCCTTCCAAAGCATAATGCGAAGTCTTTGGCGACCTACTGGAGAACTGAGATTCCGATGGTTAGGCGATGATATCTTCCTGTGTGAGTTCTCCCTAGAAGACAACCGAAAAAAAGTGTTAAGAACTGAACCTTGGAATTTCAACAAATTCCTAATTGCCATGGAACCAATTGCTGATGAAGGTCCCGCTGTCAACCCCACATTCCGTTGTGTCTCATTTTGGATCCAAGTACACAATGTTCCAATAGTTCATATGAATGTCGAGACAGCTGAACTAATTGGGAATGAGATTGAGAAATTCTTAGATGTAGATGCCGATGATTCTGGATCATGCATAGGAAGATTTATGCGCATCCGAGTTAAAATACACCTCGACCAACCACTACGGAAAGGAATATTTCTTAAACTCGACTCAATTGATCACCTGATTTGGCTAGACTTCAAGTATGAAAAACTTTTGGAATTCTGCACTCTCTGTGGCTTCCTAGACCATGGCTACAGAGAGTGTCTACAATCATACCCAACTGTCCTTAAAAAACCTGGTAACCACCGCTACTCAGAGAATATTCGAGCGGCCGGGAATTACAGGGACTTCAAAGCATCCACATCAAGAGACACACTTAAGAATAACACTCATAAAGGCCCGAAAAGAGACCCCCGTAGAGATGAAGAGGTTAATAACCGCTCTCAGGAGGGGACTACCGCTGCTGAACCCCCGGCGGCGAGTGCAAAAAAGAATGGGGGTCTGCAAGGGGCTGTGAGGGATATCGGAAACCTTGGTTTGACAGTAAACGTGCTCTCCACCACTAAGGGGTGGATGATAGCAAACGGGAGCATGCATCCTTACAGGAATGGTGCCCTAAATGCTTACGAACCGATCACCACTTCTGCCAAGAACTCTGCCGAGACATCCACCACGCTTCCGGGAATTCTGGGATCCAATACTACGGGAGCATGTGATAGGCTTATGGTGCCACGGCAGCAGGTGAATGACATTGATCCAGAACCCACAATCGAAGTGCATGCTGTCCATGAACCCCAATATTGGAACAGGATAAAAAAATTCGAGCTCAAGCCACGTGAAGACCCTGGTCAGGAGCACAAAACAGCTGCACATCCTGCCGTTGAGCTCAAACACCGCAACAAATTCAAAGAAAAAATGCTCCAGCCACGTGAAGACCACTCACCCCAGAAACCATGTGTGCTGCTGCGAATAGTTGGGGGAAGCTCAAGGATGGAACCATCAAACTTGGTCGGACCATGCGCTGGCGGGATCCCACCTTATCATGTCTCGATGCTGTCGGCCAGTGAGCTCCTACAACAGAACAGATCCACAACACGCATGGCTGAGTCATGTGCAGATCACCAAGTGCAGCTAACCATGGACAGCACCAACAATTTGGGTGCACGTGACAGCTCTTCTTGTCGGATGAACTCAGGGAAAGGTGAAGATCTGTTCTTGGCTTCATGGCAGCATGTAAAAGATGCTGGTTCAGAGGCCAAAACTGGAGCACATGCTGTACACAATGACGTTGGTAGCCAAATCCAGAACGGTGTTAAAACAAACACACTTCAACCACGTGAAGACCACTCATTGCAGAAAACAAGGGAGCTACTGCGAGGTGATAGACAAAGAGGGAGCCATCATACCTGGTCGCACAATGCGCTGGCGGGTTCCCACCTCCTCGTGTCTTGACGCTGTCGGCCGATGATAAAGAATCAACCAACCATGCTCTCCAACATCCGAATTCTTGTATGAATAACAAAGGCACGCGGTGCAGGCCCTCCATGCAGCCATCCCAAGTGGAAACACACCAACACTTGGACTTTAGCGATGTTAATGAACACCTGGATTTTTGCATTGTTAACGAGAGCACGCGATGCAGGCCACCCATGCTTTCAATCCAAGTGGAAATAGAAAAGGACATCCAGTCACCCGATACTGCCACTACCAAGGAAATTGACCCCCATGCAGTACCAGGCCCTCTTAAGCACGTGACTAACACCCAGCCGCACTCTGCCCCAAATGTCACACTAATGGCCAACCCTATTAAAAATATTGCAGAAAAATGCGTGAATCTTTATGGGCTCCAAGACAATGGGGAACCAGAGCTCAGACAAAGCGTGGGAATATCGCCTTGCTGGAGGAATGGTTCTCAAACAGACTTCGAAAGGCCCTTTGATCACCCCATCCTTCACAAAAGTAGCAGTACTACCACTAAGTCTCCACGAAGATCAACGAGACAAAAAAAATGCAGACAGATATACACCTCTGAGAGCAAAAATGCTCAAAGAATTCCTAACCCAAATAGCAACAAGTCACACTATGCTACCAACAGACAGCAGAATGCCAAAAGGAAAGTACGTAACAATGACAATGACACTGCATACCCTACTCCATCTAAGAAGGTTCGACCTCAAGCAACGAGGGTTTATGAACGATAAGTGGTTTGCAACCACCAGCACCTGGAAGATGAAGACAAGAAGGTTCCTGCTGTTAACCATGATACCTCCTCAAAGTCCCCAGCGGCGGCTCCTGCTGTTATGCAGGACCGCCGATCCCAATGAAGCTTCTGAGCTGGAATGTGCGAGGGCTGGGCAACCCTTGCATATTCCACATCCTGCATACCTTGGTGCAGGACCACTGCCCAGAGGTGATCTTTCTTACAGAAACAGGAGCATACAGACAAAGAATGGAAGATCTTCGGGTGAAACTTGGCTGCGTAGGGAAATTGGTGGTAGAAAGAGTCGATCGCAGTGGTGGCTTAGCACTACTATGGACGGATAAGGTTGATATCTCCCTCCTATCATACTCCCGTTTTCATATTGATGTGGCTATTGCAGGTTTGGGGAAAAATTGGCGATTCACAGGCTTTTATGGCCACCCTGAATCATCTCAGCGCGTCCACTCCTGGACACTCTTGCGACGCCTATGTTCGTTATCTTCTCTCCCATGGCTATGTGGAGGAGACTTCAATGAGATCCTTCAAAGCTCTGAAAAACTTGGAGGCTTACCCCGCCCCACCTACCTTATGCAAAACTTCAGGAATGCTATTGATGACTGTGGCCTCTCGGGGATCCATTTCAAGGGGCCTCCTTTTACTTGGTGCAATGGACGGGACCCTAGTTTGTTTATTCAGGAAAGACTTGACCGAATGCTCTGCTCCTTCCCCTGGCATTGCCTCTTCCCTAATGCCTTGGTGCAGCATCTAGACTTTTGAGGCTCCGACCACCGACCGCTCCTATTATCATTTGATGAAGCTGGCAGACCAATTAGAAGACAATCTTCTTATCGCCCCATCTCCAGATTCCACTTTAAGGAAGCTTGGGCCAACGAACCGGACTGCAGGGAAATCATCTCAGAAAGATGGCCCCAAAACCTAAGCTCCCTCGACTCAATTTACAGGAACCTCTTACACATTGGGTCTCATCTAAAAAAGTGGAATCTAGCACACTTCCGCAGACTCAAGACTGAGATAAAAAATAAAAAGCAACTGTTAGGGGCTTTGAACCAGCAGGTGAATGCTCAGACCTGGCCTGGGATAACGAAGATTCAGAAATCCCTGGATGCACTAATGTACAAAGAAGAGACATATTGGAAGCAACGTTCGAGGGTTCAATGGCTACAAGCAGGGGATAAAAATTCACGCTTCTTTCATTTTAAAGCATCAGGGAGGAGAAAGAGGAACTCTATCTCAGGGATCACAAACAGAGATGGAATCTGGTGCGCAGACCTGGAACAGACTGCAAAGGTTTTTCTGGAGTACTTTTCTGATATATTCTCTTCTTCTAATCCTTCTGGGACTGTGATTGACTCGATAGTCTCTTGTGTGGAGCCGAGATTATCTGTACAGCAACTCCAATGGTTAGACTCCCCATTCCGGGAGGAAGAAGTCCATAAGGCAGTGTTTCAGATGCACCCTACTAAAGCCCCTGGTATTGATGGTATGCCAGCCTTATTCTTCCAAAAATTCTGGGACATTGTTGGATCTGACATTTGTCGTGTGTGCCTGGGTTTTCTTAACAATGGGGACGACCTTAGAATGGTAAATGACACCCTCATTACCCTTATCCCGAAAGTTGGTGATCCCAAAGTTTGCTCGGATTTTCGCCCGATAAGCCTGTGTAATGTCTTATACAAAATTGTTGCTAAGATTTTAGCCAACAGACTACGAGGAGTCATGGAGAGTTTGATTTCTGAGTCCCAAAGTGCTTTCATACCAGGGCGTCTAATCACCGACAATGCTATAATCGGATTTGAGTGCCTCCACGCCCTCAAACGTAATAAATTGTTGGCGGGGAATTTTTTGGCCTTGAAATTAGACATGTCAAAGGCTTATGATCGGGTAGAATGGGATTTCTTGCTTGCAATGATGGGGAGATTGGGTTTCTCTGACAATTGGTGTCGGATGATTTATTAGTGTATTTCATCAGTATCATACTCTATCATTATTAATGGCACTACTCATGGCTCTATATACCCCTCAAGAGGCCTTCGCCAAGGTGATCCTCTATCTCCATTTCTGTTCCTTATTTGTGCAGAAGGTCTTTCCTCCCGCCTAAAGTTCGCAGAACAACGAGGTGATATACAGGGGCTGAAATTGGGGAATCAAGGGCCTACAATCTCCCACCTACTTTTTGCTGACGATAGTCTCTTATTTACTAGGGCCTCCTTGGACAATTGCATCTCGATAAAAGACATTTTGAGTTCTTATGAGCATGCTTCTGGACAACTGATCAATAACCAGAAGTCTGCAGTTTGCTTTGGTAAGTCTATATCTGGGGCAGTTGCTACCCAGCTCACCCTTCGCTTGGGGGTGACCCAAGTCCCCCACCACAGTAAGTACCTGGGGCTCCCTTGTATTACTAGCAAAAATAAACAGAACCTATTTGCTGCTATTAAAGACAAAGTGTGGAGTAAACTGAAAGGTTGGAAGAGACATCTTTTTTCAGCTGGGGGTCGGGAGATCCTTATCAAAGCAGTTATCCAAGCCATCCCGACCTATATCATGAACTTGTTTAGACTTCCAAAAAGCCTAGTTAATGAGATTCGTAGGCTCTGTGCAAGGTTTTTCTGGGGCGGTGATGCGTGCTCAAAGAAAATTCATTGGTGTTCGTGGGATGTGTTGTGCCACCACAAGAGGGATGGAGGCATAGGTTTTAGAGACCTAGCTTCCTTTAACCAAGCAATCCTCGCTAAGCAAGGATGGAGAGTGATCGCCTTCCCAAACTCTTTAGTGGCCAAAACTCTTCGAAGCCTTTATTTTCCTAACTCTTTGCTCTTGCAGGTACAATCTAAACAATCTGATTCACAGGTCTGGAAAAGTATTCTTTGGGGCAGAGACTTGCTAAAAAAGGGACTACGCTGGCGTATTGGTGTTGGAACAGCTGTATCAATCTATTATGACCAATAGCTCCCTCGACCATTATCCTTTAAACCCTCGTTCCCCCACAAACTGCCAGAGTATTCACTAGTTGCTGAGTTACTTACACCTGCTGGGTCATGGAACTCTGAACTGGTCCGGGACTATTTTCCTCCTGAAGAAAGTGACTTAATCCTCAGTATCCCCCGCTCTCGATGTTGGGAACAACCAGACTCATTTACGTGGCATTTTGACAGGCTAGGGCAGTATACTATTAAAAGTGGGTACCAGCTATCTCACACTGTTGACCAAGCTTCGTTCAGTAACAATAATGTTGATTCTAGAACCTGGTGGCAATACATGTGGAGGTTGAAGATTCCAGCCAAAATAAAGCATTTTGTTTGGAGAATTACCCATGGTTGGATCCCTACCTTTGCAAATCTTAAGAGGCACCATGTGCCTATTGATGAGTCTTGTAACCGTTGTGCTAAAGGTGCTGAAAACTCTATTCATGCAGTATGGTTATGTGATGCACTAAAAAAGGTACGCCAAGCTTGCCCATTTCTGCATGGTATAAATATTTACCATAATACTACTTTTTTGGATCTCCTAATAAAATGCAAAACGAGCTTAGCTGTAATGGATCTTGAGATACTATTAATTATGTTTTGGAGATTATGGTATATCAGAAACAAATTAGTCACAGAGAAGAAAGTGATATTGGTGGATGATGTTCTTAATTGGGCTAAATGCTATTGGTATGAGTTCGTATCTTGTTGCACAGACAAAGTTGATGCCACTAGTAATTCGAGTTGTAGTTGGCTAGCCCCAAGACTGGGTTTTATAAAACTCAACACTGATGCCAGTCTATCTCCTAAGCACCTCAAGACTGGGTTAGGAGCGGTCCTGCGTGATAACTATGGAGCGATACTTGCCTCTTCATCCTCTCCACTTAAGGCAAAGCCCTCAGTGGACATTTTAGAAGCATTGACAATTCTTCGAGGTCTTAACCTAGCTAGAACACTGGGCTTATCAGCTATTGAGGTTGAATCTGATGCAGCAGGCATTATTTCTGACATCAACAATCACACTCACTCTTTCTCAGAACTTGGTTTGGTACTTCATGACATCAGAACGATCTCGTCATGCTTTAACTTTTGCTCTTTCAGGTATTCACATCGGTCCACTAATAAACTGGCGCATGAACTAGCACACCTTGCTCTAAACATAGTTTCTGATACTATTTGGTTGGGTAAAGTCCCAACACAATGTAATCGTTTTGTACTTGAGGATTTTTCCTCCACTTGAGTTAAATTACACAACTTTATTATTATAAAAAAAAAAATAATAATAATTTATATCATATAAACAAATAACTTTATAATATTATCCTAACAAACACAAAATGCATATTTACTTTTTATAAATAAATTATTAAGTTACCAAAATTAATTTTTTTATTTTTTATAATATTTAAACAACTTTATTTATAACTTATAAAATATTTCTAATACCTGTGTTATCAGTCCAATAATAAAGAGTTGACAACACATTTATTTCTATAAATTCAAATCTCTCACCCCTATATATATATATATATATATATATATATATTTCTAACATATAAATATATTAATACTATTAAGAACATAAATGTCAAAATACCAATTTTTAAATTTTTTATTTATGAAAATAAATAATTTAATACTTATATTCACAAATTTAAAAAAGAAAAATAAACATGTTATTAAGATATATTGTGAGAAGATGATTAAAAATTACTTTGAAAAAAAGTTGGAGTCGAGCCAATGAGTAAAGACATACGGAGAAGGTGTGGAGGCTCGAAGAGCTTGGAAGCATGAAGAACATGTTGGTTACTACAGTGATGGAAGTCCATCATTGTAGCACCCGAGATAGAACCTAGGGCAGCACGGCGCTCTCTGTGTGGAGTTGTAGCGCCTAACTTCAGGTCCTAATTCTATAACGCTCAAATGATAGCATTGTGGCACTGAAAGCAGAGATTGTAGCATCCAGGAGCTAACATCGTATCACTAGTGCGACTAAACCCTATTTAGGATTCCTAAGTAATCTCAAATACTCTATTTTGTTCTAACTCGGATAGAGTTACCTTAGAACGTATGTTGGCTATATAAGAGTCTTATTTTGGCTTAAAAAATATTATCATAACATAGACAACAAAATAGAGTAATTGAGAGAACAATTGTTGTAATCTTTTCTAGAGAAAGAAAGTTATTTGTGAGCTTTGTGATACTTTGTAAATGTATACTTTGTGAGTGCTTTATGATTCAATAATAAAAACAAGATCTTAATCCACCATGGATATAAGCAATTGTTGAACCACGTAAATTACTTGTGTTTTTTCTTTTACCCTTATTTTCCTCTATTATAGTTTCTCTATTATTTATTGCATTATTCAAACTTGTGTGAAGCATTTTCGCCTACAAACTGGTAGTAAGGTTTTAGCAATCATAGTCGTATATGAAGTACAGAAATTTAATGGTGAGAATGACTTTAATTTGTGGAAGATTAAAGTAATGGCATTACTAGTGATCCAAGAATTAGACTCAGTCCTAAAAGAAAGCCAAGGACAAGAAGAAAGAGGCAAATGTTGCTTTAACTTATGAGGATAGTTATAACAGCTTATAAACTCTTGTCGCTTCTTATGGTGAGAGTTTTGATGAATGGATTTTAGATCTGGTTGTACATTTCACATGTACTGGAATAAGTCGTTGTTTACTAATTTTTAGTTCATTAATAATGGTAAAATGTTAATGGGAAATGACATGATTTGTCAAGTGATGAGAATTAGTAGTGTTAGACTTAGGTTAAATGATGGAAAAGTGAGAGAATTATTAGAAGTTAGGTATATTCTTGACCTTAAGAGGAATTTGATCTCACTGGTATGTTATACCAAAATATGCGTTCCATCAGACTGAAAGAAGGATTATGAGAGTATTGAAAGGTTCTATAGTTATGATGAAATGTGATAGGCACAAATATGTATTTGTGCTAAAAGGAGAGGTAGTAAGTGGTTCTGCATCATTCTCTATAGATAATGAGAATATGCAGATCAAGTTATGGCACTAAGTTAGCTCAGCTAGGTGAAAGCAACTTAAAAGATTTACATGATCAAAAGACATTTAGAGAGGATAAGTTTCAGCCATTAGAGTTTTGTGTACATTGTTTACTTGGGAAAGCACATAGGGTAACGTTTAGTACTAGAGATCATAAAATAAATAGTACTCTTGATTATATACACTTGGATCTTTAAAGGCTAATATAAATAGTCATTAATGATGGAGCAAGGTACTTCTTCATATTTATTGAGGATTATTTAAAGAAGTTATGAGTATATATGTTAAAGAGTAAAGAGCAAGTGTTTGAGTCATTCAAAATATGAAAAGCAATTGTTAAAAATTAAATTGGCAAGAATATTAAAAGACTAAAGACAGATAATGGTTTCAAGTATTGTAACAAGGAGTTTGATAGCTTTTGTGCCATGCATGGTATCGCAAGGTATAAAACTGTGAGACCAATACCATAGCAGAATGGTTTGACAGAGAGAATAAATATGACCTTGGTTGAAAAAGGTAAATGCATGTTGACCAATATAAAGGTGTCTAAGGCATTTTAAGGTGAGGTTGTAGTGACAACAACCTACTTGATCAATAGAAGTCATTCCTCAGTGATAGACTTCAGGACCCCATAAGAGAAGTGGTAGGCCAGCCCTTCTAAGTATGATCATTTTCAGATATTTGGTTGTCCAGCTTTCGTATATGTGAAATAAGACAAATTGAAACCTAGAGCATTAAATGAGATATTTATAGGATATCCCAAATGTGTAAAATGATATAAGGTGTGGTGTAATGAGTTGAAGCTATCAAGGAGTATCATAAGTAGAGACATGATGTTCTATGAGATAATAATATTGAAAGTTCCCTAAAAAGAAGTGAAGTAGAAACAGTTGAAGTTAAAGTAGAGTTTAAGAGAAGATCTGAGATGCCCTCAGATTAAAACTTTAGCAAGTTGACCCTAAAAGTCGAACAAAAAGACACCGGTTAGTTCTTTAAAGTCCACCCAAAGTCAGACTAGAACTCCTAAAATAGAACTTGAAAAATACTAATTACCCAAAGATAGATAAAGGAGAATAATAATCCATCAATAAAGCATGCTCAAGCAGACTTAATTGGTCATGCCTTTAATTCTGCATTCACTATTGAGTTTGATGAGCCTAAGACATATGAAGAGGTTATGAAGAATGAGAATAGTAAGAACTGACAGTAGGCCATAGAGGAAGAGATTAGTCATCTTCTCAAGAATAATACCTAAGAATTGGTAGAAAGACCTCATAACAAAAAAATAATTAAGTGCAAAGAGATGTACAAGATTAAGGAGGGGATACCAGAAGTAGAGCCTATGAGGTTTAAAACTAGTTAAATCCTATTTAGCATTTCTAATTTATCTCAAACACCATTGCTTTCCTAACTCAAACTAAGGTTAACTTAGGACGTATGAAGGCTATATAAAGGCCTTATTTTGGCTTGAAAAATATCATTATAACATAGACACTAAAAGAGATAAGTTGTTGTAATCCCTTTTAGAAATAGAGTTATTTGTGATACTTGTAAAAGCATAATTTGTAAGTACTTTATGATTTAATAATAAGAAGCAAGATCTTGATCCGCCGCGGATGTAAACAATTATCGAACCATGTAAATTACTTATGTTCTTTCTTCTGCCCTTATCTTTCTCTATTATAGTTTTTCTATTATTTGTTGCATTTTCATACTTGTGTAAAGCATTTCTGCCTACATATATAAATCTAGATCTATTCAAACTATAATGAAATTTAGACCTATTCAAATTTGAGAAAAAAAAAATGCTATCTTTATATTTTATTACATTTGAGTTATTATAAAATTAAAAAAAATCAAATATTGAATTTCTTTTGATAATTTAATTAATCAATCATGTTTCATTAAAAATTTTGTTAACAAAAGAAAACTTTTCTTTAAAACAAACAGAATATGCTTTTTTCTCGGCGCCAATTACTAGCATGCCGTTTCTCAATAACAAGGACAAGACACAGTAAATCAAAGCTTTTACCGTCTTCTTCACGAATTAATCCTGGGTTTTCACAATCAGAGAATTATGGTGGTGATGAGGTAGCAGTGGGAATATGTCTTCTAGAGTGGAGAGTGAGGTTATTGTAAGGGCCTTCAAAATTGATTTTAATTCTAAATCAGTGACAAATGGTGATGAAACTGGAATTACGGTTGACTTTAACCAACAAAATCATATTCAAATTGGGTTTAACCCTAAATCAATGACAAAAGAGGCTGAAGATAGAATTATGATTGATTCAAGGAAACTTAATTAGATTCAAGTTAGGTAGACTCAAAGTAAAATGTAGATCTCTTTATTCACCTGCAATCGTACTTGCATTCATGGTTGTGAATTTCAATATGGCTCCAGCAATCAATAATGGACAACGAATTGTGAGATTCCACTCAAATGAACTTATTATTGAGGAGTAGTAATAGAGGTTTGCTTTAATTGGATGTATTTATGGGCTAATTTCGTGATTCTAAGATTTGCAGACTTTTTATGATGAATTGGTGGAAAAAGTTTGGTTTAATGTCTATTCACTACATCAATAATGGTTTTTTCCATTTAATTTTCAGAATAAATCTGGTTAATTAGAAGCTTTAGAGGAATGGACCACTGTTTACGCTCAAAATATAACGCGGCTATCGCAGTATAGATTGAGGTGCCGATCCTACGAGGAAGCTCTTGGCAAAATAGGTTAGTGAAGTAAAATATTAAAGCAGTAGCAAAGGGTTAATTGATTTAAACGGATGAGATAGAATTGTCTATGAATTGAGGAAAATGTCTTATGATGATTTAAGCAAGGCTTTGAGAATCACAATTATGCTTTATAAATCTACTCTATACTTTGATTTGATATTTATAACTCAACTGAAAGTTTCACATCCCAAACAATCAATCGGAAGGTATGTAATATATAACACATTTGATAACACATGTATTTGATTTAGTTAAACTCTTTGCAAGCATTAACACACATCATGTTATTTATACAAGTTATCTAAGATCGACAATATATCATTTTAACAATATTGCAGTAAAAGATTAACTTGAATATCAAACATTTATTGCCCTTACATGTTATCCAAGATCGACAATATATCAAATTGACAATACTGCAGTAAAAGATTAACATATAAAACAATATAACCAGTAACAATTATAAATCAACATGAATCACATAAGAAAAGCATGACTGAACATATATGAGACATGAGAATTATAACCTCTGGATTATAGAAAATAAAATAGATAAGAGTTTAATCAAAACCAAACTTACAACATTTATAGCTCTTGACACCGAATCAAAGCATGGAAGTAGATTTACTACACATAAAAGTTCATCTCTTAGCCTTGCTAGGAACTCTAGCCTAAATTACAATACATGTTAATGAGAATAAAAGAAGAGAGAATTTTCTATTAAAAACGTCCTAAGGGTCTCCTTATATAGGCAATGAATGGACATATGTCATGGATGACATCAATCTTCAATAATTTTAAGCCAATAACTCGTATATCCACTTGCAGCACATTTTTGATAATGTAAATGATCAATTCAACTTCTACAGCCGACATGGAAGTTGTAGAATTTTGACTCTTCTTTCCATAGGCACTGATTTCATGCAAATTGGATGAGTATCCAATGAGATATGAGCAAAATTCCAAAGATACATCAGAATTCGGCCAACAACCATTTTACCCACTTGCAATGCGATTTGGTCCATGATAACGGCTGATTTGGACTTTACCATAAACATACGAGTTGTTGATAGTAAAGTCAGCAATTCACAACTTCAAGAATTATACCAATTGAGTACGTATTTTGTGAGATACGGTCCAAATACGTGAATTGGGTCAAGCTGGGTAAGAGTTGTAGTCCGATTCTGTTGTATCGCAATTTTTGGCCCATAACAAGTTGGATTTGGCTTTTCCACTATTCTTCAAATTTGTGTAAGATTGAGTCATGTTGCACCAGGTTCAAGAATTTCTTCATTTCAATTTCTACATTGAGAGTTATGTCCAGTTTACCTAAACCTGTCCAAATAACATTCATTAATCACAATTTAAGGAGAACACTTTATTTCAAGCTAAAAATACAGAAAGCACTAAAATTAGTGACATTAAATGGTGATTAAATCTCTTAACAACATGCATTTTTATGCGTTCATCAACCACTCATGTTTGATAAAAGCCGCCTTATTGTGAAGATGGAGAAGCCTCAGATAGTTATGAATATGGCAAGTATTCGGTTAGTGCCTATCCGAGTCCAATTTTTAGGTTTGCCATAGGAAATTTAGAGTTCTTCTATGTTGAGTCGAATTCCTAGCTCTTTAGGTGTGCCAAAATATTGAAAAATATGTACTCTGTATAGAGCTAAGCTGGCATATGCCCGGGTCTTAATTGAAATGGATGTAAATGGGTAATTTTCAGTAATGGTGAATTTGGAGAATGAGTTAAGAAATATTGTTGTGCATAAAATTGTTTATAAATTGAAGCCAATGGTTTAATCTATTCAAGAATGTGGGATATGGTTGAGTGTTATGTGCTTCCAATAGGAATATTGGATCATTCTTCTCCTGTGGTGTCTATCTCAAGGATGCCCCCAGTGGTAAAACTCCATCTAAGTTCTTTAATGCTTGGTGTTCTCACCAATAGTTTGTTCAAATCGTTAGAAAGGTTTGGAAAAAGCAATTTCAGGTTCACCAATGTTTAGAGTTTGGTTTAAACTCAAGCTCTTAAAGGTGGAGTTAAGGAATCTCAATAAAGAGCACTTTTTAAATGTTTCTTAGAAGATTGCAAATTGTAGAGTAATGCTAGATTCTTTAAATAGTAGATTGATCCTAGATCCATTTAACCAACAGTTGCTAGATGAGGAGAGATGTGTATACCAACTGTTAATATTTTAGTCATATATATTGTGTTTTTATGATAATAGATCCCATGTTCATTGTAATATATTAATTTATTAAGCATTGAAATGTTTAAATACGTAAGTAAGGTAAACAAAATGCAAAAAAAACATATTCATGGAAACTTAAGAACTTCAAGACTTCAACAAAACTGAAGAGCATATTGAAAATTATTCTGGCACTGTATGAGATAGAAGATTTGTATAAAATTAATTACAAAAGAAACATAATTGTGTCAGCTTTTTAAAGAATTTTACAGAAGTGAATTTGGAGTTGTTTACGGAAAGTTATGGTCAAATCACTTAAGCATGCTAAAATTAGACCAAAGTGCAAAGTTTTGAAAATTTTAAAAAATGGACTAAAATGCAAACAAATCAAAACTTTGGCAAGATCATTGTAGCAGGGCACTATAGTAACGGTCAAGTCACTGTAGCTGGCACTGTAGCAATGACTAATTTTTTAGCTCCTTATAAATATCTCACTCATTTAAAGCTCTTCACAATTTTGAAAAGCATCATATGTCAATTTGAGAGCCTCTTTGTTCTTACACATTTATATTAGCTCATTTGAGAGTTTAAAATCTTTTGTATTTATTTTAATTCTTATATTGAGTTTAGTTAAGTGTTTGTGGGAAATACTTTAAGAGTAAAGTGATTACTATTTTATTATAAGGGTTCAATTGTACCTTGGAAACCAATTTATTTTAGAGGTTTCTAAACACCTTGGAAGTCAAGTGTATTTATTCTTGGCCTTAGTTTAAGACAAGCTAGTGGAATCCTCAACATGAGTTACTTGAAGTGTGGACGTAGGCCGTGTAGAATGCCAAACTACGTAAACATCCAGTTGCAATTCTCTTTATTCCTCAGTCTCTTTATTTATTACATTTTAGTTATTATCTTGTGCTTATTTATTGTAATTTATTTCTTGTTAAATTTGTTTACATTTTAAATAATAGCATTAAAGGTTCATATTAGTGCATTAATTTTTAAATTACCCAATTCAGCCCCCTCTTAGGTTGCTTATCTAGAATTTTCATTTGGTATCAAAGCCTCGTTCTCTAGAAAAGAACTAAACCGTTTTAGAGAGATCCATGGAAACTATTAGTGGACCTAGCATATATGAAGGCCAATCTACCACTAGACCTCCATTCTTTGACGAAACTAACTATAACTATTGGAAAGCTAGAATGAGAATTTATCTTTAATCCATTAGTTATGATTTATGGCTAGTTGTTGAAAATGGACCTTATATTCCGACTAAAATTGATAGTGAGGGAAAATCCATCCTAAAATTTCAAAATGAGTGGGATAATAATGACAAAGAAAAACTTACCCTTAATGCCAAAGCAATGAACCAACTTCTTTGTGCTGTCGATAAGAAAGAATTTAATAGAATTTTTGAATATAAATATGTATTTGTAATTTGGCAACATTTAGAAGTTTTTTATGAGGGAACAAACCAAATAAAAGAATCTAAAATTAGTTGACTCACTAGAGAATATAAATTGTTCAAAATAGAGTCATTCATATGAAACTATTCATGAAATGTACATACGTTTCACCACTATTATTAATCAATTAAGTTGGTAAATGCCATTCTATGAGCGAGTAAGTGAAAAAGAATGTTAGATCATTACCTTAGGAATGGAGAGCTAAAACAACATCTATCAAAGAAGTCAATGACGACAATATATTATCACTTGATGATCTTATTGGTAAGTTGATGGACTACGAAATTGAATTAAACGATGATGAAAGAGAAGAAGCATCAAAGAAAAGGAACATCGCTTTCAAAACTATAATAAGTAAGGAAGATAGTGATAATGAAAGTGAAGATGAAAGTGATGGAGAAGATGTTGTAATGTTCGTGCACAAATTTTAACAATTTCTTAAATTCAAAAATTCAAAAGGAAAAAAGTTTGGCAAATAATTAAATAGGGAAATTAATAGATATGAAAAACCAAAGAAAGACAACATTATTTTCTTCGAATGTAAGAAATTGGGACATAAAATTCATGAATGTCCTTTCCTCAAGAACAAGAAAGCTATGAATGTCACGTGGGATGCTAGTGATGGTGAATCGTCAGATGAAGAATGTGAGATATCTAACCTTGCCCTCATAGCCATTGGAGATGACAAATTTGATGATCTTAATGAGGTATATGATTAATCCTCTTTTAATGAATTATTAGATGCTTTTAATGAATTTCTTGAAGATTCTAAGGCAATAGGTCGTAAAAATGCTATCTTGAAGAAAAATAAGGTGTCATTGAAAAATGAAGTTCAAAACCTCAAAAAGAAAAATTATATTCTTAAAAGTGAAAATATCTCTTTAAAAGAAAAGGAAAATTCTTTGAAAAGAAAAAAAAAATCTTGAAAAAAGAACTTGAAATATCTAAAGCATGCATCCAAGAGTTAAATGAGAACCCAAAAATCAATGAAATAATTTTAGAAAATGAAGCCATTAAAAAGAAAGTCATTGATTTACAAGAAATTATCTTAAAATTCACAAATCGGTAAAAGAATTTTGAAAAATTATTTGGTTCTCAAAATGTGTGTTTGATAAGGGAGGCATAGGATATAAACCATTCCTAAAGCAAAAATCCTTAAAAAGTTATTTTGTAAAATCAAGTTTTAAAATATAACCTAATTCAATTTGTCAATTTTGCAATAAAAATTGTCATAAAATTTATAATTGTCCTTCCAAGATATTTAGAGTAAAACAATTTTGGGTTCCAAAAGAAACTTTCTCTACTAACATTCAAGGACCCAAAAAGATTTGGGTACCTAAAATTCACACTTGAATATTTTTGTAAGTAATTAAAAGGAAAAAGAATATGTGATTTTTAGATAGTGGATTCTCAAGGCATATAACTGGAGATTCATCAAAATTCAAAAGCTTCACCAAAATCAAGAATGGAATATATGTAACATTTGGGGATAATGCCAAAGGAAAAATCCTTGGCATAGGCAATATTGAAAAAGACTCAACCATACTCATTGAAAATGTTTTTCTTGTTGAGATTTTGAAGCATGATTTGCTTAGCATTAGTCAATTATGTGATAAATGTTATAAAATTATTTTTAAGCCTATTTATTGTTTGGTAATTAATATTAGTGATAATAAGACCTTATTTATAAGAAATAGACATAATAATGTTTACACCATTGATATTGAGTGTGCATCCTCACATGATAAATGTTTCTCCACATTACATAATAATTCTTGGTTATGGTGTAAAAGATTAGGACATGCAAGCGTGCATTTGAATTCTAAAATGTCCAAAAATAATCTTGTTCGAGGTCTTTCTAAATTATCTTTTGAAAAAAAATAAATTTTGTGAAGCATGTCAATTTGGAAAACAAACAAAATCATCTTTTAAAAACAAAGATCACATTTTCACAACTAGACCACTTCAATTGCTTCACTTAGAATTATTTGGACCAACTAGAGTTGTTAGCCTAGGTTGTAAGCATTATGCATTTGTGATAGTTGATGATTTCACAAGATTTACAAGGGTTTTATTTTTGGCTCAAAAAGATAAAACTTTAAAAGCTTTTATAAATTTTTGCAAGAAAGCTCAAATTGAAAAAAAGTGTTTAATTTCATGCATTAGGACTGATCATGGTAGGGAATTTGAAAACCACTCCTTTATAGATTTTTGTAATGATCATGAAATCCAACATCAGTTCTCATCATCTAAACACCTCAACAAAATGGAGTTGTTAAAAGGAAAAATAAGTCTATTCAAGAAATGGCTAGGACCATATTGCATGATAATACTTTACCACAATATTTTTTAGCCGAAGCTGTTAACACTTCTTGTCATATATTAAATAGAGTATTGATTAGGCCTCATTTGAATAACACTTCTACGTATGAGCTTTGAAAAAATAGAAAACCAAACATTGGATATTTAAAAATATTTAGTTGTAAATGTTTTATCTTGAATACTAAGGATAATATTGGTTAATTTGATTCAAAATCCGATGTTAGAATCTTTCTTGGCTACTTTATGACTAGCAAAGCATGTAGAGTTTTTAATAAAAGAACCTTAGTCATTGAAGAAACCATACATGTTATCTTTGATGAGACTAATAAATATATTGCCAAGAATGCACAAGAAGATGAAATAGAAAATTGTGTGCACAAAGTTCAACTAGAAGAGAGCAAAAAGGATGAGCTCAATGGCATTACCCCTAAAGAAAAAGAGGATAATGAAGGAAAGAAAGAAGAAGTTCAAAATAATGAAGAAGAAGGTGATAATAATGCCCAATCACTTCACAAGGTATTGAGGTTTGCATCTTCTCACCCTTTAGATAATATTATTGGTGATCCATCACATAATATCAAAACTAGATCATCACTTAGGCACATTTGCAATAGCATGGATTTGTATCTCAAATTAAACCTAAGAACTTCCTTAAAGCTGAAAAAGATTAACATTGGATAATGGCAATGCAAGAAGAGTTAAATGAATTCGAGAGAAATCAAGTTTGGACATTAGTACCTAGACTACAACATTAATTTGTAATAGGTATTAAACGAGTTTTTAGAAACAAAATAGATGAATCTAGAATGGTTGTTAGAAATAAGGCTAGATTAGTTGCACAAATGTATAATCAAAAATAGGGAATTAATTTTGATGAAACTTATTCACCTGTAGGTAGACTTAAATCCATTAGGTTATTACTTGCTTATGCGTGTTATAAGAACTTCACTTGATATCACATGGATGTGAAAGTGCATTTTAAAATGGTTTCATTATGGAAGAAGTTTATGTCAAAAAACCTTATGGCTTTGAAAATTCGAAGTTTCCAAATCATGTATATAGGTTGTCTAAAGCATTATATGGTTTAAAGCAAGCGCTTAGGGCATGGTATGAACGTTTAAGCAAATTTCTTATTGAAAATAATTTTTCAATGGGAAAAGCTAATAACATATTATTCATTAAGCATAAAGACCATGACATACTTATTGTGCAAATTTATATTGATGATATCATTTTTAGATCCATTAATGAATCTCTATGTAAGAAATTTTCAACTTGTATGAACAATGAATTTGAGATGGCATGATGAGAGAACTCAAATTTTTTCTTGGACTTCAAATCAAGCAAATGAGAGATGAGATCTTCATTAATCAATCCAAATACATCAAAGATTTTCTCAAAAGATTTGAATTACAAAATGGAAAGAGTACGTAAACTCCAATGAGCTTATTTACCAAGCTCGATAAAGATGAGAAAGGAGAGGAAGTGAATATCAAGAAATATCGAGGTATGATCGGCTCTATTTTATATTTAACTGCTGGTAGATCGAACATTATGTTTAGTGTATGTCTATATACGAGATTTCAATAATGTCATAAAGTCTTACATGTAGTTGTCGTAAAATGAATTTTTAAATATTTATATGGCATAATGAATCGGTTATGGTACTCAAAAGGCAATAAATTTAACCTCATCGATTATTCGGATGCAGACTTTGTTAGATACAAAGTGGATAGAAAGAGCATAAGTGAGATTTTTCATTTCTTAGGACATTCACTTATCTCATGGGCTAGTAAGAAATAAAATTCAGTAGCTACATCAACTGCCGAGGCTGAATATATTGCCGTTAGTAATTGTTGTGCTCAAACACTTTGGATGAGACAAACCCTTAGGGACTTTGACGTTGAAATAGAAAATACTCTTATTATGTATGCCAATACAAGAGCTATAAACTTGTCTAAAAATCCTATTCAACACTCTCAAACCAAACACATTGAAATTAGGCATCATTTTTTTAGGAATCATGTCCAAAACGGTGATATTGCTTTGCAATTTATACCTACGAATGACTAACTTGCAGATATTTTTACAAAACCTTTATGTGAAGAAAGGTTCTGCAAAATTAAAGAAGAACTTGGTATGATGGAATCTCCATATTAGGAACTTTTTGCATAATTAATTGTTTAATTAATTTTAAAAAAATAATTATTGACTTCATACATATCATATTTGCATTCTTATTATATTTGAGATAAAATTATTTTGAAATTATTTGATATACATTTAGTTATCATAGAGGGAGCTATATATTCTAATCATCTTGGGCATAATATTACATCATTGATTTTCTAAGAGAGAGATTTGTCTATATTATATATAGGGGGAGCATAGCAAGCATATAGTTTGTGAAAGATATTTTTACTTGTACCTAGAACTTGTGATTAATGACTTGAATTTTTCTTATAAATAAGTTCTTTGTGACTCACCTATTAAAAATATTAGATGCATTGTTTTGATGAAATAATATATTTTGAAATATTATTTTTAAAAGAGGGAGAAATACTAATTATTTTTTAGGGCCTTTTGTTGATGACAAAAGGGGGAGAAATATATTTTAATAATTTTGATGTGCATATTCGATTCTTTTTGTACTAACTTTATTGAAATTTTTTTTGAAGCTATATATACACAAAGGGAAGTTATTTTTTTTTTAAAATTAATCTCTCTAAAAATCTTCACTAAAGTTATCAAAATACATGAGATATTTGTCATCATAAAAAAATGGGAGATTATTGACTTTTCAATCATACATATTGGTTTTGATGATAATAAATCCCATGTTTATTGTAATATATTAATTTATTAAGCATTAAAAGGTTTAAATACATAAGTGAGGTAAACAAAGTGTAAGAAAAAACATTCATGGAAACTCAAGAACTTCAACAAAACTGAAGGCCATATTGAGAATTATTCTGACACTAATGAGATAGAAGATTTGCATAAAATTAATTACAAAAGAAAGATAATTGTGTCAGCTTTTTAAAGAATTTTACAGAAGTGAATTTGGAGTTGTTTACGAAAAGTTATGGTCAAATCACTCAAGCATACTGAAGTTGGACCAAAGTGCAAAGTTTTGAAAGTTTCAAAAAATGGACTACAATGCACAAAAATCAAAACTTTGGTAAGATCACTGTAGCGGGGCACTGTAGCAATGGTCAAGTCACTGTAATGGGCATTGTAGCAACGGCTAATTTTTTGGCTCCTTATAAATACCTCACTCATTTGAAGCTCTTTACAATTTTGAAAAGCATCATATGTCAATTTGAAAAGCCTTTTTGTTTTTACACCTTTATATTAGCTCATTTGAGAGTTTAAAATCTTTTGTATTTATTTTAGTTCTTATATTGAGTTTAGTTAAGTGTTTATGAGAAACACTTTTAAAGTAAAGTGATTACTCTTTTATTGTAAGGGTTCAATTGGTACCTTAGAAACTAATTTGTTGTAGAGGTTTCTTAACACCTTAGAAGTCAAGAGTATTGATTCTTAGCCTTGGTTTAAGGCAAGCTAGTGGAATCCTCAACGTGGGTTACTTGAAGCGTGGACGTAGATCGTGTAGAGTGCCGAACTATATAAACATCCGAGTGCAATTCTCTTTATCCCCCACTCTCTTTATTTTTTCTATTTTAGTTATCATCTTGTGCTTATTTATTGTAATTTATTTGTTGTTAAATTTGTTTGCATTTTAAATAATAGCATTAATTGTTCATATTAGTGCTTAATTTTTAAATTACCCAATTCATCCCCCTCTTAGGTTGCCTATCTAGAATTTTTACCAGCATTTGAGAAAGCTTTTGCTCGTTAAAGAGAGTCTCATTAAACAAAAATGAAGAATTTAATGGGTGCACTTAGGGGACTCTAATACAAGATATTTTCATAATATGGTGAAGCAGAGAAGGGCTAAAAATGAAATAGTCTCATTGCAAATATGAATGAGGACATCATTCATGACCCTGAGATGGTCAAACGTACTATTATCAACTACTACAAAGACTTGTTAGGCACTGCATTAAGAGAAGAGTATATTAGAAATGAGCTTATAAATATATGGCCTAAATTAAGGAGAAAAGATAGATTTATGCTATGTGACCCTATGAGAAACCAGGAAGTTAAAGAAGCAATGTTCAGTATTAATGAGAATAAAGCACCAAGCCCTGATGAGTACAATTGCTATTTTTTTCTTAAAAGGCATGGCCTGTGATTGGAAAAGATGTGAAAAAGGCTATGCAACATTTTTTCTCTTCATGTTAGTTTTTTAAGCCTAACAATGCCACTGCAATTACCATTATTCCTAAGGTGCCTACACCTCAAGGATTGGGAGATCATAGACCAATTGCTTCTTGTTCTATCTTATAAAAGTGTATCATTATGGTGATCACTTTTAGATTAAGGAAAGTTTTGGACTACTTAGTTTGTCCTTACCAATCAGCTTTCATCACTTCTAAGAAAATTACAAATAATGTACTTCTAGCCCATGAACTTATTAGGGGATATGATGAAAGAATGGGATTCCTAGCCGTGCTCTAAAAGTTAATCTGGGGAAGTCTTATGATTCAATATCTTGGGATTATTTTGAGGAGGTTCTATTAAGGCTAAACTTTTCTTATGACTTTATCAAGCTTATCATATGTTATGTCCGGACCAACATGTTTCTGTAGTGGTAAATGGCAACCTTGAGGGATACTTTACAGGAAAAAGAAGGCTGAGACAAGAGGATCCTATGTCTCATTTGTTATTCATTCTTGCCATGGAATATCTTAACAGGAATTTGAATTATACACCTACAGATTTTATCTTTCATAAAGGGTATAGAAGACTAAAACTAAGTCACCTAATGTTTGTTGATGATTTATTCCTTTACTCTAATGGAGATTCAGGTTTGTTTGGTCACTTCAAGAAAGTGTTGGATGAATTTCATATAGTATCAGGATTACAACTAAATTCTCATAAAAGTTCCATATTTTTTAGAAATGTCTTTACAGCTTCTAAAGAAATCATTTTGTAGCTTACTTAGTTTCAGTTTAGGTTCTTCCCTGTTAAATACTTAAAAGTTCCTTTATTATCAGGTAGGTTGAAAAAGATCATTGTCAAGAGCTGATTAGGAGAATGACTACAAGAATTTTTAGTTGGTCAGTCAAATACCTCTCTTATGTTAGGCGATTAATATTGTTCTCATGAGCATGAATGTTCATTAATGCTCTATGTTTGTTCTCCCAAAGGCAGTAAGGAAATTGAAGCTCTTTGTAGGAAGTTCTTAGGGTAAGGTAATGAGTCTCAGAGGAATAGTGGTTTAGTTGCTTGGGTTGGGGCATGTAAAGAAAAAAAAGGAAAGGGGCTTGGGTATTAAACCTTTGCAAATCTAGAATCAAGCTGTTATGGCTAAGTTTATCTGAGATTTATTACTTGTGAAGTCTTTTATATCAACTAAATGGGTGATTGATAACAAGCTTTGAAATATGGCGAAAGCTTTTGCAACTAAAAGGTCAAGTAAAAGACTTATTTTGTTATAAAATGGGTGATAGATCAAATTTTAACTTTTAGTTTGATTCATGACTTAAAAGGAATCCTTGGTATATAAGTTCCTCGTGTGTTTATTGTGGATTATGATATTCCTAAGGATTCTATGGTGAGAGATTTGTGGATGGTGCTTTCTTACAAGAGATAAAGTAAACAAGATTACATGGGCTAGAAGTTTTCTCACAGGCCAATTCTTTATTGCTAGTGCTTGAAGAGTCATAAGAGTTGCAAAAAATAAAGTTGGATAATATCAGCTCATGTAGGGATCTCAACACATTTTAAAACAATTTTATAACATAGTTGGCTATAAAGGATAAACTTCAAACAAATGAGAATATAACAAAATGGTTCTCCATATCATCTATTAATTGTCCTTTGTATGATAGAGATAGAGAGACAATTTAATATTTATTTTTTTAATGTAATTTCTTTGAGAGCATATGATACAAGGTATTACAGGCTTGCCAGATATATAGAAATCCTATGGGGTGGAGAAGGAAAATATCAATTTTTTTACAAGAAAACTAGAGGTAAGTCTGCAATCTAGTGGTGTTCCAACAAAAGACTCCAAAAGCTAATGCCGTGTTTCAGAGTATTAAGTATACTTTCTGAATTAGGCGCTTAAATGTTGCAAATGGTTGTTGTATAAATAGTTATGTACATAGGTGGTGAGTTTAGCTGTTATGATTCTTTTTAGCCTGCTATTTCCTAGGTTTGCTGCTGTTCTTAGAGTATTTCCAGTTGTACTTAGTTGATTTTTGTAATATAATTCTCAAATTTGGTTGCTTTTCATAAAAGAATATATAATCTAATTAAAATTAATTTAATATTTAAATATTAATTTAGAATTAATTATAAAATAAATAAAAATGTATTGAAATTTCTAAATTTTTAAATATATTCATTATTTAAATTTAATCTAAAATATTTTAAATTAAAATATATTATTATCTAATTAATAAATAAAATTATTTAAAATATATTATTAAATAAATAAAATAAAATATTAAGTATACGTTAATATTTCTTATTTATAATATAAATTTGTAATTAATTAATTACTTATATTAATAATAATTATTATCATATTATTATAACAATTATATTATGAGTGGGGTTATTTGAACCTACTTGAACTTAACAATTATAACAATTACACTCTACTCACTATTAAAATTAAAAATTTTATTTATAAACCTACTTAAACTCCCATTCTAGAAAACAACTTTCTTAATAAAGGCATTAATTGTTAACATTATTTTAACTTCTCAAATTTAGATAGTTAATATGTATTATATTATTAATGATTAACTTAACTTTAACCATCAAAGTTTCTATTGAAATCAAACTATTCTTCTATCTCTAATAATTAAAGTTTAAATAAAAGAAAAATATATTTTTTTTATTGTTAAAATTCTCCTGCACATTGATTTTCCTTTTGTAAAATTAAAAATTAATTTATATCGCTGCAACTAATATTGAATACAAGACGAAAACTCAAAATATTGAAGATCAGTGTCTGTTGAATATATTTTATAAATGAATTTAGAAATGAGTACAGTGAGTAAATTTTTTTTATATTTAATTCTCTTTTAATTATATCATTATGTCCATAATAGTAATTTTATCTTATTAATATTTTAGTATTACATTAGTGAAAAGTGGATTCGTAAAAATATTATGGTAGGTTCAACTAATTTCACCATTTTATTATTTATTATAACATTAATATTTATTAGTTATTGAATATTTTTTAATTATAATTTAGTTCATGAAGCATAGGATAAACTAATCCTATAAAGGAGAATGATATAATTTATACTATTGTTACAAGACTATTTGGTGGCCATAATTATTAATCTTAATCTCTAATTAACAACAAACATGGGGCATGATTAGTAATTCTCCAAATAGTTAAATTGTATTCTGTGTAGCCTCCCAAACATGCCCTAATATCTTATATATTTTCTAATTTTTAATCCCAACACTTTTTTTATTTTAAAATCAAATCTATTTTCAAATATTAATAATAAAATTAAATCTTTAAAGCAAAAAGAGGAACATAATTTCCATAACTAATTGGAGCGTTTGGTATCATTTTCTAAATGGCCTTTTAAAAAAAAATAAAAAAATCATTTGATTTAATGTTTCTAAAATTTGAAAATATGTTAGGTAATGTTTCATATAATAATAATGTTACATATAAAATTATTTATTATATAGCATTACTTAAAATACAACTTTAAATATATAGCATTACTTTTCATATAACGCATTAATAATACATTTGATAATATTTATAAAAAAAGTGTATTTGAAATTATCTTTCAGTACATTTTATTAATTCTATATTTGCAGATTTTATACTTAATATACCTCAATTTTAATATAATCATATTATTTTTCTTTTTATTATTAAAACTTCTAATTTCAGTATTATCAAATATATCAAATAGAATAAAACAACTAACATGCGCCTGACATGCAAGCAACTTTAGCAAAATGATTTAAGAGGAATTTTTTTAATTAATTTAATCAATAAATTTAATTAATAAATTTAATTTTATAAGAATTAAAATAAGTTAATTATTTAAAATTTAAAAATTTAAAAATATTATTATGCAAACTCGCGCTACACATACACAGTGCACATGTACTTTGCATGCACAGTTTTTTTTATTTAAAAATTTTTAAAATATAATTATATTAATAAATTTTAAATAATTTAAATAAAAAATATGTATTTTTAATTTTTTTTTAAACAAGTGTAATTGAACAAGCATGCTGTGCATAAGCACGCGAGCTATGTCACGTGCCCATTTTTAATTTAATTATTTAATTTAATTTCTTTTTTATTTAAAATAATATTATATTATTTTGAAATTATGACTGCTTATTTACTTTTTAAAGTTACAAAATGAAGAGAAAATTTACAAAAGATGAATTCCTCTCAAGAAATTGAATTTGAATCTTTATTTAAAAAATAAAAATTTAAATAAAATATTAAATTAATAAAATAATAATTTTTTATTTAAATTAAAATAAATAAATTATTTAAAAACTAAAATTTTGTTAATTTTAAATAATTAAAATAAAATTTTTATTATTACTTTTTTAAAGTTTAATTTATTTAATTTAATTGTTTTCAGTTATATATTAATTTTATATGTAATGTTATAGTGTACAGTGTGCACTATAGCGCTATAACATTACATATAAAATAAATAAATATAAAATAAAAAATAAAAAATTATTTTATATATTTTTATTTAAATCACACTATAATATTAAATATAAAATTAATAAATATAAAATAAGAAAATATATAAAAAATAAATTATTTTATATTTTTATTTAAATTACACTATATCATTACATATAAAATTAAATAATTTAATATTAATTATTTTATACTTATATTTAATTTAATTTTTATTAAACAAATAGGCGCACCGTGTGTTAAGCGCACAGCACGCATGTGCGGTACAGTGTGTCTTAAAAAATATATATATATAAATATAAAATAAAATTATTTGATTAATTAATTAAAAAATAAAAAATAAAATATTTTGTAAGTAAATTACACAAATAACGGTGAAAGTAGAAAAAGAATATGTGTGTGGTCACTAAAATATAAAAAAATTGACTGTAGTAAATAAATTTATATTTAAAATTGTGGTCAATGAAAATTTCCCATGATTTAATAAGTGCATGATTTCTAACTTAAAATAATAGTTTAAATTTTTATTTATATATATCGTATAATTTAATAATAAAGATTTAAAATTAGGATTCTATTAATTTAAATTTTTTAACTTAAAAATATAATTTAAAATTTTAATCATATAATCCAATAGTATAGATTCGATGTTAAGAAATAACATTTAATATTATAAAATTACTCATCTTCTCTGCAATTGGATTGAATACAATCAATTTTGAAATGTGTGAAGAAAATTTTAGTTTATAATTACTAAAACTTTAAAACTAAATTAAGTTTAACTATAATTTAATAATAAAAAATAAAAAATTAGTTAAAATTGACACAATTATTAGTTGTCATCGTTATAATTAGAGAGATGTAACTATAATTATGATGTTGGAAAAGTAAAGAAAAATAAATGTGGGGATATAGAGATGGTGGGAATTTATGTAATATGTGTACAAATTTATACCTTCAAAGAAAAAAAATAGTAAAGTTGTAAAAATAAATGTGCGCTTAAAGGCACATTACATATGTCTCCTTTCTTAAGGAGTTATTTGCCCTCGGAAAACAAGTGATGTTTATAGGTCAAGCAAATACATCATCCAAGAGACAATGAAGCATTACTTATATTTACCTACGTTGTGCATTAATGCAAGCAAACCCAAATTACCTTTGAATTTTAGGAGTTTACCAAGATTCAAACACTAGAAGTGATGTGTAAAATATTTAAACAAAAATTTTATTTATAAATGTCCATGTACCATTTTGAGTAATGTCTCTCCACATACACCTCTTCATTTAAGATCGATTAAAATTTGAATTAAAATGAGTTGTGCCCATTTATAAAAAATATGTAAAGTTGTCTCCTTCGAAAGGTATCATTATGTCTCTTAATGATGGTCTATTTAAAAATATCCTTATTTAATTGAAAAATTCTTCATTTAAAATGAATTACTTTTTTTTAAAAAAAATTCTTTCTTAAGCTTGGAAATCTTATTCATATATTTTGAATTTAAACATTTACTTAGTAAAAATACATCAAAGTTCGTCAAAGTGACATGATAGGTAAGATTTACCAACTATCTTATTCAACTACCTAGACATACCTCATAAATAAAAATTTTAATTCTCAAGTATTCTTTAATCGTCACGTGGATTAACCTTGTGTCTATATCTTTTTTTTCACGAGCATTTTAGTGACTAGACAAGTTATTTAAAAGGTGACATACTTTCCATACTGACCTAAGTAGACTAATCAAGAATGTCCTTATAATTAAAATATTCCAACAAAAAACTCTTATAGGTCAATTAAAAGCTAAGCAACTAATCATTTCCGTTTAATTACAGGTATCAAGCAATTCTACCCTTTGGGCCACATGTTAAAATATTTTAGTGCTTGCAGTCGTATGCTTATGATGTAATTTACTCATTGAACCCAAGATTCTTAATGTTTTAAGTGTTGAGTTGAGGTTCTATAATTGATGATAGTTTGATGCTAACTTTAGTACCATCCTTTTGAAATTTTGAAAACAATGTTTCTTGCAAGCCCTTTAGTTAAGGGTTGGCCAAGTTTTGGCACAATTTTACAAAAATTAGTTGTAATTACTCTATCAATGAGTAATTATCTCGCATAAATATGTATTAGATCAATATGTTTAATGATGTAGTACGGAAACTAAAGGTAAATTATTTTATAAATTCTTATTTGAATAGGATTAGATATTCCTATTTTGTAAAGTTATTATTTCTATTTGATCATAATTTTAAAAAAAGTTTAATTTATTTAATCATTAAGATTTATTATTTATTTAGGATGAGGTAAGCTACTATTATTTAATAGGCTTGTTATTTGTAACTTCAAGAACCATCCAATCAATAATATTTCAATTTTATTTCCTTAGCGATTTATTTTTGCCGTGAATTTGATGCCCCCTCTCCTTATGATAGTTATATTTTCTCATGAATTCTAGATGTATGCTAAAATGACTTCTAGTATCACTTTTACGTCACTTAAACTTTTAATTATAGATATGACTATATGCTATATGCAAGAACATGGTCTAAAAGATCCAACTCAAACTAAAATTGTCCAAAATTTTCTTGTAGAAAATCCTTTTGAATTCAAATATAATCAATAGGGCATGTATAGTAGATTGGTTAAATATGTTGTAATTAGTAAACAATCTCTCTCATTCATCAAAGATGAAAAGTATGAAAAATTTATAAAATGGTACATTCGACTCAATTTCTCTCGTGTTCTTAAAAATATAGATAAAAATGATATTTTTTTATTGTATATCCTCAAATTAAACAAAATCTAATTAATGAAATCTCACAATTTAAAGGAGTATTTGCGTTACTTCTAGTTGTTGGACATGGGATTTGAGGTATATTTGTGTTACTTTACATTCTAATGATAATGATTTGTTTTTGAAAAAAAGAAGAATTATTTTCTTTTCTTAAATTGAAACATTCACAAATAACTACTATTATTTTTATTTTTTTAATAAATATTTTAAAAGAATTTCAGACTATTGAAAAACTTGTTAGTACTATTTTTGATAATGCAAGTGTAAATACAATGCTATAGAATTATTTTTCGTCAATTAACACCTGTACGTAGTTCAATTTTTTTTATTTGAAGTATTTTTGTTATAGTCTTAATTTGATTGTTCAAGATGGTTTAAATATAGTTAATTTTTATATTGAAAAAATTAGAGAAGAAATAAAATTATTATTTCATCATCTTACAGACAATAAGAACTTAAAGTTGTATTACATAATTGTGGAATGAATAGTAAAAAATACAAACTTGGAGTGACATCTTCTTAGAATGCTACATATATGATAGTAAAATTTTGTGTGAGTTTTAGTGATTATATTATATAATTTTATAATGATAAAATGAAAGATACTATATTAACTAATGATGATTAGGAATTTATATTTTATTATATACATTTTTTAAAATTATTTAATAATGCCAATTAGCATGTTCATGTGTGTATTAGCCTTCATCTTCTAATGTTTTGACTTTAATATATAATATTAGTGATATTTTTTATATATTAAATATAGAGATAATCTAATATTTTTTTATGTATGTATTGTGATAAAAACTAAATTCTAAAAAATTAGTATTAGAGTTAGGCTCATGTCTATTTTAATTTAGCAAATTGTGAAATTTATTTTTGTGTTCTAGATAAGCAAAAACATATTACTGGTTATTATTTTCATTATTCATGAGATGAATATTATAAATTATCGTATGAATTTTGGTGTTGGTGGTTAATTATATGATCTTTTGGATTTAAAATTAATTAGATCAATTTTGTAAGCCATAAAAGCTATAATAGTTTTTATATTATTATTATTAAAAATTTTGTTGAAAACGTGAAGCACCACAAAAAAAAGGGAAAAAGAATGTGAAGTACAACAATGAAGAAGAAAGCATAGCAAATAAAAAAAAAATTGAAAAGGAGTAGCTCCCTTAGAGGGAGCCATTAACATTGTTGGCCACGTTTGGACTGTTATAGAGTAGTCCTAACTGCGGGACAGGCCTACGGTTGGCCTCAACAGCCACTGCTTAGAGCAGTGGCTGGTATAATAAGTGTTTTGGGCCTATTAAGTTCACATCTCACATCAAATAGAAATTAGGTAAATTTGGGTATATATGGACAGCTGGTAACATTACTTAATAGGTTAGTCTTTTAGGTCAATAAAAAGCGCCCAGGCGGTGACGAGTGCTATCTGAGTAGGCCTGAATCTCATTTGTATGTGAGCCCCCAAAATTACCCCAATAAAAATTACCTTGTGGGTAGTAGGTCCCATATGTCCTCAAGAGGATGGGTAATATGAGTCAAGTGAGTCCTGGAAATTCTGTGTCTCGAGTCTCAATAAAGATTGCCACGTTGGTAGTGGATCCTCTAGCCCGAGGGAGATGGGCAATATGGGTCCATTTGGCTCATGAGTTTGGGTCAGATTATGATGAGGGCATCATGTGATTGAGTAAGGGAGAATGTCACATCCCACATGAATAAAAATTAGTTAAATCTTAATTATATATAAACATATAGACAATATTATTTAACAGACTAATCTTTTAGGTCAATAACAAATACCTGACCTATGACATAATTGTAGCCCAACAGTGCGTTCAATAGCCACTATTTTGAACAATAATTGGTTGAATCACTTGGGCTTATCAAGAGCAGGCCCAACAAGGCTCAACAACAATAAATAAAAAAAATGATATAATAGAATATAATTATATGAGATATAATGATATTTTATTAAAAGATTATGGACTACTCAAGGAGAAAAGGCTACAAGAGATTTAAGATAGTCTTTTAATTTTTATATTTTTTCTCCTAGAAATTTAAAAGACTCGATCAACACTAATATTTTATATTTTATTTCATGTGATGATATATATTATAAAATATGTCCATACATTATAATATATTATTTAGATCTAAGATGTGCCTACTCAATACATTACAATATGCCATTATACATGTGTCATTATTTTATTTTTTTTAGTTTTAATTTAGATTTAATAATTGACATATTGTTGGGATTTGTGCTTACGTGCCATCCCATAATGTATAAATATATAGTGATAGTATTTCTAATAAAATCGTTAATATTATTTATTATTAAATGGTAAGATGCTTATAACATTGCAGACATTGTATGATCTGAAGGAATTCAGATCTAGTCTAAAAGAGTTTAGACCAGGGTTAAGAGTTAGCAACGCTAATAGTTATAAACACTAAGAGTTAGTGGTACTAAGAGTTAATAAGTTTATAAGAGTTAGCGAAATTTAAAGAGTTAGAGCCTTGTCTGAAATGGGACAATGACCTGAGAATATATTAGTAATGACATAGCTGCAAGGAGTTGCAGATGGTGTTAGGAAATGTCATTATGCAAGTATGTTCTCAAACATAATGTTCCTGATCTAATTTCATCGATGCGGGTCTATCGGTGGAACCCATTAATATAGATTAGTGTATGTCTATGTTTAGATGGTCCAGATGGTTAGTCTTAGCAAACTATGAGCTTAGTAGGAAGCTCGTTTAGAGATAAAGGTATTCAGTAAGGACTGGATATTGAATAGACTCACGAAGACATCCAATAGGCATCTCATAAAGCCGTCAATAGAAGGTCTTCCGAGTTGAGTAGTATTTGTGGTCTTTTGACCTGAGTTCCATGGTGGGCTTGTGAGTGATCCACTATGCTTTGGTTTCACACATGTCAGAAACCTTTTATGGTCTGATCGCTGGGTGTTGCTGGGTATGGTACGATGCTCATGGAGTCTGGTGTGCATAGATATGGGATCCGTCAGCTCATATAAGTGGGTTGTATATCCTAATGCTCCAAGATTATATTTCAGAAAGACTTGTGGCCGCAAACATATACCTTGGAAAAGATATTCCGAAGGAATAAACAATATCACAAAAGTATTTGTGGATATTGTTTAATGAAATATAAATCTGGAGATAAGTTCATGATTGAGCAAATAAGAGATTGGAAGTTGATAATCTATATCTCTGCTCTTCAAGGATATAAATGATGGAAGGATTATACGAATATACAATAACCTCAACTTGCATGGTCTAACGCGCTAATTTGTAATATCCGTAACGTGTGTGTGAGACATTGTTCACGGACGTATAAAGGAGCTCCATATGACAAATTAGGTGTGGACCTAGAGAGTATCACAATATGAAGTGTACTCGTTGAGCATTGGGGTAGTAGATTGGATTGAATAGTTCAATCCAATAAATTTCAGCAAAATAGAATAATTAGTTAGGGATCCCTCAGGATGTACATTTGTCAAGACTTAATTGTTAAGTAAATCACTCAATTAATTAACAAGGGTTTTTAATTAATAGAATATTGTCGAGTGGAAAAATTTATTCCATGATTTAATTTTACCTTTTTACCATTTACCCTTGGTAGTAAAAATTAGTAAGGTAAAAAGTAATTATTCAAAATTATTTTAAATAATTAAATTATATATATTATTAGATAATATTATAACATATATAGATCATGGCATTGTATTTTAAATCAATGAGGGACCTAAATGTTGGCCATTTATTTACCCATTATAATTATAGTAATTATATTTATTAGGTAAAAATTAATTTTGTTGGCCATTATTCTAGTGTTTGGTTAAATTAATTCTAAGTGAGAGACTAATAATAAAATTGGTGGAGTACTTAATTTTGTTTATTCAAAATGTTAAATAACAAAATTAATTTGCAAAAATAATTGAATCATTGATTCAATTCTTGTAAAGAATTTGACAAAGGAAGAGAAAAAGAGGTAAGAGAGAATTTTGGTTTTTAGTTCATTTTCAAGTGTTAAAAATTGTAGAACTTCTCTTCATCTTCTTCTCTCATGGATGGATTATAATGAACAAAACAAATAGAGAAAGAAATTAATAATTATGACAAGAGTTGTTCACCATAATTAATCTCATGTAGAAATTATTTTTAAGATTAATATACAAGAGTTGTATGTTAAATATTTCTAGATAATACAAGAGTTGTATAGAAAATATTTACCATCTATATTTGAGAAACAAAATTTTATTCAAAAGAGTTTGAATATAAGTTGTTGAAAATTCTAAGATTAAGCTATCATTGTAGCTCCTTAATCCCACCAAAAGTTATGGACTAGAATTGTTCAACATATACTTCAAGGTGAGCTCTAGACATAGATTGTTGGAGGACTTGAAGAATTTTATAAAGTTACCTTCATTAGGTGAGTTATTTTACATTATATTATAATACAATATTGTTCATCATGTTTATATTGTATAATTGTTATACTTGCATATATATGTGATATATATGTTCAATTTGTTAAATTAGGTGTATTTGTAACATACTTCCGCTATATGTTGTAATTTTTGAAATTACGTATACTCTCGTATATCACACACTCAAGATCCCCAACACATATAACATACCAATTAATTATTATAGATAATTAAATTAGTTTTAATTAATCTAATAGGAATTAATTTTTTTAATTAGATTAAAATAAATTAATTTCATAATTAGTATAAATGATATGAATTAGATTTAATTAGTTTAACCCAGTAAATTCACATTGGACTAACTAAGCATATTTAATAGTTTATTATGTTTTAGTTATTTATAATAAATTATATTTTTAGTATAAAAATCTAGTAATTTATTCAAGTGTTTAATAGGATTAGATTCTAATAAACACTTAGAATATTTAATGATCAATAATTGACTAGTACCAATAGATTTCACTGGGATTATAAAATATGAGATATTTTATAAAATAAAATCTTACAACATAAAATAGTAAGTAGGAGATGGTCAAATGACAATTTTACCCATAGTCTAGATTGTTAGTTTAATAGTGTGAGATTTAAGCGGCGCCTTATAATAGCTTAGTATTTGTTCTCTTTAGGAGGGTGTTCATTTGAATCAATATCAAGATGAACTTCCAAGAGATAGGATTCATAGATGTATTTATTGATTGACCTACAATACGACGATATCTTTAGAATTAACTCTAAGAAATCCAAAATGATACCTCACACTTATATATAATTATATAAATAATTATTATAGATAATTAAATTAGTTTTAATTAATCTAATAGGAATTAATTTTTTTAATTAGATTAAAATAAATTAATTTCATAATTAGTATAAATGATATGAATTAGATTTAATTAGTTTAACCCAGTAAATTCACATTGGACTAACTAAGCATATTTAATAGTTTATTATGTTTTAGTTATTTATAATAAATTATATTTTTAGTATAAAAATCTAGTAATTTATTCAAGTGTTTAATAGGATTAGATTCTAATAAACACTTAGAATATTTAATGATCAATAATTGACTAGTACCAATAGATTTCACTGGGATTATAAAATATGAGATATTTTATAAAATAAAATCTTACAACATAAAATAGTAAGTAGGAGATGGTCAAATGACAATTTTACCCATAGTCTAGATTGTTAGTTTAATAGTGTGAGATTTAAGCGGCGCCTTATAATAGCTTAGTATTTGTTCTCCTTAGGAGGGTGTTCATTTGAATCAATATCAAGATGAACTTCCAAGAGATAGGATTCATAGATGTATTTATTGATTGACCTACTATACGACGATATCTTTAGAATTAACTCTAAGAAATCCAAAATGATACCTCACACTTATATATAATTATATAAATAATTATATTTAGAACAAATAAACGGCAATTAATTATTGTAGAAGTTATGAAATAACTTAAAAGCATTAATTAATTGAAATTATCTTAATCTAATTTGAAATTAGTCTGACCTACTCTATGGCGGCACATCAGTTTTGGTAAATTGGATTATTATGGTAAATATTTTTTTTTATAGGGGTCTTATCTTTATTCTTTGGTATCATACATCAAGTTTAAAGCTTTATACCAAATTTGTAATGATATTTGAGATTGAATGATTTAATTCTTTTATTTATTTCAGCAAAATGACAAACTCCTTGATAACAATTTTATCTAATGACAATTTAACCGGTGAAAACTTTATGAAATAGAAAAAGGTTTAGAACATCGTACTCGTTTGTAATAACTAAAAGTTTGTCCTCATTGATCTATGCCTTTTAAGCTTGCTCTTAATGCTTTATAGAAAGCTAAAGAGCAATATGATTATTAGCTTGATGCTGAAAACAGCAAGCTGTTACGTATTAGCAGGCATGCTTGAAGTATCGAGGAGTAAACATGAGAAGATGAAAACCATACAAGATATGCGGGATTCACTTCAGGTAATGTTTGGGCAGCCTTTTGAGAAATTTTGACATGATGCTGTGAAAGTCGTTATTAATGTTAGGATGGAGAGTAGAACTTTAGTTCATGAGCATGTACTTAAAATGATTTCTCTTTTCAATGAAGCTGAGATTCATGGGGCAGAGATAGGTGAGCGTACACTGGTAGTGATGATCTTGAAAATCTTATCTCCGAGTTTCCTTCTATTTACGAGCAACTATTTAATGAACAAACTTGTATTTTAACATAACTCAGTTGCTCAATGAGCTCTAAATAGTTGAATCCATAAATATTTGAAAACAAAGAAAGGCAAATGTTATCGGTAGGGAGCCTTCATCTTCCAAGAATAAAAATAGGAATGATGGAGGAAATGGCTCGTCTAGAGGCAAACCTAGACGCCAAAAAAAGAATCAAAATAAGAAGAACAACAAGAGCAATAAGGTTAAGGCAAAAAAGGAAAATGTTTTCATTATAAAAAGGAATGCCACTGGAAGAGGAATTACACCCCCTGTCTAGAAGAGCTTAAGAGGAAAAAAAAGTAAATATAATTTACTTGTACTTGAAGCTTATTTAGTGGAAGATAATGAATTCCCTTGGGTAGTGAACTTAGGGACCACTAATCATGTTTGTTATTCTCTATAGATAATTGATTCTTCGCAAACATTGGTAAATGGCAAGTTTATGATGCAATTGGGTACCAGGGCTATTGTTTTAGCTAAAATAGTGGGAGTAGTTAGGCTTAGGTTTAAGGATCTTTTTTAATTTTGCAAGATATTTATTATATTTTTTTATTTAAGATGAAATTTGATTTTGTTCCTAAATGTTTAGAATATTGTTATTTTGTTTCTTTTAATAATAATTTAGTTTTTATTTTTAGAAATAGTTTAAATATATGCAGTAATTTAGATAATGGTCTTTATATTCTACACCTAAAGACTTAAATATTATTTAATATTTAAATATTCATATTAGAACAACCAAAACTTAAGAAATAAAAGATTTCTCATGATGATGAGACATTTCTTTGGCATCTTAGATTATGTCATATTAACCCGAAACAAGATATAACGACTAGTAAAGGACGAACCTTTAAACATTTTAAAGGTCGATACCTTATTAGTTTGTGAATCTTGTCTAGAATGTAAAGTGACTAAAAGACCATTTATTGGAAAAGGTAACAGGGCCAAAAAAACATTTGGAACTAGTACATTCAAATGTTTGCGGTTCGATTAATGTACAAGCTAAAACAGGATATGAATATTTCATCACCTTTATTGATGATTGTTCTTGTTATGATTGTATATATCTAATACAAGGACAATAAAAAAATGATTGAACAGTTTAAAGAATTTAGAGCCGAAACTGAGAAACAACTCAATAAACCATTAAAAGCTCTTCTATCTAATCGGGAGGTTAGTACTTTGATGCTGAATTTAAAGATCGACTGAAAGAGAATGGGATCACATCCTAACTTGTTGCTTCTAGAACACCTAAACAAAATGATGTTGCCAAAAGGAGAATTAGAATGTTACTAAATATGGTGAGATCCATGCTTAGTTTCTCATCAATACCTATTTCTTCAAGGTTATGCATTACAAACAACAATGTATATTCTTAACGTAATACCATTTAAGTCAATCACTAAGACGCCCTTAAAGTTTTGGAATGGTTATAAGCCTTATTTGTGACAATTTCACATATGAGGTGTGTTGCATATATTTTACTTAAGTGAAAGTGCACACTATTGTAATAAGTAATATAGGAATTGAATCCAAGTATCGTTCCTATGAAGACTTTTTAATCTATTCTTACTAAATACTAAAAACCTACTCTTACTAAATACTAAAATTAAGACTTCTTACTTTTATTCAAATAAATTTTAAATTTGATTTAAACTAAACTACTATGACTTAATTAATTAAGACAAAAGAAACTATGCAAATAGGTTGATTCACTAGTAAAGAAAGAACCTAGGGTTACAAATTATCCCCCAATACTTTATTGAACCAATTACTCTCTTATCTTAACCCCTCAATTATGAGTTGTTGGCCAGATCTCTAATCTCATCACAAGCCTCTGTTGATGGTCAAATGGTTATATCCCACCTTAACAATTACTTATATGTCTATGGTAATCAGATAAGATAAGCTTCATCAATAACTGACCTATTAATACCAAATATCTTATATGGATATATTTCTATCCCACATAAAACTCATAATTAGTACGTTATGACCATATATCAATCTACCCTAAGCTAAATGTTGAAATATGCTTTGTACTTGCCTGAGAAGGTGATTATTGAAATATCTAATGCATGTTATACATACATCATGCAACAAAAACGTTAATATATTTCACCAATCACATACTGAATTTAAGTTCTATTACATTAATATAAATATATATTTGAAAATTATTGGAGAAGTTGGGCAAGTGGATTTTAAAATCTCACCTTGAAGTATCTTCATGAACAATTTTAGTCGTTGATACATGTGGGATCAAAAAACTAGAATGGTAGCTTTTGTTTTTGTCGAATTTCCAGTTTAACACTTAAGCCCCTTGACACTATCTCACTTGGCCAAATATGGCTTGAGAGAAAAATGCAACTATTGCTTTTCTTTTCTTCTCTTAAATGGTATAATGTACTTCTTGTGCGCAATCAAGGAAAAAGCCTATTTTTATATGTCTATCACTTATATGGTGTAACTATTTTACATGAAGGATAAAAGACAAAAATTATTTTTGTCTCATTCTCATGTAATTAGCCGAACACATATTCCCAAGCCATTAAGAATAGCCTTTCATTCTTTTAATTATTTTAAGTTATCAAAGGTACACTTGTCACCATCTTAATTAATGCTTAACTATTAAGTATTATTAAAAATTATCAAGCAATTGACAAGTGTTCAACACTTGTTCAATTGTTATACGAAGCTTAACCATTAAGCTTTATTAAAATAATTATGTATATGACAAGTGTCCAACATCTATCAAGTGCTTTAGAAAGCTTATCCTTTAAGACTTAGTGATGTATCAAATTCGAGCAATTAGAATATGGCACGTATCTATTTCGAGAGGTCCCAATACCAAATCCGACTTATCTGTAAATTTTTCAGATCAAACTCTTCGATCTAATTAGCTATGCAAGTACTTAATGAGTACACTTTATATTGTGAGACTCTCTAGGTTCACACTAATTTGTCTTAAGGAACACTTCCATAAGTTTATGAATAATGCCCCCTACACATGTTATGGATATTACAAATTAACGCGTTGAACCATATAAGTTAAGGTTATCATATTCATATACTCCCTATATTATATATATCTTGGAAGAGCAGAGACATAAATCATCACAGTTAAATCTCCATATGCTCATCCATGAACTTATCTCCAGAATTGTATTTCTATAAACAATATCTACAAATACCATTGTGATATTGTTTAACATTATGGAAAAATCTTTTGCGAGCCCTATTTCTATAAACCTTTATACCCAGTATATAAGAAGTCTCTTCTAAATCCTTTATGAAGAAGTTCTTACTCAGATAACTCTTGACCAATTCTAACATACTAATACCGTTTCTGATAATAAAAATGTCATCCATGTAGAGAATCGAAAAAACAATCATACTCATACTAATCTTTCTATACACACATGCTTCATCTTCATTTTTTTATGAAAACAAACCCTTTGATTACTTTATCAAAATGAAGACTCTAGCTTCAAGAGACCTACTTTAATCCATAAATGGACTTTTTTAGTTGCACACTAGATAAGAAGTTAGGCTAGATGTAAACATTTCAGGCTATTCCATGTATATCTCTTCCTTAAGATATCTATTCAGAAAAGTTATTTTTATATCTATTTGTTATATTGTAAAATCATAATTTGCTATAATAACCAACAGAATTCGAATTAACTTTAACATGACTACTAGTGAAAAGGATTTCTCATAATAAATCTCGAATTTATGAGTATAACCTTTTATCACCAGTCGAGCTTTGAAGGTCTCTAACTTCCCATCAAGCCCACGCTTCTTCTTGTAAACCCATTTACAACTAATAGGAACAATTCCTTCAGGACATTCAACTAAGTCCCATACTTGATTATCATGCATAGAGTTAATATCAGATTTCATGGACTTTTTCCATTTTTTTGAATTTGTCCAACATCGCCTCTCTATAAGTCAAATGATCTTTTTCTTCAATTAAAACAAAAATGTCAAAGACACCTTTAGGCATCATACCATGCCTAACAGGCGGCCTTGAGATCCTTTCTGACCTATGAGAAAGGTTGTCAAAGAAATCTTACTCGATTGAACTTGAGGTTCCACTATCGGTTCATTAATATCTTGATTGACTTCATAAATATCTTGATTGATTTATCAAGTTCAGTCATTTTACAATCCCCATGATTAATGAGAAACTGTTTCTTTAGGAAAGTGGCATTACGAGCAACAAACACGTTTTGTTTCTTTAGATCATAGAACTGATATTTTATAGAATGTTTAGGAAATCTATGAATCGATACTTGTACCCATTGGGTACAATTTTATCATATTATGTAACTCTTTACATAAGCAAGGCAGCCCCAAATATTTACATACTTAAGACTTAGTTTCCTGCCAATCTATATCTCATACAGAGTAATAGGAATGGTCTTCGAGAGAACTTTGTTCAACAAATAAGCAATGATTTATAGAGCATAACTCCGTAGATATTCTAGAAGATTAGTAAAACTCATCATCAATAAGACCATATCCAATAAAGTTTTATTTCTTATATTCAAAATACCATTGTGTTAAGGAGTACTTGGAGGACAATATTGAGCAAGAATCCCATTATTCTTCAAATAATTTATGAATTCATTGCAAATATATTCACTGCATTGATTTGATTGAAGGCGCTTAATAAATATACTAATTTGTTTATTTACCTTTAGTTGAAACTCTTTGAACATTTCAAAATTTTTTTATTTGTGTTTCATCAAAAATAAATATTAGTATCTTAACAAATCATTGATAAAGATAACGAAGTATCGAAATCCACCCATAGTAGTGTGATTCATTAAACTACATGCATCATTATGAACTAGTTTCAATAAATGAGTGGCACGATGTCCAACACTAACAAAAAGAGATTTGGTCATTTTTCTTTAAATGCAACATTCACAAACTAGATAAAGGTCAATGGCAAGATCAGGTATTTGACCATCCTTAACCAGACGGGTTAGGTGTCTTACGCTTATATAGCCTAATCGCATGTGCCAAAATTCTGCATTATTCAAAGTATTCATTTTATTCACTTGTACATTTAAGACAATTTTTGTTGTATTTAAAATATAATAGCCATTCATCAATTAACATTCAATTAACAAAACATTATTTATATCATATAAGTATGTGAAACTATTCTGAATATATACATTATATCCTTTACTGTCTAACACAAAAAGGGATATCACTTGCCTGATAATGTTTTGCACAAAATAATGGTTGTATAACATCATAGATCAACCATAAGGGAGAAATAACTCAAAATGTCCAATAGCTTCAACATATAGAAAATTTCTATTTCTAATACAAAGTTATATTTGTTCATACTGCAATAGTCTAGCTTCTGTCAAACCTTGTAACACATTACAAATGTGAGAAAGACATGTAGTATCTATACCCAACTAATAGTGGCATAAAAATGCCAGTGAAATGTCAATGATAGGCAAACATAGTCTTAAGAGGTTCTTCTTGACTTTGGCAAGGTACTTCAGATAATTAGGCTTCCAATGTCCATTCTCACTGCAATAAAAACATTTTCTTTTATCTTTGTTTTGCTCTTGTGGCTTGGATATCACATGATTTTGAGGAGCTATAGGTGGTCTCTGCCTTTTCTTCTTCTTGCCCTTAAACTTCCTAGAAGCATTCGAGGTAGAAGATGAAGCACTACCCTGAACGTAGAAGGCTGCATTTCTTTGTTCATTTCCTTCTGAGCCATCTTAAAAAAATTGTACATCTCAACATATATGGAAGTCAACCCTTACATATTTAAGTTTATGATAAACTGTGCAAATGACTCTAACAAAGACTAGAGAATCAAACTATTCCCCAAATTATTGTTCGGAGATATGTCCATAGTCTCAAAATTTTCAATGTACGAAATCATCTTAAGTACATGGGAACTCACTGGACTTCTATTTTCCAGACGAGATTAAATTAATATCTTAAGTACACGTGGACTCACTGGCTGCCTCTAGTATAGCTTAACTTGTGGTCTGTCTCCAAACATATCTTTCAGATGGAGCATTATACTACTTGCACTATCCATGTGCACATGCACCCTCCAAAGTTTAGTCGACATTGAGACTTTGATATATGATTTGACTCTTAAATCATTATCAATCTATTTTTGGTATATCTCAAGCTCTTTCAAAATAGCTTTATCAGAAACACCTCTGGACATCTTTTAATTAATGATATATCCAAGTTTTTTAAAATCTAGAATAATTCTCAGATTCATAAGCCAGCCAGAATAATTTTTGGTACCCTTCAGTTGGTGTGCATCAAGTATGCATACCAGTGGATTGCTAAAAGCTATCTTATCTTCACAAGATAAAAAAAGAGATAACGAAACATTTCAAATTGTTAAAACTCTTTAGATCATGGATATAACTATTATATGTTTTTAATCTAAAGACGCCCTCCTATTGCTTTACATATTCCTTTTAATCTCTCAAATGAGAAAATGAAACTTTAAACACTTTTAAATTTTATTTTGAGAAGTATACCCAATTGGTATTTTACACCATCCTCACGTTTTAAAAATATTAGTCTTTATAAACCTAAAACATAGATAACTTTTGTCAATTGTATCTCATGCAACTCTTACCATTGATCTCAAACGCACATTCTTCTCACGCTTTAGCTATATTAGGTAAGTGTATTCATATTAACTTACTAATAATCAAATATAATTTATTGATACTACCCTCACGCTTTAACAGTATTTAACAATACGTTTGCTTATAATTGCCTCATATCATGTTTAACCGGCATAGTTTAAATCACTGACCAATCCCTCATGCTTTAGCAATATTGAAAAAGACCAAGGTAATTCGTCTAACACTGCATTGACAAGATGAACCATGTAAAATATTTTCTCAAAATAAAATATATTTCAATCTAATTAAGAGAGATTTTTATAATTCTATATCTCATTAAGATTTAATTCTCAATCAAACATTTGTTTTACGTAAGCATAACTAACCCCATCAGTAGGGCTCCTATTGTGGTTAACAAAGAAGGCAAATGATGACTATTTGTATACAACAATCATACTATAACAAAAAATAAACATCACCTACAATTAACTACAAAATGAAGTGAATGCCTTGAATGCTGCAACGTTCAAAATTTTGAAAGTCGCAACAATAGAAATTTGAATGGCCTAGTGTCACTTCCAGTGACTCCAATGCCCCTGCGTCAATCGCGTACTGCCTCAACATTCTCTTAAAATGCCCTAGTGCCAGAATGTAATTCCTCAGTAGTAAAAGTAATGTCACCAATGTTTAGTGTCAGACACGTATTGCCTATGCGTTGATTATGATACCTTGAACGCCCCAATGTCACATACCCAATGCCTTGACATTCATCAAATTTCATGAACGCCCTTGCACTACACATGCAACTCGCCAACATTTATTCGAACAATGACTTGGTACTACAGCCTCAACACTTGAAACTATAGAACTAATTATTTTTGGGCATTCTAAATGATGAACACTTGAAATTACACATTTAATAAGGATTTTACATAATTATTTTTTTTTACTAGTGTTATTAACTTCCCTAATTTAAGCATATTTACAATATTATACCATATTAGCTTTTAACGGTTTTGTGGCAGGTTCGACAAAATGAGCATAAATTTCTACCCAAGAATCTAATTGGAGTGATTCTTAATCCTATGAATAGCTAACATAATGGAATAGAATATTTGATTTCATATGGAATTTGTAATTAGAGCTTTTATAGGGTGAAAAATAGCTTAAAAGAGAATTGATCTGCAGTTTAGGCCCAGTCCAAATATTCTTTAGTATTTGGCCCATAATTGGAGAAATATATTTCTAATACGTATGATACAACTCAATTTGAAACAAGAAGAGACTTATCTACAATTTTGATATTTTGAGTGGAAGCTAATTTGAATTACATTAATTTCAAATTAGACAATCAAATGGGTGCATTAATTATAATCAACAAATTAGTTGCCTAATTCTTTGACTTTTATCATCCAAGTGGTTCCCTCCTCATTTGTCTTATAATTATTAGGGTCGGTGCTTACGTGCCATCCCTGAATGTACATATACTTGTGTATTTATACAAGTGTACATTCTCATTAAATCGCTAATATCAAATTATATGATATTATGCATGTAACGTTACAGACATTATAGATCTGAAGTAGTTCGGATCAGATCTAAAGAGTTTAGATAAGGGCTCATAGTTAGCCACGCTGAGAGGTATAATTGTTAAATGTTAGTACAGCTAAGTATTAGTTGGTTATAATATTCAGTAGATTCAAGAGTTGGCGCTTTGTCTGTAATGGGACATAGACCTGGGAATATACTAGTAACTGTATAGTTGCAAGAGTTGCAATCGGGTGCCAGAAAATGTAAGTTGCACAAGTATGTTCTCGAATAATAGTCCCTGATCTATTTCTACCAATGTGGGTTTGTCGGTGGATACTTTCTATATAGATCAGCATATGTAGTACCTATCGGGTATAGACGGTCGTTCCTGACCGACTGTGAGCTTGGAGCTCGTATTGACATATGGGTATCTAGCTAGGATTGGATATGGGACAGACTCACGAGGGCCTCTGATAGACATTCAATATAAGTCGTCAACAGAGGGTCCTCTCGAGTTGAGTAGTATACGTGGTCCTTTGACCTGAGTGCCACAGCGGGCTTATAAGTAATCCACCATACTTTGATTCCACACATGTCACAGACATTTCATGGTGTGACGGCTGGGTGTCGCTAGGTATGGTACAATGCGTATGGAGTCCGGTGAGTACAGATATGGGATCCGTCAGCTCCCATATAGAGTTAGATATCCAGATGCTTCGAGACTATATCTAAAAAAATCTTGTGGCCACAAGCAATAATCCAAGGAAAGAGTTCCGCCAGGGTCGAACAATATAGCAAAGGAGTTTGCGCATATTGTTCATTGAGATACAAGTCTGGAGATAGGACATGGATGAGCACATGGGAATTTGACGGTGATAATCTATATCCCCGCACATCCTGGGTATCATGACGGAAGGACTATACGTATGCGTTGTAACCTCAGCTTGTATGGTTCAACATGTTGATTTATATATCCGTGACGTGTGCGTGGGGCATTGTTCACGGACTTATGAAATAGTTTTATTTAACGAATTAGGCATAGGACCTAGAGAGTCCCGCGATATAGAGTGTACTCGTTGTGCACTGGGGCAGCGTGCCAGATTAAATTATTTAATCCAGCAATATTCAGTATTTTCACGGGAATACGTGCGTGTCTGTATTTAAGTGTTAAATATAATAATTAGTTAATAATTATTATTTACTAATTGGATTATGACACGTAGCGTATTGTAGATCCTCAGTTGAGTTTATACAAGTGTGGGATTTGGTAGGTCCCATTAGGGGGTGAACTTGGTAACTATTCATGAGGGGCAAAATAGTTATTTCTCAGTTTGATTATTTAATAGTTAAATAATCAAAATATATTTCTTTTTATATTATATTATATAAAGAAAGAAAAAGAAAGAGAGAAGAAGCAATAGATTTGGCCATTCGGCCGAGAGGGAGAAGAGAGAAATGGAGAAGAAAGAAAAGAGAAAGAAAAGAGAAAGAAAAGAGAAAGAAGAGAAAAGAAGGAGAGAAAAAAAAAAGGGGAGGGAAAATGAAATTGTTTCATTTTTTTCTCTGCTTCCAATTGAAGCAATTGTGAATTACTTCAAATCTCTATTTCTTATCCTTTTGGAGAAAAGGACGTAAATTCACACTCGGCCATTTTGAGGATTAAGAGTTAATCCCAAGTTGAATAGGGAGTTGCTGTTCTAGCTCACCAAGCCTACCGAGTTGGTGACTAAAACTGCATGCGAGTTGGTCTCCATGCGGACTCCAGAAAAAAATACGTGTATAACGTTACACGTTTGGTGAGTTTTCTAACTGTATAAATATATTAATGTGATTAATATATTTATTTATTGTATTTATTGCAAAATTTATATTTTTGCTGTGTTAGGCAATAGACACAATTGCACATGCATAAACCCACGTGCCTAAGATCCAACTGTGCTGACAATAATATCCATGTTTATCTATAAATAAGTGGCCTGTTTGTGCCCAAAGTATGTAATTAGAGAGCTATATTTTATTTAAAATACTTGTATGTTGTATTATCTCTTTGTAGTATTATTTCTTTTATTTACTAGTCTAAAGTTCATGTTCTCTCTTCTTGCATCTATTTCCTTTAATTCATTATGTCTAGTTGATTTTCATTTTACTCAGGTGAAAGGGTAAAACTCTTAATAAGGTAATAAGATATACTTCAACTCTTATTTTAGAATTTAATGTTCTATTCTTAAGTTAAACAAATTTATATATGATGTATTTATTTTATTTTACAATATTGATACTCTTTTCTTACAAAATGGTGAATTTAGATTTATTATAGACAATCTTTATAGTTGGCAGAATAAATTATTGAAACCATTTACAAGATTTTAGCATAGATACTATTTCTTGTAAAGTGGGAGTCATGATTTATTATAGACAAATATAAAGGTTGGCATAATAAATACTCAAACTCAAATACAAGATTTGGTGTATAATAATTAAAAGAAATAAATACAAGTCAATATATAAATGGTGATAAACTTTAATTGTTATATTTTTCAATTGAAATTTTCTTTGTGTGAGAATTTCAATTGAGTTATAAAGAAAGTTGAATATATTCTTATTTCATATGCTAAGAGTAGATCCCCTTAACCTTAGTATTCATTTTAATTAGTTATTTAAATTATTATTTACAAATGTCTTATATTGGTTTCTTTATCTTTGAGTATTTATAATTTATAATTTTAATTTCACTTTTCTGTGGATCGACCCCATTCTCATTAGGTTATTTATAATTTTAACAATCCTACACTTGAGAATAAACTCCTATATTCTTGACGTGTCAAGTTTTTAGCATCGTTGCCGGAGAAGTGAAATTAACTAAGATAATTTGTTTTATTTTCATAGAAGGCTAAGTCTCTTATCTTGCTTTACTTCAGTTATTCTTCTTTGGTTATTCTTGTTTTACTATGGTTGGTTTTATATAACCACCTACCCTTTTGTTTACTAACCTTTTATTATCTTAATCTGACATTGACTAATCTAACTTCTAACTATTCCTCTAACTTTTATTTTATTGTTAGCATTGCTTTTTTTTTTTTAATTTTATTTATTATTTGATTTCTTTTTTCTTTTTCTGTTATGTCTAATATTTATTGTTATCTTATTTTGTTTTATTTCTTTGTATAAGTAGTTGGTTTCGAGATCCTAAGTCTCATCGTTTAGTAAAAGGTAATTTCTAAACTTTCTGTGATAATTTGATTGATTCTCCATTATCTTCTCATTCTTCACTAAATAACTCAATGACTGATGCGATATTTCTATATCATAAATTAAGTGCAAGTATACACTATCGTATGCAAGTAATAAAGAGACTAAATAAGTCGGATGTCGAACCCACAGGGATAATTCTTTCTTTTTAACCAATTACTAAAATTATATCTTCCTAATAATTATTCAGAAAAATAAAAATCTAAGAATAAATGTAAGAAATATAAAAGCAAAAACACAATGCAATGAGATTTAAAGATATAGCAACGTAGAGAAAACCTAGGATTAATATTATCCCTCAAATATGTTTCTAATGATTAATCCTCTAATATTTAACTCACTTAGTCTTTATTATTGATCAAGACGCTAATGTATTCACAAGCCTCTTCCAAGGTCATGCAAGTATACCCTAATTTACCAAATACCTATATTCCTATGGTACTTGTAATAAATTAAGATTCATTAAGATTAGGTCTTATTGATCATACATGCCAATTAGGTATATTCCTATCCTAAGTTGAAACTTGCATATGCAACATTGAATGTTACTCTACAATCATGCATCAAATTACCTAGGTCTAAATATATTGATTCCTCTTCCGAGTTTATCAAAATATTACCAAGTCATTCACCATATATTGGCCAGATATATTGAAGCATTAAACACAAGTAATTTAAATAATAAAAGACTAAGTTTATTAAATACTAAAAGATATGGCAATTAAGCACACATATTGAGTTCAAATATTAACCCTAGAAAACAAGTTTAGCTCATGGCTACAAGAGAACAGCAGTAAAAATAATTATAAATCATGATACAATTATTAGCAAACCGATATAGACGTCGAATTGCTCTTAATTGCGCTGCCTAGGAACTCTTGATGCCGAAGAACGTCTTGTATCTCTCTCTAAAGATGCTTCAATTAAGCTCCTATTGCTCTCCAAGACTTGTACTCTGTATTCTTGGTGCTCTTGGGTCGTCTTGGATTGATTCTTGAAGGTTGGGAACGAGTGGCTTTATATAGGGATTGATTTGAGCTTGAAAATCTCAATTCTCGTCGGATTAGGACTCGCACTACCGCTGGCGCGCTATGCATCTGTCGCTGGGGCGACGCGTGAAAAAGCGATCACCGCTGGAGCGGTGGGATCTTGGCGCTGGGGCGCTGCATGAAAACGGCTTCACCGCTGGCGCGGTATGTTTATAGCGCTGGGGCGATGTAGCGTCGCTGGCGCGGTGACTCTTCGGCGCTGGGGCGCTAGACGCGACTTAATCAGGTCGTTTTCCTTATTTCGATCACTATTTCAGAGCTGGGGCGAAAATCCTTGTGGCGCGGGGGCGCTGGACTCATAATTTGAAAACTTTGCATTTTAGTCCCTGTTTTTGCTCCTTTTGCGTTCTTTCTTTAAATTTCGTTCAAGTCCCTATAAATAACAATAATGCACATAAATAGCCATCTATTCTCATAAAATCATAAAATATCAATAATAAAAACATGAGAAAATATATGACAAATTTGCCCTTATCAATGACTGATAATCAAATTGAAGGACTCATAGATCCAAGGGATAACCAATCCCAATACAATGACCATAATTGACCTATGACACTTAGAGACTATTTGAACTTTAAACGAACTAGTGCACCATCTTGCTTAGTTTTTGCTCTAAATGCAACACATTTTTATTTTAAACTAGAAATTATTCAACTTTTACTCACTTTTCATAGCTTAGATGCAGAAAATCTGCACCTACATCTAAGTGAATTTGAAGAAGTGTGTAAATGGTATAATGACCTAAATTATAGCATGAACACAATTCAACTTAAGTTTTTCCCTTTTTCTTTAAAAGATAAAGCTAAAACATGACTACAAAATCTTAGGCTAGAATCCATTTCTTAATAGGATGAGACACAATACCAATTTTTGAAAAAATATTTTCTACCCCATAGAACAAATTCTTTCAAAAAATAAATGAACATTTTTTTTCAAAAACCAGAAGAGACCATTTACCAATATTGGAAAATGTATAAAGAATTACTTAATACCTGTCCTCATCATGGCTTTGAGACTTGGAGATTAGTCTCAAATTTCTACGAGTGCTTAACACCTTAAGTTAGGCAAATGGTAGAAATGATGTGTAATGGAACATTTAAGGATTAAGACCCAGAAGAGGCAATAAACTACATAAAATTACTAGCAACAAATGCTCAAAATTGGGATACTACTAGTACCTGTGAGGCACCTAACAAAACTCAAATCACTGCATGTACTTGGGGTATTTATTACTTTAGGGAAGATCATGACCTTCAAGCCAAAATTTCCAACTATTACCCTGAAAAAAACAAACTCTGCCTTACGTAAAGTTTTCAGAGTATGATTAACCTCACAATGTATCTTCATAGACTAAGAACTATGAGATTGCCCTTTTTATTTCATTTTAGGGTGACGGAGGGATCGTACCATTCGAGCATTTTTTTCATGCTTTTCCCAGAGGTTTGGAGAAGCTACAATCAATAAGATTTTCCTAATCCTCCCTTCCCGATTAGCATTCCTATCTCGAAAAGTCAAAACCTTAGAAATAAAAAAGAGTGGTCAATTAAAATCTGTTTAAGAAATTACCCATCACATATGTGAAACCCATAATCACTCTACCAATGATTGCCAACTTTGCTTGTATTTAGGGAATGTCTCCATAAACAAGCTAATGTTTTCAATATGTTCAAGTAGTCAAACTATAACCCATATTCATAAAATTATAATCCTGATTAGAGAAATCACCAGAATTTTAGTTGGAGGAATGACACTTGATTGGTGTGTTATACTAGCTAAACGTAAGTGCACGTTATCGTATCAAATAATATAAGATTTTAAGTCCAGATATCGATCCCACAGGGGCTATACAATCTAATTCTATAAATCAAGTACTAAAATTATACCTACTTAACTTGTATTCAGAAAATCACAATCTGAAATTTATTTAACTAATCTAATTCTATCAATTAACTAAACAAAAAAATAAAGAGTAGAATTCACAAATAAAGATAATCTAGGGTTTTGACTCGTCCTCTAGTATTTCATTGGATTCATTAACCACTTAGTTAATCCTTTAATACCAATTGATTGGCTTAGACACTAATCTCATCATAAGTCTCTGTCGATGGTCAAGTGACTATATTACACATTCTAATAATCACCTCTATGTCTATGGTAATCAAATCAGAATGTAATTCATTAAGATCAAGTCTAAATCATACCATACATGCCACCTAGGTATATGTCTATCCTAGATGAAACTTATAGTTGTTACCCTATGATCATGCATCAAACTACCCTAGGCTAAACATATGAATCCCTTCGTCGAGTTCATCATGGTTCCTCAATCATTCAAAATATTGATCAGGTATAATGAAAGCATTAAACACAAGATAGAATGAATCAATTGAATTTATCAAGTTCATAAACTAAAATTTAACACAATGCAACTCCATACTAGGTTTACATAGTCAAATCTTAGATAAATAATTTAACCCATCACAAAACCAAAAGTATCAAACCAATTCATAAAGATCAACAAGAACAAGCACATAATGATAAAAAAAGAGAAGAAAAATTAATCAAAGTGACTCCTTGATGTGCTTCTCCCTAAATCTTGACTTGAAGCTTGACTCTTGATCTTGTTTCTTCAATCTTTAGGTTTGATCTTTGATCTTGAGTTGTGAATTCTCTCTCTAAGTTTTTGCCTCTTTTCTCTTTTTTTTTTCTCTTCTTCCCTCTTAGGGCTTTTGGCCTTCTATTTAGAAGTTTTTGTCTTCAAAATACTGTTTACTAGTTACTGTAGCAAAATACTGTTCCCAGACACTGTTCAACGCAGCATTGGGTTGTGGGCGCCGTGGCACTCAGTCGCTGGGCACTGTGGCGCCCAGCTCTGGTGCACTTTTCGTATTTTGAGCGTAACGTCTTCATTTGACGTTCGATTCACCTCTCATTTGTTCCTATCTATCGTGCATCTATTTATAATCAAAAATCACAATTAAATAGCCAAATAGTTATGATTTGGAGTAAAATACAAAAGTTGGGTATAAATAATACTAGTGATTTTACGCCCTTATCAACACTCAAGCACAGGCTTCACAATCACCTTTTCAATCACACCAAAATTTTTAAAAATCTCAAGGTTATGCATCATATGTCCCATCTCCTAATAAAAATCTTGAAGAAACTTTGTATGCATTCATTAAAAAGTAAGAGTTTACTAATTCTTAAAATGTTCAAACATTTATGAATTTAAAAGATACTCTTGCTAAATTTGCATCCGTATCGAGCATTTATGAAAAAGAAAAATTTTCTTCTCAACCACAAGCAAACCCCAAAGGACAACATAACTCAAATGTATGTAGTTTAGAAAGCCAACACATAGATTAAGTTAAAGCCGTTATCACTCTTCGGAACGGCAAGGTTGTTTAAAATACATTCCTGAATCTCATGAGAACGATGAATTAATCTCTAAGAGTAAGGAAAGCGTTGAACCTACACCTAGTAAAAAAAATGCCAAACCCCCACATGCACCCGCATTTTCTCGTACATTACGTAATACAAGGAAGTTGAATTATAATCTTGAAAATTTTAAAATATTTAAACAGGAAAAAGTTAATATTCCATTGTTGGATGCTATTAAATAGGTTCTCTCTTATGCAACATTTTTGAAGGATTTATACACAGTAAAAACAAAACTGAATATAAAAAACAAAACATTTTTAGCTGAATAAGTAAGTGTCATTCTTTAGAATAATAATACTTTGGAATACAAAGACCCTGGTTGTCCTACAATTTCATGCATTATTAAAAGTCATAAAATTAAACAAGCCTTACTTGATATTGGTGCTAAGGTGAATTTATTACCATATTTAGTTTATCAACAGTTTAATCTCGATGAGTTAAAACTAACTTTTGTAACTTTTTACTTGCTGATAGATAAATAAAAGTGTCAAGAGGGATAGTAAAAGATGTGTTAGTTTAAGTCGATAAATTCATATATCTTGTGGATTTTATTGTCTTGGACACAGAACCTGTTAAAGGATGTAATCCGATACCTTTTATTTTGGTTCGTCCATTTTTAGCAACTTCTCACGCTTTGATTAATTACGAGACTATAGTAATGAAGCTTTCATTTAGAAACATGACACTTGAGCTCAATATTTTCAATATGTGTAAGCAACTATATAAGGAGGAGGATGAAAATGAAAAAACCAACATAATTGAAATAATTGTGGATGATCATTTTCAAAAAAGGAGCTCAACCAATCCTTTAGAAAATTATTTAATGAATTCTTTTAAGTCAAATATACAATTAGATCTTGAAATCTCTAATATATTTTATTTACTTGATTGTGCATAGGTGATCGAAAATAAGGGATGAAAATCAAAGTTTGAAGAATTAGGAGAAAATGAGAATAAACAGAATAAAATTTTAAAGTTAGAGTTAAAACTTCTACTTGAAAGACTAAAATATGCATTTCTTGTAGAGAAACAAACTTAACTGGTGATAATCTCTTCTATACTCACAAGCGAACAAGAAGGTATGTTACTTGAAGTATTAAAAATGCATAAAAATGCACTAAGATAGACTTTAAAAGACATAAAAGGCATCTAATTGGAGTGATTCTTGATCCTATGAATAGCTGACATAATGGAATAGGATATTTACATCATTATTTTGCATTACTAGTGTCATAAACCTCTCTAATTTAGCATGTTTACGATATTGTACATAATCAGCTTTTAACATTTTTGTGGTAAGTTTGGTGAAATGGTATAACTTTCTACCCAAGAATCTAATTTGAGTGATTCTTGATCTTATGAATAGCTGACATAATGGAATAGAATATTTAATTTCATATGGAATTTGTAATTCGAGCTTTTAGAGGGTAAAAAATGGCCTGTAACAGAACTGATCTGCGGTATAGACCCAGTTCGAACATTCTTCAGTATTTAGCCCATAATTGGAGAAATATGTATCTAATACATATGATACAACTCAATTTGAAATACCGAGAGACTTATCTATGGCTTTGATATTTTGAGTGGAAGCTAATTTGGACCACATCAATTTAAATTAGACAATCAAATAGGTACATTAATGATAATCAACAAATTAGTTACCTCCATCTTTGACTTTTATCATCCAAGTGTTTCCCTCCTCATTTGTCTTATATTATCCATTTTTTTTTATAAATAGATGGCCTGTTTATGCCCAAAGTATGTAATTAGAGAGCTATATTTTAGTTTAAAATATTTATATTTTGTATTATTTCTTTTATTTACTAGTCTAAAGTTCATGTTATCTCTTCTTGCATCTATTTCCTTTAATTTCATTATGTCTAAGTGATTTTCAATTTGTTAAAGTGAAATGGTAAAACTTTTGGTAAGGTAATAAGATATACTTCAACTCTTATTCTAGAATTTAATGTTCTATTCTTAAATTAAGCAAATTTATATATAATGTATTTATTTTATTTTACAATATTGATACTCTTTTCTTACAAAGTGGTGAATCTTGATTTATTATAGACAATCTTTATAGTTGGCACAATAAATTATTGAAACCATTTACATGATTTTAGCATAGATACTATTTCTTATAAAGTGGAAGTCATGATTTATTGTAGACAAATATGAAGATTGACATAATAAATACTTAAACCCATTTACAAGATTTTGGGTATAATAATTGAAAGAAATAAATACAAGTCAATAAATAAATGATGAAGAACTTTAATTGTTATATCTTCCAAGTGAAACCTCTTTTGTGTGAAGATTCTAATTGAGTTATAAAAAGAGTTGAATATATTCTTATTTCATATGCCAAGAGTATATCCCCCTAATCTTAGCATTCATTTTAATTGGTTATTTAAATTATTTTTTGCAAATATTTTATATTACTTTATTTGTTTTTATAGTATTTATATTTTGTAATTTTAATTCCATTTCTCTGTGGATTAACCCCATTCTCACCGGGTTATTTATTATTTTGACAATCTTGCACTTGAGAATAAACTCCTATATTCTGGATATGTCATTAAACAACACAAAACACTTTATTTTCCATTCAAACAAATCACAAAGTATGATCCGATACCATTTGTTGAAATGTGCTATGTGCTTCATGTGAAGGTGATTATTGAAATATCTAATGCATGTCATACATACGTCTTGCAATGAAAACATTAATCTATTTAAACAATCATATATTGAATTTAAGTTCTATTAGATTAATAAAAATATACCTTTAAAGAACGTCGGAGAAGTTGGAAAAGTGGATCTTAAAATCTTACTTCGAAGTGTCTTCACGAACAATTCTAATCCTTGACATAGGTGGGATCAAGAAATTAGAATGGTAGGTTTTATTTTTATAGAAATTCTATCTTAACACTTAAGCCCCTTAGAACTCTCTCACTTGGTCAAATATGGCTTGAGATAAAATGCAACTTTACCTTCTCTTTTTCTTTCTTAAATGGCCGAATGTACTTCTTATGTGTGATCAAGGCAAAAAATCATTTTTTTCTATCTATCACTTATATGGTATAACCCTTTTACATGGAAGATGAAAGGTAAAAACTATTTTTGTCTCATTCTCATGTAATTGGCCGAACACATCTTCTTAAGATATTAAGAACAACCTTCATTCTTTTGATTATTTTAAGTTATCAAAGGTACATTTGTCACCATCTTAAATAATACTTAACCATTATTAAAATAATTAAGTGATTGACAAGTGTTCAATACTTATCCAAGTGTTATACAAAGCTTAACCATTAAGCTTTATTAAAATAATTAAGTATATGACAAGTGTCCAACATTTGTCTAAGTACTTTAGAAAACTTATCCTTTATGGTTTATTGTTGTGTCAAATTTTAACAATTAGAATATGATGCGTGTCCATCCCGAGAGTCCCAATACCAAAATTGTCTTATTCGTAAATTTTGTAGATCAAACTCTTCGACCCAGTCCGTTATCCCAGTGCTCAATGGGTATACGTCATACTGTAAGACTCTCTAGGTTCACACTCATTTGTCTTATAAAACACTTTTATAAGTCCATGAACAATGCCCCATATACATATTATGGATATTATAAATCGGCATATAAGTTAAGGTTAACCATATTTATATAAACCCTTTATCACCTATATCCTAGAGGAGTAAAGACATAGATCATCACCATCAAATATATATATGTTCGACCATAAACTTATCTCCGAAATTATACTTTCATAAATAATATCTGAAAGCACCTTTATAATATTATTTAACCTTATGAAAAACTCTTTTTTAGAGTTTATACTTGTAGCCCAAAGACTTCCTAAAATACAATCTCGAAGCATTAGGATGTACAACTCACTTATATGAGTTGACGGATTCCATATCTACGCACACCAGACTCCATCAGCATTGAACCATACCCAACGACACCTAGAGGTCAGACCATAAAAAGTTTCTGACATGTGTGAAATCTAAGTACAGTGGACCACTTACAAGCCCACCATGTGCTTAGGTCAAAGGACCATAAATACTACTCAACTCGAGAAGACTTTCTATTGATGGCTTTATGGAATGTCCACTGGAGGTCCTCGTGAGTCTGTTAAGTATCTAGTTCTTCCTAAATACCTAAATTCCTATATGATCTTCCACTAAACTCACAATCTGCTAAGACTAACCATTTTGATAATCCAGATATAGATATACACTGATTCGAAAGGTTTAGTAATCAACCCACATCGGTAAACATAGATCAGGAATGATATATTTATGAACATATTGCATAATGACATTTCTTAGTACCATTTACAACTTATTGCAACTATGTCATTACTATAATATTCCCGGATCTTTGTCCAATTTCAGACAAGGTTTTAACTCTTAGAGTGCTAACTCTTAGCAATGACCTAAACACCTTTAGAACTATAATGTCTGAAAAGTAACAAGCTTGGTACCATATAATAAATATTAATAATTTATTGAAAATTTAATTATATAAATATTAAATAAATGAATTTTCATACGAAATAGAATGACGCGTATACATCATTTATAACACTAAACACATAAATCCCTTTGTCATGTTTATTATATTTTCTAAATCAATCAATATATTAATTATATATAATGAAAATATTAAGCATAGATAGAATGAACAATTTAATTTATTAAGTTCAGAAAAATAAGAGAGATAATAGAATTTAACTACATATTGGGTTTAAGAATTGCAACCCTAGATAATGAAAATTAGTTCACAATGAATAAAAGAGCACTAAGGTGATAATTCAAAGACATCATAAAGAAAAATAATAAATTTAAGAATAGAAGAGAATAAACAAGGTTTTATGCCCTGGATCTTCACTTTCTCTTTCTAGGCTCGTAGCACAATTGTTTTTAATATTTAATTCTTGCCTTTGTCACGCCCCAGACCCAAAAGATTTGACACACGACATAACTTACATTCATTCAATAATGTGCACTCATAAATAATATTGCATAAAATTTCAAACTTTAATTCAACATAGAAATCCTTAGCAAGTTGCCAGTAAGTTCAATATTAAAATCAACCCATAACCTAAAATATAAATATAAACATTTATTGACAATATTTAAACATTCATTTCAATTTTTCAGAATTATAACAATTGAATTATGACTGGGGCAATTAGTAAACCGGAGATACGCAGAGTTTTCTCAGAGATTAACACTCTAATACGTCACTAGTAGCAACTTTGTTACCGGAAGCTCAGAATATATTCATTATAAATTCTTAAAATCAACCCATAACCACACTCAATAAAATAATACATAAATATTTATTCCATAGGAACAAATCAAATATCTTAAACCATGTGTCCCTAAATGAAACACTCAACAACTTAGCAACTTAGGGAACCCAAGGAACAGCAGAAGCCTTGCCAAATCCGTTAAGCACACATATACCTTAATTATCTGAAATCACCATAAACTATAACGAGTATAAACTCAATAAGCATACTAGTTTTTCATATATCAAATACAAATACATATATGTACACAATGCATATGTATAATATGCTATGATAAATCAAAATCATAATCTTATCAAATCACATGTCATGTAAGCACTTATACATTCTTTCAAAATATATAATAGGAATACCATCACTCAACTACTACTTAGTAGGACTTATATATCACATATTACATAATAAGCCAAATGTCACTCGTAGGTGACATACCGCATGAGAGGAATAGTACAAGTGAGGTTTTTAAATTACACATATATAATGCTCATGCCCGAAGGTAAAAGCCAAACCCTCACCCTGATCATCGGTGAGTCCTCTTATATGCACCAATACGCCACCACACAAATGTGATGACTCACTCTTCCTTTAGGTACCAATAGAATCCTCCCTATATACAGAACACATAACATATACCAATCCCAAAGGCAAGGCCACACATAAAGGCTCCATAAATCACATAAAATGCCTACTAAGTTAACAGTGAGTTCAAGCATCCTCAAAACACTAAATGTTTCTCATGGACATACTACACTTCAAAAGCTCTCTTTGTTAAACACATTTCACTTCGAAAGCTCACTTTCAAAAACACCATGCTCACATTCATAAACACATGTCTTCACATTTCATATCAAAATATACTTTGACATCATATAAACATATTCCTAACCACATTTACAAAATCATACATAACAATTACTATGTTTATTGTGCTTTCAGTAAAAAGTCTAGTATAATTACCTCTTAGCATTTTCACCTACAAGACTTAAATCTTCTTAACCTATCAATAGAGATTAATCCTTTCATAAGTCTCAACATTCATAAAAAAATACTTTAAATAGCATACAAAATTATACATATTGCACTTATCACATCGAATTGGTTTAATTACTTGGTTTCTCAAACCTGTTATTCTGACCACTTACATGTAACAAAATTTTCGTATACATCAAATGATGTCTAATTACTCCAAAATCAGAAGATATCATTCTTAACTCATATATCCTTCTTATATATGAATATTATATTATAATTCATACACAATCCATTTCATAAACACCATCGAATCCAAACTACTAACCTGACAGGATCAAGATATTTACTGAACAGTATTCAATATCCCAATTTTATAAAATAATATAATAATTTAAATTTATAAAAATACTACAGAATTACTCTTAACACATATCTCAATTCATGATAAATATTTCACTTCAAAATCACTGCTAAAAGTATTTTAAAACTATTTTATTCTATAGCTTTAAAAATCTATTAATCAAATACTGTAATGAGCTAACACTCTTTAGAAAATCATAACAATTTAACCACATAGATCTAAATTTTCAATTCTGAGTATATTATATTAGACATATAAACTTATTATATTTCATAAATTCATAATTTTTAAAGATCATTCAGCAGATCAAAAATTATTTGTCTCTGTATTATACTGTTAACACAGGAAATTTCTAGAATTTCAAGGTCAATTTGGTAAATTCACTACAAATTCAATTTCTGAAATTTTCAATCGATTCAAAGTCTTAATTGATTTTAAACATGTCTAATTTCATATACTCAAAATTCAAACTAGAATCAAATCACAACAATTTATAAAATTCCTGGATCAAGAGACTATCAAGTAGAAATTCTACAATTCATCATGATTTATCAAGCTATCTACATAGTTCATCATCAATTCTCACAATATCTTACAAAATACACATCAAAACCTTAATTTTACATATTTCCAAAAATCAAAACTTAAAGAAATTAACTAATTTAACACCAAGAAACTATGAAAGGGTTATAATATACCTCTTAAAGCTTAAATTTCAACTTTCTTCTTCTTCTATTTCTTTCCCCTTTCTTTCTCTCTTTTCTCATTCTAAAAGAGGTAGCTTGACCAAAATGAGTGAATTAGGATTTTAAATGTGTATTTTTATACTAAGAGGCTCATTTTTAGTATTTATGAATTAGCCCCTAAAACTTTTAAAGTATTACAATTTGGTCCCTAAAATAAATCTAAAGTCTTGCAAATAAACCAAATACTACTAGTATGTCCTTAACCTATACAAACACTACTAATAACAATACATAAATCAATTATCACCTACGTACAAATAAAATATGTGTATATATATATAAATATATACTCGTACCAGTTGTGAATATTGATTACTACTGCCTTAATCTCTCTTGAAAGTTGTTTTTGCTTTTTGATTTTGCTTGTATGCCTTTTTAGCATTGAAAATGGGGTTATTTATAGGTCCTCATAACCTTGAAGTAGGGTTTCTTTGAATCCAAGACTAATTGTGATTTCTTGAATTTTCCTATTTTATTACACTATCGACATGGCCCTAGCTTCTGACCCTCGCAATACTAGACTCTTTGACTTCAGCATTATGATGTTCAGACCTAAAAATCCCCTTCTTTGAGTTTTGAATGAGCGCTGTAAAATTGGCTGTTGAGTTCCGCGACGTTGAGATCTTTGACTTGGGCGCCGTAGCATTGGATGTGGAGCGCCGCAACGCTGTCCCTTTTTCTTGAATTTCTTCTTGATCTTTATCCAATTTCTAGTATCTTTTCGTCAAATGCTTGAAAACCTACAAATCATCAATAAAATTCATAAATAGCCAATTATTTTTAATTAATGAGAAAATATTAAAGTTGAGGGAAGAAAATATTAAACCTAATTAACCTTTATTAGGGTGTCAAGCACACATGATAAAGGGAAAGTCGGAACGTTGGAACTATGTTCAGAATTATGCCTATTTATAGGCTATCTCAAAGAGACAAGAGGTGGTTTCTTTTATAAATATTAAGATAATAAAGTATTTGTATCAACAAATGCTACTTTTCTTGAGGATAACTAAATATGAGATCACAAACCTCGAAGCAAAATTATTATTAAAGAACTAATTTTCAATGAGATTAAACCTCAACAACCAATAATCGTTGTTGGATTACAAAGTCAACAAACCACGATTACTCATCAGGATACATCACTACCACCTAGGCGTAATGAGAGGGTTGAAAATACCCATATGGTACAATTTGATTAGAGAAGCACAAGTTACAATCTCCAATGACAATGTAGATGATCCATTGCTATATAAACAAGCAATGGAAGATCCTAGCAAAGAGAAATGGCTTAAAGTCATGAATCTTGAGATGGAGTCAATGCACTCTAAATGGGTCTAAGAACTTATAGATCTATTTGAAGGATATAAACCTATGGGTGCAAATGTATCTACAAAAGAAAAGGAGGAGCAGATAAGAAAGTGGAGACTTTTAAAGTAAAGTTTGTGGAAAGGGTTATACCCAAAAGAGGGAGTTGACTATGAGGAGAATTTCTCACCAGTAGCTTGTATAGATTATGAAATTTGGTAAATGGATGTCAGGACTATTTTTTTGAATAGTAATCTTGATGAAATCATTTACATAGTTTAGCCAGAGGGATTCATAGAACAAGGTCAAGAGTAAAAGGTTTTCAAGCTACAAAGGTCTATTTATGGACTTAAGCAAACATCTAGATATTGGAATATAAGATTTGATCAAGCTATCAAGTCTTATAGCTTTGACCAAAATATTGATGAATTTTGTGTATATAAGCACATCAATAAAGATAAAGTGGTTTTCTTAATTTTTTATGTCGATGATATTCTTCTCATTAAGAATGATAAAAAAGTATTAGCAAATATAAGGAAATGGTTAGCTACACAATTCCAAATGAAAGATTTGAGAGAAGCAAGTTATGTTACTGGGATCCAACTTATACAAGATCATAAGAATAAAGTCTTAGTGCTGTCTAAATCATCGTACATAGATAAGATCCTTATAAAGTTTTCAATGCAAAATTCTAAGAAAGGTAATTTACCTTCTTACCATGGAACTCATTTGTCTGAGGCACAATATCCTAAGACACCTTAGGTTGAAGAGAATATGAGACGGATACCCTATGCCTCTACAGCAGACAATCTAATGTATGCTATGTTGTGTACTAAGCATGATATTTGTTATTCGATGGGTATAGTCACTCAATATCAATCCAATCTAGGATATGATCACTGAATTGTAGTAAAATATACTATCAAATACATACGGAGAACAAAAAACTATGTACTTGTCTATTCCGATAAGGATTTGATCCTAATCGGATACAATGATTTTGATTTTCAATTTGACTTTGATTTTAAAAATCAACGTTCGGATTAGTGTTCACTTTTAGTGTTGGAGCCATTATGTGAAGAAGTATAAAATAATTATATATTGCCAATTCCACCATTGATGTCAAATATATAACAGTTTATAAAGCAGCTAAAGAGCCTGTATAGCTCCATAATCGAATTTGGATGTTGTTCCAGATATAGATTAACCCCTTACGCTTATTGTTATAATAGTGGTACAATGGCAAACTTCAAAGAGCAAAGAAATCACAAAAGAGGTAAGTACATAGAACAAAAATACCGTCTGATCAAGAAGATTGTTCACTAAAGAGATGTCATAGTGAAGAAAATCGAGTTAGAAAATAACCATATTAATCCTTTTACGAAGACTCTTTCTACTGCTAGTTTTGAGAATCATTTAGAGAGACTGGGAATACGAGATATGTCTCACATGCTTTAGGGTAAGTGGGAGATTGTTAGGAGTATGTCCTTAAAGCATGATTATTTGAATTTATTTACTGTTGAAAATAAATAATAGAGGTTATTCATTTAATTTTATGATTTACAATTTTGATTACTTATATTAATATCATGAGATTCTATGATTATTATATATAACCTTAAACTTTGCATATAATAGTTATAAACAATAGGATTAAGTTTAAGGATAATAATCTAAATTAGTTCTTAGTTTAAATGAAGATAAAAACTTCATTTGATAGACTATAAGTGCAGTCTATTAGTATATTGTATATAATAGTCTTGTCTAAATCATTCTACCCGTTGACATAGAAAATAGAGGCACTTTGTATAATGTTGATTATATAGGACTGGACCATGATAAAATTAATTATATTTTAATCTCTATTAATAAATTTTTTTTATTTTATCATAATATAATCATACATGGATTAATCTTAATCTTGAGAGATTAATACATTCCTATTCATTGTATTATATTTATTAATTTATAAGGAAAAGACTGCAAAATATTTTTAATAAATTACTAAGTATTTATAAATATAACAAAATAGATGGTTAAAAACATTTCTCATAAAAATAGAATCCACTCCTTCTAAGAGAAGTTAGATAAGTTATTCCATTGATAATTGATTTTGGTCTTGCACTTAGTTTTCTAAGAGTTAAAAAAATAATAAATTTGTAAATATCACAAATTCAATATTCAAAAGAGGATCAAGATCAAGGATAAAGATGCAATTAGAGAGATTAACGGATACTCGACCTGACTCTAATTATGAACACTTGTGACCTATATGAAATAATTATTAAATTAATAAAGACAGTTATGTGTTTTATAATTTATCTACAAAATTAAGATCTTAACTTTATATTTTTAATGGAGTAATACAAAGTTAAAAAAATAAAATTATATTGATTAAAAAAATTTTAATCAAATAATTTAATTTATTAGAACTTAATTTTACATGTTCATCAGGTCCTTATGTTGACTCCAAAAAGACAAAATGAATTATAGGTTAATTATTGGATCTAAAATATTAATTTCTCAAGTTTAATTTGATTAAACTTATTAAGAGCAATTAATTAATTATTTTAGCTTATGTTTAATTTGATTAAATTCATTGGGCTTGATCAAATATTGGCCCAATCCATAATAATTATAGAATTAAATAAATAATTAGATTATTTATTTAAATTAAAAATTATATCATTTATTTAAATTAGATAATTAGATTATTTATTTAATTAAATAATTATGAATTATTTAAATTATTTAATTAAAGATAATATTAGATATTATTCTAATTCTTATCAGATAAAAATTTATTATTTTAAATATCTAAATTAAACTAATATAAAAATATTATTTTATTTTCATCCTATTAACGTTTGGAGCTTAGATAGAATAATGATAGTCACTATAAAAGAGGATATTTATAGATGTTATTATATACCTTTATAATATACGTGCATTTTTTTTAGCTGATTTTTTTTAAAGAGAAAAACTTAATGACATAAAATTAGATTTTTCACATTTAATCAATTTGCTTATATGAGTAATTTGTTGATGGAAAATACAAAGTGAAAAATTTGTTAATGTTAACAAAATAAACATTAGTTGAAAATTTATAATAAAATTATTTTTTATATTTTTTTGTTATTAAATTAAAATAGACAAAAAAAAAATGGTTAAAATCGTGCATTGGCATCAACGGTGACAGCATAAAAGAAAACGCCTTATATAGACCAGTCAAGCACCACCCATCAATACCCACGAAGTTGCTACACCCTTTAAGAAAGCCTCTATGCATACCAGGAAAACCAATAAATAATCTTCTGAAGAAAGGATCAAAAGTCCAACTATGACTCACAGTTTCGAAATAAAGAATTGAACCAGGTTTCTACCATTCATCTCGAGCATTAACCTCCTAAGATTGGCATACGAAGTTTTGTGATCCTTTCCCAGCGTAAAAAGAGCTTTGTCATGGGCCCTTCGCAAAATGTTGACATTACATGAAGCGTCATGTTTTCTTTTTGTGTCACCTGTACTGATTCACAAGTCCAAATACGAATTGGACTTGAATATGTGGATGTAAGTTCTTGCAATCCACAGCAATTTATTGAAAATGTCTAATGTTCCTAGCATAGTTTTGTCGGTTGTTGCCATCTTATATCGCAACCGTGCACTGGTTTATGTACACATTTAGCTTGAAACCTTCGACAATAGAAAACACTTCAAGTACTCTTAAGAAATTTGTGTGGATCATCAAACAGTTGATCAATGTACAAATGTCTTTTCCCCTCTCGCTCTTTTGTAGAACTCAAAACCCCTACTGGATGTGCAAATCTACAACGTGCAATTTCATCGTCATATGCTTCTGTGCGGACGTCTTCATCCTTGGAAGACTCATAATTATCAATCAGTTGGCTGATGTCATCATAATGTCTCATAAAAGTTTCCTCACCATTGATGACTTACCTTCGTTTTCCATTATATCATCCAGCCAATTCATCGACTCTTGCAGTACTTCCACCTAGAATAACGGAAGTAGCGGCGAAGGCATCTTCGCTATCAGTTTCATGTATGTTGGTAAATGTTTCACTAAGTGGAAATTTCATTACTTGTCACCGTAAACGTTGCTCTGTATATACCTTCATTGTTAAGATTTTTGAATGCTTGAAATTATTTCATCTGTGGTCAAGTCGATAACCTCATTTGACCAAGGGCTTGTAATTTGTACTTTGAATATGCCTACACAAATGAACAAAACCTCCCGAAACAAATTTTACACATCTTAAATATCTTTATGCAGAATGTGAAACTTAATAATATTCAGGTGCAACTTGTGTAACATCGTGCACTTTCACTATTTCAAAAATTATTTCACTGATCTAAGTTAGCATCAATAAATAGTTTCATTGATACTGTTTTATAATATCAATGTTGTTTGAGTCAGAAATTTACCGACACTATATATGGTGTCAGTAAATTACTGATGCCATGGTATTAATAAATCGTTGATATCGTGATATTAGTAATTTTGTGACACCACGATATTTGTGATTTTTTGACACTACAGTATCAATGATTCTCTAACACCATGGTATCAGTGAATCTCTAATACTGTAGTATCAGTGAATCGTTGATACTGTAATATTAGAGATTTTGTATTTAATTTAGATATTTTTTTAATAATTTTAAATTTGAATTATTAGATTAAAATTTGAATTTATTTATAAACTACAAATCCATACATAAATAGCACTTTTAAATAAATATCAAATTATTTATTTATTTATAAATAAAATTACAATTGTCAAACCATCCAAACTATACAAAGTATCTTAAACTAAATCTTAAAAGACTAAGATAGTTCTATAAGGGAAAGTAAAGAAATGATATATGTACATCATGGAGTATGTTTGTTATCCAACCAAAGCTACAAAATAGCAAAGCACTTTTGATGAAAGAAACTTTACCCACCAATTCCTATAACATTATCATGCAATGTAGAAAGCATATCACAATTTTCTTCAGATATAGTTTTACATGTAAGTTGATCCTAACACTTTAGAAATAACTAGCATTGCCACATTTTTATTATTAAGGATGACCCAACTAAATTTTGCCTATACTTGATATAACATAATCTACTCTTAAGGTAATCTCCTACATATGACATTCACTGATATAAGTAAAAAAAAAAAAAAACTTTCCAAAAAAACTAATGAAATATTTAAAAAATAGTCAACAATAAATGAGAACCTTTCCTATGTAAAGTAATTATGATTGTAATTGCAACATAATTATGCATAGCAATTATCATTGTAATTGCAATTATCATTGTAATTGCAATTATTTTTGTCTACGGGTCCAGGAAAAAGAGAAAAAAATCATAATAAAAAAGATACCATTGAAATGAAATTTTATAGAGTTCAGACAATAAAAATTATTGAATTTCAGCAAAATTATTATTGTTATTGCACTATCATTTGTATCCACTACAAAAAAAATAGCCATTTACGTCGGGCTTGCGACGGCTATTTTTAATTGTCGCAAACGCATTAAAAAAATGATCCCATTTGGCGTTAAGAAAATTAACAAAATGAGAAACCCTCTGATGTATCTAAACTGCTCATCTCTCACCCTTAGTCTTTTATCTCTCTCCTTCACAAACCTAAATCACGATTATATCTCTTGTTCAATTTGAAGTTTCAGAAATCAATCATCAAGTTTCAACAATCAATCTCTCTACCTTCGTTGGTTTATTCATACAACAAAACATCAAGTTTTAAGGTAAAGTTATCATCAAGTTACGATTCTTAACATCGATAATATCAATCTTTTCGTTTTACAATTGTTTAAATTTTTTAGATTTAGCACGATTCAAAATAATTTTTTTGACCTTCTCTTTCTTGTTTCTCTTTCAGACAGCTTTCAATTTCTACCATCAACGCTCTTTTGAAACCATGTGGTTTCTTTTTATCTCGTTTGATTTAATATTGTTTCTTTTTTATGCCCAATTACTTCTCGCAAAGCACTTTATCCATCCTTTTTTGCCAGTAAGAGCCAGATTCGATTAATTATTTTTTTTATCATCATCATTAATAGTGCATCTTTCTGTTAATATCTATTTAAGTATAGTTTTATGTCTATTGCTTCTATGGCTACTGTGTAGAATTTTATTATTCACGTATCATGTAAAATTATACTTAAAAGACTGGGAATCAGTTAGATGTATATTTTTGATTATAGATGTGTGCAGGGGGTTTCATTTGATATATTTTTAGTTAAAATTTTGAAATCGATACTTAACTTTTTTTTCTATCGTTATTTTTAGAATCATAAAATAGCAATGGCAGTTACATTCTCTGATGTCAACTTAGATGCTGGTTTGAAGAAACTTGATGACTACTTTCTTTCCCGCAGTTACATCACTGGGTAAGTTCTTCTTATACTTGTGTATGTAATTAAATGGTTAGTTGTTTCTCTTCAACAATTTGATTCATTTGCTTCTGATATTGTTCATATTAGGTACTAAGCTTCAAAGGATGATATTAATGTTTATTCATCTCTTTCAAAGGCACCATCATCGAAATATGTCAATGTGTCTCGTTGGTACAACCATATTGATGCTCTTTTGAGGATCTCGTAAGTTCTTGTTCTGTTTGCTGATTTTCTTGATATAACTTTGTCATCATAGTGTTGATATTGGTATAGTGATATAATAGTATTTTTTTAGTCTATCATGTTTTCAAAGTATTTGTTATTCCATTAATTTGATTCATTAATTAAGTGATTTATGCTATTTCATTAGTGTCTCTGCAGAAGGGTATGGTATTGTTGTAGAGGGATTTGCTTTGATCACGGAGGAGGTTGTTGCATCTCCTCCAGTTAACACAAAGGCAAGTAGTTTTTTGTGCTTTTAGTACATGATTGCATATTATAGTCTTCACATTATGCAATTGTATTTTTTTAGCGTGACAAGTTGCAAGCATTTTCATATCTTTTAGGTGCAGAATTTTCAATTGTCTAGCTTCACGACTTAATGGTTATGAGTTTTAAATTTATGAGAGCTGAGGCAACTTGGAACCTTGAAATGATTATTTTTGTTTTCCTTTATTATGCTTTTTGCTCTCTTGGGTTTCTGAGACTTTGTCAGGGGTCTTTAACATTATTTAAATGCAACATAGTTTTCAGACTGCAGCTGTTAAGGATGATGATGATGATGTTGATCTCTTCGAGGGAAGAGACAGAAAAAGAAAAGAAGGCTGCTGAAGAACGTGCAGCTGGAAAGAAGAAAGAATGTAAGCAACTTTTCTTTTTATTGATCTGTCATTAATTCTTATTAACAAAAGACTTACTATTTGAGGCTTACTTTGTTATTTGTGAGCTAAATGTCGTTGTATTTCTTTCTTAGCCGGCAAATCTTCAGTTTTGTTAGATGTGAAGCCATGGGATGATGAAACTGATATGAAAAAGTTCGAGGAAGCAATAAGAAGTGTTTAAATAGAAGGGTTATTCTGGGAAGCATGTATGTCATTTTTTTGTAACTCTAGTTTATTTTTCCTTAATTTGTTTAAGTAGATAAAGTTATTTTTAGTGTTTATTGTACCTGAAGCCATCTTTTAGGAGAATTCACTTTCTCTTGACAAACAAATGACTATTTATAATTATAGGATTCAAGAGTACCTTTTTAGAATATCCTTTTACAGTTCAAACAAGTCCTATGTTACATTTTGTTTTTCCATTACAAATTCACCTTTAGTTTCTGGACTTAATATTGACTTAGCATCTTTTAACTTGTCTGCAAATATTTCATTGGTTTTTAGTTCTTTGAAGTTCAATTATTTACTATTATTATTATCTATTGTCCCCATTCTGAAACATACATTCTTTAATATTGCAGCCAAACTTGTGCCTGTCAGATATGGTATTAAGAAAATGTAGATTATACTTACCATCAATGTGGTAGTCTGTTTTAAGAATTTTTAGTCTTTGAACTACCTGTAAGTATTCTCATGGTTCAAAGCATAGTTGGTTCCTGTTTTTTTTCTCAAAACAAAATTTTAAAACTGCTACTAAATTTGTTTCTAAATGGCTAAATTAGCTGTCACAAATATCACAAGATAAATAAATAAATAATTTCAATTTACCCAACCACTCTTTATATCTGCTGATCAAAAGGCATAGCTTTCTTTTTATCTTCAGGACATGCCAGGTATGCTTTAGCTATTAACTCTCGTTGCTTCTTTTTTCTTTTTCAAATGATACAGAGTTCCCAAATGATTCTTGTAATGTTTTCTTTAAATTATGTAATGAATATTCTCTCGTGGTGTTCCATTCTCTTTATCTCTTTTGCATATGTTAAAAGATTGCATTTGTCGGTCTTGTCACATGCACAATGTTCTTAGGAATATCAAAATTGATATTTACAAATTGTTTGTGATGCAAAAATGGTAAATGATAATTATATCCAACCGTTGGTAGTTGGTATATGCTAAAGAAAATCCAAGAATATTAAAAATAACTAATACAATTAGAGGAGAGCCATAATTTATCCTGGCAAAGAATTGAGCATAGCCTCAACCTCTACATTTCTTCACTATTTTATTACAAGAAATAGGTTAACTACCATCATCGTAAAAATTTACTTCATCCCATTTTAGTGATAAATCTTGTCTAGATTACATTAATTTATCTGCTAATAAACATTTTTATTTGTTAACTTTAGCTTACAAGTTAATTCTTTTTTTGTTTGCAGATGGGGGAAGTTAGTGCAAATCTTGACTAGATTACATTGATTGCTCTCGTTATCGAATCACTTGCTCAGGTTTTTTTGAATCATTGCTTTTTTTCCTGTGTCTAATCTTGAATTAGAGCCTATTATTTTTCAGAAGTATTTTAATTTTTTTATAGTAAAAAAGTGTTTCTAGAAATTTAAATTTGTGTAGCTTGGAATATGATATCATGAACTATTTCTTTTACTCCAGGAAAATTTCTCTTATGTGATTTCTTATTTTTCAAGTGAAATGTGCAAGTCTTAGCATTAACAAGCATTTATTAAATAAAGTTGTATGAGTGTGTGCTCTTTTCTGTCACATTAAGGAATTATTGTTTCTCATAAATTTTTTATATGGTGATTTTTTTTCCTCTTTTTATTCCATGCTGATCCTAGATGAATTGCCTGTCTTTTACAATCTAAATATTGTTAAAAGCATGAAGTTTTAATTGTTGTATTAGAAATTGTGTGGAATCTAAATGATGCTTTACTGGTCAAGGCATCACAGCAAAACGGATTAGATTTTCAAACTTATATAAGAATGCCTAATTATTTTTGAGGTTGTTACTAATTTGATATTTTAAGTTTAATCATGTAATTTGAGTTTTGGGTTAGTTTATGTTCTGTCAAGCACATAGAGAGAATTTTGAACAGACTTAAAATGAACTTCTTTTTGAATATATTTTTCTTTTTTATAACACTATAGTTAAGGAGCCAATAATGTTATGTAAAATATTGTAATTTTATAATTATTAATAACATTATTTTTGTATATATTTTTGTATATATTTCTTTATTTTTAGAGTTTCGTATGATAATTTTTATAATATAAATAATTGTGTAATTTATATTTGGAAAAAATAAAAACAATTATAGTTGTATGTAATTATATATATTGTTTTCTTTGCATAGACCATTTTGCGATAGCCCCCACAAAAGAGTTTTTTCTTTTTTGATAAACCCTTTTGCGACGGCTATATAGCTATCGCAAAAGAGTCTTTTGCAATAGCTAAATAACCGTTTAAAAAATTTATGACGTTTGTATTTGCGACAACTATTTAGCTGTTGCAAATGCTTTTTGCAATGGCTATTAAGCCATCGCAAAAGACACTATTTTTTGTAGTGAACATTTTAAAAACATAAATCTTCAATAAAACATTAACTATCATTTTCCAGAAAATATTTTCAGGATTAAGATTCCACCAAACGAAAACAAGTATATTCTCTTCAGAATTAAAAATAATATTTTAAATTTAGATCAGCTTAGTTGAATCTGATAAAAAATACCCATTCACCCACAACTCTATAGAAAAGCCATCTTTACGAAAATAAGCAAAATCAGAAAGTTAGAAAAACAAGAACAGAGCAAAATAGGTATATTCACTACATTTTAATAAAAATAGGTATATTCGCTACATCTTCTCATCGACCTTTCTCTAACCAATCTAATAAATAATTAAGAAATGCAAAATTCAGTAATTCCATCAACAGATTTCACAAAAAAAACATGTCAATTAACATATTCAGTTCACAAGAACACAAGTTGACAGTTGATAATGCAAGAATTGAGTGATTATTCACAACATAACATTATCCAAGTTAACACATTTATCATAATATATTTTAATAATTACGTTTATTATCTATCCATAATGTGTTCAATAATAAAAGAACAACTAATATATGTTACATAGCATACTAAAAAACTTACCAGAAAGATAGGAGTAGAAGAAAATTATGATGTTTATCGTCAAAATTGTTATTAATATGATTTAAAGGCAACTTTTTGACTATAAATCCAACACCTCAATAATCAGCAAAATTATTGAATATAATAATTTAAATACATCCATTTAAGATCTCACAGCCTAATCCAATGTGATTATCAAATCTAGATGTTCCTATTACTGGCTGTATCATACTGATGGTGAATTCATGGAAAAATTAATGGTTCAATTAGCATTTGACTGAATTAAAATATAATTTCGTAAAAAGGAAGGCCTTAGGAATCAAGGCCCCACAAAATGGACATGCATCTTAGATTGGGAAAAAAAAAAAAATAAACATACAGGTGTAGCAGCAGTAAAACCTTTGATTTTTTTTCCCCCTCTTAACAAATAACAATACACTGAGATATTGAATCAAGATTCCATACCTTCTGTTTTCTAGTCAATTTATTCTCAAGTACCGCCTTTGAATGTGACTTGCGATGCCTGATGATTCCATGGTACAGCTTAGCATTAACAGATATTGGTCCCTCATCAGTTGCCAAGTTAAGAGGCAGCATAATACGGTCCTATTTTATTACGAATAAATATATGCATCAGTTAATTTTGCTAGATTTATAGGAGAATCGGACTACGATTTGCCTATAACAAAAGCCAGACACATTCAAATGTAGTGTTTGATGTATAAAACGACAATCCTATACCATGAATTCAGCATAATGAGCCTGTCAATTCCGATTAGAAAGATGTAGATTGATCCACTTCCATCAACTTATGTAATTGTTGTTATCTTTTTTTCATGTTTATTAATCAGTACTTTCGTTTCTCCCTCTTAACGAAATGTTCTTCTTGTTGTTCATGTACTAAGTGGTCTAGAACTTTTAATCGGCATGGTTTTCAGGTTTATATGTCCTAACTGGTCTATATATTTTAATTTTCTTTCTTCACGCAGTTGTGTAAAGAGAACATTGGCAGTTAGTTATCTCTGCATGAAAGGTCCAACATTCATGGTTATGCCAAAACCAAATGCAAATTCAGGCCTAATGATAACATTTGATGTATGTATTGCTTTTTCAATACAAAATCAAATACCATTACATGCAAAATTGTTGCCATTTTTACAACATTGAAGCTCCTTGGCAATAAGCTATAAAACTTTTGAACATTGTAGTGTGCAATGGCTTTTGGTATACTTCTCAACCAAACCAGAGGAACATACAAACAAGGTGAACATTTCTGAAACTAATTATGCAATGGCTTTTAGTGCACAGACAAGATGATGCCAAACCTCCCATGTTTACAAATTAAGTATAAGATGAACAATCACTTATGAATTATTCATAAAACAAGCCACACATTAGTCATAAACCAACAACATATTTACCATAGCCCAATAATTCTTTCAGTGTTTTCATAAAATATGTGGTATGTAGAAGAGTTTTCATGAACCAAAAGTTTTCAAAATGTTGCATTTAAATCATATTAATAACAATTTTGACTATAAACATCATAAAATATCCAATGAAGTGAAAAAAGAGATTCCTACACATGGCCATTTTTGTAGTAGTGAACTTTCTTTGTGTACCAAATTTGAACCAGCAGCATTATTAACCTTCATCGACCAATACAACATAAACAGAGAACTGGTAAACATTCCCATCTTATTTTAAATAAAATAAAATCTTCTGCTACTTTGAGATTGACCGTCAAAACTTGGATTATGCTCAAAAGTAGTCAAAAAAAAAAAAAAATTGGAAGGCGCAAAATAAACCCAACGCACTTCAGTTTTTAAGAATTACACATAATTTTCTCAATGACCAAAAACACAAATGGATATCACTATATGAAAGGTCAGCAGAGTACAAGCCCTTCAACAATATTGACAGATGGCCATCTATATTAGGTCATTAGATCAAATTGTGGCAGAATTGAATAACGAAGATAAACATATTGAAATTTATCCTGCAAATATTACAAATCCATACTAGAATAGGGAAGCAAATAAGGAAAACCATCATTAATTACAACCATCTAGTATACTCACAAAGAAGTAGTCTCGTGTCTCGTAAAATATTTCAAGAATCGTCACATGCTTTTCTTCCAATGAAAGACCCATTTTCTTAGATTACACCACAATTGGAAAAAGAAAATGAATCTTTTCATGAACACACCATTTCGTTCACACTGTTAGTTAAGGTAAAACATGACATAAAATGGAAAGAATCTAATACAACAACCAATAATAGATTTCCCTTATTGATCTTTAATATTTCATATACAATGATGTTGTTTTAGCTTTTTATATTTAACATTTACAACTACAGATCTAAAAAGAATTTCACTTACATAAGATTTATTAAATAGTCAATTAACAAAAATATTTAGAGAGATATTAACTTACCATTGATATTGAAAGGATTCGTACTCAACCTATATGCTCTCTCACTTTGTCTTAAACTGAGAACAACCATTGAACCACTTCTAGAACAGTTAGTATAAAACCCTAACTAGAAATTGACAATAAATTAAAAGAAATTGAAGAAACCCTAACAAAATTTCAAAAAGCTTACCTTCAATTACGTTGAAATTGAAGCAAAGTTAGCAACTTGAAAATTAAAATTTAATTCAAATAAAAAATTTTATTTGAAAACAAAGTTGAAAAAATTATTGATATAAATAATAAAAGAAAATTGATAGGGAAATGAGAATAAAGAGAAGATGAAAGAAGAGACTTACCATGTCTTTGTTATCGTTGTTGACAACAATTTGTAAATTACCTATATTGGGATCAATTACAAACTGTGAAGAAAGAGTGAAAACAATTAGAATGATTACAAACTGTGAAGAGAAAGTGAAGATGAGTAGGACGAAGAGAGTGAAGAGAGATTCATGGCTAGTAATCGGCTTCTTTGTACTCACCATCATCGTCACAAACTCTTTGAATTTGTCATCGATTAATTTTTAAAAATGGTTGTGTTCTTTGCTAAAGTTGCAAAGAAAATCGAATGGAGAAGAAATAAAACTTACGACAATTTGTGTAAATTCAACGCTGCAAACTACGTCATTTAAGGTGTCTTTTTTTCATTTTATAATGTCCAAAACGACATAGTTTTGGGCGTTATATTTTTTTATAAATTTAAAAAATAATATTTTAATACTACGGTATCACTAATTTATTAACATTTCATCTGCTGATATTATGGTATCAATAATTCATTGACACTTTTTTTTACTGATACTATAATATCAATAATTCACTAACACTTCGTTTCACTGACACTATTTAAAAGTGTCAGTAGCATGGTATCAGTGAAATGAAGTATTAGTGAATTACTGATACTATAGCATGGTATTAGTGAAACTCATTTTTGTAATAGTTTTGATCGCCATGGTGAGCAGTAACATTAAAGTAGTGCATCTTATAATTGCATTAAAATTGACCCAACCTCTAATTAATTCAACAAAATGCAACGTATGATGTGTCAAATTTTAAAAATTATGGGTGAACCAATGCAAATGGGAGAGGCAAGATAAGTTTATACGTTAAAAGGTTTAAAGTGCATATTATAAAGGGTTAAATTGTCTAAATCTAAAATTAATAGAGTGTACAATATAATATTCATCTATTCATGGGTTATATCCTAACTAAATATATATACTTGGAAATTTTTTGGACCCATGTAGTTTTCATGGTAAAATTAACATAAATAACCAAAAATATATTTCTTAACTTACTAAACTCGAGTCTATTATATTTATAGACTATAGATTCGACTTGATCTTGCCGTAATATAATGGTTTGAAGCATTTGTTTTTTCATCATCCCCCATAATCGGCAAGTTAGTAAATATGATTACGTTGGAAATCTTACGAGTATTTTAAAATAAACAAGTGACATCAAGATATGGGGGATTAAGAAAGAAAAATAAAGAAAAATTCAAATTGGTACAAATATAAAGCTTGACATCATGGTATGACTATTTTAGGTCGCAATGCCATACTAGACAGAAAATTGACGTTGCAGTGCCAAATGTTGGGATGTGACATTTGGAAAAAGCCATCATGCCTAAACAACTTTGTGGCTATTTGAAGGAGTTTGGTGTCTTTCCAAGGAATAACATCTTCTCTATAATTGCTAACATTTCTCAAATGTAAAATATATAATTAATCTTGGTCTTGAATTTCTCGTTATAATATATAATCATAAATACTCTAATTCAAAAGTATTTTTAATTGTTGTCTAAGAAAGTTGCACCTAAGAGTGCACTCTTACAACTTTCATCATTGTCATTGATTCCTGAAGATTAAACTGTTATTCAACTGATTTGCATCAAGATTACAATCTTGTGAGGTTAGAAATAGTCTTAAGGATAGTGCTTTGCACGCCTTGACAAAAATCATTATTTGCATCCTTAGTCATTCTTACAACAATCTTAATACTATTTCTCATGGATACAATATCGATGTATCTTTCCTGGCTATTGCCAAATCATTATCAAAGGTAACCAAGATACCATTATTTGATTGAAAACATTTTAAATGATAGTAAAATTCAGTGTTCGATACCTTAGATGTGATGAACTTGGCAAAATATTATTATGCAATCTAGTTAAGTGTAAGTGTACATTATCGTAATAAGTAATATAATGATATGAGTCAGATATCATTCCCACGAGGACTTTAACCTAATCTTAACTAAGTACTAAAATTAACACTACTTAACTTTTATCGTAACAAAACTCAAATTGAGACTTTAATTAATAAATATAAATTAAACTGAAACAAACCAAGTGAAAGCAATAAGTTAAACAAAGGTAAAATTTACCAAGTAAAGAAACTTAAGGTTACAACTTATCCCTCAACATTTTATTGAACCTATTATTATCTTATTTTAACCATTCAATAATGAGTTGTTGGCTAGATCACTAATAGCACCATAAGCCTTTGTCGATGGTTGAGTGACTATATCTTACCATAATAGTTACTTATATATCTATGGTTGTCAGAAGAGGATAAAACTCATTAAAGACTGATCCATTACTACTATAATGCCATATGGGTATATTTATATCGCATATAAACATTATAATTGTTACGCTATGATCATGTATTAAACTATCATAGGCTAAACACATAAATTCCTCTATTGAGTTCATTATGGTTCCTATAACATTCAAAATATTAGTTAGATATTAAGAAAACATTAAGTACAAGATAAAATGAATAATTCTACTTTATTGAATTCATAAAATAAGAGAAATAACTAAGTTAAACTATATATTGGGTTCGCAAGTTGTAACCCAAGATAAATAAAGGGGAAAAGGATATTTGAACCCACATGTTATAGTAAAAGTGACAGTTTACTCACCTTACTTTTAAAATTACCAATTTCACCCATTTTTTACAATACTTTTCTATTAAATTTGATGGAATTATCCATTTTTTATAAATAAAAGTGAAAGTTGTCAATAATACCAACTGAAAATAAGAAAAAGTTAAAAAAAGGTAATTCCATCAAATTTAATAGAAAAAAATTGTAAAAAAGGGATAAAAATGGGGTAATTTTAAAAATTAGGTGAGTAAACTTCACTTTCACTATAACATGGGGTTAAAATGTCCTTACCCTAAATTAAACTGGCTCATGATGAATTCAAGAATACCAAAGCAAATATTCCAAATCATCATTAACAACGCTTATGAATTTGGCAGGGAAAGAGACATATTGGCTTTTAGACATTCTGCCTCTGCTATTATGAGGAATTTGAAAATTTTGTCATATTCCAATTCCTTTAGCAATTTGTAGTAGTCATCTTATGGACGCTCTAAAGATCAAAGGACCGATTGATGGTAGTGCTTGTTATTGCTACTTCTTAACCCCTTACGTTTACTTTCACGTTTCTATAGTCGGGGGCGTTGGCATAAAACTCTCTAACCATTGTAAGGATGATGGCTTCTAGATGTGCATATAATTTCTGCCATCCTTGTTCATTAATAATCCTTATAATATTGGGGTATTGATTGTCGGTGATGTTGAAGCCTATCTCAAGAATGGTGGTTCTTTTGAGCACAAATGTCGTGTGGTGTTCAAAGGCTTTTTATGATACGAATTTATTGGTTTTGTAACCAGCAGATATAGAGGCTTCTGTTGTGTGGGATCATTTTGGGGCCATTGTTCAATGTGACAATACCTGCAAAAGATCTATACTCCTAAATCCTTGAATAATAAGAACAAATCCAACTTTTCTGTAATTACAACAATTATAAACAATAAGTAATCTCCTTAATTGATAAACTCAAAAACCTAAATAAATAATTCAACGAATATTCATCCATCAATGCTTCAATTTTGAGCAATCAATTAATTCAACACAATAATTGAAATTCATTAATGAAATAAAGTTTTTAATGCTTAGATGAGTGAAGAATGATGATTTGTTACCTTAAATGCACAAAATTTGTCCAAAATAAAAAAAAATTATGGCTCTTGGCATTCTTGGTTGATATTTTGAATTTTGGATGAAAATGGTAGTTTTTGATGATTACTTTTGTGCTTTTAGTGATTTTCGGCCTTGGCTGAATGGTCAATTTACTTTTATTTGGTCAATTAGTGATGGATTGGTGGTGGTGTGTTCAAGTTTTAAGAGAAGAAAGTGAAGAATGAGGGCTTTTAGGGGTTTTTATATACTATTTTTGAAACTAGCACCTCAGAGCTAGTGTATAGGTGTCGCGACACTTAGACATGGAAAATTAGGGCTAAGTTACCCAAGTTTCAACACTACATCACTAAGTAGGAAGTATCACGGTATTGAAGCCTTTGACTTTAGTGCTGGGCTAGGATTTAAGGTTCATGATCCCCACATCTCAGTGCTGCAGCGTTGAGCTCACTAACTTAGGTGCCACAACATTGAGGTCAACTTAACAATCTCTCTTTATTTTTGAAAAGTATCTAAAAATAAAATAAACTAGAATAAAGGATACAATACTTTGGTTGCCTCTTAAGGAACGCTTAATTTAATGTCGTTGGCTTGACGTGGTGCTCTTCGATTACTATAGCTCAATCAAGTTGACAGAGATCTTTTGACGATCAATTTCTTTGCTTTGGTTGTGCTTAAGGTGCTGGCCATTTACTTTGAATAAAGATTAAGTTGTTGGATCCTTTATCTTAATAGCTTTATGGAGGTACACCTCGGTGATTTGGAATAGTCTCAACCATTAGGACTTGAGTTTTCTGAAAAATAAATTCAGGTAGGAGTTGTATAGTAATACTTACTGACCTTGTTCAAATAAGCACTAAAGTATTTTCTTGTCATGCCACCCTTTAGCTCTCTCACTGTACAATATTTCATTTTATAGGCTTGTAGGCGAAATTCATCCATTGTATTAAGCTATAACATGTACTTTTCTCCTTACTTATAGATCAAAGTTTAGGGTCTTAATAGTCCCAATAGGCTTTATGCTTCAACTCTAATAATAGGTGGCATGCTTTCCCAAAGATTACAAAGAATGGAGACGTTCCGATGGGAGTTTTGAATGTTGTGTGGTATGCCTTAAGTGCATTATCCCCTTGCAGTGCCTAATCCCTACAATTTGGTTTTACCATTTTCTCCAAAATATTCTTGATTTATCAATTGGAGATTTCAAATTTTCTACTCATTCGTGGATGATATACAGTGGTGATCTTATGCTAGACCTCGTATTTTGTAGAAAGGCTAAGAAATATTTGTTGTAGAAATGTGAGCTTTCGTCACTGATTATTACTCTTGAAATCCCATATCTCATGAATATGTTCTTATTTAGGAATTTGATCAACACTTTTGCATCATTGGTGGCCTATGCTATAGCTTTCACCTATTTAGAGATGTAATTAACTACCACAAGAATATACCAATTATTGTGAGATGATAAGAAGGGTCCCATAAAGTCTATGCCTATACGTTAAAAATCTCAACTTCTAAAATATTTTGCATAGGCATCTCATGTCAGTTGGAAAATTTTCTATCCTTTGACACTTGTCACAACCCGCAAAAAAGAATTATGTATCTTTAAATAATGTAGGCCAATAAAAACCAGATTGTAATACCTTTTTGTTGCTATTTTGTTATTTCTAAAATGGCCACTATAGCTAGATGAATAGCAGTTGTGTAGTATGTCAGCAACCTCTTTTTTTGGAACACATATTCGAATGATTTATTCTGCACATTGCTTGAAGAGGAATAACTTGTCCCAGAAATAGAACTTGACATTGCGGAGGAATTTATTTCTTTGCTGAAATGTTAAATCTGAAGGTGTGATTGATAAATGGCATATTTATCATATTTTTATTTTGATAATTTAGCGTTTTATAAGAATAAATGGCTATTTATGTGCATTTTTGTTATTTATAAGGACTTGCACGAAATATGAACTTGTCACCCCAATGCCATAAGGATTTTTGCCCCAATGCTGGAACAGTGATCAAAATAAGAAAATAGAAAAAGCGACTTGTTTAAGTCGCAGTTAATCACCCCAGCACCAGCTCGCTATTACGCCAGCGACAACCTAGCGCTTAGTGCCAGACCTTCACTACTCCAAAGATACGACCTTTTACATGCAGCGCCCTAGTGACAACAACATAGCGCTCCAACGACAATGCGATTCCTGATCCGACAAGAATTAGAGATTTCAAGCTCAATTCAATTCTTATTAAAGGCCACTCGTCCCTAGCTTTTAGAAAACATCAAAGAACATCAAGAACGCACAACACAAGTCTTAGAGAGTAATTGAAGCTTAATTAAAACAGCCACAGAGAGGGATTCAAGGCATTTTTCGGCATCAAGGGTTTTTTAAGCAACGTAATCAAGAGCAATTCGACGTTTATATCGATTTACTATTGATTGTATCATAATTTCTTATCATTTTTGCCGTTGTTCTCTTGTAGTAATTAACTAAATTTTCTTTCTAGTGTTAATATTTGAACTCAATATATGCGTGTAATTGCCACATTTTTCTAATATTTAATAAACTTAGTTCTTTATTATTCAATTTACTTGTTATTAATGCTTTAATATATTTGGCCAATATATGGTGAATGAATTGGTAATATTTTTGATAAACTCGAAAAAGGAGTCATTATATTTAGACCTAGGTAATTTGATGCATGATTGTAGAGTAACATTCAATGTTGCATATGCAAGTTTTAAATTAGGATAGGAATATAGCTAATTGGCATGTATGATCAATAAGACTTAATCTTAATGAAACTTAATTTATTACAAGTACCATAGGAGTATAGGTATTTGACAAATTAAGGTATACTTGTATGACTTTAGGAGAGGCTTGTGAATATAATAGTGTCTTGATCAATAATAAGAACTAAAGGAGTTAAATATTAGAGGATTAGTCATTAGAAGGCATATTGAAAGATAGTATTAACCTTAAGTTTTCTCTATATTGCTATCTTCAAACTCTCTTTACGTTGTGTCGTTGCTTTTATATTTTCTAAATTCATTCTTAGATTTTAATTTTTTTGAATAATTACTAGAAAGACATAATTTTAGTACTTGATTAAAAAGAAGACATTTGACTCTTTTTGTCCCTTTATTACTTGTACACTATAATGTATACTTGCACTCAATCATAAGATATAGAATTATTGCATCAGTGATGCCGCTCACTAAGTAATTAACATAGTCTGCATACCATGAGATATATTTGTATTGTGCGGCCAAGAGTTGTTCGTTTAAGAATGTTTTATTGATCAATATCTTCTTTTAGTTTTGATTTAGATATTCAAATCATGAGAGATGGTCTGCAATTTCTCTGCAACCTTTTTATCTTTAATCTTAAGATTGAACTCTTATAGTTAAAAAAATCCATCTAATTAGCCTTGATTTTGCATCTTTCTTCATGATTAAGTACTTGATGGCTGAATGGTATGTGAATACTGTCACATTGACTCCAAAAATATAGGCGTGAAATTTTTTTATAATTATAGAGTCTGATATTGACTTCTTTCTTCGAACCTCAAAAGCTTCAAGGTATTATTCATCAAAGCAAAATTGCACATCTTTCTCTACTAAGTTACAAAGGGGTTTAGAGATTTTGAAAAAATCTTTAATGAATCTTTAATAAAATCTGGCATGCCTTAAGAAACTCCTAACTCACTTGACATTTATGGGTTATGAAAACTTCTCAATAGTCTCTATCTTAGCACGGTCTACCTCTAATCCTTTTGAAGAAATTTGATGACCAAGGACTATACCTTCCTTGACCATAAAGTGGCATTTCTCCCAATTGAATACTAGATTAGTTTCTTCACAACATTTTAGTACAAAAGGCGAGATTATCCAAGCATTGATCAAAGATAAAAAAGTCATTCATGAAGGCTTCAAAGAATTGTTTTACTATATTAGAGAAGATTACCATTATGAACTTTTAAAAATTGTTGGTATATTGCATAGATCGAATGGCACCATTCGAAAGGCAAATGTACTATATAGATAAGTGAAGGTCATCTTATCTTGGTCTTTGGGGGCTATGGTAATCTAATTGTAGCCTGAATAACCATATAATAAAAAATAGTACTATTGTCCAACCAATCTATCTAGCATTTAATCAATAAATGGCATAGAAAAATGGTCTTTGCGGGTAGCTTTGTTAACATGCAGTAGTCCATGTATACTCTCCATCTATTAACTATTCTTATAGAGATTAAATTACTGTCCTCATTAGCCATAATAATGATCCTTTCTTTCTTTGGTATATATTAGATAGAATTTACCTATAAACTATCTGAAATAGGGTAAATAATTCCTACATCTAACCACTTTATGATCTCTTGTTTTAACTATTTCTTTCATGGCCAGTTTAAATTTCTTTAATGCTCTAAAGTGGACTTATGACCATCTTTTAATATTATTTTGTGCATACAAAAAGATGGACCGATACCCCTAATTTTTGTATTAGTCTACCTAATTGCTCTTTTGTGCTCCCTCAACATTTTAAACAATTTTTCTTCTTAGTTTTCATCAAGATCAGTAGAAATTATGACAGAAAGGTAGAGTACTCTTTAAAGAATGCATACCTCAAATGGTTAAGTAAGGGTTTAAGCTTCAATGTAGTTCGTTCTTTAATGGAAGGCTTGTGGTGAGCTTGTGTACCCTCAGTTCTCTTTAGTGGTTCAACTCGTACCTTGGCTTTGTTAAATATAAAAGAGGTATTTAGTACTTGCAAGAACTTTTGGGCTTAAAAGCTTTCTACTTTAGCTCTATTAATGACAACATTTTCCAAAGATTTTTAAAGGCTACTTTTGACTAACACTTTTTAGACGTCATTGCCAATAACATTAATGCTAAAGCATTCTTCTTATTTACTTGGTAGCTTTATGGTTTTGAAAATATTGAAGGTGACTTCTTCATTCTACACTCTTATGATTAATTCACCCTTTTTGCATATCAACGAGTGTTTAGTTATTGGCTAGGAATAGTTTTCAAGTATGATGGGAATTTTTCGGTCTTCTTTTATGTCTAACACAATAAAGTCAATAGAAAATATATACTTATCTACTTTTGCCAAAACATCTTCAATTATGCCTCTTGAATAAGTCAAAGAACAATCTGCTGGCTGCAAGGTTACATTCATAGGTTTAGCTTCCCTTAAACTTAACTTCTTATAAATAGATAATGTTATTAGGTTGATGCTAGCTCTCAGATCATATAAAACTTTACCAATGAATTGGTCCCTAATGATGTATCGTATGGTAAAACTCTCAGGATCTTTTAACTTTAAAGGTAATTTCTTTTACAAGATTACGCTACATTCCTTGATTAGTGCTACAATTTCAAAATCTACAAGCCTTTTTTTTTTGGATAAGATATCTATCATGCACTTCACATAGAATGGGATTGGTTCAAGTGCATCTGCAGAAGAAATGTTAATGTGAAGTTTTTTAAAAACCTCTAAAAATTTAGAGAATTTCTTATCTAATTTTTACTTATGCAGCCTTTGAGGGAATGAGAGAGGTGGATTAAAAGGCTACATATGATGATTATACTCTTTGGACTACAACTGAACTGGTTCTACACTATTTTTACTTATATTTTCTATTGAATCTGCATTTATCTGGTGTTTTGCCTATGTTTCTGCATCATTTTTTTGTTCTGCACTGGACTGCTAGTTTGTATTGCATTGGACTACACCTCTTTACCACTTATTAGGGAGGCAGCCTTGCACTGCTCCCTTTGGATTTGTTTCAGTATTGTTTAATAAGGTTCTTTAAGGGTGTTTTTTTTATAGCTAAAGCTAGCTATCCCATTTATGTCTTCAATGTCCTCAAAGATGTAGAATGGCTTTGAAGGATGTTGCTTTGGTTCTACAAAATTGCATCGTTGGAGTCATATATTGCAGGAACATGTCTTTTAAAGTAGGTTTCTTTTCTTATTGTTGGAATCTTGGAGGATTTATAGGCTTAAATGACAACCCTTGGTTGTTATTCTAAGATACGTTTGGATGATTTCTCCACCTCAGATTGTAGAAGTTAGAGGGGAGGTTGTTTTTTGCCCGTTAAAGTTTCCCATATAATTTACTGACTTCATACATTGATCATTCATGTAATTGTCACCACAGAAATCATAAATGACATTCAAAGATTTTATGGCATTTATACTTATTACATCAAATTTCTTGCATAAAATATTAACTTGAGTAGCTGATGCACTGAATGCATCTATATTATGGATACTTGGAATTTGCCTTAGTGTTACTCTCTTAGCTGGCTATTGGTAACTATTGGATGCCATTTTTTTTAGTAGATCATATGCCTTATTCGTAGATTTGTTTATTAAGGCTTCTCTAGCAGCTTCTTTAAGTGACCTATTAGTCTATTATAGAATATTTGAACTAATAGCCATTTAGGAATTCCATGGTAAAAGCACTTCCTCATTATGTCCTTGAATCTTTCATAAGCTCGTATGATGACTCGATGCCAAACTGAAAAACTAAAGTGATATCATTCCTCATCTTTACTGTTTTTACAAGTTAGAAGAATTTAGCTAGAAATTTCTATGCTAAGTTATCCCATGGGGCTATGGATTTGGATGGCAAGGATATCAACCAAATCTTAGCTTTATCCCTTAAGGAGAATGGTAATAGTCTCAATTTAATGGCATCATCCGATATCTCATTGTATTTGAATGTATCATAATTTTATAAGAAATTCACGATATACTCATTGGGATAATTGTTTGGTAAACCGCTGAATTGTATAGAATCCTTTAGTATTTAGATAGTACTTGACTTGATCTCAAAGTTATTTACATTGATTGATGGCCATCAAATACTTGATTAAATACCATTTGCTGTAGGGACTGCATATTCTCTTAATGATCTCTGTGGTTCTGGTATAATTGGATACTAAATTTCTAAATTATTGATTTGGTCATCCATAGTTACTTTATTTTGTGTACATCGAAGTCTTCAGAATGTTCTTTCAATTTTAGGATTAAATGAAATTATATCTATACTCTTCACCTTTCGCATGAACTGTTTAAGGTTAATCCTGTAAAAAGAAAAAGAAAAATTAAAAAGTCTGAATTAAAGAAGATAGCTTGGTATTAGTATTAGTAAAAAAGAATAGATAAAAGTCCCTGACAATGATGTCAAAAACTTGTTATGCGATTTCTAACTAAGTGCAAGTGTACACTATTATAACAAGTAATATAAGTTAGATAACATTCCTATGAGGACTTTAAGCTAATCTTAATTAATAAATCAAAACTAAATTGAAACAAACCAAGTAAAAGCAATAAGTTAAACAGAGATGAAATTCACCAAGTACAGAAACCTAGTGTTACAGCTTATCTCCTAATATTTCATTGAAGCTATTATTCTCTTATTTTAATCTTTTAGTAACAAATTGTTGGCTAGATCACAAATATTATCACAAGTCTCTGTCAATGTTTAAGTGACTATATCTAACCGTTACAATTTTCTATATGTCTATGGTAATTAGAATAGGATAAACCTTATTAAGAACTGATCTATTACTACTATATATGTCATATGATACATTTTATCCCATATGAAACTAATAATTATTACAATATTATCATATATTAAACTATCATTGGCTAAATACATAAATTACTCTATTGAGTTGATAAGGGCATAATTACCATTGATTTTATCTTGTTTTATTTTGATATTTTATGAGAATAAATGGCTATTTATGTGCAATCTTGTTTATTTATACGTCTTGGACTGAAAAAGAAAAAGAAAACTAGAGCAAGGATGCAAAACAAGTAAACACTAAAGAATTAATTACAAAATATTCAAACTAGTGAAATTTTGCTCCAACGGTATGCCAATTTTTGCTTCAGCACTAAGTCTAGTAATTGAATAGGAAAGTTCAAAATAAGAATTGGAATAGTCGTAAATATTTGCCCCAGCGCTAACCAATTATTGCCTCAGCGACAGGCTGGTGCCCCAGTAAAAATATGTTGCCGCTTTAGTGATCACAACAAATAGGCGTAGCGCCCCAGCGATAAGGAAATTTTGCCCCAACAATCATGCGATTCCTAAATCAACAAGAATTAAGGATTATAAGATCAAATCAAACTCTATTAAAGGTCACTCATTCTTAGCCTTCAGAGAACATTCAAGACACTCAAGAGACATACAACACAAGTCTTGGAGAATAATTGGAGCATAAGTGAAGCTGCTATAGAGAGAAATTCAAGGCACTCTACGATAGCAAGAGTATTTTTAGGTAATTCAATCAAGAGCAATTCAGCGTCTATATCAATTTGTTATTGATAATATCATGTTTTCTTTATATTTTTGTTATAATTCTCTTGTAATCATGAACTAATTTTCTTTTTAAGGTTGATACTTAAACTCAATATGTGTGTTTAATTGTCATGTCTTTTTAATATTTAATAAAGTTTATTCTTTGTTATTCAAATTATTTGTTCTTAATTTTTCATTACATCTGGCCAATATTGTGATTGTTTTGGTAATACTTTGATAAACTCGGAAGAGGAATCATTGTATTTAGACCTAACTAATTTGATGCATAATTGTAGAGTAATATATTATGTTAAATATGTAAGTTTTAAATTAGGATAGAAATATACCTAATTGGAATGTATGATCAATAGAACTTGTTTTTAATGAATTTTAATTTCTTAAATACCATAGGAATATAGGTATTTAGTAAGTTAAGATATACTTGCTTGTACTTTGGAGAAGCTTGTGAATACATTTGTCTTTTGATCAATAACAAGAACTAAGAGATTTAAATATTAACAATTACTCATTAGAAAACATATTGAGGGATAACATTAATCCTAGGTTTTCTCTATATTGTTATTTTTCATATCTCTTGATGTTGTGTTATTGATTTATATTTTCATATTCAGTCTTAAATTTTAATTCTTAAATTTTGATTTTTCTGAATAATTACTAAAAGGATATAATTTTAGTACTTGGTAAAAAGTAGATATTATTCATGTGGGTTTGATATCCGACTCTTTTATCCTTTTATTATTGTTACGATAGCGTATATTTGTGCTTAATTGTGTTACTAGAAAAATCTATCACGAGTTCATTATAGTTCCTATAACATTCAAAATATTGGCCAGATATTAAAAAAGCATTAAGTACAAGATAGAATAAACTATTCTACTTTATTAAATTCATAAAACAAGAGAAATAACCGGGTTAAACTATATATTGGTTTCATAAGTTGTAACCTTAGATAACTAAAATTAGCTAATAATAAATTCAAGAATACTAAAGTAATATTCCAAATCACCATTAACAAGGACATAAACATATGAGAATAGGAAGAAATTAGACAAGGTAGACACCTTGAATCTTCTCTTTCTTTCTCTTGTTTATTGTATAATTCTTGCTTTCAATCTTCAATCTTGCTTTAATCTCTATTGTAACTTTGGTTTTATGTTTGCTTTAGCTTGTGTATGGCTTCTCTCTATTTGTTTGGCCTCTAAAGAGGCCTTTTTATAGGCTTTTGTAACTTTAGGGGTCTTGTTGCTTCATGTTCAAGTCGTATTAGAAGTCTAGAAAATTTTCTCTTTAATTGCATGAGCACTGCGGCGTTGGCTTCTGACTGTTGTAGTGTTGAACTCTTTGACTCTGGCGCTGCGATGGTGGGTTGTGTATACAGTGACGCTGAGAACTAAAAACCTATTTCTTCTTTTGCTGAGTGAGCATCGCGACACTGGCTATGAAGCACTGCAGTATTGGGATCTCTGAGTTAGATGCTGCAACATTAACTTCTGAGCACCACGGCGTTAGGCCCTTTTCTTTAATTCCTTTTGCTTTTTTGTTCGATTTCTAATATCTTCATGCTGCATGATTGGAAACTTATATTTTGTCAATAAACTTCATAAATAGCCAAATAATAATCAAATTAAAGAAAATATTAAACTTGGGAAGATGAAAATATTAATCCTAATAAATCCCTATCAAATATCTTATACAACAGCCACCTAAGTCAGATATAAACAACTACACAAAATTATTTTCAAAATGAAATTAGCCAAAAAAAGGTATGCCATAATACCATTTTAAAGACATTATATAATAAGTTTTATGATATTTATTTTACACATAAAAATGCATATATGATTAAGGGCACAACAAAAGAATATACATCATTGAAGATATTTGTGCCTAAAAGTATGTTGTTGCAATTTCTTAGACTTTATAATATTTGAGGAAAAAGATGTTACTTCTTAAATTCATAATTTTTATTTGCTGACCATGATTTTAAAAAAAACTAGGAGATCACTCTTTTTGTACTTTTTATGGTAGGTTGCTTAGTGAAAAAATTGTCAAATTCTTAGAAAGTATATAAAAAAAGCAATAAGCACAATGAAGCACTTAAAATTGGATGATGTAATCATTTACATAAGAATTGAAAAGAATCGCTAATAGTAGAATAATGAGAAGGCCAAAGAAATGGTCTCCATGGCCAACTTGGTTGAAAAGGATGTTACTTCAAGTGAGAAGCATTCTAAACATACAAACAAACAATACTTCAAGAATTCAAAGTTCTTATTCAAGAAGAAAGGTAATTGTTATGTTTGTAGTAAAATTTGTCATTTTACTAATCAGTGTAAGTACAGAAAATGAGATAAAAATGGAAACAAGAAATTTTCAAAGGCTAATTTAGCCGAGGGAGATGAAGTAATTACCGTTGCTGTGATTTTCCATGTGAACATAGATGCAATTGGCAACAAAGAATAGGTCAGAGATTCTAGAGCCACAAGACACATATGTGGTGATAAAAATGCATTCCATGACTATGTTCATATAAGAGGGAGAGAAGAACAATTTTCTTTTGGTGATTCCTATTCTACACCTATGGTGGGAAATGAGAAATTTTTTCTCAAGTTAATTTATTGAAAAACACTTGTATTGAACAATATGCTCCATGTTTCTAATATTAGACCCAATCTTATTTCTGTATTTATACTTGGCAAAGCAATAAAAGTCTTATTTGAAGGAGACAAACTTTTAATGATAAAAAATGGGGTCTTTGTTGGAAAGAGATATTATTCCAATGACTTGTTCAAGCTTAATGTGCTTGACAAAATTACTAATAAAGAAAGTATTTCTTTTGCTTATATTATTAATTTCTTTAGTATATGGTATGGTCATTTAAATTATTCTTATTTAAAAGAAAAGATATTGGTTTACTTTCTAATATGAACTTAGAAGAGGTTCATAAATATAATATGTGCGGAAGCTAAATCCATAAAGAAAAGTTGTAAACTAATAACTTTAAAGAAACTGAGTTGCTCAATTTAGTCTATAGTGACCTTGGTACTTTTAAAAGATACCATGACTAGAGAAGAGAAAAGATTTTGTATAGCCTTTATAGATATTTATTCAAGATATACCAATATATATATATATATATTGACAAATAAAGACGATTCCCATGAAAAGTTCTTAATCTAAAAAAAGAAGCTGAAAATTAACTTGAGAAGAAAATCAAAAGATTAAGAACTTATTAAGGTAGAGAATATATGTTGAATATATTTGATTCATATTGTGAAGACAATGAGATTATACATGAAACTATACCATTATATTCTCCTGAATCAAATGGGGTGACTGGAAGGAAAAATAGAATTTTAAAGGACATGATGAACTCAATGTTAATAAGATTTAGGGCACTTATGAATTTGTAGAGGAAGTAATTCTTATTGCTTGCCACATACAAAATAGAATACTATACAAGAAAAATGTTAAGACACCATTTGCGTTCTAAAGAGGTTATAAACCTAATATATCATACTTCAAAGTGTAAGGGTGTGTTGTTAAAGTCTTAATTCTTGATCTAAAAAGGAACCAAATAGGATCTAAAATAGTTAATCATATGTTCGTAAGTTATGCCTATAATAGTGTTGCATATAGATTCTTAGTATTGAAAAATATCGATAAAATATTTAATGCAACAATATAATAGTATCTAAAAATGCAAAGTTCTTTAAGACAATTTTTCCTAAGAGAACCCATATTGGAAATTCACTAACTCAATTAGAAGTAGACAACATCCTTCCAAAAAGTTCTGAAAATGAAGTAAGGAGAAACAAAAAAAATAAGGATGGCCATTAATTTTAGTAATCATTTATATGTCTTTCTTATGAAAAAGTATCATTAAACTTTTGGAGAGGCTATATCATCTCATAATGCTCCTTTTATAGAAAGAGACTATCAATGATGAAATAAACTCAATGATAAGTAATCATGCATGGCAAATTATTGATTTACCTATAGAAAACAAGCTTATAGGTTATAAAGAGATCTTCAAAAAGAAGTTAAGGGCTGATGGTTTAATTAAAAAAGTATAAAGTAATATTAGTTGTCAAATGGTTCACACAAAAGAAAGTTTTAATATACTTTGATACTTATACTCCTGTAATAAGAATAGTATCCATTAGAGTTTTAATTGCACTATTTGCAATTTATGAGTTGTACATATACCAAATGGATGTTAAAATTGCATTTTTAAATGGAGATTTATAAGAGGAAATTTATGTGATACAACAAAAAGGTTGTATAAAACTAGGAACAGAGCATAAGGTATAAAAACTTGTGAAACCATTATATAGATTGAAAGAAGCACCTAAATAGTGGCATAAAAAATTTGATAATATTTTGGTATCAAATGGTTATATGATGAAGAATTTGGATAAATGTATCTACTTTAAAACATTTGATACTAAAACTTTATAATTATTTATCTCTATGTGGATGACATGTTTATATTCAATCTTAGTATAAAAGTAATAAATGAGACCAAGAGATTTCTTTCTATAAAATTTGATATGAAAGATATGTAAGAAATAGATATAATACTTGGGATTAAAATCATGAGAACATGTAATGGTCTCACATTATCCCAAGAACACAGTGTGAAAATTTTTCTCAAAACATTTAGGTACTTTGCATGTAAACTAATGACAACACCCTATGATGCTAATCCTAAAATATTTAAGAATAATGAACATAGTGATAATCAGACCGGATATGCTCAAATAATTGGTAATCTCATGTACTTAATGAACAATACTAGGGCTGATATAACATATGCAGTAGGAAGATTGAGTAGATATACTTAGAATCCAAGCAAAGAGTATTAAAGTGCCTTGGATATATATGTAAAATATTTTATAGGCACTAAGAATTATGGGCTCACATATAGTGGATCGTCACCTATCTTAAAAGGTTATTTTGATGTAAACAGGATCTCTGAATCTAACAAAATTAAGTCTACTAGTGAATTTGTGTTCATTTTAAAAAGAGGTGTTGTGTGTTAGAATTTCACTAAACAATATGCATAGCTCAATATACTATGGAGTTAGAATTTATAGCTTTAAAAAAAGGCTTGTACTGAAACTAAGTGGTTGAGAATGCTTATAAATGATCTTCCCATTAACACTAACCCTCTTACATCAATTTTAATTTATTGTGATTGTCAAGCTATAATAGTTAAAGTGAAAGTAAAATCTATAATTAAAAAAGTGAACATATACATCTAAGACACAATATAATTAATCAGCTATTAGAATTTGGGGTAGTAAGGTTACATTTTGTAATGTCAGCATTAAATTTAGTTGATCCTCTGACAAAACCACTAAATAGAAGGTTAGTGGAACAAACATCGACAGGGATGAAACTTCTGCCGATTGATTATATAAGGCAAGATTGATGGTAACCCCACCTATACGATTAGAGATCCTATGAAACAAGTCATAGGGGTAATAACAAATCACTTATTGCCTTGATATATTACTAACTACATAAATTAAGAGTCCTCCTTAATGCTATGTGGTACTTTTATAGTAAAAAATGATGAGATTAATCTCTTAATGAACTCCATAGCCTATTTGTTAAATTGTAGAACACATTTGATAAAGTGTTATCTATTTGAGTGTGAAATTGGGACGATTCCTATGAGAGCTAGGCAAACATCTCTATAGCACTCATGAAACTAAGACGACATAGGGTCATAAAAGTGTCACACCGCTGAATAAACAAGTAAACATTTAATCCTCTATTTTACTCATAAGGAATGAAGGTCCATAAAAACTTTATTTCACTTAATTCTTGTAAAATACGATTAATTATTTTAATGATTGGTTTATAGTTTGAAAAAACACTAATTCATATATGTTAAATTATACTTTTAAATTTGAAGTTAATTTATTTATTTTTTTAATTTTAAAATATGTGAGAAATTGTTAAAACTCTTAAGAGTATTTCAAAATAAATAGGTGAAATAAAAACACGAGGGACCAAGGAAGAAAACCAAATAAAATTCAAACCAACATAAGTACAAAACTTGGTACCATAGCACCAAGACTGGTAGTAACTTGACGTTGCAACATCAGTTACAAGTGGCCTGGCGCTATAGCGCAACGCTAGATAGAAAGTTAGCGCTGTGGCGCCAACCCTTTGTGCCATTGCGCCGAATGCTAGGATGTGACATTCGAAAAAAGCTACTATGGCTAACCAATTTTACGACTTTTTAAAAGGTTTGACGTATTTTAAAAAAGAGCAATCTCTTCTTCATAAATTACTAGCTTCATAAATTACTAGCATTTTTCAAATGTAAAATATATAATTGATTTTGATCTCGAATTATACATTATAATATATAATAATAAATACTCCAATTCAAAAGTGTATTTACTTATTCTCTAAAAAAGTTGCACTTAAAAATATACTATTATAACTTTTATTATTGTCATTAAATTTTAAAGATTATGCTGTTTTTAATAAGAGAAATAATATATATTTAAGATGTTAAATTGTGATATATTAAAAAAAAATATTTATAGAAGTTTGTAGTGCTTTTATACTTCTATAAAATAGAGCTTTTGAGTTCAATTTTTTTCTTTTTTTATTAGTATTCATTAGACATGCAGTGAACCTTATTACCAATAGATTTCTAATTTTGTAAGCAACGAAAAAGGTTTTTTTTTTTTTTAATTTTTAAAGAAAAGAAAATCATATTTTCTTCAACAAAAAAGGAGAAAGGAGGGGTGAGTTTTGAGCATCTGATTTTTATTTCAGAAGAATTAATTAATTTTCTGAAGATACTACGCGGAGATGATTTTCTTTGACATCATAAATAGAGTTCCATCATTTCCTCAATTAATTTATGGTATATAAAACGCAAAACTCAATAAAAAATTCTTAAAATAGGATTAGGATGGGAAGCTTTTCTATCTCCCGAAACAAAACAATGATTAAAAGAAAGAAAGCATTGTAGTATTACACAGTTGTACATTTGGAGATATTTTCATACAGAATCCAGGCGCTAGCTGCTCCAAGCTACAACATTAATTATATCATGTGAAGTATCATTTCACTTCATTCGCATATAAATCAAATACATTAATGGAACTAATGGAAGACAGAAAGAATGAATCAGGCAAGCCTTGATCTGCCAATTCATGACGATAATGCATGGTTGGGGTTGGCTCTTAAGTTATTAAAGTGAAATATCTTCAGAGAAAACACTGAAAATGAAATCACGAAAGCGCCTGGAGTATTGCTTTGGATCAACAGCAGAGATTGAAGTGGGATCGTATTGAATGGATTTATAAGCATGCTCAAGCTTCTTGGTAATGTCGTAGTCTTGAAGAATGTCAATGATACCAAAGAACATTATAACTTCGTAACATTCTCCAGTTGGTTCCCCGATCAGCTGCAGCTCGAAATCACCTCTTCTCACTGTTCTTTCAACACATGCTGGCATATTCCCACCCAATCTTATGCTAGCCCTCCTGCAAATTCATACTCACATGCATAATTTGCGATCAATATACTCACCTATATATGCAAACTAGCTTTGTTTAGGAGATCAATGTCTTCTCTTAATTTAATTAATCTATCATTCTTTTATTAATAAGTTACTTTGAAAATTAAAAAATTATTATTCAATTATTGAATAATAAAATATAAATTAATCATATAAATTCATTCATATTAACTAATGTGGTATAACATAGATGAAAGGATAAATATAAAATAATAAACAATAAATAAAATAAATAATATGATGATATACCATGCAATTTCAAGTAGTATGAGCGAATTTGTATGATTTAGTTTGTATATAAGATATTATTCTAAAAGTAAAATAAAAAGAGAATACTACATAATTTTTTGGCTATTAAGGTAGTGGGAGAAATACTACTTTTATATTTAAAAATATCCTAAACCACTTCCATCTATGAATAAATTCTATTAAGTTAGATTATTACCACTTCAATTACCATAATATTCTTTGAATTATGGTTAATTACAAACATAAATTTAATTGACACATTATTAAACTTGACACAATTTGATCCACGCATTTTTATTAAATATATTTATAATATAATATAATAATTAAAAATAAAATAAACTGTTGTTAATAATAAATTTATAATATAATAAAATTTTACTTTATTTATATAATATTATTATTTTATTTTATATACTTTAATTAAAATTTTATAAATAATTAAATAAATTAAAAAGTAAAAAAAAAAAGAAACAATGACCACAACCATTGTCATTGTTATTACCATTGTCTATATTGATTTAATTTTGATATATTAAAATTTAAATTTTGTAATCTATGTAATAATAAAACTATATTTATTGAAGAAGTACAAGAAGAAGAGAGATAAATTCAAAAGCCACTAAAATGTCACTTACTTTTTTTTTATAGTTTATTCGATTATTTTATAAGTATTTTAATTAGAATATAAGTAATAATATTATTCCATACGTTTTTTTATGTTTCCTTTTAAAATTAAAGTGCCCTATTATTTTTATTGGCATTTAAATTAATAGATTGATCTAATAAATAAGTGCTTTTAGGTAATTTTAGAGATGTTGGTATCCTTTTCGTATATTTAAGAGTCCAGATCCAGTCCTATTATGCTGTTTCGACAGACTCTCACTTCAATGATAAGACTTGGAAAAAAGAAGAAGAAAAAATAGAGACAAAACGAAAGCTGGTAATATATATAACGTATGAGAGAAACTAAGATATACATTACCTGGCTGGGTCAAGAATAAGTTGATCCATGTCTACTCTAGAAAGTCGAGGTGCTGCCTCACTCTCGGGGTCACCTGGAAGAAATTAACAAGACATTATTCATGAACTATGGTTTGTGGAGCAAAATTTATGTGATAACTAACGTACATTGAGATTGATTAAATAAAGAAAAAGAGATAAACGATAAATTAATTAAGGATGAGAAGAAACCTGTGAGAGTTTGATCAACTCCACAGGGTACCAGTTCTCCATCTTGAGTTGTTTCTCTGAAGTGAAGACCCACGAGAAGACTATAGTCCATAATTCTCTCTTGCTCAAGAAAATCACAATCTCTATCAACTTGCCTGAAAGAATATTGATTAAGCAATTAGGACAATATATATACATTTAATGAAGCACCAAGGGGTTATGATTATCTGACTTGACCTGCAAAATTCTTGAAACCATGACTTGTGCAGCCTGAAAATGAAGTTGAGATCAAGGTCTTTAAGGATGGTGGTCTCATCAATTTCTGACTCAGGCTTGTCTGTCAATCGACCAAGGGACGAACCTTTCAGGTCATAGCGTCTATGAATCGTATATTCCGAACAAAAAAGATTCCCCATAATGATGAATCGCACCTTCAATGAAATGTAAACAACATATCACATCAATTATCATAAATAATTCTATCAAATACATTCTCTGAGATGTCTCTGTATCCGAAGATATCAAAGTAAAAGTATAAGTTTTCATTTATATAGTTGAAAAACACCATTTGAAACTGAGGGTATTTACTTATGACTGAAAAGGTTAATTAATATTATACCTTCCTCTGGGTTGGCCCAGTTAACTTTACACAATGGAGACCATAAAATTTGATAACAAGAGTGTTCTCATAGGCTCGAAAGTGATTATAGTAAGCTGGAAGCATTCTTAAGAGAACCTGTAACCATGCATATAGGATTGATTACAACCGACACCGTTTTGGAAATTAAATTAAAAGTAAATAACTAAAAGCAAGAGCTAGCGGCTCACTTTTACTTCCGACTTTTTAATTGTTTTGATCATGTAGCGGTCGTCATCGGTCAAGTAAAAGAAGCTACCACTTTTACCAGGAGATGAAAGCTCTCGAAGGGCATTGTTCCCACATATAGATATCATGTAATCAGCTGGATCTACCTTAAACAATTTTCTCAATGTCCTGAACACGAATGCAAATTACATTGAAAAATAACATTTACAAATTAATATCTGAAGATATTGGCGAATATTCAAAATTATATAATAACTAACCTGAAAACTAATGGACAATAATCCTTCCATCTAAATTCAGAGGATGAGTGTGGTGGGGTGTGTTTAGATCCTTCTGGTGGGAATTTTGTCCATACTTTTTCCTTGGGATCAAAAGCTGAAGCCTTTAGATCAAGAGATGCAGCTGGACCGGGTCTTCCAACTGAATGCCTGTGTAATTACATCCACATTTTGATAATCAGTGACCAAAACCATTCAAGTTATCAGAAATATATGTAGATTGCTGCTAGAACTACACATACAAAGTTGGGATATGTCTATGCTTTGGAACTATCAAGTATGCCTTTCGAAATACATTTGGAAGTTTGTGTAAAGAAACAACAGCTTAAGCTCTTCCAAATTCAAATCTGGATTTTTAAGATCAATGGTTTTCCTTCGCGAATTTAAAGATCATTCTTCTATATTTATGAAATTGAAATTCTACTGTAACCGGTGAAAGAAAAACATCTAAATTACCATTAACAATTTTTTTTTTTTTGGTTGCAGTAGAAAGACAGCAATCCGGATATGCATGTTACATTGAAATTTTCTTTAACTTAGCCTGCTTGAACAACCAGAAATTAAAATGACATAAAAGTCATGCATTGAACTTGTACATTCCAATTCTTTTCCATCGTTGTTCTGAACCCTTGTCTCCGTGAACAAAAAAATGGAATATGCATCTTTCTTGTAGTTAAGTACCAAGAATTGATCTCTATTAGAAAAATAATTTATTAGGTTCTTAACAATGAGCCTTTTCCCTAATTTTAATTGGTGTATGTAAAAAAACCGATCAAAAAACATTTTGAAGATTAAAAATTCTAGAGAATGATAGCAGAAATTACATCAATTAAATGGTTGAGGATCAGTAAAAGAATATAAAATAAAAAGAAGAAAGGTAAAAAATCAAGAGAATCTGAAATACTACCTGATTCCTAGCTGTAAATTAAGCATAAGGTCATAATTTTTGTGACCTTTACTGATAGTTTCTCCTTGCCTTTTTCCAGGCCTTGGTAATCTCAATGGCTGCAAAGGGCTCCATTTAGCATTGGCATCCATAATTTGTTGAGCCAGAAAATCACAATCTGAAATTCTTCCCATTCCAGAAGTGTTATAATTCTCATGATGAGCAGCCACATCAAAAGCATCAGCATCTCCTCTGCTCTCCCATATTTGCAATCTATCAAAAGGCTTTTCCACGCTCACACTCACCCGCCCATCAACTGACATCCTCCTGGCCTTCTCATCATTTTTAGAAGAAGTCCACATAGCAAGTTTCTTCTGTGATGGCAAGACTGACACTTTGTCTCCTCCGGCGATCTTGCAATCCGATAAATCGATATGATAGACATTTTGAGGATCCCAATCCTGATTCTCCTCCGGTGAGGTCTCTGATGGAAAATAAGTCCCAGTTTGTTCGTTGGGATCACTACTCCAATTTCCCACATAGAAACTCCCGTCAGGCCATTTGAAAGTTCCATTTTCTTTAGGCAAACCATCTTCCCAATGACCATCGTATGTGTTCCCATTACTCCATGCAAAAATTCCCTTGCCACAAATCACCCCTTTTCTCCACTCCCCAATGTAATAGTTGCCATTTTTCCATTGATATTTCCCTGGACCATCTTGCATCCCGCATCGCCATTCACCATCATACCAATCTCCATTAGCATAACTTTTGAGACCTTGTCCTTGTTTAAAGTTCATCACCCATTGTCCGCGATAAGTATCCCCATTGGATCCAGTATAGGTTCCAGTTCCATCCATGTAACCGCCCTTGAACTCGCCTTCATAAGTAGCGCCTGAGGGCCAACTGAACCTTCCTCTCCCCATTGTTTTGCCTCGACACCATTCGCCTACGTACATGCACCCGTCTGTCCATAAGTATTTGCCTTGTCCATGAGGAAAATTATCGTACCACTGACCCGTATAGTAGTCCCCATTAGGCAATATTTTCTCTGCCTGGTACGTCTCTCCAATGGTATCGTCAGCAATATCTTCGTCATGAATCTCATCATCTGCATGGGCAACACTCATCGTCCCAAAGATGCTGTTGGCTCGCCTCCTCGCCGCCTGCGTTTTGCGTAATGTAGCCTCCCATGCCTTTGCCACACTGCTCTGCTCTTTGCTCATTGTCAAGCCTACTTCTTTTGCTTAATTTTCAGGTTAACATGCCATATCACATAACATCAGAATCTATAACATGGGATTGAATGGCCATAATATATATGAATCGGCAACTGAACGTAATTAATTTAATAAAATATTTACAAAAACGTGATCGAATTGTAAGTTTCTTTTGATGGATTTATGAATATTTTGAACGATTACAACGTGTTAAAACAATATGTTTCAACAGTGAAGCAACCATGTAACCATGAAAGATTGTTAATCTCTCTCTTTGTTGCCTTTCTGTTTCTGTGAACAAAGCGAAAAGAGCGATTGAACCAAAGAGTGCCTTTTGCTTGTGTAACCAAACAAACGTTAACGTTTCAACCAAATCTCTAGCATCTCATCATTTTTTGTTTCTTACACGTTCGAAAAGATTGTGCTATCTTTACTGAGGGGTTCACCAAGCTTTCATAAAATCACGATAGAGTTGGAATACGTGTAATAGTGAGGTAAGTGACGAGGGATCGATAATTAATTACTGTATTTAGGAAACTGATTAATCTTGTAGTGATAGAGTTGGAACACGTGTAATTAGTGAGGCAAATGACGAGGAATAATTAATTACTGTATTTAGGAAACTAATTAATCTTGTTGTGCTATGAGGGGGGCATTTTCACACAAAACTTGGAAATTTTCATTGCCTAATAAATTAGAGGAGCATCTCTCTCTCTCTCTCTCTCAAGCTTCTTTGTTTGTGATTCAAAGAGAAAGACTTGTTCATCTCTCCGACTTCTAAAAGCCGCGACATTTGGAGGGATATGCGAAATCAGGGTTGTGTTTACCATTCTTAGTATGTAACAAAATTAGATGCCTCTTCTTTTTTTTTCATACAGTTTATTTTTGATGTAATGTCACAAGGCTGCTTGGTTCTTGTAGGCATTTTACATGATATATTAGACCGACTGGACGTACTTATATATCTTTAGTCATTCTATCAACGCCGTTGAAAAAAATGTGCAGTTCAGATCAGGTACTTTGAATCAGTTTGGATTGTTTGATTAGTTTTGAAAGGTTAACCTCATTCTGCGAATTGAAACAAATTGTTATGCTGCTGACTGGATACGGAATTAGTATGGAATTCGCGTTCATGTGATCATAGGATTGACAAAATAAAATAAAACATAGTAAATGTCCCAACCTACAAGGTTGTACAAGTTATTATAATCGACATACCTTAATACGGAAATATATGTCGTCTCATCGTTGCGGTGCTCTTTCTCCTTCTCTCTTTACTTTTACTAAATAAATTTCGTAGGTGCGATCAAGATTTCCACCCAAAGTATGTATATATTTATTATTGATTCCAAAATTTGATAATTTGGGAGTCACCGAGTTAACTTTATTTTTCTAGTGAAGCTTAGTTTAGATGTCAATGATGTAACTAAAATTGGACCAATTAGACTACTCTCTTTTCCTATAAATATGGCATCTGATGAGAATCCTATAACTAGAGAGAACATGATGTTGGAGCTGGTGCTCACGTGCCATTCCAATATTGTATGAATATTAATTGTTAATATTTATACAATAAACATTTCGAATAAAGATTGTTAATATCATATTAATATGGTATAATGCTTGTAACATTACAGACATTGTTTGATCTGAAACAGTTCAGATCTGGTCTAAAGGAGTTTAGATCAGAACTAATAGTTAGCAAAGCTGAGAGTTATAAATGCTAAAAGTTAGCACTGTTAAGAGTTAGCAGGTTATAAGAGTCAGCGAGGTCTAAAGAGTTAGAACCTTGTCTATAATGGGACAAAGACCTGAGAGTATACTTGTAATGATATAGTTGCAAAGAGTTGCAATAGGTGTTAAGAAATATCATTATGTAAGTATGTCTCAAAGATAATGTTCCTGATCTATAATCACCAATGCGGGTCTATCGGTGATTCACTTTATATAGATTAGTGTATGTCTATATCTGACTGGTTCAGATAGTTGTTCTTAGCTGACCATGAGCTTAGAGCTTGTATAGGCATGCGGGTATCCAGTCAGGACTGGATACTGAACAGACTTATGAGGACCCCAATAGATATCCTATGACACCGTCAAAGGAAGGTCCTCTCGAGTTGAGTAGTATTCGTGGTCCTTTGACCTGAGCGCCACGGTGGTCTTGTGAGTAATCCATCATGCTTTGGTTCCACATATGTCAGAGACCTTTCATGGTCTGACCGCTATATGTCGTTGGGTATGGTCCGATGCTCATGGAGTCCGGTGTGCGTAGATACGGGATCCGTCAGCTTACGTAGGTAAGTTGTATATCCGATGCTCCGAGATTGTATTTCATAAAGTCTTGTGGCCACAAGCATAAACCCGGGAAAAGAGTTTCCCATAGGGTTAAACAATATAGCAAAAGTGTTTGCGTATATTGTTTATCGAGATACGAATCTGGAGATAAGTTTATGGATGAGCAAATGGGGATTTGACGGTGCTGATCTATATCCCCGCACATCTAGGATATAAATGATGGAAGGATTATACGTATACGTTATGACCTCAACTTGTATGGTCTGACACGCTGATTTGTAATATTCGTAACGTGTGCGTGGGGCATCGATTACGGATTAATGGAACAGTTCCATTTGACAAATCGGGTGAGGACCTAGAGAGTCCCAATATGAAATGTACTCTTTGAGCACTTGGGCAGTGTACCGTATTGAATTGTTCAATACAGTATAATTCAGCAATTACTAAGGTTACGTTAACTAAAGTATGTGGTTAACATGGTGGGACCCACTTTAGGTTAACTTGGTAACCGAGTAAGGATATAATAGTAATTTCACTTTATGATTATTTAATTGTTAAATAATAAGAATAAATATTTATTTATTTAATTGTTAAATAAATAATTTAATTTAACTATGATTAAAGGTTAATCATATAGTTAATTAAGTTAACCTTACTTAAAGGTTAAGTAAAGGTTAACCTAACCATGGTTAAGTTAGTTAACTATGGTTAAATTAATTAAATATTTATTAACTTAAAGGTTAAGTTAAAATAATCTAACTATGGTTAAATGTTAACTAAGGTTAGGTTAAGCCAAATGAAATGCAAATGAAATTCAAATTAGTTTGGAATTAATGCATTAGTATATAAAGTGAAATGAAATTCAAAATTCATAATTGATTTAGTTTTTTAGGTTTTGCATTTTGGGAGCCAATTCAATTTGAGAAATTGAAATTGTTTGTTTTGTGTTTTAAGTGTTAGAACAACAAAACAAATTGAATTAATGGTTACTAAATGTAATAACTAAAAACAAGATTTGTTTTATTTATTCAAGAGTTGAATAAAGGAAAAACAAATTTAATTAAGTTAAATGGTTTAACTTTGTAAAATGTTTAAGAGTTAAACATATATGCTGGATTGAGATGCTGCCATTCTAGACAATCAAACCCACCCTTGTTGATTGCTAGAATTGATCAAAGATTCATTTCATGGTGGACTTCAAAGAAAATTAATCCAAAGGCTTCATAGGTGATATTTCTCAATCTTGAATTTCAGTTTAATAAAATGTTATTTTCTGTGTTCATTGTATTTAATCTTCCGCTGTGCACATGTATGTATGAGATATGTATATTGTTTGTATGATGAACACAAACCCACATGCAAGAACACCCTAAGTTAAATTCGCACAACACACCCAACAATTGGTATCAGAGCAATTTGTGTTGTTATGGGTGGTTTTTTAGTGTTAGCTAAGTGTTGGCTAAGTTGTATGACAAGTTCCGGAGCTGTTGGGATGCATTTTAAGTGTTAAAAATGCAAACCAGTGAAAAACAGCACCTGGAACGCTGCAGCGCTAAGGTCCAGCGCGGCAGCGTTCATATGAACGCTGGAGCGCTGGGTGTATGACGCCCCAGCGCTGGATAAGCGCAGGGGCGCTGGTTGTCTGGCGCCCTAGCGCGGGAAGCACTGCTTCCAGCGCCCCAGCGCTGGTAAGATAGCGCCGCAGCGCTGAGGCTTGTGAAGCCCTAGCGCGGCAGCGCTGGTAAGACAGCGCCGCAGCGCTGAGGCTTGTGAAGCCCTAGCGCGGCAGCGCTACAAGACCAGCGCCGCAGCGTTCTTACACTAAAAAAAAAAAAAAAAAAAAAGAGTAAAATCTTTTTATTTTACGCATGTGGGGGTTTATGAGATGTAATAATAATGGTTATTAGTTTACATGATAAACCAAGAAAATAATATTTTATTTATTTATTTATTTTTGTAATCACAATGGGGGCCCCACTGGTGGGGGTTAGTTGTGCTTGTACAAAAATGAACAATTGATTGAGAATAACCTCTCATGTGATGAGAGCATATAATATGAAAGCCTGTAATTAAAATCTCTCTTAATTAGATTGAAATTTATTATATTATTTGATAATATTTTAAATGGTCCGTCTTGTCAATACGGTGTGAGATGGGTCACTATGGTCTTTCCTAATATTGCTTTAGCGTGAGGGATTTGGTCGGTGTGACTTGGTCTAATGCCGGTAAAACATGAGATGAATCAAATATATGCGAACATATTATCCAATATTGCTTTAGCGTGAGGATAGTGTCAGTAACATATATTTGAGCATTGATGAGTTAATCTGAAATACAGTTACCCAATATTGCTTTAGCGTGAGGGTAATGTGTATTTAGGATCAAGAGAAAGAGTTGTATGAGATACAATTGACAAGAGTTGTCTACCTGTTGGATTTATAAAGGCCAATATTGCTTTAGCATGAGGCTGGAGTAAAACCTCAATGGGATCCACTTCCCGCTGTATAGTTTAAAATATTATACTATCTTATCCCGTTTGAGAGATTAAAGGGATTAAGTAAAGCAGTGGGAGGGCGTTTTTAGATTAAAAAATATATAACAGTTATACCCATGATCTAAAACGTAATTTATTAACGATATAGAAATGTTCTGCTACGCATCTCCTATTTTGTCTTATAGAGATAAGATGATTATCTTATAGAGATAAGATACTTGTCTTATAGAGATAAGATTGTCTTATAGAGATAAGATGAGTATGAGCAATCCGTTACTAATCTTGAACAAATACCAATAACTATAGGGTACTAAATAAAATATGTAAGACTTGCTTATGAATCTATGAATAGTTTTAGATTCAATAATATTTGATATTACTAAACCACAGATAGAGAAAAGTCATAATGGAAAGTGTTTCCACCGTTATAAGGTTTGAAATAGTAAATGTTACTATTCATCGCACCTTGACTTAAGAAAGATTGACTCATTAGATATCTGTTTCACCAAACATTAACATTTCATTAGCATTTGATGTTAACTTAGCAAAGGTATGAGATACCGCTTGTTATTCTCATATCTGTAAGATGTTACATGATTTGAGAAATGCTTGATTACTATGAAATGAGAAGTTCAGCTTCACGTAGGTAATGCAGATTTCCTGAACGTGGTAGCCGTTAAGACTTCACAGTTACTTCTTATTTCTAGTAACAGCATTAATGTTGTATAATTACTATTACGTGCCAAACATTATTAGGTAAATCATATCACTCCCTGTAGTTGACAGAGAGGGTTATCATAAAAATAATGGAAATAGTTCCTTGTGATAATGATAATGATTTACTAACTGAATGTCAGTTAATGAATGGCTGTTATATCTGATATACAACAGGAAATGTTATAAGTGTAGAGGTGAACAGAATATATAGTATTTCAGCAACTTAAATAATAATGAACAGTGGTATATATAAGATTAGGTCATGTAGTCGTAAGACGACTATTCTAACTGGTTAAGGATGGTCAGATATTTGATCTGACTATAGTACATTGACTAGTTTATGAATTATGAATTCAAAAGAATATGGCCGAATCTTTATGTGGGTGTAAGACGCCAAGCCACTGGTTTATTGGATCTGGTACATATAGATGTATTTAGTCCAATAAATCTTACTGTTATAAATGATTTCCATACTTCATTGTCTTTATAGTGATTGTCGCTATATAGACATGTGTTTCTAGAAACGCAGGTCAGAATAATTTCGAAATGTTCAAAATGTTCTGACAATGAAAGTAAAGAAACAAACCCTTATGTATATTGAGTGCTTTCGATTAGATCGAAGTAGTTTATACATAATCAGTAAATTCACAAATTATTTAAAGAGAATATGATTCTCTCTCAGTATAGTCCTCTAGATACTCCTCAATATAAAGATGTTTAGGAAATGAGGAATTGGACTATATTAGATACAGTTTGATTGATATTGAGAATCGCTGATCTTCTAAAAATATCTATGAGGTTATATTTTAACATATGCTACTCACTTATTAAATAATTCCATAATCGTTCCTACTACTTTATATGAGATATAGACTAAATAGGAAACGAGTCTTAAGTATGTTAAGACTTGGTGTTATTCTATTTTCATAAGAGTTATGCAACAGAATAAACTTGTATCCAACGGTACAAGTATCGGTTCATTTAGTATCTCAAGTGTATAATGGGATACCACTTCTATAATACAGATGAACGAAATATGTTCGTTTCTCATAATGTCACATTCCTAGAGAAAGAGTTTCTCATGGATTGTGGAGATTATAGAAAGATTGAACTTGATGAAGTCAATCCAAAAATTAGATGAACCAACGATGGAGTTTTTATTTTCAAATGAGTGAAATACCTTTAACACACTAAGTTCATAGGTCCAAAAGGATATCAAGGCCATCATTTAGGTATGTTTGATACTTGAAGGTGCCCTTGGTGTTTTCTTAGTCGAAGAAAAAGATCCTTTAACTTATGGAGAGACGATGTTTGACATCGATTCGGGAAAATAAAAAGATATCATAAAATTTGAAATTGACTCAACGCATGACAATTAAGTCTAGGACTTAGTTGAGCTTCCTGTAGAAATTGTTTCTATCAGCAGTAAATCAGTTTACGCAGAAGAAGCAGTGTGGGCCCTATCTGAAGGAATAGTCCTTCATAGCCTGACTGATGATGAAAGGTTACACTCAGAGATCTAGGATCAATAATGAGGAAACCTTTTTCATCAGTAACCATGCTAAAGTCAATTTAGATTTTGTTGATGACAAGATACCATAAAATTCGAATTTGACTCTAAGTATGACAATTAAGTCTAGGACTTAGTTGTGCTTCCTGTAGAAACTGTTTCTATCAGCAGTAAATCAGTTTACGCAGAGGAAGCAATGTGGGCCCTATCTGAAGGAATGGTCCTTCATGGCCTGACTAATGTTGAAAGGTTACACTCAGAGATCTAGGATCAATAATGAGGAAACCTTTTTCATCAGTAACCATACTAAAGTCAATTTGGATTTTGTTGGCTATTGTTGCATATTATGATTATGAGGACTGGCTTATAAATGTAAATAAGGTGTTCTGGGAAGTATATCTCCAACAAGAGATATGCAGAGAACAACTTGATGTTTTTGCATCCAAGCCTAACTTCTAGTATAATGTGCAAATTGAGGAAGTCCATTTATGGACTTAAGTAGATTTTTCCAAATGTGGAATCTTTGTTTATATGATGAAATCAGAAAGTCTGGTTTTATCAGGAATAAAGAGGAAGCATGTGTGTTCAGAAAGGGCAGTGGGAGTATAATTATCTTTTTAGTTCTCTAAAGTGAAAAGTATATACTCAATATTGGAAACGATGATTGGAGTATAGCAAGTAAATCAGATAAGTGTTATCTATGTAAAGAACTTCTTCATAAAAGATTTGAGAGAGACTTCCTATATACTAGGTATAAAGCTTTATGGAGATATAGCTAGGAAGCTAATAAGACTCTCTCAAACTTCGTATATAGAATAAGTCCATGAAAAGGTACAACTTCATTGACTGTGAGACAGTTAAAGTCCCTTTTAGAAGTGGCATTCATCTTCCTTAGAGGAAGTGTCCTCGGGAAGAAGATAAGAGAGTTAGAGTGTCTAACATCTCAGATGCATTAGCTAGAAATAGATTAATGCATACCGTCTAATGTACGAAATCTGAATTTAGATGGTTGTAAGTGTTACAAGCTGGTATCTAATTAATCCAGATCACGATCATTAAATGGTTGTGAAACATATCTGAAAATACTTGAGAAGTATAGAGGATAAGTTTATAAAATATGGAGAAAGTTTCTTACAAAAGAAGGGATACACATATTCAGACTTACGTCTGATCTGAATGGTAGAAAGTCTACATCTAATTATGTGTTTCTCTTTATCAGTACCGGAGCTAGTTAAATTGAGTGTTAGTAAATGTCCACAGGTAATTCTGTCTTGGAGGTAGAATATGTTGCGGCTTGAGAAGTCAGCAAAGAAAGTACTATGGATAATCAAAATTAATTGCAGAGCTTTGAATAGTTCCAAGCTCAGTGGATCCTATCCCACTATATTGCAAAATAACGGTAATTGCTTAAGCCGAGAAGCCATAAGGCACACCAGTATTCTAATCATGTGAACTCTGAAAATCACATAATTAGAAAATTCTTGGCAGCAAGAGTTGTAATAAAATCTAGGGAATAATCCTTGGATGTAGCGAACCCCCCTAAGCCTAAACTCCTATAGTGTTTGAGAAACACGTGGAGTGTATTGGTATGAGATACCAGTACGTATGGCACTGAAGCAAGTGGGAGTTTGTTGGAGCTAGTGCTCACGTGCCATTCCAATATTGTATGAATATTAATTGTTAATATTTATACAATAAACATTTCGAATAAAGATTGTTAATATCATATTAATATGGTATAATGCTTGTAACATTACAGACATTGTTTGATCTGAAACAGTTCAGATCTGGTCTAAAGGAGTTTAGATCAGAACTAATAGTTAGCAAAGCTGAGAGTTATAAATGCTAAAAGTTAGCACTGTTAAGAGTTAGCAGGTTATAAGAGTCAGCGAGGTCTAAAGAGTTAGAACCTTGTCTATAATGGGACAAAGACCTGAGAGTATACTTGTAATGATATAGTTGCAAAGAGTTGCAATAGGTGTTAAGAAATATCATTATGTAAGTATGTCTCAAAGATAATGTTCCTGATCTATAATCACTAATGCGGGTCTATCGGTGATTCACTTTATATAGATTAGTGTATGTCTATATCTGACTGGTTCAGATAGTTGTTCTTAGCTGACCATGAGCTTAGAGCTTGTATAGGCATGCGGGTATCCAGTCAGGACTGGATACTGAACAGACTTATGAGGACCCCAATAGATATCCTATGACACCGTCAAAGGAAGGTCCTCTCGAGTTGAGTAGTATTCGTGGTCCTTTGACCTGAGCGCCACGGTGGTCTTGTGAGTAATCCATCATGCTTTGGTTCCACATATGTCAGAGACCTTTCATGGTCTGACCGCTATATGTCGTTGGGTATGGTCCGATGCTCATGGAGTCCGGTGTGCGTAGATACGGGATCCGTCAGCTTACGTAGGTAAGTTGTATATCCGATGCTCCGAGATTGTATTTCATAAAGTCTTGTGGCCACAAGCATAAACCCGGGAAAAGAGTTTCCCATAGGGTTAAACAATATAGCAAAAGTGTTTGCGTATATTGTTTATCGAGATACGAATCTGGAGATAAGTTTATGGATGAGCAAATGGGGATTTGACGGTGCTGATCTATATCCCCGCACATCTAGGATATAAATGATGGAAGGATTATACGTATACGTTATGACCTCAACTTGTATGGTCTGACACGCTGATTTGTAATATTCGTAACGTGTGCGTGGGGCATCGATTACGGATTAATGGAACAGTTCCATTTGACAAATCGGGTGTGGACCTAGAGAGTCCCAATATGAAATGTACTCTTTGAGCACTTGGGCAGTGTACCGTATTGAATTGTTCAATACAGTATAATTCAGCAATTACTAAGGTTACGTTAACTAAAGTATGTGGTTAACATGGTGGGACCCACTTTAGGTTAACTTGGTAACCGAGTAAGGATATAATAGTAATTTCACTTTATGATTATTTAATTGTTAAATAATAAGAATAAATATTTATTTATTTAATTGTTAAATAAATAATTTAATTTAACTATGATTAAAGGTTAATCATATAGTTAATTAAGTTAACCTTACTTAAAGGTTAAGTAAAGGTTAACCTAACCATGGTTAAGTTAGTTAACTATAGTTAAATTAATTAAATATTTATTAACTTAAAGGTTAAGTTAAAATAATCTAACTATGGTTAAATGTTAACTAAGGTTAGGTTAAGCCAAATGAAATGCAAATGAAATTCAAATTAGTTTGGAATTAATGCATTAGTATATAAAGTGAAATGAAATTCAAAATTCATAATTGATTTAGTTTTTTAGGTTTTGCATTTTGGGAGCCAATTCAATTTGAGAAATTGAAATTGTTTGTTTTGTGTTTTAAGTGTTAGAACAACAAAACAAATTGAATTAATGGTTACTAAATGTAATAACTAAAAACAAGATTTGTTTTATTTATTCAAGAGTTGAATAAAGGAAAAACAAATTTAATTAAGTTAAATGGTTTAACTTTGTAAAATGTTTAAGAGTTAAACATATATGCTGGATTGAGATGCTGCCATTCTAGACAATCAAACCCACCCTTGTTGATTGCTAGAATTGATCAAAGATTCATTTCATGGTGGACTTCAAAGAAAATTAATCCAAAGGCTTCATAGGTGATATTTCTCAATCTTGAATTTCAGTTTAATAAAATGTTATTTTCTGTGTTCATTGTATTTAATCTTCCGCTGTGCACATGTATGTATGAGATATGTATATTGTTTGTATGATGAACACAAACCCACATGCAAGAACACCCTAAGTTAAATTCGCACAACACACCCAACACATGAGATCACGTCGGAAGTTTTCAGTTTATACATTTTAATGTTTAAGTAAATATGGATCCAAAAATTAAAGAGATAAGGCAAGATAACAAAAAGGAGTAAGATAGCTTCTTTCTATATGCTTTTGAGCATCTTCCTTATATTTTGACGTAAGTGATTATAATGTTTACTTTTTCGCACTAACTTAGTGATTCTGAAAGTTGTCACTCAATGGGTATAGTTGTACATATCTCTATTTGTGTCTCTATCTATATGTATAAGACTCAGTTATATAAATTTTTATTCTATTTATAAGATGAGGATGTAAATTTTACTTGTAGCTTTAGAATTTTTTTTTTATATGGAAGTCTCGTAGACATCCCCTTTTAGGATTCTAATATTAGTGTTTTCTTAAAATTACACTAGATCTTTCTTGTCTTAGTAAAATTTATATCATAATTTCAAGAATGTCCTTGGTATTTAAGAATTTGTCTTTGATAATTTTCACTTTATCTACAACTTTCTACTTCTCTTATAAGTTAAGTTATTTTTAAAAATTTATTTTGTTCTTTCAGGGTGGTCGTATTTTGACCTTCCTCTGATCGATATAAGTAGAGATTATTTCTTTTTATTTAGAGTTTAACTAAACAGGGTAGCTAGGCTTCAACTATTATTCTGACTAGCTCTAAAGGTAGGGAGCGGATTGAGTAAGGTAGTTGTATTTTGACCATTACTTTGACTAATTTAAAGAGAGCATATGTCTCATTTGAGAGTCTAGTAGAATAGGGTAGCAGAATTTCAACTATTGTTCTTATTAGTTAGGAGGGTGTGGAATTGTCCTTTCTCCTTTGTGAGTTTGACTAAATAGGGTAGCCAAATTTCGATAATTGTTCTGATCAGCTCAAAGAGAATACCTTGACTCGAGGACATTTTGTAGACCGACACTTTTATTTGGTCTTTTGAGTCGAGGTCCTCTTTAAGCTTTTGTGGACTAAGGTCTTTGTATCTTATAAACTAAAGATCTTGGACCGGTAAGCAAAAACCTAAGGAGAACAAATATATTAACTTGGTTAGAGTGTGCATCTTATCATCTAATTAAAGACAATTAATACACGTGAAGATTTATTAATAACTAAAAAACCATTTATGTTGATTTGTTTATGAATGAATGTGAATTAATATTTAATCAATTAGGTCAATTTGAATATGAATTAATATTGTCAATTAGTATTTAATATGGAGAATTAGCGATATTAAATGTTGTGAATCCACAAAATACATAACTTTGTTTTTCTTTCTTTCTTTATTGTTTTTGTTAAAACAAATGTTTCTTTAGCATAACTCTCCAATAAAAAAAAAAGAGAAGTTATTTCTTTTAGAGCATTTGTTGAATTTTCTTAGAACTTTAGTCTAGCTTACCCTTATAATATAGAAATCCACTTTTAATTTCTTAGTAGTAGTCGAATAGTGATTCTATTTGTATGGGTATTCACATGTTCCAAAATTTCTTAAAACGACAACTTAAACATAATTTATTCAGAGGAAGCTGATTAAATATTAAAAGAAAAAAATCACATGTTGATTGAATATTTAATCAGTTTCACTTAGACTGCACGCTTTGTACTTTTAAGACACATATTTGTTACACCTACAACTATAATAAATTTCAAATAAACATACAATATAAATATTATTGATGAACAATATAATTTTTTTAAAATAAAAGTCTATTTATACGACTAGATTACTTGATTATGAAATGAAAAACTATAAATCTTAAGAAATAAAATATTAGATTTTCCTAAAATTATTATTCAAATAAAAAAGTAATTATACTTAATTAAGAAAATGAAATAAAAATTGAATAAGCAATCTTAAAAATATTTTATCCATAGATTATTCAAACATCAATATTTGATATATCAATACATACTGAGTCCTAATATAAGTAATTTGATTAAAATAATGAAACAAGATACCTACCTAGGGAAATTTAATTAGCGTTGCTCACATAATCCTTAGCATAGTATAAAGAAGAACATTGGAATGAATAAAAGAGGAAAGAAAGCCAAAATGAATGCATGAGATTAACACTGAATTTTTGTTTAAGTATGCCAAAAGGCTAGGTACATTGTATTTTATGATACATATTAGATTCAACTCAAGACTCAAATAATAAAGAATTTAAAACCAACAATTAATAAAAATAAAAAAGAGAAAGAATGCTAAAATTTATAGTGGTTTGATTCTCATAAACCTACGTCCTATGTTGAAACAATTAAGTTAGAACTACATTATATATCAAAATATTATATTAATTAATTATATAGAGTTTTCAACTCATTCTCTCACTTTTTCTCTCTAGACGATTTTCTATCAGTGTAAAACCATATTTTTTTTCTCTTTCTCTCTCTAACCCATTTTTTTCACTCTCTTTCATTCTTTATCTGTGCCAAAAAAAGAGAAAAGAATTTAATAATTAAAAATCCTACACCCAAAGTCTTTATATAAGGTTTGTCTTAACCCCATTTTGGCTATCCAACATTGAGTTGGATTTGGACATGGCTTATAAAGAAAATATTTCAATTCGTTTCTTATAAGAAAGAGGAAAATTACTTAGTGTTTATTTGAGAAACTTCTTAATTTCTTTATGACTGATATTCTTTATATCTACCTTTGATCTTGAAGCAATTCAGTCCTTATATCTAGTGCAGTTCCTTTTTCTTACTTAGTTTAGATTTTATTTCTACTACTTATCCCTTTTCACTATGCAATAGCCTTAGGCATAACTTAAACTTATTCGCTAATAAAATCTTACTTCTTAAATTTATTGGGTTTTCATCAGTATCAATCTTCTCAATTTCTATTTCCCTATTGGATATCAAATCTCTAATAAAATGATACTTATTGTCTACATACTTTATTATAAAAATGTAGGATTCTTTCTTAAGTGGATAACTAACTAGTTATATGAGTAGATCCTCGCAGTTCTTAAAGAAAACAAAATTCTTAATCAATTCTTAAAGCCATATTGCCTATTTGCAAGCTTATATGGCAGTTATGTACTTTTCTTCTATAGTGGATAAAATCACTACAGCTTGCAATTGTACTTTTCAGCTTATGTAATTATATCATAATGTAAAATAATAAGCGGTAAGTGGTCTCCTTTTGTCTTTGTCCCCAGCAAAGTCTCAATATACATACCCAATTAATTGGATGCCTTTTACATTATGCCTAAATACTAGTCAATATTCCAATATACTTGATCCTTAACTAATGTTGTTTTCCTGGGTTTTCTATATATTTGTTCAAAACACTTACTAAATGGGCTAAGTCTGGTCTTGTGCAGATCATAGAATATATGATTGATCCCTCAACAATTATTTTAGGTAAGTTGACTAGTTTGGAGTCGCTTATCCCAAATCTATCAATCACCCTTTTTAAGTAGCTTTGTTGACATAGCACCTTTAGAGAGCTCCTCTATGTGTGACACTTAGCACAAATTTTCTTCTTTCTCTATCTCTTAGGATTCCATGCTTAGTATCTTCTTAGCATTCCTAAGGTCTTTCATTTAGAAGTCAGATTTCAGTGGCCCTTTTACTTTCTATAATTCTTATTGACTCTGACTAGCTAGTAACACATCATCTATATATGATAGTAGATACACTTCATCTAACCTTTTTGTGCCTTTGAAATAGAGACATATATCATAGCAACTCCTTTTAAACCTATTAAGATAATACAAGAGTTAAGCCTTTTGTTTCATTGCTTGGGTGACTATTTTAACCCATAGAAAGACTTTTTAGCATGCATACTTGATCAAGCTTGCTAGAGTCTTCAAATCCTTTTGGTTGCTTAATGTAGATAGTTTCTTATAATTCACAATTTAAGAAAGTAATCTTCATATCTATCTATTGTAGTTTCCAGTCAAAGTATGCTACTAGAGAGAGCATAACCCTTATGGTTGTATATTTAACCACTGGTGAGAAAATCTCTGTGTAATCTATTCCTTCTCTCTATGAAAAGCCTTTAGCCATGAGTATAGCATTATCTCTTAATTGCTCTTTTGGTATGCTTCTTTCCTTAACTTTGTAGATCCATTTACAATCTACCAATTTTTGCTTTAGAGGCTTTGTGATTAATATCCAAGTTTTATTGTTAATGAGTGTGTTCTTTTCTTCTTGCATAATAAATAGCCACTCTTCATTGTATCTATTGTTGATAGCTTTTTTGTATATCTTTGGCTCAGTTTCAATGATCTCTTAAGTTGTTTATAAAGCAAAAGCAATTAAAATATAAGGACTTGCCTTTTCTCTTTATTCCTGACAAGTTGGTAGTCTGAAAGATCTCTTGATTGTTGTTGTGTAATGGTTTTAAGATCTGCTTCATATGGCATATAATTGTATGGGTGATCATATGATGCTTCTGGATGTTGGCGCTCTACCTTAATCTGAAGCTTCTTTTCTTCTTCTGGACAATTGTCTTGTTTTTCTTTTAGGCATGGCATATTGGATTCATTGAACATAACATCTCTGCTGATAATGATTTTGACCCCATTTGATTCCATTAACTATAGCCTATATTCCTTGATCCCTTCTGAATACCTAAAGAACACACACTTTTGGGACATAAGCTCTAATTTATTAATGTTTTGGTGTACATAGGCAGTGCACCCAAACAGTCTCAAAATGGTTGTAACTTAAAGGTGTCCACATCTATGGTTTATTGGGTTTCTTGAAATTTAAAACACTTGAGGGACTTGTATTAATCGTATAACAGCTTGTACTTACTGCTTCTCCCAAGCTCAAAGGCATCCACCCGATTTTGTTGAGGGTAGTTTTGTTCATTATTTTTGTAAATCCATTTTGTTTAAGAGTAAGCTTAACTCTTATATGCCTCACTATTTTATGTTCTTTGCAATAGTCATTTAACAACTTATTACAAAATTTTAAACTATTGTCCGTCTATAGTAGGGATGGAAATTTAACCTAGCCCAAATCTAGAACTCGAAAAAACCTAGAACCCAGCCCGGCGTTCAGAACTTGGATAAAAAAATTCAGACTCTTTTTGGGATCCAGATCTTACTTTGTTTTAAAGAAAATCTGGATCCGAACCAAATTCAAATTTTTTCGAGAACCCAAAAATTAGACATAGATTCAGATTTTATTCATCTATTTATTTAAATTTTTTAAGAAAAGTCCTAAATTAATTTAATATACATGAATCACAAAATAAATACCCCAAAATTTTTAATTTAACCTAAAAAACTGAAAAGAAATTTAAACAAGGTAAAAGAATAATTAAATTTTTTTAATAATTACAAGAGGAAAAAATTTAACAAATTTTAAAACATTAAATTATAAATACAAAAAAATTTAATCTAAAAATTGCTTTATAAAAAAAACCCCAAAAGTTCAAATTTTACCAAAAAATAAAAAAAATTAAAAACAAATTAATAAAAGGGGTTCAACTTGGATCCAGCCCGAATGTAAACTGGATCTGGCTTGACTTGGAAAAACCCAGGCTAAATTTGGGTTCACAAAAAAAAAATTCAAATTCAGATTTAAATTTTGCTATCTCTATTCTTTAATATCTTCAGTTTCTTGCCTGACTATGTCTGAACAAGTGTTTCCCAATTTTTGAATTTATTATAAGTTTCATCCGTAGAGTTAAGTAAGAAAATCAATACCTTTCTTGAGTAGTCATCCACCATAGAAAGGAAATACTTGTTGCCTTCATAAGTTGTTGACTTTGTTGGTCCCCATATGTTAGCATGTATACATTCTAAGACTACAGTTGCTTTGTTTATGTTTAGCTTGAAAATGAACTTGTGTTATTTCCTCAATATACAATGGTTATAAAAATCCAACTCTATGGTTTTACTAATACCAATTAATCCTTGGTTGCCTAATTTCAACAATCCAGTCTCACTAATAGACCTAGTCTTTTGTGCCACAACTAAGCTTCCTTATATCCCTTAGGTACAGTAGTTGTAATGCTTTTAGTGATTATTTCTTCTTCTATAATGTAAAGGTCTTTTTGCTTGGTTCCTTTTATCATTAACATGGAACCTATGCAAACTTTTATTTACTTATTCTTAACTTTGCAAGTATATTATGATTCATTTAGAACTTCTAGTGAAATTAGGTTTCTCTTAAGTTTTGGAATATTTCTTGCATACTTCAAGATGTTGATTGTTCAATTATGCATCTTAATTGCTATAGTCCAAATTCTAATCACTTTACATGTGTAGTTATTGTCTATTAGCACTTTTCCACCTTCATATGATTCATATGTGTCAAACCACTTCTTATATGGACATATATGATAAGTGTACCTTGAGTCTAGAACCCATTTTCCAATATTATCAGGTGTTATTGCCAAAGCTTCAGAATTTTCATAACCTTCATTTGTCACTGTTGCTTCTGCATGGTTTGAATCCTTTTCTTTTATCTTTCTAATTCTTTCATAGCAATTCCTCTTTATGTTTGCTTGACACATCACTTTTGAGATACAAGAGATTTTTCCCCTTATCTTTCTTCTTAGTTTTTATTTCTTACTCTCTTAGTCTTAAGGTAGTTAAAAAAATTTTTTAGGATAAGACTTTCTCTTCCATATTTTATCGCTAATTTTACTACCCTGTAAGAACTTAGGGAAGAGTTTAAAGAACGATTACTTGATTCTCATCACTGATTACTTTATTAGTATTTAACAAGTCTATATAAATCTTTTAAAATTTAACAAAATTCTCTTTTAAACCTTTTAAGGGATTTATACAAAAGCCATTTCCTTTTGTTTAATAGGATCTTACTAGATAAAGATTTAAAAATATACAGGCTTTCAAGTTTATCATAAAGTGCCCTTGTTAAAGCGATGGTGTTGTAGTATGTTGTATGTTGTTAGACAACTATAGGATGATAATGCTGAATGCAATTTCATCCACCTCTGCAATCTTTTCTTCATTTTTTGAAGTTTATTCTTCTTTCTTTGTCTCTAGTATGGCTTTGGCAACCTTCTCCCACACCAACAATGCTTTCATCTTCTTTTTTCTGTCAAAAGCTAAAGTCTCCCAACCTGTTAAATTTCTCTACTCAAAATTTAGTGGTTGCCATTCTTTGATTATACCTTTGAGTCTTCTTTTAATCTTTTAAACCTTCATCTTTGGTGGTACTATTAAAAATTCATAGTCCAACCTAAGACTCAAATAATAAAGAATTTAAAACCAATATATAGTAAAAACTAAAAATGAGAAAGAATGCTAGAGTTTCTAGTGGTTTGATTCTTATGAATCTACATTCACTTTTCTGAACTAAAACAATTAAACCTAGAACTATACTATACCTCAAAATATTATAGAAATTAATTATACAGAGTTTTCAACACTTTCACTTACTTTCTCTTTGTAGATGATTTTCTCTCTCTAGAAAATCCTATGTTTTCTCTTTATGCCCCTCTTTTTTCACCCACTCTTTTATTTTCTGTCTATATCTAAAGAAGAGCATAAAATTTAAGGATTAAAGACCCTAGACATAAGGTCTTTACATGGAGGCTTTAAGCCCTTTTTTGATTATCCAACATTTAGTTGATTTGGATTTGGCTTATACATGAAATATTTCTTTTTTTTTTGGGTAAGAAATAGGAAAATTACTTGATCTTTATTTAGGAAATTTCTCAATTACTTTCTAACCAATATTCTTTACAACACCTTTTTTCCACCAAAAAAAATAAATTCACTTGTATAACAAAAATGTAAAGTAACCTCCTTCTTATAACAAAAGAATCCTAAAAACTAATTTTGCTTCATAATTTCTCAAACATTATGATAAATTTTGCGAACATGCTTACTATTCTAACTTTATCAATTATATTTTTCATAACAATTTATTATCATCCAATTACCTCATTCACTATAAGAAAAAGAATACCAATGTCAAGATGATATGTTCTTAATATATATACTTTAATTATATCTATGTATTCTAAGTAAAAAATCCTTGATACATATAACTTCTCTTTGGTTCATAACTGATAGAGGCTTATAAGGACTAGTATTTCTATCATTTCGAACTTAGGTTTTACTTTTAATAATAGAATACTTGGCTATTTATTGAGTTTATTAATAAAATATAGGTTTTCAACCCATGACATAAAAATTTTGGAAAATTGGACGAAGAAATCAAAGAAAGTGGGTACTGCGATGCTTTATACCTATTGTCGCGATGTTCAAGTAGAAAACAATTGAGTTGTTTCCTAAGTCTGAGTGCCATAACGTTTAAGGCAGAGACTTGATCATTGTAGCACCTAAAAACTAGTGTCGTGGAGCCCATGCAATAAAAGGGGAAAGTTTTTTAACTTCTAATATGAGTTAGATTTTAAGCTACAGACTCTAGGGTTACGAAGATCTATAAAAAGACCATTTTTATAGCCAACATCAGAGAGCATAGAGAAAAGTCAAGAGCAAAACACAAAATAATAAAGATCAAAACAAGATTGAAGTTTGAAAATCAAGACTTGTGAATCAAGTAAGAGAGAGAAAGAAGCAATTCAAGGCATTCCCTATGTTTAATTTCTTATCTTTTTTCTTATTTTCATAGACTTCTTTATTATATCTTTCAATAATCGCTTTGGTGCTATTAGATTCATCATGAACTAATCTTTCTTGATCTGTAGTTTAACTCTTGAGCCCAATATATAGTTGAATTCTATTATTTATGAGTAATGCTAGGCATCCCAAAATTTTATCCCAAATTGTATCCCAAAAGTGACGCGCCAAGTAAAATTTGGTGGTGAAATAGTATAAATTCTAAAATAATTTATTACACTAAATATTTGCTTGACACATCACTTTTGGGATAAAATTTTGAGATGCCGAGCATTAATCTTATGAACTCAATAAAGAGATTGTTAATTCTATCTACTCGGTCTCTTTATAAGATATGTTATCTCAAGCCTAATATTATTCATCAAATATATGAGACTACCTATTATTTGTGCATAAGTCTAATTATTACTATGTTCAATATTCTTGCCAAGTTTAGTGCTAGCATTATATGGTGTTGCCTCTGATTTACATGGTATGTACCCAAACCTCTTTAAGAACTTATCTACATAGTTTTCTTAAGATAAGGTGAGACTATTAGATGTTTTCCTTATCTTAATTTCAAGAATAACATTACCTTCTTCCATATCTTTCATATCAAACTTAGTTGATAGAAATCTCCTAGTCTTATTTGTTTCTTCCATATTAAAACTGAATATAGGCATGTTATCCATGTAAAGACATATGATGACATAGTTCTTAGTACAAAGGTTTTAAAAGTATACATATTTATTGGAATCATTGATCATAAATGATTTGATACTAGAGCATTGTAAAATTTCTCATGCCGCTATTTTGGTGCTTGTTTCAAGCTACATAACGACATCACAAGTTTACATATTTTATGCTTTGTACCTATATTAACACAACCTTTTAGTTGTTCCATGTAAATGTCCTCTTTTAAATCTCTATTTAGGAATGTATTTTTTATATTCATTTGATGTATATACAAATCATGAATTGCACCTAATGCAATCAAGATCTTAATGGATGTAATTCTAATTACAAGAGCATAAGTATCAAAATAATCTAAGTCTTTCTTTTGTGGGAACCCTTTGGCAACTAATTTGTTTTCTTATTTTTATCAATTGTACTATCATCCTTTATCTTCTTTTTGAAGATCCTTTTACAACCTATGGGCTTAGTGCCAGAAGGCAAATCAACCACTTTTCATACATGATTACTCATGATAGAGTTGATTTCATTATTAACAGCCTCTTTCTATAAAAGAGCTTCAATGAGATGACATAACCTCATTATATATTTTATAGGGTCATTTCCTATGAGAAAGACCTAGAAGTCATTATTAAGATTTATGACTTTCTTTATTCTTTTACTTCTTTTAAGTTCTTGACCAAGCTTTCTGATGGATCATTATGTACCTCTATATGAGTCAATGATTTCTTTACTTCGATTTTCTTAGGAAAAATATTTTCAAAGAACTTTATATTTTTAAATTCTATTATATAGTTTGCATCAAATAAACCAATAGTATTCTCTAATACCAAGAATCTATACGCATCATTATTTTAGACATAACTTATAACCATACAATCAATTATCGCAGTTCCTATATTTTTTCTTTAGGATTAGGAATCAAAACTTTGACAAGACCCCTTACACTTTGAGATATGATCAGTTAGGTCACAACCTTTCCATAGCTCATAAGGTGTCATTCCAATTTTCTTATATAGAATTTTATTTTCTATACGACAAGCAGTTAATATTGCTTCCCCCCACAAGTTCATAGATGCCCCAAATTTTATTACCATGCAATTCATTATGTTTTTCAATGTTCAATTTTTTCTCTCAGCCACCTTATTTGATTCAGAAGAATATGAAGGTGTAATTTCATGTATAATTCTATTGTCCTTATAATAAGAACTAAACATATTAGACACATGTATCCTCCTTGAGTATTTTTTAATCTTTTAATTTCTTTCTAAGTTGATTTTCAACTTCTTGTTTGTAGACAAAGAATTTATCATAAGATTTATCTTTATTTCTTACTAGATATATTTTAGTATATCTTGAAAAAAACATTAATAAAGGTTATGTAAACCTTTTTCCTCCTCTAGTCATGACATCTTTAAGTTCACCTAAGTCACTATGAATTAAATTGAGTAATTTAATTTCTTTAAGAGTTATGGGTTAACAACCTTTCTTTGTGGACTTTCTTTTCACACATACATCACATTTATAAATACCATCTAGGTTCATATTAGGAAGTAAACAATATCTTTTTGTTTTTTTTAGATAAAAGTTATTTAAGTGATCTAGTCTATCATACCATATATCAAAAGGCTCAATAATATAACAATAAGTACTTTTATTAATAGATGTATCAAGTGCATTGAGTTTGAATAAATCATTGAAAGAATATCCCTTTTCAATAAATGTGTCACTCTTTATCATTATAACTTTATCCCCTTCAAAATAAACTTTTACATTTGCCTTACCAAGCATAAATTTAGAAATAAGACTATATCTCATATTTGGGACATATAGTATATTATTTAAGATAAGAGATTTTTCAGATGTTAACTTGAGAAGAACCTTTCTATTTCTCACCATCAGTGAAGAATGAGAATCACCAAGATAAACTTGTTCCTCTCATTCTCTTGCTTGTCATCATATATATGTCTTGTGGCTCCAGAGTCTATAACCCATTCTTTATTACCGTTTGCAACCATGTTCACTTAGGAAACCATAACGGTGGTTATCACCTTATCTCCCTAAACCAAATTAGCCTTAGGACATTTATTATTTTCTTTCTTATCTCTTTTTTTGTACTTACATTGATAGACTAAATGACTACCCTTATCACAAACATAACATTTATCTTTTCTTTTGAATGAGAGGTGTTATAAAGGTATAAATTATTGGTGGACTTTGGATACTTTTTTTTTTTTTGTATTTTCATTCTCAACCAAATTGGCCTTAGAAACAATTTTCTTGGCCTTCTCATTGTACTCCCATTGGTCATTATTTTCTTCAATTCTAACATGAACATTTGTATCTTCCAACTTTAAATATTTCTTTTTGTGCTTGTTGCTTTTCTTGTAATCTTTCTAAAAATCTAGTAATTTTTATTTAAGCAATCGACATCAAAAGGCTAAGGGAGAAAAATATGCTCATTCTTTAGGTCATTGATTAAGAGATGAAAATTATGTATTTTTGCAGTCATATCTTTTTTCTCAAACATTTTAAAGTCTAAAAACATTTGTAATTACATATTTTTAAGCACTAGTATCTTCAATCACATACCTTTTTTCTTTAATTGTGCTCAAATTTCAAGTGCATCTTTATATGTAGAGTAAACATTATACAGCTCATATGTACGTAAAATAGTATTTCAGCATACCTTTTTTCCTTTGATCTATTTGAAAAATTCCTCCTTGTAATTTTCAACATTAATCTCCGAAGAAGATAATGTGAGATATTTTGCTATGCCCATAACATCCAACATATCAAACATTGTCTTGCCATATTTTGAAGTGCTTCCCATCAAATTATGAAATTTTGATAGCCTCAGATAGTGATTTGGCAACAACCAATAAAGAAGAATCATTAGTTGCATCCATAATAGAAGTAATTTTAAGATTGTTAGAATAAAAATGGATAAATAGATACAATTTAGTTGGATGTTAAGGCATGCAAAACACTATCTTTAAAACTATTTCTACCCTCATAATGATAATAATCAAGGTACAAAAAAGTTTGAGTGGCAGTATAGTTTTTAGGATTTAATGACAACTTAAAATTGCAAAAGTGCAACTAATGTAATTTTCTTGGACTACAAGTAAGAATTTTGATAAGAGTTGATTAGTAGAGAATTTTATAGAGGAGAGATGTCTCTCTGGAGAGACACGAAACTTTTCAAAGGCCACAACCTTTGGTGTAAGAGCCATAAATTACATAGTGGGTAATTTAAATAGAGATATTTATGTACAAAGCCCATTAAAGGCACAAAAGGCCTATCAAGGGCATCATTATTATTTCCTCACTCATAGGCTCCCTTTTCATTATAAAAGTGGTTCGTTAGAGCCAAATTCAAAAACACAATTTATTTTTCAAAAGAAATCTCTCTCCTTCTAGAAATATAAATTCTCTCTAACTTTTCTCTACAAATATGCCAATTCACACTGAGATTATTGGATCAATAAAGCCCTAATAACCTCTATTTGGCACCATCTATGGGAATCACACAATAAATTAAGTGGGTGATCTTAATTTTAAGGCGCAAACTTGGTATGATTTCTTCTAAATCTTGGATTTCTAAGGTTCCAAATATTTAATTGCACTTTTCTCTCATCTAAGCTAATAAACATTGAAATTGTCGGATGGATTTTAGCTTAACAAGTATTTCGGTTTTCGAAGAATATGAGAAGCAATCATTTCATGCTTTTTACAACATTATTTTATTAATTATCTTTCACTTTTTGATTGGATCTTTGATAAGCATGCTACTTCCATTTCTAGAAAACTTGTTGCTAAGACAAGCCAAAATTAATTGTTAATTTGTCCACTCCCATTCTAAATATCAAGATTGTCTTGGAGAAATATTAATTTATTTGATTATTTTACAATTTAATTATTTCTTTATTATTCTCATAAATTGATGCAGTAGCAAAAATAAAGCGTTGATTAACTCAAGGTTATCTATTTTCATGATTGCATTCATTGCTTATTTCATTATTTGATTCAATTTGCCTTGATCTCATCAATTTCCCCTTTGATAATAGGCTATGATCCAGATTAGATGGCTAAAATCGATCTTAAGCCATAATCTGATCAAAATCAAACGAACAAGAATGATCTTGATGTTGGCGGATCTAAGGCACGTGTGGGTGTATGCATGTGTAATTGTATCTATTGCCTAATGCAGCGAAAATGCATAAATTTTGTAATAAACACAATAAATACAATATATTAATCGCATTAATATATTTATAGAATAGAGAACTCACCAAAATATGTAACGTTATACACGTATTTTTTCTAGAGTCCGCATGGAGACTAACACGCGTGCAGTTCTAGTCACCAACTCGGTAGGCTTGGTGAGCTAGAATAGTAGCTCTATATTTAGCCTGGGATTAACTCTTAATCCCCAAAATGGTCGGGAGTATGTTTATATCATTTTCTCTAAAAAGATTAGAAATGGAGAATTTGAAGCAATTCATAATTGCTCTAATTGGAAGCATAGAGAAAATGAAACAATTTCATTTTCCTTTCTATTTTTTTCTTCTTCTTCTTCTCCTCCTCTTCCTTTCTCCTCAATTTCTTTCTCTTTTCTTTCTCGACCATTTTGGCCATATTCATCTTGCTTCTCTCTTTCTTTTCTTTATATATATAATATAATATAATATAATAAAAAAATAATATATATTATATAATATAAAAAAGAGAGATATTTGATCATTTAATAATTAAATAATCAAAATGAGAAATAACCATTTTGACTCTTATAAATAGTTACCAAGTTCACCCTCTAGTGGGTCACACCAAATTTCACAATTGGGTAAACTCAACTGAGGGTCCACAATACACTACATGTCATAATACAATTAGTAAATAACAATTATTAACTAATTATTGTATTTAACACTTAAATACAGACACACACGCATTCCCGTGGTAATGCAAAATATTACTGGATTAAATAATTTAATTCGGCACGTTGCCCCATTGCACAACGAGTACACAACATATCGCGGGACTCCCTAGGTTCTAGGCCCGATTTGTCAAATGAAACTATTCTATGAGTCCGTGAGCAATGCCCCACGAACACGTCACGGATATACAAATCAGCGCGTTGAACCATGCAAGCTAAGGTTACAACGCATACGTATAGTTCTTCCGTCATGATATACTGGATGTGCGAGGATATAGATTATCACCATCAAATCCCCATGTATTCATCCATGTCCTATCTTCATACTTATATCTCACTGAACAATGTGCGCAAACTCCTTTACCATATTGTTCTACCCTGGCGGAACTCTTTCCCGGGATGATTGCTTGTGGCCACAAGATTTTATGAGATATAGTTTCAAAGCATCTGGATATCAAACTACATATGAGAGCTGAGGATCCCATATCTGTATACACTGAACTCCATAAGCATCGAACCATATCCAGTGACACCTAACGGTCGCATCATGAAGGGTCTGTAACAGGCGTGGAACCAAAGTATGGTGGATCACTTACAAGCCCACCATGGCACTCAGGTCAAATGACCACGTATACTACAACTTGAGAGGACCCTCCATTGACGGCTTACATTGGGTGTCTATCGGAGGCCCTCATGAGTCTGTCCTATATCCAGTCCTAACTGGATATCAATATATCAATACGAGCTCCAAGCTTACGGTCGGCTAGGAACGACCATCTATACACTATAGGTATGACTATACTGATTTATATATAAAGGTATCTACCGAAAGACCTGCATTGGTAGAAATAGATCAGGGATAATTATTCGAGAACATACTTACGCAACATGCATTTTCTGGCACCTGATTGTAACTTTTGCAACTATGTAGTTACTAGTATATTCCCAGGTCTATATCCCATTACAGATAAGGCTCCAACTCTTGGATCTACTGAGTATTAGAACCAGCTAACACTTAGCTGTGCTAACATTTAGCAATTATATTTCTTAGCATGGCTAACTATGAGCCTTTATCTAAACTCTTTAGATCTGATCCGAACTCTTTCAGATCTACAATGTCTACAACGTTACATGCATAATACCATATTAATGAGTATTAGCGATTTAATGGGAATGTATACTTGTATAAATACACAAGTATATATACATTCAAGGATGGCACGTAAGTAACGACCTTAACACTTGAATCATGATCATGATTTGGTTCATTTGATCAAGATCTAGCTAATCCATGAACTATATAATCATCAAATATTGATCACTTGATTCATGATTAATTATAAATAGTTTGATTTTATTTTTCACAGTCTCATAATCACAATTACACGGTCATGATAATGCTTTGTTGATCATATAGGCTTATGAATGTTTGTGAGATAGCTTGAGTTATTTTACATATACCATACGATTTTGATTATATGATCAAGATGTTGATCTATTGAAATGAGTAATCAAATGGTCAGAATTGATGGTAAACAAGATCATATGATCACGAATGCATTGCTTATAACTTTTTGTGATTATTTTATTATCCTGATGTAGTGTTTTGATGACACGACCATATTAAAGCTTTGATCACCAAATCAAATTTCTTGATTTTGGTTGATCTATTATCTTGATTAAAATATTTTAATGGTCATGATTTGTTTGAAAAATAAAAAAGAATGATATGGCCTATCATTTTGATTCCTATTTGTACAATAAATAAATAAATGGCTACTTTACGTAAAAGCCATCTTGGGCTAATAAATACACGACTTTTTAATGTCATTTTATTAAAAAAAGAAGGAATAGAAAGACATCAAAAGAATAAAGTGATTTAACCCATTTTTATTATTATTTTGCCATTTTAATATGACAAAGAAAGAGAGGGTATGGGGCTCATATGCCTAGAAAATTGGAACCAACATAGCCCATGTGCATCTCACCATTGCAGAGTTTTAATTAGTTATTTTATTATTTCTTTAGCATTTAAACCTTTGATATATGCAATAGCTTATTAATGTCCTTTATTGATATATAAGTCATCCTATTAAATATTCACATCCAAAAATGCCTTTATTTTAAGATAAAAAAATAGAAATGCTTATAAGGCAAGTTGTTGAACCGAATTGTATAGGCCATTATTTTATTATTGTCTCATTTATCATTTTTTTTTCATTGCACATATTTCATAGCGTTTAATGCATTGAGCAAATTTTTATAAGCAAATATTCTACTCATTACTATTATTTCATATATTATTCATTCTATTTGCCATTACTATATTATTCCAAAATTAGCAAGAATATCAATGCTTTAATTATTTTATTTATTATATCAATTATTGCTTTATTTAATCATTAATATATATAATTGATTATCATAAAACAAATCATGCATTACAATCATCAATCAGTGAATAAAAATTTTCTTATCATTTAATTATTTCATTATTATCTCATAATTAGAGATTTTCATCCGTAAATTCCTTTGATCAAAATGTCAACATTATGGCTACATTTGATCATGATGATTTGTTACATATATCAAGCCATATAATAAATATTTATTTCATTCCATAAATAAATGCTGACATACTTCATTAAGATCATGAGCATGAATTACTTATTTCATGACTCGAATTTATCATCATTATCTTACCAACATGTGGTTGATAAGCGTAAATTATGTCTATTATTTTAACTCTTTTAAATTAATTAATTGCTCATTTTCATAAAAATATTAGGTTTTTTGTTTGTTTAATTATTATTTTATAGGTTTGGGGTCAATGGAGTAAATAGGAATGAAAATTTAAGAAAAATAAGAAAAAACATAAATGCTACAATAATCGCTACAGTGTCGGTGAACACCGTCGAGCAAACAGTATTCGGTAAACAGTACCCCGTGCTACAGTTTTGTCACCCCAGCGATGAACAGTATTCACTGCAATGATGAACATTGTAATTTTTTCTAAACCTAAAAGAAATACAACTCCAAAACTCTAATCAATCCCTATATAAAGGCCACTCATTTTCAACCTTTAAAAAACACACAATTTAAGGCTCTTAGAGCCACAACACATTGAAGAAGAGCAATTTTTAGAGAGAGAAGCAAGAGAAATTCAAGGAAGCAAGAGATTATTGACGAATCTTTAGCGTATCAACTAACTACGAATTGACGTCTATATTGGTTTGCTTTTGGTTGTATCATATTTCTTTTATTTTTCAGCCATAATTCTCTTGTTATCATGAGCTAAATTTATTTTTTAGGGTTATTATTTGAACTCAATATATGAGCTTAATTGTTGGATCTTTTTAATATTGATTTAAAACTCAATTCTTCATTATTCAAATTATTTATTCTTAATGCTTCATTATATTTGATTAATATTATGATGCTTTGGTAATACTTTAATAAACTCGGAAGAGGCATCATTGTATTTAGACCTAAATAATTTGATGCATGATTGTAGAGTAACATTCAATGTTATATATGTAAGCTTCGAATTTGGATGGGAATATACCTAATTAGCATGTATGGTCAATAAGACTTGTTCTTAATGAATCTTAATTTATTACTAGTACTATAGGAATATAGGTATTTGGTAAATTATGATATACTTGCATGACCTTAGGATAGGCTTGTAAATACAATAGTGTCTTGACCAATAATAAGAATTGATAGATATAAATATTAAAAGGATTAATATTTAGAAACATATTGAAGGATATTAATTAACCCTATACTTTTTCTATATTGCTATTTTCTTATTTTATTTGAGTTGTGTTATTTATTTTCTGCACTTTTATTTTAATTAAATTTATTACAAAATTAAGATTTGATTTTTCTAAATAATTAGAAGAAAGATATAATTGTAGTACTTGGTAGAAAATAAAAATTATCCCCGTGAGTTCGACATCCAACTTTATAAGTCTTTTTATTACTTGTTACAATAATGTATACTTGCACTTAATTTTAAGAGAAATATCGCATTAGTGGTCATTATCAATTGATCATAACATTATCATTGTGAGTTTATCACATTATTTCCAATACTTGTGATTATTTTATAGCAATAATTTATGTTTATTTATGAGTTACATCCATATTTAATCATGCTTACATTATACTTATATAAAATTATCATTTCTTCCTATCTCAACATATTTATGGTTTTATTAGTCCATAATAAATTAACCATATGTCATGTTGAGATTGAGCATTTATAGCAAATAATCTTCACCAACCTTGAAGACATCAACCTGTGGTGCACATTATTTCATGGTGCATAATGATCCATGACAAGCTTTGCAAGGATTCGAACGACTTGCAGGTTTGCTTATGAAATTAATCCTTTATTCAAATTCATTCATATTCTACACACTTTAAATATTAAATATATTCATCACATACAAATAACAAGAAAATCATTACTAATGTAGTAGTTACTTTTAGATTATTTTTCACTCATTCCCAAAATCCTCAAAGCAAGTGGTGAAAACACAAAATGGACAAGCGATAAACTCGTACGTCTTTCAAAGCCTATGAAGTCTCATTTCAACAACACAAGTAAACCTTTTATAATCAATAAGATATTTCCAATCAACAAGTCATAGCTCCCCTAAACACGATACAACCAACAACTCACCATAAGTTGTTGACTGAGTCTCAACAATGCAGTAAAATCTTAACGCATAAGCTGTATAAATGGAGCAATTTTCTAAAGCCATTGCACAACAACAAAGTTACTTGCAAGAAGTTTTGAAGTAGAATGAGAAGTTATGAGTTCTACTACGCAATGTTGCAGGTCCCTCAAAAGTGTAAATATTCTACACAGTAATGACCCAACTTTAATGCAACATATACCACATTCGATAATGCCACCACAAGCAATTCAACCAGTGAGACATCCAAGCTCGAACTTATAGGAAACACAATAACCTCAAGTTCGTTTCACAACAAAGTTGCCAGTCTACAATACATCACCACAGGTCCTCCTAGCTGTAATCACACCAACAATCCCTATTATACCAACTATTAAGCCATCTTACACGGCTTGCTTGGGAAAATAAGCACTAAAAGCTTGTGTGCAAGAGATATTCAATCAATGCTTGCAAAGTCATCAAATTCATGCCCCTAGTGCATCTTAATTTTTCACCACCTAAAAGTTACAAGAGTGCCTATTCAAAGAAAAAATTAAAAGTCAAAAGAAGCCATTTTATTTCATATGCCTCACTTAAGAACCTATGAAGGCAACACTAATCTAATAAGCCATGTGTACTCATTATATCAGATTGTATCTCTTGATGACTATAGTGATGCACTTAAATACAAATTGTTTCTTTTTACATTGACCGGTATTGCCATAACGTGGTTCTAGATCTTGCCTCGAGATCAATCAAGTCCTTCAATAGCTTCCGCAAGTTGTTCGTCATCCATTTCCAAATAACTTACCAATAGCAGATCAACGTGTTTGACTTAGCTATTGTGCAACAAAGACCCAAGAAAATATTAAAAGACTATGTCAGGCATTTTAAAAAGATGTATATGTAGATTAAGAACTCTGACGATGCCTCTCCTCCAATTGTATTCTTCAAAGGACTACTGTCAAACACTCATATCTATAAAAATCTCATGGGACAACCTTCTAGAAGCATAGTAAATTTCTTTCGTCATGAAAAGTCTTTCATTTATGTAAAAGAAGACCGACTGAGCAAAAGTCACAAGATGACAATAAAGGTTGTGACTCAATTTATTCCTTTTGAGGCCCTAGAGCAGTAGCCCAATGCTAAACTAAATTATAAAAGAATGGCAAGATCTCCCCATTCACTTAGAAGTCATTGAAGGAGATCAAGCTTTAATAGTCTATAAACACATGAGCTGCCCCTCAATACTTCAGTAGAGAAGATTTAGATGGATAACAAGCATAAAAGATTATTTTATAATTTGCCACCAATAAGAACCTTGACTAGTTAACGAGATAAAGTAAAAATATGCTTAAACCACAACGATTATAGGCACAACACTAGTGAATGTAGATCATTGAGAAGGTAAATTAAAGACTTGGCACGCAGAGGTGCTCTAGCCAAGTATATTCTCCAAAGTGAAGCATCTCCCTCATTAGGTAGTCATGAAAATAAGTAACAAAGCATTTTAACTCCTAATATTGCTCATAGAAAGGCAAAAATCATAGCTCATCCATAACTAAACATATTGTGCATACATGACTAGATCTGATAATTACAAGGATGCTTACTTAAGTGACAATTGTAAAGAAGACATTGATGGATGCAATGGCGACACCATTATAGAAAGAATGTTTGAAGCTTTCAAATAAGTAGTAAAGATTAATATACAAGCATCTCTTTAAAACAACTTTGAAGAAGCAGTAGATGAAGTCTTTGATAAGGGCAAATTTGTCATATATTTTCTCATGTTTTTATTTTGATATTTTATTGATTTGTGAGAATAGATGGCTATTTAAGTGCTTTATTGTTATTTATAGGGACTTGAACAAAATTTAAAGAAATGATGCAAAAGGAGCAAAAATAAGGACTAAAATATAAAGTTTTCAAAGTGTCCATCGCCCTAGCACTATGAGGATTATCGCCCCAGCGCTAGAATAGTGATCGAAATAAGAAAAATGACCTGTTGAAGTCGCATCTGGTGCCCCAGTACCAAACAGTCACCTCTCTAGCCACGGGTCAGTGCCCCAGCGCCATCAACCCACCGCTCCAGCGGTGAAGCCTTTTTCACATGTCGCCCCAGCGAATACTGTATAGTGCCCCAGCGGTAACGCGAGTCCTAGTTCGACGAGAATTGAGATTTTCAAGCTCATATCAATTCCTATAAAAAGCCACTCGTTTCTAGTATCTAAGAATGATCCGAGAGCACCCAAGACACATTTAAGAACACTAAAAATACAGAGCACAAGTCTTGGAGAGCAATAGGAGTTTAATTGAAACAACCTTAGAGAGAGATTCAAGGTATTCTTCGGCATCAAGAGTATCTTAGGCAGCGCAATTAAGAGCAATTTGACGTCTATATTAATTTGCTATTAATTGTATCATGATTTTTATTATTATTTTTAGTGTTGTTCTCTTGTAGCCATGAGCTAAACTAATTTTATAGGGTTAATACTTGAACTCAATATGTGTGCTTAATTGCCATATCTTTTGAATATTTAATAAACTTAGATGTTTGTTATTTAAAATACTTGATCTTAATACTTCAATATATCTTACCAATATATGGTGATTGAGTTGGTAATATTGTTGATAAACTCGGAAGAGGAATCATAATATTTAGACCTAGGTAATTTGATGCATGATTGTAGAGTAACATTCAATGTTGTATATGCAAGTTTCAATTTAGGATAGGAATATACCTAATTGGTTTGTATGATCAATAAGACATAATCTTAATGAATCTTAATTTATTATAAGTACCATAGGAATATTGGTATTTAGTAAATTAAGGTATACTTGCATGACCTTAGAAGAGGCTTGTGAATACATTAGTGTCTTAATGAATAACAAATACTAAGAGAGTTAAATATTAGAAGATTAATCATTAGAAAGCATATTGAGGGATAGTATTAATCCTAGGTTTTTTCTATATTGCCATCACATAATTCTCTTGCATTGTGTTTTTACTTTTATATTTTCTATATTCATTCTTAGATTTTTATTTTTCTGAATAATTATTAGAAAGACAAAATTTTAGTAATTGGTTAAAAAGAAGAAATTATCTCTGTGGATTTGACATCCGACTTATTTAGTCCCTTTATTACTTGTATACGATAGTGTATACTTGTACTTAATTTTAAGATATAAAAATATCGCATTAGTCTTCCAATAGTAAAAAACTCTTACTATCAGCGGAAGGCCTGATAATAAAAGCCTCAACAAGAATGAAAAGTGGCATGAAGAAAGAAAGCTCACCCAAGCTAGACTGATGATAAAGTACTATCACCAATAGATGTAGTCATGTCCGTCTATCAAGCAATGATGAGTGGATCTAATTATATTGGGTACTTAGATGAATATTTAGTGGGTATTTTCTACCTGCATAATAACCTACGGGTGATTACTCTACAAATATCTAGCTATTGCATCTTAAAAAGTCCTAATTGATGGTGGAAGTAATATGAATATTATATTTTGGAGTACTTTTTAAAAGATGGGCTTGGAAGAAACAGAGATTATATGAGCAAATCACCAGTGATTGCTTTCAATTGAACCAAAACACTACTAGTAGTGTCAATTCTCTTGCAAGTCACGGCAACTTAAAGAACCCTGATGGTGAACTTCTTGATATTAGATGCTCCCTCCGGATACCATGCCATAATAGGTAGATACTGGATCCATTAGATGCATGAAGTAATGTAATATCCAATCCCTATTAGTAGTATTGGCGCCTAGATTTTGGTATAGAACAAATAAGACACCGTAGGGTTACTCGATTTTAACCCTATTAGAAATATTTTCTTTATAGTGCATGTGAGAGATATCAGACCTAATTTGGTAATTTCACACTTGATCGGTGCGCCGGACGACCCTAAAATATTTTTAGAATTTTTCTCTATTGGCTTGGAAAAGAAAATTCTAATTTACTACATGAATTTTCATTTAAGGGTTATGAATGGAAAAAGCCTTTGTTGAGAAACATAATCCATATATTAGAGAATGGACCAATTAGAAGAAATCTCATGGATTGCCAAGTTGGAAGTTCTAGTAGTTCTTTGGACTATTCCAACTAGATAGTCACAAATGAACTAATTACATAATTAGTTTTCAACTAATGGCAAATTAGTAATTTTGAGAAAGTTGAAGGGCAAAATGGTAAATAGAGGGAGGACTATAAATAGGTTGGAAGTGTGTAGAATTTTGAAGATGATCAAAAGCAAACACTTAGAACAAAAGAGAGAAAATTCGAGCTTGGAAAGGGGGGCTGCTACAGTGACCTTTCAAGTTTTGTTTTCATGAATTTTCATGTGTAATCAAGCCAAATTAAGGTTACAAACCAATCCCTAAGCTCAATTGAAGTCTCTATTAGAGGAAATTCAAGAAAAAGAGGTAAGAAAATCATCTTTTATGAGTTTGATAAGTGAGAATTCAAGAATGTGTTAATTGATGTTCTTATGTGTATTCTTGGCTTAGATTGAGTTGAATTCTAGTTTGGAGCTTAAAGGAGTCATCAATTTGAAGAAATTGGCAAGGTGAGAATTAGGGTTTTTGGTGATTATGTTGTAGAGATTTCAATTGATTGTAATTAGGGCTTTAGAATGAAATTGGCATAATTTTGTTGTAATTGGAACAAGATATTGAGAAAAGGAAGGTGTTGGAACCTAGGGTGAAATTCTGCCACTTTAGGGAAGTTAGGAATTGAGTGGTGTTTTGATTGAATTGTTGTGTGTAAATGATGCATATTGTGAATTGAATGTATATGGTTGATGAAAAAACCCAAAAATGAAGAAAATGGGACATAATTGTCCATGTTGGAAAGGTGAAGGGCAAGTATGTCCAATCAAATTATAAGATGTTCAATAATTTTCAGGGCGCCGGATGGTGAGTTAGTTTCGATTATGGCTCCGTAACTAAAATCGGGAAGTAGTTTACATCCGGGCTTTGTATGCCGATTAGGGCATTTAGTAGTTAAATGAGATTCTAGTGTTTGATTTGGTTCTAAATGTCATCTATGGCGCGTAGGTGAGGATAATCGAGAGCGTTAATGGGAGCAGGAATTGGGAGAGAAATTGGAGCGCGGAGCGGTTGTGCAGGTCTCGGAACGCAAGCTGCTGATTCTCCTATCGCCGAGTAGTGGGCTGAATCCAAAGATAATTTTTGTACATGTAAATGTGCTAATAGCACTCTTTACTTTATGCATAATAGTTGTAGGCATGTATATTTGTAAGTATGTGTTGAATCAAGAAGAAGAGATTTCCAGTTTATGATGATCGTTTTTGCTTTTTTGATTATGCTTATTTTGTGATTTACATGAAATAATTAAGTTGTGTTGGATTTGATTTGAAAAGGACCGGAGGTCCGAATTGGTAGAATGGAGATGTGTTCGAATTAAAAGTGAAATTTCTTTGCAAGTTTATATGAATTTTTTGAAAAACAGAAGAAACTCTGTCCGTTTGTTTTTAAAACTAAGATGTCGTTTTCATGTATATTACTAGATCTTCTTAGTAGTAACAAGAATTAAAAAGGGGTTCGCCTCGCGGAATTCCTTAACTTACCCAGTTAGGTTCGGAGGAACTTTCGTCGGGGTGCCCGGCAGGGCCGCTGGGATCTATAGTAGAGGGTCTCATGTCGGGTCCTGTCAGAGTGGTATCAGAGCACGGTTTTTGAAGTTTTAGTTAAAAAGTTCATTTTTAGAATGAGATTATTGAAATTGCTTGCATATTTTTCTAAGTTTAGAAATTTGAATTCTTTGCATTTGATAAACATTTGCATCACTAAATTTTTAGAAAATATGCATCGTCGTGGAGGCCCACGTACTAGGAAAGCAATTGCGGAGGCTTTTGCACCTGAAGAGGAGCAGGGAAATGAGTCAGTAAATGTTCCTACGCCTCAGACTCCTCCTGAATCATCTCAACCCGCTGAGCCAGAGGGTGGAAATGTAAATATAGCTCAAATGGCCCAGATACTAGCAGCGGCGATCCAACAGCCGTGAGAGACCGGAGTGTCCATTGAACGAGCCAAAAAATTGGGCGCTAAGGCTTATGATGGAACCGGAGATCCCGAGAGAGCTCTATCTTGGTTAGAGAACAATGAAGAAATTTTTCAGGTTATGGGATGTACGAAAGAGCAGATGGTGGTATACTCTGCATTTCTATTAAAAGAATGAGCGAAGGATTGGTGGAAGGCCTTGCAAAGGAAAAACGCCGATGGGGTGTCTTGGGCACTTTTCAAAGAGGAATTTCTGAATATTCTACCCCAAAAGTTATAAAGATGCGAAGATAGAAGAATTCTTCAAGCTCGAACAGGGTTCCCTCTCGGTGGCTGAGTACGAGAAGAAGTTTTTCGAGCTCCTTCATGCCGTTCCATTTATAGCCGATAATGAAGAGCAGAAGGCTAACCATTTTGCAGTGGGTCTCAATCCACGAATCAGGGCGTACGTAGTATCGGCAGCCCACACTCAGTATGGATCATTGGTGGAAGCTGCAACACGGGTTGAAAGAAGCATGACGGCCATTCCTAAACCGAAACAGCAGGGTCAGAAAAGAGACTGGTCAGGTAGTTCTCGAGGAGGACCGAGTAAATTCCCCCGAACAAAGGAGAGATCGTCATAGTCCAGCAGTCGAAAGCCAAGCCAAGGAGCTCAATCCAGCCAAGCTTCCGTTCGGCAACCATCCGCCGGATTTCGAAGCACTAAGGAGAGTTGGAAGAATTTCCCGGTGTGTAATAGATGTGGCAAGGCCCATCCGGGAGATTGTAGGAAGGGGACTACCGGGTGTTATAAGTGCGGGCAAGAGGGTCACTACATGAGAGATTACCCGAATGATGGAGCTAGCAGCAAGCCAGAAGATAGACCACCAGCTCCAAGACAAACCAGCGGCGGTCGAGGGCAGATTCGAGGAGGTCCCCAATTCAGAAGATCGAGCGGCGCGAGCCAACCTGGTAGGGGCGCCGGTCAAGGAGGATCATCCGGTGGATCACAAGTGAAACCGCATACCCAGGCTAGGGTATTTGCGGTGACCCAACAGGAGGCGGATGCGGCCCCAGAAGTTGTGACAGGTAAATGTCAGTTTTTGATCGAAATGCTTATGTACTGATAAATCCTGGAGCGACCCATTCTTTTATTTCTGTGGAGTTTGCTGCAACCGCTAGTATAGCACCCCAGTTATTAGATGGCGCGGTAGTAGTGTCTCTTCCTACTGGAGACTCCATTGTAGCAGAAACGGTGTATAAGAGTAGTAAAATAAGTATTGAAAGCCAAGAGTTTATGGCGGATTTGATTGTGTTGGCCATCAGTGAGTTTGATGTGATTTTAGGGATGGATTGGTTGTCTAAATATCGAGCCTCAGTGGATTGCTTCCGGATAGAAGTTAGATTATGTAGCCCTAGCAGAACGGAAGTTATTTTCCGCAGGGTGCGGAAATCACTTTCCCCCAGCATGGTGTCGGTAATGAAGGTAAGAAAGATGCTTCGGAAGTCATGTCAGGGTTACTTAGTCTATGCCATAGACGTAAGAGATGGTGGAATGAAATTGGAGGATATTTCGGTGGTGAGAGAGTTTCCGGATGTATTCCCCGAGGATCTTCCGGGATTGCCTCCGGATAGAGAGATAGAGTTTAAAATAGAAGTAGCCCCTGGAACACAACCAATTTCTAAAGCACCCTACAGAATGGCTCCTTCAGAATTGAAAGAACTGAAGGTTCAGTTGGAAGAGTTGGTGAATAAGGGTTTCGTTAGACCGAGTACTTCTCTTTGGGGTGCACCGGTTTTGTTTGTGAAGAAGAAAGACGGAAGCATGAGATTGTGCATTGATTACCAGGAGCTGAATAAAGTAACGGTGCGTAATCAATATCCACTTCCGAGAATTGATGATTTGTTTGATCAGTTGCAAGGAGCCAGAGTATTTTCCAAGATAGATCTGAGGTCCGACTATCATCAACTGAAGATCCGGGAGGAAGATGTTCCTAAGACGGCCTTTAGGACCCGATATGGGCATTATAAATTTTTGATTATGCCTTTTGGGCTGACTAATGCCCTAGCTGCTTTTATGGATCTTATGAACAGAGTTTTTAGATCCTATTTAGATCGGTTTGTGATAGTATTTATTGATGATATATTAGTTTATTCAAGCAGTGAGAAAGAGCATACAGAACATTTGAGGATAGTTTTGCAGACCTTAAGGGAGCATCGGCTATATGCCAAACTTAGTAAATGTCAATTTTGGCTAGATAGAGTTGTATTTTTGGGGCAGGTAATCTCTGCAGAAGGGGTAGCAGTAAATCCCCAGAAGATCGAAGCAATAGTGAATTAGAGACAGCCTACGAACGTGATGGAGATTCGTAGTTTCTTGGGTTTAGCCGGATATTATAGGAAGTTTGTAGAGGGATTCTCAAGGATAGCCGCTCCTCTGACTAAGTTAACCCGGAAAGAAGAGAAGTTTGTATGGTCGGAAGAGTGCCAGCAGAGCTTCGAAGAGCTAAAGAGAAGGTTGACGTCGGCCCCTGTGCTTACACTTCCGTCAGGGAATGACGGTTTTACCATATATTGTGATGCTTCCAGGCAAGGTCTAGGTTGTGTGTTAATGCAGAAGGAGAAACTAATAGCCTATGCTTCCAAACAATTAAAGAAGCATGAACAGAATTATCCTACACATGACCTAGAACTAGCTGCGGTAGTTTTTTCTTTAAGAATTTGGAGGCATTATTTGTATGGGGTTCCTTGCAAGATCTTTACGGATCATAAAAGCCTGCAGTACTTATTCACTCAGAAAGAATTGAATATGAGGCAGAGAAGGTGGCTGGAGCTTATTAAAGATTATGAGTGCACCTTGGAGTACCATCCAGGAAAAGCTAACATGGTAGCAGATGCTCTCAGCAGGAAGCCTGTCAGTTCAATAGCTCACTTGAAGGTCGCATATCTATCGATGTTGATAGAATTGAGGTCTTTAGGTGTAAAATTAGAATTATCAGATTCGGGAGCATTATTAGCCACATTTTAAGTCCGTCCAATACTTTTTGATCGGATCAAAGAACTACAGACTCAAGATCCACAAGTAGTTAAATTAAAGGGTGAAATCGAGTCCGGGCAGCGGAAGGATCTTTCAGTGACCGAGGATGGTGTAGTAACCTTGGGTCGGAGGTTATGTGTTCCGGATGTAAATGAGTTAAGAAGAGAGATTATGGAAGAAGCTCATTCTTCTGCGTATGCTATGCATCCGGGGAGCACAAAGATGTATCGTACCCTAAAAGAGCACTACTGGTGGAAGGGCATGAAGAAAAATATAGCTGAATTTGTCTCGAGATGTCTAACTTGCCAACAAGTAAAAGCGGAGCATCAGAAACCTGCAGGGCTCTTGCAACCCCTTCCAATTCTGGAGTGGAAATGGGAAAGAATAACGATGGACTTCGTGGTAGGACTTCCGCGTAGCCAGAGAGGCAATGACGCAATATGGGTGATTGTTGATAGACTGACGAAATCTGCTCACTTCCTACCCATTAGAAGCAGTTGTTCTTTAGATAAATTAGCCCAGTTATACGTAGATGAGGTGGTACGACTCCATGGAGTTCCCGTGTCCATTGTGTCAGACAGGGATCCACGGTTCACTCTCGATTTTGGCCCAGTTTACAGAAAGCTCTAGGTACAAAATTAATTTTCAGTACGGCCTTTCATCCTCAGACGGATGGTCAGTCGGAACGGATAATTCAGACACTTGAAGATATGCTTAGAGCGTGTGTTATGGAGTTTAAGGGGAGTTGGGATACTTATCTGCCGCTAATAGAGTTCGCCTACAATAATAGCTACCAGACTAGCATCGGAATGGCACCATATGAGGCATTGTACGGAAGAAAGTGCAGAACTTCAGTTTGTTGGGATGAGGTAGGTGAAAGGAAGCTGATTTGCCTAGAAATTGTCCAGATTACTTCGGAAAAGATTCAACTTATCAGGCAGAGATTGCAAACAGCTAATGATAGACATAAAAGTTACGCAGATAACAGAAGAAGAGACTTAGAGTTTGAGATCGGTGATAAGGTCTTTCTAAAGATATCACCATGGAAAGGAGTACTAAGATTCGGGAAGCGAGGAAAGCTGAGTCCCCGATATATTGGACCGTACGAGATAGTTGAAAGAGTTGGAAAGGTGGCATATCGTCTACGGTTACCCGAAGATTTGGCTAGAATCCATGATGTGTTTCATGTTTATATGCTTCGCAAGTATATAACAGATCCTTCACACATCCTAAGGGAACAACTAGTAGAATTGAACGAAAACTTGACCTACAAAGAGAAGCCTGTGCAAATCCTAGACCGGAAAGAGCAAGTCCTTCGTAACAAAAGCATTCCCTTAGTTAAGGTGTTATGGATGAACCATGGGGTAGAAGAAGCCACGTGGGAACGTGAAGATCAGATGCGAGTCCAACATCCTTACCTCTTTGAGACAGGTATGATTTAAATTTCGAGGATGAAATTTTTTATAAGGAGGGGTGAAATTGTAATATCCAATCCTTATTAGTAGTATTGGCGCCTAGATTTCGGTATAGAACAAATAAGACACCGTAGGGTTACTCGATTTTAACCCTATTAGAAATATTTTTTTTATAGTGCACGTGAGAGATATCAGACCTAATTTGGTAATTTCACACTTGATCGGTGCGTCGGACGACCCTAGAATATTTTTAGAATTTTTCTCTATTGGCTTAGAAAAGAAAATTCTAATTTACTACATGAATTTCCATTTAAGGGTTATGAATGGAACAAGCCTTTGTTGAGAAACATAATCCATATATTAGAGAATTGACCAATTAGAAGAAATCTCATGGATTGCCAAGTTGGAAGTTCTAGTAGTTCTTTGGACTATTCCAACTGGATAGTTACAAATGAACTAATTACATAATTAGTTTTCAACTAATGGTAAATTAGTAATTTTGAGAAAGTTGAAGGGTAAAATGGTAAATAGAGGGAGGACTATAAATAGGTTGGAAGTGTGTCGAATTTTGAAGATGATCAAAAGCAAACACTTAGAACAAAAGAGAGAAAATTCGAGCTTGGAAAGGGGGGCTGCTACAGTGACCTTTCAAGTTTTGTTTTCATGAATTTTCATGTGTAATCAAGCCAAATTAAGGTTACAAACCAATCCCTAAGCTCAATTGAAGTCTCTATTAGAGGAAATTCAAGAAAAAGAGGTAAGAAAAGCATCTTTTATGAGTTTGATAAGTGAGAATTCAAGAATGTGTTAATTGATGTTCTTATGTGTATTCTTGGCTTAGATTGAGTTGAATTCTAGTTTGGAGCTTAAAGGAGTCATCAATTTGAAGAAATTGGCAAGGTGAGAATTAGGGCTTTTGGTAATTATGTTGTAGAGATTTCAATTGATTGTAATTAGGGCTTTAGAATGAAATTGGCATGATTTTGTTGTAATTGGAACAAGATATTGAGAAAATGAATGTGTTGGAACCTAGGGTGAAATTCTGCCACTTTAGGGAAGTTAGGAATTGAGTGGTGTTTTGATTGAATTGTTGTGTGTAAATGATGCATATTGTGAATTGAATGTATATGGTTGATGAAAAACCCAAAAATGAAGAAAATGGGACATAATTGTCCATGTTGGAAAGGTGAAGGGCAAGTATGTCCAATCAAATTATAAGATGTTCAATAATTTTCAAGGCGCCGGATGGTGAGTTAGTTTCGATTATGGCTCCGTAACTAAAATCGGGAAGTAGTTTACATCCGGGCTTTGTATGCCGATTAGGGCATTTAGTAGTTAAATGAGATTCTAGTGTTCGATTTGGTTCTAAATGTCATCTATGGCGCGTAGATGAGGATAACCGAGAGCGTTAATGGGAGCAGGAATTGGGAGAGAAATTGGAGCGCGGAGCGGTTGTGCAGGTCTCGAAACGCAAGCTGCTGATTCTCCTATTGCCGAGTAGTGGGCCGAATCCAAAGATAATTTTTGTATGTGTAAATGTGCTAATAGCACTCTTTACTTTATGCATAATAGTTGTAGGCATATATATTTGTAAGTATGTGTTGAATCAAGAATAAGAGATTTCCAGTTTATGATGATCGTTTTTGATTTTTTTATTATGCTTATTTTGTGATTTACACGAAATAATTGAGTTGTGTTGGATTTGATTTGAAAAGGACCGGAGGTCCGAATTGGTAGAATGGAGATGTGTTCGAATTAGAAGTGAAATTTCTTTGCAGGTTTTTATGAATTTTCCAAAAAACAAGGGAAACTCTGTCCGTTTGTTTTTAAAACTAAGATGTCGTTTTCATGTATATTACTAGATCTTCTTAGTAGTAACAAGAATTAAAAAGGGGTTCGCCTCGCGAAATTTCTTAACTTACCCAGTTAGGTTCGGAGAAACTTCCATCGGGGTGCCCAGCAGGGCCGCTGGGATCTATAGTAGAGGGTCTCGGGTCGGGTCCTGTCAAGTAATGTACACCCTGCACTAGAAATAAGATGCAAAGTTAAAAATGGCTTAGGAGTAGCTACTATCAAAAGAAATCAGCAAGTAGCAAAAAGGTGATATTATGTGAACCTAAAAAAGGAAAGGAATGTAAGTACATTTATATCCTTATTTGTATTAATGAAGATGCAAGATTCCACCAAATAGCAATTACAGCAGGTTTCATAGAGGACCGCCGAAAAAAAACTAGAGGGCACAAAGGAGTAAAGAAGAGCAAAAAACAAAAATAAATGTCAATGAAGTCGTAGAACTGCAAGATGAAATCGTATAACTGCATGCTAAGGAATTTGCTCCCCAAAATAAAAAGAAAATTCCTCTTGATCTAAGAAAACGCGACTAGTTAAAATTGAGCCTGCACAAGAAATTCCTCTAGAAACTCTAAAACCAGAACGCAAGGCTCTTATAAAAACAAAGTTGCAAGAAGAATATATTACTGAATTAATCAAACTATTAAGAAGCCACTTACCAGGGACCGATGACCAAAATATTCAAGGAAATGCTGGGTGAAATTATAGAATTTCATATTGATGATATGGTCGTTAAGAGCAAGAAAAGAGAAGTTCACTATTAGCACCTACAAAAAGTGTTTGATACAATGAAGAATTACTAGATGAGACTCAACTCAGTGAAACGTATGTTTGGCGTGACTTCAGTAACCTTCTTAAGGCACGTGGTTAGTCAACATGGAATCAAAGTCAACCATTCTCAAATCAAAGCTCCTCAAAGATGAAAGAACTTGCGAATGCAAAAGAAGCCCAAATGTTAAAAAGGCAAATGGCAATGTTAAACAGATTTATATCCAGAATGTTAGATTAATGTAAGCCTTTCTTTGACATCATTAAGAAATATTTTAGTGGGAAATAGGGGCCTAAACAGTTGAGAGCCTACCAGGAACTAAAGAAGTATTTGGCAACCTCGTTAATTCTAGACGCGCTAGAGCATAAAGAACCATTCTTCCTCTAATATTGGTATCTGATATCGCAGTAAGGGTTGCCTTATTTGTGAAACGAAAGAATCAGCAGCACCCAGTTTATTATGTTAATGGAACTCTGATAAACACCATAGTTTGCTACACTAGAATCAAAAAGTTGATACTCGCTTTGTCACATGTAGTAGAAAAGTTAAAAAAATTACTTTGAAGCCTATAAAGTAACTGTCTTAACATCCTACCCGACTAGAACAATCTTATTGCATCTGAATTTGATTGGGCAAGTAACCAAATGGGCAATGCAACTAAGCACTCTTGATATACAGTACAGACTAAGAATAGCTAAGAAGGGGCAAGTTATAATAAACTTATTACTTGAGTTTAATATAAGCTATAAAGATAAACTGGCTCCAAACAAAGAAGAAGTTAAGCTTGATCAAGCCCCATGGCAAGTCTTTGTTAATGAGTAATCAAACTAATTTGGTACTGGAATTGGTGTTTAGAAAATAGCACCTAAAAAGATTATGATAGAAAAAAAAACCCTGTAACTTAAATCCCAAGCATCGAATAATGAAGCTGAGTATAACCCTACAAACAATGGGATACTAATAGAGCAAAAATTGCATGTGAAAAGATCCAGCTTATGACAAATTCCCAGTTGGTAGTCAAACAATTCTTTGGTGAATATAAAGCCAAAGATGAAAGGATAAGGCTTTACTTAGAAAGATGTAGGAACTCACATAAAGGTTTTAGCACTTTGACATTATTCAAGTTCCACAATAAGCTAATGAGCAAGCAGACAAGTCTGCAAATGAAGCAAGTTGATAAAGTCTGAGAAGTGGCAGTCTTTAGAATGACAACTTACCAATAACAATTGTAGAGACAGAGAAAATAATCTCTGAGACTAAGGTAATTCAATCAAGGCGATTGGGTCATGAGAAATGTAATGGAAAATATAAGAGGCTTGAATGTTGGAAAATGTTCCCCAAATTAGAAAGCCCTTACCAAGTCAAGGCAAATAGTTAGAAATAGTGCTTACAACCCAGTAAACATTGAAGGAAATGATGTACCCAAGTTGTGGAATGTTATTCACCTCAACAGATATTATAAGTAAAAATGACAAGCTAATATTCGCATGTAAAAGTAAAGGCATGCTCTCTTCTTTATTTCAATAGTAGTCACGAAACTTTTTGTCCACTATTTCTCTGATGAAAAAAGTGTATGGTTTTATTCGCGAAAATATGTGTGGTAAAGATATCTAGTAAAAAAAATTAATAACACACAAGATCACCAAGATACGAAAGATATCGCAGCACACAAGTTGTCAAAAACATTTAAAGGAGAAGTAAGTTGCCAAAAAAATGCAAATTTACAAGAATTCCACAAAAAAATACAATAACAAAAGACGACAAACATATGTCGCACCATTCATATTCAAAAGACGATTATGCAAGTTGTCTAAATAAAAAAGATGCCAAATATATGTCGCACCATTCATACTTAAAAAGACAATAAATTGCACAAATCAAAAAGAAAATAAGCATATGTCACATCATTAATATGTAAAATATGACTAAATAAATTGCACAAATAGAAAAGATGACAAACATATGCCGCGCCATTCATATTTAAAAGACAACTGAATAAATCACACGAGTTGAAAAGAAGACTAAAATGTGTCGCACCATTTATACTCTAAATTAATTACATAAGTTGTACAAATAAAAATAGAAAGGAAGACGATTGAAATATATTGCATTATTTATAAATAAAAAAAGACGACTAATTATGTCGCACTCTTATAAGTTAAAAATGCCACATCCTTGTGACTAACTTTATCACATCGTTATAAATAAATAAAAAAACAACTAAAACATGTCACATAAAAAGCAAAAAGATGATGTAAAATTATGCAGCTAAACAAACTAAGCAAGAATTCAGCTAGATAAGTCGCATAAATAATATAACAAGCTGCCTATACCAAGGGAATAATAACAAAAGAAAAAAAGGAAAAAGAAATGCTTCTAAATAATAAGAAAGTCCTTTTTTTTATAAAAAGGAAAAGAAAATTATAATAAATACTGCTCACTTCAAATATATAAATAAGCCATTTATAGCATACCAATGGCAATTCTAAAAAAATAAAAATATTATCATCTATAACTAATTAACTTGAGATAAAATTATCATCATCACTCAAACAAACATGAAAAGATTTATATACCAATCATTCTGTACAAAACAACAAATAAATAAACATATCTAAAAAAAGGTGAAGTGTAGCATGATATATATACAATAAAAAATATGTACGTGTGTCCTCATAGTATGACTAAAACAGGTTTTCACATCCCAAAATAGACCTAAAATAGGCTCATATATATTTTAAACTAAAAAGGTATACCGAAAAATAGGCCCATACAATCCAAGTAAGCATATAAAGAAGTCTACAATGCCTTAAGGCATGCCTAAAAAAAAACCCATAAAATACGTCACTAGGAATGAAGACCTCCGTGTCATCTAAGCAGCTAAAAAAATAAATCTCCAAAAGAAAATAAGTCATATCCGAGTACCCATATCAAACAAATGTCCATGAAAAGAGTATCAATGGCCAAAGTATAGGTTGAAATATATAATGTATATGTAGAAAACAAAGCATGTGAAATCAAGCATCCTTAGATAAAGAAGTCGCAGCAGGTGCATCATAAAAAATAAAGCCTCCCTCTTGTTTTCCAAAATCCTCAAGAAAAAAGAAAAAAATGAATATGAAAACTAGAACAATAACAAAAAAACAAAGCATAAAGTTAAAAAGGAATGTTATTAAACAATGTCTCAGAAGAAGGGACTTTAATATCGGCAACATCACGAATAGGTGAAATATCACCATCATCAGACCCCAAATTAGAAATATCAATCGTGTCACTACCAAGATCGCTATCATCAAGGGACAACTGGGTCCGATATTGAAGTTTGCATTGCGCATATGCATTTTGATCGTGGGTATCCCAGCCCCTCTTATACCCTTTAGTGAAAGACGCAAAAGAAAAACACTGATAACTGTCAACTTTCCTCAAGTGGCTGTCCTTAAGTCACAGAACTTGAGCTATCTTATAGCAAGTAGTTTCTTAAAACTTTGTTGCAACTTCGCGAGCTCTAAACGACTAATAGTGAGTTTGTCGTCTTTAGTTTTAAGATCTGCGAGTTGTCTAAAAGCTACATCATCTATCAGTTCCTTATCCTTAGCCAGTAGATCAGCTTTGACTGAGATATTGGATAACTTATGACGACAAGTAGATAAATCACTAGTCTAATTATTTATAATATTCTTTTTTTTATTTTGTAAGTAAGGAATCCTTCTAAGCATTCACGAATTCAGAAACGACTATTCGTGATTCCTGATCTAAAACATTTTTATTAAGAGAATCAGTAAACTCTTTAGAAGAATTCCTAATAAGCTTTTGCCTTTAATAGCTCTTAAAGAGGCAACACATTCTAAAAAAAGAAGAAAGTATTTTGTTAGTATCAAATTGTGTTAATTTACTTGAATTGGCTAAATAATGGCATGAGATAACAAATCATAATAAATAGAAAGTGATAGCTTTGTCTTATCAACTGAAGTACGAAGTGAAGAAGCTACAGCTAAACTATTACGACCATTAAAGAAAATTGATTCGTTGACTTTGATTGAAGTTGAATCTTCCTTTAATAAAAAAGGAAGAATCGTTCAATAAAATATAGGATTCGATCTCTGTTACAACCATTAAGGAAAATTGGGATTCCACCTCTATCATAACAAAGAATCGTTCAATAAAATATGGAACGAAGAATCATATTCATTGAATATAAAAGAATTAAAAATTACTCGCAAGCTTACATCGTTAATACTCATTGAAGGGACAGTACCTACAGGAATGGTAGAACTAGTAGTAGGAATACTGGTACTCGTGTAAGCAGTAGTACTCACAGATGAAATAGTACTCATTGAAGGAACAGGCTTGCTTTGAGTACTAGAATGAACTTGCTTACCTTGGGAACCTACATATGAATCTACAAATAAAAATATACATATAGTAAAAAATCAATAAAAAATAAATACATATAATCCTTTAAATAAAGAAAGCAAATACAATAAATAAAATTAGAAGAATTCAAAAAAAACAAACCTTTGGCATCGAAAACTTTTTGTAGCTTTGCCTTTATGAATGAATCAAGCGAACAAAAAAAGGTGTGCTCAGATATCTTCTTGGATAAGTCAAAAGAAACTTAAGAAATGTCAAGATATTTCCTATTTAAAGAAGCTTTTTAAGATATTTTGCCTAAACAAACAAAAGCAAGTATATTAGTGGACAGCAAGAAGGAAGTTGAAGAAAATAAATAAAGAAATAATAACAATAAAGTACCTAAAAGGGCCAGAGTATCGAAAGCTGCCACACCAGCATTAACCACATCTACTTCTGAAGCCATAATAGTCTCATTTGAAGATAGAGTTGCATGTGGCGTAGAACTTGTACCAACTCCTTTACTATAAGCTTCAAGCTGCACTTTCTTGGTAAGCCTAGCCTCTTGTCTCTTAGCAAAGGGATTTATTGTAGGAGTAGATTTGTTCCTCGTAAAATGAGGTCGTAAAATGAGGACGCTGATAAAGGCATATTTGACATATTTTTTTATTTTTTATTTTGATATTTTATTGATTTATAAGAATAAATGGCTATTTATGTGCAATATTATTTAATTATAAGGACTTCCTCGTAAAATATATACTTATTGCCCTAGTGCCACAAAAATTTTCGCCTCAGTACTGGAATAGTGATCAAAATAAGAAAATCAAAAAAATGATTTGTTGAAGATACGTATTTTTGCCTCAACGCTGGCAAGCCAACGCTCCAGCGACAGCCCAGCGCCCCAGGGCTATACCCTTACCGCTTCAGCGATATGGCCTTTTCAACGTAACGTCCCAACAACATAATGATAGCGCCCTAATGGTAGTGCAATTCCTGACCTAACAAGAATAAAATATTTCAAGCTTAAATCAATCCCTATAAAAGGTCACTCGTCCCCAGCTTTTAGAGAGCATCAAAGAAAATCAATGACATATAGCACAAGTCTTAGATAATAATTGGAGCATAATTGAAACAACCATAGAGAGAAAATCAAAGTGTTCTTTTGCATTAAGAGTTTCTTAGGCAGCGCAATCAAGTGCAATTCGATATTTATATCAGTTTGTTATTTATTGTATCATGTTTTCTTATTATTTTTGCCGCGATTCTCTTGTAGTCACGAACTAAATTTTATTTCTAGGGTTAATACTTGAACTCAATATATGTGCTTAGTTGTCATATCTTTCTAATATTTAAAAAAAAAAACTTAATTCTTTCATTATTCACATTACTTGTTTTTAATGCTACAATATATCTAGCTAATATTATGAATGAATTGATAATATTTTGATAAATTCAGAAGAAGAATCATTATATTTAGACCTTGGTAATTTGATGCATTATTGTAGAATAACATTCAATGTTGCATATGCAAGTTTCAAATTAGGATAGGAATATACCTAATTAGCATATATGATCAATAAAACTTAATTTTAATGAATCTTACTTTATTACAAGTACCATAGAAATATAGTATTTGGTAAATTAAGGTATACTTGCATGACCTTGGGAGATGCCTGTAAATACATTAGTATCTTGATCAATAACAAGAATTAAGAGAATTAAATATTAGAGGTTTAATCATTAGAAAGTATCTTGAGGGATAATATTAACCTTAGGTTTTCTCTATATTGCTATCTTCCAAATCTCTTTACATTGTGTCATTGCTTTTATATTTTTGAAGACCATTCTTAGATTTTTTACTTTTTTATAATTGCTAGATATATATAATTTTAGTACTTTGTTAAAAGAAGATATTTTCCTTGTGGGTTCGATATCTGACTCTTTTGTCTCATTATTACTTACATACGATAGTGTATACTTGCACTCAATTAGATGATATAGAAATATCGCATCTTCTTTTAGATATAGAAATATCCAAAATGAGAGGGTACAACACACTCTTTCATTTTTAAAACATCTTCTTTTTCCCTCTAAACTAGGGCCTAAGCCCTCAAAAAGAACAACAACAGAACAAGATCTGACAAATGCCATAAAAGAGAAAATAAAATCATGAAGTGATTGCCTAGCAGATAAAAAAAAGCTTCGGAACAGAATTCTAAATAAAAAGAAATTAAAATCATTAAAAGAATAAACATTAAAGTCACACCTAGCAGTAAGTGATTCAGTAATAATGTTGTGATATCTGGAATACCATTAAGGAATTCCATTCCAACGAGGCCTTTCCTTAAAAATTCTAATAAGATTCTCTCGGATGGCCAGCCTCTCCCAAGAAATTGAAAAAGGATCTATATTTCTCTTTCAAAGATGAAAGGGTATCATCACCCAAGATGGGATAATAACTTGAATTTACTAAAAATGAAAACAAGAAAAAACTTCAATATAAAAAATAGAATGAAGAGTTAAAAGAATAAAAAAGAATACAAAAATATAAAATACAGCATATAACACAAAGGAATAAAACAAAGATAAAAAAAAAAGTAGAATTACCTATATGATTCTCATATAGTTGTGGGATGTGATACTACCGCATCTTCTTGTAGCACCATTTACCATCGATAATGACCGGTTTTCTTTCCAATTAGTCCTAGATCCAAGAATGTCAACAATAATATTTAGACTCTAAATATATGGGGCCAAACGAAAAGTACCGTAACCTACCCCCTTTAGATGAAACAAAGTAATAATCTCCCAAAGAGAATGAGCTATATTACAGTAAGTAAAGGAAAGAGCTAAATAGGCAGACCATATCCTAAAAATGTTTGGATTCACTATAATAAAAGGTAGATGATGTATGTATAAAAAATAGTGAATATCAGGATGATGAGGAAACGCAATGGCAAATAATTATTCCTTATACATATAGATTTCACCATTGCACAAACCCCCGCCTTTAGTGTAATCTATAAACAAGTCAGGAGTGGGCTTATGTACACCTTTCAGTAAGTCAAGCATGGCATATTCTTGCTGTGGTTACTCACCATAAACATACTGTAAAAAAAAAGAGGTAGCGAGAATAAAAATGAGTAAACCAAAAACTACCTCATACTACTTCTCACAAGCAGGAAAATATAGTGCCAAAACCTCATACTACTTCTCACAAATAGATAAAAGTAAAACCAAAAAGAACATCCAAACTGAGCCTTCTTTATGTTTAATATAGATAGCATTAAAATATCTAATAAAAATGTTCCCAAAATATCAAAAAATACATAACCCAAAATAGTTCAAAATATCTCAAAAGCAAAACTAAAACAGCTCATCCAGGTAGCATCTTGCCATAAATCTGAGAACGTGACCCTCTATAATTAGAGCTAACTAAACAAGCATGCTGATAAGTGCATTTTATACATTATATTGTATCTTTTTTAAATTTGATAATTGCTTAATTTAAATATAAATACATGGATTTTTATGTATATTTATTTCATTTTGTAGGTTTCAAGTTAATGAATCTATTGAGATAAAAACTTAAAGAAAACAAGCAAAAGACCAAATATGCTACAGTGCCGTGAACATTACATTCTACAATGTTGTGCTACAATACTCGCCAGGGTTTTGGCGCCCAAACACCAAAACGGGCTCCCATTAGCAAAATGGTTGGTGGCACCCAAGCGTCACCACCTGTTTTAATACTCATTTTCTTGTCCTAATTTGAAATCTATAAATATTACCCTTTAACTATTTCTCAAATTATCAAAGGGGAGCATGAAATAAAGAGAGAAACTTAGGTTTTTAGTGAGAGAAACACATTGAAACTTGAATTAAGGAAAATTATTGAAGATTAAAGACTCCAAAGGCTACTCAAACTAGTTCATTCTTCTCTCTCTATTTCATTTACATTTATTTCTAGTTTGTAATTGTGCTTTGTGTTGATTTGAACATGAGTACTTTTATAAACATTTGGATGAATGTAATTGAATATTTCACTATGGATTGCTAAATTATATGTTCTAAGGCTTGATGGAACTCTATTGAACTCTTTGTATTGATGCTATTTTGTAATTAATGACTATTTGATGTTTATTCATTTATACTTTTTATGTGCTTAATGCTTTTAATTATATTGAAAAATGGATTGGATGAATTAAACATTTGGGTTATATGCTTATGAAAGTTTAATCTATATGTTAGTTGTAAAAAGTATAGCTTTGAGTTTGTTGAGTTGGGAAACTAATGAACTTAGGGTAGTCATATAAAGGTAGCTTAATGCGTGTATGTATAATAAGTTAGATAGGGATATCAACTTAGTTGTATATGTATAGAGTCTCATTCAGTACTCGGGAGAGGGAATGAGATTAGTCTTAAGCTCTTGATTAATGAATGCATTAGATTAGTTGTTAATCACAAATAATAAAGGGCATAAAAACAATAGATGGAAATCAAGTTCCTTTAATTTATCGATTTACTTAGTTTAAGGAATTTTTAATTCCACAATTCACTTATCCTTTAGGTTGCCAATACCGTGGTAATTAGCACTAATTTAGGACACAATTTTTGTAGGAATGATATTCACTCATCACTTTATTACTTACTCACAACTTGTACACTTCCGGTTATAATTCGCATGTGTATAATTTCGCAAACACATGCAAAGCCAAACTAATACAAATACCAGCATATAAGCCATGAAGTACATAATTGCACCAGCAAGCATATACTCTCCCAAAAATAAAGCAATCAAGCATTATCCTGAGAAATTCTCAAAATAACAACGTTAAGTATATAGAATTAAATGCCAAGAACACAATGAAAATCAAATGTCTCCTTAACTTAATAACAAACACACTTCATAACACTTCATAATGACAGTTCACTGTCATTAAGTCCACTACCACCATCAAGAATCTAAAGTATACTGCCTCATTACACAAAATAGCACTTCCAAAAAAATGCACAAAAGCAAACTGGGTTAGGCATTGCACTGCTACCAACAAAATATCAAAACAATATAATTTGTCATCATAGTTCGACAATCCATAAGAAACCCTAAATCAACTAAGAGCAAACAAAGATAAATGTAATATCACAAACTACATGACAAACCAAATAAATATACAACGTAATTCAATTAGGCATTATATTGCCACCAAACCAAACACATTACTCCATACTACACAAACAAAAAGTCCATCATCTTAACAAGGGATAATAACAGACTCCTCCAAAAAATCTTAAAATCAAACAAACCTAGAAAGCACAATACTACAATCTCATTACAAGTCAAAGCAAACATCAAAACAAAATATATGTGATAGTAAATAAGAGTAAAAAATAATATTAGAAAAAGAGAAAATAAAGTACTCACAATCTAAAAACGATCGCCGAAAAGAGAAGTGAGCTGTCCAAAGGCCGTTGCTCACCCGAAGAATGCACCACCAACGTTCACTGAAACAAGACCGCAAAAATAGAACGACCACAAAACGGTCGCCCACTTGTTGACTCAAAGTTAAAAAATCTACCATCTCACCGCCGTCTTACTTAGTCACCAGGTGCCTAAAATAGAAGACAAAAGAAATAAAATAACCCTGGGGAGATGAAATGACAAAGAACGGGTAACATGGACAAGAGTAAGAGTATGCAGATGGGTCAGTTCATGTGAAACGTGTCAAGGTTACCAGGCAAAAAGTTCAAAAATATGAAAGAGAAAAGAAGAAGCTTCTTGACACAAAGAAATAGACAAAAGTTAAAAGAGAAAAGGATGTTCTTTTAGTTCAAAAATGCTCTTTCTGTTATTGGGAAGCCTAAATCTACTTTAAAATTTTCAATGTACCCTTTTCATAAGTATTTTAGTTGCAAGTTTAAGTGTAAGGAGCATAAAAGACCTGGGCCGATGAAGAAAGACGGGTCATAGGCTAGCAAAGGACTAAAAGAAAGAAGTTGCTCACGGGCTATGAGTCCAAAGCCATGAGAATAACATGGGCCGAAAATATCAAAGTACAAAAAGACATGGTCCGAGATAAAAACAAAAAAACAAACAAACAAACTCAAGAATCTGAGTCCAAACTTAATGCTTGAAGATTAAAAAGAGCAAGACTAAATATTTGAAACAAGTAATTTGAAGACCAACTTTTCAAGGAGTAGATTTAGCCTCCATAGTAAAATTCCTCTAGAAATTAAGTGTAAAATTTATTATATTTTTCCTACATTTTTCTTGTAAAATTAAAATTCTTCAATGCATTGTACTAACTCTATTTCACAATTCTTGTGAAATATATAAGCGGAGCTATAAATTATCTAATCTGTAATGTATATAAAAACATTTTTGTACAATACCCATTAAAGACAATATTGTAATTTTTTTACTTATAGGCTCCCTTTTCACTATAAAAGGTTCCATTAGAGCCAAATTCAAAAACAAAATTCATTTTTTCTAATAAATCTCTTTCACTTTAAAATTTTAAATTCCCTCTATTAAAATACTAATTCTCCTTGAGATTATTGAATCAATGGAACTCTAATAACTTTATTTTAAGAAAAATTGGTGACTCTTCAAAAGTCACATCTTCAATCCTTAATGTCACAGTGCTCAAAATTAGTACTATAACACTCAGATAAAAGAAAGAAGAAAAATTTGATAAGGCACTGTAGTGCTCATCTGTAGTATTATGATGCTCATTTTTTAACATTGTGATGCTCAAAAAAAGTTTTTTATTAAGCATCTCTTTTTTTTTTCTTTTTCTCTTCTTGATTATTTTCATTTACTCTATACTTTTGATATCCATTAGTTATATAAAATATTCTTACAATTTTCAACAAGTAACTTTTGACTTAATTTCATTTAGACAAATCATTTTATTTCAGTGTTCAGATGAGAAAACAAACATTCTAATTGTCTGAATGTTTGAAACAAATTTATATTTAGACTTTAGACAAAAAAAAAAAAGGACCTGAGTTTGTTTCTATTATTGTAAGAATAATACTACACTTAACATAATTTGTATTCAAATTTTATATTCCTACTATAACATGATATTCATTGATAGGTGAAATGTAATTAAGATATCAATAATGCAATTAAAAGTCGTGCCACACCTTGATTTGTGCCCAATCAGTCGAGGTACAAAGTTGGAATACGAAATATATTGGGGCAGCATTATGATTACTGTAAACAAGCTTGTTAATTATTTTTAGGGGGGTTTTAAGAGAAATTACTAATTACCCCCTACAAATTTTAAACTTGCCAAAAACCATTTTATAATTTCAAAATCGCTAGAAACTCTCTTGATGATGGATTTTTGGTAATATTAATATTATACTTTTTAAATGATATCATAAATTTTTTATATTAAATTAATGTGTCAATTAATTATTAAATGGTGAAATAGTGTAACTTCTAAAATTATTTATTATAATATTTTACCAAATAATCACTTGACACATTATTTAAAATAAAAAATTTTGAGATATTATTTAAAAAATATAACATTATTTTTTTATTAATATTCACAATAAAATAAGTTTCAAACACTCTCTTTATCAGGAGGATTTTTGGTGTTTCTAAAACTATAGAAAACTTTTGGTAATTTTAAGAAAATAAATTAAGGTAATTGGTAATTTCCTCAGTTTATAAATTAAAAGCAATTGAATTAATTGAATGCAGATGTGTTTGAGTTTCTATAAGGTGGGCTATTTCAATTTTGCATTGCATGCATACATTATGTTGAAATGGGTTAATCGACTTGAATGTGTACAAACTGTATATGTCGAATTTGTTAAACAACTTACATTTTTTTTGTAAAATCCCATATTTCACTAGTGATAGTCGAAGCATTAAGCTTGGTTTAGGCTTTAACTCTTTTAGCTAGGACTATGTCAATATGCTAATGCCTTGTAACTTACAAATCATGGATGTAAGACATATTGGTTTCAACGAGGATACTAAACCAATTTTTAAAATATTTTCTTAAACATGTTAAACAGAAGATAAAATTCATTACTTTAAGTAGGGGTGGACAATTTTGGGTTCGAAAATTTTTGACTCTTACCTGAATTCGATCAGGACGCAAAAATGTGTCCCAATCGAGACACATTTCGAGTCGGGATAAATTTTGACCCGACCTCGAGTCGGAAAATTCTAATTTTTTTTGAACAAAAATTATTTTGAAAAGACATAACTTTGATTCAGGTTCGGGACGGGTTGGGACAATTCGGGATGGTTCGAAACCGGTTCAGGCTTATTTGGGACAATTTGGAACCGATTCGGGCTTGTTCGGAATAATTCGGGTCGGGACAATTCGGGTTCGGGACAATTTAAAACGGTTCAGGTCAAGTCGGGTTCAAGACGGTTCGGGTTCGGGATGGGTTGGAAATTTCCATTCGGGTTCAAAAAATTATCGAACTAGACCCGTCTCGTCCCGTTCGGGACAGAATTTTTTGTCCCAAACGAGTCTCAAAACCATTCATGTTCCCGTTCCGACTCAAAATTTTGAGACGAGTCGGATTCAAAAATAATGCTCACGCCTACCTTTAAATTCAATGCTTTAACTTTCTCTCTCCTACTCTATGTTATTTGATCAAAAGAAACTCCAAAAATCTCAATCTAATCACAATTTTAAAAAAAACAAAAAATTGGAACCTAGTGCATAAGAGTTTCACAAAATTGCAAGAAAGTTAAAGAATTTTTTTTTAATGCAAAGTTGATTAAAAAAATATCTATAATTCTAAGTGAAATAAGAATTCATAAATTAGTATTTTAATTTATATCCTAAGTGAAATAGGACTTTATAAATTAATATCCTAATTTATATCCTAAGTGAAATAGGACTTTATAAATTAATATCCTAATTTATATCCTAAGTGAAATAAGACTTCCTAAACTAAATCCCACTAAGTTTAGCAATAATCTAAGACATCCAAAGCCTATATAAAGGGTCTTAATTGGCTTGTAAATATATCATAAGAAGTCTTAGTGATATCTTAGTAATTACAATATATCTTAGTGATCTTTGTGATTCTTAATGAGAGAAAACTCTTAAATTACAAGTGAGAATAATTTAGAGAGTTCTTTGTGAGTGCCTTGTGATACAATAATAAGAGAGCGAGATCTTGATCCGCCGTAGAAGTAGACAAGTTGCAGAACTACATAAATTCTAATTATTTTCTTCTATTTTCTATCTCTAATTTAATCTTAATTACTTTATGGCTGTGTTATATATATAGGATTATTACTTCCACTTTAAAAAAATTGGTATCAAAGCTTAGTTCAAAGAAAAGACATGATTGCACCCAAGTATGAGGTAAAAAAATTCAACAGGATAAATAACTTTAATCCGTGGAAGCTCAAGGTGAAAGCATTGTTAGTGATCTAATGATTATGCTCAATATTAAAGGGGATTGCAGCTCTTTTCAATGAAAAAGAGAAGACGTTAGAGTTATTTAAGATTGAAGTAAAAAAAAGAGACATTCAAGAAATAGCTTACAGTTTAATCGTTCTATCATTGAGTAATGAAATCTTAAGGGAAGTAGCAGATGAGAGTACAACAATTGGTCTATGGAAGAAGCTTGATTCTCTTTACATATGAAAACCATTGGCCAACATGTTGCATATAAAAAAGAAGCTGTATCAGTTGTCCATATTAAAGAGAACACCGATGAAAAACTATATAAATGCCTTTAAAAAGATCATTATTGATATTAAATCTATCAATATAAAGATAGAATATAAAGATAAGGCGATCATCTTGCTAAATTTACTTTTGTGAAGTTATGAGAGCTTTATTGATATATTACTCTACGCCAGATGAAAGACTATATAAATGCCTTTAAGAAGATCATTATTGATATTGAGTCTATCAATATGAAGATAAGGCGATCATCTTGCTAAATTTACTTTTGTGAAGTTATGAGAGCTTTATTGATATACTACTCTACGGCAAAGAGAGTTTAACGATGAATGATGTGAAATCATCATTAAATTCAAAGTTATTGGGAAAGTAGATTAAGAGCAATACAAAAGGTTTATCTGCAAAAGGAAAGTTCTCAAATAGAGATGGAAAGAAGAAATGCTCAAGATTAATTCTATGACTCCTAGGAAGTGCTATTACTGCAAGAAAGATAGGCACTTCATAAAGGACTGTCCGAAGAAGAAAGTACAAGGCAAGAAAAAAGTGAATGCTACGTTTGCCTATGATGATAACTACGATAATACATAGACTCTAGTCATTACTGATGGCAAGAATACTAAATATTGGGTTCTTGATTCTTGTTGTACTTTTTACATGTGCCAATATAAGTCATGGTTTGTAAATTTTCAGTCCATTAGTGCTAAGGTGTTAATGGCCAATGACGTTGCTTGTCAAGTGATAGGAATCGGTACTATTAAACTTAGGTTGCATGATGGGTGAGTGAGAGAATTGCTAGATGTTAGGTATGTTCCTAACCTTAAGAGAAACTTGATCTCACTAGGAACCTTAGATTAGAATAGGTGTTCCATCAGGATTAACGGAGGGATTTTGAGAGTACTAAAGGGTTTCATAGTTGTAATGAGAGGTGAGAAGCCTAAAGGTGTTTATAAGCTAAATGGAGAGGTTATAAGTGGTTATGCATTATTCTCTATAGATGATGAGAATAGGTGTTCCATCAGGATTGACGAAGGGGTTTTGAGAGTACTAAGGGGTTTCATAGTTGTAATGAGAGGTGAGAAGCGTAAAGATGTTTATATGCTAAAGGGAGAGGTTATAAGTGGTCATGCATTATTCTCTATAGATAATGAGAATATGCAAATAAAGTTATAACATTTTAGACTAGTACACTTAGGTAAGAGAAACCTAAATGAGTTATTTAGTCAATAAATATTTGGTGATTATAAGTTCAAGCCATTAGAGTTTTATGAGTATTGTGTGCTAGAGAAAGCACATAGAGTAAGGTTAAGTACTAATGAGAATGAGACTAAGAGAACTCTTGACTACATATACTCGGATCTTTGGGGACCAGTGTAGGCAGCGACTTATGGTGGAACTATGTATTTTCTCCATTTTATTTATGACTATTTGAGGAAACTGTGGGTATAAGTGTTAAAAAGTAAGGATTAAGTGTTTGACACGTTCAAGACTTGGAAGGCTCTTGTTGAAAATCAGACAAGCAAAAAGGTGAAGAGGCTAAAGATTGACAATGGCCTTGAGTTTTGCAATAGAGAGTTTTGTGCTAAACATGAAATTGTAAGGCATAGAACTGTGAGATTAACACTACAGTAGAATGATGTAGCTGAGAGAATGAATATGATTTTACTTAAAAATGTTAGATAAATGCTTACCAATGTAAAGATATCCAAGATGTTTATGGGTAAAGTTGTGATGGCTACAATTTATTTGATTAATATAAGTCCTTTATCGACGATAGACTTCAAGATCCCAAAAGATAAATAGTTTGGAAACTCTCCCAAGTATAACCACCTTAAAATATTTGGTTGCCCAGCCTTTGTTCATGTGAAGTAGTGGAAATTAGAACTTAGAACTATCAAGTAAATATTTATAAGGTATCTTGAAGGTGTGATAGGATATAAGGTATAGTGTAGATATTTGACACTACTAAGGAGTATCATAAATCGTGATGTGACATTTGATGAGACGATGATGTTGAAAGCCTCCTAAGAAGATGAGAAAGATGAACCTGCGCCCAAAGAAGACTTAGCACCCGAGTTAATTGATGTTGAAGTAGAGTCTGGTTATAGATCTGATATGCTCCAAAATCAGCATTTTAATAAGAAGATCCTTAATGTTAAGCCAAAGACACTGGCGAATTTCTCCACGTCTACCCAAAAAAAGACTAAAACTTTTGAGATGGAACTGCAATAATGCCAGCTAGCTAAAAATAAGTTAAGGAGAATGATTAACTCGCCAATTAAGTGTGGCCAAGCAGATATGGATGCTCATACCTTTAATTATGCTTATACTATTGAATTTGATGAGCTTAAAATATATGGTGAGGTTATAAAAAATGAAAATAATGATAAATGATAGTAGGTCATAGAAGAAGAGATTAGTTTTCTTATGAAGAATAATACATAGGAGTTGGTAGAGAGACTTTAAAAGAAATTAGTGGAGTACAAGTGGGTGTATAAAGATAAAGAGGGGATACCAAGGGTAAAGCCTATAAGATTCAAAGTTAGGCTAGCTATACAAGGTTTTACTTAAAGATAGGGAGTAGACTTTCTTGAGATTTTTTCTCCAATCATCAAATATATATCCATTAAAAATTTGTTAGCTATGTGTGCAAACCTTGTTTACATCTAGAGCAGATTGATATAAAGACAGCTTCTTTACATAGGATCATAAAGAAATGATAGACATGGCATAGTCGTAGAAGTTTGTAGAGCAACGAAAAGAAAAGAATGCTTGTTTACTGAAGAAGTCATTATATGGGTTAAAGCAATCACCTAGACTGTTGTGTGAAAGATTTGATAAGTTTATGATGATTTATGGGTTTAATAAAAGTAAATGTGACAGATATATGTACTTAAGAGCATGACTAGTGAGATGATGTATTTATTTATGTACGTAAATGACATGTTTGTATGTAAAAAAATATAGAAGAAATAAAGAAACTCAATAAGCAGTTGAGTGGCGAGTTTGAAATGAAGGATTTGAGAGTAGCAAAAAGGATATTAAATATAAAAAGAAGAGATTTTATCTTCTTGTTACAACAACGATATATACTCAAGATCCTAGAGAAGTTTGGTATGTCCAATGCAAAAGCTGTTTCCACACCTTAACCATGTATTTCAAACTTTCAGCATCACAATCATCGACATCCAAAGAAGAGAAACTATAGATGAATAAAGTACCATTTGCAAGAGCTGTGGGAAGCATCATGTATGCGATAGTTTACACGAGACCTGATAGATGACAAGCTGTGAGTATGGTAAATAGATACATGACAAATCTAGGTAAGGATCACTAGCTTACAGTGAAATAGATTTTGAGATATCTCAAGGGAACGATAGATCATGAATTGATTTATAAAAGGACTGAGAATGAGAATGAAGTGGTAAGAGCATACGTCGACTTATATTATGCAAGTGATCTAGGCAAAAAATAATTATTGACGGGTTATGTATTTACAACATTTGGATGTAGTTTGTGTTAGAGATTAATTCTACAATATGTGATTGCATTGTTTACCACAAAGGCGGAGTACATAGCTATTGGTGAAGCTATAAAAGAAGCTGTGTGATTGAAAGACATATATACGGAGATAATGGCTATTAAAGATGTTAACACCAGTGCATATTGTAATAGCCAAAGTGCCATACACCTAAGTAAGCATAAAGTGTTTCATGAGAGGTTTAAACACATTGATGTGTGACTCCATTATATTTGAGAGATTGTCCAAAGTAGTGTAATTAGTCTAATGAAGATTAAGTCGTCTGAAAATCTTGCTGATATGTTGACTAAGCCACTATCTTTAGTTAAGTTCGTCCTATGTAAGGACTTAAGTAGAGTCACTACTATGTGAGGATGACCGAAGATACGGAGATAAGAAATCTTAGATGCTTCGTGTATGATTTTGAATCAAAGAATGAATTTGTAAAAAGTTAATCAAAAAAATCATCAATAATCCAAATAAAATAGGACTTTATAAATTAATAACCTAATTTACATCCTAAATGAAATAAGACTTTATAAATTAGTATCTTAATTTATTTATTAAGTAAAATAAAACTTTTTAAACTAAATCTCACTAGGTTTAGAAATAACCTAAGATATTTAAGACCTATATAAAGGGTTTTAGCTGGCTTGTAAATACATCATAAGAAGTCTTAATAATATTTTAGTGATCACATCAAATTTTAATGATTTTTAGTGAGAGAAAAAATTTTAAATTACAAGTGAGAGTAATTTAAAAAAAAATTTATGAATTTTTGAACTCTTTCTTATAAAAAGCATATTTTATAAGTATCTTATAATATAATATAAAAGAGTAAGATCTTAATCTACTATAAATATAAATAAATTATCAAATTACATAAATTCTATATATAATTATATTATATACTTAAAATTATTACGTTTGCTACAGTATTTTTTTTTTCTTTTTATGATTGCAACCCTGTCTCTCTTTTCCGCTATGCTTTCCTTTTGTTTCAATAACCACACAAAATGAGAGAAATCTTTTGTAAGAGTTCAATCTCGCTTACCATAAATAAGCATAAATCTATTTTAAAAAATAACTCTCCATATTTTAATAGAAAAGAATGATAATCTCATTAAAGGAATATATGACTTTATTTTATTCCATAATTAAATCTCATTTAACTTGTACTTCTTATTGACCAATAAAATTAATCGATAATTCATGTAAACTTCGTAGAGAACCACAGGACACGGGAATTGGTTTCCAACCAAGTTCAACAATTTCTACCAAGACCCAAATATTTTAAAATTTAATTAATTACAAGTTATTCCACCAAATTGTGATTGCACTCTAATTTGATGCAATAATTTCTTTCTTTTGCTGCTGGTAAGGCTGTTTAAGAATGTTGTTTAAGCATTTTAAAATTGTCAAAATTCTTTAGGCAGTTGTGTTAAAAGATGAATATGTTGGAGAAAAGTTTGTAAAACTTTTTAAATAAATAATAAATTTTAAAATATTAATATAGTTTTAATATTTTAAATTATTTTTTTATTATTATATAATGATTATAATATTTAAATTAGCGATTAAATTTATATTAAATATTTGAGAGTTACAAATATTAATTTATAATATTATTATTATTTGGAAATTATTTATTTTAAAATATTTTAAGAGTTGTAATATATTAAATTATTCTTATTAAATATTAAAATTAATTCTAAGAGTTACAAAAAATTTTAAATTATAATAATACTAATTTAATATTATTTTTAATACTTTAAACCTTATCTATCACTATATAAAAGGATGCTAATCATTTTTTATAGAGTGTCTAGAAAGAAAAAAAAAGAGAAATGAAGAGGGGTTTTAAAGATGTGTGTGAATAAAGAATATGCATATGTATAAGTGTATATATACTATTTAAAAGTATACACATTTTCATTTTGTGTTTTGACCAACTTGGCAATAGAGACTTGGTATAATTTTTCGATGATTATGCTCGTCGAGGAGAATGGCTACGAGTATAAGATTGAATCTTTGAGTCATATAGATATTTAGTCTAAAAAATAACTCAATCATTTATATAAACATATATTGTCAAATATTCATAAGATAAGATTATCAACAATCATAATAAAATAAAATATAGAAGAGAGTGAGAAAAATTCGACCTTGAACATATAAAGGCATGCCATAGAGTATTATATGTTTATTGATTGTTATTATATTTGCAAGAGTTGTTAGTGTTATTATTTTATATTGAGTATTTAAATAAAGAACATTGAAACATTATCACATTATTTATTGATTGATTAATTTGTGATCATATCAATTTGACATATGTCAAATATGTATTAACTCTCTAAGTTTAATTTTATTATGTATTAATTTTAATATACATTTTGTTCCTGAAATGTTAATTTATATGTAGATCTTATAAATGTTATAAATAACATTCTTAAAAAATATGCATTCATGGTTATAAATCATCTAGTTCGAGTATATATATATTATAAAATACATGTGGTACTATATTTTATGGGGATAAGAGTTACACAAATTAAAATTTTTGCAAACAAATGTTAATCTAAGTAGGTTAAAAGATAATTTTTGAGCTATTAAATAATTCAAATAATGTGCTAGATTTTTTATATAATTATTTTAATAGTTGATTGTCATTCTATACATTATATGTGATTAAATATTAAATAGTTATATATTTTCTTGCAAATCATATTGCATTGATAACAACTTTACTATTTTTAATATATTTAATTGTGAAATAATTGTGGATAGTTATTATATTTTAATGTTTTTAATTTGACAACTAATATGCATCACATAAGTATATGTGCAAATAAATATGACTTTAAGGGTAATGAAAGTATTACTATGATGGCATGATATAGTTTAAATTATTTATTTCAAGAAATTATAGTAATCTTAAGAATTTTATGAAATGTGGAGGTTTATTAATTATTTATATTATTTATTTTTCATGTATCATTATGAGAGAGTAAAAAATAAAAAAGATGTATATCTATTGCTAAATCGTGAGGATAAGGTGTATTTAAGATTAGTGATAAGAGTTACATAAAATACAATTGATAAGAGTTGTCTATCTTTTGAATTTTACAATGGCCAATATTGCTAAAGCGTGAGGCCTGAGTAAAATGCTAAATAGATCTATTTCCTGCTGTACAATTTAAAGAGTTTAAATTTGTTGTTTTCTCTTTTAAGAGATTTAAGGGATTATGTAATGTAGTGGGAGGGTATTTTAGATTTAAAAATATATAATTTGATTATATCCTTAATTTAAAATAAAAATTAGTGATTGAAATATTTATTTTCTGCTAACATCTCTTATTTTCTCTTGTGAAGATAAAATGACTTCATCTAATCCGTTGACACGTATATTATATGCGAACCAATTTAAAGGCGCAGAAAATTATAGAGACTGATTGATGAATCTGAGAATTGTTTTCAATTTTGAAAAACTTAGATATATGATAAATTAGTGTATACCCACAAGAATTTTTTATGAAATCACCTCTGAGGAGAGGGTGACTTATCAAAAATGGCTAGATTGTAATTTAAAAGTTAAATTTTACATATTTACCTCTATGTCTACAGTTTTGTAGGGGACTGTTGGAAAAAGTTTTTTAAAAATTTTTAAATAAATAATAAGATTTAAAATATTAATATAGTTTTAATATTTTTCAATAAAAATCAAAGATATATTAAAATCATGTGCTATATTTACTTAATTAAATAATGATCAATTGTTTTTAAAAAAAAGTTATAAATGTGTTATATTTAATGTGACACTTATTAAAAAATTTTATGGATGCAGAATACACAATATTAAATTTTAAATTAATAATAATAATATTTAAATTTATCATATTCAATTAGATTATATGTAATGAAAAGAGCAAATTACAACATGTGTTTAAGTGAGATTTATTTCACGCTTAAATTAGAGGGTAAATAAATCATTAAACAAGAAAATAGATAATTTAATTACATTAACAAAAAAAAACTTAATGACTAAAACAAATCAATATTTCAAATTTCTTTATAATTAAAGTGTCTATTTGACCAAATCTAGAAACTAGAGTCATAGGATAAATTATTCAATAAAAAATAAATTTAATTTGATAAATTTAAATTAAATTATTTACTTTTAAAAATAACAATAAAATCTAAATATTATAATTCATAAAATATAATTATTAAATAAAATATAATGCAAGTAAAATAATTATAAAATATAATTTATAAATAAAACTAAATTTTTATAAATTATTGATTAATAAAATTCAATATTACAAACTAAATTTATATTTAACAATTTGATATCAAATATTTAATAATTAAAATAAAATTAAATAAATTAGTTTGATTTACATTCATGTAAAAAAATTAATATTTAAAATAACTAATTATTTTAGTAAACTTTTAACAATTTAACATTACCCAATCCAATCTTGCAATACACCAAATACAACACAATATTAAATATCAATTATTTTCTATCTTATTTAATCCTAACAATTCTAATTCAATCCAATCATATCCTATCCTACATACTAAATAAGTCTTAAATGTTATTTTTCTATTTCTACATCGCTTTTTTGAATAATGCTATGCAGATAATGAAACCTCAAATTTTTTTCCTTCCTCTTTCTTTGATTTTAAATTATGGTATATCAAATTATAAAAATTTTTATAATATAACTTTATCTGTCAATCTATATTATTTTAGGTAAATATTGGTGACATTTAATTCAATCCAGCACTAAGGCCTATACCACTTCTTAAGCAACTCTCTATAAACGAGCTACTTTAGTAAGACTGAGTTTGGGTCCAAACACTTAAACCTCTATAATTTGGTTCAAGAGAGTCCTTCTAATAGGACTCATGTGAGAACACATGTTACTATTCAGTACCGATGTCAAATAACACATCATAAGAGCTCGAGCACTTGCCATGTCATCACAGCCCACCAGCGACGTACATATCAACACAGCACAGGTTGCCATGTCACCCGCAGGGCTCACTAGAGAAGCACCTGGATGTCGTATCATTCGAGTTACAAACCTGAAGACAAGATTGGATAAGAGAATCACCAAGAAGCCAATAAGCTAGTGCCACATCAATAAGCACAAAAACTTTATCTTCTGATGATATTTTGACACTGTTGACATAAGAAGCAGAAGATATTTGAAGTAATTAGGCAGCTTAGCATAAGACCCACTAAGCTTAGGGGGACAAAGTCAGACGACCCCCCTTAAGCTCATAGGTTTTACCAACTCGGACTATCAGCACCAAAAAATTGATCAATTACTAATATTCTTAGTACTTCAAACGTTATGGGAGGTCTAATCACTTTCTTGCCCCTCTCAGTGAAGTTCTCTAAAATGCCACTTGTGATTGGAACTGTTCTTTAACATTAGTTCACCACGTATCATCTTTGAGGAAGAAATCTCTAAGGTGGCACTCTCTAAACTCACATTTATTTATAAATTTAAAAGGTGGTAAGACATAATTTATAATTTTGAATTTTGAACAACTCTTTAGTAAAAGAATATTCTCCTCCTCCTTTCTAAAATTCTTTACACCTTCTCTAAGGTAAGTAAACCTTAAAAAATATTCTTTCATATAACAGTCACTTGACTTAAGCATTGAAGAGATGTCACTTATTGACCTCATTTTCCTTGTGCTCTTCAAATCCCTACAGGATGACCAACTTCCACTTGACATTCAACCTGCTCTCCACTCAGTTTAAGACTCCACACCACCAAAATGAAGCCCTAACTCAACCCTTAATAATAGAAGATCCAAATGAACTCAAACTTTCCAACACTTTTCTCACACCCGTTAGGATCAAGCCCTTTAGGCCAAAAATCAAATGCCCGATCCCAACGGGTGTAACGGAAGTGTTGAGAAGTCCTATATATAAAATAAAGTCCTCTTAACTTAAAATTATAACAAAATATAAAATTGACAACATTAAATATGCTTTTAACTTTGAATTTTCACTGTTGAATTGTACAAAATAAAATAAAAAAATTTAAATAACAATTTCAAATATAAAATTTTCAAATTAAAGAACACACGGATATATATATATATATGATGCTTATTTTTTTATTCAAAATTTAAGCCATTTTTCATTCAATTGATGAGAATAAAAAACTTATTGATTTACCTGCTCTCGGGAAGGTGTTTGTCCAGCGTGTATCAGAAATGTGCATTTGTAAGAAAAAATAATTAATTCTTCTAGAAATAACTTCATGGCATACACAAAATTAACTACAGAACTTTAAGTAAATTACGGTTGGAACAACGAACACATAAATTCTTTAATAATACATTTAAATGTTGTACAGAATTCAAATTCTTCTTTAATAATACATATAAAAGTTGTACAAAAATTAAATTCTTCCCGCACGTGATACATTTTTCTTTTCTTTTCTTTTTTTCTTTCAAGGATAGGATACTTAATAAACAGCTCTAGCATCCAAGAAGCATATATGATATATCCTAGTAGAAAGTCCAAAATCTGAATTACTGCGTGTGCGACATCAGAAAGAATGGTTACTGCAGAATCATTAAAATATTGAACATTTTTGTACATCAGTAACTCTTAATGATCTCTGCTACTGAAGAATATGTCCCCAGGATTGCGCAAATGATACCCAACGCAACAATTGCCGTGCTCAAAACAATCTGATAAGGCCCAAAAGCTAGCATTAATTAAGAAATGACGACTAAAAGGGTACTGAAGTATTATGCACCCCAAACAATCTGATAATGCGACCATTTACACACTTATGCATCATAGGTTATTCATTGAGGTATTATTATATTCTTTGTTAGTGTTTATGTGAACTGTGGAGGTATCCTTGTGAGCTAGAGCTAATAAGTTTCTCCATTAATGGGCATGGATTATCAAGTAGTTTTCCCCAGAAACTATTTCAGCTTCTCTGAAAATGAAATATATCGAAAGAAATTTTGTCCATCGTAATTAGTTGTCAAAAGAATACGTGTCGCTAGAACATGAGATCTAAGAATTCATTGTATCAATTGATTACTCTTTTTCTTGGTTCCAAGGCAGAAAGAAATTCTTTCAAGATGAACTAATGAAAGTAACACCGAGTTAAACTATGCATACCTGTGTTGAAGAAGCTTTCCTCCCCATGATTTTTATGAAACATAAAGCTGGCATAATTACTGCCTGAATAAGAAGCACCAGAAGTAATATAATTAGTTCATATTGATTTAAAGAGGAAAATGCTTAAGAAAATTTTTGGACAGGAAAGAATGAGGGGAACAGGACATTTGGTTGTCTTGCAGACATGTTAACCTAGATAAGAATATATGATTGCTGCAGCAAAATCCTATGAGCTTTTAGGACTACAGAATAGAGGAAACAGGAAAAGTAATAGCTTGCCTGACAGTCATGTTAACATAAAATAAGATTATATCAACTTCCAAAATAAAATCCTTAAAGCCAATAAGACAACAAAGAAACGTAAACCCTATCCCTACGTTACTGTCTTGCAGTTATTAACAAACACAGAAGAACCATATGGGAAAAGAGAACAAAATTTGCATTGTAATTAGGTATCTTGCTAACGAGAATTACCAGATATATTCAATCGAGGTAAAATAGGAAATACAGCTCGTAGTCAAACACAACTACTAGGATACAACTAGCAACCTCTAAATTTTAGCTTCTAATATTCCCATTCAAGCTTAAGCAAATATTTTTTCATGCTTGGAACATAGATGAAGAGATATCGTGGAAAAATAAGTTTGCTAGTCCTATGTGGATTTGGTTTTCTTAATTTAGGACATTAAATTAATTAGAATTACTTATCTTGTAAATATTAGAATTTCCTATTTATTTAAGGTTTGTTTTTTTTTCTTTCTTTGGTTATATTTACAGCCAATAGCTACTTGTAAATACTAATCAGAAAATAGATCAAAGAGTAGAACTTCTCAAGTTTGTGTAAATGGTATTAGATCTAGGTTAGGTAGATAGTAGTATTGGGAAGGCTTTTCTTTTTGGGGCATTAATACAGGGGCAAACAGTAAAACACGGACTGCTAGCAGTTGCTCGTGAGGCTCACATGCTGCCATTCACAGTAGTAGTTTCCTACATTGCCAACTTCACCTAGGAGGATTGCTGACCTATCGATCAATCCTAGGAGATCATCATTGAAACTCTAATTAATCTTCAAACACCTGCTAAAATCTTCAATTGTTACTAATTCTTACCAGCACATATCATGAGTGAGTAAAAGGTCGTTGTCGAGTTATTTTGAATCCTCTCCCACTGATCTACCAATATAAGAAGTCATTGTGATATTATCAAGCCTTTCTCATGTCTAATTTTATATCAAAAGGCAACTTGTCATAGTTTTAAACTTCTAGTCTGTGGGGTAAAGGTTTTGTCATAATCACAAAGCTTTCAGGGCTAATTAGTAAAGAACCAAAAACTTTGGATTTTTTAAATTTTTTTTTCAATCCACCTTCCAATTATACTTAACAGGCTCTGATTTGCTGGATTGTTGAGAATTACCATAAATTCATCAAGTACAATACCAACAAAGCAAATACCACGTTAGGTACTGATACATGAAACTACTAACAATTCAAATTTATAGATTACTACACTTGGGTTAAATGGATAAAATTTTCTCTAATGGTTTCAATCTATCATATCGTTTATACGAGGAAAAAAGAAAGCTTGGATATTTGACAGGCTCTACCAAAGCCAGAAGAAGATGATCCATCATATGCAACTTGGGATTCAGAGAATTTCATGATTATCTCATAGCTGGTAAACTCAATAGAGCCAGAAATTGGTCAAACTTATCTTTTCCTAACAACAACCAAAGATCTATAGGATGCTGTAACAAAAACATTTTCAGACTTGGGGACTTTGGCACAAATATTTGAGATCAGAAGTATGATCTCTGAGAAACTAAACAAAACAACCTTTGTCTAACCAAATATCATAACATCTTAAGATGTCTTTGGTGAGAATTGGATTTATTTTATGAATATAAATGGGGTTGTCTTACAGATGGTGCCTTATACAAAAAGAAGTTAGAAGAAGATCATGTGTTCTAATTTCTAGTAGAGCTAAAGAAAGAATTTGACAATGTTCGTAGTCGTATACTTGGAAAAAAAACCACTCTCATCCATTAATGAAGCCTTTCAAAAGTCAAGAGAAAAGAAAGTAGAAAACTGTTAATATGAGGAGTCTACGCATAAGTAGTTTTGAAACTTCTGTACTCAATAGTACTACAACTAAAACTGCAGCCTCAACAAATACTTAGAAGAATCAAAAAGGGGTGAAGAAAAAGGGAAGATATGGTGTGAATACTACAATAAACTATGACATACTCCAGAGACTTGTTGAAAATTACATGGAAAGCCTAAAAAATATTAAGTCCAATAGAGGAATTCAAGTAGCTGCAGAATCCAAACCAAAACAAAAAGGAGCAGAGACACCTTTATTCAATAAGGAACAATTGTACAAGTTCTTAAACCAAATTCACCCTTATAAAAATTTTACATTCGCTTTAACCCAAATTCAGCCAAGCACCTTGGATCATTGATCGAGGTGAAACAGATTACATGACAAGTATTTCTCATTTATTTCTCATCTTATAGTCCATGTCTTGGTAATTTAAAAGTTAAGATAGCTGATGGTTCTTTGTCATTTATAGCAAGAAAAGGACCAATTATTATTTCAACAAATTTAAAATTAGATTCATTTCTTCATGTTCCCAAACATTCTTGTAATCTTTTGTCTATCAGCAAACTTATAAGAGATTTAAACTATGTTACTAAATTTTTTCTCCCTCGTTGTGAATTTCGGGACCTATGTTCTAGGAAGATGATTAGTAATGTTAGAGAGATTGATGGACTAGATTATTTTGATAGTAATGCCATCACAAGTGGACAAAATCAAGCAGCAAATAGTAGTACTTCCCTTTTGTCAAATATGAAATAATGTTATGGCACCCAAGGTTAGGACATCATAGTTTTTCTTACTTAAAAACTTGTTCCTTTATTAATCAATAATAAAAAAATCCTTTATTATTTCAATATGAAACTTGTCAACTGTCTAAACACCATCGCATTTATTTTCCTTCCTAATTATTTAAAGAATCTAAATCTTTCTCCCTTATCCATAATGATATTTAAAGACCTTATGTGACAAATATTACAAGAACTAAATGGTTATCACCTTTATTGATGACCATACAAGAGTTTGTTATGTATATCTACTAAAAGAAAATTTTGAAACCGAATAAGTCTTCAAAATTTTCATGCAATGGTCGACATTCAATTTTATATTTAAATACAGATTCTTAGAACAGACAATGTAAAAGAATATTTTTATTTTAATCTCGAAGAGTTTTTTTATTGAACAGGGCATTATTCATTATGTTGATACTCCCCAACATAATAACATAGCTGAAAGAAAAATTAATAAGCAGTTGCCCGACCTAATGTGTTTATCTAACGTTCCTAAAATTTTCTGGGGTGAAGTTATTTATAGCATCTTATTTAATTAATTGTATGCCAACTAGAAATTTTGAAGTTCCAAACACCTCTAAACGTTCTTTCTAATATTTATCCTCATACAAAGATTTTCACAACCCTTTCTCCTAAAGTTTTTGGGTGTCTAGCTTTCATCATATCCACAAACACAATAGATCTAAATTTGATCCTAAAGTATTGAATTGTGTATTTATAGAGTATTCACCCACTCAAAAAGAATAGAAAATTCTTTGTCAACGTGAATTTCACTTTTTTGAAAAATCAATTATACTTTACTAAAAACAATCTTTAGGAGCTGAACAAAATTGAAGAGGAAGATTGGGAAAATCCTTTACCATTATCATTATCTATTCCTAGTCTTAATCCTACTGATCCCTATACTGTCAATTCATTATATTCTTCTAGTTCTTGAACTCTTAACTACTATGCCAGAAAATGCCAAATCACTAATAGGGGGAAATACACTACTTGTTAAATCTCAATCTGAGCTACGTGTTTACACAAGAAGGTGAAACTATCAAGATATAGAACAACAACCATCCACATATAGCTAAGGATCAACATTGAACACTAGTAATTTAGAAGCTACAAGCATTCCTAATTCTTCTCCTTTTTGCACAAACAAATAAGGATGACCTTAATGTCCTTACTATATTTAGAGAAGGAACTAATCTTGTATTATGTATCCTTTCTTTAAATATGCATTATATAATAAGTTATCTTCGTCATTTAAAGCTTTTAACACTAGTTTGTTGAGTATTGAAATTTCAAAAACTGTACAAGATGCTCTAATTTTTCTTGAATAGAGAAAGGCCATCTGGAAGAGGTGAAAACCCTTGAAAAAAATTGGCACATCAGAGCTTATGAACTTGCTAAAAGGAAAGAAACTTGCAGATTGTAAATGGGTATTTATGATCAAACATAAAGCAAATGGGTCAAATGATAGATATAGAGCAAGACTTATTGCAAAAGGATTCATATAGACATTTGGCCCAATAGCAAAAATAAGAAAAATTTGTGTTTTATTATCTCTTGCAGCTAACTTAGATTGGCCGTTGCAATAACTAGAAGTCAAAAATGTTTTCTTATATGGAGAATTGAAGAAAGTGGTAAATATGGATTTTCCATTAAGGTTTGAAAATATATGTAGGGTTGAGAAAGTTTGTGTTGACGTATCAAGGAAGGCTCTCCAATCTGACACCACTTGTATCAACTTAGCCACAACTTTAATACCAGTTTGTTGCAGAAAAACAGCCTAAGCACCAATCCCACTTAGGAATTAGCATTACCATTGATTCCATTTGTTGGGGTTTACATGCCCTAATACCTCTTGGCCTGGTATTTAGCACTATAAAATTCTACGCGCTTTGCGGAAGACTTTTTTTACAAGTAAGACAATAATAAACAAAGATAAACCACACAATAGAGACAACAATCACACACACAATGTATAAGAATATACGTGATTCGACAATAACTATCCACATCCACGGTAGATCACTATATCCTCGCTTCATTTATTCAATCTTTTATACAAAAAGAACTCTTACAAGAAAAACTCAAGGAATACAACAATAGATGAGCTCCTAAAGTATCTATCTGGTGGTTTCTTACTGTGTTCTCAAGCACTCCATAGCACTCTATCGTGATTATGCCCAATGTCTGAGCTTCCCTAGCCCTATATTTTCTCTCTTATTGATGCATGCACAATTCTAATGAATTACAAGGGTTTCAATAGTATTAATACTAACCTTATAAACCCTAAACCTAGTTGGAATAACAGTCGCGTGCTTAGAAAGTTCAAAACTGGCTTAAACACGTAATTAGAACCAAACAGGTAATGCTACAACGTTTAAGGTCCAACGCCGAGGCAATGCAACTCGAACCAATGCTATAGCATTCCAAAGCCATTGTTGTAGCATTGAGCATCCTAAAATTATCATTGCATCGTTGAGCAACCAACGCTGTGGCATTTATATATGAGAATGTCTCCACTTGTGTTTCCACGCCCCTCCTCACATTCATCTTCACATTTTGTACCTCTTTTGTTCGGTCATTACATTCTTAACGACATGTCAACTCTTCCTTGGTCTCCAACTTAAAATCAATTTTATCCTTAATTTTTAATCACTAAATTTTCAATAGTGTACAAATTAAAAAGATCTTTATATGGCTTAAAATAGCCTTATAGGGCTTGGTTTGATCAATTTACCAAGTCTATCTGAAGCCATGGATATTCTTAGATTTAGACAGACCACACTATGTTTTATAAACATTATATTAATGGGAAGATTGTAATTATTGTAATATATATTGATGATATTATCCTAATAGGATATAATGATGTTGAATTAGGAAAACCAAAAATCTTATTAGCTAAAGAATTTGAGATGAAGGGAATTTAAAATTTTAAAAATGAATAATTAAATACTTGAATAGTACCATTAAGTACTTGTCACGTGCTTTAAACACGAGTTTTCTACATAAAAAGGAAATGAGATAACATGAGATCGAAAAGAAAATCCCTTACAAAATCATCAATTGGGACATTTTAGCTAAAAGACAAACCAAGTGACATTATCCTGACAATAAGTCATAATACAATGACATGCTTCACCATCCAAGACTAAGGATTTCAAACAATTAATAGTCCACCACTACTTCATTATTACCAGTTACTAAAACAAATATAATTGCAATACAGACTAGCTATCAAGATTGGAGATAGTTTCTAGATTAGAGATCCATTGATTAGAAACGGCATTCCCTATATATAGAAGAACAATCTTTAAACATATTAGAGGAAAACAAAAAGTAGTTCATTTCTCAGATCTTAAAAGATTGTTTCTTGGTGGTTTTGTTATGTTTCTGGCACAACACTCAACCATTTTTACATATGCAAGAGTTCACTTTAACAATACCTTTTTCTTCAATTTTTCACTAGAAAAAAAAACACAGCATCACAGCTCCATTCAAGACAAAAGAATTTCTCACAAAGTATCAGATGAGCCAAGAGAGGGAGCAATTTGGCCATAACAAGAAATAAGAGAGAAATCGATTATTGTTTTTTTTTTTCCTCCACTTAATAAACAAATCTCAACTAAGAGAAAATTTCATGTGGGATAGATCCAACTTAGCATCAATTTTAAGATTCAATTTCAAGACTTAAACAATGATTTAGTTCTTAGACTTAAACAATAAGAGATTCTAGAGAATAAGATGCATGGATGAGTCAAGTGAGAAAGATGACCTTCGAGAATCTACAATAAGATCTTAAAAGTGGATAAAGAATTCTAGGCACTATTGCTCTGGTTTCAACATGATTTAACGATTACAATGGTAAGAAATGTCAATGGTAATATGCCAGTAAGTTTTGGATGTCAATGGCACAATAAAATGTCGACAACTAGAATCAGATACCAATCCTAACTTGGTTTGAGACATAATGTTATCGAAAAAAAATGTTCTAGAACACTAAGATTTGTTGCGTTTCTGATCTAATACCATGTGAACAAAGAAATAAGTGATATAGGTAGAGAGAAAATATAATAAATATATTGTTATTAAGTATCTCCGATGAAATGTGATCACAAAGTGCGAGGACATGCCAAAGGTGGCAAGAGTGCAAAGGTATATCATAAAGTTTATACACTAGCTCAACATGTAAGAGTTGTGTCTCTTATAAGGACAAACAACTAAAGCCAATAATTGTATCTCTTACAAGAGATACACTTGAAATCAAATTCAAACATATGACTGCTAGTTGGTTACTAGATAGTTATGTGTCTTGAAATTTGAAGGATAATTGTCCTAGGTGTCTACAAATATAACCCTAAGGCTGCCTTAAAAAATCAACTACTTCTATAAAAGTAAAAAATCCTCAAATACATATAAAAGAAGTTTATAGATTAAGACAACTCTTTCATGTAATCATTAGCCTCATGGCAGTGTCAGTATCCATTCTAAATTCTTCAATAGTTTCAAGATTCCATTCAGTCTAAGAATGACCAACATAATGAAGTAAACCAAATTATCGTTAATTCTAAGAATTCCCAAAAATTTAATAAAATTTAAAATCTAGTTGATTCAAAAAGTAGAGTAACAACAAGAGGAAACTTAACCCAAAGTTGATTTTACTAAAATAATAACAACACATTTGCCTTTAAGGCTATAAAGACTCATCTTTTATGCTCAGACTTACTAGAGCTAAATTAGGAGAGATGATGGGTAGGGGGGAAGAAATGGTAAAAAAATATTGGGAATTCAATTTGCAATAGATGGTTGGAGCACGAATTCATTTTGGTCATGGTATATGAAATAAAATCCTACAATAGAACTTTATATATCTACAAAACATAAAGGAATTCATTTACAAATCTGGCTGAAACGGACCATTTTTTTACCAAAAGTTTGTGCTTTAGTTTTTAATGCAACAAGTACAAGAAAATAATTCTTAACTGTTGTTAATAAAAATGAAGCAACTTATTCAATAGCATGAGCTGCAATAAGAAATGGTGTCATTATGTTAATGAAAAATGGCTCTGTGGTACATTAAGGATTTGGTCCATTACAGAATTGAGACATCAAGGATTTCAGAATGGAATAAAAATTGGGGAGCCTCCATCTTCCTAAAAGGAATGCCCCTAAGTTGAACAATTTCCATACTTGCAAATGTATCTAGGTGGGATTAAAAATATGATGAAGGTACCTAATATTGTAATCATCATTGATTAAGAATAAGATATATGACTTAAAAGAATGTATCAGTTTAGGATCTGTTTAATAGTAAGGCAGTTACTGGTTATAAATAGGTATTTACTATGAAGTACTCAGATGGATCCTTGGAGAGATACAAGGCCCGTTTAATAGCTAAAGGCTTTACTCAAACGCATGGAATTGATTACTCTGAAATCTTTTCTTTAATGGAACTAAATACAGTTTGAGTACTCTTGTGTATTGCAGCTAACTTTGATTGGCTACTAAATCAGTTAGATGTGAAGAATGCTTTTTTGAATGGAGACTTAGAAGAGGTAGTTTATATGGGCCCTCCACCTAGTTTCACTAAGAAGTTTGGATCTAAGGTATGCAAGCTAAAAAAATCTCTATATAGTTTTAAATAGTTTCCTAGACCCTGGTTTGAGATATTCATAAAGTTTGTTAAGAGCCAGGGATATAGCCAAGGATAATCTAATCAAACTCTTTTCACAAAGAGGTCTACTAAATACAAGGTTTCTATTTTGATTGTCCTTGTAGATTATATAATATTGATTAGAGATGATATAAAAGAGATGAGTAAGACTGAAGCAGAGCTTAGCCAACGAATTTGAGATTAAAGATTTAGGCCAGTTAAGAAGGGTATTATAGTATCACAACAGAAGTGTATTCTAGATCTCTTTAAAGAAACTAGAATGAGTGGATGCAAGCCTTCTGACACTCCAATGAAAGTTAATACTAAGCTCGGAGAGGTTAAAGATGGTGTTCCAGTAGACAAGAGTAGATACGAAATATTGGTCAAAAAACTGATTTACTTGTCATACATACGACTAGACATTGGTTTCGTTATGAGCATGGTGAGTCAATTTATGCATTCTTTATATAAAAAGCATCTTGAAGCGAATTCTTTGTTATCTGAAGGGCACACTAAAAAAGGACTTCTTTAAGAAAAATAAGAAGATAAGGATTGAGGTATATATGTAGATGCTGATTGGGCAGGTTTGATCATTGATAGAAGGTCGACATTAAGGTACTGTACATTTCTGTGGAGTAATTTAGTCAATTTGAGAAGCAAGAAGCAGAGTGTTGTTTATAAAAATAGTGCTGAGCCTGAATTCAGGTCAATGGCTCAGGGACTGTGTGAGGTTCTTTGGCTAAAAGGGTTTTAAAAGAACTTAAGAGGCCAATGAGTTTTCCTATGAAGTTGTATTGTGATAACAAGACAACTATTAGCATCGCTCATAATCCAGTGCTACATGATAAGATGAAACATAATGAGATTGATAGATGCTTTATAAAAGAAAAGCTTGAAGAAGGAATGTTTTGTACTCCATTTGTTCTATGGTTGCAGATGTTCTAACTAATGGCTTGTTGAGATAGCCATTTGAGCTTCAGGTTAGCAAGTGGGGCATGACAAATATCTTCACACCAACTTGAGGGGAAGTATTGGTAAATTAGGAATTTTTTAAGATTTGATTGTTAAAAGATTTAAATAAATTAAGAAAGTCATATCCTAGAACTAATGGAATGAATAAATCCCTAAATGTATGGGATTTTAGGGTTAGCCTTTCCCTTTCTTCTCCCGTTTTTAAGTTGTATTTTTTCTGTAATTCATTATCAAAAGATAGAATTTTATTATTCCTTCTCTCTCTGTAAATCACAACATACTTTTTCGTTAAAAACTTTTGGTTGTACTACCTTTGTACACATTCGTGATCCAACCTATGTAAGCTTGACCTAAGAGCACTCAAGACCATCCTTGTTGGTTATTCTCCAACCAAAAAAGGGTATCAATGTTATTGGCCCCATTCCAAAAGAAACCTATGTTTCTTATGATGTCATTTTTTTTAAGGATTCTCCATACTAGTCTCCCACATCGCTATAGGGAGAATCAAGAAGCTCAGTGTTCATGGGATACTTTGGATGTACCATTAAATCAATTTGTTACTCTAACCACACATCCTTCTCCTATTATGACCAATATTCCTACTCTAATAGCATCGATTACTGAACCTAGTCTAGCTTTAATAGTGTTTATTGCTGAACCCAATCTAGCCACTTCTTCAAGCCAACCACAAGATAATTTGCCAATACTGAAAAAAAATGAGGAGAAACAACTAGGCCAAATTAGCAAGAGTTACGTGTTTACTATAGAAAAAAAAAGAAATGAGAAAACATGAAACTAATCAAAATCAAGAAGCAGAACTAGTGATAGAACCTTAGTCCTTAGATATGTTAGATAATAAAAAAAAAAATACTCCCAAGTTTTGATTCAGAAGGTATTAAGTCTTATACTTAACATCCTATTTCTAAATTTATTTCTTGTTTTAACTTGGGATCTTCATCCTATGCTTTCACCTCGAATGTGAATAGTGTTGTAATTTTCAAGACAATTAGAGAGGCTTTCAATGTTCCTAAATGAAAGGTTGCAGTACTTGAAGAAATGCATGCACTTAAACAGCACAATACTTTGGAAGCTAGTGGAGCTTTTGCATGATAAAAGTGATGTAGGGTGCAAATGGGTATTCATGATCAAATATAAAGTCGATGGTTCTATTGAGATGTACAAAGCACGGCTGATGGCTAATAGATTCACACAGACTTATGAGATCGACTACATTGAAACATTTGCTCTTGTAGGTAAACTTAATACCATTTTAATTCTTCTCTCACTACCAGCAAAATCTTACTGGCAATTACATCAACTTGATGTAAAGAATGCATTCTTCAATGATGACCTCAAAGAAGAAGTCTACATGAGTCAATCTCCAAGTTTTGAAGAAAGGATTGGCAACCGAACTGTTTGTAAGCTTAACAAGTCTGTCTATGGTTTGAAACAATCTCTTTATGCTTGGTTTGATCGATTTTCTAAAGTGATCAAGAATTTTAGATATACCCAAAAGGCAAGTAGACCATACACTATTTGTAAAAGCATTTAAAAAGCAAAAAGATAACCATCTTGATAGTTTATGTTGATAATATCTAGTCACCGGGATGACATTGAGGAGATAAATAAAATTAAACAGATGATGGCAAAAGAGTTTGGGGTTAAAGATCTTAAATATTTTCTGGGGATGGAGTTTGCAAGAAGCAAGAAAGGTATTTCTGTGTCACAAAGAAAATATACTCTTGACTTATTAGAAGAAACTAGTAAGTGGGGAAGTAAGCTTGATAAAACTCCAATTGAACTTCAAAATAAATAAAAAAACATTCGAAGAAGATCCAGTTGATAAAGGTAAGTGCTAGTGACTTGCAGGAAAGTTCATTTATCTATTGCCTTTGCTATGAGTTTGGTGAGCCAGCATATGAATGCACCTTGTCAAGGTCATCATAATGCGGTGTATAGAATCTTGAGGCATTTGAAACAAACACCTAGATAGGGACTGTTCTTTAAAATGATCGATGATTGAAGAGTTAAAGTTTTCACAAATGCTAATTGGGCTGGTTCAGTTGATGATTAAAAATAAATGTACTCTATTACGGGGTAACTTGGTAACTTAGAGGTGCAAAAAACAATCTGTTGTAGCAAGAAGTGCAAAAGCTGAATAAAGAGCTATTGCTCATGGAGTTTATAAAGTTATCTATATAAAAAGACTGATTAAAGAATTGAAAATTAAATATGAGGATTCTATTCATCTTTACGACAAAAAATCAACTATCAATATAGCTCACAATCTAGTACATCATGATAGAACAAAGCATATTGAGGTGGATCAACACTTCACTAAAAAAAAATTTATGACGGTATTATCAGCATTAAATGTACCTATTGATCAACATTTGGCTGATATACGTAATAAGGGTCTTATAGAACAAGTATTTGATTTTTTCCTTGGACAAACTTGGTCTCATCAATATCTACAGCCAAGCTTGAGTGTTTGTAGAAAATAAAAAATATTTAAGTTTGTTTTTATTGTATATAGCTGTAGGCTTTATTTATATTTATCTCTTTGATTCTAAGAGATAGCTTTTCCTTTTCTTGATTTACCTTTGTACCTATATATTGTTGTAATATTTCTACCTATGAATATACAAGAAATATTCAGCAAAACTATGTCTATGGAACAAGTACCAAAGACAGAATAATCATCATCATATGAATTGGCTCTTGATCTATTTATCCAAAAACTAGAAGTAGATAGAAATGCATTTTGATGTACTCAAATAGGCTAAGGACTATGTAGTTGGTTGGTTTCATAAAGTAGATCGATGTCTAGCTTCCTTAGATAGTAGCAAATGTGAGTTTAAAGAATTAGTAGGAGAGGGATCTACAAATGAAGGAGTTGCAAAAGAATTCTCTCCCTCTTTATAATGGCTTTATTAGCCAATTTGGATTCTCCATATTTTTCCAAACACTTATCATAATCTGGTTAGTTCACCTACAACGTGTAAGGTAAAAACAACCTCCTCATCCATAACTAGTAGATGCTTGTTGGTAGGTACTCTCTTATGACAAGCATAAACTACTTTTATTATGGGCGATTCTTTCTATACATTCTTATCACTTTCATAGACTAAATTTAAACTAAATAGTAATTGTACTATCAATAATCCTTAGTTAGTTCACCCATAATTTTTATGGTAAAAACGGCCTCCTCATCCATAACTACTAGTAGAAGCAACTACAGATGCTTGTTGGTAGATTAAACTTGTAGTAGGGCCTCTCTTATGATGAGAATAAACTGCTTTTATTGTGGGCAATTCTTTCTCTGTGAGAATGCTACTCTTGGCACTTTCATAGACTGAATTTAAACTAGAAAGAAATTGTACTACCAAAAATTCTTCTCGTTATCTCTGAAGAGTTACCTTATGTATAATAAAGGGATGATATAGTTAAGTGTTCCGGCAATCATTCAAGTGTCCAACAACACACACATGATTATTTATCTCCTTGTTTGCAAGAGAAAAAAGAGGCTAAGCATCACAACTCTTAGATATATTTTTTGCTGGCCCAAACCGATCTTCATGCAAAAGTTTTTTTGGTTGTATCAACCCACATAATGTCTTCCTAATGCCATTTAGAGAACTTCTTAAGCCTGTATTTGAAACTATGGAATAATAGACACCTCAATACTAGGTGAACTATAAGATGAGGGAGTTGAAAATGAGGAGTAGAGGATGAGGCAACCATATTACAAACTCAAAGTTAGTTTGAGTACAGAAATAAGGTCCAACAAGAGGATAAAAGAACAATCCAAGGACACCACACTAATTACCAAATTTGCACTGAATGATTTTGCACCAAGGAAAAATTTGAAACCACCAAAAAAAACAATTGTGGAGTAAATCTGTAGAGTGGATTAAGACTGTTAGCAGGTGAGTAGATGAACTCTGGCAGAAAATACCTCAGGAAAAAGCCAAAAATAAGAAAAAGAATTGGCAAAAAGAGCTGAAAAATTCGCACAGCATGTGGGGACTGTTTCTACCATGTTTTAGGAAAAAGATTGAGGCTTTTGTTGGTTGGCCTCTTCTGATTATTTGGTTGAATGTTGGTGGATGACAGCAGCACAACAGAATAGGTGTGTAGATAGATTTTTGTTTTTTCTAAGAAAATTTTTGTCGTGGATCTGACTCTAATAACATATTGACAGTGATTGAGAAAAAAAGAAGAGAGAAATTGTATATTTACTTATTGAATCAGTACAGTATATACAAGCAAAAAACCCCGCAAAAAAAAAGGAAAGAAAAAAGGACAAGGAAATCTCATACAACTAGGAAATACTAATACTACTGTAAGTAGGTATCAACTAACTACATCCTAATTCTTTCCTAATTTGTTGTTAACACTTGAAACTTCACAAAGTTGAGCTTATGCATTAGAATCAACAACAGCAAACTAGAAACATCTTAACATATAAGCTAAGGAAGAAAAGGAAAACTAAAATGGACAAAAGATAATAAACCAGAATTCCTAGTCCTATTAGTGTTCATCAAATCAGAATTAGAGTATTATTTGCTCTTGTGATAACCACAAATAAGCAAGTCTATTTCTGCATGATGGTATATTCTAGGAAACACCAGTGACAAAGGCATTGGAAAGCCTGACATTTTCAACTAAGGCACCATTAAGTTTGCTAAATTAGCATTTTGAGCTCTGCAGCACCAATGTCACAGGCTGCTACTTATTATGGTTGAAACCTTGTTTACAGAGGATCATGTATGATAGCTTCCATAATAATTCAGTTTCATAATTCAATAAAATAATTACATGATCACTGTCTCATCATGATAGTTCAAAACATTTTGCTTCTGCTAATTTTTGAATGCCCTCAACAGACCATTATTATTTAATTTTAACAAACTCGTGGAGTATTTAATTCAGGTACCAGTAGAATAGTATATTTATCAGGTGATATTGACACAAACCATGATCATTTCCATATTAAATTATTAAAGAAAATTGGTGGCTACCAAGCTAGAAAGTTAAAAATTTCTAAATAACCAAAATATTATTAATATAAAAAAAATTTAAAAAAAGAAGCATAGATTGCATGGCAAAAAATACTAGTGTATGCCAATTTAGATGTTTAGCTTACCACAAGTATACTGAGCAGAGAACCAATTAAAGCCATAACTAGACCTGCAACCAAGCAAAAGTACTTTTTTAGTCCATTCAATCCCACAAGTATAAGGAGTAGGAGAAGCAGGTCTAAAGTAACAATGAACTAATCATAAGTCAGCACTTGAACAATAAACAATGAATCAATAATACAAGTCATTGTTTGTCTCTCTCTCTCACCAGATGCCATCACTCAGGGAACTAGCTGCAATAAAAAGTATTTTTAAGTAATGGATGGAAACATATCTGGACACTTGATCGTTAAATTTTTCAGAATCTCGACAGAATTAACTTACTGTAGAGAACCCTTGCCAATAATGGCACTCATTCATATTGGTTGAAAGCTAATATGGTAGAATTGTTAGAGAGAAAACTGCAATTAGATGTATCCTAAATCCTCTGCGGTCCCCACAGCTTGAATCTGAACAATGTTTCTACCAATTACTTAAGGGGTTCAGGGTTTGCCCGTTATAGCTCCCCTGTGTAATTATTTTATTATAAGTTGTTGGTTTGGTTGTGAATCATAGCTTTTAAGAAGAATTGTGTAATTACTTTAACAATCAAGATTTCTCAAACTAGATTATGTAAGGAATGAAATAAATTTATTAAAATATAGGAAAAGGAAAAGATTATTATTATCAGGTAATCTAACTTTTTAAAAAAGCTCAAAAAGAGCTTCCCATGAAAGTTTAAAAATTGAGCTTCTCTTAGTTGACGTAAAATAAAATATTTTAATCCTCAATAAATTGTGCATAGGGGTGGATAGATTCCGCTTCGGTTCGAATTTGGGTTAACCGAGCAAACCCGAGTCCTGATTGGTACACAAAAATTGGTCTTGTAGGAACCTAATTCGGTGCCCTATCTCAAATTGACCAAATTCGGTACGATTTGAGTAGATCCAGGACTCGGGTCTAGTTTGGGGTTTTGGTTAGGTTTTTGGTGGGTTTAGTTTCTAGGCTGAATTTAATTTTTTTTGTTTTCGCCTTCTTTTGGGTTAACTTTTTGGATTCTTTTATAAGAAATTTTTTGAGTGGAAAAAGAACATTTTTGTCCCTCAAATTTAACCTATTTCTCAATTTTGTCAAGCGAGTTTAAAAAAATCCAATTTTATCTTAATCTTTTAGTGAGATTCTGTTAGTTTTAATATTAGAGGGCAAATAGTCACTCCATACAAAACTTTGAAATGGGTTGATACAAAATATCCACATGTCAACCATTGATTAGTCACTGCAATAATTAAATCAAATAAATAAATAAAAAAGGAGGCAGTCGTCAATGGCCACTATCATCGATGGCCAACCGGCCGCCAGTGACTAATTGCAATTTGACTCAAAATTAACATCATTAAACGCAAACTTTTGTGATCTACGCGATGGTGGAATTTGTTTTATCAACAGAGCATTGTAAATATACCAAAAGTGGAAAAAAAACGCAATATGGCGGCAACTGCCTCCGTTCGGCTTTGAAAGGCGGGGCAGTGCATGGCACTGCCCCGCCATTCACCAGCGACTGCCAATCCGTGGTGGTTGGCGGCGATCACTGGTGAATGGAGAGGCAGTGGCGTGCACCGCCCCACCATTGGACAGATCAGCGCAAGGCTGTGGCGTGCACCACCCCTGCTCCGCCATTCGACGGCGAACGGCGGCGGCAGTCGCCAACCACCACGTTCTTCCCCACTTTTGGTACATCTACAGTGCTCCATTGATAAAAACAAATCACACCATCACGTAGATCACAAAATTTTGAGTGCAATGATGTTAATTTTAAGTTAAATCGCAATTAGTCATCGACGACCAATCGGCCACTGATGACGAAGGCCATTAACTAGCTGCTCCCTTTTTATTTATTTATTTATTTTATTAAATTATTTTATTGGACCTATTACAACGTGCCACGTATTTTTTAAAATTTTTTATTTTTTAAAGGCCTATTAATATTTGACACATGTACATTGTATAGAGTACTTGCATCACTATTTTCAACTAACATATAACGGAGGCAAAATTATCAATGTACTGTTAAAAGAGATTTTCAATCAATTCTAACAGAATCTCACTAACAAACTAGGACAAAATTAGATTTTTTAAAACTCGTGGGACAAAATTAAGAATTAGGTCAAATTCGAAGGACAAAATGTCCTGTGCCCTTTTTGAGCTTCTCCTTTTGAATTCTTTTGGCCGATTTAAGTCTTTAAATATAAATTAAATATATAAAAAAGAAATTTAATTCACATTTAATTATGTAAAAGCATGAAACAAAAAAACAAAAAATTCATAATAAAATTAATTAACATTCATTGTTAATTATTTAAGCACATGCTTAATAAGTTTTATAATTTTTTTAAGAAAAAAGTAGGTAAAACCTCCCCAAAAGTTTAGGACATTCCAATAATCTACCAGCCAAAATTAGAAAACTCCAACATAATTTTCACCATTGAAATCCAAAAGTCACCTTTCACCAATAATCATTGTTTCCAACTCTAAGTTTTCACTACCAAAATCACCATTCAACAATAATCCAATATTCCAAATTTCCACCAGTAGAAATAAAACACACTTCTTTACTCCTCAATAAGCTCTAATTTCAACCAATTGACATAAAGAAATAAGTTATTAATAAATGATAAATATTAATTTTGACATTAAAAAAGCTCTTTTCATCAATAAAGAGGCCATACCAAATGAGGACTTGTTGTTAAACCTTCCCAAAGTATTTGTTAGTGTTTTCATGATGATCAATATATAATTTAGGATTATTACCACATAAATTTTTATATCTTTATAAAATATAGAACAAATTCTTCTATATTAACTGTTTCTCTATAAAAAAGAATATTGAGATAAAAGTGTTTAAATTAACACTATTTTGATAATGGTACATTCATAGGGAAGTATATTTGCCCTGTTCTATCAATTTATATGCATGATCATCCAAGGTGACTATTTAGAATTTTAATATGACCTCAGTGATTCATCTATAATTACTAATGAAACCACAAACGATAGTTTCCCCAGATCACATTCCATTGATTGGTTGAACACTGACTATAGGAAGTAACAAACCATAGAACAATTATTTAATTGCAGGAGTTTATCACTTTGAGCAATTTATAACAGATTGAACAAATGATAATAACAGGATATGGTAGAGAAGCTTACTGCCAGAAACATATATATTTCCCAAGACATGGATAAAACAAAAAGTAACCCATTCAATCAAAACCAAGTTCAGAAAATTACCAAAAAATGGGAGAAGAAAAGCAGCAAAAACAGAAGAAATGACAAGTGCAGTCCTTAGGAGAATGAAACACCAGTAACTATTTGAAAGTCGAGCAGGCAGCAGCTCTTCTATACTCCTGGCCAATGGATTCATCAAGAGCGCATATTTGTTCAAAGTTAAGGAAAAAAAATAAAACCTTCTTCACCAATAGAATTTATTACTCAATGTTAATTCCCAAAGGATATTTAGTGAAAGGGTTGATAACCTGAAAACAACAACGTAGACAAGCTTAGGACCAATGTTATATTAACCTGAAGCCCTCCCAAACAAAGAAGAAAAGCATTCTACTTTTACAATCCAACTGAGAATCCACAATCTCATACTTACCGTTGTCCACAATGCAACTTTAGAAGCAAAAGCATGAGGTGGCATATTCAATGTTATCTGAGATAAGGTACCTTGACCAAACATAAGAAATCCCATTACTGCCACACTCCCATATATTAGAACACACAATGCAAAACTGCACAGCAAGTACAATGTGTAAGCAATGGAAAGGAAGTCAGTTACAATATATGGTCCAAACCCAAAACATAAAATCTTGTTTACCATATTATCAATGCCTTGGTGAATTTGGTCTTATCAGCCATTGATTGATAAATATTTGGAAACACAGAGTGTCCAGAATAGCAAAACCCATATATACCAATGGCAAATGGAATGCCACTCCAGTTCACCAATTGACCAGGTTGATGGAAACCAATGCCGTCAGTGGTACCAAGGAAAAGCACACAGAGTACTATCAAGATTGTTGCAATGACACCACCAGCTGGAAAACAGAAAAAAAGAATTAAGATCGAAATATATTTTGCATAATCAACATTTTATTTCCTGAATACCATAAAGGTACTTGACAAACAAGTTTGCAACACCTGAAAGAAATGAGATCACACGAAGATCCCTCAACCAAACAGTGGGTAGAACAATGAGAGCAGTCAAGATCCCAAAGAGGTGCATAGAGTCCAGCTTGAAACCAGGCCAATCCAAGGATGCTCCGGGGAATAACCTGGTAAGATTATCCCCTTCCAAAATAATAAACTCCACACAATATGACTGCACAAAGAAGAGGATATCTCAGAAGTCTGCTTGGAACTGCTTGAAAATTATAAGAACATAGTTAAAAGAATGTCAGATTTTGTGCAGTGTTTCACTTACGTATAATTCTGTGTACAGAATTACCTGAAGCAAAATCCAAAAACACTTGTGTAAGAATGACGAATACAAACAACTGAACAATGAACAAAAGAATTAATAGATGATGTGTGGCATTACATTCCCATTTCCACCACATCCTAGAGAAAACTTCCAGAAAATAGATTGCAACTCAATATCAAAACAAGATTGGACAGACATATCTCATTTGAAGTGCACAATTAACCAACCTAACAAAAGAATTACCGGGACCAACTACAACTAAATCATGATAATACAAAATTAATTGAATAGAATGGTGCCAAGCTGAACCATGATGAATAATAAAGACAGAAAATTATCATTAGTGCCATCTGGCCAACATTTGACCATACTGCCACTTGAAGTTACCAACATACTGATATCACAAGACGTCCATATTTGCCAAATGCAGCTTCACCTATATCTGGATAGGTCATAATGCCTTCCTTGCTCTCAAAACAATGTCTCATGAGAGAAGCTGTATAACAACAGACAATTGCAAAAACAAGAAGCACTACCAAACTTGCCCATCCTGCTTCTTTCACTGTATAAGAAGTCGAAAGAAGTCCAACTCCAGCCATCACATTAATTCCTGCCCAAAGCAAACAACATACCAAAATCAACCCCAAAAAAAATGTTAAATAATTAAATAACAAAATTATGCATAATGTTCCACCAGTTTTTAATTTAAAGTTAACACTTTCTTCTTTTATTTGATATTTGATAACCTTAAATTTCAAACACAAATAAGATGAATACACAAGTACTTGTAAAATTATCCCAAATTTTTATGAATCACCATTGCCAGTTTCTATGCTATGTAAAATCATCATAAACTTTATTTATAATTTTTAGACATGTAAAATGCAGTTAGGAATAAAAGATGTCAGCAATCAAGGCAAAAGGAAGCAATTAAATGATAAAGCTTACCATTAAAGACAGTTTGAGTGAAGCTGCAACCATAAGAAATGGGTAATTCTCCAGTGAGTTGCTTATGAAATGATGCTTTCTCTGACCATGTTGATTGATTTCTAGAGATCCTATCCAACTCTTCCTTTTGATAAATCTTGTCATATTCAGACAACAAAGGGGATTTTGCATCCAGGTCTAAATTACTTCTATTTTGACTGAGAAAGCTCGAATATCTAATATTTGGTGAAGGTCGAAGGTTCCCAAAATTTGGTGACGCAGCAATTGTGTAAGAATCAATTGTCTCCCTGACATGAAAATTAGGTGGAGACTTTGATGCATTCAGTATAAAGGAGTACAATCAGTAATTTAATTTGGCAGCACTATATATTAACCTGGTCTAATCTTAAAATATCGCATGTATGTTTTGAACTTTAAGAAAAAATAATGCTATGTCACATGCAAAAATAGAGAACCACTCTTTCAAAAATTGACTTCACTGCAATTGCATTCCGTATGCATAGCCAAGGCTCCAAACTTACTTTTCTCTAATCAAATTTCTTTAATGCAACAAGTATAATTTTATATTTTGCTATAGCTGTGCAGAGTCATTAAAATAAACATGATACATTATAGATTAGAATCTACTCAAGTATAGTAGTTTTTTCCTCTTAATTTCTTTGCTCTATATATTGCAGACATGTTTGTAAGCCTAAATCTAACAAAGAAGTATGTAAAAGCCAATTCTCAATTGAGGTGTCAACCCTCAAGTTTAGTTCTCCAAACTATAAATTAAAATATGTTGAAATCCTTTAGCTTATGCATGAAGATATGACGTTGACAAACTGAAAGAGTGAATCAAATATACTGGCCAACTAGATTTGGAGAGCAACCAACTTCCCTTAACACAAGACACAAACACTGAAGTTATTGAACCAAAGTCTTTTCACAATTACACGACTGAATAGCCAAATTTAATATATTTCTACTTATAAGTATGCCCAGCAGAGGAAAAAATTATTACAGGAGGCTGCATCCTTTTTTATCATTTCTGGGAATATAAAAGATAGATGCAATTAGAAATGGATCCTAAGGATGTTCTGACTAATAAATTCCCCTTAACATGCACTCTATGCAATATGTCTTGTGATCTCCAATTCGACGAATGCAAAACCTTCTTGTCCACATAATAGGAACGACAGCAGATGAAATTGCTTTAAAATTTTCACAGAATGATATTTCTTATCAACAAGCACCTCAACCATTTATTGCCATTAAGTTGCCATATTCTAAGAAAAACTAAAGGTAGGACATTTTGTACTAACTTTACATCACTTAGCAAAATGCTATTGCAAAAAGAAATAAGTAAACAGAGCATAAAAGATGAGCTTTCTCATGGCATGAAGAAACTTAAATGCTATAGCTAAGAAGAACAAGTAAACAAAGCACAAGATGAATCGTCTCATGTTCTCATCAAAAGAATTAAATTATAGGTGCTTCTGAGAAGAAAGTTCATTATGCGCTTTAAAGGAAAAACAAAAACAGTAGCACTCCATCACCTGTCATACCAAAGCAACTATATCCTCATCCCATTTGGCCATAAATTGCCCGAGACAAAATATTTTAATATAATCTAGTTATAAGACTGCATATCTTCTTTGCGTTATCATGAAAAACAAGAAGGAGATCTGATGCAAAGTAGTCTTCCTCTTTTTAGTCTATTTCCCCATTTCCTCTCTTCAACTGCTGGAAAACTTGACACTCTATATATAAGATTTAATAGAGTAAAATAAGTTAATGCTAAGGACCTGTAGATTCCTACTTTTCACAACTAATAAAATTTTGAACTGGTTCTCTTATTTATGTCGCCAAGCTTCCATTTGTCCAGATTTACTTTAACAAAATATTACTTACACTGATAGTTTATCCACTGTGAATAATACAGACAATCTGAGGTCAGGACGAGCTTCTACATCTTTAATGAATTACCGGTTGATAATGCAATCCACATTGAACAACTATTCAATCAAGTTAAACTCCAATAATACAGAACAGAAGACAAAAGTAAAGAGAGAAAGGGCTCGGTCCAAACAAGTTAAAGACAAATACTTGGATGAAAGTTAGTTGGCACAAAAAGCATTAAAAAAAGAATCACTTCAAGCAGCATTTGTTCCAACAAGTCAAACTTTGTGGATATCTTTATCTTTATGTGAAGCAAAAATTTTGAGAATTTCTTGGCAAATGAAATCAAGAGGCTTCATGAAAATCTTCCCTCAAAATAAAGAGAGAAAATTGCAGCACTGGACACAACTCGGTTAAGATCCCAGCTAAATGTATTTTTACCTATTCAAAAACTAGTAGAGTTTGACAAATACTTTTAAAAAAAGAGAAGACAAGACAAGCTTCATGGGTATGCAATGCTACCCTGATACTTCTTCATATAGATCTGGAACTAACAATACATAACTGCAGAAGCCACACCAGCTTTAATGTGAATCTTGGAATGCAAGCGAATTGTACAAAAATAATATCACCATTAAGACTGAATTCCAGAAATGAAATGAAAATTTAAATAATTAAAAAGTAATAACATTTATAGTATTTATCTAGTGCATACGTTTTGAAACTCAAATTTGAAACTATAGCTCAAAACAGCTGTGTGCAGAAATCCAAGAGAAGTGGTATAACACAAAAGTGAAGTGGAAGTTACCTGTAACTGCGGGGCCAATATTGCAGAGAAAAGCTCCTACCTCCGTCTTCTTCTTCTTCTTCTTCATCACTGCTGCCGCCACTATTCATATTCACTTCAATATCTTGTTCTTCATCATCACCATCATCTTTTTCCAAGAAGAACTCTTCTCTTCTCTCTTTATCCGTCATACTCTCAGCCATAATAACACTACTCGGTCCTTATCCTAGCAAAGCTATATATACGCACAACACAAATCGGTATATATATGTGTAAAACCTTCAAAATGTTGTTCCAAAAATTTCTACTCTAAATAATTTGTTAGGCGGTAAAATAATATACTAATAATTTTAAAAATTACACAATTTAATCATTTACAGCTATTATTAGTATTTACTATTAATATTGTGTGAAAAACCCAACCCAGAGAATAAGTAAGCCGTTAATTTGGAAACTGAAACAAATTAGCTGTTTTTTTTCCGCATGATTTTAGGGGATTTGGGCGGCTGAGATTGGACAATGCGCAGGTACACAAGTGAAGATTTTGTTTTGTATCGTGAAATTTTGATATCCTTATATTCAGTTTTGCATCGATTCAAGCGAATATGCAGAGACATTGTCTAATATGATTGAGATAGTGTCACCAGACTTTATTTTAATTTTTTTTCCATAAAAAAGAAAGAAGTAAAATAGAACACGACAGTGAGTCGTACTCAGTCAGAAAATGATATTTTAAAAAGGGTAAAGATCTCGATTCCTCTCGAAAGTTGTGCTAGGATTCCCAAGGGTTGCGTGTAGAACATTACGAGAATCATTTAATTTTAGCCCTGTTTGCAGTTATTCTCCGTGCATTATTTAACTATTTAGCGCTAATTTTGAAAACAAAGCAATCCTTCCTGCCAAAATAAGTTTAAGATTTGTTTTAACAAGATGAAGTAATAACTAAGCAAATACTAATATAAAATAAGTCTTTTGTGATAAATTTTTTTAATAAAATTTAAATTTTATCATAAATTTATGATAAAATATAACAAAAAATAATAACGTATTATATCACAAAATACTGTTATTATTAATTTATGATAAAGTGTATCAAAATTTAGTGATATAATTAATAATTGTGACAAAAAGTGTGATACGATACATTTTAATAATATTATAAACAATGATATTTGAGTAAATAGCTATTACGTGGCAATTTGTTTTTACGTAACTAATTTTTTTATTTCACAATAAAATGGTGTCATTTCATTAATTTCCAATGAAACAACATGTTTTTTCTGTTGTATATTTGGAAGAGAAAAATGACATTATTTTTTTATTTTTTTAAAAAAATAATTTAGATCTTAAATGATGTCATTTTATGATGATATGAAATTAAAACGTCGTTATCTTGTGCATACAAAATGAAAAGAAAAAAAAGCACCGTTTTACTTGCAAAATAAAATAAAAAGGAAAATGGTGTCGTTTTACACCAAATATTTAAAAATAAATAAAAACTGCCATGTTCCTTCTTTATCAATCTTCCAAATCGTGTTTGAGAGAGGAGAATTGAGGCTAAATTTTAAATGGATGTATAATTTCTAAATGGGTAAATGTCATTTACCCCCTATTAGATTTATTAATTATCAAAAAATTATAATATTTAATAATATCTAAAAACTTCCATGTCCTTATAATTGTTATACCATAAATTAATTTTAGAAAAGTATAATAATCTTTTTATTTTAAAAGTCAATAATTGTATATGTACAATATTAAACAATAAAAATATACTATGTAAACAATAAAATTAGTGTACTTGTACTATTAAAAATTAATAAAAATAAATTAAAATTTTATTATATTATGAATTATTATTTAATATGAATGTCTGTGTTTTTGTTAAAATGCAAATATTCAATATCAACAATCATATTAATCTAATAAGTAAAAAAAGTTATTACTTGCAGTGTAATATAAATTTACTATTTACGCAATATTATTTAATATTTGAAATTATGTTATACAGTGCTAATTTTACTATTTATACAGTGCATTATTACTATTTGGATATAGAAACAATTATTAATTTTGTAAATAAAAATATTATCATTCCCTTTAAAGTTAATTTATACTATTATTGTTATAACGACGTAAGAGCCTTTGGATATTATCAAACACTATAAAAGTTTTTAGTAGTTAAATGAGTAAATAGTAAATTCTCTCTAAATTGGAAGTATTGCCTTAAATGAGGTGCCATTTCGGTAATCAAGAATCAAAATATATCCATTCAATTTCCAAAAACTAGATTTTCATCCATCAACTACCAGTCACATATATGTAAATGTTGTTTTCTGTTTCTATTATATTTATTATATGTTTTTAATTTGTGCTTCATATTTGTGTCTTCGATTCTTTTTTTTTTCTCGACTCTGTAGATCTCGACTTTTTCATGCTTTTAGCGAGTAATCGCCATATTTTACGAATTTCAATTTTTGTTTAATATGAATACTTGTTTGACTTGGTTTGCAATTTATTCTTTTATTTGAGTTCAGGCTCGAAATTTAGACAATTTATATATTATAGCATTTGTTTACTTATTAGCAACAAATTTTCATTTAATTTTATTTAAATTAATTCAGTTGTGTTTATTTAGTACTTTATTATCTATGAAATTTGTGATCCAAAATCATGTTTAATGTCATGGTTATGTTTAGGACAAATTCGAGAATAATTCAGAACCAAGTTGGAGTCAGAAACAAGCTTAGAAGAGATCGGAAACTAATGGAACAATGTTTAGAAGGCAGGGATAGCACAGGAAATAGGAAGCTTATTTTTCAGGCTTAAGCGCTAGATTCCAGCACTGCAGCACTAGCTGGTAGAATGTATAGCGCCATGGGCTGATACTGTTCATACACTGTTTATAGTATTGTTCATTGACCCTAAAATTCAAATTTTAAATTTTTAAGAGGCTTAGGTATTTTGAACTTTATATAAATACCCCATTATACCTAAGATTGATCGAGAACTCAAAAATACACTTGAGAAATACTATACAACAAACCTTAGAGCTCAAAAGTTAAATTGTATCATTCATTGATCAATTTCCTTGTAATCAAGCATCAAATAAAAGAAACTTAGGTCATTGATCCACTGTGGACGTAAGCACATTGCTGAACCATGTATTTGTGTCTTAGTATTGTATATTTTTGCATTATCTCTACTACATTATTTAGCTCTTGGTTAGGTTGTTGTTCTTAATTGGATTGTATTATTATCTATTTCATTGCTTAATTTGTATACTCTATGTATTCTACTACATGTTAAACTCTACACTATCCTTTTTTAATAATTAGGGTTTGAGTGTTTTACTTTTTAATTGGATTTTAGCTAGAAGAGTTTCCTAAAATGTTAAAATTTTTAGTAGAAATTAGTAGACATATTATTACAGTCAATCAATTTTTATGATTGCGGTAAACAATTCTTGTTTTATAAAAATACAAAAAGAGGCTACAAACACAATATCCCTTTACAATAAGTTAAAGGAAGCAAATTCTTTTTCATATATCCACCATAAAGTTTGAAGCCTTTCTGTCTTACGAGCTAACATCATGCTATTAGTTTCCACTTAATCTTACACCATACAGTTTAAAGATTAAGGGTTTATCATGAATCTGATAATCAACAGCTTTTGCAGTTGGAAGACAAAGCTCTATATTTACCATCATTGTCACTAAGGCTAATAAGTGCTTAATGATGGCTTTTCCACTTCAAGAATTAAGGGAATTATTTTTCCTCTTTTCATATAGTACACTCTTATTTTGCATGAAAAAGAGAGAGGGGTGAGAATGAGGCGATACTTTAGCTTTAGTTTAAGGCCTATTCGAGCCTTTAGGCTCAGTTTCATTGAAGGGTATTCTGGTCTAATTAAATGCCATCCTAATAAGCTCAGTACTAGTGCAAGTCCATTAGCCTCCACAATCTAACCTATGGGGTTTGTCGGGTGGGAACCATTCATCGACTCGCATCACCATTTAATCTTACTACCTAAGAACACGTTATTAAAACCAAGCCACTTGTCACATCACCATTAGGCCCTATAATTGATGTACACATCAACAAAACCTATCTTCTTCCATATCATCACCAAGTCCATCAAATTCTTAGTTGGAGGCCACAATGCATGACAATTAACCTAAAGATAAGTTCTTAAGTGGAGAAATCTCAAAAAGACTATTACCAAATCTCTACTTTAGTGTTTGATAGGCCTTTATTCCGTTGCTCACATAAAGATGAGATTTGTATAGGGTTGGTGAGGTAATTCAACACTGTACTAACTAGAACTTAGGATGCAGACTCTGTAACTCATCAAACTCCAAGGATGATGCTCCTAAAAGTAACCAATCTGAGAATTCATTTTACTCCAAGTTTCAATGGGGCATAATTACCCAAAAGCCCAACTTATTTATTTCTCCAAAATATCCATATGGAATGAGGGATTCTCTAGTTGCTTGCAGCCATGTGTCTCTATTGAGGAAAATCTTCAAGCTTGCTACTCAAGATTTATCTCCCATTTTGAATTCAAATAAGACAAAATTAAACTAAGAACACTCATTCTAGTTTGAAACATTTTCTTTGTTCTTCTTCATATTCTATTTAAGACAAAAAGCTATAAAACATTCATTACTAAGCTTTTATCTTACTTGACCATCGGAGGACCATTGTTGACCACCCACCAACGCTTGCCTCTAACTTTGTATCTTTTTGTGTCCTATAAGCCCCCATTATGGAACTTAATCTTTATGTAATTCTCAACAAACCCACTACTTAGTCCTGATTTTAGTACCCTTAAGCTTAAGGTCTAAGCCTAATCCTTGACTTCTCTAGGCCCAGCAACTTAGTTCCCTACCTATTTAACAAACTCTTGATGTTTAGAGTAGCCTCGATAGGTGTGACCAAATTTAGCCTAAAATATTATTGAGTGAGTGTGTGATTTATGAGTGTATGTGTAATTTTAAAATTTTAACACGTAGCGAAAGTATATTAAAAAAAATATACTCAATTAAAATAATTAAACATATATAATAAGCATGTGTAAATATAACAATTATTCTAAAATAACATGTAAATAATAAACAATTACCTAATGAAGGTAGATTTACAAATCTTCAAGTCTTCCAAATGTCAAGTGAAGAGTTTACCTTAAAGTGTATTCTTGAACATCTGTAGTCCACAACTATCCAATAGGATTATGAATCTAGAATAGTGACTTTTATTAGAATTTCCAACAATTAGTGTCTAACTCTTAAACACTTTGATTCTTTGGTTAATTCTTTAACCACTTTGATTTTATTTCAAAGAGAAATGAAAATTATTTTTTGAAGAATTTTGCAACTCTTAAAAAACTGAAACAATTTTCTTTTCTTTCTCTATGGCCAGACTTAGAAGAAACAAGATGAAAAAATCTCTTGAAAGCAACTCTTGCCATCCCTAAGAGATGAAAAATATCAAGATGGTTTTCTTGTATCAGTACTTGAAAAAACACCCAATTCCAAACTTTTTTCTTCCTCTTTTTTTTTATCTCATCTGTCTCTCTCATTTTGATTGCCAAAAAACATAATCATTAAGCCAAAACAAAATGATATACAACTTTTATTATTTAATTGTCATGGCTGGTCCACAATATTGGCCTAGTTGAAATGATTGTAATTCCATTTCAATTTTAGCATTTGAAACAAATTGTTTCAACTTTGATCAAGTGGGAGACAAAAACCTAACTATTGAATCATATTTAACATTTAATTATTCAATGCATTATAGCTTATGCCCCTACCATACCATTATACAAAATTTATATAGGTATGTCTTTTACGGAATTTTAAAGACATGATAACTATTTGCATTTATTTCATTTAATAATCAATTAAACATGTGTTTAATTATTTATTCATAAAATCATACACCACTTATTAATTATGTATGTTTCCTATTAATAGATAAATTAATAATATAATCCACTTATTTATCAAATAAATACTAAAATAATAAATTTCTTATATGATGCCACTTGTCACTATATCATTTATCAATAACTTTTGTTAATTAATTGATATACTTAACAATTAAGTCTCGATAAATACACATCCCAAGGGATCCATAATTAAATATCTAAATTTTGCTGGAATTTCCTAAATCGAATATTCAATCCATTACACTACTCTAGTACGCAATGAGTACACTTCATATTGTGACTCTCTAGGTCCGCGCCCGATTTTTCATATGAAACTCTACTATAAGTTCATGAACGATGCCCCGCACATACATTATAGATATTACAAAATAGCACATTAGACCATACAAATTGAGGTTATAACATATTCATATAATCCTTCCGTCAATTATATTATAGAAGAACAGAGACATAGATAATCACAATCAAATCTCTATTTGCTTAACCGTGATCTTATCTTTAGATTTGTATCTCCAAAAATAATATCCACAAATACTTTTACAATATTATTTATCTTTACAAAAACTATTTTTCTAAGGTCTATGCTTGTGGCTACAAGACTTTTTGAAATATAATCTCGGAGCATCAAGATATACAATTCACTCATATAAGCTGACGGACCCCATATCTACGCACACCTAACTCTATGAGCATTGAACTATACCTAGTGATGCTCAGTGGTTAGATCATGAAAGGTTTCTGACATGTGTAGAACCAAAGTATGGTAGATCACTCACAAGCCCACTGTAGCGCTTAAATCAAAAGATTACGAATACTACTCAACTCGAGAAAACTTTATATTAACGATTTTATGAGATATCTATTGGACGTATTTGTGAGCCTGTTCAGTCTATACAAGCTTTTCAATAAGCTCATGGTTTGCTAAGACTAACCATCTGGAATATTTAGATATAGACATACACTGATCTCTATAAATGGATTTCACCGATAGACCCGCATCCATAAAATTAGATTAGGAATATAGTGTTTAAGAACATACTTGCATAATAACATTTTCTAGTACCATTTACACTCTTTGCAACTATATTATTACTAATATATTCTCGGGTTTTTGTTTCATTTCAGATTAGGTTTTAACTCTTTAAATTTTACTAACTCTTATAACATACTAACTTTTAGCCTTTATAACTTCCAGTGTTGCTAACTCTTAACACTGATCTAAACTCTTTTAGACATGATATGGACTCCTTCAGATCATACAATATTTGAAACGTTGCAAGCATCTTACTATTTAATAATTAATAATATTAACAATTTTATTAGAAATGAGGATTGTATAAATACTAAAATTAAATATTCATACATAATAGGATGACATGTAAGAATAAATCTCAACAAATATTTGGCGCTAACTATAGGTAATTTAAGAAAAGCCTACCCTATAATGCTTTACCAACCTAATTAACCAAAAGCTAATTGAGACCTTAATCAAGTTTGAAATATCAAAGGAAACTGATGTCTTGACCAAAAATACACCTATAGAGAAAATTATTGAGGATTTAGAAGGGCTTAAGAAAAGGTTCCTTAAACATGCTCAAAGGAATACTTTAAGATCACAAAAAATTCCAACTAATGAGGATGCTCTGGTTACTCAACAATAGTTTAAAAAAATTTCCAAGCAAACGCACTGTACTATTACTAGTATGGTCAACAACTGAGGAAGAAAGAAAAGGAAGCTTGTAAGTAAACTTAGTCTACTCCCACCTATACTTACTATAACCTATCTAGGAGTTACTACTCTCGTGAACCCAAACAAGCTAAGAAAAGCAAGACTCTCTCTTCTTTAGCCTAATAAAGAGCTCTAGTTTACAACTGAGAATAGATTAAGAAACACTAAAGACAAAGAGCTTAGGCAATCCTTCAAGGGTGATCTACGAGATTTATTATAGCCAAACATTAAGCCTATAAAAAAGTTGAGGACATTGAAGTAGACAATGTTGTTGCCAAGCTTTTAAGGAAGGTCGACAAGCTTCAGTAAGATCTATAAGGCATCCGTTGAGTAAATGATGTAGTAATGAGCTCATTTCCTATAGTGGAGACCAAGTCCCCTTTGTTATCGAGATTAGGAATGCTCCCTTACCTCAAAATTTCAAAATGCCATAGCTCATCAACTATAAGAGAATAGTTGAACCTACAACCCACCTAGAGCTCTACAAAGACCATATACTGATTCAAGGTGTGGATGAAGATGCAATGTGTCACCTGTTTCCCCATACTTTGTGCAAAATAACGAAAGCTTGGCTTTATAGTTTGGAGCTTGATTTAATATATAGCTTTGTCCAATTATCTGAAGCATTTAGCCTCCAATTTTATTACGCTTGAGACAAGCCTAAGGATTTCTCCACACAAATGTATGTTAAGTAAGGAGAGTTCGTGTCTTTAAAGGACTTTGTCTAGAGGTTCCACAATGAGGTTATTAATATGAGTGTCTTTGATGACACTCATCAACTTTAAGAAAAACCTTAGGGTGGGAAGTTATAGTTTGCCTTTCAAAATTAGAATTAAAGATGTATGGTGAGGTCTATACTAAGACCTTAAAGCAGACCGAAGTAGATGAAAAGTTATAAATGAAAGGCAAGAAGAGATCGAAGATACCTTGCAGCCTAAAAAGAACCCAATGAGAGCTAGGTTGGTCTCAATAATGCCTCTTTCATCAATGAGGCCTCGACAACTAGAGGATTCAGGTCCACTGAGATTGCCTATACAATTACCTAACTTGTAGGACAAGAATGTCCTTATCTTGATTACATTTTCAAATAAAATTTAGAAAGATTAGTAAAGAATGATATTCTATTGAATTTAGATTTTATTAATATATGTGTAAGTATGGATTACATTTAGGGAAAGCATAAGAATAGAGGCACAATAAGCATATAACTTCTTAAAATTTTCCACATTTATATTTGTGGGCTTTATAATGTTCCGTATCAATTGGAGAAAAGTGTTTTAGAACCTATAGATGATTTTTCATGTTATAGTTATTTTTATTTAATATAATGAAAAATCTGAGATAATGGAAGACTGTGGGTATACATTATTAAAGTTAAAAAAAAAGTATATATAAATGTGAAAAATCATAAGATCAAATATAATAGGTGAATAATAATGAGACGTAAAATGTTCAAGACTATGTCAAGGTCCATTTAATAAATTCCTAAAAAATTAAAAACTCTCAACTTATGTACTCAATACACTATGTGAAGTACACTACATTGAAGCATTGCAGCAAAAAAGTGTAATTGTACTTTAATATATTTGGTTAGGAGTAAGTTAAGTAATTTCTTATTATCTATGTCATCATGGATGTAAATAGATTGGATTCTCGAACAATCAATAGATACTTTATTAGTTATCTAGAAAAATCTAAAAGGGTATAGGCTTTACTAGCTTAGCCCTAACCTTAAAATTGTTGAAATCAGTAATACTAAGCTCATTGAATATGCTGAAATTATTTAGAGTGAAAGTCATAAGAAAAAGTATGATTATTGAAAAGGTTTGGATGAAAGTTTCATCACCTATCCCAAAATGTTGTTTCTACAATTATTATGTAAAATGACATTGTTGAACAATAAACTAATGATAATTAGCCCCATAATAAAACTTCTATAAATCAACCTACTATAAATGAACCACTAAAAATAGTATGAAGTTGATCTTAAAGGAAAAATAGATCTACTATTTTGAATCACTCTATAGTTTATCTATAAAATTAGATTTTGCCATTGAAATAGGATCTAGTACTTCTTCACAAACCATAGAAAATATTGATTCTATCAATAGATTGTTAAGATGAATAATGTAGTGTATATCTATGGAGTAAACTAAAGTTCAAAAAACATTAATTGCCTTAATGATTTAAAGAGTTTGTTATACATAGGTCTTTAAGACCAAACAGGACTTTTAGGAAATATTGAATGATAGAATGCTAGTTTCGTTTCTAAAGGTTTCGCTTAGAAAGAAGACTACTTTTTTAACCATCTCTTAAAATTATTTCTTTAAAATCATTATGAAGTTGGTAGCTCATTATGATTTAGAGTTGTTGACTTACATGGTCATACCAATCTTAATTTTGATGATAATAAACAAATATTTAGTTTTAGAGTATCTTTTATTACTTGATATTCTCACTAGTTATTTTGAAGGAATTACATTTTTTAAGAAGAAATCAAGTAATGCTAGACCTTATGGAGATTAATTAAAGATCAAGACAAGTTTTGAAGTAATTAAATTTGATTTATTTTATAGCTTGTATTAATGTGTATAATTTGTTTATATTTGAGAGTTGTTTTTAATCTATTAAAACATAAAATATTTTTCAAACTACTTTTAAACCATGAAAGCATGTTTCACTCAAAACATAAAAACTTTATAGACCTAAAACTACTTTTAGCCAAAAGTATTTTTTTTGCATTTAAAGCACACAGCTGCCAAATAGGTTATGTGGTTTTGGTATGGTCCATAATCGGTTTACATAAAATGTATTTTCTCAAACAAGTTCAAACTGACTCAATTAGTTTGTAAAATGGTTGTGCAATTTGAGAACCAATTACTAAAGTAATCATGCACTTTGGACTTCAAAATTATATATTTTTTTAAATGGGCAAACTAGCTATGCAATTTGGTATTTTTCCAGATTTTTTTCAAATTGCTATTAATGGCTATTTTCTCAACTTTTTAATATAAGGTGGTTGATTTTCACTAAAAGAAAAAGTTGGTTGAGTTTTCAAACACTTAAACTTTCTTATATTTATTTGAAAACCAATCTAAGCTCTTAAATTGCTCAAAATCATATACACATGTCAGGTTTTCATTTGTATATCTACTCTTTAAAGAGTTTGTTTACTCTTTATCATTCTTATTTTATTTATTGTGAAAGAAATTATTGATTACTCAACTTGTGAGTATTTTAAGTGTTGTATAAGTTTATTGACACCCTTTAAGTCAAGTCTATAAAATCACCTTGGTTTAAGGCATTACTAGTAGAAACCTTTGCATTTAGTTTATGGAATGAAGGGAACCTGTGTGAAGGGCTGAATGACACGTCTAGAATAATGGATTCTATTCCTAAGTGTAGGAATGTCAAAATAATAAATTACTTAATGAGAATGGGGTCGATCCATAGGGAAGTATTATTTAAAGTATACCAGTAAATAATCTCAAAAGAAAAAAGCAATAAATATATATAATGATATAAATAATAAATTAAAATGAATACTAAGGTTAGAGGATCCACTCTTGGTATGTGAAATAAGATACATTCAAATCTCGTTTATAACACAATTGGAATCCTTACATAAAAGAGGTTCCAATTGGAAGATATAACAAATATGGTTTGTCCTAATTTATATATTACTTTGTATTCATTTCCTTTAATTATCATACGCCAAATCTTATAAATGGGTTCAAGTATTTATTATGCCAATCATTATACTTGTCAACAATAAATCAAGATTCCACCTTTACTAATATCTACGCCAAATCTTATAAATAGGTTTAAGGATTTATTGTGCTAACTATAAGAATTGTCTATAATAAATAAAGTTACACCATTTTATAAAAAAATATATCAATATTGCAAAAAAAAAAAATAAACACATAATATATAAATTTAATTATCTTAAGAATGTAACATTAAATCTTAAAAAGAGTTTAAATATATCTTATTACATTATCAAGAGTTTCACCTTTTCACCTTAGTAAAATGAAAATTAAACAATCATGATGAAATTAAAGGAAAGAAATGCAAGAAGAGATAACATGAACTTTAAATTAGTAAATAAAAGAAAATAATAATATAAAGAGAGAATTCAAAAGAAAAGTGTTAGAACTAAAAGCTAGCCGTCTTGGGTATAGAGAAGCCACATATTTTTGAAAAAACTTGAAGGGTACAAGCCAAAACAAAATGTCAACACTTTGATGGATTGTTGACAATTTAAGGCTTATTTCATGTGTCAAACTTGATCTATGAATTTTTCACTGACAATAGTTGGATTTGATTCACATGTTAAAAATGTATGTATTGAATATGTATTTATCAAGTTATGGGCCAAATATTGAAGCTTGCTCAGACTGGGCTACACTATAGATGGGTCTTTTTTTAGGCCACTTTTTACCCTCCAAATGTTAAATTATAAAATGTGTGTGAAATTCAATATTGTTGTATATGAAATCAATTCTTCACAGGTTCAATAATTATTTCAATTTGATTCCTTGGTTGAAATTTATGCTCAATTTACCGAACTTATACTAAAAAGTTAAGAACTTAATTAGGTACAATATTAAAAACATGTTCAAGTTAGGGAGGTTAATAATACTAGTAATACAAAATAATAATGAAAAACCTTTATTAAATGTTTAATTTTAAGTGTTCTTTACTGAACCACTTAAAAGTTTGGTGTTCTATCTTAAATCTCTCCTTATTTATTGCAATTTATTATGTTTTATTTATTATTTGCAATAAATTATACTATGTTTTCATTAATTTTCAATTACCCAATTCATCTCCTACAATTTCAAGAGTTACATCAAATAAATATGAAAAAAAAAAATCTTTCTAAATAAATATTTTAAAGAAAGGATTATGATGGACTAACTTAATGACTTTTCGATTAAAGAAAATGAATATACGACGTGCAAACTTAAGAAGACAATAGACCAACTTAAATAAGCTTCTTAATAATGGTATCTTAAGTTTCTTGATACTATAATCCCTTTCAAATTTAAGGGAAAAAACTTTATCAACTAATGCATATATCTAAAAGTCATTGAGAGCAAGTTTATATTTCTAATTTTGTAAGTTGATGATATTTTGATTGCTACTCATAATTATGTTACATGAAAAAAAAAATTCTTTCAAAAATTTAAAATATAAGATATGGGAAAGGTAACCTATATAATATTAATGAAATATTTTAGAAAAGATCATATGGATTGATAAGGTTGTCTCATAATACATCTAAAAATTAATTCTCAGGCAATATCTTAAAGAATTTTATACTTATAACCAATAAGCCTAATATATACCTAACTTTGTACAAAGCTAAAAAGTAGTTTTTTTTAAGCAAACCCGATAAAGCGAGAAATTTATTAATAAAATAGTAATAAAAGAGTTACAAAGAATGAGGGGGGCTAAAAGCACCTTACCCTTAGCAAAAAGTAAAGAAAAAGGCCAATAAGTGGATGAGGGTAAAATTTCACCTAAAAATTTAATACTAATGAGATCTATAACTAGGTATTCTATTTGCATACTTAAAAAGCATAGAACCAATATCCAAAGAAGGTCATAACCACTATGTAAAATCATCAAATTATAGCCTGAGGTTCACCAATTTATTTGCCACTACATTGTTCTTTCTAAATGTATGATCAAATCTAAATTGCAAGCGATCAATATAATCCTTATAACATTACCACATATTAAAGTTTTTAAAAAGGATATAACATAGGCTTAAAAAGAAGATGGAAGATTAAAATAGAATCAAACTTTAAAATTACCTTATGCCATTCACGAGCAATAGCAGTCTCTAAAGCTAAGATGACCCCCATTATTTTTACAAAGTAGGCTATTTCAATTTCTAGGGGATAAGAGAAGTCTCCTAAAAATGAACCCACCTCATCCCCAAAGACTCCTCTACAAGCAGTCATACTTGGGTTACCTTTTGAAGACCATTTGTGTTAATCTTGATCACCCATTATGAGAAAAATTGCAAAAGAGAACAGTAATTTTTGGAGCACATCTCAAATTAGTGACAATGTCCAGATGGTCTACGATAGAACTATCATCACTATAAGCAAATTCAGGGCATAATGTAGCAAAGTAGTGAATATGAGCAATACAATCTACTTTAATACTAAAGAAATTGAAACTTCGGTTATCAAATCTAAGGCGATTCTGAATTCTCCAAATCAAATAGAATAGATAAGTAACCGACAACCTCTACAAGTTCAAAAGTTGAGGGCTAAAAGTTTTAAATAAAATTATTTTTCATAATTCCATAACAGTTGAAACTAAAAGAAGATTTTTCTTAAACATATGGGTAAACCAAGACCAAAACTCTATAACTCGAGCGCAACAAACAAATATATGATCCACCATTTCAGTATCTACTATATAAAAAGAACATACTGAAACAACAAACATACCACTGGACTACAATAATTTATCAGTAGGAAGAAGGTTCTGAAGCATACGCCACATGAATATAGAAATTTTAGGTAAAAAGAAAATCATGCCAAAGAGATAATAAAGCTAGATTAGTGGTTGTGAGACTTTTGATGAAATTATAGCATTTCTTTAAAGAAAGATTTTCATCTCTAGCAGAAATTCAAACAAACTTATCAGCCTTACCATTAACAGGTGAAATGATATCATTAACTTGTTCCCTTAAATGTAAAAAAAATAGAATAAAAAGTATTTGAAATCCTTCATTAGCCCTCTTTAATCACATCTTTCACCATACATTCTAATTGTAATCTACCAAAAGGAAGAATAAGTTCCTTTAACCATCTATCATACCAAAAATGAATTGAAGTCCCATCACCATTGATCCATTTTGTCCCCTCATTAAAATAGGAAATAATAGATTTAAAGCCATTCTAAAGAGAAGAATAGAGGTATCACTTACTTACATCTAAAAAATTATACCGTTTTCTCAAGAACTTTGAACAAATAGAATTTGTTTAGTGGACATCTCAAAGTGCTTTAAGAAGACAAGCCTTATTAAGTAAGTCTAGTCTATGAAGACCATCTTTATCAGCCATATTTTGTAAGCTAGAAAGTAGCTTCTTTATTAGTAAGTTTGGTAAATATTAAAGTAGTCTCAGGATGAATTAAGTAATGAATCTGTAGGCTGCTTTGAAGCCATATCTATGGGTTGCTTTGAAGTCATAGTTCATATATCATGGTTGCAGAAGTTTATTCAAGACTTAAGTTTGTTAACTTTATTGCCAAGTTGTTAAAAATTTATTGTGATAGTGAAATTTTCATCTCTTATAAATTATGATAAGTGTTCTAATGATCCTTAGTATACCAAAGATTAAATACTTAAGGTTTAAGAACAAAGAGTATAATTTATTGATATATGAATTATACTTATAATTATGACTATAAATTCATTAATAAAAGAAGTATCACTAAGATATTTAAGGACCACATGAAAAAAAAATGGTATTAGGTGTAATCTTAAATGATAGTTTATGAATTTGTATTATGATTATTATTTAACACTCTAACTCAATCAGATTTTTCTAATATTTTTTTCTAGTATTAGTTATCGATGTATACCTATGAGATTAAATGTATAAAAGCAGTAATAGTCTATGACAAAGAAATTATTATTGAACCTTTTAATTAATACTCAATTTTACCCTGTTAGATTACATGCTGATGTTGTAGGCTAAGTGCGAAATATAAGGTTTCTTATGCTAGGCATGACATATATTTATGATTCATCTTGTATATATGTTAAGGTTAACATAATAGAAAGATTAATTATTTAGTTCATCAAATAAGAAAGTAATTTCAAAAAGATTCTATTATTGAAATTGAGTCATAAAAAAGCTAGTAAAGTTGATATTCTCTATCACTTTATAAAAGTATTATATGTCATAACTAGGATTGTGGAAATTAAACTTGCATTATAATTTATTTTTTAAAAAAGAAAAAGTTAAAAGAGTAAATCATAGCTTTCACTCATTATCATCTTTAAAGGTTTTCAAATAATTTTGAGTGATAGATTAAGGTATGATTTTTCAATGCTATAAAAAATTTAACTTTTTAAGATATATTTATCCAAGATTACTTAGTAAAACTTTTTACATTTTCTTAAATTGTCAGTGGCGCAAACAAGAGGTATCAAGCTCATAAAAGACATGTTTAATTAAAAATCATTAGAATATAATTTGGAGAGCAAGTCAAGTGTGTTGGGTGGGCGAGAATCGAAGACGGACGAAGAAAGAAGGCGAAAATGCAAAGATAGTGCCTAGGTGTAGGTGTTGTGGTGCTTGGTAGTGGGCCCCGTGACACTTCAGATAGAGAGTGAGCATCGCAGTGCTGGGCACGAGTTCATCCAATGCCGCAATGTCAGTGCGAAAAAATTATTTTCCATTTTCTTTTGGTTTGTTTTATCTCTTACTTATTTTTGATCTCCCTAAAATGACTCCTATACATTTAGGGTTAACTTAGGTGATCCTAAAACCCTTGTTTACATTTTCTTTGAGGCTGAGAGTTCTTTCTTGTAAAAGGCGTATTTTGTGAGTGCCTTGTGATTCAATAATAAGATAGTGTGATCTTGATCCATCGTGGACGTAGTAAGTTATTGAACCACGTAAATTCATGTATGCTTTCTCCTACCTTTCTCTCTCTTATTTTTCTAAATTACTTGTTTTTGCATTATATTACTTAAGATTTTTTCTTCTTGCTTCAACAAATTGGTATCAAAGCTTTGTTTTAAACATACATAGCTACACCCAAGTATGAGGTAGAGAAATTCAATGGGTTGAATGACTTCAATATGTGGAAGATGAAGGATAGGGCATTGTTGATGAGTCAACGGTTAGGTTCTGCATTAGAGGAGAATGTAGCTCCATCCAGTGAAGAAGAAAGAACGTCAGAGTCATCTAAAGTAGAAGTAGAAAGAAGAGACATTTAAAAAAGAGCTCATAGTATGATCATTTTATCATTGAGTGATGAAGTTCTAAGGGAAGTAGTAGATGAGATGACAGCAATTAGTCTTTGAAAGAAGCTTAATTCTCTTTATATAAGAAAATCATTGGCCAACAGATTTCATATAAAGAGAAAACTATATCAGTTGTCTATGTTTGAGAGGACACTTATGAAATATCATATTGACTCCTTTAACAATATCATTATCGATCTTGAGTCTATCAACATAAAGATAGAGGATAAAGATAAGGTGATCATTCTGTTGAGTTCGCTTCCCAGAAGTTACGAGACCTTTGTTGATATATTACTCTACGACAAAGAGAATTTAATGATGAGTGATGTGAAATCATCATTAAACTAAAAGCTATTAGGAAAGCAGATTGAGGCTAATGCAGAAGGGTTATCTGCAAGAGGAAGGACCTCACATAGAGAAGGGAAGAAGAAAGGCTCGAGATCAAAGTTCAGGACTCCTAAGAAGTGTTATTGCTATAAGAAATAAGAAAAATTCATAAAGGATTGTTCGGAGAAGAAGGCACAGACAAGAAGAAAGTGGATGCTACCCTTGTCTATGATGATAGCTATGACAGCGGAGAAATACTAGTCGCCACTGACCGTAAAAATATTGAACAATGAATTCTTGATTTTTGTTTTACTTTCACATATGCCCACACAAGTCTTGGTTTATAAATTTTCAGCCTATTAATGGTAGTAAGGTATTAATGAGAAATGACAGTGTATGTCAAGTGATAGAAATACTAGTCGCCACTGATGGTAAAAATACTGAACAATGAATTCTTGATTTTGGTTTTACTTTCACATGTGCCTACACAAGTCTTGGTTTATAAATTTCCAGCCTATTAATGGAAAATGGCAGTGTATGTCAAGTGATGGAAATTGGTGGTATTAAACTTAGATTGTATGATAGGTGAGTGAGAGAGTTGACTGAAGTTAGGTATGTTCCTGACCTTAAGAGAAACTTGATCTTACTAGGAACCTTAGACTAGAATAGGTGTTCCATTAGGATCGACGGAGGGGTTATGAGAATATTAAAGGGTTCCATGGATGTTATGAGAGATGAAATGCACAAAGGTATTTATGTGCTCAAAGGAAAGGTTGTAAGTGGGTCTGCATAATTCTTTACAGATGATGAGAATATGTAAACTAAGTTGTGACATCTTAGACTAGCACATTTAGGTCAGAGAAACCTAATAGAGTTATTTAGTCAAAAGGTATTTGGTTAGGATAAGTTCCAACCATTGGAGTTTTGTGAGCATTATGTGCTCGAAAAAGTATGTAGAGTGAGGTTTAAAACCTATGAGCACAAACCAATGGAACTCTTAACTACATATATTAAGATCTTTGGGGACCAGCTCAGACAGCTACTCTTGGAGGTGCTAGGTATTTTTTCAGTTTAATTGATGACTATTCAAGGAAGCTGTGGGTCTATGTATTGAAGAGCAAGGATTAAGTGTTTGATACGTTCAAGACTTTGAAGACTTTTGTTAAGAATTAGACTAGCAAAAAAGTGAAAAGGCTATAAACTACAATGGCCTTGAATTTTGTAATAGAAAATTTAATAATTTTATGCCAAGCATAGGATTGCAAGGCATAGAACAGTGTGCTCAATGCCACAGTAGAATGACATAGTTAAGAGGATGAGTAGGACCCTACTTGAAAGGGTTAAATGCATGCTTATTAATGCAAAGATGTTAAAGGCTTTTTGGGATAAAGCTATGATGACTGCAACTTACTTGATTAATAGAAGTTATTCATCATCAATAAACTTCGAGACACTAGAAGGGAAATGGTCTGACAGCCCTATCAAGTATGATCATCTCAAGATATTTGGTTGCCCAGCCTTTGTTCATGTCAAGGAGGGAAAGTTAGAATCTAAAGCTATCAAGGGATATTCATAGAGCATCCTGAAAGAGTTAAAGGATACAAGGTATAATGTAGAGAGTTAACACTACTAAAGAGTATCATAAGCCGTAATGTGATGTTCGATGAGATGACAAAATTGAAAGCCTCCCAAGAAAAAAAGAGAAGAATCTGTGCTCAAGGAACACGCAGCAATCGAATCAATAAAAGTTGAAGTAAAAAATGAGTGTAGATTTGATATGCCCCTAGATCAACATTTCAATAAGAAGATCCTTAAAAAAGAGCAAAGGACACTGATAATAGCATAATGGAAATAGTATTTTAGCACTCTAACTTGGGTATTTTGCTTTAATCTATTACTATTTGACTATTTATTTGTGTTTTTAATCTTAAATAGGTGCATGAAGGAAAATGTGACAAATAGGATCAAACGAGAGGCGATTCGAGCAAGAAACGAGCGAGATGCGCTTAAAAGATGAAAGCAGCACAGCATATGGCTGGGCGCTAAAGCGACCAGGGCTAGGCGCCGCAGTGCCCAGATTAGTGAATGAGCGCCGCAATGCCTGTTGACTAATTAGCAGTCTTTGTTGCTCATGCCCAGCATCGCGGCACCTGTGCAAATGCTTAAATACATCTCTTAACTCTTATATTTTGGGGTGGATTCGCAGATCCTTGCACCTAGGGTTTCTCATAACAACAAAAAAAACTCTTTTGAGGAAAAAATAAAGAGACTTAGCAAGGAGGAAAACACAAGCAATGAATACACATTTAAGGTAAGAGATTAAAGTAAATTTATTAAAGATTGAAGATTGAAGAATCAACTCTTAGGTATTCAAGACAAGAGGAAGGAGAACAACTCAGGATGTTACTTGTGTTATTTTCTTCCTTAACTTTAAGAGATGATTTTGTTCATAATATTTTCATACTTTTACTTTGATACTCATGTTGTAAGCATGAGCTAAATACTTTTGATCTAGGGTTAGACGTTCTTGAACCTAGTATGTAATTGAATCTTTTAAACTCTTAGTTATGAACTTATATCCCTTAATTGATTCAATCTATCTGTGCTTAATGATTTTATTATACTTGATCACTATTTTGATTGTTTAGGAGATATAATAACTTTGACAAAAGGATTCATGTGTTTAGCCTATGGTAGATTGATACATGATCATAGAGTAACATCTATGAGTTCCATCTAGGATAGACATATACCAAGGTGGCATGTATGCATTGATTAGACTTATTCTTAATGAGTTGCATCTTATTCGGATTACCATAGACATATAGGTAGTTGTTAGGGTATGATATTATCATTCGACTATCGACAGAAGCTTATTATGAAATCAGTGTCTAGCCAATCAATTAATAGTAAGGAAATAACTAAAGGGTTAAAGATTTCAATGAAATACTAAGAGATACGTCAAAATCCTAGATTACTTATCAAACTAGTGAATTTTATCTTAGAGTGCTTGTGGTATTTAATTATGAAATCAGTGTCTAGCCAATCAATTAATAGTATGGAAATAACTAAAGGGTTAAAGATTTCAATGAAATACTAAGAGATACGTCAAAATCCTAGATTACTTATCAAACTAGTGAATTTTTTCTTAGAGTGCTTGTGGTATTTAATTAGGTTTAATTTGATAGCAGTAGTATAATTAGTTAAACTCCATCTTAGAAGTTAGTTTGGATAAAGGTAAAATAGAGTAATTTTAGTAATCAATTGAAGAAATAGAAACAATAGTCTCCATGGGATTGATAATTTGGACTTAGTCCTATATTACTTGGTACGAAAGCGTGCACTTGAGATAGAATATTAAATCACAAATCAAATTTTTGGCGCCGTTGCCGGAGACTATTTTATCTATTCTTAGATCGATACTAATACCATACTATCTTACTTTTACTTCAGATTTTATTATATTTTATTATTATTCTTTTTCCATTCGAGTTACCAATTTTATTTTTGATTTTGATAGTTCATGCGAAGAACCAAGAGCGAAGATTTAACATCTTTTGATCCTGAGATTAAAAGAATATTTTAGAGACTTCGATGTGAACAACATCAAAACAAAAATATGGCAGAGAATCACGACAATATCAATAATCCAGTGTTTAAGCCTATGAATCCGTAGAGATTGCTGAGGGATTATATTGTTCCTACAATAGAAGGCATTCAGTGTAGTATTCAGCACTCTACTATTAATGTAAACAACTTTGAGATTAAGCCAAGTACTATTTAGATGCTTAAAGAGTCGGTACAATTCAGTGGAGCTCCCAATGATGATCCCAACATGCATATCTTGAATTTCTGGGAGGTTTGCAATACATTCAAGTTCAATGGGGTTTCAGATGATGCCATCAGGTTACGACTATTTTCTTTCTCATTGAGGGACAAGGCCAAGAGCTGGTTGATGTCATTACTAATAGGATCCATATTAACCATATCAACGTGGGATGACCTAGCACAGAAGTTCTTAGCAAAGTGTTTTCCACCAGCTAAGACAACTAAGATAAGGAATAACATCACCTCATTTGTACAGATTGAAGGTGAGTCATTATATGAGGCATGAGATCGATTCAAGGATATATTGAGGAAGTGTCCTCATTATGGTTATTAGTCCAGATGTTCTATAATAGGCTTGTAGATCATTTAAGGATAATTATCGATGCCACTGCTGGAGGAGCTCTAATGAACAAGTCCATAGATGAAGCATATGCGTTACTGAAAGAGATGGCATCTAATAGTTATCAATGGCCTGCTAAAAGAGTTACACCAAGGAAGGTTGCTGGAGTTTATGAGATTGATGGATTCAATGCATTGGCTGCACAGATTAACATCTTAACCAAGAGATTTGATTCTATGAATGCTGTCAAGACCTAAAATGCGACTTGTGACTTCTGTGGTGACAATCACATGAATGAGCAACGCATGGAGTCAGCAAACTATATGGGGAGCTATAATAGACAGCAGAATAATCAACATTCATATTATTATAATTCGGGGTGGAGGAATCATCCTAATTTTTCTTGAGATGGCAACCAATGGCAGTAACTTAAACCTAACTTACCCGGATTTCATCCCCCACAAGAGAAGAAAGCAACACTGAAGCCAATCCAAGAGGGGATAAGGAGCAATGCAAAGTTGTCTTTTTGAGAAGTGGCAAAGAGTTGCAGTCAAACAGTGCAAGAGTGGAGAAAAGTGTAGAATGTGATGAAGAAAACAATGCAGAAAAGTGCAGAATTTACTGCAAAACATGATGTGCAGTAGCAGGAAAATGTAAAAAACAGTAAAGAAATGTAGAAAAATTCAAATGCAGCAGCACAAACCAGTAAAGCTTAGTAGAAACTTACAGTTCAACCTTCCCATCCACCTCCACCATTTTCTCAGAGGCTACAGAAACAGAAGTTGGACAAACAGTTTTTGAAGTTTTTAGATGTCTTCAAGAAACTCCACATTAACATACCTTCTGTGGATGCTTTGGAATAAATACCAAGTTATGTGAAGTTTATGAAGGAAATCTTATCAAAGAAAAGGAGATTAGTTGAGTATGAAACCGTGGCACTCACCGAAGAATGTAGCACAATATTGTAAAAGAAATTGCCACCAAAATTAAAAAATTCAGGCAGTTTCACTATACCATGTACTATCGGGGAGAAAATCTTTGGCAGAGCATTATGTGATTTAGGTGCCAGCATCAACCTAATGCTATTATCCATCTACAAGTAGGTTTAGGGGAAGCTAAACCTACTAATGTCACTTTATAATTAGTTGACGGCTCATTCACGTATCCAATGAGCATTATTGAAGATGTTTTGGTAAAGGTTGATAAGTTCATCTTTTCGATAGACTTCATAGTATTGGATATGGAAGAGGATCGAGAGGTACCCATCATACTAAGAGGACCATTCTTAGCCACAGAAAGAACCCTTATTTATGTTCAAAAAAGAGAATTAACTATGAGGGTGCAAAATGAAGAAGTAACATTCAATGTCTTCAAAGCCATGAGAAGGCCAAGTGAGGAAGAGGAATCTATGAGCATTAATGTGATTGACAGGGAAGTACAAGATATTTTTAACAAAAATAGCATTGAAGATTCTCTAGAAGATGCAGTGGTAAATGGAGTTAAGGTAGAGAGAAGTGAAGCTCGAGAGTATCTACAAACCTTAAGCCTTTCTCTAAGATTTGTCAGATTCAAGATGAGAGCTGAACCTCTAGATAGATAAGAAGGCTTGCAAACTCACATTAAGCCTTTTATTGAAGAACCTCCTAAGCTAGAGTTAAAACTATTACTGAGTCACTTAAGGTATACATTTCTTGGCGAATCTTCTATATTTCCAGTCATAGTTTCTGCTACAACTTGATGAATCACAGGCAAAAAAATTGTAAAGGGTCTTAAGAGATCATAAAAGAGCTATAAGATGGACAATTGCTGACATTAAGGGAATCAGTCCCTCTTTTTACATGCATAAAATTCTGTTAGAGAAAGGGCACAAGGTTATAATTGAGCAGCAAAAACACTTAAATCCTGTAATGAAAGATGTAGTAAAGAAGGAGATTATTAAGTGGCTAGATGCAGGGATTATTTACCCAATTTTTGATAGCTCATGGGTAAGTGATGAGGGCAAATTTGTCATATATTTTTTCATATTTTTATTCTTGATATTTTATTATTTTATGAGAATAGATGGCTATTTACGTGCATTATTGTTATTTATAGGGACTTAAATGAAATTTAAAGAAAGAATGCAAAAGGAGCGAAAACAGGGACTAAAATGCAAAGTTTTCAAAGTATGTGTCCATAGCTCCAGCGCCACAAGGATTATTGCCCCAGCACTGGAATAGTAATCGAAATAAGAAAAATGAACTGTTTAAGTCGCATCTGGCGCCCCAGCGCCGAAGATTCACCGCGCCAGCGACAAGACAGAGCCCCAGCGTCATCATCCTACTGCTCCAGCGGTAAACCCTTTTTCACGCGTTGCCCCAGCGACAACTGCATAGCACCTCAGCGGTAGCGCAAGTCCTAGTCCGACGAGAATTGAGATTTTTAAGCTCATATCAATCCCTATAAAAATCCATTCGTTCCCAGCCTTCAAGGGGAATTCAAGAGCAACCTAGAGCAATTCAAAAACACCAAGAATACAGAGCACGAGTCTTGGAGAGCAATAGGAGTTTAATTGAAGCAACTTTAGAGAGAGATTCAAGGCGTTCTTCGGCATCAAGAGTTCTTAGGCAGCGCAATTAAGAGCAATTCGACGTCTATATCGGTTTGCTGTTGATTGTATCATGGTTTATTATTATTTTTACTGCTGTTTTCTTGTAGCCATGAGCTAAACTTATTTTCTAGGGTTAATACTTGAACTCAATATATGTGCTTAATTGCCATATCTTTCGAATATTTAATAAACTTACTTCTTTGATATTCAAATTACTTAATTTTAATGCTTCAATATATCTAGCCAATATATGGTGAATGAGTTGGTAATATTGTTGATAAACTCGGAAGAGAAATCATAATATTTAGAGCTAGGTAATTTGATGCATGATTGTAGAGTAACATTCAATGTTGTATATGCAAGTTTCAATTTAGGATAGGAATATACCTAATTGGCATGTATGATCAATAAAACCTAATCTTAATGAATCTTAATTTATTACAAGTACTATAGGAATATAGGTATTTGGTAAATTAAGGTATACTTGCATGACCTTGGAAGAGGCTTGTGAATACATTAGTGTCTTGATCAATAATAAAGACTAATGGAGTTAAATATTAGAAGATTAATCATTAGAAAGCATATTGAGGGATAGTATTAATCCTAGGTTTTCTCTGTATTGCTATCACTTACATCTCTTTACATTGTGTTTTTGTCTTTATATTTTCTACATTCATTCTTAGATTTTTATTTATCTAAATAATTATTAGGAAGATATAATTTTAGTAATTGATTAAAAAGAAGAAATTATCCCTGTGGGTTCGACATCCAACTTATTTAGTCTCTTTATTACTTGCATACGATAGTGTATACTTGCATTTAATTTAAGATATAGAAATATCGCATCAGTAAGTCCAGTGCAATGCGTACCAAAGAAATAAGGGATCACTGTAGTAGCAAATGAGAATAATGATTTAATCTCCACTAGGACTGTTATGGGTTGGAGGATATGTATGAACTACCGGAAGCTGAATAAAGCCACCCACAAGGATCATTTTCTCTTACCCTTCATCGATCAAATGCTGGAAAGATTAGCAAAACATGATTATTATTGTTTCTTAGATGGATATTCTGGCTATAATCAGATGACAATTGCTCTTAAAGATTAAGAAAAGACCACGTCACTTGCCTATATAGTACATTTAATTTCCAGATGATGCCATTCGGACTATGCAATGCTCCATCCACTTTTCAGCGTTGTATGATGACCATATTTTCAGATATTATAGAGTATTTCATAGAGGTATTTATGGATGACTTTTCTATTTTTGACAATTCTTTTGATCAATGCCTTGATAATCTAGCATTTGTGCTTAAACGGTGTGAAGATACCAAATTAGTGCTCAATTGGGAAAAGTGCCACTTTATGGTTAAAGAATGTATAGTTTTAGGCCATAAATTTCTACTCATGGTATTGAAGTTGATAGAGTAAAGATAGAAACCATCGAGAAGTTGCCACCACTGACTAATGTGAAAGGAGTATGGAGCTTTCTTGGCCATGCCAGAATTTATTGAAGATTTATAAAAGATTTCTTCAAGATCTCCAAACCTCTATGCAACTTACTAGAGAAAGAAGTGTAGTTTCATTTTGATGATGCATGCCTTGAAGCTTTTAAACTGTTGAAAAAGAAGCTTACCACCGCGCTAATCATTATAACTCCAGATTGGGACTTACCTTTTGAAGTGATGTGTGATGCAAGCTATTTAGTTGTGGGGGCTATATTAGGACAACACCGAGAGAAAGTGTTTCGTATGATATACTATACAAGCAAGACTCTCAATGATGCGCAGTCTAATTACACCACTACAGAAAAAGAGCTTCTTGCGGTAGTCTTTTCTTTTGAGAAGTTTCGGGTTTACCTCATTGAAGTTAAGGTCATAGTCTTCATAGATCACTCAACAATCAAGTACCTCATCAATAAGAAAGATGCTAAACCGAGGCTCATTCGATGGATTCTCTTATTGCAAGAATTTGATCTAAAGATCAAAGATAGAAAAGGAGTTGAAAACCAAGTTGCAAATCATCTTTCTTGTTTAGAAGTATCAAATCAACACCAAGAGAAGATCCAAATTAATGAAACTTTTTCGGATGAACAACTCCTTGTAACACAACATCATGAGATCTCCTAGTATACTGATATTGTCAATTATTTAGTTTCTAGCCTAACACCTCATAATTTGACTTTTCAACAAAAGAAGAAGATCTTTCATGATATAAAATTCTATTTTTGGGATGAGCTATTCCTTTACAAATCATGTGCAGACCAAATCCTTCAAAGATGTGTCCCTACAGAAGAAACTCAAGACATCTTACACCATTGTTATGCATTCGATTATGGAGGACATTTTGCGGGCGACAAAACAACAGCTAAGATACTTCAATCTGGTCTTTTATTGGCCCACATTATTTAAAGATGTATATTCTTTTGTTACAGGGTGTGATCGATGTCAACAGATGGGGAACCTCTCCAAAAAATATAAAATGCCACTGCAGAATATTCTAGAGGTTGAAATCTTTGACGTTTAGGGAATAGACTTCATGAGACCATTTTCACCATCTCATAACAACAAACATATACATGTAGCTGTGGATTATGTTTCAAAATGGGTAGAGGCAGTAGCATTACCAACAAATGAGGTGAGGACAGTGATTAAGTTCCTTCAAAAGAATATATTCATAAGAGATAGAACATCGAGAGCAATTATAAATGATGAGGGCTTACATTTCTACAATTAATATTTTTCAGCCCTCTTACAAAAATACGGGGTCAACCATAAGATGGCTACTGCATATCATCCTCAAACGAGCAAACAAGTTGAAGTCTCCAATTGATAAATAAAATGCTTTCTTGGAGAAGATGGTTAAACCAACCCGAAAAGATTAGGCATTACACTTGGATGACGCTTTATGGGTGTATTGTATTGCTTACAAAACTTCAATTGATATGTCCCAATTTCGTTTGATCTTTGGAAAAGAGTGTCACCTACCTTTGGAGTTGGAACACAAAGTGTATTGGGCTATTAAAGCCTTGAACTTTAATCTCAAAGCCAAAGGTGAGAAACATTTACTTCAACTAAACGCCATGGATGAGTTTTGTCTATAAGTATATAAGAATGCTAAGCTTTACAAGGAAAAAATGAAATGGTGACATGATAAGAAGACACTTCAGCGTTCATTTGAAAAAAGACAACTAGTACTACTCTACAATTCATGGCTGAAGTTATTTCTTGGAAAGCTCAAGTCCCGATGGTCTGGCCCATTTCAAATCATCGCGATATACCCAAATGGAGTAGTTGAAATTAGAAATCCAAATAATCAAGCTTCATTTATAGTAAATGGTCAGCGTCTCAAGAATTATCATAGAGGATATATAGATCGGCAGAAGGTTAATGTCGATCTGATGGATCACAAGTAACTACAGGATCAACACGTCAACCCAAAGACGTTAAACCAAGTGCTTCTTTGGAGGCAACCCAAGTCTAGTATCATTTGATTTTAATTAATTTTTTTCTAGTATTATCTTTTCTCTTTAGCCAATTCATTTTTCTTTTCTTTTCTTTTCTTTTCTTTCATGAGTATTATTCTTTTTAGGCTGCATAAAAAAAGGAGGTTTGCGGGTGCCGCGGCGTTTACTTATGGGCGCCATAGCGCCCGAAATAGAAAGTAAGTGCCATAACGCTGGCACCTGAGCACAATTGTGCCCAAGTATCTGTGACCACCGCGAGCTCAGTAACGAGCGCCGCAGTGCCCACACGGGAGAGGTGTTTATTACTTCTCCCCTTTTTTTGTCTTCATATCTCCATCCCCTTTCTCTCAAACACCACATAAACCCTAACTCCCATCCTTTTAATCTCACACCTCCCATCCTTTATCTTACACTCAAATAAACACCACCCATACATTACATTTAGACTAAAATTCATTACCCACTTAAATTAACACCACAATAGCACACATAATTCATCTAATCATTCACATTTATCACAACTCCTAATTTCTTCTCTACATTAGCATTCACTACTTCAAGGTACAAATTCCTATCTTTACTAATTTTATTTCTTGTTGCTTCTCTTTATTATATGGTTGCCATTGCATAATTAGTGTGTTTACTTGATATACTATGATTATTATGCATTGTTAATAATTAAAACAAACGGAAAAAAAATTTCATGAATGCTTGTGAAAATATGTTCAAATTTGTGATTTGATTGATGTTTAATGGGTTATACTTGAAGTTCTCTATTAGCAATCATAGCTACATATTAGGATGCTTATCAAAACAAGTTCAAATTGGTGCGTTGATTGATGTTTAATGTTCAAATTGGTTAGTTGATTGATGTTTAATGGGTAACTTTGAGCATAAAGTATAATATTCTTATTACGATGTTTCTATGGAAAAAAATAAAAAATAAATATTAAGCAAGTGGTTAGGTAGTAAAATATTACTATATTATTGTTGCCTATATATTGGTGGTGATGCCATATTACAGTCATAAGTGGAGAGTGATAAGTTGTAATAGGTAGTGGTATTGTATAATGAGAGAATGGACGTGTGCACATGCATACGGTAGTGATTTTGAGCTAAAAAAAAGAGTGATATGTGGCACACATATATGATTTCAAATTATAATGTTTGAGAGGCAGTTGCTGTCAATATTTGGAGTGCTCATTATTATTGTTAAAGGTATTCAATGGCACCCCAAGAAATCAAAGAAGTCAATTACATCATCTTCTATAGGCTACGATACTAACAAGTTAAACGCACAATCATTCCAAAAGAGGCTTCAACATCACAGGAAGGGGCTATCTAAGAATCTCAATAATTATTGCAGAAAGGGGTTAGGGACGCTTGTGTGCACAATCGAATGCCGCAATTATTTAAGTAGTTAGAGAATTCTATGCTAATAGTAAAGAGCACACCTATGGGAAAGTCCAAATCACAGGCAGAACTGTTCACATCCATATTGAAGTTATCAATAGATACTTTGTGTTACCCAATATATAAAGAGATGACTATATGGAGCTCTACCAGAACCTAGATTATAAAGCCGCCATTCGCTACTTGGCCATCCCAGATGCTCAATAGACGATGTCTAAAAATCTTTTGGTCTCTTTTCTCGCACGCTACATGTGCAGAGATTTCAAAGCATAGCATTATTTCTTAGCTGCCAAGTTAATGCCAGTCAATCACATGAGCACGGTAACAGCAAAGAGAGATCTTATTCTGTATGCCATTCTAACAAGGCAGACAATTAATATTGGCAAAGTGATCAAAGACACAATCCTTTTCAGCCTCGATCATCTAAAGCAAAGCATCTACTATCCCTCGCTAATTATAATACTCTGCGCTAAAGTTGGAGTCGAGTGAAAATCATAAAAAAAATGCTTCCCCAGCACACATATTGGACAACAACAAAATTACTACAATAGTTGATGGTCTAGTGCAAGACCTCGCTCCCCGATTACCTCTACCACAAAGATTAACAGTACAACTGACCATACATCAAAGGCCGTTATGGTTAGAAGATGCCTTTACCGCACTCTAACAGTGGACTGCATCATATATAGCATATGAAGACCAAGTTTTGCGCATTGCCCTAGCTCACTATAACTTGCCAAACATTCTGGCCTATGCAGTGCCTCCAGTTGCAGATGACTTAGGAGATGATGCAAAAGCAAAAGACTTAAAAGATGATGCAGAAGCAAAAGATGAAACAGTGAGTGAAGATGAAGACAGAGGGGACAACTAAAGCTATATAAAAATAGGGAAGTATTCTAATTTTGTTATTTTACTGCCACCATGAGGACATGTCTTATTATAAGTATGGAGGCAGGGGAAACACTTCTTAGTTCTTACTTTTCTTCTATGCTTTGTTGATTTATTTTCTGTTTTTATTTGTTTTCTTTAAAAGTAGTTTATTTTCTTTCAGTATCGTGTATTTAGGGTCGAAAGAGTTTTTAGTCGATGATGATAAATGGAGTTAAAGGAAAGCTATAAACTCTTTAGACTTATCTATTACTGTGTTCATTCTATATTATAATCGGATTAATTATATTCAGCTTATAGTTGTTCACTCTAAACATTTTTGCACTCTAGAGCTATTTAATGTTTAGTAGTTGTAAGGTAGAATATACTTATTCATACAAAAGAGGTAATCATGGTCATCTAATATCTAGAACTTATTTGATTAGCTTTCGAGGTAAAATCCTAGGACATATATAGTAAGGGATATGATTATAGGCCATGTTTAGATCGATTGGACCTTTCTAGCCAACCTTGAATATTTTTGTCCTTAGTCACCCTTTTTTAGCCTAATTGAATATATTCTTTTCAAGCCCACTTTCGAAGCCTATAACCAATTAATACTTGTATCTATCATAAATACCTTTCGCACTATGATACATAACATCTTGTTGTAAGGGTCATGAAGTGATTTAAAGTTTTAGATAAAAAAAGAGAGGCATCTATGAAATTGTTCTCATTTAGTTAGAAGAATCAAAGAAGCTTGATTCAATTAAAAAAAAAACTCATAGAAATGCAATAGAATTGTTGAAAAGTTGGGTTCAAGGAAAATAAGCTTGGAAGAGTGGACTGAAGAAAGAAAGAACAAAGGTGATCCTTAGACAAAAGAGGTTGTGGTTATATTGCAATTTGAACTTAACATTTTTTCGTATTTTCACACCATAACCCAAGCCTCTAATTACAAGCTAATCAAAGTTCTATTTGATCTCTTATTATATACTTGTTCTATATTAGTGGAGATTGCTATGAAAAATAAGCTTATAGAGAATTATTTTGGTCTTGATCTTTCTTTAAGAAATAAAATATTCAAAAATACAATTGATGTGCAAATAAATAGCTCGACACACACTCACAAGTGAATGATTATAAGGTATATATATGCATGATGATTAGAGTGTAGAATGAGCATGAATAATTTTTTAGTCTAAAGATTTTATAAGTGTAATTCACCCTTTGAGACAACTTACAAATTTCTGATCGACCAGTGCAACTCATGGTTCACGGGATGTTAAGAGGTTGTTTTTATATAGTTGTTTTAATTCTTGTTAGTGTGTTCTTGTTTTGCTCGAGGACGAGCAAAAGTCTTAAGTTTGGGGGTATTTGATAATAGCATAATGGCAGTAGTAGTTTAGCACTATAACTTGAGTTTTTTGCTTTAATCTATTAATATTTGGCTATTTATAAGAGTTTTTAAACTTAAATAGGTGTACAAAGGAAAATGTGACTCATAAGATCAAATAGAAGGCGATTCAGAGGAGAAATGAGTGAGATGCACTCAAAAGACGAAAGCAGCGCAATATGTTGCTGGATGCTGCAGCGACCAGAGCTGGGCACCGTAGAGCCCAGATCAGTGAATGAGCGCTGCGGCGCTCAACAGTCAGTACCGCAGCGCCTATCGACTAATTAGCGGTCTTTATTACTCGTGCCTAGCATCGCGGTGCCCGTGCGAATGCTTAACTACTCTTTTCAACTCTCCTATTTCAGGGTGGATTTGAAGCTCCTCGCGCCTAGGATTTCTCATAGCAACAAAAATACTCTTTTGAGACAAAAATGGAGAGACTTTGCAAGGAGGAAAACGTAAGCAACGAATACACATTCGAGGCAAGAGATTAAAGTAAATTTGTTAAAGAATCAACTCTTGGGCGTTCAAACCAAGAGGAAGAAGAACAACTCAGGATGTCACTTATGTTATTTCCTTCCTTAACTTTAAGAGATGATTTTGTTCATGATATTTTCATATTTTTACTTTGATACTCTTGTTGTAAGCATGAGCTAAATACTTTTGATCTAGGGTTAGACGTTCTTGAACTTAATATGTAATTGAATCTTTTAAACTCTTAGTTATGAACTTATATCCGTTAATGATTCAATCTATCTATGCTTAATGTATTCATTATACTTGATCACTATTTTGATTATTTAGGAACCATGATAACTTTGATAAAAGAATTCATGTGTTTAGCCTAGGGTAGATTGATACATAATCATATGGTAACATCTATGAGTTTCATCTAGGATAGACATATACCTAGGTGGCATGTATGGTTTATTAGACTCATTCTTAACGAGTTGCATCTTATTCGAATTACTATAGACATATAGGTAGTTGTTAGGGTGTGATATTATCATTCGACTGTCAACAGAAGCTTATGATAAAATCAGTGTCTAACTAATCAATTGATAACAAGTGAATAACTAAAGGGTTAAAGATTTCAATGAAATAATAGGGGATACGTTGAAACCCTAGATTACTTATCAAACTAGTGAATTTTATCTTAGAGTGCTTGTGATATTTAATTAGGTTTAATTTGATAGTAGTAATATAGTTAGTTAAACTCCATCTCAGAAGTTAGTTTGGATAAAGGTAAAATAGAGTAATTTTGGTAATCGATTGAAGATATAAAAACACTAGTCTTTATGGGATCGATAATCTGAATTTAGTCCTATATTACTTAGTACGAAAGCGTGTACTTGCACTAAGATATTAAATCACACATCAAACACCGATAAATTCTTCCAAGTCCACCCAAAGTAAGACTAAGACTTCTGTGATGGAACTTAAAGAGTACCAGTTAGCTAGAGATATTTGATAGCAGTAGTATAGTTAGTTAAATTCCATCTCAGAAGTTAGTTTGGATAAAGGTAAATAGAGTAATTTTAGTAATCGATTGAAGAAATAGAAACACTAGTCTCTATGGGATCGATAATTTGGACTTAATCCTATATTACTTGGTACGAAAGCGTGCACTTGCACTAAGATGTTAAATCACACATTAGACACTGACAAATTCTTCCAAGTCCACCCAAAGTAAGACTGTGACTCATGAGAAAGAACTTGAAAAGTACCAATTAGCCAGAAATAGGCTACGAAGAATAATTAACCCACAAATCAGGTATGCATAAAAAGATTTGATTGCTCAAGCCTTCAATTTTGTTTACACTCTTGAATTTGATGAGCCTAGGATATATGGCGAGGCTATGAAAAGTAAAAATAAAGATAAATGACATTAGGTCATGGAAGAAGATATTAGTTCTCTTAAAATGAATAATACCTAGGAGTTGGTAGAAAGACCCTAAAAGAAACTAGTAGGGTGTAAATGGGTGTATAAGGTTAAGGATGGGATACTAAGAGTAGAGCCTACAAGATTCAAGGTTAGGCTAATTGTACAAGGTTTTACTCGGAGAGAGAGAATAGACTTTCATGATATTTTCTCTCTAATCATCAAGCACACATCCATTAGGATATTTTAGCCATGTGTGTAAACCTAGATTTACATCTAGAGCAGATGGTGTTAACGTGTTTTAGAGTGTATGTATCTAATTATGTATATGTTGAAAAAATTTAATACATGTATCATATACACGAATTTTGCTGCAGTATTAAGCATGTAATCAACATATACACATGTAACTTAAATTATTAACAACTTAAGATTATAGAAATATACCTTTGATGACCTTCGGTGAAGATTTTAATTTTGGATTCTTCTTAGCTCCAACTTTGAGTTCACCTTGAAATGCACTATTGTTCAATTTTAGTTCACAACAATCCGGTGGGATTGTAAAGCTAGAATAGTAGCAATTAAATTTTCAGTAATAAGGTTTTTGTTTCTTGAAAGAAAAATAAGAAACATTTATTTATTTTTTCATCTAGTTTTTCTCGCAACTCTTTGTTCAAAGAAAACTCTCTAAAAACCAAACTCTCTTCAATGCCCTCTATCCTTGCACGAATTTTTGCTTCATCCTTGTTAATCAAAATAAATTCACACCATTTTTGGTGCTTTAACTACTTTACAAGTGCTCTGCCAAAATTAGATTAAGTGGCTAACTATCAAAAATAATTTTTTGTGGCCATTTTCAATGGTCTAATAAAAGTAACCATTAATTCTACAAAATGGTGCTCCACTTAATTTAATTTATGTTTCTCAAAAATAAATATTTATTCTATTTATTTAAATAATGTTTATTTAATTATTCAAAAACTATTTGAATAATTAATATTTACCTTATTTAATTAACTAACATGGTTAATGGGTGAATTCATGGTGAAACAATTCATGGAACAAAATTGTGCCGCTTCTTAGCATCTAAATAGTTAACAACTTGTGTTAACTAATTAAATGATGTACTTAACATTTAAGTATAGACAAGTGCACAACCTGAGGAACCTTGCAATATATTTTCGATTTGCTAGAATTTCTAGGATGGAACTGTTCAATCCATAATGTGGCCCCAGTGTACAATGAGTATACTTTATATTGTATGACTTTCTAGGACCACACTCGAATTGTCATATAGAACTCCTCCATACGTCCGTAAATGATGCCTGCACACACATTACGGATATTAAAAAGTGGCGCATTAGACCATACAAGTTGAGGTTATAACATATTTGTATAATTCCTCCATCATATATATCTGAGTAGAGCGGAGATATAGATCAACACTATCAAATCTCCATATGCATGACAGAAAGCCTATCTCTAGAATTGTATTTCAATAAATAATATTCTCAAACAAATTTATTATATTATTTATCCCTAAGGTTAAACTCTTTTCTTGAGAATTACTGCTTATGGCCATAAGACTTTCTAAAATACAATCTTAGAGCATTAAGATATATTACTCACCCAAATGAGTTGATGGATCCTATATCTATGCACACCGGACTCCATGAGCATCAGACCATACCCAACGACACCCAGCTGTCAAATCATGAAAGGTTTCTGACATGTGTGAAACTAAAGTATGGTGGATCACTCACAAGCCTACTGTGGCACTTAGGTCAAAGGACCACAAATACTACTCAACTCAAAAGACCCTCAATTTGGAGATCTTTGTGAGTCTGTTCAGTATTCAGTCCTTACTGAATACCTATATCTCTATATAAGCTTCCATTAAACTCATAGTCTACTAAGAATAACCATCTGGACCATCCAGATATAGACATATACCGATTTATATATTTATTAAGGTATTCACTGACAAACCAGCATTGGTGAAGATAGATAAAAAATATAATATTTGATAACATATTTATATAATGATATTTTTTAGCACTATTTACAACTCTTTGCATTTACATCATTACTAATATGTTCTCAAGTTTTTGTCCCATTTCAGATAAGGCTCTAACGTTTTAGATATCGCTGACACTTATAACCTGATAACTCTTATTAGTAACTCTTAGCATTTATAACTCTCGGTGTTGCTAATTCTTAGCACTGATCTAAACTCATTTAGACCATATTTGAACTCTTTTAGATTATACAATATCTGAAACATTACAAGCATCTTACCATATATAAAATATAATTAACGATTTAATGAAATGATAATACTAGTATAAATATTAAACAAATATTCATACATAAAGGGATGGCACGTAAGTATCCTAATAGATGGATGCAAAGACAACTTGTTTACATAGAGAACTTGAAGAGATGATTTATATAGCACAACTGCAAGGGTTTGTAGAGCCCAAGAAAGAAGAGCATACTTGTTTACTAAAGAAGTCATTATATAGGTTAGGAGATTTGTTGAGTTTATGATGGCTTGTGGCTTTAGTAGGAGCAAGTATGATGGATGCATATACTTTTAAGAGCTTAAGCAATGGGATAATGTATTACTTCTCTATGTGGATGACATGTTGATTGCATGTAAAAATATAGAAGAAATACATAAACTGAAGAAGCTATTAAGTGGCGAGTTCGAGATGAAAGATTTGGAAGCAACAAAGATGATATTGGGTATGGATATTGCGAGGGAAAGAAGAGATGTTATTTTCTTGTCTCAACAACGATATATACTCAAGATCCCAAAAAAGTTTGGTATGTCCAATTCAAATGCTGTTTATACTCCTTTGACCATGTATTTTAAATTGTCAACAGCACAATCACCAACATCTGAAGAGGAGAAACTGCAGATAAGTAAAGTATCATATGCAAGCACTGCAGGAAGCATCATGTATGCAATGGTTTGCACACGATAAGATATAGCACAAGCTGTAAGTATGGTGAGTAGATACATGGTAAATCTGGGTAAAGATCATTAGCTTGCAGTGAAGTAAATTTTAAGATATCTCAAGGGGACGTCGAATCACAGATTAATATATAGAAGGGTTGAGAATAAAGATGTAATGATAAAAGGACACGTAGACTCTAGTTATACAGGTGATCTAGACAAGAGAAGATCATTGATGGGTTATGTATTCATAATGTTTGGGTGTAATGTATATTAGAGATCAGTTTTACAACATGTAGTCGTATTATCTACCACAGAGGCATAGTACATAGCTGTTGTATAAGCTATTAAGAAGGCCGTATAGCTGAAAGACATATGCTTAGAGGTAATGGCTACTGAAGATGTGAACACTGATGTGTATTGTGATAGTCAAAGTGCCATACACCTAAGCAAGCATCAAGTGTTTCACAAGAGGTCTAAACACATTGATGAAAGGCTCTATTACATTCGTGAGATTGTTCAAAGTGGTAAGATTAGTCTAACAAAGATAGCGTCGTGTGAAAATCTTACTGATATGTTGACTAAGCCACTGCCCTCGGTTAAGTTTTTCCTATGCAAGGACTTACTCGGAGTTACTACATTATAAAGGTGATCACAGATGCAGAGATGAGAGATCTTAGACTTTGTGAGGATTTTGAATTAAAAAGGGGATTTATAAGAAAGTTGATTAAAAATCATTAGAATATGATTTAGAGAGCAAGTCAAGTGCGTTGGGTATGCGAAGAAAAGAGGCAAAAACGTGAAGATAGTGCCCAGGCGTTAGCGTTGCGGTGCCCTAGACAGAGAGTGAGCACTGCAGCACCAAAAGCCCAGTGCCTCAACGCTGAGCTCAAGTTCATCTAGCACCGAGCTCGAGTTCATCCAGCGCCACGGCGCTAGGGAGCCAACGCTACAGTGCCAGTGTAGGAAAATTGTTTCCCATTTTGTTTGGTTTGTTTCATCTCTTACTTATTTTAGGTCTCTCTAAAATGACTCCCACATATTTAGGGTTAACGTAAGTCATTCTAAAGCCTGTATAAAGTCCCTCTATTAGCTCGTAAACACATCTTTGTAATTATAGCGTTCTTTATGATTCTTAGTGAGAGAAAAATCTATATTTACAAGAGAGAGTTGCATTCTTTGTGAGGCTGAGAGTTCTTTCTTATAAAAGGCATACTTTGTGAGTGCCTTGTGATTCAATAATAAAAGTGTGATCTTGATCTTCCATAGACGTAAGCAAGTTACCGAACCACGTAAATTTATGTGTACTTTTTCCTTTCTTTCTCTCTCTTAATTTTCCTAATTACTTGTTTCTGCATTATATTACTTGTATTTTTTACTTCTTGCTTGTCTATAGCTATTTAGCACTACCTTCTTAGATGGGTTATACTATACTTAAATCAAGTCCTGTAACTCAGAAGAATAGTTACAGGAGAATAGAAGATATGGTAAGATAAGGCATCAAAATTCCTTGCTGGCTTTAAACTCGGCATCCTGTTTGATTAATTGCACAATACAAGCATTCCATATGCTTTACCATCACAATCCCTCTTTATAGCATAACTTTACTTTATTCCAAGAAAAAGCGGGATGCTCTTCCAAACCTGCAAGTTTATTTTTAATTCAAATTTTGGATAGAACAGGCTTATTAGTATAAATCTCCGTTCTATCTCACTAAGATATCATATACTTTGGAAAAAAAAATACAATTTAAGATGGGCCAAACCCTGAAGACATTAGCTTCTGGTATTCTTTCTCCCCCTTTTGCATTTACCAGCAGCTAGCTGCCTATGTATGTTCTTAATTTATTATTCCTTTCACAAACAAAAAAATGTTATAAAATGTTCTACTTTCATTACATGAAATGAATTGCCTTTCCAGATTTTTCTGAAAATGATCAAGATCAAAGGCGTTATGATTTCATGTATTCTTGTGATTCAAGGCTTTTATTAATGTTTTCTTTCTGTGTATATAAAATACTGCACCACGTGCTTCAAATTGAGAATATATGATCTAGCTCTTTCTATTTTATGCTTTTTTTTTTTTTGGTTAATTTTGTTACAGGAAGTGAGGTAAAGAAGGTTAAAGAGATTGACACAATAATAAACCAATGTTATGAAGAGTATATTCCGGCCGTCAGAGTTGAATTGCTCCCAGGTGACTTCCACCAAGCTGTATGCCAAACTGTCGAGTATTTTTCTTCTTCGTCTCTGTTTCATCATTTTAATTTTTTGTCCATTTAGTTTAATTTAAATTAGAACTATTTTTACTTATTTACTTTTGTGAATGTCGACACTTGGATTAGATATGGCAACCAAAATGGACAAAGATTCATTGATATACTCTAAACTTTCAGACCTTCAGTTTGAAGAGGAAATTGAACCCAGACTGTCAATTTGGGGGGAAACAACTCCGTCTTAATTATTGAATAAATAACGTAAATTAAATTAGAATATTTACATGCCCTTTTCTACAACATGCTAATAATTTTTATGTTGTCGACAGAGAAATCAACAAAAAGCTTGGTAGTACACAATTTCGGGTACCAAAGACCGAAACGCTCAAGCGTGCTTATGAAGTAAGCAATTTTCTTTTTTTAAAAATAGCCCTTGCCATTATTTTGTATAAAATTGCCCGAAGAATAATTTAGGCAGTTAATTGTAGACTATCTGCAAATAACGCCATAATAAATCTATATATAAAAGAAGGCTGGTAACTGAAACCCACAACTTAAAAAAGTGTGAACGTAAAAGATTTTAATAATTAGGTCATCTCAACTTCAGTTAGAGAATCATATATTATCACTGATTTTATTTACAAAATATGCATGCTTATTCCTATTTAATAACAACTCATTTTAATCCGATTTGAATTTCCAAGTTAATTATGTTATCATATTGAAGGGGAGCAAATTAAATTAATGTTTGACCACGTACGTTTCGTGTTTGATGAATCATGAATATTAATGCAGAAGCACCACAAAGGCGAAGGAAAATCATTGACGAAGGAAGAGTTCGAAAAGATTCTGAAAGAAGTGATACTTGACGACACTGGATTAACAGGTTTTGGTGCAAAGGAAATATTTTTTTACATTTTCGGAGTTCCGGCAACTGCTTTGTTTATAAAGCAACGGGTAGCCCCCAATTCACTTTCCAACGAGGTTTTTATTCCCGTTGTCACATCTGCCACTGTCTACCTTCTTGCTAAACTTAATAAGATATGAAGAATATATACATATAAAGGTGAAAAATGTTCGCATTAAAATTAAAGGATATTGTAAATTTCAACGTTAATTTTTTTCCCCCCAAAATTGTTTCTTCAGTTCTGCAAATACAGAGACACAAGCAGGTCTGTGAGTCGATTACAACCTTCATTCGATATTCAATTAATTTTCTGAACATGAGAATTCAAATGAGAAAAGAGGAAGATTTAATGTGATTGATACAGGCTTAACTTGACCATATGATACCAAATTGCTCCACTTGACTTTAAATACTATTTCTTAATCATTATTATATAAGTTTTCTTTTGGGTCTATGGTTAATTAATAAGGCATCATGGCTAAAATCTAGTGTTTGAAGACTTCCATTTTTTTTTCTCAATCATTACAAATCGGTTATGTAGCCAATTTCAAATCAGATTCTATATTTTGTTGAGTATATTTATTCTAAAAATTATTCTACCATATACATAGACATATATTACTAAATATTGGTAAGATAAAATTATCAATAACTATAATATAAAAGAGAGTTAAAAAAAATCTGATCTTGAGCATATAAAAGCATGTTGTAGAACATTATCTTAAAGTTAAATAGTCTTCATCTCGTACGGGTAATAATAAATTTATACGACTTCAAGATTCAACTTTATACTCGCAGTCACTCACCTCACTGAATATTACCATCGAAAGATTATACCAAATCTATATTATCAAAGTTGCTCAAAACACAAAATAAAAAATTATATGCTTTTAAAATATTTGAACGGATCAAATCCAGTTCAAGTTCAAGTGCCGTACCGTGGATTTGATCCAGTTGGATTTGATCGTAGCTTCGAGTTCAAATGCCGTACCGCGGCCATATATATATACATATATATATATTCTTTATTCACACACACATCACCAAAACTCATTTTAATTTTTTTTTTTTATATTTTTATAAACTCTCTAAAAAAGATTAGCACTTTTTATATAATTATAAATAAGGCTTAAGGTATTAAAAATAATATTAAATTAGTATTATTATAATTTTAAATATTTTGTAACTTTAAAATTAATTTTAATATTTAATAAGAATAATTTAATATATTGTAACTCTTAAAATATTTTAAAATAAATAACTCCATAATAATAATAATATAAATATTTGTTATTCTTTAATATTTAATATATATTTAATGACTAATTTAAATATTATAGTCGTTAAATAATAATGACGGTTTAAAAAATTAAAAAATTGATCATTATTTAATTAAGTAAATATAGTACATGATTTTAATATATCTTTGATTTTTATTGGTTAAGGTACAGCACACTTACGACTGATTTTTTTTTTTCCAAATGGCTGAGCTTTTATAGCCACTAAAACAGCCATTGAATTAGCCGGTGGAATAAAAAGACGATGTAAAATATCAAAAGCCCCCTCTTTTATTTGATTAAATATAAAATATATCTTTCTAGATTCAAAGATTACCAAAGACATTCCCTTCATGAAATTAATAAATTTAAAAATAAATATACATTGACATAAGATTATTAGCACTTTATTACACTATTATATCAATAAAAATAATTATTACGTAACAATAATGTTAATTTTATAACACATTTTTCAAATAAATATTACTAAATTTAATATAATAGAAAATTTATTTATAAATAATGACTCTTAAAACTTTGATGATTTATATCTTAATTGCTTAAATAATTTAGGGTCTGTTTGGGATTGTTGTTGGAGAGTGCTAAAAGTAATTTTGAAAAGCTAAAAGTTAATTTAAGTATTTGGTAAAATAATTTCAAAATGGCTTTTGACAAACTCATCTTTTTCTTATAACAGATTTTGAAAAGAAATGAGAGACTTGCTTTTCAAAATATAATTTTAAGAATCAATTTTTTTTTTAATATGATTCTAATTTTATCCTATACAAATAAAAAAAATCTGATGTTATCCATTACAAATTAATTAATTCTAATTTTACTTAAAAAAATTTAAACCATTAAAGTTTAACATAAATGAAATGTTTCATGTCTCATCTCGTTTATTCTCTAATTGTTGTTGTTGTTGTTGTTGTTGTTGAATCTGGTTCTTTAGGCGAACGAGTTTTGAATTTATATTTGAAGGAACGTATATGGGTTCTATCGAGTGGGCAACAAAAAAAGTGAGCTCTAAACTTGGCTGCTTGGGCTTTTTCCTACAAGAAATGAAGTAATAGATCATTAGCAAATTTTTGGCAGATAAACTAATTGTAATTCAACATTTATATTAGTTTACTTTTGATTGTATTCATGTTTATTTTATGTTTTAGCCATAATTCTCTTGTAATTGTGAACTAATTTCTTTTTCAGGGTTATTACTTGAACTTAATATATGTACTTAATAATTGAATCTTTTTAATATTTATTTGAACTCAGTTCTTTATATTCAAATTATTTTTTCTTAATGCTTCATTATATCTAGCCAATATTATGATTAAATTGGTAATACTTTGATAAACTCGAGAGAGGCATCATTGTACTTAAACTTTGATAATTTGATGCATGATTATCTAAAAATTTACAAGAGGGACATACATAATTGGTTTGTATGGTCAATAAGGCTTGTTCTTAATATCTTAATTTATTATAATTACCAAAGAGATATAGGTATTTGGTAAATTGAGATATACTTACTTGACCTTGAAAGATATTTGTGAATAAATTAGTGTCTTGTCCAATAATAAGAATTGAAGAATATTAATATTAAAGATTAATCTTTAAAAAATATATTGAAGGATAGTAATTAACCTTAGGCTTTCTGTATATTGCTATCTTCTTGAGTTATTAAAGTTTTATTATTTGCTTTCTACACTTTTATTTAGTTTATTTAATTATTTGAAAATTAAGGATTTAATTTTTGGGATAATTACTTTAAAGACACAATTTTAGTACTTGATTGAGAATAATATTTATCCCTGTGGGTTCGACGTTTGACTTTATAAATCTCTTTATTACTTGTTTACAATAACGTATACTTGCGCTTAAAAAATATACAACAACCACTTACCTTATGGGAGACGTATATTGATCTTCTCCCATGATTTTTAGGATCGTTTCTTAATGGGGAAAGTGGTATTCTTAATGCAATTCATGTCGCCTAAGGCTTGGGCTACTCGAGGGTATTTGATCACAAGGGACTAAGAAACTTAAGGAATATTCGTGTTGACCCCAGAATTAATCCAACTTAGGAGCGTTTGATAATAGATACCCTGAATGACTTGGAGAAAGTGAAGCTATAGTGTAACACGTTTATTATGGGCTGCCTACTGACGGGGAAACTTAGGCCCATTACTCTGGCCAATTTTGGGGATGCGCCTAGGCCCATGGTCGGTTCGATCTCTAGGGTGGAGCAAAAGTCCACTAGCTTCTAGTTTATAGTTTTGACTGGTCGAGTGTTCGTAAAATTATACACGTGTAAATTATAATCATAAATGCATGAGTCATGATCAAATAATAAAGTGATGAGTGAGTATCGTTCCCACAAGGATTGGTGTTTTAAATTAATGCTAAGTACTATAATGTTGACAATTTAACTTTATCTAGGCTAATTTAAAGACTAAGTTGGATTATAAAATTAAAGGTGCTTAAAAAAATAATTTAATAAATTAAGGATATGAAATTTCTATGATTAACGGTCCTAGGTTCTTGATTTCACTTTACCATTCCTGTATTCTTTATAGTTAATGATTAACAACTAGTTGCTAGCAAAACTATACATGCGAATTGTAACCACAAGTGTATGGGTTGTGAGTAAGTAATAAAGTGATGAGTGAGTATCGTTCCTACGAGGATTATGTCCTAAATTGATGCTTAGTACTATGATATTGACAAACTTTATTTAGGCTAATCTAAATGATAAGTTGAATTATGGAATAAAAAAATGCTCAAGGCTAAATAACTTGGTGAATTAAAGATATGATAGTTCTATGGCAACGAGGTTTTAGGGACTTGATTTCCCTCTATTGTTCCTATGATTTTTATCATTAATGATCAACAACCAATTTTATGCATTCATTAGTCCAAGGTGTATAATTAATCTCATTCCCTCTCCCGAGTGTCGAATGAGTCTCTAGGAATAGACAAGTAAGTTGATATCCCTATCTAACCCATTATACATACACATATTAAGCTACCCTTAAGTGACTACCATAAGTTCATTAGTTTCCCAATTCAACAAACTCAAATTATACTTTTTACAACCAAAATATGGATTAAACTTTTCCAAGCACATAACCCAAATATTTAAATCATCCAATCTATTTTCCAATGCAATTAGAAGTATTAAACGCATAAAAAGTATAAATGAATAACACAAAATAATCATTAATCACATAGCAACTTCAACACATATTGTTCAATATAGTTCCATCAAGCCCTAGAAAATATAATCTAGTAATAAAATTATAATTTTGCAATATGGTGAATTCTATACAAATGAGATTCTAGAGTATTGATTTCATTCTATCCTTCCTATGTTCTTCCTAAGTAATTTCATTCAATTTATTAATCAAAGGATTAAGACTAATCTCATTACCTCTCTCGAGCATCAAATGAGATACTATGCTTAAATATTCAAATTGATATTCTTATCAAACTTGTCTACCTATACATGTATTACGCAACCCTTAAATTGATTACCCAATAATTAATCTCATTACTTCTCTTAAGCATAAAATAAGATCCTAGGCATAATGTTACACTCCAAGTGTTCTCACATATTTTCTCAAACACTTGGTATGCACCACATGCAATTATTGAGCAATGGTGATTACCTAAGTGCTATTAGCCTTTCGACTCAATAAAAACCTAAGGATATGTTTCCCAAATCTGAAAAATGGGTCAATCTCTCCCAAGCATTAATCTATAAATTCACAACAATCAATTCATTTTTCAATCAATTGGAAGTATTAAGCATAGAGAAACATAAATGAATTAAACAAAAATATACTAAATCATCCTAACATAATATAGATAAAAATACATCAAACTTTAGAATTTAAGTTTAGTCACACACAAATCCAACAATAACTAAAATTATCAAGAAATTCATAGATACAAACATGTATAAAATATATTCATAACTACAAATTCCAATAAAAGAGAAATATAAAGAAAAGAAAGATAAAACCTAAATTGGGAATGTATTTAAGGTTTCAATCCTTCAAATGTCTTCAATGATGCTCAAGAAACCTTGGTGACATTCTTTCTTCTCTTCAAATTTATGCTCAAAACTTGGTCCTCTTTTGTATTTTTCGTTCCTCATTTGATAGTGTGAGAAGTGGCTAAATGGTAGTATTTATAGGCTTCAAATTAGGGCAATAATATGGCCAACAAAATTGGTGGTGGCACCCGAGCACTATATTTTGGCCTTCGGGCACCAAGTATTTTGCCCGATTTAGCACCTGGGTAGCATTTTTTGGCGCTTGGGCGTCGAGCTTTGTAGCATTTTTATTGTTCATCAGCACTATAGCACATTTACTGTTCATCGCACCGTAGCTTATTTGGGTTTTTTTGCTTGTTTTCTTTGAATTTTCATTCTAAATAGCTCAATTAACTTGAAACTTACAAAATGAAATTAATACATAGAAAAAGTCATATATTCTTATTTAAATTAAACAATTATCAAGTTTAGAAGAGATACAATATAATGTATATTTACATTAAGTGATTACCCTAAGTCTATTAGTCTCCCAACTTGATAAACACAAGACAATGCTTTTTAAGTCCAACATATGGGTTAAACTCTCCCAAGCTCATAACCCACAAGTCTAAATCATCTAATTAAAAGCATTAAACTCATAAAAAGAATAAACGATAAACACAAAAGAGTTATTAATCAATATAACACATCAAAATATAGTGCTAAGTAGAGTTACATCAAACCCTAGGATATGAAATCTAGCTATCCATAATCAAATGCACAAATAGAAGAGTTCATAAAAGTAACCATGCTTAACACAACAAAAATGACAAGAATAAACTTGAAACTAAAGTAAATGAGATAAAATGAGAGTGATAAAATAGGGAACTTCAAGATTCCAAGCTCCAAATAAGTTTTTCTAACTAAAAACTCTTAGTTCTCGCTCTAATTTTTATGCTTTCTCTCTTCTTCTTAAACGAGACCTTTAACTCTCTTTTTCTAAGTCCTAAAATTGGGGCAAAATTGATTTTCCTACAGTGAATGGTGCTACGGCGTGCGTACTATTCATGGCGTAGCTTCGATTTTGGGTGCCACGACGCCAAGACCTAGATTTTTTCTAGTGCCTTTCGACACCACAACAAGGGACTTGTAGCAAGTTAATGTATTAAAATAATGTTCATGACTACTGTAGTAGTCACTGTAGAACCTTTGATATTTTGCACATTTTCCTAAGCTTTTTGTCCTAAATAGCTCCATTAACTTAGAACCTATAAAATAACATTAATGAACATTAAAAAAAATAATAATCTTATTTAAATTACCAAATACAAAGTTTAGGAGATTAAAATGATAGATATAAAATACACTTATCATCAAGACTAGAAACTAATTTCTTGTTCGTCTGCTTGGGATCATGAACGGGTGATATGGTCAGGTATGAGGTTGTTCAAGTGAAGAGATTTTGTGAAAATGGCAAGCAACTCATTCTTTGATGTCTTAAAATCTCAAAGGACTTGTATTTATTTTGCCTATCTATTTAGAATCCCTTTGTGCCACCTAAATCTTTTTGTATCCCTAAGTTATCAAACCGTGGATGACTTAAAACATCACATCTATTCGGCTGAAGAGACCTTTATGGGCATAAGTCAATCTAGTATATTCCTTTTAATCGAATGATTAAGGTTAGAGTTATTTTGGGTATAAGGCATTATTGTGCCTATGTGACCTGAATTGTTGCATTAATCCAACTACAGAGACTTTTATTGTGGATACGAAATGAACTAGTTCATTAGTTTTGAATGAATGGTTAGGATTGAAATTTGGACTAAGCTATAAAAGTTCCTATTGAGGTCTCTTCAAAACCTTGTTCATCATCTTCATTTTATTCTTTATCAAACAAACAAAAGAAATGTGTTGTTGTAGAGAAAAAGAGACATGATCTTTATAGATTTTGATTCTTTGCCATATCAGGTTGGTGGTTTTTCCCTTTTCAATTCGTACTTTTCCATGTATATGCCTTTGTATTGCTGTGCTTTTTCCATGGACTCATAGTCCTTTTGTTCTAGTTTTGTTGTTTTTAGTTTATATTAAGAACATGTTGTGTTGTTTCTAGTGTGAATATGTTTTGCCATTTTTTCCCATGGAATAACCTTAGCTTTTTAGTCATTAGAAAAATTATTTTAATGGCTTCAGGAAATAAAGATGATTTGAATATTGTCTTACCTTTGATAAACATGATTAACAAGGAAGAAATAGGAGTGCATGAGGTTTAACTTGTTAAGAGAAGATATGGGGCTGGAGAGAGAGGTAGTGAGGCCTCCACCTCGGGTAATAGCAAAGTTATAAGATCTCTAAAGCTGAATTTGGCTATGATCGAGCATGTTGATATAGGAGAGGAATTGTCCTGGAATGAGGCCTATGAGATATAGGGGGTAGAGGATGACTTCTTGTATGATCCCATAAATAAGGGGTTGAAAGGCCTTGACCCTAAGAAGCCTGAGTTTGAGCTGGATCTTAAGTATCAAAGGTCCCATATAAGTCTGCAAGACCTAGACAATCTTAGGGTTTGGAACAATATCCATGAGTTGGTGACTCTAAAGCTCCCAAACCCTAACAATTTCCCAAGCCATCTTGATCCTGGAGAGGTGGCGATTCATGCTAAGTTTCTTAGGCTCCCAATGCAATCCCATTTTGCTATGATTTTGGCTCATTTAGAAGTAGCTCCCTCTTAGCTTGGCCCAAACTCTTAGCGACCAGTGTTTTCGTGTTATGGGCAAAAATAGGATTATCCCACCACACTTTCAAGAGCTTCAATGTTTATACCATTTGAAACACAATGCTGCAGAGTATAGTGGCTTTTATTATTTCTCTTTCCATATGGCTCGTGACCCCGTCCCAAGTCGCTCTACTAGTAAGGGTTGGAAAGAGAACTAGTTTTTCGTTGGTGGCGAATAGGGTCAAAAAGTCCCTCGACTATTAGCATGGAAGTACTAGTTCATCCCTACTATTTTTTCTTTAAAAGTAAGTTACTTCTTCATTCTCATTTGTTCCTCTATAACAATATTGTTTTATGTTCATACTTATTTATTTTTTCAACTTCTTTTGAAAACTTGGGCGATTGTCCAGGAAAAGTCTAAGGCCTACTAGGCTCAAATTAAAGCTACTTTGGAAAATCACACTCTAGTCAGGGATCTTCCTTATATGGCCAGCCTTTAGAGATGTCGGTCTGATACCTAAGATGCCTAAAAACATTACTAGAAGAAGAAGTGGGTTCTTTGTTATTTTTCTTCATTATAATGTATTGGGTATTCACATAGTTTTTTTCGTTTATATGGATGTCAGACCAAGGGGTGATTAAAGTATGAAAAGGCCTCGAGTTAATGGCTTGGGGAATTAACTCGAGGCAACAAATCATGACCTAGATGCCGAGAAGGTCATGAACTTACTTTACGGTAAAGTTCATAAAAACTCTAAAGAAAGTTAGGGCGCGATAGCATTTGCGAAGGTCGAGGTAGTCCAAGAGGAGGTCATATTCATGATAGCTTGAGAAAGGGTTGGTGCCAAGATAGGCTAAGGGGTGGTAGGGGTGCAAGCCCACAAAGTCAAGTTCACAGATCTATAATTTCAGCTTGAGAATATACCTCGAGGGTGGCTTATATAGAATAGGTAGTACTCATTGAGAGGATTTCTTAGTCCCTCACAGTTCCCTAATTCCTGCAGGGATGCGCACAATTAGCTGATGCCTCAAGTTTGAGGGTACCATCTATAAAGAAGGTTTGAGAATGGGTGACGAGACCTACTCTTATCGTAACCCTCAATGTTTCATCTTGGAAAGGTACGATGACCTAAAGTTTATAAACCCAATAATGCGCCAAGTGGAGAGATATGTAGATCCTACATGGGCTTAACAGATATCTGATCTGGACCCAATATCAGAGTTTAATGTCGCGGTTACAACTATAATGAATGTGAGTTTTGCATATATCTTTACTCTTTATTTCATTACAGACATTTCACTGTCTACCTTATTCTTTTTTAAGATGATATACACCTTCTCTCGGTGTTGCTCGAATGTGATTCAAGTAATGTTAAACCTTTAGCAGCTCCAGAAAATCCTTTGCCAAGCTAAACATGAGACACAGTAAACTAGGCATGAGACTTCCCAAGCTAATGCTTAGGCTAAGGAGGTAGTGGTTCAGGTAAAAGCTTTTTAGAGGGTCTGAGTTGAGGCAAAGAGCAAGGTATCTGAGTTGGAAAGACAAAAGACCTTCTTCGAGCTGGAGATAGCTATTGTTATGGATGCCACAAAGAGTCGGGCTTCAAAGCTTGCTTGTCAAAATAATCTGATGGAGCAGCAACTCAATGCGAATCATGGAGAGCTATAGTCCTTGGAGCTGTCAAGGTTAGATATAGCTAAGTGGATTAAGAATCTTTCTATAGAGATTAGAAGGGCTCGGTCAGAGGGACAAAGACTTGGTTTCTCGTCATCCTACGAAAACTGAAGAGGAGACTTTAGGTGCTCAAGATGTGGACAACCTTAAGACTTAATATGCTATTGTTACTGAACCTGCCTCCAAGCCTTTACTGCGAGTCTACTCTCAGCTATTCCTACGGAGATCTATGCTACCCCTATCATTTTTTATGCCCTAACCATTACAGTAATTGCTCATTCGGTAATCCTTGAACTCTTTTCCCCCGTTGAAGGTAGTCCTCCTTTAACTATTATAGAGGATGAATCTAGAGCCCACTTGTCTCCCATCAAATAGACCATTACTGAAAGGGTGTCTAAAGATATTTCTAGCTCAACTTAAGCTTCTAAGCGGATATGTTTTCCCATTTTTGAATTATTTTCCCAAGCAGTTATGCCCTTGTGAACAATTTTTAATATTTTAATATTTTAATATTTTTTGTATTTTTGGGCAGGTGTGCCTTGGAACTTACTTGTTTGGATGTTTATTCAACATGTTATATTAGCTTTTTTGTTTCCTCTTAATTAATCTCAAACATTGTCTTACACATTTTGAAAAACCCATACTGGCTTTCCTTGGCTTTAGTACTCTTTATAAATGAGTTATTTTTTCGCTTTGTGGGTTAAATCCCATTTAGGGTTTGGTTGCCTAATGAGAGTCGAATAATCGCATGAGGACTCTGTGTTTCTCTCAAGCCTTAGGAAGTTATCTTTCCTTTCATCGTTTAAATCCCACACAAGGTCTTTGGTTATCTAATGAGTTGGACCTTTTCACGACTTATGTTTCTCTTCAGCCTAAGGGACCCCTTATAGAGAGAACCTTTGTGAGAGTTGAACTCTTCCATAAGGATTTACATTTATCCTCAGTATGGGTGACTCTTCGCGAGAAAAACCTTTGTGAGATTTGAACCCTTTCATAAGGACTTGTGTTTATCCCCAACCTGGGTGACCCCTCGTATGGGAAACCTTTGTAAGAGTTGAATCCTCCCACAAGGACTTGTGTTTCTCTATCTTGAGGGACCCCTTGTGGAGGAAACCTTTTTGAGAGTTAAACCCTCCCACAGAACTTGCGTTTCTCTGGCTTTGGGAACCCCTCGTGGAGGAAACCTTTGTGAGAGTTGAACCCTCTCATAAGGACTTGCGTTTATCCCCAACTTAGGTGAGCTCTTGTGGGGGAAACCTTTGTGAGAGTCAAACCCTCCTACAAGAACTTGCGTTTATCCTTGGCCTAAAAAACCCCTCGTAGGAAAGATGTTTAATTTGTGTTCATGCAAGACAAAAATGATTTATTATGGGAACTCAAGATTTTTATTTATTTTTATAAAATTATATACATGCATTGACAATGCTTATAAATAAATTCATACAAATGGATATTCAGTTAAGGATAATGCATTTTTAGAAGCTCGGCATTCCATGATTTTCTCACTATTCTGTTGTTTGCAAGTTCAAGTTCGTATAGCCCTACCATGATTCTCCTAACCACTTTATAGAGCCCTTTCTAAGTTGGTTCAAGAACTTTATCTACTGAGTGCTTCATGTTAGAGAGGATTTTCTAAGCACAATATCACCCTTCATAAATTCATTGCTTGATAAGAACAACATAGATCTATATTTTATCCCTAATTTACTTAGAAATTATTTGTTTTTAAGTAAATAGAATTCTATTTATGTGCTTAATATTGATTTTAAAGGGATTAAGCATTAAAAGATTAAAAATGAAGAAATTTGAGCAAAAACTACATAAATTAGAGTCTACATAAAACATCAACACGTAAATGTAAAGTTTGAAAAAGTAGAGGATGAATGTCACCACATCAAGAGTCAAAATGCTCTAACAAGATAGAGAACACTACAGTGATAATTCTAGAACTTGACTGCTTCAGCACTAGTAAAAAGGAACTGTGCATAGACTGTATTCAAATAAACAAAAAAAAATTAAAGAAGGTGAGAGACAAAGTAGAGAATCGAACCTAGGTCTCCAAGGTAAAGTCTAAACAGCTTAAACGTTACGTTATAGCAAATCTTGGTGTTATTTTGTTGAAAAGGAAATATAAACGAAACAAAGAATAAAAAAGTGGAAGAAAAGGCAAACTATGCAAGGGCTAGTAGTCTAACCTGTTGGAGCTGGTGCTTATGCCCTATTCCAATATTGTATGAATATTAATTGTTTAATATTTTTACAATAAATATTTTGAATAAACATTTCGAATAAAATCATTAATATTAGAACACATATGGTACATTATAGATATTGTCTGATTTGGTTGAGTTTAGATTTGGTCTAAAGGAGTTTAAATCACTGCTACAAGTTAGCATCACTGATAATTATAAACGCTGAAGGGATAACAGGTCATAATAATCAGTGAATTTTAAAGAGTTAGAGCCTTATTTGTAATAGGACAAAGATCTAAGGAAATAGTAGTAATTACATAGTTACAAAGAGTTGCAATAGGTGCTAGAAAATGTCATTATACAAGTATGTTCTCAAACATCATGTTCCTGATCTATTTTCATTGATGCAGGTCTGTTAGTAGATCTCTTTAATATAGATCAGTGTATGTCTACATCTGTAGGGTACATATAGTTGTTCTTTAGCCGACCATAGTTTAGAGCTTGTGTAGGCATACTAGTATTTAGTTAAGACTAGATACTAAACAGACTCACGAGGACCTTCAATAGACATCTCATAAAGTCGTTAGAGAGGGTCTTCTCGAGTTGAGTAGTATTCATGGCCCTTTAACCTGAGCGCTATGGTGGTCTTGTGAGTGATCCACCATGCTTTGGTTCCACGTATATCAGAGACCTTTCATAGTCTGACCGCAGGGTGTCGTTGGGTATTATCTAATGCTCATGGAGTCCAGTGTGCGTAGATATGAGATTCGTCAGTTCATATAGATAAGTTGTATATCCTGATGCTCTAAGAATTATGTTTTAAAAAGTCTTTTAGCTAAAAGCAGATACACCGAAAAAGAGTTTTCTTTAGGGTTAAACAATATCGCAAAGGAGTTTACAGATAATGTTTATAGAAATAAAAATCTGGATATAAATTCATAGATGTGCTTATAGAGATTCAACGGTGCTAATCTATGTCCCTGTACATCCAGAAATTGATATAAGAACTATACGTATACGCTATAACCTCAACTTCTATGATCTAATACGCTGATTTGTAATATCCACACTTGTGCATGGAGCATCAATCACAGACTCATGGAATAGTTTTATTTGAAAAATTAGGTGTAGACCTAGAGAGTTTCGCAATATGAAGTATATTCGTTGTGCACTAAAGTAACGTATCGGATTGAATTGTTCAATCTAGTAATTTTTAGCAAAATCGAATATTTGTTTTCATGAACCCTCAGGATTCACGCATGTCAATACTTAAGTGTTAAGTATATTAATTAGTTAACAATTATAGTTGACCAATTAAATAATGACACGTGGAGCATAGTGAGCATTTGGTTAAGTTTACCCAAGTGTGTAGTTAGGTAGGACCGACTATAGGTTAACTTGGTAACCAAGTAAGGGCTTAAGGGTTATATTTCATATTTAATTGTTAAATAATTAAGATATTTTTTTTATTTAAATTGTAAACAAATATTTAACTTAAGTATGGTTAAGAGTTAACCTTATGGTTAGGTTAAAAGAATATTTAACAATTTGATAATTAAATAATGTTTAACTTAATCTAAGTTAATTGTTAAATAAGGTTAGGTTAATTAATTATTTAATTACTTAATTGTTGGAAAAGTAAGGTAACTTACTTTAGTTAATTGTTAACTTGAGTTAGGTTAATAGAATATAATAATAATTTAGCCTACTTGGTGGAAAAGTAAAGCTAACCTAACTTGGGTTAAATGTTAACTTAAATTAGATTAAGCTTAACTAAAGTTAAATTATTTAATTTATTATTATGTGAAATGAAAGAAAAAAAAAAGGAGCTTTTTTGTGCAATTGGTAGCCAGCCACTTTGTTGGATAAAAATGAAATGTTCATTTTGTTCAAAAGTTAGCTAAGTGTTGGAAGAAATGAGAAATTAGCTTGAGTTTTGGTTTTAAGTGTTAAAACAACAAAATAAAGGCTTATAGACTATTCATCTTCTTCTTTAAAATTTGGTCATCATTAAAGCATTCAATTTGTTCTTTTATAATTCAAGTGTTAAATAAAAGAAAGCCAAGTTCATTGCTTAAGAAAATAGTTTAAGTGTTGAACTATAAATTAAGAGTTAATCTAAAAGGTTTAAGTGTTAAACATTTGCTGAAAAATTAAAGCTGCTATTCTAGTGACTCAAGCCCACCCCTGTTAAATCCTAGAATTGCCAATGGATTTATTTTAGGCCGTACTCTAACTTAAACCATTTCAAAGGCTTAAGAGATAATTATTCTTAATCTTGGTATTAATGTGATTAATGTCTATTTAATTGTTCATTAATGTAGTAGAACATATTTTATTGTGTTCATTATTTAGAAAATTAGATTTCCAACTCCGCTGCATATATAATATATGAGATGCATGTATATGTATTTATGAACAATGGACATGCGCATATGCATACACGCACCTAATACGATTTAGAATTGAAACACCGCACCCAATACAACCAACAACCTATGACTAGGAAACTTCTGAGTGAAGCAATAGTGCCACTATGTAAGATAGCTCATGATGTTTAAAAATTACAAAAACAAATATGGCAGCCAAAGCCTAGCAATCACAAATCGCCATTGCCACCTAACCTTTATGCGTTACCCCACCATAGTGAACAACTAAAACCAGATGATTTCTACCTCAAAAGTTTACGGCCACTATGTGTAGTGAGGCACTCGACCTCGCTTATCTCATTCATTCATCTCATCATTGCTTGTTCTCCATCACCACTCTATCCTACTGAGCTTCAGGTCTGCCATCTACCGTCCACCACGACAGTTGCTCTAAAGAGCTGGATGGCACAATGTAAAAAAGAAAAAAGAATTAGAACTTAATCTTAAATTTATCATCCCTTTCAGTTTCTGGAAATTTGATTTTGGCGAGCATGTTCTCAGCATATTGGAAAAAATCCCATGAGATAAAAATTTGTAAAATTTTTCAAAAAGGCCATAGGCAGAATATCAGCCTTTTATAAATCGAGAACTAAGGTAAAGGCTAAGTGTAGAACAGTCCATATCTGAAGACCTCATGCTCAAGACCACATAAGACCTCATCCCCGAGGCCTTATAAGCCTTCTTCATCAAGGCTAAGAACCTCCTCATCAAGGCTATATGAGTCCTCATTAAGGCCACATAAGTCCTTGTTAAGGTAATATAAGTTCTCATTAGAGGCCACATAAGTCCTCATTAAAGCCAATGTAATCCTCATACGAGGTCAAGTAACTCCTCATCAAGGTCATTGTAAGTCCTAATCGAGGCCATATAAGCCCTCCTCATACAATGCCATATAAGCTCTCCTTATATGAAGCCATTAAGTACTGATCATGTGAGGCCACGTAAGTCCTTATCCGAGGCCATCTTATGCTCATAATACTCGGCCTTTTTTTACTACTCAGCCTATGCTACTCATGCTTAGCCTTTGCTGCTTATATATAACCTATGCTGCTCATTCACAGCACACATTGCTTAAATATAGCTTACACTACTCATATTTTGCCTATGCTACTCATGTTCACCCCATGCTGCTTATATATGGTCTATGTTGCTCATGCTTAGGCTATGTGATGCAATTAAATATAGCAAAAATATATGCAAGTGTACATATCGTACCAAGTAGTATAAAAATGAATGTTCCAATTTATCTAATTATACTAAAATAAACCTAAACTTAAACAAAAGCAAACAAGGATTTAAATTCACTAGATAAAAAGAACCTAATGTTTCAACTTATCCCCTAATACTTCATTGACCTTATTATTCTCTTATTTAATCCCTCGATAATGAATTGTTAGACAGACTCGAATATTATTATAAGCCTTTGTCGATGGTCAAATAACTATATTTATCCTAACAATCACCCATATATATATGATAATTAGAATAGACTAAAATTCATTAAGAATAAATCTATCAATACATATATTCCATCTAGATATATTTCTATTATACATGAAATTCATAGTTGTTACCCTATGATTATGTATCAAACTATCCTAGGCTAAACACATAAATTCCTCTGTCAAGTTCATTATGATTACTCAAACAATCAATATATTGGCCAGATATAAAGAAAGCATTACACATACTTTGATTTCTCTTGTTTTATGTTTGACTCTTATTTTCTTTATTGCTCTCTAATGTTCTCCATCTTTAGTTGTGAAAAGTGATTTTTTTTATAGGCCTCCGTAACCCTTAAGGCATGTGGCTTAGAGTCAAAGACATATTAAAAGTTCAGCAAACTTTCCCCTTTGGTCACATGGGTGACACTGCGATGGCTTTTGAGTGCTACAATGCTCAACTTTCTACCTCGGGTGTCACAATGGTGGATGTTGGCCGCAATGCTTAGACTTGGGAAATTTTCCATCATTGTTTTACATGAGCATCACGGCGATGGATGTGGATTGCCATGGCAATGGATGTAAAGTGCATGGCAATAAATGTGGAGCGTCATGGAACTGGGCCATTAGCTTTGAATTCTTCATTTCTTTATCCCACTTCCTGAAATCTTCATGTCGTGGGTTGAAAACCTATGTTTTATAAATAAACTCAAATAAATAGTCAAATATTCTATGATTTAAAGCAAAACCTAAGTTCGAGAAGATAGAAATAATAGTCTATATAACCCCTATCAAATACCCCCAAATTTAAGATTTAATCATTCTCAAGCAAAATAAAAAACAAAAACTAAAGACATTATTCTTAACATCAAAATAAAATAAAAACTCAAAACTAAAATAAGCTAGGGTTATTTGATGATCATAATCATTATCTCAAATACTGTTGAAATGGTACAAGTCTTTTTAGAATTTAATAAACAACTCTTGATAATTCGTAATACCATTCATCAAGTTCTTCTTTCTTCCCTATAATTAATCACTTTGTATGTGTATAATAAGCAAGTAAATAGTCAAATGATTCCTGAATTTACTTAATAACTTAAAATGGTACATAAACATGTTGTCTCAGTATATTTCAATTTATAATATCACTATCACGTGCTTCCTTTTCATACCATTCTCTATTAAGAAAAACACACGTTTAGGATCTATTTAGGACTTTAATTAACTTGTAATTAAAAGCTAAGGTTAAGGTGTGATATAAAGATATATATAAATAAATATACATATATATATGATGTTCAAATTACACCATGAATACTTAGATTTCACCTAAAATCTCTTAATCTCATTTTCCTTGATTTATCTCCCTTATAAACTTATTGTGTTTTCATATTTCTTTTAATCACAATTTTTCAAATAATTTCTACTTTTTCTTAAGCTATGGGTATAAAGAATTTAAAGGCTCTCTCTCTCTCTCTCTTTTTAAAATGAATACTTCTAAACTTAGATTAATAAATACCATTCAGACGTAATTGCTTTCCACTTCGGTACCCCTTTCTCACAGAACCATAACCTTTATCTTTTAAGAGTATTTCTAAGTAAACTTAATGTTTCTGGTGTTATGGGTAATTTTTGGATAAATAAGCTTAATGCTTCTAATGTGGTTAAATAGAAAAAATGGATATTTTGGCTCAAAAGGGTATAATTAAGGATAAATATATATCTAAGGTAGGCTAGAAAAGGCTTAATCGGTCCAAATATAGCCTAGTATCATTTCTCTATTCATGTGTTTTCTAGGATTTCCCCTCAATGAGTAATCAAGCAAGTTCTAAAGTATTAGTCCTTAAGACTGTGGTGTACTACTTAAGTATAAACATCTCTAGACAACAGTTCAACTAATACATGCTTTATTTCAATGTGCTAAAAAATAAATTATAAAAAAAATATGGTCAAAATCAGTTCAAGATTCTTAGTATAAGAATTATCTTAAGTGTCTATTATTTCCTAAAGAGTTGTAAAACTAAATTCGGCCATTATTCTATTTCTTATAATGGACTAATGATCATCATATCAACCTAAAACTAATAACTAAAAAGAATTAACATGTAAGATAACAAGTCCCTAGGAACTTGACAAACACTTATCTTGTGTTTATTTTTTACTACATAAGTTTGTGGGCAACTTGATTTCTTTGAAGACCTTGAATGTCACTGTTTCATCTTGTACCCTTATTGTTAGTTCCCCTTTTTGCACATCAATAATTGTTTGTCTAATGACTAAGAATGGTCTTCCAAAAATGATTAGAATCTCCTTGTCTTCTTCCATATCCAAAACAATGAGATCTGTAGGAAAAATAAACTTGTCAACATTCACCAAAATATATTCAATGATACCTCTTGGACAAGTGAATGAGTGATCAACAAGTTCTAAGGTGACATTTATCGTTTGGCTTTCCTTAAACCCAAATTTTTGTAAATTGAAAATAGCATGAGGTTGATGCTTGCCCTTAAGTCATATAAAGCTTTTCCCAAAGTTGTGATTGCCAATGACATATAGGAATGTAAAGCTACCAGGATCTTTTAGCTTAGGCAAAAATTTCTTCTGTAGAATAATACTACACTCCTCAGTCAACGCTACAGTTTTATAGTCTTCTAGTTTCTTCTTATTTGAAATAATGTTCTTCATAAATTTGACATAACTAGGCATTTGTAAAATGAAGATTAATGTACAATTTTTTAAAAATTTCAAGAAATTTTAAGAATTGCTTATCTAGTTTCTTCTTTTGTAGTCTCTAAGGAAATAGTGGTGTTGGAGTGAAAGATTACACTAGGCGGATCTGTATGTTTTTGCTGGTGTCTACACTTTTTTACACTTCAATATTTTTTTGCACTTGAACACTGGTTTCTGCACTTTTTTCTAAATTTATTTATATACTTTTATGTTGCTAACTTCTTGTTCTTGTATTTGTTTCTGCACTTGTCTTATGCCTCTGTAGTCTTTGAGGACAAGGTACCAAAATTATGTAAGGTTGTTGTGTATTTTGTATGTATATACTTTTAACGTAAGTGAACGTTATCGCAACAAGTAATATATGATGAGTAAAGTATCGTTCTTATGAGCAATTGTTATTACTATTTGCTAAGTACTAAAATTATGTCTTCTTACTCTTATTCAAACTATTGGAATTTTAATGTGTTTGATATATAAATGAACTAAATAATGAACTAATTACAGAAATTGAACAAAGAGAATAAATATAACAGCACTAGTACTCAAATGCCTAGGATTATAATGATACCTCAATACTTCACTTGAATCTATTTACTTCTCTTAAAGCTATCAATATGAATTGTTAACCAAGAACTCTAATATCCTCACAAGCCTCTGGTTAAGTAAGTATATCTAATACAATCAATTATCAATATTCTTATGATAATCAAATTGAAATAAGATTCATTAAGTTTAAGTTCTCTAAATTGTCCTATATGCTATATGAGTATATTCCTATCCCATATGAAACTCAAAGTTACTGGAAAAGATCATAAATCAATTTATTCATGGCTAATAAAAAATTCCCTTTTTCAAGTTCATTAATGTTCCTAAATCATTCTAATTCATTGTCATATAATTAGAAGCATTAAGCATAGAACAAACTAAATAATTTAATACAAATATGATGAATAAGGGAAAATAATCAATCTAAGCTACATATTGAATTCACATTATAACTTAAGCAATAAAACTTAGTTCATGACTACAAACATAAGTTTAGAGCATATAACAACATCATTATATATAATAGAATTAATAACAAAGTACGAAATTGAAGATAAGATGTAACAATGATGTTCTTCCTCCAATATGTAGAATTTCTTATCTTCCTGATTGATTCTTGCTTGAAAGTCCCAAATGATGTGTTAATTTTATTTTCTCTACTGCCTAACACGTTTTTAGCTTAATAGTGGGTATTTATATAGATTTAGGGTTGCAAAAATAAGACAACATTGCCATTAAAAAAGTGTCTAGCATCCAGTGTCGCGGCATTAGGATTCAATGCCATGACGCTAAAGCTACAGATTTGAACGCCATGGCTAATGCCTCGGAGGTGCACTGTAGTGGATGAACAAATCTATGTGCACTGTTCATGAACTGTAGTAATATCATTGTTCACAAAAGTACTGTTCATTGGCACTATTTATATCACGGTTTACATTTTAAGCATTTTAGTGCCCTCTCGAATTCTCATCTCAAATAACTCTGTTTGCATCTGGTTTTTGGTATTTTACACCGATAGTCTTTAAACCTATAAAACAGCATTAATATGCATAAATTGTCAAATTATTGGGATAAATTAAACAAATATTATGTTTAGGAGGATAAATATTTTATATAATTATGTCTTATCAAATACCACCAAACTTAAGAGTTTGCTCGTCCTCGAGCAAAGATAGATAAAAATAAATAAATATATTTAAAAATATATTTATGGGCTAACGGATGATTAATAGTTATTCTCAAAGATTGCATTATCTATAACTATTCAAAATCTTTAAATACCGTGATTATTCAATATGCCTAATCATTATACTTATTTCATCCTACAAGTAATTACTTAGTCTCTGTGTATGTGTGTGTGTGCATAGTCATTATTGTCAGTTAAATGCACCCAGAATGGTTTGTGTCTACAAGACGAGATATGGTCTTTATAAAATTTTTTTTTTTAACTTACACTTTACAGGCTTTCTTTTTATATCACTCTCCACTAATGTAGAAACAAACACGATTAAGGATAAAATAAGACTTTAATAAGCTTATAATGTATGGCTAAGATGAAGGTATGATAATATGGATTCAATTTCAATTCAAGTCACATTATAAACATACATTATTTTTTTTATCATCAAACCCTTCATCTCATTTTTAAAGAACACCCTCAAACTTAATTTGAAACTTTTTTTTGTTGCTCTTTATTATTAATTTTTTTTTATATAAAAGCATATATATTTTTCTTTTTCTTTTTTTTTCTTTTTCTCTCTTTTTTTGGAACAAAATGATATTTCAAATCACTATACCATAAAACTTAGTATTTTTCAACTCTTTTGAACAAAAAATAACTATAACCATTATGCTTATGGTGTGAGGGGTGATAATGATAGAACAATAAGTAAAGGTTTTTATGCATTATTGTAGTTAACAAAGAAAGATAGTCATTAGGCTTAAAATGGGTGACTAAGGATAAAATTATATATTGGTAGGCTCGAAAGGCTCAAACGATCCAAATATAGCCTAAAATCACTTCCTTAATAATGTTTATCATATGATTTCGCCTCAAGTGATAATCAAACAAGTTCTAGAGTGTGTTTGAGACCTTTTTTTTTTGTACATAAACTTTCTCTAGGTCAGCAACTAACTTAACAATCCAACTATGTGCTCAATATGTTTCAAGTAATCACAAATAAGATAAAACTTATAATTTGGATAAACTATATGTACAAACATAGCATTTATTGATTCCTAAGAATTATAGTTTTTGCACTTAGTTTTATTATGGACTAATAATCATCTTAAACCCAAAATAGAATACAAAATACATAAAATACATCATAATAATAATAATAACAACAACAATAACAACATGCAAATTAAAAACAATTGCAAATACATATAAATAAGTAAGGCTATTTGAAAATGTGGAAGTATTTCCCTCCCCCAAACTTAATTCATGACATGTCCTCATAGCATCAATAAAATTAAAAAACTAAAACACTTTCCTAAAGGATGTGCTAAAGACTCACTTACATCCTCTATAACATTTGTATCATCCCCCAAATTGTTGTCATTAATTTCTGTCAGAGCTTGATGAAGGAGCATGGGTTGTTCATCATCTCATTGCATTCATGCTTCAATGTAACAGTGACTCTTCAACTAAATTCAAATCTCCAAACTTTTTTAAATCTCACCATGACAATAATATTAATCTCCCTTAAACAACCACAATGCGTTGTAACTCATGTGTAAATAAATTCAAACACTTCCCAATTAATTTGTAAATATAAGCCTCAACTAATAATTTACTCACAACACAATCCACTATTACCACTCCACAATATAGTTCAAAAACAAACATGATAAGTATTTCATCAATAATTAAGTGTAAGGACATAAAAATACGTACCTTGGACAATGAATCCATTAATCTCAAATTCAGAGCTCCCTTAGAATTTTTAATGAAATCTCCATTTGTTTTTGTGAAAATTAGAATTAATAAGGAATGAACATGTGTTTTTGATGTATTTTGGTGGTTATTTATGGTGAATTTGAATTAAGAATGTTGAATTTATGTGAAATGAAGAGTTAGGGTCAAGAGGGATTAAGGTTTTGAAATGGAAAAAAAATGGAGAAAATGAGGGCAAAAGAGAAAAGAGAAAAAAAAAAATTCCCTTTTTTTTTTCTTGTCTTTTTTTCTTCTCAATTTTTTTTAATACAAACATAAACATCAAATTTAATAAAATAATTATCTTGGGTTGCCTTTCAAGTAGCACTTGATTTAACTTCGTTAGCGTGACGTATTTATTTTTTATAGTGGCTCATATTACATATTTGAATCATTTCGCCTATGGAATTTTAGTCGACGTCTACTAGTAATGTTATTCCTTTTCTTCGACTTGCATAGTTCCATGAGAAACTTTTTAAGGAACAACTTCGACCATCTTACCTTGAGTCTTACCAGAAAGATTTTAATCGTAAACTAGACAATTGAACCTCGTTGGTCAGTATCTATTAGCTACTCCTTGATGAGCTTGTTTTGTCACTTTTTAGTATTTAGTTTGTGCAACGTTATCTCTTCATGCACATGATCCATGATAGCTTCTAGTACTTACAGTTTTTGAGGCAGTTGTGCTTCATCCAGAGTTACCAAATCAATCTTGAAGCAATAGGAAAAATCCATGGAAATATTCAAATCATGGTTCTTCATTTCAAGCACATTGGATAGTGAAAATGGTGGAGTACAATGGCTCAGAAATTTTTGTTGTTGTAATTATTTTCCTTGTACTCTTTTTGCTACTTCCATTTACACCTAATCCATATAATGAATCTAATCTAATTTGATTATTTCATTGGTCGCAAGTTGCTCTATCCCACTCTTCATAATTATTGCCTTGCAATGTTCAACATTTTTCATTGGAAAATTTTCAGTATTACTCAACAATGCATCATAAGGATGATTGTGGCTAGCATTTATCAATTGTTCCACCTATATTTCTATCATCTGCAAAGATGAAGATTGGTCATACAATAATTCATCTATCCTCCTTATGTATTGCAACATCTCATCTAAGGAGAAATGTTTCTCAAGTTATTGCTGCTGAATTATTTGTGAGATTACAAGAGGATTCATTTGTATTGGAGTTTCCTTTTCACTGTTATTCCAAAATGCTTGATTCCCCTATTCTAGATAATAAGCATCAAAACTTGGGTTATGCTGCTATTGGTAACAAATTTTAGAATCAATTGCAAGTTCTGGGCATTGTCCATTTCAAAATCATTGTCATATAATTAGAAGCATTAAGCATAGAACAAATTAAACAATTCAATACCGATATGATGAATAAAGAAAAAACTCAATCCAAGTTACATATTAGACAGATGGCATAAAATGAGTTGGATTTCCTGTGCTAGCAAGAAGCAATTGAGAGGAATGCCCCTTCGGGAGTTCACATTATAACCTAAGTAATAAAACTTAGTTCATGAATACAAACATAAGTTTAAAGCATATAACAACATCATGTTTTAGATATAACAGTAGTGTTCTTTCTCCAACATATAAAATTTCTTCTCTTCCTTGTTGATTCTTGCTTGAAAGTCCCAAATGATGTGTTGATTTTGTGTTCTCTACTGCCTAACATGTTTTAGGCTCAATAGTTGGTGTTTATATTCATTTAAGGTTGTAAAAATAGGACAACATTATCATTAAAAGAATGCACAACATCTAGTGCCGCGGTATAGGGATTGAATACCGCGGCGCTCAAGCTACTAATTTGAATGCCGCAGCCAATGCCTCGGCAGCTGCACTGTATCGGATGAACAGTAACCCATGTAAACTGTTCATTGGCACTATTTATAGCATTGTTCACATTTTGAGCATTTTAGTCCTCTATCGGATTCTCATCTTAAATAACTCTGTTTGCATCCGATTTTTGATATTTTTGCACCAATAGTCCTTAAACCTATAAAAAAAATTATTAATATGCATAAATGGACAAATTATTGGGATAAATTGAATAAACATTAAGTTTAGGATGATAAAATATTTTATATAATTACGCCCTATCAAGGGTTGCACGTCTTCTTTTTATACTACTTTCTCATTTTTCTTACTATTCTGCATGCTTTATGATGGTGGTCCATATGTGTTATCTTGTAAGTCCTTACTACTTCTTAAAGAGATAATGTGACATTACTCTACACTTTCTTTCAAATTAAATTCAGTATCACTTGGTAGAGTTCCTTGAGGTCGCCTATTAAAGGCTACAATAAGTTGTCCCATTTGAGTCTCCAAATTCTTCAAAATTATAGAGTGATTTTTCATAATGGCATCATTTGATTTCATATAATGCAGGAGCATGTCTCCAAATGCTGGCTTCTTTTCTTACGGTGGCTGAAATCTTGGGGGTTCATTGGTCTAGATAACTGCCCTTGGTTGTTAGTCCAAGAGAGGTTTAAATGATATCTCTACCCCAGATTATAGAATTTTGAATGTGGATTGTTCTGCTGTCAGTTAAAGTTTTTCACATAACTCGTTAACTCCATACACCACTCATTCATGTGATTATTAGTACATAAATCAAAGGTTACATTCTAAGTCTTGATGACATTCATGGCATCCTTTTGGATAATATATTGATTTAAACAGCTAACGCATTGAATGCATCAATCTCATAAACACTAGTGTCTTTCTTAAATGTAACCTTTTTAATTAGCCATTGATAGCAACTTGATGCTATCTCCTTAGTAGATCATAAACCTCATCTGTAAACTTATTCATTAAGACTCTTTCAGTAGCTGCATCTACAATGGTCCTCAATGACCTACTAGTCCATTGTAGAATGTTTGGACTAATAGCCATTTAAGAACCCCCTAATGAGGACACTTCCTCAATATGTCCCTAAACCATTTCTATACTTCATACAAAGTTTCACCATAAAGTTGACTAAATAAGATGATGTCATTCTTTATCTTTGTTGTCTTTACTAGTAGGAAGAATAAGGTGATATCTAATGTTCTTTGTCTTTAGCTGTAAAAAGTGGTTCTTTTATAGGCCTTTGTATCTCTAGAGGCGTATAGCTTGAAGTCCAAGTCGTATTAGAAGTTCAATAAACTTTTCATTTTGGTCATATATGTGCTATAGCACTAGCATTCATAACCCTTGAGGCGTGTGGCTTAGAGTCCAAGTTTTATTAGATGTTTAGTAAACTTGCCCTTTTAGTCGCATGGGAGCCGCAGCATTCAACTTTCTGCCTCAAGTGCCGCGGTTGGGGATGTTGGGCATTCCAGTGCTAAATTTGGGGAATTACCCATCATTTTTCTATATGAGTACTGTTGCGATGGACATGGAATACTACAGCACTGAGGTTACTAATTTGGGTCTCATACCGCTAGATGTGACACTAGGTCATTTTCTTCGAGATCTTTATTTCTTCGTCTGATTTTTCAAAATCTTTATGCTATAGGTTAAAAATCTATATTTTATCAATAAACTCAATAAATAGCCAAATATTCTATGATTTAAAGTAAAATCTAAGTTCAAGAAGATAAAAATAATAGTCTATATAGCTCTTATCACTATGCTACTCGTATACAGCCTATATTACTCATATTACTTAGCCTATACTACCTATACTACTCAACCTATGCTGCTCATGATATTCAATCAATGCTACTCAAGCTTTTATGTGCATGGTACTTGGATTATTATTCTCTTTCAGTCCATAGTGCTCATAAGATTATTCTCTGTAGCCTATGGTGCTTGGATTATTAATCTCTTTCATTCTATGGTGCTCAAATTATTATTCTTTTTTTAGTCCATGGTGCTCGAATTATTATTCTTTTTGCAATCCATGATGCTCGACTTATTATTATTTTCATCCCATGGTGTTCAGAATATTATACTCTTTTAGTCTATGGTACTCAGATTATTATTCTATTTTAGGCCATTATGCTGGCATTACTATTCTCCTTCAACCTATGGCACTCGAATTTTTATTCTCTTTCAGCCTATAGTTCTCGAATTATTACTCTCTTTTAGCTCATGGCGCTCGAATTATTATTCTCTTTTAACCCATGGTGCTTGGATTATTATTATTCTTTTATGCACAGAGTGTTTGGAATATTATTCTCTTTTTAACCTATAATGATCAAATTATATTCTCTTTTAGCCTATGGCACTTGGAGTGTTATTTTTCTCAGTTTATATGGTTGGCTTATTTTTATTTTTCTTTCTACTAAGGCTTATAATACTTGACTCATTATTTTGTTATGCTTATGCTTGTGTGTATTATTGTTTTTCAATGTATGGTGCTTAGCATACCAGTGATTGAATTCTATTACTTGGGCTATACTTATGAAGTAGCTTAAGTTCAATTATCTTACACTATGACAAAGTGATAGCCCCAACAATGACATGCATTATCATGGAAACCTTCAAAGGAATAACAAATATGAAAACACCAAGGTCCATTAGCCTATGGCTCTACCACTTCAGGCCTTAGTCTAACCAGCATTAAGCATAGGACATCCACGAGTTGGCCTACAGTCCTTGGCCCCTATAAAATGTCCTCTGTTCATGAAACTAGTACACGGGAATATTAACCACAAGTGTATAAGTAGTGAGCAAGTAATAAAATGATGAGTATGAGTATCGTTCCTACAATGATTGATCTTTCAAATTTACACTAAGTACTATAGATTTTTGCAACTTGATTTAATTGTAATAACTAAGGAAAATTAAACTAACAACCTAAATTTAGCAATTAACAAAGCAACAATTAAATATGATGATCTTGTGATATGGTGAATTTATGATAAATGTAATCCTAGAGTCTTAATTTTACTATATTCTTCCTATGTCCTTCCTATTTAGCAATTTCATTCAATTCATTAATCAAGGGACTAAAACTAATCTCATTCCTTTTTCGAGCGTCAAATGAGATACTATGCATACATATTCAAGTTGATATCCCTATCTAACTTGTCTACCTATACATGTATTACACAACCCGTAAATTAATTACCCAATGATTAATCTCATTACCTCTTCTGAGCGTCAAATGAGATTCTAGGCATAATGTATGACCCAAGTATTTTCATACATTTTCTCGAAGACTTAGTGTATGCCACACGCAACCATTGAGAAATCCTTGGTGATTACCTAAGTGCTGTTAGCCTTTCGATCCAATAACAACTTAAGGCTATATTTTTTAAATCCAATAAATGGGTCAATCTCTCCTGAGCATTAATCCACAAATCAACAAAAACTAATTCATTTTCCAATCAATTAAAAGCATTAAGCATAGAGAAACATAAATGAATAAAAATAATAAATCACTAAATCATCCATACATATTATCCATAAAGTTACAGCAAATCTTAGAATTCAATGCTTTGGCACACATCAACCCAACCACAGCAAATATTATTAAGAAATCCATACATACAAACATATATAAACAATATTCATAACTACAAATTTCAAACAAAAGAGAAAGAGAAAAAGGAAAAGAGAAAATCAAATTTGTAGACGTCTCTAAGCCTTTAATCCTTCAAGTGTCTTCAATGATCCTCAAGAAGCCTTAGTGACATTCTTTTTCTTTTTCAAATTTAAGTTAAAGCCTATCTCTCTTGTGTTTTTCATATCCCCTCTTGATGTGTATGAAACGTGGCTTAAAGGTTTTAATTTATAAGCTTCAAATTAGGGTACAAATAAGAAGAAAAAAATGTCAAATTCAATTTGGAGCCGCAAACTAGAAAGAAGCGGGCTGTAACCTTAATTTACTGCCTAAATTAGTACACAGGGGCACTGTTCACTGTTCACTTTGAACATTTTGGTTGCATTTTATATTTTTCTTAGATTTTTATCCCAAATAGCTCCATTAACTTGAAACTTACAAAATGACATTAACTCACACAAAAAACCACATATTCTTATTCAAATTGAGCAATTACTAAGTTTAGAAATTCAACACAATAGATATAAAGTGCATTCATCATCTTCACATTAGCATTATTTCATAACATAATTTGTCTAAGCCGACCACTAAGGACACCATTCGAGAACTTAAATTGTCCTTATCTCTAAGGACCACTAATTACTTGAAGGCTCTTTTATAAAGGGATAAAATTACTTGAAAATCCCTCTATAAGGGGTAACATTACTTAAAAAACCCCTCTATAAAGGGTAAAATTAATTGAAAGCCTCTGCATAAGGGATAAAATTACGTGAAGGCCCCATCCATGAGGGGTGAAATTATTGAAAGGCCCTCGCAGGATGAAATTCTTAAAGACCCCTACGAAGGATAATCCTCATCTCGTTCAAAAACTTTACCGAGCTGCCTAAGAAACAAAAACTATCAAGTACTGACTTTATTTGAATATCTTTGATCAGCACTTTAAGAGATACTATACCCATGGACGAACCCCCAAATTGAAAACTAAAATTTCCAGAGCACCTCGTCAAATTATCAAATCGGAGACTTGACCATCCCAAAACTTCAAAGAAACACCTCAATCTAGGGACTCTAATTATAAAGTTTTTAGTCTTGACAAGTTAACATCAAAATTTGAAGGACTTTTATTCCCCCTGAATTTTGAAATGGACCCAATTTTTTAAAAGGCGTAGAGTCATAAATAAGTAAAAAAAAAAGTTGCTTTTATTTCAATAAGACTTTATAGGAAAGTCCTAAATAAATAAATAAAAGCTACTATCCTTATTTTGGCAAGACTATAATAAAAGAATTCTGATTGAAAAATCATTGTTATATCCCTATTTTACTTAGACTCTACGACTTCATACTTCAACTACCTTATAAATAAGGGATAAAATCATAAAGGGGGTTATTGTGATCATTTTCAATGAGCGCGTTTCTTCATAAGCCAAAGAGAAGGGGCGTGATATATTTGTTATTTTTAAGAATGGGAGTGGCTTAATTTTTATTCTGTAAAGGCTTTATCCATGTATCTCTACTATAAAATCATTATTACACAGTAATATATGAGTGAGCTCATCAAATTCGATAAAGTGGATGTAGGCTCACATTAAACTGAATTGTTATAAATTATGTCTTGGTACGATTTTTATTTTTTTAGTTTTATTTTTATTTAAAAAAATAAATTCAAATCACTAATTCAAAAATTACCAAATTTTGATATCAACAAATCCCTTTTTTTAAAATAAAAATAAAACTATGACAATTCGTTGAAAGCTAACTATGACTGGCAAAAAAAAAAATTAAATTTTGCCAATCATCTTCTCTTTCTAATTCGTTGAAAGTTGTGACAAAGGTCATCTTTGATTAAGGACATCACTAGCACGTGGTAGGGGACATGTTGGTCATTTTATTAATGGCCATTACATTGTTAGAAGCAATTTACAACAGTTCAAATTACCAACAGCAGCCTATGTGGTGAGAAGCTTCCTGAAGCCTGTAGCAACATTTATAATAGTAGTTGTAAAGTTTGACAATGTGTTTGAAATAAAGCCTTAGTTATTGTTATTAGTTAGTGGATCAAATATTGACATCTTGCAATGATTGAAGACTCTAGCTATCAATACAAGACTTAAGAGCTTGTTGTGTTGAAGTAATGCAGATTAAGTTCAAAATTTGCATTATTAGTTGTATTTTTATATTTTGGTCTGCTACAAATTTAGACTTTAGTTCCAGCTAAACTTTAAGACTTTGGTTTGCCATAAGTTTTGAATTTTTCTTGTACTCTTTTAACATTTGTAACTTTATTCTAATGGTATCTATATAAACCTAGGATTGAGAGTTTGAAGTAGTATGTAGTTGAATTTTGTTAATTCTTAGTTTATGAACTTAATACATACAATTGTATCATTTTATCTTGAGTTTATTACTTTCATTATATTTGACCAATATTTTGAATGATTAAGAAACTATAATGAACTTGATAAGAGAATTTATGTGTTTAGCCTATAATAGTTTAATGCATGATCATATGGTAACAACTATGAGTTCCATGTAGGATAAACATATACCTAGATGGCATGTATGGTATGATTTTGACCTAATCTTAATGAATTACATTCAATTCTAATTACATAGATATATAAGTAATTGTATTATGCATTCTAACAATTATCTTTATGTCTATGGTAATTAGAAAATAATGTAATTCATTAAGTTAAGGGTATTGTGCTTTAAAGACTTCTCTTTTTTATATTATTATTTTTTTAATAATTGATACCCCAAACTTAGATTGATAAGTACTATTAAGATTTATTGCTTTCCACTGCACTGCCATTTTTCTCACACAACCACAACCTTTTTTCTTTTAAGAATATTTCTAAGTAAACTCAAGGTCTATGGTGTTAGGGGTATATTTGGATAAATAAGCTTAAAGTCTTAAGTCTTGTAATATGGCTAAACAGAAAAGGAAATGGTATTTAGGCTCAAAAGAAGTTAACTAAGGATAAATATACATCTGAGGTGTGCTAGAAAAGGCTCAATCAATCTAAAAATGGCCTAATGTCATTTTTCTATTCATGTATTTCCTAGTATTTTTCCTTAAGTAGTAATCAAGCGAGTTTTAGAGTGTTAGTCTTAGAGATTGTGGTGTACTACTTAAGCAAAATGTATCCTTAAGCAAAAATAATTAAATAAATAAACTAATACAAGTTTATCTCAATGTGCTAAAAAATAAATGATAAAAGATAAAGTTGAACTCAATCCAAGATTTATGATGTATGAATTATCTCAAGTGTCTATGATTTCTTAAGGACATGTGAAAATAAATTCAGTTAATATTCTATTTCTTATCATAAACTAATGATCATCTTCTCAATCAAAACTATCAACTAAAAACAAATTATCCCACAAGACAACCAATTAAATCATGCAGCAAAATAAATATACGAAAGTGTTTCCCACCTGAAAACTTAAATTAGACATTGTCTTCAATGTCAAAAAATAAATATAAGAGAGTAAGAAAATTCCATGGTAAGTGAATTTTAAGCATTGCAGCATTGTTGTCTATTGATGTTACTACAGTGTTCCTTGGCTCTTAACGCTTGAAATTGCTTATGCTACTGCTTTGAATGCTTGACTTGCCATTTTATTCCTACAAAAAAAAAAACAATAAAGTAACTAAAACTAAAATTAAGCAAATATAAAAATAAAAATTACTTGGGCTTCCTATAAAGAAGAGCTTGATTTGACATCGTCGGCTTGACAGGGCTTTCTACTCTTATGGTGGATTAAAGGTGATGGTGGAAGCATCTTTGTATGTGATCTTGCTAGCCTTCCTTTCTTTTTCTTTTTCTTTTTCTTTTTTGAGAAAATAATTTCACTTCATGTCATTAATATCATTAAGATATTACATCAAATACCTTTGATACACAGATCAAATGAATAACAGGATAGGATAAATACATTTCGAGATCACCTGAATTAGAACTCTTGTAAAAAAGAGTAGTAGCCATACCTAACCTGGTAAGTACAAATACGGACCCTTTTGAAAGAAAGGGATACAGACCTCTCTGAAGAAAGGGATAAACAGACCTCACAAATGAGGGAGATACAAATCCCTTCAAAAAGGGAGAAATTATTATTGCCTAAATTTAAACTAACTTAAACAGGAAGAAGATTTTGAATTGCAAAACAAAAACTTCTCCCAGTGAAGGTCGGCACAGTAGCAGGTTCATGCGTATAACGGAGAAGACAGGATCGGTGACGCTGTCGATGTTATTAGCAAGACCCTCAGAAATAGAATACCCTACCAAATTAATTCTAACATTCCTTCGCCTAATACAGCCAATGTAATATCCAATCCCTATTAGTAGTATTGGCGCCTAGATTTTGATATAGAGCAAATAAGACACCGTAGGGTTACTCGATTTTAACCCTATTAAAAATATTCCCTTTATAGTGCACGTGAGAGATATTAGACCTAAATTGATAATTTCACACTCGATCGGTGCGCCGAACGACCTTAGAATAATTTCAAAATTTTTCTCTATTGGCTTAGAAAAGGAAATCCTAATTTACTACATGAATTTCCATTTAAGGGTTATGAATGGAACAAGCCTTTGTTGAGAAATACAATCCATATATTAAGGAATGGACCAATTAGAAACAATCTCATGGATTGCCAAGTTGGAAACTCTAGTTAGTTCTTTTGACTATTCTAACTAGATAGTTATAAAGAAACCAATTAAATCTTTTCATTTGAACTAATGGCAAATTAGAAGTTTTAAGTAAGTTGAAGGGAAAAATGGTCAATTGAGGGAGCACTATATATATGTTAGAAGTGTGTAGAAATTTGAAGAGAGATCAAAACCAACACTTAGACAAAAAAGAGAGAAATTCGAGCTTCAAAGGGGGGTGCTGCTATAGTGACTATTCAAGTTTTTTTTCATGATTTTTCATGCTTAATCAAGCCAAAATAAGGTTACATACCAATCCCTAAGCTCAATTGAAGCCTCAATTAGTGGAAATTCAAGAAAAAGAGGTAAGAAAAGCATTGTTTTAGGAGTTTGATAAGTGAGCTTTCAAGAATGCTTAAATTGATGTTCTTATGTGTATTCTTGGCTTAGATTGAGTTGAATTCTAGTTTGGAGCTTGAAGGAGTCATCAATTTGAAGAAATTGGCAAGGTAAGAATTAGGGTTTTTGGTGATTTTGTTGTAGAGATTTCAATTAGTTGTAATTAGGGCTTTAGAATAAAATTGGCATGATTTTGTTGTAATTGGAACAAGAAATTGAGAAAAGGAATGTGTTGGAACCTAGGGTGGAATTCTGCCACTTTAGGGAAGTTAGGGATTGAGTGGTGTTTTGAATGAATTGTTGTGTGTAAATGGTGCATATTGTAAATTGAATGTATATGTTGATGAAAAAATCAAAAATGAAGATAATGGGACACAATTGTCCATTTTAAAAAGGTGAAGGGCAATTATGTCCAACCAAGATTACAAGGCGTTCAATAATTTTTAGGGCATCGGATGATGAGATAGGTTAGATTAAATGGCTCCGTAAATAAAAATTGGGAAGTAGTTTACATCCGGGCTTTGTATGCCGATTAGGGCATTTAGTAGTTAAATGAGATTCTAGCATTCGATTTGGTTCTAAATGTCATTTATAGCGCGTAGGTGAAGATAACCGAGAGCGATAACGAAAGCAGAAATCGGGAGGGAAATTTAGCGTGGAGCGGTTGTGAGTGAAAATCTGCCATTTCTTTTACTTTTTGTTTATTATATTTTTGCATAATAAATATGCATGTTTTATGAGCTTTCGATGCATAACCATGATTTATGATCTTGATATATGTTCATAGACATGCCTTTACATGTTCGAATTGAGAAACAGCTTTAAAATTTCTGCATTCGTTTTTAAGGCCATTGGTACCCTCAGATTATAGTAGTGATGATTGTATTAGACCCGGCCGGTATATCCCGTGCACATGGGCAAGTCTTGGGGGTGTGTCACTAACTTCGAGAAGTCAGGATGTCGAGTCATGTGAGTCGTTCTATGTGTACGGGGTATTGTCTTGTTATATGCATGCGATGTAGGATTCCGCTGCATAGCTAGTGAGATGTCTTGAGATATCACTGTGGGTGCTGCTAGTTGAGGTGCTCTGTAACCTACTCACGTGTGCGGTGCTAGTTGAGTCGCTGCGTGGGTACAGAGCTTTAGGGTTACCATTGGTACAGTTTAGAAAGAAAATGGCCGAGCGATGATTTTACTAGTTTTCGATTTACGGATAGCATTTATGCATTTATATGCACACCAGCATGTTATTATGTTATACAGATTCGGAATATAGTTTTTCAAAGATGTAGATAAAACCGCTCAACAAGATTTCAATAGCATGTGATGTTAGAAACCGTTTTACAGTTTTACATCAGTTTTAGAAGCATGATTTCTGCATAAACTTTAGAAATTACTATCTATACATGAAGTTATTTTATTGAAATTTTATTTGCACTCACTGAGCTCCTTTAGCTCACCCGTTTTGTGTTTTATGTTTTCCGAACCCCTTTCCCAGATGCAGGTCTCGGTACGCAAGCTGCTGATTCTCCTATTGCCGAGTAGTGGGCCGAATTCGAAGATCAATTTTTGTACATGTAAATGTGCTAAATAGCACTCTTTACTTTATGCATAATAGTTTTAGGCATGTATAATTGTATATATGTTTTGAACCAAGAATAAGAGATTTAAATTTTAGGATGATCGTTTTTATTTTTTAGGATTATGCATGTTTTGTGATTCAAATGAATAATTGAGTTGTGTTGAACTTGATTTGGAAAGGACCGGAGGTCCGAATTGGTAGTATTAAGATGTATTGGAAATAGAAGTGGAATTTCTTTACAGGTTTGATATGGATTTTTCGAAAAACAGGAGAAACTCTGTCCGTTTTTTTTCTTAAAATTAAGATTGTCATTTTCATGTATATTACAAGATCTTCTCAGTAGTAGCAAGAATTAAAAAGGGGTTCGCCTCGCGGAATTTCTCAACTTACCCATTAGGTCAGAGGAACTTCCGTCGGGGTGTCCGGCAAGGCCGCTGGGATCTATAGTAGAGGGTCTCGGGTCGGGTCCTGTCAGCCAAACCCATACAACGACATCCCGACCAACCAACAATATGCTAACAACGGTCACCATAAAAACATCCTCAACCTCCAATAACAACAAAAAACCATCAAGTCTATAACTTCAACTAAACAATATAAGAACAATGATGAAACTGGAGGTCAGTAGACTGGCAAAGTACAAGAATAGTGTTCTGCATTTTTTTTTTTTTGTGGTCAGGCAGTAGCAGCGAGACAACGAGCCATATAGTCGCCAGGGAAAGTAGTGAGGGGTTGATCTGAGAAAGCACCCTACTTGGGTTGCTGCCAACTCCAGCTAGTCACCGATGGCTATTTGGCCGCCGTGAGATGCGGTGAGGTTTCTATGGCAGTTTCTGGTTACATGGCTCCATGAGGGGCGGGTACAGCTGGTGATGTTGAAGGATTGCACATTTTGCCGAAACCTAACAACCACAGAGGAAGGAAAAATAGTGGTCCAGCACATTACGGAGGACGCTATCTTCTCACGAAGAGGAACTGGCTATGGCTCACTGGGAAAAGCAATTGAGATACAAGGCCGCCAAGGAGGAAGACGGATAAGAGGTTGCCATTTTTCAAGCCCTACAGCCACCACCAACGGGGGTCCTCGCCAGAATGTAGGAGGCCGACAACACCGCAAGATGAAAAGTAGTAAAAAATTGAAAGCGAAAGAGTAAAAACTAGATCTAAATAAGTTAGGCCTCCGAAGAGGGGGCCAAAGCCCCCTCTCCAATGGCTATAGATTTTGGCGGCTAAGTTTGGGGTTGGGAGAGTTTTTTCCTTCTATTAAGGTTAGTGAGAGAAATTAACAATATTATTTGGCTTTCTTTTCTTTTGGCTTCCATATCTTTGAAATTAATCCTTGGACAGTAGCTTTGTTAGAGTTTGTGCTTATGTGTCATCCTTGTTTGTATGAATATTTGTTTTATAATATTTATACAATAAATATTTTATTAAATCACTGATAATGTTTATTAAATGGTACTAAAGCTTGTAACACTGTAGACATTGTATGATTTGAAGGAGTTCAGATATGGTTTAAAGGAGTTTAGACTATGGCTAAAAGTTAGAAACGCTGAGAGTTATAAATGCTAAGTTTTAGCAAGTTATAAGAGTCAGCAGAATCTAAAGAGTTAGAACCTTGTATATAATGCGACAAAGACCTGAAAGTCTACTTGTAATGATATAGTTGCCAATAGATGTTAAGAAATGCCATTATGTAAATATATTTTCAAACATAGTGTTCCTGATCTATATTTACTAATGTGGGTCTATCAGTGAATCACTATTATATAGATTAGTGTATGTCTATATCTATATAGTACAGATGATTGTTTTTAGCTGACTATGAACTTAATTGTAACTCTTATAGATATGCAGGTATTCAGTCAGGATTGGATATTGAACAGACTCACGAGGACCCCAATAGATATCCTATAAAATTCGTCAAAAGAAGGTCATATTAAGTTGAGTAGTATTTGTAGTCATTTAAGTTGAGCACTATGGGCTTGTCGGTGATTCAGCATGCTTTAGCTCCACGTATGTCAGAGAACTTTCATGGTCTGACTGCTACATGTCGCTGGTTATAGTTCAATGTTTATAGAGTTCGGTGTGCGTAGATACGGGATCTGCCCGCTCACAAAGGTAGGTTGTATATCTGATGCTCCGAGAATGTATCTGTTGGTATTTTGCTCATGTGCCATCCCAATTTTGTATGAATATTGTATTTTCATACTTATGTAATAAATAAATATTTCATTAAATCACTAATTATTTTTATTAGGGTAAGATGCTTGTAACATTTCGAACATTGTATTGATCTGAATGAGTTTAGATCAAGTCTAAAGAGTTAGAACCTTGTCTAAAATGGGACAAAGACCTAGGAATATACTTGCAATGACATAGTTGCAAATAGTTGCAAGTGTTGCTAAGAAATATCATTGTGTAAATATGTTCTCAAATTAAATGTTCCTAATCTATTTTTGCCAATACAGGGTCTATCGAATGGATTTTATTTAATATAGATCAGTGTATGTCCATATCTGAATAGTCTAGATGGTTAATCTTAGCAAATCATGAGTTTAATGAAAGCTCGTATAGATATACATATATTTAATAAGGATTGGATATTGAACTAAACTCAATAAAGACCTCTAATAGATATCCTATAAATTCGTCAATAGAAGGTCTTCTCGAGTTAAGTAGTATTCGTGGTCCCTTAACCTGAGCACCATAGTGGGCTTATGAGTGATCCACCATATTTAGGTTATGCATATGTCAGAGACCTTTCATAGTCTGACCGCTGCTTGTCGCTGGGTATGTTCTGATGCTCATGAAGTTTAGTGAGTGTATCTATGGGATCCGACAGCTCATATAGGTGAGTTAAATATCCAAATGCTCTAAGATTATATTCTAGGAAGTCTTATGGTCATAAGCATTAATTCAGGAAAGCGTTTCCCGTGGTATAAACAATATTGCAAAGGAATTTGTAAATATTGTTTATTTGAATACTAATCGAGGACATAAGTTTATGATTGAGCATTAGGGGACTTGACGGTGTTGATCTATGTCTTTGCTCTTTCAAGATATTAATAACGGATGGATTATACGAATATAGATTAACCTCAACTTGTATAGTTTAACTCACTATTTTATATTATCCATAACATATGGGGGGGACTTATAGAAATATTCCGTGAAAAAAAATAGGTGTGAGCCTAGGGAGTCTCATTCTATGAAGTGTACGTGTTGAGTACGTGGGTAGCATCGGATTAAATTGTTTGATCTGGAAAGTTTTAAAAAAATATGAATTTATTTTAAGTTCTCCTAGGGAGTAGCTAATGTTTAAGTGTTAAATCTAAAATTGTGTCAAGTGAGACTTGACATTTTTATTTACCTAGTGTATATCTCAAATTGTGCCAATAATTTGTATGGGTACTAATTTGAGCATTGGTAGATATAGCTACCATTTAAATTAAATTGATTAGCCACTTATTTATTTTAGGGTTTTTCGGGGAATAGTTAAGGTTTAAGTGTTAAATCTAAAATTGTGCCAAGTGAAACTTGACACTTTTATCTATCTAGTGTATGTCTCAAATTGTGCCAATAATTTGTATGGGTATTTAATTGAGCATTGGTAGATATAGCTATCATTTAAATAAAATAATTGTTGTTTTGTTTAAATTAAATTAATTAGCCACTTATGTATTTTAGGGTCTTTCGGAGAGTAGTTAAGGTTTAAGTGTTAAATCTAAAATTATACTAAGTAAGACTTGACAATTTTATCTATCTAATGTATGTCTCAAATTATACTAATAATTTATATGAGTACTAATTTAAACATTAATAAATAAAATTATTGTAAAGTTACAATAAAATAAATAATAATTCTTTTAGTCAATAATCAATCTACCGTTTATTATCATTTGAAATCAATTTGATTTATTATTATTATTAAATAATTGCCATTTGTTTTATTTATATCGGCTAAAACAAAGATAAATGTTATATATTTTATTTGATTGGCCAAAACAAATTATAATAGTTATTTGTTTGTTTTTATTCGTCAAAGACAATTGAAGGAAAGAGATTGAATTTAATTCAATCTGCATAAATTTGGCAACATATTAAAACTACGAAGCCACCAACACACTTTAAATTCACCACAAAGCCAAGCTTTATGACAAAGCAATTCAATTGCCTTATCATGTTTAGTCACATGACAACCAAATTATTTTGTATTCATTCATTTAACGGTAATAGTTGCCTATAAATAAAAGTAGGTACCCGAGAGAAATGTGATAGTATGAATTTAAAAGAAAAAAAAAACTCGAGAGAAAGAAATAAGAAACAAGAGTTGTTTCAAATATTTTGAAATAGGAAGCTACTATTTTAGCTTGAGGAAATCCATTACATTCCTAATTAGAATTGTTCAAAGCACGCTTTGAGAGTAAGTCCACTAATTTCATTAGTATAATAAGATTATTTTAATATATATTAACTCTGTTGCATAATATGTTATATTTTAAATTGTTTAAAATGCATATATTTATCCGTAGCACGGTGCACATGCACACAACACAAACAATATCTTACAAAGTCTTATGGTCATAAGCAATGAACCCAAAAAAAGAGTTTCTCACAGGGTTGAACAATATAGCAAAAGTATTTACTTATATTGTTCATTATGATACGAATCTATAGATAAGTTTATGGACGAGTTTATGAGAATTTGACGGCGATGATCTATATCCCGCCCATCCAAGGTATAATGACGAAAAAATTATACGAATATGTAGTAACCTCAGCATATATGGTCTAACGCGTTGATTTGTAAGATCTGTGACATATGCGTGGGGCATTGATCACGGACTTATGGAATAGTTTCATTTGACGAATCGGGCGTAGAATTAGAAAGTTCTAATATAAAATGTACTCATTTTGCACTTGAGCAGCGTACCGTATTAAATAGTTTAATCCAGTACAATCCAACAATTTACTATGGTTAAGTTAACAAAGTATGCGGTTAAATAGTGGGATCCACTTTAGATTAACTTGGTAACCTAGTAAGGAAATAAAAAAATTATACTTAATGATTATTTAATTGTTAAATAATTAAAATTAATATTTATTTGTTTAATAGTTAAATAAATAATTTAACTTAACTATGGTTAAAAGCTAACCATATTGTTAAGTTAATATTAATCTTTCTTAATGTTTAAGTAATTGTTACTTAATCATGGTTATGTTAGTTAACTAGAGTTAGATTATTTAAATATTTACTAAACTTAAGGGTTAAGTTAAACTAACCTAACTAAGGTTAAATATTAATTATAATTAGGTTAAGTTAAATGTAAATTCAAATTATGTGAAATTAAAATGAAATTAAGTTCATGTGTATATATGTATGCAAAAATAAAATAAAATAAAGTTAAGTTTAATATTTGGCTAAGTGTTTTGACCGATCAAAAAAAGAGGGAGAAAGAGATAGAAATTGTTTTTCTTATTTCTTTTGAATTCAATTGTTGAATTAATCCTCTTTTCCATTAACCTTAAGCCAATTAAGCAAAAAAAAGTGTTTGATTTACTAATTAAGTGTTAATCAAAGGAAAATAAAAAACTTAGGTTTTATTTGTTAAATAATTGCTGGATTAACATACTGCTATTTTTCATAATCAATGCCCTTGTTGATTACTAGGATTGATAAAGTTTGCATTTTATGCGGACTTTAAGAAATTTTAATCTAAAGGCTTTAAGGGTTTAATTCTCAATTTCGTTATTAATTTGATTAAGATATAATAATTGTGTTTATTATAAGTTTTTATGCTTCCGCTGTCCACATATATATGAGATATATATATATTTTGATGATAAGCATATATACCACATGCATGCATCCTGTATAAATCAATACTTAATAGTTTTTGCCTTATTCTCTTTGCGCTTCTCTGGAAAAACTTTAATCTTAGACCGAGGAAGTGATTTTCTTGTGCCTTTCTCTATGATCCTTTTATTAAGGCGTTGCTCCTTTTTTTGCTTTCTTTTTCTCATATGCTTCAACGATTTCTTTCATATGTGACGATCTAATGTCTCTATATTTTTTAGCTGCTTGGCGTTTAGGTGTATCACATTAATGCAGAAACAATCTTCACTCTCAAATGGTAACTTGATCTCTTTGAAGACTTTGAAAGTGACGGGTGTTCTCTTGTACTCTCATAGTCAACTCTCATTTTTGTATATCTATTATCATTTGTCTGGTAGCTAAGAAAGGTCTTCCAAGGATGATGGAAATCTCCTTGTCTTCTTCCATATCTAGAATGATGAAATCTACGGTAAAGATGAACTTGTCCACCTTTACTAGCATGTCCTTTATGATTTCCTTTAAATAGGTAAGAGATCGATCAACAAGTAAGAGTGTGAAGTTAATAAACCTTACTTCTTTTAAACCTAACTTGTTGTAGACGGAGAGGGGGTATGAGATTAATATTTACTCCTAGTTCTCATAAAGCTTTGATCAATGGTTAAAACTTGTTTATTACTCATAATGTGTAAACTAAATCTGCTTTATATCACACTCACACACCAAATATCTGTACCTCAATGAAATTTTATTAGTTCCTAAGATCATTAAGAACCAAATAAGTATTTCTAAATTAGTTAAAGACAATGATGTTGTGCTTGAGTTTGACAAAAAATATTTTATGGTGAATTTCAAGATACATGGGAGTGTGGTGCTTCTGGGAGTGGCTAAAGGTGGACTCTATCAGCTGCAGTGTCATACCAAGTCCACCAACTTACTATTAATATGCATTAACGGTGTCTGCATGTGATTGTGTACATGTTGATTAATTTGAAAATATATATCTAACACACATTTGCACAGTGGAATAACATGTAATTAATGAAGAAACACACTATAAAATGAATTAAATACAGTAATAGATTCAAAATTTATACCCTTGAAGAACTTTGGTATAGAATTCAATTCTGAGTCTCACATGAAAGCAATTCCTTAGAAATTATAGACTTCAACAATTTAATAGGATTAAAGTGTTAGAATGATAGCTTGTTATTGAATCTCTAACAAGAATTCGAATTTGTTTAATACTTGAACAATGTTTTTCTCTCTTTTTCAAAATTATAAAGACAATGACTACTTTGAAACACTTTCAAAGTTTAACTTATATACATAGCCAAAAATGGGAACTTAATTGGAACTTTTTCAAAGTTATTATTCTTTCATGCATGATTGACAAGTGTCACCCTCAATACATGCAAACCATTTGCATATGTGACACTTGTCACATGCTTTTTCATGCATGTGTCATTTGTCTTACATGTGTGAAACTAAAAGTATGATGGATCACTCATAAGCTTACTGTAGCGCTCAAGTCAAATGACCATAAAACTACTTAACTCGAGAAGTCTTTTCATTGACGATTTTATGTGATGTCTATTAGAGGTTCCTATGAGTCTGTTCAGTACTTAGTCTTCACTGAATTCATATATCTCTATATGAGTTTTCACTAAGCTCATAATTTGTTAAGACTAACCATTTGAACTATCCAGATATATACACACATTGATATATATATATATAAAGATCTTCATCGACAGACTCGCATCAGTAAAGATAAATCAGAAACATAATATTCGAGAACATATTTGCATAATGACATTTTCTAGCACCATTTATAACTTTTTTGTAACTATGTCATTACTAACATATTCTCTGGTCTTTGTCCCGTTTCAGACAAGGCTCTAACTCTTTAGATTTCACTGACTCTTATAACCTGCTAAATCTTAACAGTGCTAACTTTTAACATTTATAACTCTCGGTGTTACTAACTCTTTACACCAATTTAAACTTCTTTAGATTAGATCCGAACTCCTTCAAATCATACAATGTCTGAAACGTTACAAGCATCTTCCTATATATAAAATATAATTAGTGATTTATTGAAATGATAATAGTATAAATACAAAAATAAATATTCATCATAAAAGGAAATGGTACGTGAGCACAAATCACAACACTTATAAGGTTTGAGATAAAACATTAATTTATTTTATTATAGAACCAATAATAGAGGCCGTACACTTTATACCTAAAGCTCTCTCCCACTTAATATTTTTAATTTTTAGAGTTTTTAATTTTTAATATACTAATTAATTTATAAAATGACATTCCACCCTTTAATATTTAATTTTATCTCTTAAATAATTAACAATGCCATGTCAAATTAATATAATATTAAAAGTATGATAATAATCTTGTCCTAATCTCATTAGAATATTAATGTTACACAAGATGATATATTTTATGTATGGACATGTGAATGTGGCACTTTTAATTTATATAACATGTTATTCATCTAATTAATTAACTAGATAAACAAATTACTCACAATTCATATCTTTTTTTAAAAAGAAAAATATTAAATTAAGCCTAAATTCTTCAAAGTCCTCCTTGAAGTCAACTTTAGCTAATGTCCATCTATACTTGCTTGTCTCCTTTTATGGGCCAAGAATTTTAGGATTTTTATTTTTTTTGGTCCATTTATTTTAAAAATAAATTATACATTTAGATTTAGAATTCCTATTAGGCCTCTTTAAAATATAATTTAAATAAAATAATATTTTTAGACCGAATAATTTATTAAAATAGCTCAAACAAAACTTTATTAAATTAGACCAAAATTAAAAGACGTTTAGACCAACTTCGAATTTACAAATACTTAAAAAATAGTTTATAAAAAATTTTGAGTTAAACTTAAAACCTATTTATACCTTTCTCAAAGTTGTTTAACAAACGATAATTATCTAAAACAATAAGGGATGAATGAAAATAATTAATTTTATAGAGCTTATTTGAAGATTTACAAACTTTTGGTGTTAATTTGTAAACTATGCAAACTATTTTAGCCAAAACAAAAATATTCTTAATTAAAAGGGGCCTTCATAAGGATTTTTCATCTTATTCTCACAACCTCGCCTCCCAGCCTTTTCCCTGCCCATTGCTGTTTGTGCCTCTAGCTGCCGATTAGCGATCCAGAACCCAGTACAACCATCCCTGGCCCAAACGAGGAGAATGCTAGCCGCCGTAGAAGGTGCCAGCCACCTCGCCATCAATATAAGCAACAAAAAAGGCCTCCATTACCTAATGGCGCCATCTGCAGCTCACACTGTTGCCAAGAATGGCGGCCGCGTGCGCGGCTGCAACTCTAATTATTTTCTTATAATAATAAATAAACAAGAACCTAATAGATTAATTATGAACTTACAAATTTAACCTTATGCTAACTAGTTGGCTTATAAAAAATTTAAAAAATCATAAAAAATTAATCAGAAAAATTATGATATTATTATACCACTCTTTCCTATTACTATTTCCAAAAATAAAATGTAAATATTTAATTATAAATTATTATTATAGACATAATTATTCATCATATAATTAATAAAAATAATAAATATAGATTAAATATGTAATTGGTGACATAATAAAAAATTATTGTCATACAAAAAGAAATGATACATATAATATGAAATAAGATGACTTTAATATTAATTGTTGGCATAAATTTTTTTCTAATAGATATTAAATTGTTTTGTTTATAATTATATGTATAGGGATAGAAATTTATTTTAATTTTTTGTTGTGATCAATCTTGAATTAAATAATTGCAGTTTCTTTTATTATCATCATTCAAAGAACTTATACGTGTGGGCATGTGGATCTCTATGAGAGAAGATGAATAACTTAATTATTTTTTCATGTAAGAATATAAAAAAAGAATTATTCTTATGGTTATTGTGCTATGTTTTGCTACTTCCTTCCTTCGAATTTCTCTTGTATATTAAGAGTTTAATTATAATTAAAAATTTTGAATTTTATTAAAATTTGAGCTAATAGAGACACGAAAAACCGATGAGCTTTCTAGTCATCTCATGCCTACCATTTACTCAATTTGTTTTTTAAGAGAACCATGTACTCAATTGAATTACTTGATTATCATATAATATAAATTAATTAAAATTAAAATTTGTACAATTGAATTTAATTGATTATATAACAATTGAATTACAATATTAATTTGTTTAATTGAAAATTTAAATTTGAATTTTATGAAAATCAATTGAAAGATTTCAGCATGAATATAAATTAATTAATTTAAGTTCAACATTGAATTTTTATTTTATGAAACTCAATTGAATCATTTCATCACGACTATAAAATAATTAAAATACAATTAAATCAATTAATTTAATGCAAAAATTACAATTAAATATTTAATTGTACAGAAACTTATATTTAAATGGTGTAATTTTAAGTTTAAAATATTAAAAAAATTCTATTAAACTAAAAAAATTACTACATATTTAAAAAGAAAACCCAATCCAAAATCCAATTAGCCCAAACCTAAAATCCAACTTAAACCCATATGCCAAACCGAACCAATAACTAAAAACTGTTCCAATATTTTAATCGATCGATTGAATTTTGGTTCGGTTCAAGAACCAAAATCAAATTTTGCCCACTTTAGATTACTCAATAACAAATGTGTGATTTCTTTAAAGTGATTCCATGAGCTCAAAATTGCTAACTCTATTAAAATGGAGTTAACATTTAAAAAAAAAAAACGATAGGTGAACGTGCCAATACTTTTTTCATTTACATTTGTTATTATAAAATTTTCATTTATAAGTTATAAAAGAATCAATTACAATTCCATTAGTATAAAAAAAAAATCCTTTTGAATATTACACGATAATTAAGAATACATTGACTAATGACATTTCGAGGCTGGAGTTAACAGGACGAAAAACAAGAGTTGCACTCCCCAGGTAACATATTATCCTACTCGCATCATATATATACTGAGTATAGTACTGTTAAATGTATGATATTAATAAATAAAATTAAGGTAGTACAAGTTGAAGAAAGAGAGAGATTCTGAAAGCGTATTGTATAATTTCTATTTAAATGTAACAGTGATACAAATTACAATGAATTTACTCAGTTGAGTATCTACAGCTATTTCTTATACAAATTATAACAGTTTTTTTTTTTTTTTTTTCTTGTTTGATAACTCAGCTTGTACTGTCTTCAATATGTGCCATTGGATCGTTTTCTATTATACCTTCATCTCTTGGATTTTGCCACCTTATTGATGTGCCTTCCTGGAATAAATTTATGCTTGTACAATTTTTTCTGCTGGTACAACTGCATTTCATCATGTCGTAGCTGTTGCCTTGCTCTGTAGTTTGTTCTGTTTGAGGTAGGTAATCTATTGATCGGCCTCAGGCTTTTGTGCATGCCTCTCGATCTAATGCAGGCATTGAACTATTCATTTTAACACTCTCCCTTCAAGCTAAATATTTTGGGTGGAACATTTAACTTGCTTGTTAAATGATCAATCTGTCAAAATTTAGTAGTTTTGTAAAAATGTCTACTAGTTGATTATGACTTAGAATAAAGTTAATTTCTAGTTGTCCATTGTAAACCTTGTCTTTTACAAAATGGATGTCAATCTCTACTTCCTTTGTTCTTAAGTAATACATTAGATTTGAAGTATGGTAGCTGCACTAATATTGTCTGTGTATATCACAAGCCTGCTTTGTAATTTTAAGCCCCAGTTCTTGAATTAATCAATTGATCCAGCTAATTTTAACTAGAGCTTGTTTCAAATTATATAATGCTTTGTGGAGTTTGCACATAAAATCTAGTCTATTTAAGTTTTGATACCCTTCAGGCTGATGCATGAACACCTCCTTTGTCAATTCACCATTTAAGAAAGCAATGTTTACATCTATTTGCTTTAGCTTCTACCCATTCATTAAGGCCAATGTCGATATGATTCTATGATGCAAGACTTTACAACTTGACTATAAGTTTAATTGAAATCTAGTCTTGGTGTTTGATGATATCCTTTGGCTATAAGTCTAGCCTTGAATCTTTTTATTGTTCCATCAATCTTTTGTATGTGATCAAAAAATTAACACATATGAATATTAACCGCACGTGCACAGGGTGTGAGTAAGTAATAAAGTGATAAGTGAGTATTTTTTTCATGAGGATTGATCTTCTAAATTAATGATAAATACTATGGTGCTAACAAGCTAATTTTATCTAGGCTAATTTTTAATTTTAGGGTGATTAATGAAAATAAAGGTGCTTAAACTAATAATTAAAAAATTAAGAAAAAGAGAAATCTATGGTAAATTATTCTAGGGTCTTGATTTCGCTCTACCTTTTTCATGTTCTAGTGATTAACTACTTTTGTGAATTCATTAATTAAGGGATTCAATATTAATTTCATTACCTCTCTCGAGCGTCAAATGAAATGCTATACATACATATTTAAGTTGATATCCTTATCTAACTTGTTTATCTATACATGCGTTATGCAGCCCTTAAATTGATTACCTAAATTTTATCAGTCCCAACTCAATAAAAGCGAAGGTCACACTTTTCAAGTCTAACAAATGGGTTAAATCTTTATCAAGTATACAACCCACAAGTCTAGATCATCTAGTCAATTTTCAATTTCTCAATCAAATTAAAAGTATTAAATCCAGAAAAGCACAAATGAATAACACAGAAAATAACCATTAATCAACTAAAAGTATCTAAATATAATATATGGTAGCGCTACATCAAGCCCCTAGAATAAGAAATTTAGCCAATCATAGTCAAGCACAAAATTACAATAATCTAAAAGTTTATAAGAGTAACCATGTTTAAAGTAACATAAGCTACAAATATAAACTTTAAATTAAAGTAAACAAGAGAAAAGAGAAGCCTAGTTGGAGATGTCTCTTTGGGCCTTCAATCTTTTAGAGTCTTTAAGAATCTAAACTCCAAAGTGCTTTCTCTCACTAAAAATTCCTTTGTTTCTCTTCCCTAATTTCGTGCTTTCTCCTCCTTGATAAGTGAGGCTTTTAAACTTCCTTCTATGGGTTCCAAGAATGGGAAAAATTTAGGGCACAAAGTTCAAAAATGATTTAGGGTGTTGGCGGCACTTATGCACCAAGTACTCTGCCGAGGGAGATTGATTTGGCACCTAAGTGCAAAGACCTGGGTTTTTTGGGGCCTAGGCGTGGGCACTGTAGTAAAAATATTTTTCATGGTCAATGTACATATTTGATATTTTTGCCTTATTTTCTTTGAATTTTCATACCAAATAGTTCATTAACTTTGAACATACAAAATGATATTAATACACATAAAAGCTTCATATTCATGTTCAAAATAAGCAAACATCAAATTGTGAGAGATAAAATATGACGTATAAAATATGTATATCAGCTTGACTTTATAAATTCACTTGTTTCCTATAACTCTCATGTTAGGTTTGTATGGACCAAGGTCTAGGTTTTATTTTTTATCAAGGTACTATACTCCTCCTCCATAGCATTTTTCCAATTCTTATCTTGAAATTTAGACTCAACATTTTCAGGTGTAGGGTAAGGTTTCGGTCTGATTGTCATGTATACATTTGGTTTGTTAACATTAACTTTGGATTTTGTGATCATAGGCTGACTGTTTTGAGTTTAATGTTATGTTTGGTTTTTTGTTTCTAGTGTGGTATGTTCTTGAGTGGTAGAAGTATAAGGGTTATGTGCTACATATTATTGCAATAAAGTGGTAATGTCTTGATGCAATATTTTTATATCTTAAAATTAAGTGCAAGTATACACTATCGTAACAAGTAATAAAGGGATTTATAAAATTGAATATTGAACCCACAGGGATAATTTTTATTTTCTACTAAGTACTAAAATTATATCTTTCTTGTAATTATTTAGAAAAATCAAATCTTAATTTTGTAATAAATTTAAGTAAAATAAAAGTGTAGAAAATAAATGCCACAACTTAAATAAAAAAAATAACAATATAGAGAAAGCCTAGAATTAATTACTATCATTCAATGTGTTTTCTAAAATTAATCCTTTTAATATTTATATCCCTCGATTCTTATTATTGGTCAAGACGCTAATGTATTCACAAGCCTCTTCCAAGGTCATACAAGTATACCTTAATTTACTAAATACCTAAATTCCTATGGTACTTGTAATAAATTAAGATTCATTAAGATTAAATGTTATTGACCATACATGCCAATTAGGTATATTCTTATCCTAATTCGAAACTTGCATATGCAACATTGAATGTTACTCTACAATCATGCATCAAATTATCTAGGTCTAAATATAATGATGCCTCTTCCAAGTTTATCAAAGTATTACTAAATCAATCATAATATTGATTAGATATTATGAAATATTAAGAACAAATAATTTGAATAATGAAGAACTGAGTTCAAATAAATATTAAATAGATCAAAATTAAGCTCACATATTGAGTTCAAGTAATAACCCTAGAAAATAAAATTAGCTCATGATAACAAGAGAATTATGGCTGAAAAATAAAATAAACATGATACAACCAAAAGTAAACTAATATAGACGTCAATTTGCAGTTAATTGATATGCCAAAGATTTGTTAATAATCTCTTACTTTCTTGAATTTCCCTTACTTCTCTCTCTAAAAATTGCTATTCTTTAATGTGTTATGGCTCTAAGAGCCCTAAGTTATATGCCCTTTTAGGTCTAAAGTAAAAGGCCTTTTATATAGGGATTGATTGGAGTATTTGAGTTGTACTTCTTTTTTACTATAGCGCGACTACTCTGCATAGGTACTATTCCAATCACTGTTCACACGCGACTGTTCATCTCTGGAGCGAAATTCTTTGGGCGCTGAAACTTTGCTAGGGCGAATACTGTTTATCATGGGCGAAGGGTACTGTAGCAACAACTGTTTGTAGTACTGTAGCAAATTGAAATTTTGCCTTATTTTTCTTAGATTTTCATCTCCAATTGCTCCATTGACTCCAAATCTACAAAATAAAAATAAAACATATAAAAATCCTAATATTCTTATTAAAATCAGCAATTAATCAAGTTAAGAGAGTAAAACTAATAAATATAATTTACGTTTATCATGTCTTAGCCTCAGGTGAATGATCAGAAAAGGATTCAATATCAATTGCACTTGGTGTGTGGTTGACGAAATTTAAGAGTGTTTCTAAGAAGATAAATTGATGACTCAGGGTTTTGATTTCAATGTTGGTATTCTGACCCTTTGTCCTGAATTCATTACTTAACTTAAAAGGAAAATACTCTTCATTAAAAATCACATGCCTAGCAATATAGATCCTTTTAGAGGAGTGTTCACAAACATATCCTTTATGCTTAGGTGTATATCTTAGGAATATAAATTTAGAAGTATGAAAATCAAACTTGTTTTTGTTGTATAATCTCATAATAGGGTAGCATTCATAGCCAAAAGTCTTTATCAATGAGTAACCAGGTATATGACCAAAGATTTCTCAGAGTAATTTGTTGTTCAATTTTCTGGATGGTAACCTATTTATGGTGTAAGCAGTTGTATAACAGCTGCCCTCCAGTATTTATGAGGCATGTATTCTTGTGAAAGCAATGTGAGTGTAGTCTCAATTAAGTACTTGTGTTTCCTCTCTACCTTTCCACTTTGATGAATAGTATTTGGACATGAGTATTTTTGACTGATTTCTTCCGTCTTTAGGTAAGTTTCAAGGGCTTTGAACTCAGCCTCATGTCATTGTGAATGGTTTCAATTTGATGTTCAGTTATTTTTCTAATTTATGCTTTGTAGCTGGTGAAGGTTTCAAGGGATTCAGATTTGTTTAAAAGGGATAAACCCAAGTAAAACTAGTGTAATCATTAACAATTGACATGTAATATTTGTATCATTTATTTGATATGATAGGTGCTGGTCCTTATAGGTCTATGAGCTAAAGTTCAAGAGAATTCTTGGTCTTGATTTCAGTTTCTTTGAATGTCATTTTATGCAACTTATCATAATGACAAGTTGAGCAAAATAGAGTTTTATAATGAATTGCAGTGTTTTTATTAATATTGTTGGATAGAATTTTACACTTTGATATGATTTCCTTGAGTATCATTACACTGGGATGCTGTAATCTCCTATGGAGTAGTTCTAATTTATGCTTTAGTCTTAAGGTATCTTCTGTAGTCTTTTTGTCTAACTTTAGACTCTGACTTTGATCTTTGACAAAGATATCAATATAAAAAAAAAATATAGACTTTGAACTCTTGGACATTATAATGATGTTTGATGAAGACTCTTAACTTGAACTTGATGGTGGTAGGTGTTAAAGATGGTAGTTACATGCCATTCCAATTGTTGTATGAATATTTATTTATTTGTTTAATATTTATGCAATCAATATTTTTAAATAAATCGTTAATAATTTACTATATAGTACTAAGTTTGTAACTTTTCAAACATTGTAAATCTAAAGGTTTAGGTCTAATCTAAATGAGTTTAGATCAACTTTAAGAGTTAGCAATTCTAAGAGGTAGAACCTCGTCTAAACTATGACAAAAACCTGGGAATATTATAGTAATGACATATCGCAAAAGAGTTTATGGATATTGTTTACAAAAAATACAAATCTATAGATAAGTTCATGGTTGGGCATATAGAGATTTAACATTGATGATCTAAATCTCTACTCTTCCAGGATATAGATGACGAAGGGATTATATAGATGTGGTTAGCCTCAGCTTATATGGTTTAACGCGTCGTTCTATAATATCTGTAATTTGTGTGTGGGGCATTATTCACGGACTTACAAAATATTCTATAAGATAAACGGGTGTAAACCCAAGAAGTCTCATAATATAAAGTGTATTCGTTGAGCACTTGGGTAGCGAACCAGGTTGAATAGTTTGATCTAGGAGAATTTTGAAAAGAAAGATTTATTTCGGGATCTTTCTGGAAAATGAGGAACAATGCTTGTAAATATTGCAAATAGGTCATTTTTGCATGGAAAATGGATTATGACATATGGCATCTATGCATGGCCATTATCTTGATGCTCCAAGATTATATTTCATGAAGTCTTATAACCATAAACAGTAATACCAAAGAAAAGAGTTTATCCTAGAAATAAATAATATTACAAAAGTATTTTGCAAATATTATTTATTGAAATACAAATCTAGAGGTATGTTTGCAGTCAAGTATATGGAGATTTAATGGTGTTAATCTATATCTTCCCTCTTTTAAAATATCTATAATGGAATAATTATACAGATATGTTATAACCTCAACTTGTATAGTTTAACATGAAATTTTCTAATATTCATAACATATGTATGAGACATTGTTCACAGACATATGGACAAGCTCCATATGACAAACCAAACATCGACCTAGAGAGTTTCACAATATGAAGTGTACTCATTTTGCACCGAGGCAACATATTGGATTGAACAGTTCGGTCCAAGAAATTTCAACAAACTAAAAATATATTTCGGGGGTTCCTCAAGATGTGTATTGGTCAATACTTAAATGTTAAGTACATCATACAATTGGTTGACAAGAGTTGTTAACCAATCAGATATTGACAAATGGGACAATATTATCCATAAATTATTTTTACCTTAAAATTACCGATTTACCTTACTAGTAAAAATAAGTGAGGTGAAAGTAATTATTCAAAAAATAGTTTTTGAATAATTAATGCAAAATACATTTATTATTATTACAAAAGGATAAAGATCAATTATGACAATGGTATAATTTACCCAATGAGGGGTCTTGATATTGGCCATTAATTACTAAAAATAATTAAAGATATTCTAACATTAGGTAAAAAAATATTTGGTGGGCATTAATCAAGTATTTTTTATAAGATAATAGATTGGAATGGCTAACAATGTTGAACGGCGGGGAGAACACTTTCATTAGTCATCATTTTGACAAAACTATTTGGGGTGCTCTTATTTATTCCAATTTCGAGATGAATCATACGTAAGTGAGAATTGAGAGAAAACTTTGCTAAGTGTGTTGACAAGTGTTCTAAGCAAAGGGTTGTGAAGAACAAAACCAAAACACAAAGTATTCACATCATCTCTCTAAAAAACATAAATACTTGTCATTGAAAATTTTGGAGTTACTATTCAAGCTTCACAATCCAACTATTTTTGTTGTGAACTAGAATTGTAGAATAGCTCATTTCAATGTGAGTTCAAGAGTTGGAGATTAGAGTTCTTCATGTTCATCATGTCCAAACATTATATGATCAATTCCAAGCATCAACATGTTAAAAAATATCACAAAAATATACTATGTTTAATTTTAAACATCATCATGTTTCAAATCAAACATTATCATGTTGTTCAAAATTATAACATCATTATGTTAAATATTCAACAACATCAAGCATCACACACCCAATTAGCATGCTCTAATACCATTTGATAAGTGAATGTGTGACAATTAGAGTGTATGTATAATTTTAAATTTTTATGCATGCAGCGGAAGTATCATATACAATATACACTCAATTTAGCAAAAAATATACATATATCTTATATATGAACATATGTATCATTTAATTAAATTACAAGTGAGAATACTTTCCCAGATTGAAGGTAGCTTTTCATGGGTGTCGGAACAAGGAAAAGTTATTTTCAGACACAAGGAGCAGTGATAGTGTTCGACTCTGCTACGCCCACTTACTGACCTGAGTGCCGCGTTGCTCAAGTGTGAGCACTGCGGTGCAAGGACAATTTAGGCTGGACGCCGCGGTGTCAGCTACTAGGCCCTGTGGCCCCCAACCAATTATCTATGGATGCTGCAGCATCTATTTTTCCGATGCCACGGTGTTAGACACTATTGCTGAAAATTTTTTTAATTTATTTTTATCATGTTTTTAACTTATGTTATTGTTGTATTATATTTCTATAATTGTCATAACATGATATGATCATTCATTTACGTTGATAACCACAATGAGAGCTCTATTGGTGGAGGTTAGTTATGTTTGCATAAAATTAAATGAATGATCAAAATTAATCATCATTATAAGATGAGGATGAGTTTAGAAAATTTCTCTTAATTAGATTAAATAATATTTTGTTATGAGATAATGTCATAATATGATCTGTCTTGTCAATACGATATTAGACAAGTCATTTTAATCTTTTCCAATATTGTTATAGCGTAAGGGATTGATTGACGTGATTTAGGATAAGTCGATTAAACATAAGATAGAACAAATATATGTGAACATATTGCCCAATATTGCTATAGCTTGAGGGTAGTATTGATAACATAAATTTATTGATTGACAAGTTATTTTGGAATACTCTTATGCAATATTTTGCTACTGCGTGAGGATAATGTGTATTTAGGATCAGTGGTAAGAGTTGCATGAGATGCAATTGACAAGAGTTGTCTACCTTTTAGATTTACAAAGGCTAACAGCGTGAGGTTAGAGTAAAATGCCAATAGGGTTCACTTCTCACTATGTAGTTTAAAATGTTTAAACTTCTATTTTTCTGTTTGATATATTAAAGGATTAAGTAAATTAGTGAGAGGATATTTTTAGATTAAAAACTATAAATGTTATATCTATGATCTATAACGTTTTTAATTAGTGATTGAAATATTCCACTAACATCTTTTTCTTTTTATCTTGTGAAGATCAAATGGCTTCAAGCAACCCACTAGTTCGTATCCTTGATGCACCCCAACTCAAAGGTGTAGAAAATTATGTTGATTGGCTTATTAATCTCATAATAGTTCTGGATTATGAGAAGCTTAGGTATGTAATTGATCAACGCTTGCCCTGAGATGTATTTGATGATGTTTCTCTAAAACAAAAAGGAGACATATAAAAAACGATTGGATAATGATTTGAAAGTCAAATCGTACATCCTCAGCTCAATGTCTACAAAGCTATTAAGAGATGCGTCTATATGGATAGTGCTGGCAGCATAATGCTCTACCTGAAAGAGTTATTTAGCGATCGACCTTAAGTTAAAATATACGGAGTTGCCAAATCTCTCTTTTAAGCTAGACTACCCAAGGGCAGTCCAATGAGTCCCTATGTCCTCAAAATTATATCTCATATTGAGAGGTTAAAAACCATAGATATCCCACTGAGTAATACATTGGGGAACAGTTTGATTCTTCAATCACTTCTGGTAATTTGAACAGTTCATCTTAAACTTCAACATGCAGAGATTGACCTCTACTTATGCTAATCTGTACAACATGCTAATAACAACTCAAGAGAATATAAACAAATGGGGGCACAACCCTCTATGTTCAGGATGCTACATCTTTGACCTCGAAAGCTTCTAAGAAGTTCAATGGGAAGAATAAGAAGAAGGTAAAGCATACACCTAACGTAGGTCCTCAAAATCAACACATGTCCAAGCCCCAACATCAAACAAAGCAAAAGGAAAATGCTTCCATTGCAATGAGAATGGGCATTGGAAGTGTAACTATCCAAAATACCTTACTGCAATTAAGAAGACACCCTCAGGTATACACTTACTTGTTATTAACATTTCTTTAGGATATGATGCTAGTACTAGATGGGTATTAAATATTGCTTCTCCTTTTCACATCTGCAATGTGTTACAGGGTCTGAAGAAAGTTAAACTATTATAGCCTAAAGAAGTACAGCTTCGTGTTGGGAATGGTGATTTCCTATAAGTCAAAGCTATTAGATGTTTTGATTTACTTCTTCAATGTAATAAAATTGTTATATTAAATAATTGTTATTATATGTCAAACATTATCTGAAAAATTATTTCTATTCCTGTATTGGATAGGAGAGATATCATATGTATGTTCGAAACTGTTTCTTATGTTTGTATGATTTGGATAATATTTTATTAGCTGAATATCAATTGATTCATGGCCATTATATATTAGATACAATAGAAAATGTCATAAATGTACAAGTAAATGTTAATAGTAGCTCGAGAATTTTAAATGAGATCGAATTGTGGCATAAGAGATTAGGTTATATAGGTGTGAGATGCCTATCTCATTTGGTTAAGGATGGTCAAATACCTTATTTAACCATAGAACCTTATCCAGTTTATGAATATTCTATTCAAGGAAAAATGACCAAAGGTCTATTTATTGGTGTTGGACACTGAGCCACTGAGTTATTGAAACTTTTATACAGTGATGTATGTGGTCTAATAAATCACACTGCAATGGGTTAGTTTTGATACCTTGTTGTCTTTATCGATGATCAATCACGATTTGGATACGTATTTTTTATGAAACCCAAGTTAGAAACTTCTGAAAAGTTCAAAGACTTTCAACTCAAAGTAAGGAAACAAACTGGAAAATATATCAAATGCCTTCGATCAAATCGAGACGGTGAATACATGAGCAGTGAATTTTTGGATAATTTAAAAGAGAGTGAGATTCTCACTCAGTATAGTCCTCCAGATACTCTACAATACAATGGTGTTTTAAAAAGGAAGAATCGCACTTTATTAGATATAATCTAATCGATGATGAGCTTCACTGATCTTCTTGAATATCTATAGGGTTATGCTCTAAAAATTGTTGCTCATATATTGAACAGTTCCATCAAAAGCCATTTCTTCTAATCCTTATGAGATATGGAATGGAAGGAAACTCAGTTTTAAATATGATAAGATTTGGGACAGTCTTGCTTACATAAAAGGTATACAACATGATAAACTTGCATCTAAAGGGTACAAGTGTCGATTTGTCGAATATCTTAAGAATTCAATGGGGTACCAGTTCTATGATCCTGAGGAACGAAATGTGTTCGGTGCTTGAAATGCCAAATTTTTGGAGAAACAGTTTCTCACGGATCATGGAGATTGTAGAAAGATTGAATTAGATGAAATCAATCAAGATTTAAATGAACCAACAATAGAACCTCAAACTCAATCGAGCGGAATACTTTGACACATCATCCACGTAGGTTAAAAAGGATATCAACGCCACTTGAAAGGTATGATTCTATACCTGAAAGGGCTCTTGATCTTTTCTTGGTTGAAGAAAATGTCCTTTGACTTATAAAGAGGCAATTTGGATATCGATTCGAGTAAATGACAAGAAGCCAAAAAATCTAAAATTGACTCAATGCATCAAAATCAAGTCTAAGACTTGGTTGAACTTTCTGAAGGAATTATTTCTATCAGTTGTAAATGGATCTATGAGCAAAAAGTGTGGGCCCAATGAAAAGGTAGAGACTTTAAAGCCCGTTTGGGTGTAAAAGGTTGTACTCAGGAATCTGGGATCAATTAAGAGAAAACATTCTCACCAGTAGCAATGCTTAAGTCAATTCAAATTTTATTAGCAATTATTGCATATTATAATTATAAAATTTGGCAAATAGATGTAAAAATGACATTCTGAAATAGATATCTTGAAGAAGAAATCTATATGGAACAACCTGAAGGTTTTACATTTAGCCAAACTTCTGGTCTAGTATACAAACTAAAGAAGTCTATTTATGGACTTAAGCAGGCTTCCCAAAGTTAGAGTCTTTGTTTCGATGAGGTAATCAAAGGATCTAATATCATCAAAACGAAGAGGAATCATATGTGTATAAAAGAAGTAGTGGGAATATGGTAGTTTTCTTAGTTCTTTATTTGGATAACATACTCATTATCAGAAATGATATTGGTATGTTACAATCAGTCAAAAGCTATCTTAGTAAGATTGTTTTTCATGAAGGATTTAGATAGGCTTCCTATATACTAGGTATAAAGCTTTACAAAGATAGAGCTAGGAGGCTTATAGGGCTCTCTCAATCATCATATATAGATAATCTCTTGGAAATGTATAACTTTAGTAACTGATAACAGTTAATATACCTTTTAGATATGACGTTCAACTTTCGAGGAAGATGTGTCCTTAGAGTGAAGATGAAAAGGTTAAAATGTCTAACATACTATATGCATCAACTATAGGAAGTTTGATGTATGCCATGTTATGTATAAGACTTGAAATTACTATAGCTATAAGTATTACAAGACAGTATTAGTCTGATCTAGATGAAGGCCATTAAATGGCTATGAAACATGTCTTGAAATATCTTAAGGGTACCAAGAACAATTTTCTGATATATGGATAAAGTGACTTACAAGTAAGAGGATACATAGATTCAAACTTTCAAACTGATCCAGATGATAGAAAGTCTACACCTAAGTATATATTCATTCTCAACGGTGATGTAATGAGTTGGAAAAGCAACAAACAATCGTCCACAGTTGATTCTACAACAAACGCAGAATATATTGCAGCCTTAGAAGCAGCAAAATCAGTATGGATATGCAAATTTGTCACTGAACTTAAAATAGTTTCAAGTTCAATAGATCTTATACCATTATTTTGAGACAATAATGAAGCCATTGTATAAGCCAAAGAGCCACGAGCATACCAAAAGTCTAAGCATGTGGAAAGAAAATACCATATTATTAGATAAATCTTGGCTTGAGAATATGTAATAGTTTATAAAGTAGACTATATGAATAATGTAACGGACCCACTTACTAAAGCCTTAACTCCAAAAATATTTGCAAGACATATAGAGTCAATAGGCATTAGATACCATCGTGAATGGCACTAAAGCAAGTGAGAGTTGTTGGTATTTATGCTCATGTGCCATTTTCTTTTATGTATAAATATTTATTTTTGTATTTATACTATTATTATTTCAATAAATCTCTAATTATATTTTATATATGGTAAAATGCTTGTAATGTTCAGACACTGTATGATCTGAAGGAGTTCAGATCTAATCTAAAGAAGTTTAGATCAATGCTAAGAGTTAACAACACTGAGAGTTATAAATGTTAAAAGTTAGCACAGCTAAAAGTTAGCATGTTATAAGAGTCAGTGAAATCTAAGGAATTAAAACCTTGTCTGAAATAGGACAAAGACCAGAGAATAAGTTAGTAATGACATAGTTGCAAGAAAGTTATAAATGGTGCTAGAAAATGTCATTGTGAAAATATGTTCTTGAATATTATATTTCTAATCTATCTTTACTGATACGGGTCTGTCGGTGAAGACCTTTATATATATATATATCAGTATATATCTATATCTGGATGGTTCAGATAGTTAGTCTTAGCAGACCATAAGTTTAGTGGAAGCTCATATAGAGATACAAGTATTCAGTGAAGACTAAGTACTGAACAGGCTCATAAGAACCTCTAATAGACATCCCATAAAGTTATCAATTGAGGGTCTTCTTGAGTTGAGTAGTATTTGTGGCCCTTTAACCTGAGCACCACAGTGGGCTTGTGAGTGATTCATCATACTTTAGTTCCACACATATCAGAAACCTTTCATTGTCTGAGTGCTGGGTGTTGGTGGGTATGGTCCGATGGTCATGAATTTTAGTATGCGTAGATATGGATCCATCAACTCATTTGAGTGAGTAATATATCATAATGCTCTAAGATTGTATTTCAGAAAGTCTTATGGCTATAAGTAGTAATTCCAGGGAAAAGAGTTTTATCCTAGAAATAAATAATATCACAAAAGTGCTTGTGGATATTATTTATTGATACAAATCAAAAGATAAGTTTACGGTCGAGTATAAAAATATTTGACGGTGTTGATCTATATCTCTACTCTTTCAGGATATCTATGATGGAAAAATTATACAGATATGTATTAACCTTAACTTGTAAGGTTTAACGTGTCATTTTGTAATATTCGTAACATGTGTATGAGACATTGTTCACAGACTTATGGATAAGTTTCATATGATAAATCGGGCGTAGACTTAGAAAGTCTCACTATATGAAGTATACTTGTTGTTTACCGAGGCAGCATATTGAATTGAACAGTTCAATCTAAAAAATTCCAACAAACCAAAAATATGCTTCAAGGATTCCTCAGGATGTGTATTTATCAAGACTTAAATGTTAAGTACATCACATAATTGATTGACAAGAATTGTTAACCAATAGGATATTGACAAATGGCACAATATTGTCCAAAAAATGTTTTTACCTTGAAATTATCGATTTACCTTACTAATAAAAATAAGTGAGGTAAAAGTAATTATTCAAAAAATATCTTTTGAATAATTAATGCAAAATTTATTTATTATTATTATTTCAAAGGGATAAATATCAATTATGGCAATGGTATAATTTACCTAATGAAAGGCCTTGATGTTGGTCATTAATTACTTAAATAATTAAAAATATTCTGACATTAGGTAAATAAATATTTGGTGGCCTTTAATCAAGTATTTTTTATAAGATAATGGATTAGAATGGCCAACAATGTTGAATGGCAGGGATAGCACTTTCAATAGTCATTATTTTGACAAAACATTTGGAGTGCTCTCATTCTTTCCATTTTCAAGGTAAATCATATGTAAGTGAGAATTGAGAGAAAACTTTGTTACGTGTGTGTTGGTAAGTGTTCTAAGTAAAGGGTTATGAAGAACAAAACTAAAATAAAAGTATTCATATCATCTTACTCAAAAACTTAAACACTTGTTGGAAGTTTTGGAGCTGTTATTCTCGCTTTACAATCCCACGATTTTTGGTGTGAACAAAAATTATAGAACATTACATTTTAGGTGAGCTCAAAACTTGGAGATTGGAGTTCTTAAGAATTGAAAAGCTATCTTCAATCCAGGTAAGTGTTCTCACTTATAATTTAATTAAATAATACATAAGTTCATATATGAGATATATATTGATGTTTCTGCTAGATTGAGTGTATATTGTATATGATACTTCCACTACGTGTATAAAAAATTTAAATACGTACACTCTAATAATCACACTCACTTATCAATAAGTTTTCTACAAAGTGTATTAATCAGAACTAGTTACTAGATGAACTTCCTTAAAAGATACTACCTTACAATACTTTTTTTAGTTGGAAAATATAGAGAATTGAAATAACGATTGTACATTTAATTTAAATTGAATGATATCTGCCTTATGCAGTTCTTTTCAATTAAACTTAAGGGTTAAAGAACTAATAGTTTATTATTATTTAATATGGGATATCTAAAAAATGATAATAAATTAGTAGGGTACTAGTCTGATTCATAATGGATACGACCACCCTACGGATGCATATTTTGAATAAAAATTGGGTTGTAGATGTATAAAATAGTTAAAAGTCCTACATATATGTATTTCATGAATTCATGCAAAAGTTTCATATGCTATTAGAGAATGTATGCTCATGTATGAATTTATTTTTTAGAATCATATATTCATTCAACACACTACCATCTATCTTTAACCAAAATATGTTAACAAAAAATATGTGGATTAGGAAAGAAACTTAGATATGGTACTCATAGTTGAAAAGCACAAATATGTCTTTGTTCGTGAAATTATACACATGTAAATTTGTAGCTGCAAGTGCACAGGTTATGAGCAAGTAATAAAGTGATGAGTAAGTATCGTTCTCACGAGAATTGTGTCCTAAATTAATGCTAAATACTATAATGTTGGCAACCTAACTTTATCTAAGATAATCTAAATGATAAGTTGAATTATTGAATTAAAGAAAGCTTGAAACTAAATACTTTGCAAAATAAAGATATGACAGATCTATGGTAATGGGGTTCTAGGGACTTGATTTCCCTCTATTGTTCCTATTATCTTTGTCATTAGTGATCAACAACTAATTTTATGCATTCATTAGTCCAGGGTGTATGATTAATCATATTTCCTCTCCTGAGTGCCGAATGAGACACTATGCATATACAACTAAATTGATATCCCTATCTAATCCGCTATACATACACGCATTAAGCTACCCTTACGCGACTACCCTAAGTTCATTAGTCTCCTAACTCAACAAACTCAAAGCTATGCTTTTTACAACCAATATATGGATTAAACTTTTCCAAACACATAACCCAAATATTTAAATCATCCAATCCATTTCCCAATGCAATTAGAAGCATAAAGCACATAAAAAGCATAAATGAATAACACAAAATAGTCATTAATTACAAAACAACATCAACACATATTATTCAATAGAGTTTTATAAAGGCCTAGAATATATAATCTAACAACAAAATGATAATCATGCAATATGGTGAATTCTATACAAATAGGATCCTAAAGTATTGATTTCATTCTATTCTTCCTATTTAGTATTTCGTTCAATTCATTAATTAAGGGATTAAAACTAATTTCATTCCTTCTCCCGAGTGCCAAATAAGATACTATGCATACATATTCAAGTTGATATCCCTATCTAACTTGTTTATCTATACATACATTACACAACCCTTAAATAGATTAACCAATGATTAATCTCATTACCTCTTCCGAGTGTCAAATCAAATCCTAGGCATAATGTCACACCACAAGTGCTCTCAAACATTTTATCAAACACTTAGTATGCATCACATGTAATCCTTGAGAAAATCATGGGGATTACCTAAGTGTTATTAGCCTCCAAACTCAATAACAACAAAGGGCTATGTTTCCCAAATCTATAGATACAAACATGTATAAACATTATTCAAAGATAGAAATTTAAACAAAAGAGAAAATACAAAGGAAAGAAAGAGAAAACCGAATTTGGGGATGTCTCCAAGGTTTCAATCCTTCAAATATCTTCAATGATGCTTAAGAAACCTTGGAGACATCATTTCTTCTCTTAAAATTTGAGCTCAAGCCTTGTTCTCTTTTGTAAATTTTGTGCCTCCCTTTGATTGTGTGAAAAATGGCTAAAGGGTAGTATTTATAAGTTTCAAATTAGGGTAAGAAAAGAGGATTAAAATAGGTAGTGGCACCTGAGCGCCAAGTGTTCTGCCCATTTTGGTGCCTAGGCATCACTTTTCAGTGCTCGAGCGCCAAATCCTGGGCGATTTAGCGCATGGGTGCCACTTTCTGATGCTAGGGCGCCAAACATTGTTGTTGGCACTGTAGCGGCACCATACACTTGATACTGTTCATTACACTGTAGCATTTTTGGTCTTTTGCTTGTTTTCTTTGAATTTCATCTTAAATAGCTCCATTAACTTGAAATCTATAAAATAAAATTAATATACATAAAAAAAAACCATAAATTTACATTCAAATTAGCAATTATAAAATTATAATGGGTGTAATATCATATATAAAATTCCCTCATCAGTCTTGACTAATAAATACCCTCCAAAACCTTATGAAAATGCATTATAAGATAAAATAGATACTTAAAATAGTCACTTGACTAAGGGTTTGTCTTCTTCTTTTGAACTCATACCTAAAAAAAAGAGTAGTAAGAAAAAAAGGAACAAGCCAAAGAAAGCATTTAATCTACGATCTTTGCAAATTCATAAAAAGGAAGTAAGGCTTAAAGGAAGATGTTTTCAATATGGCATTAAAGGGCATTAGAAGAGGAATTGTCCTTTAGCTAAGTTTACATAGCTAAAAAGACAACTTCAGCTAGTAATATTTTTTTCATTAAGACATGTTTAGTGTATAAAAAAAACTTTAGCTTCTAGTAATATTCTTTTCATTAAGACATATTTAGTGATTGATTCTATAGATTCCTAGATAGTAGATACTAGAGCCGTCAATTATATTTGCAATTCATTATAAGGATTCCAGTGAACTAAATCACTTAATGAATGAGAGATCAGTCTTATGCTAGAAAATGACGCAATTATTACAGCTAAGGCAATGGGAGTTATTCATTTTTATTTTGATGATTTTAAGACTTTAGTATTAGAGGACTATTTGTTAGTACTAGAACTCAAATATAATTTAATATCAGGTTGTTATTTGAATAAATTTTGTTATTCTGTTATTTTTTACTCAATTGTGGTGATAAAAAATAATTTATATATACATTTTCGTACACTAGCTTACAATCTATACTGCATATATTCTAAAATCAACTCACTGTGTATCTAATCACCATAAAAGAATTAAAATGTATGCCATGAATTCATTAAAGATTGAACCACTGTTAATCTGCAAATCTTCTATTAAAGATAAAAAGTCTTCAAGGCCCTTTAATGCTAAAGGTAATAGAGTCGTTGAAGCATTAGAATTAGTGCACTCTAACATGTGTGGGCCCATAATCACACAAGCTAGAGGAGGTTATAAATATTTCATCACTTTCATTGATAATTATTCTAGATTCGATTATTTATAACTCATACGCCATAAGTTTGAGGCATTTTATAGGTTCAAGGATTTTCAAGTAAAAGTAAAAAAGCAATTAGGGAATCTAATAAAGGTACTTTAATCTGATTGAGATGGCAAATACTTCTATAGCGAGTTCAAAATCTATTTGTTAAACAAATGGATATTATTCTATTTGACTGCACTAGGGTTACCCCAGCAAAATAGTGTAGCAGAAAGGATAAATAGAACTCTTCTTGAAATAGTAAGATCAATAATGGGTTATTTGATTAGTATATTTTATATCGATTATTTTGAACTCATAAATTTAGTCATTGCTCAATTTGAATAAGAATATATGACTTTTTATATGCGTTAATGTCATTTGTTAAGTTTCAAGTTAATGGAGTTATTTAGGATAAAAATCTGAGCAAAACGCAAAAAAATGGTAAAAAAGAGACCAAAATACTCAAAGTTAACAATAATTGTGAATAGTTGAGGTGACCAATAAACATAACTATGAACAGTGCACTGCTACAAGCCGCAGCCCCAAATTGGGCAATAAGTTAGGGTTGTAGCCTCGCTCTTTCTAGGCCGTGGCCCTAAAGCAAATTTTATATTTTTTTTCTTAATTTGAAGCCTATAAATTAGAACATTTGAGCCACTTCTCATATAATCAAGAGGTGGAACAAAACCATAAAAGAGAAAGGCTTAAACTCAAATTTGAACAAGAGAAAGAATGTCTCCAAGGCTTTTTGAGGATCATTGAAGATACTTGAAGGATTAAAGCCTTGAAGACATTCCCAAATTTAGTTTTCCCTTTCACTCTTACTGTTTCTCTTTTGTTTGAAGTTTGTAGTTATGAATATTGTTTAAACATGTTTGTATCAATGGATTTATTAAGAATATTTGTTAAGGTTGGATTGATGTGTACCTAAACATTGAATTTTAGGATTTGATATAGCTTTATGGATACTATGTTTGGAAGATTTAATAATTTATTGTTTCATTCATTTATGTTTCTTTATGCTTAATGCTTACAATTGTTTAGGAAATTAATTAGTTGTTATTGTTAATTTGTGGATTAATGCTTGGGAGAGATTAACTCATTCATTGGATTTAAAAAACATATCCATATATTGTTATTGAGTCAAGAGGCTAATAGCACTTGAGTAATCACCAATGATTGCTCAATGATTACATGTGGTGTACACCAAGTATTCGAGAAAATATATGAAACACGTGGGGCATGACATTATGCCTAGGATTTCATTTGACACTTAGGAGAGCTACTGAGATTAATCCTCAGGTAATCAATTTAAGAGTTACGTAAGACATATATAGATAGACAAGACAGATAGTGATATCAACTTGAATATGTATGTATAGTATCTCAATTGACACTTAAGAAATGTAATGAGATTAGTCTTAATCCCTTGATTAATGAAATGAATGAAATTTCTAAATAGAAAGAACATAGGAAAAATAAAGTAAAATTAAGACCCTTGGATCCCATTTATCATTAATTTACCATTTTTTAAGATTATTATTTTTAATTGTTGCTTTGTTAATCACTTAATTTATGTTGTTATTTTAAATTTTCTTAGTTATTGTAATTAAATCAAGTTGCCTAGATAAAATCGAGTTGCAAAAACCTATAGTACTTAACATAAATTTGAAATATCAACCCTCATGGGAATGAAACTTATACTTATCACTTTATTACTTGTTTACAACTCATGCACTTGTGGTTAATATTCGCTTATGTTAGTTTTGCGAACATTATTCGACTTTAGGATTATGCCTTGGAAATAGTCATGTATCTTTTTAACTTAATTCCATCTAAGTCGATCTCTAAAACATCTTTAGAAATATGGATAGGGCATAAACTGAGTTTATGCCATACACATAGATAGGGTTATCCAGCTTATTTACTAAAAGGGAAAATAAATAAGTTGGAATTCAAGTTAGAAGTTTATCTGTTTGTCGGTTATCCTAAAGGAATACGAGGGAGTATTTTTTATAGTTCTCAAGATAAGAAAGTATTAGTTAGCACCAATGCAATCTTTCTTAAAGAAAACTATGTGAAAGACTCAAGCCTAGGAGTAAGATAATTCTTGATGAGTTATCTAAAAACTCTAGTACTGTGCTCGAGATAGTCAGTGAGTTAATTTTTAATCCAGATTATAATAACTAACCAAATTTAGTTGCAAAGTAATAACCACCGGTACTTCACTATAGTAAAAGCACCATTAAACATCCAACTAGATACATGTTAATTAGAGAGTCTTTTCAGCCTTTTTTAATGAACATGAATTAGATCCTGCTAGCTATGATGAAGCAATGATTAATAAAGATTCAGACTGTTAGGACAAAGCTATGAAATTAGAAATATATTCCATGTACTCTAATAAAGTATGGGAACTTATAAAATGACCTGAAGGGATAAAACCCATAAAGTGTTTATAGGTATACAAGAGAAATAGAGGGATAGATGTAAATATGGAAACCTTCAAAGCTAAACTTGTAGCAAATGATACTCAGAAATAAGGTATCAATTATGTTGAGACATTTCTCGTTGATACCTATACTTAAGTCCATCATAATTCTCTTATCCATTACAACAAGCCTTGATTATGAAATTTGAAAAATAAATATCAAGACTGGCTTTCTTATTGGCAATCTTAAAGAAAATATATATATGATAAAACTAAATAGTTTTACAGCTACAAGCTAATAGCATATGGTTTGTAAATCGCAAAAGTCTATCTATAGACTTAAACAAGCATCTAGATCTTGGAACATCGTATTTGATCAAGCAATCAAATTATTTGACTTTGATAAATTCTAATAAACCATGTATTTATAATAAGATAGATGACCTGTTAGTATTTTTTAGTCTTGTATGTAAATGATATATTAATCATTAAAAATGATGTAAAAGCATTATAATTAGTTAAAATTTGGTTATCTAACCAATTTAATATGAAGAACATAGGTGAAGCTAATTACACCTTTAGGATTAAGCAATTACAATATCGTAAAAATAATATGTTAGCTTTATCTCAAGCTACATATAAAGATAAAATTTTGGTCAAGTCTATGTTAGGGTCAGTGCTTACGTATCATCCCTAAATGTACATATACTTGTGTATTTATACAAGTGTACATTCTCATTAAATTGCTAATACCTATTTATATGGTACCATGTAATGTAACGTTACAGACATTGTAGGATCTGAAGGAGTTTAGATCAAATCTAAAAGAGTTTCGATAAGGGCTTATAGTTAGCCACGCTGAGAGATATAAATGTTAAATGTTAGCACCGCTAAATGTTAACTGGTTATAATACTCAACGGAGATCCAAGAGTTAGAGCATTGTCTGTAATTGGACATAAACCTGGAAATATATTATTAACTGCATAGTTATAAGAATTTAATCAGGTGCCAGGAAATGTCAATTGCGCAAGTATGTTCTCAAATAATTATCCCTGAACTATTTTTGCTAATGCAGGTCTGTCGGTGGATACCTTTATATATAGATCAGCATATGTCGTACCTATAGGGTATAGATGGTCGTTCTTAGTCGACCGTGAGTTTGGAGCTCGTATTGACATATGGGCATCCAATTAGGACTAGATATAGGACAGACTCATGAGGGCGTCTAATAGTCACTTTATGTAAACCGTCAACGGAGGGTCTTCTCGAGTTGAGTAGTGTACGTGATCTTTTGACCTGAGTGCCACGGTGGGCTTGTAAGTAATCCACTATACTTTGGTTCCACGCATGTCACAGATATTTCATGGTGTAACCGTTGGGTGTCGCTGGGTATGATCCGATGCTTATAGAGTCTAGTGCGTACAAATATGATATTCGTCAGCTCGTATGGGGAGTATAATATCTAGATGCTCCGAGACTATATCTCAAAAAGTCTTGTGGCCATAAGCATTAATCCCGAAAAAGCGTTTCTGTCAAGGTGGAATAATATGGCAAACAAGTTTGCACATATTGTTCAGTGAAATACAAGTCTAAAGATAAGATATGGATGCGCTCATAGAGATTTGACGGTGATAATCTATATCCCCAGCACATCCAGGATATCATGACGAAAGAACTATACGTATGTGTTATAATCTCAACTTGCATGGTTCAACGCGCTGATTTGTATATCCGTGACATGTGCATGGGGCAATGTTCACGAACTCATGAAATAATTTCATTTGATGAATCAGGCATGGACCTAGGGAGTCCTGCGATATAAAGTGTACTCGTTGTGCATTGGGCAGCGTGTCAGATTAAATTGTTTAATTCAGCAATATCTAGCACTACCAAAGGAATGCGTGCGTGTCTGTATTTAAGTGTTAAATACAATAATTAGTCAATAATTTTTATTTACTAATTGTATAATGACATGTGGTGTATTGTAGACCATCGGTTAAGTTTACCTAAGTACGGGTTTGGTGGAACTCACTAGAGGTAGACTTGATAACTATTTATGAGGGGTGAAATGGTCATTTCACATATTAATTATTTGATAATTAAATAATTAAAATATCTCATTATAATATATTATTATTATATTATAATGGGTGATAGTTGTCACCCATTATTATTATTTTATTATTATTAATATTATATAATATATTATTTTATTATTTTATTTATATTAGATATATATATATATATATATGAAATGTGAGATGTGTGTGTTTTAACAGAAATGGAAAATGAGAAAGAAAAGTAATGGTGCCAAGAAAAGAAAGAAGAAAAAGAAAAAAAAATTAGGAAAAATGAAATTGTTTCATTTTTCTCTATGGTACCAAAAGAAGTAATTGTTAACTGCTTCAAATTCCATATCCTTACTTTTAGAGAAAATGAAGAATACACACAACAAGGCATTTTAGGGGTTTAAGAGTTAAACTCAGTGTTGACTATAAGGCTGTTGTTCTAACTCACTAAACTCATCGAGTTGGTAACTAGAACTGCCAACAAGTTGGTCTCTATGCAGACTCTGAGGAAATACGTGTATAATATTACACGTTCAGGCGAGTTCTCAACACTATCAATATATTAATGTGATTAATATATTTCATTCATTGTGTTTATTGCATGTTTAAATACTTTTGCCGCATTTAATATGTATATGATACGTATTTTAGGCAATAGATACAATTGCACATGCATACACCCACGTATATTAGATTACAAATAAAAATGGTATCAAAGCCATTTAGGACATATTTTGGTATTTTTTGAGTGAATGGATGCAAAAGGCCTAGTGTAAATTGTGCGTTTTAAGCGTTGAAACGGGTATGCCAAATGGGGTGTACTGAGCGTTGCTGCGCCAAAGGGCTGGCACCACAGCGCTGGAGGTTTGACCTCCCAATACTACAGTGCTGAAGATCTGGCGCTGCGGTGATGGGAGTTCTTTCTCCCAATGCTGGCCAGCCCGCGCTGAGGCGCTAAAGGCTCTGGATTTGTACCCCAGTGGTGATGGATAGGCACTGTAACGCTAGAGGTTCGACCTCCCAGTGTTGCAGCGAGGTAGTATGGCGCCACGGCGATGTACTGTTTACTTGAACAGTATCGAATGAATAATATTTTTTACTATTTATAGCCACAGTATTTTTGAACAGTGTTTCAAATTTAATTTTGCATATATAGGTTTATGAATTGTAGTGATAAAATTTAACAGTCTACCTTATAAACCGAAGTTTATGAGATGCAGTGATAAGAGTTATCGGTTTACATTATAAACTATGATTAATTTTTCTATATTGGTAACCACAACAAAAGCCCTACTGGTGGGGGTTAGTTGTGCTTGCATAGAAAAATTAATTAATTGAGAATCACCCTCCCCATCAGATGGAGACCAAGGATCAAAACAAAAATCTCTCTTAATCAAATTGAAGAATATTACATTATGAGATAATATTTTATTCTGATCCGTCTTGTCAATATAGTGTTAGACGAGTCATGTCGGCCTTTTTTTAATATTGCTATAGTGTGAGGGACTTGGTCAGTTAGACTTAGACTATATCGGTTAAATATGAGATGAGGCAAATATATGCGAAAGTATTTCCCAATATTGCTACAGCCTGAGGGTAGTATCAGTAGCATATATTTGATCGCCTGAGGGTAGTATCGGTAGCATATATTTGATCATTGACAAGTTAATATGGAATACACTTATCCAATATTGCTACAGCATAAGGATAAGGTGTATTCAGGATCAAGTGGTAAAAGTTGCATAAGATTCAATTGAAAAATGTTGTCTACTTGTTGGGTTTACAAAGGCCAATATTGCTACAGCGTGAGACACGAGTAAATTTCAATAGGATCTACTTTCCGCTGTATAGTTTAAAAGAGTTTAAACTATCATCTTCCTGTTCGAGAAATTATCAGGATTATGTAAAGTAGTGGGAGAGCGTTTTAAATCGAAAATGTATAATTAGTATACCCATGATTTAAAATGATTCATTAGCGATTTAATGATCATTCCGCTTACATCTCCCGTTATTTTTACCTGTCAAGTATAATGGCACTACGAACCAGTTGGTGTGCATAGTTGATGCAGTCCAACTCAAGGGTATTAGAAATTACTTTAATTGGCAAATGAATCTTAAAAATGTTTTGGATTAAAAAAATCTTGGATTTATTGTTTATCAGAGTTTACCGTAAGGTATTTCTGATGACATCTCTCTCAGGGATATGAATAAAGAGGATATGGCCCTCTTTGTTCAGGGTGCTTCATCTTTTACTCCAACTATATCTTGTGAAACCAGATGTTTGAGGAGAAGAAGATGAGGTAGAAACCCAGGATAAGTCCTCAGAGGAAACATTTATCCAAAGATTAACAAGAGAGCAATGTAGATGGAAAGTGTTTCCACTACAGTAAGGTTAGGTATTGGAAATCCCACTACCCTTGAAACCTTATAATTGTCGGAAAGACTCCCACAGGTTTGTGTTTGACAAACATAGACATTTTTATGGCATATAATGCCAGTACAAACTGGTATGAGATACCGCATGTCCTTATCATATCTGTAATATATTACGGGGATTGAGAGAGACTAGAATGCAATAGCTTGTAGAAGTAAAGTTAAGAGCAGAAAATGGTGATTTCTTGTAGGTCTAATTTATTGGACAGCTTGACTTACTTCTCATATGCAATACAATAGTTGTATTGCATAATTGGTATAATATCCAAAATATCATTTGACAATTTATGTCCCCTCCTGTTTTGGACAGTGAATGATATCATATGAATATTAAGAATTGTTCCTTATATTCATATGATGTGAAAGATGTTTTATTAGCTGAATGTCAGTTAATAAATAGATATTATATACAATTAAAAATGTATGTAGATCGAAATCTTTAAATCATACAGAGCTGTAGTATATAAGTTTAGGTTATATAGGCGTGAGACGTTTATCCGTCTGGTTCAAGTTGGTTGAATTCTTGATCTTATTATAAAGACTTAATCAGTTTATGAATAATGTATTCACGGAGATGACCAAACATACCTGAATGTACATCACATTCCTTTGATTAGATCGAGGAAGTAAGTACATTAACAACAAGTTTTTTGCTTGTTTAAGAAAGAAAGAGATTTTCACTCACTATAGTCCTCTGGGTTCTCCATAACATAATGATGTTTCAGAGAGGAGGAATTAGACTTTATTAGATATGGTCCGATTGGTAATGAGTGTTACCGATCTATATCTATAAGAATATGCTCTAAATTTAGCTACTTATTAAGCGGAGTTCCATTAGAAGTTGTTCCTTCCATTCCGTATAAGATACAGAGAGGAATAAAGTCGTATCTTAAATAAGTTAAAACTTAGAGTTGTCATGCTTATGTAAAAGTTACGCAGTAGGGTATCTTGTTTTGTACGAGTTACTCAGCAAGATAAACAACACCCAAGAGGTACTAATATAAGTTTATTAAGTATCTTGTGAATTCAATAGGATACTAGTTCTATGATTTTGAGAAGTAAAGTGTGTTCATTTCTCAATTTAGCACCATTCTAGAGAAAGAGTTTCTCATAGATCATGGGAATCATAGAAAGATTAGACTTGGTGAAGTCAATCTAGAAATCAATGAACCAAGGATGAAAACTCGGGCACAATTAAGTAGTGACCTTTTAGCCCACTTCCTATTGGGTCAGAAAGGATTTCTTGGTCACTTTTAGGTATGTTTGATGCCTAAAGGTGAACTTGGAGTTTTTTTGGTAGAACAAAAATAATCTTTTGACGTATAAAGAGACGATGTTAAACATCGGTTCAGGAAATAGCAAGAAGCCAAGAGAATAAAAATTGACTCTATGCATCAGAATCAAGTTTGGACTCGATTAAGTTACCCGTGGGAATTGTTCTCATTGGTCGTAAAAGGTTTACAAAGAGGTAGTGGGAGCCAGATGGAAGGTAGAGACCTTTTAAGCCCTAGATTAGTTCTAGAAAGGTAATCTTCAGTGATTTGGGATCAACTAAGAGAAAACATTTGGACCAGTATTGATGCTAAAGTTAAATAGAATGTTATTGGCTCTTGCAGCATATTATGACTTTGAGGTTTGACAGATGGATGTAGAGATGGCATTCCCGAATGGATACCTCGAGTAAGAGATGTTCAAGGAATAGCTTGAAGGTTTTATGTCCAGCCAGACTTCTGGTTTAGTGTGCAGGCTGAAGAAGTCCATTTATAGGCTTAAATAAGCTTCCTAAAGCTAAACTCATTATTTTGATGAGATAATCAGATTGTCTGGTTTCATCAAAAATGATAAGGAAGCTAGTGTGCATGAAAGGTAGTAGAAGTATGATAGTCTTCTTGATGCTCTTTGTTAATGACATATTGGTCATTGGGAATGATGTCAATCTGTTATAATTGGTCAGAAGTAACTCGTAAGAATTTCTCTATGAAGGATTTGGGATATTCTTTCTTTATACTAGGTATAAAGCTTAAGCTTTATAGAGATAGAGTTAGAAAGTTGATGAAACTCTCCCAAATCATTTCACATCAATAGCATCTTAGAAAGGTACAGTTTTGTTAACTATGAGATAGTTAACATATCTTTTGGACCTGATGTTCATCTTTCGAAGAAAGTGACTTCAAATATAAGATGAGAGAGTTAAAGTGTCTAACACACCAGATATATCAGCTCTTTAGAGATTGATGTATGCTATGACGTATTTGACACCTGATATAAGTTTGGCTGTAAGAGTTACAAGCCGATTTCAATCTGATTCAGATGACTACCATTTGATGGTAATTAAACATATCCTGAGGTACCTTAAAGGTACGAAGGATAAGTTTCTCAAATATGGAGAAAGTGACTTACAAGTGAGAAGATGCACGGAGTCAGACTTCTAGTTTGACCTAGATGATAGAAAGTCTACATCTGAGAATGTACTCATTCTCATTAGTACTAGGTGAGTTGGAATTGCACTAAACTGGGATTCACTGCTAATTTATTATGGGCACAGTCGAAAAGGCAGTGTGGATTCGTAGGTTTATTGCTTGACTTGTAAAAGTTCTAAGACAGATGGATTCTATCCCATAGTTTTGAGATAAAACTTGGTCGTTGAACAAACCAAGGTGTCAAGAGGACACCAGTACTCAAATTATGTTGAGAGGAGTCTCATATGACTAGAGGGATCTTGGCTTAGGGAGATGTGATTATTTATAGAAGTACTCTATAAATAATTTAGCGGACCCACTTTCTAAGGTCATGACTCTAAAAGTGTTTATAAAACACGTGGAGTAAATGTGTATGTGATACCATCATAAAAGGCACTAGAGCAAGTGGGAGATTGTTAGGGTCAGTGCTTACGTGCCATCCTTGAATATACATATACTTGTGTATTTACACAAGTGTATGTTCCCATTAAATCGCTAATACATATTTTTATGGTACCATGCAATGTAACATTACAGACATTGTATGATCTGAAGAATTTCAGATCAAATCTAAATGAGTTTTGATAAGGGCTTATAGTTAGCCACGCTGAGAGATATAAATGTTAAATGTTAGCACAGTTAAGTGTTAGCTGCTTATAATATTCAACGAAGATCCAAGAGTTGGAGCATTGTCTGTAATGGGACATAGATCTGGAAATATACTAGTAATTGCATAGTTGTAAGAGTTTATTCAGGTGCCAAGGAATGTCAATTGCGCAAGTATGTTCTCAAATAATTGTTCATAATCTATTTTTGCCGATGCAGGTCTGTCAATGGATACCTTTATATATATATCAACATATGTTGTATCTATAGGGTATAGATGGTCATTCCTAACCGACCATGAGCTTGGAGCTCGTATTGACATATGGGCATCTAGTTAGGACTAGATATAGGACAGACTCACGAGAGCGTCCAATAGACACCTTATATAAGCCATCAACGGAGGGTCTTCTCGAGTTGAGTAGTATACGTGGTCCTTTAACCTAAGTGTCACGGTGGGCTTATAAGTGATCCACCATATTTTAGTTCCACGTATGTCACGGATCTTTCATAGTGTGACCGTTGGTGTTGCTGGGTATGGTCCGATGCTTATGGAGTTTGGTGCGTACAAATATGGGATTCGTCAGCTTATATAGGGAGTATGATATCTAGATGCTCCGAGACTGTATCTCGAAAAGTCTTGTGGCCACAAGCATTAATCCCGGGAAAACGTTTCTGTCAAAGTGGAATAATATGGCAAACAAGTTTGCACATATTGTTCAGTGAAATACAATACTGGAGATAAGATATGGATGCGCCCATAGGGATTTGACGGTGATAATCTATATCCCAGCACATCCAGGATATCATGACGGAAGGACTATACGTATGTGTTGTAACCTCAACTTGCATGTTTTAACGCGCTGATTTATATATCCGTGACGTGTGTGTAGGGCAATGTTCACGAACTCATGAAATAATTCCATTTGACGAATTGGGCGTAGACCTAGGGAGTCCTGCGATATAAAGTGTACTCGTTGTGCACTGGGCAGCGTATTAGATTAAATTGTTTAATTCAGCAATATCTAGCACTATCAAAGGAATGCGTGCGTGTCTGTATTTAAGTGTTAAATACAACAATTAGTCAATAATTTTTATTTACTAATTGTATAATGACACGTGGCATATTGTGGACCATCGGTTGAGTTTACCTAAGTGCGGGTTTGGTAAAACCCACTAGGGGTAGACTTGATAACTATTCATGAGGGGTGAAATTGTCATTTCACACATTGATTATTTGATTATTAAATAATTAAAATATCTCATTATAATATATTATTATTATATTATAATGGGTGATAGTTGTCACCCATTATTATTATTATTAATATTATATAATATATTATATTATTTTTTATTTATATTAGATATGTATATTTATATAAAATGTGAGATGTGTGTTATGAGTGTGTGTTTTAACAGAAAAGAAATGGTACCGAGAAAAGAAAGAAAAAGAAGAGAAAAAAATTTAGGAAAAATGAAATTATTTCATTTTTCTCCATGGTACCAAAAAAATTAATTTTGAATTACTTCAAATTTTATTTCCTTATCCTTTTAGAGAAAAGAAAGAATACACACAACTAGGCATTTTAGGAGTTTAAGAGTTAAACCCAGTGCTGGCTATGAGGCTGCTGTTTTAGCTCACTAAGCCCACCGAGTTGGTGACTGATAAGGGCAAATTTGTCATATATTTTCTCATGTTTTTATTATTGATATTTTATGATTTTATGAGAATAGATGACTATTTATGTGCATTATTGTTATTTATAGGGACTTGAACGAAATTTAAAGAAAGAACGCAAAAGGAGCAAAAACAGGGACTAAAATGCAAAGTTTTCAAGATTATGAGTCCAGCGCCCCCGCGCCACAAGTATTATCGCCCCAGCTCTGAAATAGTGATCGAAATAAGAAAAACGACCTGCTTAAGTCGCGTCTAGCGCCCTAGCTCCGAAGAGTCACCGCGCCAGCGACGCTCCATAGCCCCAGCGCTATAAACATACCGCGCCAGCGGCGAAGCCGTTTTCATGCAGCGCCCCAGCGCCAATATCCCACCGCTCCAGCGGTAATAGCTTTTTCACGCGTCGCCCCAACGACAACTGCATAGCGCGCCAGCGGTAGTGCGAGTCCTAGTCCGACGAGAATTGAGATTTTCAAGCTCATATCAATCCCTATAAAAAGCCACTCGTTCCCAACCTTCAAGAATCAATCCAAGACGACCCAAGATCACCAAGAATACAGAGCACGAGTCTTGGAGAGCAATAAGAGCTTAATTGAAGCAACTTTAGAGAGAGATACAAGACGTTCTTCGGCATCAAGAGTTTCTAGGCAGCGCAATTAAGAGCAATTCGACGTCTATATCGGTTTGCTAATAATTGTATCATAATTTATAATTATTTTTACTGCTGTTCTCTTGTAGCCATGAGCTAACTTATTTTCTAGGGTTAATATTTGAACTCAATATGTGTGCTTAATTGCCATATCTTTTAGTATTTAATAAACTTAGTAATTTATTATTTAAATTACTTGTGTTTAATGCTTCAATATATCTGGCCAATATATGGTGAATGAGTTGGTAATATTATTGATAAACTCGGAAGAGGAATCATAATATTTAGACCTAAGTAATTTGATGCATGATTGTAGAGTAACATTCAATGTTGCATATGCAAATTTCAATTTAGGATAGGAATATACCTAATTGGCATGTATGATCAATAAGACCTATTCTTAATGAATCTCAGTTTATTACAAGTACCATAGGAATATAGGTATTTGATAAATTATGGTATACTTGCATGACCTTGGAAAAGGCTTGTGAATACATTAGTGTCTTGATCAATAATAAAGACTAAGTGAGTTAAATATTAGAGGATTAATCATTAGAAACATATTGAGGGATAATATTAATCCTAGGTTTTCTCTACGTTGCTATCTTCTTATTCTCTTTGCATTGTGTTTTTACTTTTATATTTTCTACATTCATTCTTAGGTTTTTATTTATCTGAATAATTATTAGGAAGATATAATTTTAGTAATTGGTTAAAAAGAAAAAATTATCCCTGTGGGTTCGACATCCGACTTATTTAGTCTCTTTATTACTTGCATACGATAGTGTATACTTGCACTTAATTTATGATATAGAAATATCGCATCAGTGACTAGAATTACCAACGAGTTAGTCTCCATGCAGACTCCTAGGAAATATGTATATAACGTTACATGTTAAGGTAATTTCTCAACACTATTAATATATTAATGTGATTAATATATTTTATTCATTGTGTTTATTGCATGTTTAAATATTTTTGCCGCGTTTAATATTTATATGATACGTATTTTAGGCAATAGACACAATTGTACATGTATACACTCACGTATATTAGATCCCCAATAGTCTATTATACATGAATCCAAAACAAGATCACTTTTTGTAAGACATGGGATTGATCTATCTAAAAATCAGTGTCGTAAAACTCTTGGAGAGATAGATCGCATGAGAGAAATTTCTTATGCATTAGCAAGTAAGAAGTCTTATGTATGCAATACTATATACTAGACAAAATATTTGTTATGCAGTTGGTATGATCAACAGATATTAATTGAATTTATGATCAAAACACTGGACTGCAGTAAAGCATATATTCAAATATCTTCAGAGAATGAAAGATTATATATTTATATATTCTAGTAAGGATCTAATATCTATCAAGTGTACAGATTCAGATTTCCAATTCAATAAGAATGCCCAAAGATCTATCTTAGGATATGTGTTCATTTTCAATTGTGAGGCTATAAGTTAGAAGAGTGAAAAACATTCATATATTGCAGACTCCAGCATGTAAATTGAATATATAAATGCATCTGAAGCTAAAAAATAGGTTGTGCAGCTTTAAAATTCTCTTATGGAGCTTAAGGTGGTACCCAGTGCTTAGATGTCTATTATTTTTTTCATTATGGCAATGGTAAGACAATAGCACAGTCTAAGGAATTAAAATACCATAAGCAAGAAAAGTATATTGAGAGAATATATCATTTGGTAAGAGAGTTTTTGTTCAAAATGGTAAGGTCATGGTATCTAAGATTGCATTAGCAGATAATCTAGATGACATATACATTAAGTTATTGCCAACAAAAGTTTCGAAACTCATATTAATGATATGGGGGCTTGACATATGCTAGACATGCTTTAGAGAAAGTGGAAGATTGTTAGATATGTAATGTTATTCTATGCCGTTAAAGCTTGTATGATAATATTTTATATTATTAATAAATTTATTCATCCATATATATAAGCATATATTAATAAGTTCATATTTATAAAGTATATAATCTATGTATTAGGCATATGATGCTAATACTTTAGGTATAGATTAAAAATTATTTAAAAATTAAATCATGTTCACAACTATTAATAAAAATGACATTTTATTATGTAAAGTTAAAGTTTTTTTTACTTTTTATAGTGGATGATTTACCTTAATCATCGAAGTAGAGATTTTGAATAGAAAAATTAGTGTATATAATACATTGAACATAACTACTATAAATTTAGATCAAGTTAACTAAATATCGTTGATCTTAAATCGTAAAAACTTTAATAAGCTTGATTGACTTTAATTCTGAACAAGTAATAAACTTACATTCATGCATTGTATCTTTTGAGTTATCATAGAGTAAGATCCATATAAATAGTCCAAACTTTGATAGCTTAGAGATATAATTTTATGGGTTATAAGAATATATATTTGTAAGATGAAATCTAATAAATAATGACCCCTAAGTTGTTTGCAGTACTTGATCATTTAAATTTGTGGCTATAATTTATTCAATAAATTATTTATTTAATAATAATATTTTCTTGTAAAATTATTTACAAATATAGATATATTAAAAATGATCATTAAAGCATTCAATGACTTACGGATAAATAAGTAATTAAAGAGGTAAAATATTTTTTTCACAATATAACTTTAATTATAAGCATTAATTAGAAGGTCAATTAAGTAATTATTATTAATTTAAAGACCAGCTTAATTTAATTAAATGGGCTTTTATTTATTAATATGGGTTACTAAAGTGCGGCACTTAACTTTTAATGGAATACTCTAGAGTTAACTTAGAAGAATTGGTGAATTATGAGATGAATAGATCGGACTTTTTAAATTAGAGGTAGAAAGCTTATATGTCTTATAATCCCACTACTAACTCAAATCTTAATTAAATTTTTAATTTTTAATCTTAATCAAACTCTAAATATTCAAATAAAACTCTTATATATAGGAGAGAAAGGGAGTAGCAAAATATAATACAATAGCTATTAAAATAATTATTTTACATATTTTTATGTGAAAAAAAATTAAATTACTTATCTTCTCTTAAATTTAAATATTTACCTAAGTTTAAAAATTAAAAAAGATCTATGTATCCACTCGATAATAAAAAATATTATAATCATTTAATATAAGATTAATCTTAATAAAAAATTGAATTAATTTTTATCTTTATAAATATAATACAGAACAAAATGATTTGACATTCCTATATTTATTTTATTAAAAAGAATTATACCAAAAGATAGAGGAGGCCAAAAAGAGACCGAAATGAACACGAAAACATGGTCATTCAGCAACATCCATTTCCAAGGCGAGGGGTAGGTTGATTATATCCTTATCCACACAACTTAAAAGAGAATTTAGGTTCATTCTTGTTTTAGAAAACAGAAACCCGATATATTTTTTTTATTTTCTGTTTATGATAATTGAAAATTTTCATTCAGTCGGTGGGCATCTAACACCCTATATAAAAACCTAGTGGCTAGACGTCGTAGGTTTTCCTTATTACATCCACTTCATGTGCGCGTGCGCTGGGCTGCCACTAGCTATCTACCATTTATCTTCCCTGCTTGATCGGGAATATAATGAACTTACCTCTGGTAATAGGGAATATAATGAACTTACCCCTGGTAATATCATCATAATTCATAACAGGCCTTCTTCGCGAGAAAAAAAAATATCCCAAAAGTTGACACTTCAGAAAGTGATGTAGCAAAAAACAATCGATAATATTACATTCCAAAAGCTTTATCTTTTTATCCTACAGTGCAAGTTGGAAACTTGTATACTAACAAACAAACAAACAACAAGCTTAGCTAACAATAGTTACATGTATCCGAGTTCCAGTTTTTTCTAAGTGGGCATTTTTGAACATAAAATTACTAAATTAAATCTTGGGCTAGTATCGAAGAATATCGTTTTATTTATGTAAAAGTAATTGCTCTCTGGCAAGTATCTTCCATCTAGATGATTATGTCATTCTGAAAGCTATTAAAGGTAAATAAACGGAATCACAAACCTTGGTAAATATATATGTTTGCCTTCACGAGAGATTCTCCCAAGGCTTTTTTCTTTTTTCTTTGGCACCTGGAAAATTAAATATTAGCCACTGAAATTTGCTTTAGATTTCCCCATACCTTAGGACCGTCCTTCAATTTCCAGGTCTAGGTTTTCTTTGCCAGCTTAGATAGAACTAATATTATATGTAAATTTTCCAAGTGTTCCTATCTGTTGCATTTATCAAGATTTAATGAGTTGGGTCCCAGACTCCCCCAGTCCAGACGGCTCCCTTGAAAAATTTGTTATGTTTGCTTCTATCCTATTTCAGAGATCCATGTTTACTGTAAATCATCCAAGATTTTTCCCTGTAAATCCTTTGAAAGAGCAAAATGAGGTCTTTCCGGATACAACCTAAGTAAAACCAATTGGCAAGGGGAAACAACAAACAAGTTTAACATTTGCCGTATGCCCGTATCTGTAATACATTAATTCCTTGCAAGCCTAGATTATAGATATATCAATATACATCAGACAACTTAAACAATCTCAGTATAAAAAAAAAAAAGGAAAAAAGAGAAAGCCGATTCCGTACTTCAAAGGTAAATACGTTCACTTAGTACATATGATATTGATAAGGACCAATATATTAATATACAACAAGGATAAAAATTTCACCAAATTTACCTTGCATCAAAGCTTCCGAGGACATCAACTTGAGAAGATTCACAGCACAAACTTGAAGGCAACAACCCTGGAAAATTCTCCAGTATCTGGGGCATGTAAACATCATCAAATGGCTCAAAGGAGAAATCAGAGATCATGGGCTGGTGCTGGTGCTGGTGCTGGTGCTGGTGCTGGTGCTGGTGCTGGCTATTGGAATCCAGTAGTGATTTAGGGACCTCAACTGATTGAGCATGAGGATGATCATCAGAAACAACGTTTGCAGCATCGAGGACCGTCTGATTGGCTCCGGCACCGGCACCGACAGCGACATCGTGCGGATCTGTGAACTTGGTGAGATCATGAGGCGAAGCAGCATCTTGGCCAGTGAGTTCTTGCACCAAAGCTCTGAATTCCGAGGCACTCGCCTTGACTTTCATGGGGTTGGATATGTACACTACTTTGACAGGCTTTTTATTATTCTTGGACTTGGCCTTTTTGCTCGCTGCCTTTCTACTTTGGTTCACATTATCCATGGTTATGCTTAACATACAGATTGATTAATTAATAAGACTGAGCTCAATTTTGAAAGGAGAAGGAGATTTATGTGGTTAAGCTTTATGAACGAGGCTGCAGCACTGCGAAGGAGGATTCTACTTGGAAATTAAAGATGCAGAAAGGAAAAACAAGATGAGAGAGAAAAAGTAAAGAGTGACAAGCTTTACTACAAACAAGCAACTTAATTAAGACACACACACACATGCTATGCCTACCTGCGTTACAAGCGCGTTTGAATTGACTCCTGAATTTTATTTATTTATTTATATAGCACGAACGAAAGGGAAAAAGGACGCAAAGGAAAATGTCCAAAAATAGTTAATTTTTTTAAACAAAAATTTATTTTAATTATAAAACAAATTTATAAATTTTATTAGTCATCATTTTTATACCATTTAATATTTAAAGTATTTTTATATTTTTAATTTATAAATTATTTAAAATTTTAATCAAAATATACTTTGAAATCAGTTAAAATAAATAATTTAAAATAAAATAGACTGAAAATTAGTAAAATTGATTGACAATGATTGAAAAATTTCAAAAAAAAAAAGTAAAATCTGACAAAAAAATGTCAAAGAAGAAGGTTGAAGTCAACAGGGCCTCGCGCCCAACTCGCAGCTAACTCACACAACACCTCACACGCGAGTTGGGGCCTTACGCTATACCTTAGGCGCGAGTTAGGGCCTCGCGCCACACTTTAGGCGCGAGGCATTGTGCGAGATGGGGCCTCGCACCATACCTTACACACGAAGTGTGGTGCAAGGCCTATCCCCGCACCTTGCGTGTGGGATGTTGTGTAAGTTGGGACCTCACGCCATACCTCACACGCGGTGCGAGAAATTCTACCTTCGTCTACCATTTTTATTTCTGATTTCATTATTTTCATATTTTTTATATTAATACATAAAATTATTTATTCTTAATTTATAGAGTATTTTTTTAAAATTAATTTAGATAATAATTATATTTTTTTGTTGATTTTGTGGCTTAAACTATAAATATTTTTTAAATTATATTATTCATAAGGGCAATTTCGTCTATTTATTATTTTTTTACTAATAAAAATTTGTCAAATAGTTTTTAACTATAAAAAATTATAACACTTTAAAAATAGTTATTTTTAAACATTTTTTCATAAGAATGCGTAATCTTTTATAATAAGTTTATATTTTATTTAATTTTAAATTATTAAATGATTTTAAATTAAAAATATAAATAAATAAACAAGCACTTCACAAGTTACTTTAACCACTACTGTCAATCATCTTGTCAATAACAATGACAAATTGACACACCGTTAATATTATTAAATTTTAAATTTTATAATCTAACCAAAGAATTTTCAAAAAAAAGACGCAGAACAACTAGAAGAGTGGTAATCATAGTAACAATATCATCAAATGATTGAGGGTTATGGTATATTGTCACCTCTACTAGAGTTGTCAGCCGTGGTTTAGTTAGTTGAGGCAGTAGTCAACGATAGAACTATTATAAAGCTTGGGAGCCATGGATTAGAAATAAATATGTATTTAAGTAGAACTAATTTATTTAATTTATAAAGAAAAATAATTTAGTCTATGCACCGAGTGGTAATGTATTATTTGACGGCTACGGCATATACGATTTTTAAAAATTTGGCATTTTTATCTTTAGTTTGATAAAGAGTTTTTGGCTCGTGGGAATGCTGACAGAATAACCGACACTCACATCTCTCTCATTTTCAGTGATTTAGCTACAGTCTACTAACGCATTTTTAGACTAAGACTACGGCATTGAAAAAGCAAGCTCACTCTCATTCCAGGAATTAGAGGTTGGGGTGTTGAATGAGTCAGTAGTCCGAGTGAAGGTCCATCCTTCTCAGATCGAATAATAGATCTTTCCACTAATGTTTTCATTCTCTTATCGAGAGGTTATTTGATGGCATTTGAATGACTAGATTGAACTCGACTTAACTTTGCCAAAGAAAGGAATGAACCAAGTACTATAGCCCTTTCTTTCCTACCTGAATCAAGGAAGCCAAACCCTCATGCTTTGAATTATGCATAAGTGGTGGTTGAGTCAACTTATTTAATTTTATGCATAAGTAGTGGTAGTTAAGCTAATTTATTTGACTTATGCATAAGTGGTGATTGAACTAATTTATTTGACTTGTGCATAAGAGGTTGTTGAGCCAATTTATTTGACTTAAACATGAAGAAAACAAATTGGTGCATGTGGCACCGAAATTGGCACAAACTTTTTGCATTGTAAAAGCTTATAAATAGGTTCTTTTGGAGATGAGATTTTGGAGGGACACCAAAATGTAACATCATTGTGATACCAAAATGCAGGGGAAGAGCAATGAAAGAGAGAAAGAAAAGTGAGAGTGTAAGAAGAAAAATAAAGTGTTTATTTTTATTTTGTAAACTCTTGGGTTTAATTAGAGATTTATAGTATAATTATCTTGAGTGAATATTCTTTTGTAGTAGGCTTTATTTGGTGGGTGAGTAATGAAAGTCTATGTAATATTTTTTTTTTTAGTAAATCTTATCTTTGATAGCCCGTGAACGTAGGCTTGATTTGAGTTGAATCGCGTAAATTCTTATGTTATTGTTATTCTCCTTTCTTTTTTTATTTTTCTGTCTTGTTTGATATTTTCTGTAAATATGGATCTGGGCAAAGAATAGGAAATTTTGGTTTAATTAATTGTGAGTTTTTCCTTGCGTATTTGTATTTTTCATAATAAGTGCTATCAAATAGGGTGCTTCCTTTGATATTTTTAAGCTTCTGGTGTGATAGCGTAAATACATACAATACTATTCATGTATATGGGACTATTCACATATATGAAAATTCATCAAAGCTGAGAGTACGAGGCAAAAATGTTAATAGTAAAATTTGAGGTGGAGAAGTTTGACGGGAGAATTAATTTTGGCTTATGACAAACACAAGTCAAAGATGTGTTAATTCAATATAGATTTCACAAGGGTTTGAAAGGCTTTAAGAAAAATTATCCCAAAGGTGGAGCAACTTCGAATAATAGGTCAAAGTCTAAAGTTAACAATATAGTATGTGATGAAAAGTTCATCTAAGAGTGACATTTACATTCTTATGGCATGACCACTTGTTGCCATAAAAGAGGATGTGTTACTATTAACAGGTTCACAAGTTTACAAATGGGCATTGATTTGACATTTATGCAAGGTGTGTAGTGGAATATTGTTGATGGTTGAAGAACTCACAGAAAAAGCCAAACATGAGAGTTGCACCATAATTTTTCAGTAAATTGTTCGACAGGAGCCGAAAATGGAATTCTTAGAATGATTTTATTTCTAAGTGTCTATGCTTTTTATGGTGGAGCATGATTCTCTATGTTGAGAATGTCAATAGTGTTTTGCATTTTAGTAGAAGGGATGTAGGAATCGTGGTAAGTGGGTTGAAATGATAAAATTTCACTCATGAGGAATGGTGATTGTAAAAGATAAGGTTAATGTATTTGTCTTTATGATGGAGATTGTTTGTATTTGAGACCAAAATGTATTTAAATAGAGCCAATTTATTTTTCTTATGCATAAAAGTGGTTAAACCAATTTATTTAACTTTGTGCATAAGTGGTGGTTGAGCCAACTTTTTTAACTTGTGCATAAGAGGTTGTTGAGCCAATTTATTTTACTTAAGCATTAAAACAAAAGGGTGCATATGGCACAAAAATTGGCAAAAAACATTTTGCATTATAAAACCTTATAAATAGCTTCCTTTGGAAATGAGATTTTGGGGGGCCACAAAAATGTAACACCATTGTGATACTAAAAGTACCAAAGAAAAGAAATAAAAGAGAGAAGGAAAATTGAGAGTGTGAGAAAAAAAATAAAATATTTGTTTTTATTTTTCTTATCTTGTAAACTCTTGGGTTTAACTAGGGATTTATAGTGTAACTATTATTAGAGCAGTGGGAAGCACTTACAATCTTAAGTCAGTATTCACTTGTAGTAGTCTCGGTTTGGTGGGTGAATGGTGAAAGTTTATGTAATTATAACTATTTTTACAATATGAATTTTATCTTTATGCATAAGTAGTGGTTGAGCCAACTTATTTTACTTGTGCATAAGAGGTTGGTGAGCCAATTTATTTTATTTAAGCATTAAAAAAATAATTTGGTGCATATGACACAAAAATTGGCAAAATATTTTTGCATTATAAAAGCTTATAAATAGGTTCATTTGGAAAAGAGATTTTGGGGGGGCACCAAAATATAACACTATTGTGACACCCAAAGTACTAAGGAAAAGCAATAAAAGAGAGAAGGAAAAGTGAGAGTGTGAGAAGAAAAATAAAAGGTTTGTTTTTTATTTTTCTTATCTTGTAAATTCTTAGGTTTGACTAGGGATTTATAGTGTAACTATCATTAGGGCAATGAGAAACACTTATAATCTTAAGTGAATATTCTCTTGTAGGCTCGGTTTGGTGGGTAAGTGGTGAAAGTTTATGTAATTATAACTATTTTTACAATATGAATTTGATCTTTATGCATAAGTGGTGGTTAAGCCAACTTATTTAACTTGTGCATAAGAAGTTGTTGAACCAATTTATTTTACTTAAGCATTAAAATAAATAAATTGGTGCATGTGGCACAAAAATTGGCAAAACAATTTTTGCTTTATAAAACCTTATAAATAGGTTCCTTTGAAAATGAGATTTTAGGGAGCCACCAAAATGTAACACCATTGTGACACCAAAAATACTAAGGAAAAGCAATAAAAGAGAGAAGGAAAGGTGAGAGTCTGAGAAGAAAAATAAAATGTTTATTTTTATTTTTCTTATTTTGTAAACTCTTAGGTTTAACTAGGGATTTATAGTGTAACTATCATTAGGGCAGTGGAAAACACTTACAATCTTATGTGAGTATTCTCTTGTAGTAGGCTCAGTTTAGTGGGTGAGTGGTGAAAGTTTATATAATTATAACCATTTTTACAATATGAATTTTATCTTTGATAGGTTGTAGGCGTAGGTTTGATTTGAGGCGAACCACGTAAATTCATGTGTTGTTGTTATTCTCCTTTCCCTTCCACGTAAATTTATGTGTTGTTGTTATTCTCCCTTTTCTTTTTATTTTTCTTGGTCTTGTTTGATATTTTTTATAAAGATGGATCCGAGCGGAGAATAGAAAATCTCAGTTTCATTAATTATGAATTCTCTCTTGCGTATTTGTATTTGTTTCCAACAAACCCTGCAACAGTTCCCTTAAATTTATGTGTGTGTATATATATATATATTTAGTATTAAAATAGTTACTTTGCTCCCTCAAATTCTTTTAAAATTTAATACTTAGTGAGTTAAATTATCAATTCAAGAAAGTGATCCATACTAATATTAAAGACTTACTTTTTAATATATTATTTAATATTTAAATAATATTCCACCTTTTTTTATTTTAATGTCTTTCTCTAATAAAAAATAATTTTTAAATGGCCCTTATTTTTACATATTCTAATTTAATTATCTTATCTTAATAAAATAATTTTATATTTATAAATAATCCTTAATACAAAAGAATTTTATACTTATAATATTTTCCTACATAGATAGAATACATATTTTTTTAATACAAAAAAATTTATAGTTGTAATTCTTTTCCTACATAGAAAAGAATTTTTTATTTCATCATTTTTTATTTTAATGTCTTTCTCTAATAGAAAATAATTTTTAATTTATAAGTGGCCCCTATTTTTACATTTTTCAACTTAGTTATCTTATCTTATCTTAATAAAAATACTTTAAGTTTATAAGTAGTCTTTAATATAAAATAATTTTATACTTATAATTTTTTTTTTACAGATGAAATACATCTGGTTTTTTAATACAAGAAAATTTTATAGTTGTAATTTTTTTTCTATATAGAAAAGAATTTTTTTAATTTAACTTATATAAATAAACTCACAATTGTGGCATGCAGTACATTAGTAATTTTATCTCGTCTTCAAATTTGCATTAAATCTTCCTATTCCTAACTCAAAGGCTAAGAAAAAAAAATTTCTAAGAAATAAATAAGTTAGAATATTTTAAATTTCAATAATTTTATTTATATATTAATTAGTTTTTTAATATCTTACTATTATAACTTTATATGTACTTTTTTTATAGATCTTGATCTTTATACTTTTACTTTAAATTTATTAATTTTAAATATAAAATTTATTTTTACCAATATTGTAATACATGTTTATTGTTTAATATTTTTTCTATTGGAAAGCTATATAATTAATCAATTTTAAAATACTAAAAATTCATAAATTTATACATCATCACCAATTTTTAAGATTATACTAGAGTTTTCAATAAAATAGTTTTTTTAGTTCATCTATTATTTACATAGAATAAAAATATTTATTTTATTAAATTCAAAAATTTATGTTAAGATTTGGCACCCCAAACTTCAAATCCTAATTCCGCCTCTGGTGGTAATGTATCATAACTTATATTTTTATGATGATCATCGCTTTTCTTATTATTTTTTATCAACTCACTTTTAATTATCTGTTAATTAAAATAATTTCATCGTTATATAAATCACAAAAATTTTAAGTTTAATGGTATCAACAACAAGTTAATACATTGTTATCATCATTGCCAACTAAGACTAGTGATGGCGAAAGTGACTGTGGTGTGGTGGTGGTTTATATTCTTTATTATATTATATTTTTTATTTTTTAGATTTTATTTAATTATTTAGTTATATATTTTATATAATTTATAAATTTTTTAGTTCACAATAAAAAAATTTATGAGATTGTGTTATTTGTCATTTTATAAGCAGGGGTGGGTAGTTCGATTTAACCAAATCAAACTAAACTGAAAATTTTAGTTCAATTCGGTTTAGTTTTAGTGTTCGGTTCAAGTTCAATTTATTTTATTTGAACCAATCAATTCAGTTTCGATTTGGTTTGGTTTAATTCGGTGTTCAAATCGAAAAAAATTACACTAAATTTTTTAAAACAAACTAAAAATCGAACCAAACCAAACTTTTTCAATTCGGTTCTAAGGAGTAGAACCGGCCAATTCCAATTTGTTGGAATCAAAATTGATTCTTCCCAGCCCTATTTATAAGTAATTTATTATATTACAAATATTTTACTATTTTTAAATTTGATAATATTTATTATATTACAAATTCTTTAACAAAAAATAAATTTGAAGGCTAACTATACTTCAAAAGGTTAGTGTAATTGTAGTAGCAACCATTCAACTTAACAGTGTAATTATTCTTTAAGCCAAAAATTTTAGGTGTAGGCACCATTTACTATATTAGTATTTGTAGTCAAGAACTATTGAATAATAAGTAATAACTATAGTAATGGCATAAGCATTTGTGATTGATGACACAGTAAATCCTTTTATATAACATCTAGGTGTCATTTAATGATAGAAGCTAATAATTACTACATTAATAATATATAATAAATTTATCTACTTCTTAACATATGTCATCCATTGATTGGTGATACACAAATATAAATTTTATATGCAATTTCTTTATCTATATTATTATTAATATCAATTATTCGATGTGAATATTTGCTTGGACTATAGGTGAGTTAGAGCCTGTTTAGTTTGACTTTTTCATAAGTTAAAAAAGCTTTTAATTTTAAATATAAAAAATTTCATTGAAATGATTTTAAGGGAATTGGTTGGAAAATAAAGAGGACGTTTTGGAATTTAAAAAATTATTTTATATTTATTAAAAAAAATTAAATTTTGAACTTTTAAAAATAAAAATTAAAAAAAATTTAAAGTATTAAATTATCTAAAATACCTTTAATTTATTTAAAAGTGCTACTTTAATTTTCTTATAACATAACCTAAAACCAATTTCTGTTAATATAATTACTTTTTTTTTCATAAGTTATGAAGTGACAACAAAATGGTTAATATATTTTTTTAAATCTCTATATAAAAAAACTCTATCAGTGTAAACTCTTCTTGAAAATTTTTACTTAAAATGCCATACAAAACAAGTCTTTAATCTAACTAGATAAATTTCTTTAAGTGATAGTATCTTGTACCGAATGTGCAATTTTTTTAAAAACAATCCCATTAATCATTCATAATTATATTATTTAAGTTTATACATATTAAAGGTGAAAATAGATATGAGTTTCCTTATAAAGATAAAACTTATTTATATAGGTAACTTTTATGAAATTCTTTAAGTTCAATACTTTATTCAGAATAATAATTTGAGAGTTGTTTGTTCAATTTAGTGGCTCGTAGATTTTTTTATTGATATACAATTAGGAATGTCTCGATCTTAACCATTTTTATTTGAACTAAGACCTAGTGCTTGATGCTAATTATTAAAATGTTAATTTTGAGTTGGATCAAAGTTGTTTATTTCCTTTATTTATTAGGAGAATTATTTATTTTCCTCAATTAATTGAAGAGTTAAGATTGTACAAGATTATAATCTTATACTATTATAATTATTTGAGACATATAATACTTATATTCTTACTTGTATCCTTTCGTTAAAAATAATAATAATAAATGTTAGCAACAAGAATTTCATATTATATTTAGGGATAGAAAAATGCCTACAAATTCGTTAGATCCCGCTTCTATTGGTAAATCTTGAAGTGGATTTAAAATAAGTTTGGTACAAAAAGTTAAAACTTTCAATAGGTTTGAGATAAATATGATTTTAGTAAAATATCCTGTAGGTATTCGTTAGGGTATTCTTGAATATTTATTTTTTTTTTTTTGCTTTTTTAAAAAAAATGATCAAATGATGTTGCTTTGATTGTAGCCTTAAATAAAAATTAAAATAATAATTTTGATCTCTTCTTAAATTTATCAGTTGTTCTTAGCTCACTTATTATACAAACTGTTGAAGCGAAAGCACACAAACAATTAAAATTACCCGAGCAATATATGCAGAACAAGTAATTAAGGAATAAAGAAAGAAATTGGTAGAAGAAGACTACACAAAGAATTATATGGTTCGGCAACTAGCCTACGTCCACGGCGAATCAAGATCACACTCTTCTCTTATTATGAATCACAAGGCACTCACAAAATATGTCTTTTACAAGAAAGATCACAAAGAAAACTCTATCTTGCACTCTAGGGATTTTCTCTCACAAAGAACCACTAAGGTTTCTCAACCTATCACAAAGATTATTGATGATCACTAAGATGTGTTTACAAGCCAATTAAGACCCTTTATATATGCTTTGGAACGTCCTAAGTTTACCATAAACGTGTGAAAGTCGTATTAAGGAGTCCTGAAACAAGTGAGAGACGAAATAAGAAAAACTTAAAATGGGAAACGGATTCCCGTGCTCAGTGCTGCGGAGCTCAGATGCTGGATTGGGCACCACGACGCTGGCACCTGGTGCGTCCCTCTTTGGTTTTCACCTCCTTTCGCGTCCATCTTCGATCCTCGCGCACCCAACGCACTTGACTTGATCCCCAGATCATATCCTGATAATTTTTAATTAATATTCTCACAAATCCCTTCCTTGATTCAAAATCATCTACAAAGCAACTTGATCTCTCATTTCCACATCTTCGGTCACCCTCACAAAGTAGTGACTCTAGTTAAGTCCTTGCATAGGACGAACTTAATTGAGGGTAATGGCTTAGTCAATATATCAACAGGGTTTTTTAGACGACGCTATCTTTGTTAGACTAACTTCACCACTTTGGACAATCTCTTGAATATAATGGAGCCTTACATCAATGTGTTTCGACCTCTCGTGAAACACTTGATGCTTTCTTAGGTGTATAACACTCTGGCTATCACAATATACACCGATGTTCACATCTTCACTAGCCAATACCTCCGCACATATGCTTTTTAACCACATGGCCTCCTTGATAGCTTCACCAACAGCTATGTACTCCGCTTCTGTGGTAGAGAGTGCAACCACATGTTGTAGAACTGATCTCTAATACACATTACACCCAAACACTGTGAATACGTAGCCAGACAACGATCTTCTCTTATCTAGATCACCTGTATAATCTGAGTCTACGTACCCTCTTATTATTTCATTGTTGTCCTCATCCCTCTTATATATCAACCCGTGATTTGGCGTCCCTTAAAGATATCTCAGAATCTACTTTACTACAAGCCAGTGATCTTTACCCGAATTTGTCATATATCTACTCACCATACTCACAGCCTGTGCTATGTTTGGTCTTATGCAAACCATTGCATACATGATGCTCCCCACAGCGCTTGCATATGGTACTTTACTCATCTACAATTTCTCTTCTTCGGATGTCGGCGACTATGCCGCTGAAAGTCTGAAATGCATGGTCAAAGAAGTAGAGACAGCCTTTGCGTTGGACATACCAAACTTCTCCAGAATTTTGACTATATATCGCTGTTGGGACAAGAAAATAACATCTCTTCTTTCCCTCACAATATCCATACCTAAGATTCTCTTCGCTGCTCCTAAATCCTTCATTTCAAACTCGCCACTCAAATGCTTCTTGAGCTTCTGTATTTCTTCCATATTCTTGCATGCGATCAACATATCATCGACGTATAGATGCAAATATATCATCCCACAACTTATGTTCTTAAAGTACACGTATTCGTCATACTTACTTCTGCTAAAGCCACAAGTTATCATAAATTCATCAAATCTCATATACCATTGTCTAGGTAATTGCTTTAACCCATATAACGACTTCTTTAGCAAACAAGCATAATCTTCTTTTTCGGGCCCCTCGAACCCTTGCAGCTATGCCATGTATATCGTCTCTTCAAGCTGTCCATGTAGAAAAGCTGTCTTTACATCCATCTGCTCTAGATGTAAATCAAGGTTTGCACACTTGACGAACAAAATCCGAATAGATGTATGCTTGACAACTGAAGAGAATATCTCATGAAAATTGACTCCCTCTCTTTGAGTAAAACCTTATGCTACTAACCTAGCCTTGAATCTTATAGGCTCAATCCCCGGTATTCTCTCCTTCACTTTATACACCCACTTGCACCCGACTAGCTTCTTTTGAGGTCTCTCCACCAACTTCCAGGTATTGTTCTTCCTCAGAGAACTAATATCTTCTTCCATGGCCTGCTACCATTCTTTCTTGTTTTCACTCTTTAAAGCCTCACTATATGTCTGAAGCTCATCATACTCAAGAGTGTAAGCAGAATTAAAAGCATGAGTAACTAGATCTGCTTGTGCATATCTAACTGGCGGGTTAATCGTTCTCCTTAACCTGTCTCTAGCTAGCTGGTATTCTTTAAGTTCCATCTTAGGAGTCCTAGTCTTTCTTTGAGTGGACTTAGAGAAACTCACCGGTTGTTTACGCTCAAAATATAATGCGGCTATCGCAATATAGATTAAGGTGTCGATCCCACGAGGAAGCTTTTGGCAAAATAGGTTGGTGATGTAAAATATGAAAGCAGTAGCAAATGAGAAAATTAATTAATTCGTTTAAGTGGATGGGATTGAATTGTCTATGAATTGAGAAAAATGCCTTATGACGATTAAAACAAGGTTTCAAGAATCACAATTATGCTTTATAAATCTACTCTACACTTTGATTCAATGTTTATAACAATTGACAGTTTTACATCTAAACAATCAATCGGAAAATATGTAAAATATAACATATTTGATAACACATGCATTTGATATGACTAAACTCTTTTGTAAATATTAACACAAATCATGTTCATTTATACAAGTTATCTAAGATCGACAATATATCATTTTGATAATATTGCAGTAAAAGATTAACTTGAATATCAAACATTTATTGTCTTTAAATGTTATCCAAGATCAACAATATATCAATCGATAATATTGCAGTAAAAGATTAACAAATAAAATAATGTAACCAATAATAATTATAATTCAACAAGAATCACATAAGAAAAACATGACTGAATATATATGAGACATGAGAATTATAACCTATGGATTATAGAAAATAAAATAGATAAGAGTTTAATCAAAACCAAACTTACAACATTTATAGCTCTTGACAACAAATCAAAGCATAAAAGTAGATTTATTACACATAAAAGTTTATCTCTTAACCTTGCAAAGAACTCTAGCCTAGATTACAATGCATGTTAATGAGAAAACAATAAGAGATAATTATCTACTATTGAAAACGTCCTATGAGTCTCCTTATATTGGCAATGAATAGAAATATATCATGTTTGACATCAATCTTCAATAATTTTAGGCCAATAACTCATTCACCCACTTGCAACATATTTTTGATAATGTAAATTATCGATGTAGCCTCTGTAGCCAACATTAAAGTTGTAAAATTTTGTCTCTTCTTTCTATAGGCAGTGAGTTCATGCAAATGGGATGAGTATCCAATGAGATATGAGTAAAATTCCAAAGATACATCAGATTTGAGCCAACAACTATTTTACCCACTTGCAATGCAATTTGGTCCATGATAACGGCTGATTTGGACTTTACCATCCACATAAGAGTTGTTGATAATTAAGTCAGTATTTTACAACTTCAATATTTATACCAGTTGAGTATGTATTTTGTGAGATACGGTCCAAATACGTAAGTTGGATCAAGCTTGGCAAAAGTTGTAGCTCGATTCTATTGTATCTCAATTTTTGGCGCATAACATGTTAAATTTGGTTTTTCCACTGTTCATCAAGTTTGTGTAAGATTGAGTCATGTTACTCCAGGTTTAAGAAGTTCTTCATTTCGATTTCTACATTGAGAGTTATGTCCATTTTACCTAAACCTGTGCAAATAACATTCATTAATCACAATTTAAGGAGAACACTTTATTTTAAGCTAAAAGTACAAAAATGCTAAAATTAGTGACATTAAATGGTGACTGAATCTCTTAATAAATATGTATTTTCATGTGTTCATCATAGCCCCTAACCAGCTTATTGCTAGTCTCTAGCAATTCAAGTATAAATAGAATATGCAAAACTACCTAAACATTTCAAATAAAAAGTCAGTTCAAGATCACTGTTGCTATTATGGTTTTTTCAATTATAACTTCCAAAAATAGTGTGTGTGTGTGTGAATTAAGCTGTAACCATCTTACCACAAACTATAATAGATATAGTTTTGAGAATTTCTCCAAGTAAAAGCCTCAACTCCATATCCTCACAGGTGTATGACTGTTTAAAAGGTTAGGATTTCTCTCAAGGAGTTGGAAAACAGTTAAGCACTCAAAAAAAAGTCAATTTTAAGGACATACATATAAACTAACATTGATCCAAAGATAGAAAAATTAATTGTTTAGAAATCAATTATTCCTAACATACGCTAGCTTTAGAACTTCAATTGGCTTGTGAGAATAATACAAATATAACTTGGTGAGAAAACTGCTTTACAAAATATTTGTCTTCTAAACTTGAATGAAGACTTTATTAAACAGAATTGATTCTTCTCTTCTTCTTTTTTATTCATTTTTTTTTGGTATTTTACTTTTTTTTTAGATAATACAAGGAAGCATTACAAAGGTTTCTGACCAAATTATATTATACACAAATGCAACTAACATATTTCATAATTTAAATAATATCAATCTAAACAAAAATTAACCAATTCAAAGGATCAATGAAGGTTCATAAGCTGTTTTCTCAACCTTTCCACTTACTCACAAAAAATATGTGAGCTTAGAAAAATATATACTTAAACATAGGAATTCTCTTGACTATATAAATTGAATCATCCGTCTTACCAAAAGGCTTAGCATTGTGCTCAAAAATAATTTGGAAGTCATTCTTTAGTAATCTAAATAAAAACAGTGACTCAACCTAAATAATTTTGAAATCATACCTAGGCAAAAAAATAAATTCCTTTATACAAGAATTACTAATACTACAAGTAATAAACAACAATACATGAAACATAAAACAAAACAACAAAAGTTAGTTAAAATGCGTTTCAAAAGTTAGAACTAAATCTCCTTACTCTGCCATTCTAATTTGACCTAGAATGCGTCTCAAAAGTTCAAGAATGAACTCTTTACTCTGCCATTTTAATTAAATGTCGGACTAATTTTTTTTTTTTTAAATGCAAAATGCAACTTATGTCTACTATCCTCCCCTAAACTAAATGAAACATTATCCTCAATGTTTAAATAAAAGAGATAAAGTATAGGAGACATTACTTGAAATGCCAATTATTCAAAAGAAACAAACTTAAGAGACACTTAAGCAAATATAAACTAAAATGATGATGTTGATAAATAAATAAAACAAAGAAAAATTTACAAACGAAGTGTCAAATCCAATTTTCGCTTCTTAAGGCCCACTGACCAATCGATCCGAGTTATTGCTGGGTCAAGTTCGTAAGAAACTGCCTGTAATTTGTCAATCAATTTATCCGGCTCGGTAGCAGAAACTAGGATCTGTCTCGCCGAATGTAAAATAAAATTCTGTTCCACAGCTTGATCAAGAAAACAAAGTAAGCAATCAAAATAGTTATTAACATTCAACAAACCTATGGGTTTTCGATGGATATTCAGCTAAGCTCAAGAGGCAATTTGAAAAATTTCTTTCAAGGTACCAAAACCACCTGGTAAAGTAATAAAAGCGTCTGCATTGTAAAGCATTCTAGCTATACGTTCATGCATGAATGATACTCGTAATTCTTCCCTTATTATTTTTTCAGTCAGGTTTTCCACAGCTAAAGCTGTAGAAATAATACCTAAAACTTGACTTCCTCCTAAATGTGCAGCTATTGACACACACCTCATTAACCCAAGGCTACCCCTTCCATAAATCAAATGAATTTTTCTTACAGCTAATGCTTTTCCTAAATTGTTTGCAGCTTCTATAAACACTTTATTTCTCCCAAGACTAGATCCACAAAATACACATATATTTTGGAATTGTTGAACTGAGGTTTCCTCCATATCTACACTCACTTTTATCTAAATATATGAAAAATGAAGAAAATGAGGTGCTATATTTATAGAGTACCAAATGATAACAATCATGGTGGTAACCCGACAGTTTGTTAGAAGAGAGTTAAAAATAAAACCCAAAAAATCACACATAGCGACCCACATGTATTATTGAACAAAAAGATTTGAATTTAAGACATCTATATGAGTAGTCCTACTATTCATAAAATAAAACAAAATAAAAATAAAAATTTAAATTTAAAACACATGTATTTACAAGTAGTTGTGATTGTGGCTCACATCTTCCTCTAGTTTTACGTCTAGTAACGGCTTAAATGCCCTCTATGGGTCAGGGATAGGCTTCCCATCCAATTTTTTTATAAATTGGCAAATAGGGTCTTTTAGAGTCAGATTTTCAAGACTAAATTATTGATGTTCATTTTTTTAATTTATTCCATAAATCAAGAAGTTCACGTTGCACGAGTCCACAGGGATGCGTCTCAAGAGTCAATATCATATTATCCAAAAACTCCTTATTCAATCCATCCTTAATGAACTGAATTTTATCTTCTCGATTTCTAGATATAAATCCTAAAGAACAACAACTCCGGTTACAATTTCATCGAGCACATTTATGACAAACTTGTAACCTATTTGCTCATTGCCTTTTGGCATAAGAGCTTCTTCCAAGACCAGGCATATGAGAAATAAAATCATTTGTAGACTCACCAGATAATCGAATCTTGGCTTCAATTAACCAACACCGACCCACAGGGATATTACCCAACATCAATAGTCTTAGTCTTTCACACTATGCCTTATAAATCTTAAGTATAGAATTTTGAGGCAATGAAGGAAAATATTTTTTAAGGTTGGTAAGAATGCGATCCATTTTGAAAGAAAAAAAATAGATGAATTCACAGTTTGAGGGACAGTTTTTAGGAATAGAAAATAAAAAGTAAAATAAAATGTGAAAGAAAATAAAAGCAAATTAAAAAGTAAAAAAAAAAATATAGACAAAATATAAAATATGGTACAGATAGATTGAACCTGATTAAGCATGATAGATAGGATCCACAAGATGGATCTCGTCTAGGTACATAGAGTGGTATACCTTTTTCACATAGCTTTTTAGCCACTATCCATTCACTTTGAAAGTTCGCCCATTCGTAGGGTCCTTAATTTTGACAGCACTATTAGGAAAAACGTGTCTTACCATAAATGGATCAGTCCATCAAGATCTCAATTTTTCAGGGTGTAAATGTAATCGAGAATCATAAAGATAGACCCGTTGATTTGGCTCGAAGTGTTTCCTTGAGATCAGTTTGTCATGAGTTACTTTCATTTTAGCTTTGTAAATTTTAAAGTTGTCATATGCATCATTTCGTAGCTATTCTATTTCTGACAATTGTAACTTTCTTTGAAGACCTGCAGCACTCAAATCAAAGTTAAGGGCTTTGATAGCCCAATAAGCTTTATGAGGTTTTCTAGAACAGAAATGTGTTCCTTGGTCACTAATGATGACACGTGGTGTCTCGAGTTTTGATGGCTTTGGTTTCTCCCTCTCTCATGGCAACTCTTCAATGTCTGGTTTCCAAAATCGAATTCCTTTATCCTGTGAGTCAAAAATACTAAACACATCAGTTGTTTCACCAGGATAATACAATTCTTCAAAAATCAAAATCAAAATCAATGAGGTTTTCTAAAGAATTATAGTCATGATTTTTATAAGCTTCCTCCACTACAAGTGTGTCTATTATATATGAATGATAGCATTCGTCTTCTTCTCGTGATTGCTTATCAATATGAAAAATGTTAACCTCAAAAATCATATTCCCAAAAGATAATTTCATTAAACTATTTTTGCAATTAATAAGAGCGTTAGTAGTGGGCAAGAAAAGGTCTCCCTAAAATAAGAAAGTCAACAGGGTAGTAAAATTTATCAATTTGCAACAAAACATCTTCTATTATTCCCCGTGATTTTTTCATTAATCGGTCAGCTAATTGTAGGACTACAGATGTAGGTTTAATCTCACCAATTCCCAATTGTAGTAAATAAAATAAGGCATTAAATTTATACTTGCTTCTAAGTCCAACAAAGCTTGACCAAACTCATGTGTCCCAATTTGACAGAAGATTGTGAGAGATCCTGGGTCGTTATACTTGGGTGGTGTCTTTTGTTCAATCACTGTACTTACCTATTCTGCCAAAAATGTGATTTTCTTCACATGGTGTTTTCTTTTAATAGTGCATAGATCTTTAATTACTTTGATATAAGTTGGAACCTGCTTAATCAAATGCAACAAGGGAAGATTAATCTTAACTTATTTCAAATGTTCCAAAATCTCACCTTGAATTTTTGAATTTTTTCCAACCGGTCGAAGAGCTTGAGGAAAAGGCACTGGAATTGAAAACTTATTTTCAGGCTCTTTTTTCACTATAGCCTCTTTTTCAAAGGGGGGCGTCTTTACTACTCATAGATGTGTTAATTTCAGAAGTAGGCTCACTTACAATCTTACCACTTTGAGTAGTAATGGCATTGACTTCTTTGAGATTTTGTGTATCATAAGTAGAAGCTTGTGCCATGAATTATCCTTTTGGATTGGGTTGAGGTTGAGATGGAAACTTACCTCGCTTTTGTACAGTTAAGGCACTAGTCAGCTTTACGATTTGACTCTTGATTTCTTTATTTTCGTCTATCACCTGCGCAAGAAATGTTTCAAATTTTTTATTAGTCTTACTTTATGCCTCTATAAATGCTTGTAATGTATCCTCTAAAGGACTTCTAGCTGGTCGTGCATTATATTGAGGTGCAACATAAGACTTGGGTGCTTGTTGTTCTTATTTCCAATAGCTATTGGCTTGTTGGTCAGATTTTCAACTGAAGTTTGGGTGGTTTCTCCAACTAGGATTATGGGTTTCAGAGTAGGGTGAATAAGGCTTCTTGTACATCCTTAGGGCATTACATTGTTCCTCATATATCCCTCTCATCTCACTGTAAGTAAGGCAATCCTGAGCTAAGTGTTCCGCTCCTCCACAGACAACCTTATCAACCGTGTGGGTAACCCTTCTATCTTTGGCTTTCAAGGCCTCTAACTCCCTAGTTAAGACCTCTAATTAAGCTTTGAGGTTATCCTCTTCCCTAAGATGGAAAACACCACTGGGTCATAACCTATTTGTGCTTTTAGTAATGTTAGGTCCAGTCCATATATGGGCTTTTTCTGCTAAGTCATTAAAGAATTCTTTGGCTTCCTTAGGATCTTTATGAAGGAACTCCCCATTACATATCATCTCAACAAATTGGCGCTCTCTAATTGTAAGTCCCTCATAAAAATAGCTAACCAAACGCCAATTTTCATACCCATTGTGAGGGCACAGATTTAGCAACTCTTTAAACCTTTCTCATGCTTGATATAAGGTTTCACTATCTTTTTAGGAGAATGAAGAAATTTGTCTTTTCAGGCCATTAGTTTTGTGTTGTAGGAAGTATTTATTGAAAAATGCTTGGGTCATTTCTGCCCAAGTTCCTATAGACCTCGGCCTCAAAGAGTATAATCAACTCTTTGTTTTGTCTTTCAAAGAAAAAGGAAAAAATTTAAGCCTAATAGTGTCTATGGCTTCAAGTTGGCTATGAAATGTGGCAATTACCTCTTCAAATTTCCTATCATGTACATAACGATTTTCACTATCTAGACCATGAAAAGTGGGCAGAAATTGTATCATTTTAGGTTTAAAATCTGAATGTGGTGTGTTAGGTGAAAATATAATGCATGATGGTGTGGCTGTACGAATGCACGTAATCTTTTAGAGTCCTAACGGGGTTATCTTCGTGTTGGCTAATTGTGTTGGAATTACAAGATGAACTAGATGGTGAATTCTTTTCCCCTACAAATCGTGGTAATGGTTCTAATTCTACTTCTCTCACAAATCTCTCTCGTTTGTCTTTAAGTCGATGCATACATCCTAACAAATGTGGTTTTTTTTTTATGAAAACAATACTCAAGAAAAATTAAGAAGTGAAATAAAATACAACAAGAAATAGAAATGAGTTAGGTGGTAAGACCAACTATGAAATATAAATATAATAAATGAACAAAAGATAATAAACTGTAAAGTACAATAAATAAAATACAATAATTAAATAAATAAAAAGTACAATATATAAATAAAAGAAAAGAAAGTACAATAAAGAAAAATAAAATGCAAAGTACAATAAATAAATAAAATAAAATAATAAAATAAAGTACAATAAAAAAATGTATAATAAGTAAATAAATAAAAAGTTAGGTGGTAGAACCGGCTATTAAAATTAAAAAAATACAACATATTAACTAAAGAAAATAAAATGTAATAAATAAATAAAAAAATAAAAATAAAGTACAATAAAAAATGTAATAAATAAATAAAAGAAAATAAAGTGCAATAAATAAATAAAGTACAAAAAATAAACTAAAGTGTAATAAATAAATAAAATACAATAAATAAATAAAATAAACTAAGTTAAGCAGTAGAATCAGCCATTAAAATAAAATAAAATACGATAAATTAATTTTAAAAGAAGTAAAGTGCAGTAAATAAATAAAAGAAAATAAAGTGCGAAGTACAATAAATAAATAAAAGAAAATGAACTAAGTCAAGCGGTAAAACCAGCCATTAAAATAAAATACAATACGAGAAATTAACTAAAAATAATAATGTGCAATAATAAATAAATAAAATAAACTAAGTAGGCGGTAGAACTAGCCATGAAAATTAAAATAAATTACAACAAGAGAACTAAAACTACGATTTTACAAAGAAAAGAAAATGTACAAAGTTACGCTTTAATATTGATAAACGCAACTGACTTTCACTTAGTGTGCTTCCCCGGCAACGGCGCTAAATTTTATTTACGCTCAAAATATAACGCGGCTATCGCAGTATAGATTGGGGTGTTGATCCCACGAGGAAGCTTTTGGCAAAATAGGTTGTTGAAGTAAAATATTAAAGCAGTAGCAAATGAGAAAATTAATTAATTGATTTAAGTGGATGAGATAGAATTGTCTATGAATTGAGGAAAATATCTTATGATGATTTAAACAAGGCTTTGCGAATCATAATTATGCTTTATAAATTCACTCTACACTTTGATTCAATGTTTATAACTCAATTGACAGTTTTATATCTAAACAATCAATCGAAAGATATATAAAATATAGCACATTTGATAATACATGTATTAGATATGACTAATCTCTTTTGTAAATATTAACACAAATCATGTTCATTTATATAAGTTATCTAAGATCGACAATATATCATTTTGACAATATTACAGTAAAAGATCAACTTGAATATCAAACATTTATTGTCTTTACATGTTATCCAAGATCAACAATATATCAATCAATAATATTGCAGCAAAAGATTAACATATAAAATAATGTAACCAATAACAATTATAATTCAACAAGAATCACATAAGAAAAGCATGACTGAACATATATGAGACATGAGAATTATAACTGCTAGATTATAGAAAATAAAATAGATAAGAGTTTAATCAAAACCAAACTTACAATATTTGTAGCTCTTGACAACGAATCAAAGCATAGAAGTAGATTTATTACACATAAAAGTTCATCTCTTAGCCTTGCAAAGAACTCTAGCCTAGATTACAATACATGTTAATGAGAAGAAAATAAGAGATAATTATCTACTATTGAAAACATCCTACGAGTCTCCTTATATAGGCAATGAATGGAAATATATCATGTGTGACATCAATCTTCAATAATTTTAGGCCAATAATTCGTTCACCCATTTGCAGCATATTTTTGATAATGTACATGATCGATGTAGCCTCTGTGGCCAACATTAAAATTGTATCATTTTGTCTCTTCTTTCTATAGGCACTGAGTTCATGCAAATTGGATAAGTATCCAATGAGATATGAGTAAAATTCCAAAGATACATCAGATTTGAGCCAACAACTATTTTACCCACTTGCAATGCAATTTGGTCCATGATAACGGCTGATTTGGACTTTACCATCTATATAAGAGTTGTTGATAATTAAGTCAATATTTTATAGCTTTAAGAATTATACCAATTGAGTACATAGTTTGTGAGATACGGTCTAAATAGGTGAGTTGGGCAAGCTAGGCAGAAGTTGTAGCTTGATTCTATTGTATCTCAATTTTTGGCCCATAACATGTTGAATTTGGTTTTTCCATTGTTCTTCAAGTTTATGTAAGATTGAGTCATGTTACTCTAGGTTCAAAAATTTCTTTATTTTGATTTCTACATTGAGAGCTATGTTCATTTTACCTAAACCTATATAAATAACATTCATTAATCACAATTTAAGGAGAACACTTTATTTTAAGCTAAAAGTACAAAAATGCTAAAATTAGTAACATTAAATGGTGACTGAATCTCTTAATAAATATGCATTTTTATATGTTCATCACCGGTGTTCTTAGTTCATCTTCAAGGATCTTCTCATAGAAGTGTTGATCTGGGAGCATATCAGATCCACTTGCAGGCTCCACTTCAACTTTTATTGACTCGGGTGCTGAGCCTTCCTTTGGCACATGTTCTTCTTTCTTGTCCTCTTGGGAGGTTTTCAGCATCATCATCTCATCGAACGTCATGTCACGACTTATGATACTCTTTAGTGGTGTCAAGTCTTTACACCACACCTTGTATCCTTTCACTCTTTCGGGATATCTTATGAATACCCCTTTGATAGCCTAGGTTCCAACTTCCCATCTTTAACATGTACAAAGGCAGGGCAACCAAATATTCTGAGGTGGTCATACTTCGGATAATTGCCAGACCATTTCTCTTCTGGCGTCTTGAAGTTAATTATTAAGTAGGGACTTCTATTAATCAAGTAAACTGCAGTCACTACAGCTTCTCCCTAGAATGTCTTGGACATATTTGCATTGGTAAGCATGCATCTAACCCTTTTAAGTAGGGTTTTATTCATTCTATTAGGTACGCCATTCTGATGTGGTATTGATCTTACCGTTCTATACCTCGCAATCCCATGCTTGACACAAAATCCATCAAACTCTCTATTGCAATATTCGAGGCTATTGTCAGTTCTTAACCTCTTCACCCTTTTGCCAATCTGATTCTTAACAAGAGCCTTTCAAGTCTTGAATACTTCAAATGCTTGATCTTTACTCTTCAACATATAGTCCCACAGTTTCCTTGAATAGTCATCAATTAAACTAAGAAAATACTTGGCACCACCATGAGTAGCTGTCTGAGCTGGTCCCCAAAGATCTAAGTATATGTAGTCAAGAGTCCCCTTAGTCTTGTGCTCGCCGGTACTAAACCTCGCCCTATGTGTTTTTCCAAGCTCACAATGCTCACAAAACTCTAAGGGCTAAAATTTATCCTCACCAAACGCCTTTTGACTAAATAACTCCTTTAGGTTTCTCTCACCTAGGTGTGCCAGTCTAAGATGCCACAACTTAGTTTACATACTCTCATCATCTACAGAGAATAGTGCAGAACCACTCACGACTTCACCCTTAAGCACATATACACCTTTGCGCTTCTCTCCTCTGATCACTACCATGGAACCCTTCAAAACTCTTAAAATCCCTCCGTCGATCCTGATGGAACACCCATTCTGGTCTAGAGTCTATAGTGAGATCAAGTTCCTCTTCAAGTTAAGAACATGCCTAACATCTGTCAACTCTCTCACTTGCCCATCATGTAGCCTAAGCTTAACACTATCAATTCTCATCATCTGACATGCAACATCATTACCCATTAAGACCTTACCACCACTAATGGGCTGAAAATTTGTAAACTAAGACTCTTCTGCGGGCACATATAAAAAGTGAAACTAGAAGTAAGAACCCATTGTTCAGAGTTTTTACCATCAGCAGCGACGAGTGTCTCTGCGTTGTCATAACTATCATCATAGGCAAGCACAGCATCCGCTTTATTCTTTGTCTTATACTCTCTTGTCCAGATAGTCCTTTATGAAGTGCCCATCTTTCTTACAGCAATAACACTTCCTAGGAGTCCTAGACTTCGATCTTGGGCCTTTTTTCTTCCTATCTCTATATGAGGGCCTTCCTCTTACAGATAAGCCTTCTGCATTGCTCTCAATCTGCTTCCCTAATAACTTTGAGTTTAATGATGATTTCACTTCACTCATCGTTAAACTCTCTCTATCGTAGAGTAACGTATCAATAAAGCTCTCATAACTCTTGGGAAGTGAACTCAGTAGGATAATTGCTCTATCTTCATCTTCTATCTTGATGTTGATAGACTCAAGATCAAGGATGATCTTATTGAAGGCATCTATATGATCTTTCATCGGCTTCCCCTCTGACATGGATAGCTGATACAACTTTTTCTTTATATGTAATCTGTTGGTTAACGATTTTCTCATATAAAGAGAGTCAAGCTTTTTCTAAAGACCTATTGTCGTCATCTCACATCCTACTTCTCTTAGTACTTCATCGCTCAATGACAGAAAGATTGTACTATGAGCTCTTTCTTGAATATCCCTTCTTTTTGCTTCAGTTTTAGATGACTTTGGCGTCTTCTCTTCATCACTAGATGGAGCTGTAGTCTCCTCTAATGCCGAACTAAACCTTTGGTTCACCAACAATGCCTTAACCTTCATCTTCCACAGATTGAAGTCATTCATACTGTTGAATTTCTCTACCTCATACTTAGGTGTGGGCATGTCTGCTTAGAACCTGGCTCTGATACCAGTTTGTTGAAGCGGAAGCACATAAACAAGCAAAATCACCCAAACAATATATGCAGAACAAGTAATTAAGGAATAAAGAGAGAAACAGTAGAAGAAGAACATACAAAGAATTACGTAGTTCAGCAACTTACCTACGTCTACGGCGGATTAAGATCACACTCTTCTCTTATTATGAATCATAAGGCACTCACAAAGTATGTCTTTTACAATAAAGATCATAAAGAAAACTCTCTCATGCACTTTAGGAATTTTTTCTCACAAAGAACCAATAAGATTTATCAACCTATCATAAAAATTATTGATGTGTTACTAAGATGTGTTTACAAGCCAATTGAGAGCCTTTATATAGGTTTTGGGACGTCATAGGTTTACCCTAAACGTGTGAAAGTCGTATTAGGGAGTCTTAAAATAAGTGAAAGACGAAATAAGAAAAGCTTAAAACGGGAAACAGATTCTCGTGCTTAGCGCTGTGGCGCTCACCGCCGCGGCACTGGTGCGCCTGCTTGGGCGCCACGGCGATGTCGCCTAGCGCCGCAGCGTTCAAGTGTTAGATTGGGCACTGCGGCGCCCAAGCTTGGTCGTCGTGGCGCTGGCGCCTGGTGCGTCCCTCTTCGTTTTTCGCTTCCTTTCCCGTCCATCTTCGATCCTCGTACACTCTACATACTTGGCTTGATCTGCATATCATATCCCGATGATTTTCAATCAATATTCTTACACAAACGTTGTCTCCTAATTTTGTCATCTCTAATTTTTTATTCTTACAAAATTATTGATTCACGCTCATTAAATATTTATTTGATTATGAAATTGCATGTTTAGATTTCACTTTAATTTTTATCTCACTAACATTACATTACTTAAATAAATAATATAAATATTTTAAGAGAGATAGGTTGATTTTTTTTTGTTTAACTTTATTTATTTATTTATTTTCTTCACATGATAGATATTGATAGACATTTTATTTTACTTTTTTTACTCTTTAATGTTTAATATGTTATCGGCTTAGTTAGTTAGCAAATTGACTTATATTAAATTTATAATATACCGATGTAAATCTATTTATAAAAGATGTTGTTAAATATTAAATCAAGTATAAAAAAAATTATTTTTGTTTAATTATGTAACTTTTTAATTATATTGTTTAGTTTGTGTTAAATAGTCATATATCAGTTTATGAATTACTTTTATTAATTTTAATTTAAAAATTAGTTTAAATTTTATGAAAAAAATTTTATTAAATTTAAATTTATGATATAATTTTGATTGTGATATTTTATGAATTTTTTTATATTATAATTTATATTTTTTATTATATTAATTTATAACTCACTTAAATTAATATTAATAAGAGGTATATATTTGTTAAAGCGTGTTTAATAATAAAATTTTAAACTTACAATTAATTTTTAAAAAATATAATATTTTAGTTTTTAAATAAATATAAATATAAATTTAAAAGTATCGGTCACAATTCAATGCATGCTCGTTCCGTTTGAAGAAAGTGTATTCCATGAGAAGGCAGAGCTGTCTGCAGATCAATAAATGGTAAGGCCGTGCTTGAGATACAGGGGCTTAGACAGCGCGTCAAAGAGGCAAAACTCATCGGAAGGCAGAGCTATCTGCAGATCAATAATTCCACAACGCGGCTATCTCCAAGAGCCTTGTCAGATTTGATGACGCCATCAGTTGGAATCATGATGACGTAGAGCATTAAATTGCCCTATCAGAGGTGCAAGTTGGCTCCTCCTTGCAAAATAATCCTGTGTTTTCCGTCACACTGCCAAGTGCCAAATGCCAATTTCAATAGAACGACGCTCTGCTCTGGTCATGCGCTTGCATGTTTGTGACATTAATTTGTGTAACATTTAACGATTCCTATATAATAAAAAAAAAAACAAATTTATGTTATATTTTATGTTATTCTTACTCAATAAAATAACTAACATTAGAAATGTAGTATTATTGTTACCTTAGACTATTAGATTAATATCTCAAGAAAAAATTCATTAAATTAATTTTGACTTAAAACGATATTTGAATTCTTCTTAAAAGAGTGGTTTAAATTTAACTTGATAACTTTCCGAATTAATAAGTCGTTATGAATGGAGGGTTTTGAGTTTGTGTTACATTTCAAACTTATTTAACGTACCTTGACTTAGATTATGAAAATATATCTCGACTATATTAACAATGTTAATGTATATCAATGGAATGGACCCTTTTTGTTGACAATTGTCATTACTCTAGAAGCAGAATCAACTAGTCAAATCTCAAATACATGTGGGATCGTAATATCCACTCATTACTTGAGCGTCTTGTAATAATTGATAAGATAATCCTTGAGTTGTAAAAAGAAATACACTAGAAATTTATCTCCCTAAGGTACGAATCCTTGGCACGTGTTTTGACTTTCAGAAAGACAACAAATAAATTTATTAGCCACATCGACGCTAACTGACCAAACGGCTATTAAATTATTATTAGAACAACCAAGATAGTTTGGAGAGCACACAGATCGTATGAAATCGCATAAATTAGATCTTATTTTTTATTATATGGATTGGAGAGCGAGAAAGTATAGGAAAGTAGAAAGATTTAGGGGTGAGTAAATGTCTGTTCCGTCCCGGAATATGTTCGGGACATAAAATAAGGAATTTGAATATTCCAATTTGGTTTTGGGTATTTCCCCTTTTGAAGTGAATCCCGTTTTAGATTCAAATTTTTTTAAAAAAAATAATTAAAGATTAAATTTTATCAGTTAATTAATAAATTATAAACTCTTTTTTTTTAAACATGTCATCTTAATTTGTATCATAATTTTATTTAAGTAAATTGATATTGAAGATTAATTAAATTATTAATATTAAATTAAAGTTAAAATTATAATATTTAACGTAATTGAAATTAAAATTAGTTTTGAAATATATTTAACATAATTAAAATTAAATTTAAATTTAAAATTAAATTTAATATAATTGAATTAAAATTGAATTTGAATTTGGAATTATAACAGTTTAACGTAATTAAAATTAAAATTAAATTATAACATTTAACAAAATTAAAATTAGAATTAGAATTGAAATTATAATATTTAATGTAACTAAAATTAAAATTAGATTTGAGATTTAAAATTATAAATTTAACAAAATTAAAATTAGAATTGGAATCAAAATTATAATATTTAACATAGTTGAAATTAAAATTAGATTTAGATTATAACATTTAACGTAATTAAAATTAAAATTGGAGTCGAAATGATCACATTTAACGTAACTGAAATTTAAATTAGATTTACGATTTAGAATTATAACATTTAACAAAATTTAAATTAGAATTAGAATCAAAATGATACACTTAACATAGTTGAAATTAAAATTGAATTTAGATTATAACATTTAACCTAATTAAAATTAGAATTGGAATCGAAATTATAATATTTAACATAACTAAAATTAAAATTGATTTGGAATTATAATATTTAAGGCAAAGAAAAATAGAATTAGAATATTTAATGTAAGTGAAATTGAAATTGGATTTGCGATTTAGAATTATAACATTTAACGTAATTGAAATTAAAATTGGAATAAAAATTAGAATTTTTAATGTAATTAAAATTGGAATCAAAATTATAACATTTAATGTAAATAAAATTAAAATTAAATTTGCGATTTAGAATTATAAGATTTAACGTAATAGAAATTAAAATTGAAATCAGAATTATAGCATTTAACGTAATTAAAATTGAAATTAGAATTGAAATTATAATATTTAACATAATTGAAATTAAAATTAGAATTAAAATTATAACACTTAATGTAATTGAAATTGAAATTGGAATTACAATACTTAACTTTATTAAAATTGAAATTATAATATTTAACGTAATTGAATTAAAATTAAAATTAAATTTATCGATTTAAAATTATAACATTTAATATAATAAAAATTAGATATATGATCGGAATTATAATATTTAACATAATTGAAATTAAAATTAGTATCAGAATGATAACATTTAACATAATTGAAATTGACGTTAAAATATTTAACATAATTATAATTATAACATTTAACGTAATTAAAAATTAAAAATAGAATTAAAATCAGAATTATATTAATGAAATAAGAAATTAATAATAAAAATTGTTAAAGAAAAAAATTTAAAACTAAATTTTTAGGCTAAAAATATATATTTAAAATAATTAGAGACATGTACCACAAATGGAATCAAAATTATAGGCCAAAAATATAAAATTAGACCAATTATAGGACATGGGACAAAAATAACCCATGTCCCGTGTCCTGACCCATCCTGTCCTGTTCTAAAAATTGTCATAGTCAAGACAAATTTCAATGTTCCAACAAGATATGAGACCGGTCAGATCCTATCCCGGTCCTAATTTGCCCAACCCTAAAAGAAAGAACTGTGAATTAATGTCAAGAAAAAGAGTGAGAAAGTTGTAGTAGTACACCTACAGAAAAATATATTATATAAAAGCACTAAAATAACAATGATTTTAATTAATTATTTACATGAATGGCAAAAGTATTAAGAGAGAAATTTGCATTTTCACTATGAATATTATAAGTACAATACATATTTTTATCTTGGCTTTACACTCAAGATAAGTGTGGTAAGAAATATACAATAACATTATATAAAATATACATGTGAAGGGTGAGTTGGCTGCCAAATCTGGAATAATATCACCACAATAACATTTTATGATGTAGTAAAAACAAAATTTGAGTCTGGAAATTAGAACATAGAGCAACTAAAGAGTAAAGACTTAATGAAAATATCTACTGGTTAATCATTTGAGGAAATTAAGTGAAGTTTAATAGTATCTTGATAGATATTTTGATAAATAAAGTGATAATCTATCTCAATACGTTGGGTACGATCATAAAAAAACATAATTGTGGCTATTTAAATAACATCTTGATTGTCATAATAAAGAAGTGATCCAAGAATGAGTAGTTCTTAGATCACCAAAATTTAGTAGAAACTAATCAATTTCTTGTGCATTATCAACAAGAGTACAATATTTTAGATTTGTTTGTACAATATTTTAGTAAAAACTAATCAATTTCTTGTGCATTATCAACAAGAGTACAATATTTTAGATTTGTTTGTTTCTTGCTTTGCCAAGAAAAAAATGAGTCTCCTAAGAAGAGACAAAAGTAATAGTGGAATGTATATCAATGGGATCATCAATCCAATGAGTATCAATATAGGCTTATAACTCAGGAGAAAAATGAAAAAAAAAAAACCATTAAAGAGAGTACCTTTGATATTGCGCAAAATATAAAGAGTAGTTGCATAATTAGAAGAACAAAAAATGGACATGAATCGACTCAAAAATATGAACAATATAAGCAATGTCAAATCAATTGATAATAAGATATAATAGGCTTCATTTTAACTCTTAACGAATTGTTGACAAAGAGTTACATCACTTAAAAAAGTCCCATTGAGCTTAACACTAGTTTTGAGAGGAGTAAAGGTGGTTTTTTTTATTTGTCAAGATTGCTTAAGCAAGTAAATTAATTATATATTTGGCTTGTTAAATATAGTACCACATAGAATTAAAACCACCATCGAATTCTATGTGCTCAGTTGTATTGTTGAAAGTTGGTTTCTTTTGAAAAAAGACCTACATATACAATTGAGAGGCCTTGTATTAAAGGAGAATTAGAGATTTAAGGTGTTGAGATCAACAAAAGATCAATTCCAAGTGATAAGGGTAAATTTGTCATATATTTTTTCATGTTTTTATTTTAATATTTTATTATTTTATGAGAATAAATGGCTATTTATGTGCATTATTGTTATTTATAGAGACTTGAACGAAATTTAAAGAAAGGATGCAAAAGGAGCAAAAACAAGGACTAAAATACAAAGTTTTCAAAGTATGAGTCCATCAGCCCAATGCCACGAGGATTATAGTCCCAGCTCTGGAACAGTGATTGAAATAAGAAAAACAACCTATTTAAGTCGCATTTGGCGCCCCAGCGCCAAATAATCATTGCGCCAACGACAGGACAACACTTCAGCGCCATCATCCCACCGCTCCAGCGGTGAAGCCTTTTTCACACGTCACCCCAGCGACAACTGCATAGCGCCCCAGCAGTAGCGCAAGTCCTAATCCGATGAGAATTAAGATTTTCAAGTTTATATCAATCCCTATAAAAAGTCATTCGTTCCTAGCCTTTAAAAATCATCCAAGATCAACCTAGAGCAATTCAAGAACTCCAAGAATACAGAGCACGAGTCTTGGAGAGCAATAAGAGTTTAATTGAAGCAACTTTAGAGAGAGATTCAAGGCATTCTTCGGCATTAAGAGTACCTTAGGCAGCGCAATTAAAAGCAATTTGATGTCTATATTGGTTTGCTATTGATTGTATCATGATTTATTATTATTTTTACTACTGTTCTCTTGTATCCATAAGCTAAACTTATTTTCTAGGGTTAATACTTGAACTCAATATGTGTGCTTAATTACCATATCTTTAGAATATTTAATAAACTTAGTTCTTTGATATTTAAATTACTTGATCTTAATGCTTCAATATATCTGGCCAATATATGGTGAATGAGTTGGTAATATTATTGATAAACTCGAAAAAGAAATCATAATATTTAGACCTAGGTAATTTGATGCATGATTGTAAAGTAACATTCAATGTTGCATATGCAAGTTTCAATTTAGGATAGGAATATACCTAATTGGCATGTATGATCAATAAGATCTAATCTTAATGAATCTTACTTTATTACAAGTATCATAGGAATATAGGTATTTGATAAATTAAGGTATACTTGCATGACCTTGGAAGAGGCTTGTGAATACATTAGTGTCTTAATCAATAACAAAGACTAAGGGAGTTAAATATTAGAAGATTAATCATTAGAAAGCATATTGAAGGATAGTATTAATCCTAGGTATTCTCTATATTGCTATCACTTAAATCTCTTTGCATTGTGTTTTTGCCTTTATATTTTCTACATTCTTAGATTTTTATTTATCTGAATAATTATTAGGAATATATCATTTTAGTAATTGGTTAAAAAGGAAAAATTATCCCTGTGGGTTCGACATCCGACTTATTTAGTCTCTTTAATACTTGCATACGATAGTGTATACTTGTACTTAATTTTAAGATATAGAAATATCGCATCACCAGACAAGGTACATCAATGAGAGATGGAAAGTTCATATTCGTGCCATAACAACATAACTAAGAATGCACTTTATAGTGAAAAGATTTGACAAAAGCCAAACTTGTTCATTGGACTAATTAGAATAAGCCTACTATCAAGCAAACAACTAATTTATTGCAAAACACATTAAAGATCAATTCTATAAAATTAACAGGAATTATAAGCCTAAAGATATATAAGTCGACGTCCAATGTAAATTTGGTGTATTTATAACATACGAACAAGTATAGCAAGCTAAGGGAATTGGTTTCAAGTTATTGACGAGAACTAGTAAGGGGTTTTTTTTTTCAATTACTTCTATTGTATTACTATATGTTGGAGAGTAATAATTCTAATTCGATTATTTATATATAGACAAATGTAAATAATAAATTTTTTTATATTTCTTTATGGTATTTAGAGCTGCATTCATAGTTTTTAATCATCCATTAGACTTGTAGATATGGGCAACACTTTTTTAAAATATGGATATGTTGGTAAGTATAGTGTGTGAGTGTGTGTATGGTTAATGAAATACATGTGTGACATACACATTGTGCAGCAAAAACGTGGAACGCCTTTTAAAAATCATGTACTTCAATTACAATTCTATTATAATAATAGAAATTATACATTTGAAGTACCCCCGATTAAGTTGGACAAGCTTGGAATGCCGAATCACATATTGAAGCACTTATGTGAATAATTATATCTTTGACTTTAGTAGGCTCAAAGCTATAGAATGGTAGTTTTATATGCAAGATAAGTTTCTGGTTATTAGAAACTTAACACTTTGGCTTTTGTTTTTACTCTCTTGGTTTTTTCTGCTTTCTCAAAGCAACAAAAAAAAAGCATTTTTCTTACCTTTCAGGAATTGTGATAGCTGAACCATACCTTTTTCAAGCCATAAAAAAACCAACGCAAAAGCACTTTTTTTTGTTTCTTTGGTTCTTTGCTTGCTTGGCCAACACATAATGCCAAAAATAAAAAAATAAAGCAAAACCCATTTTGCATTTTCCTATTTGATTATTTTTGTTGTTTTAATGGACAAATATCTCTTTTAATTACCACACAAATTCATTTGGTCGGCCACCACAAACTTGCCCACCAATTCAATTCTTATAAACTACTTATTAAAATAATCAATAAAATTATTTTATGGACACTTGTTAATTAATAAAAGAAGACTTAACATAATATAAAATAATCAAAACAAATCCAATTGAGACAAGTATCCAATATTTGTCCAATTATAAGCAAAGCTTATCCTTTAAGACTTAATAATGCTTTAACATATATCATATTCTAAGAATTTGACACATGTTCTTCCTAAGAGGTGCTGTTAATGAATCTTGTTTATTCAAAATATTCTCATATCGAACTCTTTAACTTTTACTACTACCTTAGTGCTTAACGAGTACACTTCATATTGTAAGACTCTCTAAGTTCATACCTGTTTGTCTTATGAAACATTTTCATAAGCTCATGGACACTGCCCTGTTCACATGTCACGGATATAACAAAAATGGTACATTGAACCATACATGTTGAGGTTAACCATATTTGTATAGTCCCTCCGTCACTTATGTCTTAGAAGAGTAAGATATAAATTCTCACCGTCAAATCTCTATTTGCTCAACTATGAACTTATTTCTTAGATTCGTATTTTGATAAACAATATCCATAAACACTTTGTAATGTTGTTTTATCTTATGAAAAATCTTTCTCGAGTTAATGCTTTTGGCCAAAAGACTCTTTGAAATACTATCTCGGAGTATCAAGATATACAGCCCACTTATATAAGCTAACGGATCCTATATTTATGCACATCAAACTCCATGCGCATCGGACAATATCTAATGATACCCAGAGGTTAGATTATGAAAGGTCTCTGACATGCATAGAATCTAAGCATGGTAGATCACTCACAAGCCCACTGTAGCACTTAGGTTAAATGATTATAATACTACTCAAATCAAGAAGATCATTCATTGATGGCTTTATGAGATGTCTTTGTAAGTCTATTCAGCACCCAATCCTAACGAGCTTCCACTAAACTCACAATTTGCTAATACTAATCATCTAGATAATCTAGATATAGACATACACTAATCTAAAAGGTTTACCAATTGACTCATGTCGGTAAACATTGATCAAGAACAATGTTGTTAGGAACATATTATATAATAGCATTTCTTAACATCATTTGCAACTCCTTACAACTATGTTATTACAATAAATATTCTTGGGTTTTTATCCCATTTCAAATAAGATTCTAACTCTTAGAACTACTAATTCTTAGTGCTAATCTAAAAACTTATAGATCAGATTTAAACTCCTTTAAATCTCAATGTCTAAAAAGTAACAATATTATTATTATATAATAAATTAACGATTTATTGAAATATACATTGTATAGATATCAATAAATATTTATATGTAAAATAGAATGGCACATAAGCACCATCTTCAATAATATTAATATTTTATTTTTGGTTGCATGCCAAGATTGAAGCAACCAAATATTTTTATCGGCATTTAATCTTTCGAATCTTGAGAATGATGCATCACAATAGTGGTTTTTTTTTCATAAACTTTATAGAGTCATTAAGGAGCTAATGATTTAGTTGTCATTTTATATCAATATTTGAGTATTGAGAAGGCTCTCTGTAGAGTCTTCCAAGTTCAATGCATAGGGTTTGCACACAACACATTATAGGGAATATCAACATAAAATACAAGATGTCTGTGAAGAAAAAAAAGACTACATGATAGAATATTAGGTACAGTAAAGGCATATTATCCAAGTGACTTTATTGATCAACTTGAAAAGTTAGGGATAGTTAATCATAAGGCTGTAAAGTATTTATAGGGTTCGTTGATTATCATAAGTGGGCTCATACTAATTTAGTACTAGAAGATATAATGTAATGACAACCAATATTATAAAGTGCATTAATACCATCCTTAATAAAGTATGCATCCTTTTACTGATGACATTTACTGAGTACATGAGAAGTATGTTATAACAATGATTTTATGATAGAAAAAATATTGCTACTAAGTTGACATCCCATTTCACATTACGGGCACAAAAACTTTTAAGTCCAAAAACAAAAAATATATCACCATAATTGTTTATATTGTTAACAAATTCATCAATGATTTAAAATATCTTTGAAGACTTAAAATAAAATAATCACGTAAAAGAAATATAACATACATCACCCTTAAGCCAATCGCCTATGACCACCATCGTTGACCATAATGACTATACATCTATACCAGATAAATTACGAGCTTTGCTTGGATTATGATTGTTATGTGTATATTTTTTAAGCATAAAAGTAAGGACAAGTATATGCTATTGTAAATCAGTAATAACAAGACTTATAAAGTCGGATGTGGAACCAACAAAAATAAATATTATTTTCAACCAAATACTAAAATTGTATCTTTTAAATAATTATAAAGAAAATCAATTCCTCAATTTACAAATAATTAAATAAAATAAAAGTATAGAAAATAAATAACACAACTTAAATAACTCAAGAAGATAGCGATATAAACAAAGCCTAAGGTTAATTACAATCTTTCAATATATTTTTTAAAGATTAATCCTTTAATATTTAAATTCCTCATTTCTTATTATTGGTTAAGACAGTAATGTATTCACAAGCCTCTCTCAAGGCCAAGTAAGTATATCTCAATTTACCAAATACATATATCTATATAATAATTGTAATAAATTAAGATTCATTAAGAACAAGTCTTATTGACCATACATATCAATTAGGTATATTTCTATCATAAGTTAGAACTTATAAATTTCTCAGCAATCATGTATCAAATTATCAAGGTCTAAATACAATGATGCCTCTATCGAGTTTATCAAAGTATTTCTAATTCAATTACAATATTAATCAGATATAATGAAGCATTAAGAATAAATAATTTGAAAATAAATATTAAAAAGATCCAATAATTAAGCACACATATTGAGTTCAAGTAATAACTCTAGAAAAGAAATTAGTTCATAGTAACAAGAGAATTATACGTAAAAAATAAAATAAATATTATAAAACTAAAAATAAACCAATATAAACATCAATTTGTAGTTGGTTGATACGCTAAATATTCGTCAATAATCTCTTACTTCTTTATATTATCTCTCTAAATTGTTCTAATTATGTTCTAATTGTTCTTTTAGCTTTAAAAATCCCTAAGTTGTGTGTTCTTTTAGGTCTGTAATGAGTGGTCTTTATATAGGGATTAATTATAGTCTTTGAGTTATATTTTTTTTTATTTCAAGAAAGTCGCACTACTGGGGTGGATACTATTCATCACTGCAACATAACACTATTAAATGTTGAGGCGGTGGACTATAGCACTATCACTATTTATAGTACGGTAGCAATATACTGTAGTAATCTACTATAGCAATTTTGATATTTTTATCTTGTTTCCCTTAGATTTTTATCCTTATTTGCTTCATTGGCTTCAAACCTAAAAAATAACAATAAAACACATAAAAAATCAAATAATCTTAATTTGAACGAAGAAATGTTAAACTTAGAAGATGGAAATATTATAGCTAATTAACCTTTATCAAATACACATAAACTTAGAGAATTGCTCGTCCTCGAGCAATAAAAAATAAAATCAAAGTGAGAATTTAAAGAGATTATACTTGATTGAAAATAAAATAAAACTTTAGAAATAAAATATAACATGCTAGGTTGATTAGATGATCATAATCATTGTCTCAAAGGCCATTGAAATGGCACAAGTCATTTTAGAATTTAATAAACAACTCTTGATAACTTGTAATACCATTCATCAAAGTTCTTCATTCTTCCCTATAATTGATCACCTTGTGTGTGTGTACTAAGTAAATAGTCAAATGATATCTACATTTACTCAATAACTTAAAATAATACAGAAAGATGATGTCTTATCATATTTTAATTTATAATAATACTAGCATAAACTTACTTTTTATACCACTCTCCACTAATATAGAAAAACACATGTCTAGGAATCTAATTAAAATTTTAATTAGCTTGTAATGAAAGATTAGGGTCAAGGTAGAATATAAGGATAAATATATGAAGTTTAAGTCACACCATGAACACTTAGACTTTACCTAGAAACATAATAATCTTCTTTTTCTTGATTTATCTGTTAGGGTTGGTGCTTATGTGCTATCCCTGAATATACATATATTTATTATTTATACAAGTATATATTCTCATTAAATCGCTAATGCCTATTTATATGGTACCATGTAATGTAACATTACAGAAATTGTATGATCTGAAGGAATTCAAATCTAATCTAAAGGAGTTTAGATAAAGGCCAATAGTTGGCCATGCTAAGAAATATAAATGCTAAGTGTTAGCACAGTTAATTGTTAGCTAGTTATAATACTCAGCGAAGATCCAAGAGTTGAAGCCTTATCTGTAATGAGATAAAGACCCGATAATATACTAGTAACTGCATAGTTGCAAGAGTTGTAATCAGGTGCTAGGAAATGTCAGTTGTGCATGTTCTCGAATATTGTCCCTAATCTATTTCTACCTATGCAAGTTTATCGGTGGATACCTTTAAATAGATCAAAATATGTTGTACCTATAGGGTATAAATGGTTGTTCCTAGCCGACTGTGAGTTTGGAGCTCGTATTGACATATGGGTATCCAGTTAGGATTAGATATAAGACAGACCCATAAGGACCTTCGATAGACATCCTATGTAAGCCATCAACGGAAGGTCCTCTTGAGTTGAGTAGTATACGTGGTCCTTTGACCTGAGTGCCACAGTGGGCTTGTAAGTAATCTACCATACTTTAGTTTCACAAATGTCATAGACCTTTCATGATGTGACCGGTGGGTGTCAGTGGGTATAGTCCAATGCTTATGGAGTTTAGTGTGTACAGATATAGAATCCATTAGCTCGCATAGGGAGTTAGATATCTAGATGCTTCGAGACTGTATCTCAGAAAGTCTTGCGACCACAAGCATTTATTCTGGAAAAGAGTTTTCGCCAGGGTGGAACAATATGGCAAAGGAGTTTGCATATATTGTTCAGTGAGATACAAGTCTGGGGATATAGTATGGATAAGCACATGAGGATTTGACAGTGATAATCTATATCCCCGCACATCTAGGATATCATGACGAAAGGACTATACATATGCGTTGTGACCTCAGCCTTGATGGTCGACGCACTGATTTGTATTTGTGTGACGTGTGCATGGGGCGGTGTTCATGGACACATGGAATGGTTTCATTTAACGAATCAGGTGTGGACCTAAGGAGTCTCGCAACATGGAGTGTACTTATTAAGCACTGAAACAGCGTACTTGATTGAATTGTTCAGTCTAGTAATATCCAACACTAACATGGGAATGCACATGTGTTTGTATTTAAGTGTTAAATACAATAATTAGCTACAACTGTTGTTTATTAATTGTATCATGATACGTAACACATTGTGGACTTTCGTTGAGTTTACCCAAGTATGGGTATGATGGGACCTACTAGGGATAAACTTGATAATTATTCATGAGGGGTAAATTAATAATTTCATACATTGATTATTTAATTATTAAATAATTAAAATATCTAATTAAAATATATTATAATATAATATATTATTATATAATATAATATAATTGTATTATATTTATGCTTAGTTGTAACGCATACATGTTTTTCATATTATTATTTTATATAATAATATTATATTCTAAACTTGGTGGCCAAGTTTAGTATTTTTATTAATATAATATTATTATTTTAATATTTTTTTATAGATATATATGTGTAGAACGTTGGAAGCAATAGGGAATTTTGCTTCATTTGATTGTTGTCTTTGAAATTAAAAAGCAATTGTTGCTTTGGTTTCAAAATGGTGGCAAGCTAAATAGGTGAAGGAAAGAAGATTTGAACTATTGTAAAATAGTTTCAAGTGTTGAAATTAGTCTATAACTCTTCTCACTATTGGCTACCAGTTACAACAATCAGAAATTTATTTTATTGATAAAAAAGTTGATCAAAAGAAAAATAAATTCAAAAGGGTTTAAGAGTTAAGCCCAGTACTTGATAATTAGAGTTAATGTTCTAGATTATCAAGCTCACCGAGTTAGTGACTATAACTGCCAGACTCCCAGAATTCACGTGTAAAATATTACACGTTTTGGTGATTTCTCAACCCTTCAAATATATTAATATGATTAATATATTATTTATTGTGTTTATTGTATTGTTTTAATTATTCTGTTGCTTTAAATATGTATGAGATATGTATTTTATATAATGAACACTATTACACATGCATATATCCACGTACAAAAGATCTTCAATAAATTTTGTATCATAACCAGATATGAAATATTTGGGTGTTGTTTGAGTGAATTAATGTAAAAGGCCAAGTGTAAACAGCGCGTTTCAAGTGTTACACATGCATAAACCCACGTACAAAAGATCTCCAACAAAATTGGTATTAGAACCAGATATGAAATATTTGGGTGTTGTTTGAGTGAATGAATGTAAAAGGTCTAGTGTAAATAACGCGTTTTAAGTGTTGAAGCCGGTATGCCAAGGGGAATACATTGGGCACTGTAGTGCCAAAGGGTTGGCACTGTGGCACTGGAGGTTCTGCCTCTCGTGCTACAGTACAGAAACGTGGGGATCGCTGCCTGCGGGCTCGGCCTCTTAGCACTACAGCGCTGGTAATCTGGCACCGCGGCACTGATACTGTTCATTTAAACAGTAGAAAATGAATTATATTTGTACTGCTCATAAGCTACAGTAAATTTGAACAGTATTTCAAAATTAATTTTGCATGTGTGGGTTTATGAGATGTAGTGATAAAATTTATTAGTCTATATTATAAATTGGAGTTTATGAGATGCAGTGATAAGAGTTATCGGGCTGCATTATAAACTAGGGTTAATTTTTCTGTGTTGGTAACCACAATAGGAGCCTTACTGGTGGGGGTTAGTTATATTTGCATAAAAAAATTAATTTATTGAGAATCACCTCCCCATGAGATGAGGACATTGGATAGAAAGAAAAATATCTCTTAATCAGATTGAATAATATTGCATTATGATATAATATTTTATTATGATCCATCTTGTTAATACAGTGTTTGATGAGTCATGTTGGCCTTTTTCCAATATTTTTACAGCGTGAGGGATTTGGTCGTTGGGCTTGGACTATGTCAGTTAAACATGAGATAAGGAAAATATATGCAAATATATTGCCTAATATTACAACAGCGTGAGGATAATGTGTATTCAAGATCAAGTGATAAAATTTGCATGAGATGCAATTGACAAGTGTTGTCTATATGTTGGGTTTACAAAGGCTAATATTGCAACAGCGTGAGGCCTGAGTAAATTTTAATGGGGTCTACTTCCCATTGTATAGTTTACGAGAGTTTAAACTATCGCATTCCTGTTCGAGATATTATCGAGATTATGTAAAGCAGTAAGAGGGCATTTTAAATTTTTAAAAAAAGTATAATTGTTATACCCATAATTTAAACATATTATTAGCAATTTAATAACCATTCCGCTTACATCTCCCGTTAATTTTGGCTTGTCAAGTATAATAGCCATTACGAACCCGTTGGTGTGCATAGTTGATGCATTCCAACTCAAAGGTACTAGAAATTACTCTGACCAAAAAATGAATCTAAAAAACGTTCTAGATTTAGAAAAGCTTGGATTTAAGGTTGACAAAAATTTTCGTAAGGTATTTCTGATAACACCTCTCTGGGGATATGAATAGAGGAGGCGTGGCCCTCTTTGTTCAAGGTGCTTTATCTTCTACTTCAAGGAAATCTGGTGAGACCAGAGATGTGAAGAGAAGAAGATGAGGCTATTCACTAAATTTTACACATGCAAATTTTAACCGCAAGTGCACGGGTCGTGAACAAGTAATAAAGTGATAAGTGAGTATCATTCCCACGAGGATTGTGTCCTAAATTAATGCTAAGTACTATAATGTTGGCAACCTAACTTTATTTAAGCAAATTTAAAGGATAAGTTGAATTATGAAATTAAAAAATGTTTTAAACTAAGTAAATCGATAAATTAAAGAAATGAGAGTTCTATGGCAATTGGGGTTTTAGGGACTTAATTTCACTCTATTGTTTCTATGCTCTTTGTCATTAGTGATCAACAACTAATGTAATGTAATCATTAATCAATGGCTTAAGAATAATCTCGTTCCTTCTCCCGAGTGCAGAATGAGACTCTATGCATATACAAATAAGTAGATATCCTTATCTAACCCGTTATACATACATGCATTAAGCTACCCTTATGTGACTACCCTAAGTTCATTAGTCTCCCAACTCAACAAACTCAAAGCTATGCCTTTTACAACCAACATATGGATTAAACTTTCCCAAGCACATAACCCAAATGTTTAATTCATCCAATCCATTTCGCAATACAATTAGAAGCATTAAGCACATAAAATGCATAAATGAATAAGCATTAAATAGTCATTAATAAAAAAATAATATCAATACATAGAGTTCCATCAAGCCCTAGAACATATAATCTAGTAATCCATAGTGAAATATTCAATTACATTCATCCAAATATTCATAAAAGGACTCATGATCAAATTAGCACAAAATATAATTACAAACTATAAATAAATATAAATACAGTAGAGAGAGAAGAAGGAACTAGTTTGAGAAGCCTTTGGAGTCTTCAATCTTCAATAATCTTTCTTAATCCAAGCTTTAATGGTATTTCTCTCACTAAAAACCAAAGTTTCTCTTTCTATTTCGTGCTTCCCTTTTCTTATCTTGAGAAAATGGCTAAAGGGTAGTATTTATAGATTTTAAATTTGGGCAAGAAAATGGGTAATGAAACAAGTAGTGGTACCTGGGTGCCACATTTTGGCGCCTGGGCGCCGAACATTCTGTCAATGGAGCCTGTTTTGGCGCCTGGGCACCATTTTCGAGTGTTAGGGCGTCAAAGCCTCGGCACAGTACTGTAGCAAGACACTATTATGCACTGAGCTCTTTCACTGCTCACTACACTGTTCACGGCACTATAGCATATTTTGTGTTTTTGCATATTTTCTTTGAATTTTCATCCCTAATAACCTCATTAACTTGAAATCTACAAAATAAAATTGATATATATAAAAAGCCATAAATTCACATTCAAAATAAGCAATTATCTAATTAAGAAGGGTATAATATCATATATAAAATACGCTTATCAGAGGCTGATACCCAAGATAAGTCTATAGAGGAAACATTTATCCAAAGATCAACAAGAGAGCAAAGTAGATGAAAACTGTTTCCACTGCAGTAATGTTGGGTATTGGAAATCCCACTACCTTAGATGCTTTATAATTATCAAAAAGATTCCCACAGGTTTGTGTTTGACAAACATAAACATTGTTATGGTATATAATGATAGTTTAAACTGAGTATGAGATATCACATGTCCCTCTCATATCTGTAATATGTTGCAAGGATTGAGAGATACTAGAATTCAACAGCTTGTAGAAGTAATGTTAAGAGTAAGAAATTGTGATTTCTTGCAGGTTTAATTTATTGGGCAGCTTGACTTACTTCTTATATGCAATACAATAGTTGTATTGCATAATTGGTATGATATCCAGAACATCATCTGACAAATTGTGTCCCTTCCTGTACTTAACAGTGAAGGATATCAAATGAATACTAGGAATAGTTGCTTATGTTCATGTGATGTGAATAATGTTTTATTACCTGAATGTCAGTTAATAAATGGACATAATATACAAGTAAAAAATTTTGTAGATTGGAATCTTTAAATGATACAGAACTGTGACATATGAGATTAGGTTATATAGGCGTAAGACACCTAACCCGTCTGGTTAAGGATGGTTGGATACCTACTTTGACCATAAAGACTTAACCAGTTTATGAATAATGTACTCAAAGAGATGACCAAACATCTATCTTTAGGTGTTAGACACCGAACCACTGATTTATTGAAGCTGGTACATGGTGATGTACGCAGTCTATTGGATCATGCTGCGATGGGACAGTTTCGGTACTCTGTAACTTGTGTCAATGATCTTTTATGATACGAGTACATGTTTCTTATGAAACATAAGTCAAAAAAATTTTAAAAGTTCAAAGGCTTTCGACTAGAAGTAGAGAAATAGACTATAATGTATGTTACATCCCTTCGATCAGATTGAGGTAGTGAGTACATTGGTAGCAAGTTTTTTTATTATTTAAAGGAGAATGAGATTCTCACTTACTATAATCCTCCAGGTACTCCACAATATAATGAAGTTTTAAAGAGGAGGAATTAGACTTTATTAGATATGGTCCGATCGATTATGAGTTTTATCGATCTATATCTGTTAGAATATGCTCCAGTAATAGCTGCTTATTGAATAGAGTTTCATCAGAAGGCATTCCCTTAATTCCATATGAGATATAAAGAAGAAAGAAGTCGAATCTTAAATATGTTAAGATTTAGGGCTATCTTGTTTACGTAAAAGTTACATAGCAGGATATACTTGTACCTAAAGGAGTCGAGTCTTAAATTTTTTCTAAGACTTAGGGCTGCCCTACTCATGTAAGAGTTACCCTACAGGATATCTTATTTTGTAAGAGTTACTCAGCAGGATATGCTATCACCCAAGGGGTACAAGTATAGGTTTATTGAATATCCAGTGAATTCAATATGATACTAGTTTTGTGATTCAAGAGAGACGAAGTATGTTCATTTTTTGGTACACCACCATCCTAAAGGAAACTTTTCTCATGGACAATGGCTATCATAAAAAGATTGCACTAGGTGAAGTCAACCTAGAAATAAATAACTAAGGATGGGAACTCATGGTCAATTAAGCAATGACCTGTTAGCACACTCTCCAAATAGGTCAGAAAGGATGTCTAGGTCACCTATTAGGTATGTTAGATGCCTGAAAGTAAACTCAGAGTTTTCTTGATAGAAAAAAATAACCCTTTTGACTTGTAAAGAGATGATGTTAAACATCGATTTAAAAAATAGTAAAAAGCCATATTATTTGTGTTGGAGCTGGTGCTCATGTGCCATTTTAATATTGTATGAATATTAATTATTTAATATTTATACAATAAATATTTTGAATAAAAATTGTTAATATCATATTTATATGGTATAATGCTTATAACATTACAGACATTGTTTGATCTGAAGAAATTCATATCTGGTCTAAAGGAGTTTAGATCAGAACTAATAATTAGCAAAGCTGAGAGTTATAAATGCTAAGAGTTAGCAGATTATAAGAGTCAGCGAGGTCTAATGAGTTAGAACCTTGTCTATAATGGGACAAAGACCTGAGAGTATACTTGTAATGATATAGTTGCAAAGAGTTGCAATAGAAGCTAAGAAATATCATTATGTAAGTATGTCTCAAACATAATGTTCCTGATCTATAATCACTAATGCGGGTTTATCGGTGAATTCACATTATATATATTAGTGTATGTCTATATCTGACTGGTTCAGATGGTTGTTCTTAGCTAACCATAAGCTTAGAGCTTGTATAGGTATGTAGGTATCCAGTCAGGACTGGATACTGAATAAACTCACAAGGGAATAGATATCCTATGAAGCAGTCAAAGAAGGTCCTCTCGAGTTGAGTAGTATTCGTGGTCCTTTGACCTGAACGCCACGGTGGTCTTGTGAGTGATCCACTATGCTTTGGTTCCACATATGTCAGAGACCTTTCATGGTCTGACCGCTATGAGTCGCTGGGTATGGTTCAATGCTCATGGAGTCCGGTGTGCGTAGATACAGGATCTATCAGCTTACGTAGGTAAGTTGTATATCCGATGCTCCGAGATTGTATTTCATAAAATCTTGTGGCCACAAGCATGAACTCGAAAAATGAGTTTTCCATAGGGTTAAACAATATAGCAAAAGTGTTTGCATACATTGTTTATCGAGATACGAATCTAGAGATAAGATAATGGATGAGCAAATGGAGATTTGATGGTGTTAATGCTCATGGAGTCCGGTGTACGTAGATACGGGATCTGTCAGTTTACGTAGGTAAGTTGTATATCCGATGCTCCGAGATTGTATTTCATAAAATCTTGTGGCCACAAGCATGAATTCGAAAAATGAGTTTTCCACAGGGTTAAACAATATAGCAAAAGTGTTTGCATACATTGTTTATCGAGATACGAATCTAGAGATACGGGATCTGTCAGCTTATATGGTTCAATGCTCATGGAGTCCGGTGTCCGTAGATATGGGATCTGTCAGCTTATGTAGGTAAGTTGTATATCCGATGCTCCGAGATTGTATTTCATAAAATCTTGTGGCCACAAGCATGAACTCGAAAAATGAGTTTTCCACAGGGTTAAACAATATAGCAAAAGTGTTTGCATACATTGTTTATCGAGATACGAATCTAGAGATAAGATAATGGATGAGCAAATGGAGATTTGACGGTGTTTATCTATATCCTCGCACATCCAAGGTATAAGTGATGGAAGGATTATACGTATATGTTATGACCTCAACTTGTATGGTTTGACACGCTAATTTGTAATATTCGTAACATGTGTGTGGGGCATCGATTACGGATTCATAGAATACTTCCATTTGACAAATCGGGTGTGGACCTATAAAGTTCTAATATGAAATGTACTCTTTGAGCACTTGGGCAGTTTATCGTATTGAATTATTCAATACATTTGACAAATCGGGTGTGGACCTAGAGAGTCCCAATATGAAATGTACTCTTTGAGCACTTGGGTAGTTTACTGTATTGAATTGTTAAATACAGTATAATTCAGTAAATTACTAAGGTTAAGTTAACTAAAGTATATGGTTAAATTGTGGAACCCACTTTAGGTCAACTTGGTAACCTAGTAAGGATATAAATATAATTTCACTTTATGATTATTTAATTGTTAAATAATTAAAATAAATATTAATTTATTTAATTGTTAAATAAATGATTTAACTTAACTATGATTAAAGGTTAACCATATGGTTAAGTTAAGTTAACTTTACTTAATGGTTAAGTAAAGGTTAACCTAACTATGGTTAAGTTAGTTAACTATGATTAAAATATTAAAATATTTATTAACTTAAGGGTTAAGTTAAGCTAACTTAACTAAGGTTAAATGTTAACTAAGGTTAGGTTAAGTTAAATTAAATGCAAATGAAATTTAAATTAGTTTTAAATTTATGCATTAGTATATAAAGGGAAATGAAATTCAAAATTCATAAGTTTTTAGGTTTTTAAATTTTACAATTTTGGTAGCCATTTCAATTTGAGAAATTGGAATTCTTTATTTTGTGTTTTAACTGTTAGAACAACAAAACAAATATATAATTGGTTACTAAATGTAATAACTAAAATAGATTTGTTTTAATTGTTCAAGAGTTGAACAAAAGATAAAACAAATTAATTCAATTTGATTAAAACAAATGTTAAGTGTTTTTAGTTGGCTAGAAAATTAAGAGAGAAATGGAGAACGAAAATTGAAATGTTTTAAAAGTTGAAATTATTTCTATTCATCATCTTCTTCAATTAATTTAGCCATTAAAACATGAATTAAATTTCTTTTTATTCAAGAGTTGAATAAAAGGAAAAACAAATTTAACTAAGTTAAAGAGTTTAACTTTGAATCAAGTTTAAGAGTTAAACTAAATGCTGGATTAACACAATGTCATTCTAGATAATCAGACCCCAATCTCAATTGTAGGTTTATTGCTGGGCTTGGAATAGTTCCAAGACAGATGGATCCTATCCCATAGTTTTGCGACAAAACTAGGCCATTGTATAGGCTAAGGAGCTAAGAAGACACCAATACTCTAACTATATTGAGAGCAGTCTCATATGACTAGAGAAATCTTGACAAGGGAGATGTATATTTATAGAAGTGTTTTATAAATAATTTAGCGGACCTACTTTCTAAGGCCATAACTCTAAAAGTGTTTATGAAACACGTGGAGTCGATGTGTATGAGATACCATCAAGAATGGCATTAGAGTAAGTGGGAGATTATTAGAGTTTGTGCTTACGTGCCATCACTGAATGTATATATACTTATTATTTATACAAGTGTACATTCCCATTAAATTGCTAATGTCTATTTATATGGTACCATACAATGTAACATTACAGACCTTGTATGATATGAAAGAGTTCAAATCTAATCTAAAAGAGTTTAGATGAGGGCCCATAGTTGGCCACGCTAAGAGATATAAATGCCAAGTATTAGCACAGTTAATTATTGATGCAATATTTCTATATCATAAATTAAGTGCAAGTATACACTATCGTATGCAAGTAATAAAGAGACTAAATAAGTCGGATGTCGAACCCACAGGGATAATGTTTTCTTTTTAACCAATTACTAAAATTATATCTTCCTAATAATTATTCAGATAAATAAAAACCTAAGAATGAATGTAGAAAATATAAAAGTAAAAACACAATGCAAAGAGAATAAGAAGATAGCAATGTAGAGAAAACCTAGGATTAATATTATCCCTCAATATGTTTCTAATGATTAATCTTCTAATATTTAACTCACTTAGTCTTTATTATTGATCAAGACACTAATGTATTCACAAGCCTCTTCCAAGGTCATGCAAGTATACCTTAATTTACCAAATACCTATATTCCTATGGTACTTGTAATAAATTAAGATTCATTAAGATTAGGTCTTATTGATCATACATGCCAATTAGGTATATTCATATCCTAAATTGAAACTTGCATATGCAACATTGAATGTTACTCTACAATCATGCATCAAATTACCTAGGTCTAAATATATTGATTCCTCTTCCAAGTTTATCAATAATATTACCAATTCATTCACCATATATTGGCCAGATATATTGAAGCATTAAACACAAGTAATTTAAATAATAAAAGACTAAGTTTATTAAATACTAAAAGATATGGCAATTAAGCACACATATTGAGTTCAAATATTAACCCTAGAAAATAAGTTAGCTTATGGCTACAAGAGAACAGCAGTAAAAATAATTATAAATCATGATACAATTATTAGCAAACCGATATAGACATCGAATTGCTCTTAATTGCGCTACCTAGGAACTCTTGATGCCGAAGAACGTCTTGTATCTCTCTCTAAAGTTGCTTCAATTAAGCTCCTATTGCTCTCCAAGACTTGTGCTCTATATTCTTGGTGCTCTTGGGTCGTCTTGGATTTTTTTTTGAAGGCTGGGAACGAGTGGCTTTATATAGGGATTGATATGAGCTTGAAAATCTCAATTCTCGTCGGACTAGGACTCGCACTACCGCTGGCGCGCTATGAAGTTGTCGCTGGGGCGCTGCGTGAAAAAGCCTTCACCGCTGGAGCGGTGGGATGATAGCGCTGGGGCGCTGTCTTGTCGCTGGGGCGGTGACTGTCTGGCGCTGGGGCGCTAGACGCGACTTAAGCAGGTCGTTTTTCTTATTTTGATCACTATTTCAGCGCTGGGATGAAAATACTTGTGGCGCGGGGGCGCTGGACTCATAATTCTTTAAATTTCGTTCAAGTCCCTATAAATAACAATAATGCACATAAATAGCCATCTATTCTCATAAAATCATAAAATATCAATAATAAAAACATGAGAAAATATATGACAAATTTGCACTTATCAATTATTAGTCGATTATAATAATCAGCGAAGATCCAAGAGTCGAAGCCTTGTCTATAATAGGATATAGATCCAGAAATATACTAGTAATTACGTAGTTGCAAGAATTAAAATCAGATGCCAGGAAATGTCAATTGCGAAAGTATGTTCTCGAATCTTGTCCTTAATCTATTTCTACCGATGCAGGTCTGTCGGTGGATACCTTTATATAGATCAACATATATTGTACTTATAGGTTATAGATGGTTGTTCCTAGCCGACCATGAGTTTAGAGCTCTATTTACATATGGGTATCCAGTTAGGACTGAATATAGGACGGACTCATGAGGGCCTTCGATAGACATTCTACTTAAGCCATCATTAAATGGTCATCTCGAGTTGAGTAGTATACGTGGTTCTTTGACCTAAGTGCTATGGTGGGCTTGTAAGTGATCCACCATACTTTAGTTGCACGCATGTTATAGACCTTTTATGGTGTGACAACTGGGTTTCGCTGGGTATGGTCCGATGTTTATGGAGTCCAGTGTGTACAGTTATGGGATCCATCAGCTCGCATAAAGAGTTAGATATCCAGACTCTTTGAGACTATATCTTAGAAAATCTTGTGGCTATAAGCATTATCCTGGGAAAGAGTTTCTGACAAAGTGGAACAATATGGCAAAGGAAAACGCGCATATTTTTCATTGAGATAAAAGTTTGGGGATATGATATGGATAAGCACATGAGGATTTGACGGTGATAATCTATATCCTTGCACATCCAGGATATCATGAGGGAAGTATTATACGTATGCGTTGTGACCTCAGCTTGGATGGTTGACGCGCTAATTTGTATTTTCGTGACGTGTACGTGGGACGGTGTTCACAGACTCATTGAATAGTTCCATTTGACGAATCGAACGTGGACCTAGGGAGTCCCGTGATATGGAGTATACTCGTTGAGCACTGGGGTAGCATACTAAATTGAATTGTTCAGTATAGTAATATCCAGCACTACTACGAGAATGTGCACGTGTTTGTATTTTAGTGTTAAATACAATAATTAGTTAACAATTGTTGTTTACTAATTGTATTATGACACGTAAAGCATTGTGAACTTTCATTGAGTTTACCCAAGTGTGGGTATGGTGGGACCCACTAGAGGGTAAACTCGGTAACTATTCATGGGGTAAATAGGTAATTTCACATATTAATTATTTAATTATTAAATAATCAAAATATCTCATTATACTATATTTTAATATAATATATTATTATATTATATACTATAATTGTATTATATTTATACATATTTTTTATGTTATTATTTTATATAATAAGATTATATAAATTTGGTGGCCAAATTTAGTATTTTTATTAATATAATATTATTATTTTGATATATATATATATGTGTGGAACCTAAGAAGCAAAGAAGAATTTTGCTTCATTTGGTTGTTGTCTTTGAAATTAAAAAGCAATTGTTGCTTATATTTCAAAATAGTGGTTGGCCAAATAGGTGAAGAAAAGGAGATTTGATCTCTTGTAAAATAGTTTACGTGTTGAAATTAGTCTATAACTCATCTTCACTATTTGCTACTAGTTACAACAATAAAAAATTTATTTTATTGATCAAAGAGTTGATCAAAGAAAAAATAAATTCAGAAGGGTTTAAGAGTTAAACCCAGTGCTGGATAATTAGAGTTAATGTTCTAACTTATCAAGCTCACCGAGTTAGTGACTAGAACTGTCAACGAGTTGGTCTCCAAGCAAACTCCCAGAATTTAAGTGTAAAATGTTACACGTTTCGGTGATTTCTAAACCCTTCAAATATAGTAATATAATTAATATATTATTTATTGTGTTTATTGTATTGTTTTAATTATTTTGTGGCTTTAAATATGTATGAGATACGTATTTTATACAATAAATACTGTTGCACACGTATACACCCATGTACAAAGATCTCCAACATAATCTCCTCCCTCAATTTTGTTATGTTTCCATTTTTCTTTTTAAACACTATTTGTCAATGAATTGTTTCTTTCTCTTAAGGAGTATAAAGAATATAAAGAGTTTTTTTTCCTTTTTTTAATACTCCCAAACTCAGATTGATACAAACCACTCAGCCTTAATAGCATTCTACTTCAATACCATTTTCTTATACAACCACAACCTTTTTTCCTTTTAAGAGTATTTCTAAGTAAATTTAAGGTTAATGGTATTATGGGTAATATTTGAATAAATAAGCTTTAAGTCTTAGGCTTGTAATGTGGTTAAATAGAAAATAAATATGTATTTAAGTTCAAAATGGGTAACTAGGGATATATATACATATATATATATATATATATATATAAGATAGGATAGAAAGGCTCAAGTAGTCAAAAGATGACCTAATATCATTTTTCTATTCATATGTTTTCTAGGATTTTGCCTCAAGTAATAATTAAGTAAGTTCTAGAATATTGATCATCAAGACTTAAGTGTACTTTTTAAGCATGAGCATATCTAAGTAATAATTCAACTAATTTATTCTTTATTTCACTGTGCTAAAAAAATAACTGATCAAAAATAAGGTTAAAATCAATTCAAGATTATGGTATAAGAATAATCTCAAGTGTCTATCATTTCCTAAGAGCTTGTAAAAATAAATCCAGCCGATATTTTATTTCTTATCATTGACTTATGATCATCATCACAACCTAAACATAATATAAAATAATTAACATGCAAAACAGTAAATAAAGATTTATGCAACAAAAAATAAACACAGGATAAATGTTTCCTTTCCCCAAACTTAAATTTGATGTTGTCCTCAATGGAAAAAATAAAAAAGAGAGTAAGAAACTTCCCAGGTAAATGAAGGCTTTGCATTGCAGTGTTGTGCCTTGATGCGATGATGTTGAATTTTCCTATCCACTAACGCTTGCAAATTTTTATGCCGCTCCTTAAATGTTTGTTTTGCTATTTTAACACTAAAAGAAAAGAAAATAGAATGCAATAAAATAAACAATAAAAATTTACTTAGGTTGCCTCCCAATAAGCGCTTGATTTAATGTCATCGGATTGACTTTTTGTTTTACTCATTGATATTTTTCTTCTTTGACTTCTATAACTCAATGATAAAATATTTTAGATGTGGTCCCACCCATCTTAATTTGAGCTTTATCGGAAAGATTTTAATCTTAGGCCGAAATACTGCACCTTGTTGACTGATATTAATCTGTCCTTCCATTATCTTGCCATGCCCTTCTTTTTCTTTAACTTGCATAATTTTATAAGAGTTTCATTTGAAGGGCTTTTATCACTTTCAATTTAGGAAGTGGTGGTGGATTTTCAGGAATTACCATATCCACCTTGAAACATTGAGAAATATTATTAAAAAATTGTTGATGTTCAAGTTTATTCTCTTAGAGGTTTTGTGGAAAGGTGGTGGTGGAATGTATGGACTATTTTTGCTTTAAAGTGCCACCAATTCATTTTCTTTTATAATTGACTTATCTTTTTTCATTTTCTCCTTTACTTTATCATGTTTTCCTTAGATTGAGATGTTTCAGCGGTTGTTGGTAGTTCTTGTTCACTCATCAAGGTGATTTCTTGATATTACTCTCTATCTCTTTTCGGATTTACCTCTATGTTGCTGGGCAAGAGGTCTTGTGGATGATTGTTCAAATATATGGCTAAATGGCCCATTTGAATCTCTAACGTCCTTAAAGAGGCTGTTTGGCTTTATATGAGATTTATTTGACTTTAAAAGAGGGCATTTTTCTGCTTCATATACTATATAAACATATTCTCTAAGCTTGATTTCTCTTTAATTTGCTATTGAGGTTGTGCTGGTATGCTAGGAGGGTCCATCTAATCTGAATTATAAAAGTTGGTGTAGGAATTATGCTTCTGTTCTTGATAGTTCTCCATATAATGCGTAGCCTCCATGCATTGGCCATTTGAATAACGTTTACCCCAAAAATAACAAGTGATAGGTCCACTCTCCACATCATTATCTTTAATGGCATTTAATTTCATAGATAATAGATTAATTTGTGCAACTAATAATATGAGTGCCTCTTCATTATGTATGCATGATATTCTTCTTGGGTTTGTTCTTTCTGCTGGCCATTGGTAGTTGTTAGATGCCATCTCCTCTAACAGGTCATAAGCTTAGTCAGTTAACTTGTTTATTAGTGCTCTCCTTGTTGTCGCATTTATTATGATCCTCAACTGCCTTATCAAGCCATTATAGAACGCTTGCATAAGTAACCACTTTGAAATCACGTGATACGGATATTTCTTCAGCATATCTTTGTATTACTCCTATGTTTTATAAAGTGTTTCTGAGTTATACTACATAAAAGAAGTGATATCATTCCTCATCTTTACTGTCTTAACTAGTGGAAAGATTTTGGATAGGAATTTTTGGGGTAAGTCATCCCATGTTAAAATTGATCTTGATGATGGGATATTAATTAACTCTTCACCTTGTCTCGAAGTGAAAAAGGAAATAGTCATAACCTTATTGTATAATCTAAGACTCTATCGTATTTGAACAAATCACAAACCTCTAAAAATTTATAATATGTTCATTCGGATCATCACTTGAAAGTCCTCTAAATTGAACTGAGTATTTCAACATCTAGATTATTCTAGGTTGAATTTCAAAGTAGTTGACGTTTATTATTGGTCAGCATATGCTGGGTTGAATGCTATAAATCATTGGGATTCAATAATCTCTCAAAGATATATGTTTTACCGCTTGATGCTGAATTTGATAGGCCATGATGTAGGTTTAAATGGTAACCTAAAGAAAATAAAAACAAAACAAAAAAATTGAAAAGCAACTATATAAAAATTAAAATAAAAATAAATGAAAAAGGACTATATATAAAATAAAAATAATTATGAAGTAAAAATAAGAAAGATTGGTATTAATATCAGCGAAACATAGGCATCCCATATTGTTTTAAGCACAAAATTAACCACAAGTATATACTATCGTAAACAAGTAATAAAGGGACTTATAAAGTCGGACATTGAACCCATATGTATACATATTATTTTCAACCAAGTATTAAAATTGTGTCTTCCAAGTAATTATTCAGAAAATTAATTCCTCAATTTATAAATAATTAAATAAAATAAAAGTATAGAAAATAAATAACACTACTTAAATAACTCAAAAAGATCGAAATATAGACAAAGCCTAGGGTTAATTACAGTCCTTCAATATATTTTTTAAAGATTAATCCTTTAATATTTAAATTCCTCATTTCTTATTATTGATCAAGATACTAATGTATTTACAAGCCTCTCTCAAGGCCAAGTAAGTAGATCTCAATTTATCAAATACATATATCTATATAATAATTGCAATAAATCTTGATTCATTAAGAACAAGTCTTATTGACCATATATGCCAATTAGGTATATCTCTATCCTAAGTTAGAACTTGTAAATTTTTCGATAATTATGTATCAAATTATCAAGGTCTAAATACAATGATACTGCTCTTGAGTTTATCAAAGTATTTCTAATTCAACCACAATATTGATTAGATATAATAAAGCATTAAGAACAAATAATTTGAATAATAAATAATTGAATTCAAATAAATATTAAAAAGATCCAACAATTAAGTACACTTATTGAGTTCAAGTAATAACCCTAGAAAATAAATTAGATTATAATAACAAGAAAATTATAACTAAAAAATAAAATAAACATGATACAACTAAAAGCAAACCAATATATATGTCAATTTGCAGTTGTTTGATACGCCAAAAATTCATCAATAATCTCTTGCTCCTCTCTTGATATTCTATCTCTAAATTATTCTAATTATATTCTACTTACTCTCTTGGCTCTAAAGAGCCCTAAGTAGTGTGTTCTTTTAGGTCTAACACAAGTAGACTTTATATTGGGATTAGTTGGAGTCTTATAGTTATATTTCTTCTTATTTTAGGAAAGTCACACCGCTGAGGTGAATATTGTTCACCATTATAGCACATCACTATTCACTACTGAGGGCGGTGGAACTATAGCATGATCACTGTTCGTGATACTGTAGCAATTTTGATATTTTTGTCTTGTTTCTCTTAGATTTTCATCTTTATTTACTCCATTGAGTTTAAACTTATAAAATAGCAATAAAGTACATAAAAAAAGGCTAAATAATCTTAATTTCAACAAACAAATATCATGCCTAATAAACTCCTACCACAGAAGCCGACCCTTAAATTTTGAAAAAAAGTGTTAATTAAAATGCCTACATAGGATTAATATCTAGTGTTTCATATCTCTCATTTCCCAAATCCAAGTGCATCTAGTTTGCTGATTAAAAACCTATCTCTTTTGTCTTATAAAACCTTTTAGGGACAAAATTAGTGAATGGACTATTTACTGCCAACCCTTCTTTAATGCCTCTAGAACATGCTAAAACCATGGAAGCTTTAGACAATAACCAAACATTATGTTACCCTTTAACACTAACCATATCAAATGTTTATGGAGGAGGCTTAATGTTGATATTAAATTCAAGGGTACTTCTATAATGTTAATCATCTGTTCTTATATCGACATCTTGTAAGTGAAGGATACAATAAATAATTGAATAAGATATATTTAAAAAAATTATTATAATGACAACTAATTTACCTTAAAAAAAAATTTATTCGAGATAGGTTAATGTTTAAAGAGGAGAAATAGGAGTCTACGAACCTCTAACCTCTTGTTTGAGTTTGCCAAGTTCATGTGTAAATGAATGCATCTTGTTTCATGAACCTTGATTCAATGAAAGCACTTAGAGGGAAAAACTCTTTAAAAATATCAAGCCTCAGATATTCAAATTGCTTCGTCATTTCATCATATATTACTTGTTAGACACGGTAAATTCAAATTTGTTAATGTGGATGCTAATTATTATCATTATGGAATTTAAATAACAAGTTACCTAAGATATGTGCAGTTGCAGAGCATCATGTGCCTCATCGATTGGCTCCAAGGTGGTTTTTGCATGCCTTGTCACTTGAAATTTTTTCTCTTCTTTCACTTCAAAATATGTGGAATCAAGTTTGGGGTTTGTCCAAATAACTGACCAAAAAAAGGATTACCTCAAAAATTCAAATCTATGAAAATAAAAAATAAAAAAACATTAATGTCAACATACTTATAAATTAATATATGTAAATTAAAACTAGAAAAATATAGTAGTATTTTTATACTACTTAAAATGCGTAAATTAAGCTACTCACATTATACCTCTCCTCATTCTTGCCGGGGTTAAGCAACTTCTTTATAATCTACTAGGCTAGTTGGCGAAGGCCAGGTTTAGAAAATTAAATAAGAATTTATATGCCACTGTACCCTAAGGGTACTTGATAAATTCGTCAAACTCATCTACCATAAATCTATGTGGGATCTTTCATAACAATACCCTTTAAGTAAAGTACTATAATGCCATTTTCTTTACGTCCTCGCCATCCATCTTATCGAAATACAAAATCATAAACTAATGATCCAACCCATACATATCCATGTTTATCTTCTTGTTGAATTTTTTTTTTCCTCAAGCATGTGCTTAACTTTCTCTTCAACACGATCTCATTTGAAAATGAACCAAAATGTGAACCTACTATTAAACCGAACTCCATCTGGCAGAATCAAATTCGTTGCTTGCATATGAGAATCATTTCTTGAATAGAAGATTGTGAAATTTGTGATCCAAAATTATGTTTATGATGTTGGTAATGTTTGGAACAAATTCGGGAGCATGTCGGAATTATTTTGGAGCCGAAAGCATGTGTGGAAGAGGTGGAATTCTAATGGAACAGTAGACAAAATGCAGAAGAAAACAGAGAAAAATTTCCAAGTGTGAGCGCCGCGGCATTGGGAAGCATTGGCCAATGCCTTGACCAATGCCGCGGCGCTGGTGGAAGCATTGAAACCAGTATGTCAATGCCGCGGCATTGATACTGTTACTGTTTACAATTCCAAAAATTACGAATTTAAGCTTTTCCTTTATATGTTTTGGGTATTTTAAACTTCATATAAATACTCCATTATGCCTAGGTTAAATCAGAACATGAGAAACACTCTCAAAACACATTATAACAAACCTTAGAGCTCCAAATTCAATTGTATCATTCTTTGATCTTGTAAGATCAATTCTCTAGTAATCAAACAAAGAATAAGAGAGACTTGGATCCTTGATCCACCGTGGACGTAAGCAATTTTCTGAACCACGTATTTTGTGTCTTGGTATGGTATATTTCTACTTTTCTCTACTGTCAATACTTAACTCTACAATTTAGCCTGTTGTTTTTGTTTGAATTATTTTACCTATTTCATTGCTTATATTCTCTACGTATTCCATTACGTGTTAAACTCTACAAAAATTAATGGTATGCACCTCTCAAATTAATACAATGTGTACAAGTTGTAAAGTGAAGGTTATGGACTGCTTATCAAAAAACTTTTCCACGTGCGTTTGTCTGAATATTATAGTAGACTTTTTGTTAACTTTAATTTTATCAAATGCATATAACTTTGAATACGAAGTTATTCTCCTTTAAAAATGATCTTTGGCTTTAATCTTAAAAACTTTAAACTCACTAGTCACCATTATACGCCTACTAGTGATAAGTAATGTACAAATTTATATAACAACAATAATAACAACAGTAATATTAATAAGTTAAAGTTAGTATTAAATGAAGATTGAATCACAGAGTGCCAAGTGGTCAAAGAACTCACCACCAAAAATACCTAACTAATTCACGCGATTTTGCTTGAGTATAGAATTGTGAGCAAAAATCAATTATAGGCGATTTATACCGTCGATCACAATTGTTGTGCCTAGTTGTACACTAATCAGCTTGTCTAGCAAAAGCACAAGCAGGCACGACCTATTTGCTTGACAAGCCTATCGAGCATTTTGGCCTTCAAAGGCTTCTTTACTTATTTACCCCTTTCCCAGATTTAAAGCGCCTTCATATTTTTAAGCAAGCCTTTGTTGTTGCCTTCTGCTGATATTTGGCTATAACATGATCATTCAGAGAAATAGTTTTCAAGTGTAAAGATATTTTTGCTAGCTCTATAGTTCTACATGCACTTTGTTAGCGTTATGGTCAAATATGCCATAGCATATATATATATATATATATAAATATGTATGTATGTATATATATATATGCCTTAAGAGTATGTAATTGACTATGTTTTTCATTTTTGAGTATTGTTTTTATATATGTATGTGATGAGAGCTCAATAGTACCTAACCTTTTTGTTGCATACTTTGATGCTTTTATTGAATGTACTTTCCCCTTAGTTTCCTATAGTTATGGCTACTTTATGAATTAAAAATCATTTCGAAGTGCAAGCTGTAATACCGCTTCCGATTTTCTGATGGAATAACTACATTCCTTGTTACTAGAGTTGGTTTGTCTAAGCTTTCAATGAGCTTTAGAAATATATGTATAGCCAGTTCACCGTGGTTGTATACCTATTATGGTCATCACTAGTACCATTGATTACTCTAATTTTCTATGGTCTTTGAGATGGGCAATGTTGTCCTAGCCATCCTAAGCTTATGAGCACCTCTCCAAAAAGGTATTTTCTAATGTGCTCCTTTATAAGGAATACTTCATAAAGGCATTTGTTTTCTTGAAAGGCTACTATAAGATTTCGTAGGCATCTTTGTGGAAACCTCTTCATCAAACGCATCATTTATGGGAACCACTTTCTGAGGGGAACTACGTCATGAAGGAAGTCATGCTCATGCCCAAGCTTCTATGGAACTACGTGGGCATCTTTTATAAGAACCACGCCTCATCTATGCTTTTGCACAGGCTTCTGCATGCCTAGATTCATGCACGAAACACATGGGATATTTTTTTATAAGAAATCTAGTCTGCGCCAGCTTCCATACAACTTACTTGGTATGGGCATCCCATGTGGAAAGTTTTCCACATAAGGCATTCCGTTCCTCGTGAGCTTCTATGTTGTTTTGTGTAGGCATCCATGTAGGACATTCTCCAAATGAGGCATCCAAAATAATGTGGTTTCATACAATTTACTCCATTTTGGGCATTTCATGTGGGACGTTCTCCACATTAGGCATCCGAATCATCACAGGCTTTCTTGTTCCTTTTAGATGGGTATCTTACTTGGAAAGCACTAAAGATGAAAACAAATTAATTTGGGATGGATATCTTTAAACTCATACCTTCACTCTCTTCAAAAATATAATACAAAATCCTTCCCATATTCTTTACAAGTTTGAAGTCCGATTACTAAACTCGCTGTAGTGAATATACAATCCTTACAAAAAATAATGAATTAACTACAAATTTTAAGCAAGTTGAAAAATTAATATGATAAAAAATATAAAGTCATAATGTTAATTTCAAATAAGACACATAAACATATTAATCAATATCATATCACAAGTTTAGTTCACAATTACAATAAGACGTAATAATACTAGTTCGATTAATATTTTAAAGAGCCTTAAAGGAATAAATAACTAATATAATAAAAAAAAAGAACGATTGAAAGAGATGAAAAAAATTATTTTTTAATTTAGGATTAGTACCAAAACGATGTTGTTTTGGTCCTTTTTTTTAAAAGTAAAAAAAAATTAAAATAAATAAATAAATATCTGTAGATACTTGCAATGAGTATTTGTGGATATTTTATCCAACTTACATCTATCCTAAATTTTTTATGAGTTTTAACTAGAGCTGACAATTTTTCACCCAACCCACGAGCCCGACACAAACACAATACAAAAAATGGAGGTTTGAGTGAAGAATTTTTTATCCATTTAATAAGCAAGTTATATTCAAGTAATTTATTTATTAAACGGGTCATGGTTGGATTTGGGGGTTTGACCCGCCGACCCGTTAATATCCCGTTTATAACCCATAAAATGTATTAAAAAATAGCAAATAAAAGTGAATAAAACCCTAAAATCTATTATTGTTGTCATCCAAGAGTTGTCGTTCGAGTTTTTAAATGAGCCCTCAGATTAGGGATGGTAATAGGGCGAAGGCAGGGAGGCCTTTCTCGTACCTTCCCCGTTTTTTATTTTAAGCCTCGTTCCTACCTCATTCTCCATAAAAATTTAACAAGGCAGGGATGGAGAATCGCCATGTAGAGAATGACTTTTTCATTCCTGCTCAATTTTCCATTTTTATTAATATTAAATATTAATTTATATTCACATATTTTAATAAAATAAAACAAATCTATTATGATAAAAAGGAATCAAACTAACAACCTAGAATAATGTAAATAATATATAAAATTTTAAGTGAATAATAAATAAAACAAAAAGTAAAAAAATTAAATAATATTTTAGTGCTTAATATCATCTTTCTGTTAATTATTTCATCTTCTCTTATTAAAAGTCATGAGATTAAGACTTCATTTCTAAAACTAAATAAACTACTTTTAATTTTTTATTAATTTATTTGAGATAATGTAATAAATAGTTTAATACAATTAAACTTACGAGAAATTAGATTAGAGTTTACCTCATCAATATCTTCAATAAGTGTGTGATATTGAATTTTTGTAAAAGAACTTGAATATAAACTTGATAATAAAAATAAACCATTTAGGAACTAGTTGGTTAAAATCAAATATAATTAAAATTAAAATTTTTATAAATAATACATAATTATATTATATACCTTTAATTTCATCCTATAACCAATCATGAGTAAACATCAAAACTTCTAATATCTTTGGATGTAATCTATTATAATGAGGACTTATAAATTTATCAATTGTACTAAATGTAGAGTCAAATTCTATCAAAATTGATTTTATTGTAATTTTAAATTTTTTTACTCGAGACGAGAGAGCAAGTTTGATAAGAGGACAAAGAGAGCAACTGAACAAGTTTGATAAGAGGACAAAGAGAGCAACTGAACAAGTTTGATGAGAGTCTAAGAGAATAAATTAATGACAGCTAACAGCTTAACTTAAATAAAGCCTTTAATACTAGATTTTAGGTTTTTTTTTCAAATATTTTTAGTTTTTATTAATAAAATTATATTATTAAAATATTTCCTAGTAACCTAGTTAAATACAAATTATAAAATAAAAAAATTGACAAACTAAATAATTATATATTAAAATTATATTTAATATATTCATATAAAATAGAGCACGAGGCGAGGATGGACTGGGGAGGTTTAATTCCATCTCAGCCCCATTATTAATTTAGGGAATAATTTTTTTACATGCTCTACTTTAATTTTACAAAAATTACCCCATCCGCACTCCATTTGAGGTGGAGCCCCACAAGGCCTAAACCTATAGGGCATTTTGCTATCCTTACCTCAGATTTCTTGTTGCCATCTAAACACAAGGTGAGTGGCAGATAAAAAAATCCCATTCTATTCTGTATTGTTTAATTTTCAGTTTTTGCATTCTATTGTTGTTGTCTAAATATGTTAGGTCGGGTTTTACCATTCTAGTTCTAGTTTCTGGCAAAAGAAACATCTTATTTGCAATGCTAATTACTATAAGGCAACAAGTTAATAGGATGGTAAATCGATTTTGGCATCACTTTCGGAATATAAATTCCATTTTGAATTATCATCCAAATCTCTTATTTGATAAGAATATAATTTAATTTTCGCTACTTCGTAGTTTATAATCATCAGTTCACATGTTGTAGAGTAAGGTTGGGCACAGTTCGAATTGGTTCATTTTTCTTTAAAATCGAACCGAACTGGTTCAATTTAATTTTTTGAATAAGTAAAACTGAAGTATTTATTTGAAATGGAAAAAATTGAACTGATTTTTTCTAGTTCGATTTTTCTAATTTTTTTGCTATTTGTATTTTTTTTTTTTGTTCTCAAATCACCTCTAACATTTGACAGCAAATTGAGTACTTATTTTTGGGCAAAACATTAACAGGCTTGATTATAAGTTGAATTCTAATAACCTCCGGCCAAAATATACTGGTGACAAAAAACACCAATTAGCACTTGTAATCAAGAGGTGATTTGAGAACACTAGGGTAAAATATGCACTAATTCATGTCTCTTTATTTGCTTATTTTAATATCAACTTAAAAGTACATTTAGGAATCAACATATTTTAATGAGTCTTTGAATATTAAAAGACAATCAATTGATCAAATACCAGTTAACACTATTTAATAATTAAACATGTATAATTCGAACTTTAACAAAGTGAGGCAAAAATAAACTCAAAAAAGCCCTAGCAGCCGAAAAAGAAAAGTGCTCCCAAGTCCTCAAGCCGCGGCCGCCAGACCCTCTGGAGAGAGGCTAACGGCCTCTCTCCGGAGGCCTTTTCTTTTCCCTCCTCTGTGTCTAGCATGCACCGATATCCTTCTCCTTTTCGGTTTTGTGTGCTGTTTTCAGGTGTTGGCATGGACTCTGGCCGGCGTGCTCCTGCGTGTGGTGCGTGGCCGTCGGCTGTCGCAGAACCTCTGTTTCTGTGGTGTTTTCTTGTTTCTGTTTCAGGTGGAGGCTAGCACCTCGGCCGGCGAGCTCCTGCTCGACGTTCGTGATCCCCCGTCCTCTACAGATGCACCGCCCCTTCTTACCACTCGGCGACATTGCCGTCTGCCTATCTTGCCTCACCTCCGACCATCTTTCCCCCCCCTGCCGCGCCGACCACCGTCAGACTTCCAGCCATTGCCTCAGTGCTGCCTTGCTCCCACAGCCTGCTCCTCACCTTTCGGGCTGTTGCATTTCCGGCGGCTTGCATCACCGTCGCCTGGAGCTTCCGGCCTTTTTTGAAGTGTCAGTGCGCCGTGGTCACCACTGTTCAGCAGAGATCACCATTTCCGGCCGGCGCCTATCCGGAGTACGTCGTCGGCCACCAGTGTTTTGTCGCGACTTCTTCGTTTCTCGGGTGTTCCTGTCGTTCGGGCATACTACATGATGTAGGTAACCCTCCGGCCATCTCTCAGAACGCTCTACCTTGCCAAGCATTCATCGCTCTCAACAGCTCTGCTCAGTCCGATCTCAGTCCGATGGTGCTCTGCTCGGTAGTTTATTATCATGGTCCGAATTATGTGGTTTGCTTGTTCATTGTGGTTTATGTATGTTGTTGGTTTGACTTAGTTTGCTTTTTATTTATGCGGTAATAATTTCTCCCTTTTTTAAGGGATCTGTATTTCTCTCCTACGGAGGTCTGTATTTTCCTCCTACGGAGGTCTGTATTTTCCTCCTATGGAGGTCAGAATTTCCCTTTCTACGGAAAGGTCGGTCTTCCCTTTCTTTAGAAAGGTCTATTTTCTCTTTCTTCTGAAAGAGTCCTCTCCTTACCCACTATGGGTATGACGGCCTTCTTCTTTGTAAGAGGCTTGAATCAGATGCTCTCAAAATGTATTTATCTTTCTCTGTTGTTTCTTTGATATGTTTATCAAAGAAATCTGATGTAATATCTTGACGATATTAATGATATGATATCATTTCACTCAAAAAAAAAAAAATTAAACATGTATAAAAAGACAAAATAGTGTCATATTTTAGGAAATATTCCTATTTAAAAGTAGAAAAAACGAGGGGAATTCTCTTCACTTGCCTGAATTTAAGGTTCTTGAACTTGGATTAAACATAGCCCCTTCACAATTTTCAATTATATATAAACTATGTTAAGCTTTAGTGACTAATGACCAGCAGTTTGAGAGATACAAGCAGTTGAGCAGTCGTGAGTGCCAGCAGACGAAAAAGAAGAAATGGACGGTAGACTGGCACAATGTTGGCAATAAACCAGCAGCAATGCAGCATTGACAACAGACCAGCAGCAGTGTGGCGTAGACAACAGACCAACAGGTAGCAGCAATATGGTGTTGGCAACAAACTAGCAGGCAGCAGCAGTAGTAGTCTGTGGATGATGCAGACTCGGTAGGCAAATCGACGGCAGCACCGGAGTAGGCTAGGCTTTTCCCTTATTTTACCGACGTGAGTTTGGTTTGAGAGAAAACTTAGGTTTAGCAACTTAATTTTTTTAATTTTTCCATTTTATATTTTGAATTTAGTAAGGGATCTGTGTGTAAGTTTATTTTTTCAAATCATTAACTATTGCCACATGACAAGTTAAGTTAAATTTTAAAAAAAAATCCAATTTTTTTGTTCGGTTTTTATTTGGAGAAAATCGAACTGGACCGATTGGTTTTTCCAAATAAAAATTGACCAATTTTTATAGATACAAAATAACTGAACCAAATCAGTCGGTTTAGACTGATTTGGTTCGGTTTGATTTTTTAGTTTTTGGTTTAAATTGCCTACCCCTACAATAAAGAATAGATTCGAAACTGTGAGGAGAATAGAAGTTTGTTGCAATCTCCAATTTTATATATATTTGTTTCTTTTTTCAAGAATACCAATTTTACTTAATAATAATATCACTTTGGCAATATTAATCAAACAAGTATTTGCCTTCCTAAATTATATTGTCGCTACAAGTCTCAATTCTTAACTCGCTCCTCTAATTTCTCTCTCTATATTTTTTTCTATAAACCCTAGCAAAACTAGTAGCTGTACCTCTCCGGTTGACTCTCCTCCTCTTCTTTCCCCCAATCTTTATTTTAAGCTTTATCTTCTCTTTTTTGTCTTTTTTTTTTGTTTTCTAGCAGTGCCACCAGCCTCCAATAATGTCAGGGGCCCTCAACTGGCAGTTCTATCTCAAAAACCATCGAGCCTTCTCTAAACTATCGTCATCCTTCTCCGAGTAGCCACCATCCATTCTCCGCCACTTTCTAGTGGCTGTAATTCTAGCCTGAATTTTTTGGACTCCACCGAGTCTCCTTGGAGATTGACTGAGTCAATAGTGCCTCCCTAATGTTTCCAACTTAGATTTGCCTAAGATCTTTCTATTCCTTGCCGGTTTCAAACTACTCACCGTCGTCTGGCCTTAATCCTTGTAGATCCAGACTTTGTATCCTATTTTCAGCTACCGTTGACTCTCGTTTACTATAGTTTCTCAATGTTGACAGTGTGCTTATTCTTGGGTGGCCTGTTGATTAAATTAAGTTTGGTTTGAGTTCAATGATGTAATAAGGGTAGGGTAATTTTTTAACTTAGGTTTATTTGTACTTTTCTCCAACTTGAAGTAGATATCCTCATTTGTGAGGTTGTAAAATACCTCTTGCGTGAGGATCTTTCCATTTGTATTACAGGTAGTGATCTCAATATAGGATAATCCCTTTTTGGGGTATTGTCTGTATCCCGCTATTTGAAAAGTAGATTCGGGCGAGCCACAAAAAACTTATTTAATTCTTATGAAACATCCTAATAATTGTTTAATGTATATCGGCGGACCTACATTATAATATTATAAATTTATTTATAATATTATATATGAACTTTAAAAAAAAAACACACATTATAGTTTCCAAAGCTTAAAACCCTTACTTATTCCTGTTGGCTATCTGCTAACCTAAAGATTCAAATATAAAATAAAGCAAACTAAGATGAAAGCGAGAATATCACAATCAATACAGGTTTATAGTGGTTTGGCTAAATTAGCCTACATCCACTTTGAGCTCCCCTAATGGAACTCTCTCTGCACTATGAACTAAAGAAATACAAGGTTGAAGTAACTGTTACAATATAGCCCTTAGAACACTCAAGCTTCTATCACTTCTACCCAGAAACCCACAGACCAGAGCAAACCCAGCAGAAGAAGAAGAATAGTGATCGCCTAGAATATTCGAGAGAGACTAAACGAAGACCTAATACCCACACTCCCCTAAAGCTGTTACATTTATATATATACATGTACTGAAACGATGGCATATTTTTCTTCCTAAAATGGCGTCATTTTAAACCCGTAACATTAATTACTTAAAACGACACAATATTGACTTAAGGACTGACAATTATCAAACAAGCCCTTCAACTTCTTAGTTGCTCATTATAAGACCACACTATATCAATTCCTTTTCTTATAAATACACTTACAATAATTAATTAATAAGTTAAAAGTTTCCCATTTATTTGTTTAAAAACAAATTAGTTCAAAATCTCTTGTTTGGAATTTTCCTGTATTGGGACATTGTAGCTCCATTTGAGTTTAAACAAGCTAAAAATGTTAATATATTCATCAAATTAATCATATACAAATCATATTTTATATATTAAATTCCCAAGAATGGTTGGTTATAGCTTGTAATTTTCTTCCGAAATAATTAGTATTGTCGATTGTTGTATCCACCTTTTTGTTTTTATTTGTTTTTCAACTAGATACACTTTTTCTTTTCTAATCACTTTCTTCGTGTGACAAATACAGTTGGGATCATTTTATAATCTGTAAGGAAAAATAGAAAGCATGCATGTACTTACCTTTTTTTGTTTCCTTTTTCATTGAAAAAAGTTTGACAACATAGCATAAGATATCAAATAATTCAGTTTTATAAGGTAACATCACATTGTAATCTGACACTTCAATTTTATTCACAAGAAATGATATGATTATGTTATGATAAAAAGGGCCGGTAGAATAGGTGGTTTCTTCCGCGAGAATGAATTTGATATGCTTTTTGGTAATGCACTTGTTTAGCATCTTTCAACAATAATTGAATAGCTATTTAGTGCTTGGACCTACTGTCAAAGATGTGTAAATTAAGAGTATACAATTCGATAAATGATAATAAATTTCTATAATTTTATTAATGTGTATGTGTTAAATTAATTCGAATGGTGTTGATGTTGATGGAGAAATGGATCTAAATCCAATGGACAATTTGGTGGACAACCTAGAAAGTTTCTTATATGGACGTCCAATAAATTTGGATGAATTGGAAGATGAGGAAGAAGAAACAAGAGAAGAAGAAGAAGCGTTACAATAGTTGAAGCGTTACAATAGTTGAGCCAACTCAAACTACTTGGACTAAGCCAACTCAAACTACTTGGACTAAGCCAACTCAAACTACTTAGACTAAGCCAAGCATAACTAGTACTACCTAAAAATGCAGGAGGAAGCCAACATCTGAAGTATGAGAGGTTTTTGTTTAATTGCCAAATAATGCGTTTCCGGATGGCTAGTTAAGAGTCAAGTGCAAATTGTGTGGAGTAATGTACATGTGTAAGAGCAGATATGGGACGAGTAATATGAAAAGACATTTAGACGCTTGTCCTGGTTTGAAATCTACACGTCAATGCGATCCTCGTTAAGTGTTCTTAAGTCACAACGAAAGTTCAATGTCAGTACGTTGTACTGACTTTGATTCAAATGTTTTCCGTGAGATAGTGTTCATGTCAATTATCTAGCATAAACAATAAGGTTGTATGAGGACTTAGGAGTATTTGCATCCTTCAGTAACTACAGTCGCTAGAAATGCAATGAAAGCATATATAATAAGGTTGTATGAGGGGGAAAAGAAAAAGATAAAAGCTATGTTAGCAGAGAGTCCGGGAAGGATTTATTTGACGTTTGATCTATGAACTTCTATAATCACTGGTGGGCACTTGAGTTTGACTGCACGCTTTATTGACAAGAATTGGATTTTATAGAAGATGTTGTTGATTTTTAGCTTAATGTCGCCTCTCTACAATGGAGTTCTTTGGCTGAAAGGATACTATCTTTGTTGTGTGTTGGGGTATTGAGAAAAAAAAAATTCTTAATAACATTGGATAATGTTTTTGCGAATGATTAGTTGTGTTGATATGTTAGAGATCTCGGTTGAGAATTAGGCAAGCACTACTGTATGGAGAATTCTTTCATATTTGCTGTTGTGCTAATATTATAAATTTGATTGTTCAAAATATGTTGAGAGCAAATAATGGAGAAAATTACAAAATTTGTGAAAATGTGAAATACTTAAACGGATCACAAGTGAGAAGGTAAAGGTTTTTGCAATGTGCGAAACAAATACCTTTAGATGATAAAAGATAGTTGAGGCAAGATATTCTCACAAGATGAAATTCCACTTATCTAATGCTTGACGGTACATTATACTACGGAAGTGCTTTTTATCACTTGTATTTAGTTAACTCTAATTACTAAGCATTGTCCTTTAGAAGATAGTGGGAAAAATTAGAGCGCATTAGCAACGTTTTGGCATTTTTTATGAGATTACTTATGTGTTCTCGAGATTAAAGTATCCCACTGCAAATTTGTACTTCCCTAAGGTGTTCGCAGCTTGTTGGGGAATTTACAAAGAAATTACAAGAAAAATTTCAAGAAAAATTTCAAATAATTTCTTTCTTCCTAGAAGTACGTAGACAATCAGGCTGAGGCGCGGATATCTCGCTCTCTTTAAGGAGATTCAAGCCCACTAGTGCAGTAGTCTATCTCTTGACTTGTCCCTTCCAGGATACAACAGCCCAACTGAAACGTTGTATGACTCACACCTATCTGCACAAGGAGATGAGACCAAAGCTACACAACACGAACACCTTTCTTTGGCCAATAAAAGAGCACAAGAGAATTGGAAATTAATCAGAAAAGATGGGGGGAGACTTATATAGATGTATATGTACACCTAATTAATAAATACTAATCAATTAATCTTCCAAGTAAGAAGATGAAAGATGAGAAGACTTCAAATTAATAGAAAGATGAAAGATGAAAAGACTCCAAATTAATCTTCCATTAAAAACATACTAATCAATTAATCTTCCAAGTAAGAAGATGAAAGATGAGAAGACTTCAAATTAATAGGAAGATGAAAGATGAAAATACTCCAAATTAATCTTCCACTAAAAACAACAATTAATATTGAAAATGTACCAACACAGCTTATGTAACTCTAATTGAGTAATCGAGTAGTGATGATGAGTATACACAAGAAATGGGAAGAAAGATATTGGAGAATTATTGAACTATTGGTCTGACTTCTGCACTATATTAGCTATAGCTATAATCTTGGATTCTCGTTACAAGATGCAGTTTATTGAGTGGCAATACAAAAAGATTTATAGTTATGATTCTAGTGAGTTGAAGAATGTTGAAGATAAATTATATTTTATTTAATGAATATATGCTTAATTCAATTGTAATTTCTTCTATGACCACAACATTCATGCAAGTTTATGGTGCGGGTTTAAGTCAGACACACGATTCCAAAGGTAAAGGAAAATTGGATTAGGTAAATTTTAAAGTATAATCATATTTATTATTATTGATTTATTATAAAATTATTTTTTTCTTATTTATTTATTTTAATTATAGAAATTTGATAATGAAACTATGGATGTTAGTAACTTTGCCCAAAAGTGAGAACTTTATTTAGATAAGTCATGAACCATAGGAGTGTTGATTTGAATAATTTAACCTTTTAGAAAAGCAATCAATTTTATTATCTTGATCTCTCCTCTATGGCAAAGAATTAGTATTCTAAGAGTCGGGACCTGGTCTGAAATGGGACAAAGACTTGTAAATATATTAGTAATGACATAGTTATAAGGAGTTGCAAATGGTGTTAAAAAATATCATTATACATTATGTTCTCGAACACATCATTTCTGAACTATGGTTACCGACATTGGTCGATCAATATACCTTCTAAATCAGTGTGTATCTATATATGAATTATCCAAACGGTTAGTCTTAATAGATCGTGGGATTAGTGAAAGCTCGTATAGGGATATAGGTATTCAGTGAGAACTGGATACAGAACAGACTCACAAGAATCTCTAATAGATATCCTATAGAGACATTAATAGAGAGTCTTTTTGAGTTGAGTAGTATTCGTGGTCTTTTGACCTGAGCGCTATGGTGGGCTTGTAAGTGATCTACTATGCTTTAATTCTATGTATGTCAGAGACCTTTTATGGTATGACCTCTAGGTGTCGTTGGGTATGACCCGATGTTCATGGAGTTGGATATGCATAGATATGAGATTCGTCAACTCATATGGGTGAGTTGTATAGCCATATATTCCAAGATTGTATTTTAAAAATTCTTATGGTCATATGTGAAAACCCCGAAGAAGAATTTTTCATAGAGTTAAATAATATCACAGAGGAGTTTGCGAGTTTACAAAAATACAAATCTAAGAATAAGTTCATGATCAAGCACTTAAAGATTTGACAATGATGATCAATATCTCTGTTTTTCTAGGGTATAGATAATGGAATAATTATATGTATATAGGTGACCTAAAGTTGTATGGTTCAATGCGTCATTCTGTAATATTCATAACGTGTGTGTGGGGCATCGTTCACAACATTATGAAAGATTTTTGTAAGACAAACGAGTGTGAACCTAAGGAGTCTCACAGTATAAAGTGTACTCGTTGAACATTGGGTTAATAGACCGGGTCAAACAGTTTGATTCAGAACAATTTCAAAAAATAGAATTTGTTTCAGGATCTCTTGAAAAATATACGTGTCAAGGTTCAAGTGTTAAACATATATTTTATTAGTTAAAGTGGTTAATTATGCGAATTTGACACATGACACCATGCATCGCAATTTGTGTAACAAACGACATCATACATGAAAAAGGATGTGACAAATGTCACCCATACAAATGGTTTACATGGCTTAAAGGGTGAGTATTTCCAAATTTCTTAGTGTAACAAACTTTAATTTAGTATATGTTTGTTAAATAGGAAATTATATTTCAATTTCATTGTGCATTGTATGTATGACAAGTAATTTAATATTCAATGAACATATTAACATGCATGCATCTTCGTATGCTCTCTTTTAATTCTAATATCAATAAGTGCATCTGAATTCATGTCTTTAGTATTTCTCTTATTTATTACATATATCTACTATTTAGGTATAATACCCTCACCTATTTTGACTAAGAAACTGAAAGTGAAAGAAACCTAAAAAATAAAAGAAATAGAGGAAAGTAAGGAAGAACAAATGTAGAAATAAAAATAACTTTTGAAATGAAGGAGGCTAAATAAGAACAAAAGTATCCATCAAAGAAGATCTTTCTCCTTCCCTGTAATACTCTAATCGCCTTATAAATTGGTTATTTATAAACAAGTCATGAAAGATATAACGAATATATTTTGTCTCCACATTGGATTAAGAATAGGATAAGAGGGATTAAAACTGCTAATTTATACAGGAACATTGAATTGACCCAACCAGCAACCAAAGTTATATGCATTATATGAACATAAATCAAATAACCATGATCATTCAATACAACTGTATGAACATGATACTAAGACATACCATGGGACTACCTTTTATATTAATAAAAAAATTATACACCATGTAACTTTATTACATTAAAAAAAACAATGCTATATTCCCTTTTTTCAGTGGATTATCTCTAAAATAAATTATTAAAATTTGTTCTATTATTTTAGTTATACATTTTTATTAATAATGGGAGAGTTTGATTTGCAGGAAAAAAATGTCAAGGAGTAACCATTTAGATTATAACTCAAATAATCGTAATCAAAGATGTTTTCTTGTTTCTCATTCATTTTTTGAATAAATTGATGAACTAAAAGGCTTCCTTTCATTTCTAGCCCTTGAAGTGAGTTTGACATCCTTAGTTATTCTCATCTCCAAGATGAAGACTAAAAGGTATTTAATTTTATTTTAAAATAAGGGAATGAAGATGAAAAGGCATTAGCCCTACAAAAGGAGGAGTTCTTGCATTCTAAATATTCCCTTTAATTATTCTTTTTGTATCCAATCTATAAAAAAATAATTTGCTTTTTGATCTTTAAATAATCAATGGTTCCAATTCTATTCAACTGGAATATGGATTTATCTCTTTTATGATGCTTAAATAAAATCCTAGTAAAATTAAATTTTATTTAAATGCAAACGATTAAAGTGTTTTAATGGTTTTTTTATTGATATATAATAATCACTACTACAAAAAAATATTGCACCCTTAATTGTGAAATATTGATTACTTGTTGAAACTTATTAATTATGTGAAATTAGGATACATCAAATTCATGAGTCAAAGAGCTTTATAAAACGTTCTTGGTGGAAAAAAATTGTGAATGAAAGATTCCACTAAATTGAATTAGGTCCATAAATCTAAGAAATAGTGAGAATTCTTGATCTCTCTCAATTCAAAAATTTAGAATTTAAATTGATATCCTTTTATTGATTTCTCCTATATTGCATTAATTTATCATAAAGCTTTTATTTTAATTGAAATTTAGTTATTCACCACATACGAAGATCCCCACTAAGCATCCATTACAGAATAGTTATAATGCCTAACTCATAATTAGCAAATTTGTATATTCAATTCCTACTTGATGCTTACTAATAAGAAGGACATGGGGGCATAAAAAGGAAAAGATGAATGTGGTTTCTCTCAGTTGTGGCATAGTAGGCCCTTTGCAGAAGGCCCACATGACAGGTTATTAGCTTAATGGTAAAGCGTAGCCCTAATAATTATGTTGTTATGCCTAGGTTGTGAGGGCTCTTAGCCATATGGATACTTCAATATGTTCGTCCTGAGATGTGGATCATCTAAGGCACATTAGTATGGCATACTTCTCTTATTCAAATCAGGGATTTGAAAATAAACTCATCATCAAAAAGATAGATAGGGCGATTCAGGTGAGATCTAATATAGATCTCAACTTTTTATTCACTCGTGGGATGCTTAGCAGGGTTCCTCATATATGATGAATAACCAAATTCTAATCTAAATGAAATCTTCAAGATAAATTAATCCAATTTATGAGGAATCAATGAAAATACATCAATTTAAATCATGGGCTTTCAAATTGAGATATATATTAAGAGAGATAAAGAATTCTCATTATTTTTTAGATTCATTGACCTAATTCAATTTAGTAGGATCTTTTATTTACATTTTTTCTTACTAATATATTTATGTTAATGTATTTTCAAATAATACGGAAGGAAGACATTTCTAGCCTTTTATAAATCCTTTATCTTCTTGCTTGGTGGAGGAATAATAATATTTCATTGTTATAAATATGGATTATTAGCAAAAAATAAGACAGGTATTTGAAAATTTTCTCTCAAATCCATAATATTATTTGACATGAATGAAAAGTTTAAGGAAATTCTCTAAAAAGAAAATGGATCATGGGAATATGTGACTTAAGCTATTGATTGGGCTATGTATAAATATATCTTTAATACGCTACATTGGAATTCATTACCAAATGTCTTTATTCCAAGCGCGCGATTTCAATCTTTTAAATCCTCGAACCATTAAAAAATTTGGAATAATAGCATGAATACAATATTGTTAGCTATTATTAATGAAGGTAATAGCAAATATTTTCTAAAAAATTGATTGGATTACTAAAACAAATTTGTGTTACTTGAGAAGAAAAATACTAAAAAAAATAGGCTTTCTACATATACATCATACAAAAAATAATTTTTATCAACTGTAGCAAAAAAATAAACTTTATAAAAAGTTGAAATATAAAGAAATCAATATGCCTAAATAGTTTATTCTATGGTTAAAAATCTAATTGGTAGAAGAAGCACTATAAAAACCAACTCGCAAGGTTTGGAGACGATGTTGATCCAATAAGATATCCTTATTTATGTCATGATATGAGATAAAATTAAGGAATCTACTTATGTAATAAAATCGATCTCTTAAGATATTGAGCAATATTTTTCGATGATTCTAATAAATTCTTATATGAAACCGAAATAGATACTTTTTAGAAATTCTAACCATAGTGAAAATGCCATATGCTTATATGTTATTCTTTTGGTGGTGGGGAAAAAGATTAAATGAAAGTTAATTATTTTATTATTTTTTACTTTTTAATCATGCTCGTGGAATTAATCTCTTTGGGTTAACCTGCAAAAAAAAAAAAAAGATAAGGCTAGATTTATAAGAAATCCTAGATTAAAAATCAATATAGCAGGTTAGTGGTCGAGTTCTTGATCAATATTGAATTGCACTTAAGCCAAGTATAGTTGAAACTTTAGTTTGCACGAGATTAGCTCCTCGGAGAGAAAGGTAGTATTTTATATTGCTTATACTTTTTCTTAGTATAAATTTTATTTTTATTTATTACATATTTACATGTTCTAGTATGGATCATTTTAGCGTCTATTTATTTTTTTATGTGCCATCTTGATCTCTAAAATTTGGAGTTTATTATTTTATTTATTATGACTAATCAAATGATATATGAATTTTTTTAATGATTATAGCAAATAAAAATATAAAATGGGAGAGTTGGCTGAAAATATAATCAAGTTATCAATCAATAATCCTCCATTCACAAAAACTGGCACATTAATCCATCAATAAAAGTATGATAGGTTTGATCAGTTGTAATTTTGTTTTTCATTTATTAAATGTTAATATAAATTTTTATATTTCTATTTTTTTTTCCTTATCTTCAACTTGTTTTGAAATTTGCAAGATTTTTTTTTTCTACTCTTGGCTTCCAAGTTCCATGGATTATGAATATTGCTAAGTGTGTTTTGGAAGAATAAAATTTGTAATAGTTAGAAAAATGAACTTTTAAAACTAAGTTTGGACTTTTACGTATTTAATATAGACTATGTCTAAGGATTTTAAGTTTGGATTTTTATCATTTTATTCCATATATTAATATTTAATAGGGACTCTATTTTATATTATTTATAAGTTTTTAATTAATTATTTCAATTAGTTTTATTTTTAATATTTTGATTAAATTTAGGTAAAATGGATTGCTAGTTACTAGCTTGCAAATTAGGTTAATGGGTTAAAAATATGTTAAACAAGTTGCAGGTCTTTAACAGGTCACAAGTCATGAATGGGTTATAGGTTATTAACGGGTTATATGGTCTGCCACCCGAATATAGCCCGTTTAATAAGTGGGCCATATTTGGTGACCCATTTATTAAGTTGGTCGTGTTCGGGCAAGAGAATTAAACAAATTAATTGCCGAGCCGTTGACCCATTTTTTCACCTATATTTCTAACCTTGTATACTAAACACATTCCATATTTGCTTTAAACCTTATTAAATCTTTTTTATTATATTTTATATTTGGGTATAATTCTAATTGAGTACTAACATATGCAAATCACTTTTCCATCCTTAAGAACCATTCTATATAAGGTATTCGATTCAACATAACCTTCCAAACAACTTCTTTTGTATAGGTATTTCCCTTGTGAGTTTATTTAGTATAACAAAAAATTGCACATAGCTTGTTTAGTATAAGAATCTCACTTAGGTATAATTCCAAGTGATGTATCTTGTATGAAGTAGACTTTAATAGTTGAAGTATATGTGAGCATCTCACTTAGATATAGCTCTAAGTGAGGTATCTAGTACAACATGGACTTCCACATTTAAAGTATGTGTGGGCATGTAATATGAATTTTTCCATATAGGTATCCAAATTTATTTGGGTATCCCATATAAAAAAAGGTATGCATGAGCATGAAGTGTTTTGCAATCACTTAGAGGATAGGATTAGCTTTTATTACTATCTACAAATGAAAGGCTTCCATAAAGTATTTTTTTCTTCCTATGTGCACATGTCTTACTTATTTGTTTAGACTTAAAAACTTATTTGTAATAATACATCAACCACTTTTGTTGACGGGGTTATGAAGTATCTACCCTTTTATTATAGTAAGCTAGAATAATGCTTTATGGCCTTCCCATTATAGTGCAAATTTAAAGTGTGGAGCCATATTTTTCTTGATGTGTTTAGCTAGCCTTAGCACAAACTTACCCATATTAATTCGCTTATCCTTTAGGATTTTTATGTATGCTTCAACTGTTCTATTTTGGTATAGTGCTTTTCACCTCTAAATGTCTGAATATTCATATCTGAGTCTCAAGTCATAGGAATTTCTAAAAAATCTTATAAGGAATCCACTCCTTACAGTAGGTAAAAAAAGCTCCACTAGTTTTATGGCTTCTATTTTATACACAAAGAAGTATCATGAGCAATCAATGGTTTCTCTTGGTGAAGTTTTGTAAGCTTAAAATGTATACTTCAACCTGCAAAGAATTCATGCACTATTTTACCCATAAGTTTAAAGTGAATTTTATTGGTAGCCTCAATTAGTTATTGCCTTAGGGATAATAATACAATGAGGAGTGCTTGTGCTTTATCTCATAGCATCCCAAGGTGAATTCAACTTGCTTATTAATAATGGATGCCATTGTCACTTATGATTTTGTATGGTATTTCAAAATGACAAATTATATTTTCTTGTAAGAAATATAATATGACTACCTTAATTGTCTTTCTCATTTGGATTAACTTGACTTATTTGGAAAAGTAATATGCTAGTTTCTTGTCATATACTTTTGTTGATATATGAATTGAGCCGACTAGATTCAACCTTCAAGTGTGGAGCGACTAAGGTTTAGTTATGTCTTGTAGAATTATAGAGTGTTAATGTTTTAAATTGCTGTGGACCTTACAGTTGTGACATTTTTTGACAAGTTCTTTGGCATCATTCTGCATGTCAAGGAAAACGTAGCCAAGTTCAAGCAAGTGGTAATATAACTTTCACTTGTTTTAATATTCACCACACACTTTAGTATAGGTTTCATGTAATACCTTTTGTGTTTACATGAAATCCTAACGTCTCAAACATCTATTTTAAGGCTTTCTATAGAAGAGGATTCTACTTTTGATGGAGTACCACTTAGTGTTTTACTTAAGCTTGTAAGTATCTTTGGGTTTGGAAGGCATTGTTGATGTGATATTTTTATATCTTATAATTAAGTGCAAATATACATTATCGTATGCAAGTAATAAAGGGACTTAATAAGTCGAATGTCGAACCCACAGGGATAATTTTTACTTTTTAACTAAATACTAAAATTATGTCTTTCTAATAATTATTCAAAAAACTAAAAATCTAAGAATGAATGTAGAAAATATAAAAACAATGACACAATGTAAAGAGAATTAGGTGATAACAATATAAAGAAAACCTAGGGTCAATACTATCCCTTAATACGCGTTCTAATGATTAATCCTTTAATATTTAATTCCCTTAGTCTTTGTTATTGATTAAGACACTATTGTATTCACAAGCCTCTTCCAATGTCATAGAAGTATACCTTAATTTATCAAATACCTATATTCCTATGGTACTGGTAATAAATTAAGATTCATTAAGATTAAGTCTTATTGATTATACATGCCAATTAGGTATATTCATATTCTAAATTGAAACTTGCATATGCAACATTGAATGTTACTCTACAATCATGCATCAAATTACCTATGTCTAAATATCATGATTCCTCTTCCGAGTTTATAAAACATATTACCAATTCATTCACCATATATTGGCTAGATATATTGAAGCATTAAGAACAAGTAATTTGAATAACAAAAAACTAAGTTTATTAAATATTCAAAAGATAATGCAATTAAGCGCACATATAAAGTTCAAGCATTAACCCTAGAAAGAAAATTCAGTTCATGGCTACAAGAGAACAACAGTAAAAATAATAAGAAATCATAATACAATTAATAGTAAATCGAGACATCGAATTGCTCTTAATTGTGCTGCCTAAGATACTCTCGATGCCGAAGAACGCCTTGAATCTCTCTCTATGGCTGCTTCAATTAATCTTTAATTCCTCTCTCATACTTGTGCTTTGTATTCTTAATGTTCTCGGATTGCTCTTGTGTTCTTTTTAAAGTTTGGGGACGAGTAGCCTCTTAGAAAGATTGATATGAGCTTGAAAATCTCAAGTAAGACTCGCACTACCGCTGAGGCGCTATGATTCTATTGCTGGGGCACTGGGTATAAATGGCCTTACCACTGAAGCAATAAGATATTGGCGCTGGAGCACTGGCGTAATGTCAATATGGCACTGAGGCACTGACCTATCGCTTGCGCGATAACGATATGGTGCTAGGGCGCTAGTTGCTACTTAAACAGGTCGTCTTTTCTGATTTTCTTATTTTGATAACTGTTCCAACATTGGAGTGAAAATCCTTGTGGCACTAGACGGAAAATCCTTGTGGCGCTAGACTGAAAATCCTTGTGGCGCTGGGGCAATAGGTCCATATTTTAAAATTTTTACATTTTCGTTCAAGTCCCTATAAATAACAATAATGAACATAAATAGCCATCTATTCTCATAAAATAATAAAATATCAAAATAAAAACATGAGAAAATATATGACAAATATGCCCTTATTAAATTCTCCCAAACTTAAACGCTTACTTGTCCTCAAACAGTAAAATCAAACCAAGAGAGAGAAATAAAGGGTTATACTTGACTCAAATAACAAATAAAGAAAATAAAACAAAATATGCTAGATTAGTAAGATGATCAAATTCATTGTCTCAAAGGCTGATGAAATGGCATAAATCTTTAAGGTAGATAAATAACTATTAACAATTCTAATTATCTTCATTTAGTTCCTCATTCTTCCTAATAGAAAATCACCATGTATGTATGTGCAAGCAGCAAGCAATAGTTGAAACCATTCTTTGATTTACTTTGTGTAAGGACACTTCTATAAACTTGTTTTTACTACCACTCTCCACTAATATAGAAAACTACATGTCTAGGGATCTATTTAGGACTTTACTTAACTTGTAACGTAAGGCTAAGGTCAAAGTGGGATAAAAAGATAAACATATGAGGTTCAAGTGACACCATAAACACTTAGACTTTACCTAGAAACCTACCACTCTCTACTAATGTAGAAAGCTATACGTCTAGGGATTTATTTAGGACTTTACTTAACTTGTAACGTAAGGTTAAGGTCAAGGTAGGATAAAAAGATAAACATATACGGTTCAAGTTACACCATAAACACTTAGACTTTACCTAGAAACCTCTTGAACTCTTTTTCTTATATTATCTCTTCCCCTAAACTTATTATCTTTCCCATCTTTTTTCTTTCAACCTTTATTTTTTTAAGAATTTCTTCTTTTTCTTAAGCTAGGGGTATTTTTCTTTCTTTTTTCGTTGAAAATTGTTTCTTCTTTTTTTTAATACCCCCAAACTTAGATTGACAAATATCACCCAAACTTATTTTTCTCATGTCACTACAATATTTTCCTTTCAAGAGTATTTCTAATCAAATGCAAGGTTTATGGTGTTATGGGTAAATTTCTAGATAAGTAAACTTTAAGTCTTGGGTTTGTAATGTGGTTAGACTAAAGAATGGGTAATTATGCTCAAAATAAAGTACTAGGGATAAATATACAATAAAAGGTAGGCTAGAAATGCTCAATCGGTCCAAAGATGGCCTAATGTCATTTTCTTATTCATGTGTTTTCTAGGATTTCGCCTCAAGTAGTAACTAAAGACAAGTTCTAGAGTGTCGGTCTTCGAGATTGTGGTGTACTCCCTAAAGCATAAGTATCTCTAAGTAATATTTATAACTATTCATGCTTATAAAGTGCTCAAAAAGAATATGGTGATTATAAATAAGGTCGAACTTATTCCTAAACTTAGATAACCAAAATTATCTCAAGTATCTATCATTCCTTATAGATTTGTAAAAAAATAAATTCAACCATGTATTTTGTTTCTTTTTTATCATAGACTAATGATCATCTTAAAAAAACCTAATAAAAATGAAAGAAGAAAAACATAAGAAATAAAAAAATATATATAACTTCATTACTTTTTTTTCTTTTTTTTACACACGGTAATAAATAAAACATATAAAGCAGCACTAAACATAAAGAACGAGCAGCACTAAATATTCCCCCTCCCCCCTCTCCCTTAACATTTAAAATAAAACATGGCTCTCATGTGAAAAAAGAACAAAATTTAAGAAACTTCCCTGTGAAAATAGTCATCCAAAATCGTTGGGGTCAAAGAGAAGGTCCTCAAAATCAATGTCTGGCGATGGCGGAGGTGAGGGGATCACTAGAGGCTGTGGTAAAGTCGAAGGATTGATTCCAAAAGATGTGGCAGTAGCCGGGGCACATTGGATTAAATACCTCCAAGTAGCATTAGCCATACGCTCGTGAGAAGTCATGCGAGCCTTCAGTTAAGCTAAGCGCTCATGGATAGGCAAAAGGTGAACTGCAGCAGCATGACGACAAAGGGCCTCAAAAGGGGGCAGGTTAACAGCAATCATCTGACGAATGATAGGTGTAGATATAACAGCAGTTGGATCATGTCATTTCTCCCACTAGTCCCAAGTTATGCCAGCTCGTGTGCATAAATCTGTAATCAAGAAAGGAAAGAATAATCGACTATTAAGGCGAGAACATGCCATAATTTTTGCATAAATGATCTTGCCATTATCGATTGGTCGATGTGTCATGATGGCAAAGAGGTAGATGGTGCGGAGTTTAGTGATGTCACTAGTGTGAGAGATCGGCATGAGTCTTGCTGCGAGGAAGCTGTACCAGGCTTTGACTTCTAAATGAATATGGTGAGACATGAATGTCATGGGTAGATCGTTGATTACATGTCATTGTGTACGCGGTGTACATAAGGCAGTGATGATCTCCTCATAATTTAAGTGATTTCAGAGTTTTGCCATATTGTCTTCAATCTCTGCTCGTAAACGAAAATAAGCATTGATTGTTGTGGGATCAAATTCTACTCTCTTACCACAAATAAATTGTTGGCGGCGGATCTAGTATACGTAGGTGTATGCATATGCTATTTTGTCTATTGTCTAACGCAGAGGAAATATATAAATTTTGTAATAAACATAGTAAATAAATACATTAATATATTTTTAGGTTAGAGAACTCACCATAACGTATAACGTTATTTAGGTGTTTTTCTTAGAGTCCGCATGAAGACCAACTCGTGTGCAGTTCTAGTCACCAATATGGTGGGCTTTGTGAGCTAGAACAGCAGCCCCATATTCAGCCCAGGATTAACTCTTAATCCCTAAAATGATCGAGAGTGTGTTTATATCCTTTACTCCAAAAGGATAAGAAATTGAGAGTTTAAAGCAATTCACAATTGCTCTAATTGAAAGCGGAGGGAAAATGAAACAATTTCATTTACCCTCCCTTTTTTTTTTTCTTCTTCTTCTTTCTTTCTTCCTTCTTTCTTTTTTCTCCATTTCTCTCTCTCTTGGCCAACTTTTAGCCTCAACATAATTCTAATCTCTCTTTCTCTTTTCTTTATATATATATATAATATAATAATAATATAATATAATATTATATGTTAATGGATGCCAACTATATGGCACCATTAAATAAAATATTAACATATATAAAATATCATATAATAAAATAATATAATATAATAATATATTATATAATAAGAGAGATATTTTGATTATTTAACAATTAAATAATCAAAGTGAGAAATGACCATTTTGCTCCTCACTAATAGTTACTAAGTTTACCCCCTAGTGGGTCCCACAAAATTCCACACTTGGGTAAACTCAACCGATGGTCCACAATACGCTACGTATCATTATACAATTAGTAAATAACAATTATTAACTAATTGTTGTATTTAACACTTAAATATTGACACGCACACATTCTCGTAGAAGTGCTGAATATTATTGGAATAAATAATTTAATCTGGCACGCTGCCCCAGTGCAGAACAAGTACACTCCATATCATGGGACTCCCTAGATCCTATGCCCAATTCATCAAATGGAACTATTCTATGAGTCTGTGAACAATGCCCTACGCATACGCCAGGGATATACAAATTAGTGCGTTAAACCATGCAAGCTGAGGTTACAACGTATATGTATAGTCCTTCCGTCATGATATCCTGAATGTGTAGGGATATAGATTGTCACCATCAAATCCCCATGTGCTCATCAATGTCCTATCTCCATACTTGTATCTCAATGACAATATACGCAAACTCCATTGCTATATTGTTCCACCCTGACGGAACTCTTTTTCGGGATGATTGCTTGTGGCCACAAGATTTTCTGAGATACAATCTTGAAGCATCTGGATATCAAACTCTATATGGGAGCTGACGAATCCCATATCTGTATGTACTGGACTCTATAAGCATTGGACCATACCTAGCGACACCTAGCGGTCACACTATGAAAGGTCTGTGACATGCGTGGAACCAAAGTATGGTGGATTACTTACAATCCCACCGTGGCACTCAGGTCAAAGGACCACGTATACTACTCAACTTGAGAGGACCCTCTGTTGATGGCTTACATTGAATGTCTATCGAAGGCCCTCGTGACTCTGTCCCATATTCAGTCCTAACTGGATACCCATATGTCAGTACGAGCTCCAAGCTCACAGTCGACTAGGAATGACCATTTATACCCTATAGGTACGACATATGCTAATCTATATTTATAGGTATCCACCGATAGACCCGCATCGACAGAAATAGATCATGGAAAATTATTCGAAAACATACTTGCGCAACTAGCATTTTCTGGCAGCCGATTGTAACTCTTGCAACTATGCAATTGCTAGTATATTCTCAGGTTTATGTTCCATTACAGACAAGGCTCCAACTCTTGGATCTGCTGAGTATTATAACCAGCTAACACTTAACTGTGCTAACATTTAACATTTATATCTCTCAGTGTGGCTAACTGTAGGCCTTTATCTAAACTCGTTTAGATCTGATCTAAACTCTTTTAGATCTACAATGTCTGTAATGTCACATTACAGAGTACCTTATAAATTGGTATTAGCGATTTAATGAAAATGTACACTTGTATAAATATACAAATATATGTACATTCAGGGATGACATATAAGCACCGACCCTAATACAAATACCCGCCCATAGTTGTCTAGTTCACTAGCATTAGCGTAGAACTCTCGTACAATAGAAACTATGTTGTGCCCTAGCTGTATGCATAATTATTCCCAATGACGTTCTCTAATCATGTCTCCGAAACTTGTTATTGCTTACTATAGTACATTACTTTTTTGGAGCCATGGATTATTCCTTGGTAAGACTGAATCACAAAAATAGTAAGTAAAAATTTATAAGGAAATTGGTATGTATCATTTACCTGTTTCTCGTCCTTTTTATCTTTGAAATCATTGTAGCGCTGTTGCAATATGCATCTTGTCGCACCAGCGACCAGGTATCACTGAGGCAATAATCCTTGCGTCACTCTAGCGGTATGATGCACTTCATTAATTTTGTGTAACTGTTCTGGCTCTGGAGCGATACGCCTTGTATTGCGGGCGCGCTGAACTTAGGCAACAGTTGGAATCCTTTGACCATTCGCTGCAGAGCTGAGTCTCTATCGCTGGAGCGATGTACTAGCGCTGACGCGATAATGGTATGTTGCTACAGCGCTGAAGGCTATTTTTGAATGGTTACTAGAATTTCTGCTGGCGTGGTAGAGTGTGTACCGCGGGGGCGGTATGGAGTTTCTATCGATGCCGTACTGCAACTTGTCACTTGGGTAGCGTTTAGGCGTTGCAGGGATACTTATCTATCGCCGCAACACTGGGAGCTTATTTTTTAGGTGCCTACTGGAATTTCCACTAGTGCAGTAAAGTGTGTACCGCAAGGGCGGTATTGACTTGAATTTCCTATTGTTGCCATGCTGAATTCTCTCGCTATAGCGCTAAACCCTTCTCTCTTTTTTCTTTTATTTTAAGAAAAATAATAACAATAATACTAATAATAATAATACTCACCTTGGGTTGCCTCTCAAGTAGCGTTTAATTTAGCATCGTCGGCTTAACGGAGCTTTTTATTCTCTTATGGTGGGTTAAAGGTGCTAATAGAAGCATTTGTGCATGTAATCTTGTTGTCTTTCTTCTTTTTGGGTTTCCATATTTTTGCAATTAAACCTTGGGTAGTATCTTTTATTGCATTCTTTTTGTGTCTCCCCAGAAAGACTTAATCTTAGACCGGGGAAGCAGCTCATCTTTTTCTTTCTATTTGCTTACTTCATCGTGATACTGCTCTTTCTTCTTCTCTCTTACCTTCCTATGCTTTAATGCCCTTTTTCAGATGTGAGGATCCAATGTCTCCATATTTTTTATTTGCTTGACGCTTGGATGCACCGCATTAATGCAGAAACAGTCTTCATTTTTAGCTGGTACCCTCATGGTCAACTCATTTTTTTATACATTAATGATTGTTCTTTCAGTGGCTAGGAAGGGTCTTCCAAGGATGATAGGAATCTCCCTATCTTCTTCCATGTCCAAAACTATAAAATCGACAGGGAAGATGAATTTATCAACTTTAACCAACACATCTTCAATGAATCCCTTAGGATAAGTGAGAGAACGATCTGCTAGTTAAAGTGTGATATTAATTGGTTTGGCTTCTCTCAATCCTAATTTTTTATACACGAACAATGGCATAAGATTAATATTAGCTCCCAAGTCACAAAGTGCCTTCCCAAAATTATAATTTCCAATTGAGCATGGTATGGTGAAGCCCCCAGGATCTTTGAGCTTTGGAGGTAGCTTCTTGAGATGAATGGCGCTATACTCTTCCATTAGGGTCACAGTCTTGAAGTCATATATTCTCTTTTTTGATAGAATATCCTTTATGAATCTTACAGAGCTCGGCATTTACTCTAGTACATCTGCAAAAAGAAGATTAATATTTAATATCTTAAAAACATCAAGAAATTTAGAAAACTGTATATCTGGTTTCTTCTTTTACAGCCTCCGAGGAAATAAAAGTGGTGGAGTGAATGACTTCATAGCTTGCTTCTGCGGGTTGCTACTGGCATCTTCTACTGTATTTTTATTTTTCTGTTCTTGTACTTGAATATCAGTTTCTATACTTTTCTGTGTTTCAGCACTTTTCTCTTGACTTCTTAGTTGCTATAATCTCTGGGGAAATGGTATAGGTGGTCTATATAGTTGCACGTCATCTTGCTGGACCACTATTTCTGTTTCCTTCTCCTTCATCTTTGACAGCTGTGGTTGAGGTATATTGTCATGTAAGATTTTACCACTTCTTAGGGAGATGAATTAATACTACTCTATATTTCCTTTTGGATTGACTTCGATGTTGCTTGGTAGGGTTCCTTGAGGGCGATTATTCATTGCTGTAGCGAGTTGTCCTACTTGATTCTCAAAGGCTCTAAATGAAACTGCTTGACTTTGAAAAAGTGCATCTATTTTCTTCATATATTGTAAAAGCATGTCTTCAATGTCTGATTTTTTTCTCTTACTAGATTTACGGTCAGAAGCTACGAGGAGCTTTGGAATGTTATCCTTGATTATTGTTGCTTCATGAGAAGTTAGGGTAATTCCTCCATCCGAGATTGTAAAAATTTGAGTTGGGATTGTTGCGATTGAAGTCCCCTACATATTGAGCAATCTCTATGCAATGTCCATTAGCATGATTGCTTCCACAGAAATCGCAAGTGATGGGTTGACTCTTAACAACATTAACTCTCAGTTGCTTAATTGTTTGGTAAAGAGGTTGACTTGGGCAGATAATGTGGTCAATGTGTCTACTTCGTGTAATCTAGTAATATTTCTTATGGTTGATCTTTCGGTGGGCTATTGATAGGCATTGGACGCCATCTCATCTAGAAGATCATACGCTTCATCGGTAGATTTGTTCATGAGTACTCCTCCAACTGCAGCATCTACTATTATTCTGAATTGACAAGCTAATCCTTTGTATAATGTTTGTACAAGCAACCACTTTGAAACTCTATGATGAGGACATTTTCTTTGCATATCTTTATATCTCTCCCATGCCTCATAAAGAGATTCTCCATTTAGTTGTAGGAATGATGTGATGTCATTCCTCATCTTGGCAGTTTTAGCAAGTGGAAAGAATTTGGTGAGAAAATTTTGTGCAAGGTTGCCCCATGTAGCTATGGATCTAGATGGAAGTGGTAGCAGCCAACTTTTTGCCTTGTCTCTTAAGGAAAAAGGAAATAATCTTAGTCAAATTGCATCATCAGATACCCCATTGTACTTAAATGTGTCATATATCTCTAAAAAATTGATGATGTGCATGTTTGGATCGTGATTGGGCAGTCCAATACATTGTACCGAATCCTTAAGCATTTGAATCGTGCTTGACTTGATCTCGAAGTTGTTAGCTTGAACAGTTGGTCTTTGAATGCTTGAATGGATTCCATTGACTAGGGAAACAGCATATTCCCTTAGTGATCTTGCTTCATTGTTGGGTGCAATTGGTACTTGATCTTTCATGGTGTTAACTTAATTTTGCTCTCTTCTAATTTTTCATAAAGTTCTTTCAATTTCAGGATCAAAAGCAATCAAGTCTTCACTTTTCAATCTTCGCATGTACCTCAAAAGAAAGTAAATAAAAACTAAATTAAAAAGTAAGAAAATAAAATCTGAAGTAAAAACTAAAAAGATTGGTATTAATATTGGCAAAAAAGTAGATAATTATCCCCCGCAACGGCGCCAAAAACTTGATGGGATATTTCTATATCTTATAATTGAGTGTAAGTATACACTATCATATGCAAGTAATAAAGGGACTTAATAAGTTGGATGTCAAACCCACAAGGATAATTTTTACTTTTCAACCAAATACTAAAATTATGTTTTTCTAATAATTATTCAAAAAAATAAAAATCTAAAAATGAATGTGAAAAATATAAAAGCAATAACACAATGTAAAGAGAATTAGGTGATAGCAATATAGAGAAAACCTAAGGTCAATATTATTCCTCAATACGCTTTCTAATGATTAATCCTTTAATATTTAATTCCCTTAGTATTTGTTATTTATCACAACACTAATACACAAGCCTCTTCCAAGGTCATGGAAGTATACCTTAATGTACCAAATACCTATATTCCTATAGTATTTATAATTAATTAAGATTTATTAAGATTAAGTCTTATTAATCATATATGCCAATTAGGTATATTCCTATCCTAAATTGAAACTTATAAATGCAATATTGAATATTACTCTACAATCATGCATCAAATTATCTAGGTCTCAATATCATGATTCCTCTTCTGAGATTATAAAAAATATTACCAATTTATTCACCATATATTGGCCAGATATATTGAAGCATTAAGAACAAGTAATTTAAATAACAAAAAATTAAGTTTATTAAATATTCAAAAGATAATGCAATTAAGCGCACATATAAAGTTCAAGCATTAACCCTAGAAAGAAAAGTCAGTTCATGGGTACAAGAGAATAACAGTAAAAATAATAAGAAATCATGATACAATCAATAGTAAACCGAGACATCGAATTGCTCTTAATTGTGCTGCCTAAGATATTCTTGATGCCGAAAAATGCCTTGAATCTCTCTCTATGGCTGCTTCAATTAATCTCCAATTGCTCTCTAAGACTTGTGCGTTGTATTCTTAATGTTCTTGGATTACACTTGGGTTCTTTTTAAAGTCTAGGGACGAGTGGCCTTTTATAGGGATTGATATGAGCTTGAAAATCTCAAGTAGGACTCACACTGCCGCTGAAGCACTATGCTTCTGTCGCTGGGGCACTGGGTATAAATGGGCTCACCGCTGGAGCAGTGAGATGTTGGCGCTAGAGCGCTGGCCTGTCGCTGGCGCTAGAGCGCTTGTCAATAAGGTGCTGGGGCACTAGCATATCACTTGCGCAATGACGATATGGCACTGGGGTGCCAGTCGCGACTTATATAGGTCGTCTTTTCTTATTTTCTTATTTCGATCACTATTCAAGCGTTGGAGCGAAAATCCTTATAGCGCTGGGTGACAGGTCTATATTTTGAAAACTTTGTATTTTAGTCCCTATTTTTGCTTCTTTTGCATCCTTTCTTTAAATTTCATTCAAGTCCTTATAAATAACAATAATGAATATAAATAACCATCTATTCTCATAAAATAATAAAATATTAAAATAAAAACATGAGAAAATATATAACAAATATGCTCCTATCAATTGTGCATTTCAAAAGATAATCTACGTATAGTATTCTCCAAACCTTAATTGTTGTGGTTATAAAAACTTTCTCTTTAGAGGCTATAGCTTGCCAATTTAAGTAGTTATCTTATATGAAGGGTGTTTGGCTCTTCATCTTGCTACATATTTTATATTACAAATTGATTTGTAAATGTCTTGTAGTAATTGTTGCCCATTTTCTTCATAGATGCATCATATAATTATTCTCTTAAGAAATATGTCTACAGAAATTTCTTATGACCAAAGTGTAGTCTTTAAGAGCTTTAACGCAAGGAATTCTCTTGGATTCTGTAATGTTTTTTCAATGGCTTATCATTAGTCATTTTCTATGGCCATGTCTATATCAAGCTCTTTTAATTGTAAAGGGACAATTTGTACCATTTTTTAATTGTAATGTTTGTTGATTCTTTGTTTAGGTTCATCTTAGTCCCTAGAGTGGCTAATACATTTGTATATTTTTTCTTTGTTCTCTCGATATGTTCACCATAATTCTTCAATTTTGGTTTGTAGTTGTTGAATTATGCTCTTGTAAGGCACAAGAGCTAGTTCCAACAACAAAGCTGCCTCTGGAGTATATAAGTAATATAACTTTTCTCACACCCATTTTTAAAGAGATGAGTATGCTCTTGATTGCTACCTCATATTCTATCATTATTTTAGTACAAAGGAAATTAAGTTAGATGGTAAAAGTATAAGACTTTCTTTCTAGATTGGCAATCATAAAATGTACACTGTTTAACTATAAGCAATAGTTAAGCTGTTAAAGTATAAACCCTACCAATTCTTCTCTTTTATTGTAGTCCATGCTTGCTCAGGCAAAGCCCTCAATATCTCCTCTTATGTAGGTTTTTCTCATTGAAAAGAATATAATGATCATTTCAACTATGACTTGACTTATAATGGCACTTAAAACCATACAAGTGTTATCAAATTCTCTAAGGATTAGTAGTCATCTTTCAAAATTTTCATATAATAAAACTTTAAGTAGCAAATCTTAAATAGGATTAGTCTTTATCATAAAATGAAGTAGATATGCCAAGAAATAATATCTTAGCCATTGTCAAGCATACACCAAGGTGAGGCATATGTACTTAGGTATGCAATACCTAGTCTTTACCTCGAAGAGCTGTTGACTGACAAAGTAGATGGGATATTGTTGCTTTTTATATTATTTTCTTAAGCTAGTAAGGTGTTTATGGCTTTAGAAATTGCAACAAGATAGATGCGTAATCACATTCCCTTGCCTAATGCTTCATTACAAGCAATGTCATGATCATTCATAAGATTTTTAGGTAAGCCACCTATAGTTGCTTACCTTATTTGTATTTGACTTTCTTCTCGAGCAAGGGAGCAAAGCTAGACATTAAGGTAACTAAACCATGGATAAATGTTTAAATTTATGGAAGCTTTCCAATTAAGCATTGTTAATTCCTTTTGGATTTGTAAATGTGGTACTGAGGCAATGCTTTGAACCTTAGTTGGATCAATATCAGGGTTGTTTATTAAACTAAAAAGTCAAAACATTTACCTGTTAATACCCTAAAGGAGCATCTTTTGAGACTCATTTTGAAGTTATAAAGTCGATATTGCTTGAACATTTTTTTTCAAAAGTTTGTAGATGGTTTGCTCAAGTAGCAAATTTGACTACTAGATGTCCATATAATCCTCTACTTTTAGACCCATAATATTATAAAATATCAATGTCATTGTCTTTGATAAGTCACCCACATTTTTTAGCTCAAAACCCATAAAATTATAGTGGAAAGGTTCGAAAGGTAGTCTTCTCAACATCTATTGCAACTATTTTAACATGATTATAGCCATTAAATCTAGTTATGAATGATAGCATCCATTATCTCAAACTTGAGTTTATGAGAACATCCATATTGAGTAGTGGTAACTCATCTTTGGAATAAGCTTTGTTATGATCCTAAAACCAACAAATTAATGAATTTGGTCATTCTTCTTCTTTACAAGCATCAATCTAGTGGCAATCAATTTCTCAACTTCTTCTTTGATTTCTTTCTATGTCTAAATAGAAAATATGATGAGACTACTTAACTAGGTTGACTCTCTAAGTTAAACAATAAGTGTGTGATAGACGATATAAGGATCTTATTTAGGCACATCCTGGTATTTCTATGCAAATACATCGTTGTAATTTTCCAGTAAATAGATAAGTTATTTCTTTTCCTCAATTGTAACTTGGTGCTTATTAAAAGAAGTTTTTACACTTCACTATTAGCATTTAGATTAACTTCCTCTAACTTCTTTGTTAGTGTCAAGGAGCCATCTTATATACATTTTAGTGTAGGTGAAATTTTCTCTTATATTACCATGGTCTTTGCATGAATGTCTTTATAGCCAAAAAGTTTACTATGGCCATAGTAAACTTTTTGGCTATAAAGACATTCATGCAAGGACCCTCTTCTTCGTTGATGTTGAGGCTCTTCCTTTTAGGTATGTTGAGCCTTGAAAAAAAGTAGAAATACCACTTCCCATTGAGTATTTTTCTTCTTTTTTTTAAGTAGTAAGGGCATTACAACTTAGGCTACTTTAAAAGACCTTGATTCTTCTTGAGATATATTGTCTTGAGGAAATCCTCTATTCTTTTCCTATTTATAACTTCATGTAGGTATGGATTATAAATCCTATTCCTTTTATCAACCTCCTTATATAAGTACTCTTTTTGGCTTAGTAAGAGTGTCTTTCAAGTTGTTATCAAATCTATCATAGATTTGTACATCTATAAGATAACTCTCCTCTTAATCAAATTGGATTGTATTGGCAATGATCTTGATTGGAATTCTTTTAATTCTTCTTTTTATGTACTTATGGTATATTGGCAACACTAGTTTGTGTGTATTAAGCCATGACTTGTGATGTGTGCTAAAATAGCCTAGCGCAAGCACACGTTATCGTATCAAGTAATATAGGAGTTAAGTTCAGATTATCGTTCCCACAGAGACTATTGTATCTATTTTTTTTTAATCAATTATTAAAATTATTCTATTTTACCCTTATCCAGAAAATTCTAAAGATGAAATTTAATTAACTAAAGTACTATTATTAAATTAAACCTAATTAAATATCGAAAGCAATCAAAGATTGAATTCACTTAATTAAGAAGTAATCTAGGGTTTCAATGTATCCTCTAGTATTTCATTGAATTTTTAATCCTTTAGTTATTCCCTTAATACCAAATCATCAACTAGACACTGAGTTCGTCATAAGCCTCTGTCGATGGTCGAGTGACTATACGCATTCTAACAATCATCTATATGTCTATGATAATCAAATTAGAATGTAATTCATGAAGATGAAGTCTAAATTATACCATATATGCTACCTAGGTATATGTTTATCCTAGATGAAACTCATAGTTGTTACCCTATGATCATGCATCAATCTATCCTAGGCTAAACACATGAATCCCTTTGTCAAGTTCTTCATGATCCGTTAATCATTCAAAATATTAATCAGGTATCATGAAAGCATTAAACACAAGATAGAATGAATCAAATATATGTATTAAGTTCATAATCTAAAAATTAACAAAATCTAAATCTATACTAGTCTTACATAGTCTAACCCTAGATAAATAATTTAGCCCATCACAAAATCAAAAGTATTCAACCAATTCATAAAAATCAACAAGAACAAGAACATAACAATAAAGAAATAGTAGAAAAATTAATCAAAGTGACTCCTTGATGTTCTTCTCTCTCTTCTTTGACTTGAAGCTTAAATCTTGATATTGGTTCTTTAATCTTTGGCTTTGATATTTAATTGTGTGTTGTGAATTATTTCTCTAAGTTTTTACTTTTTTAAAGTCTGACATTTTGTTCTTAAAAAGTGTGTTTATAAGTCTTGAAAACTCTAGAGGTGAGGGGATTTAAATCCAAATCGAAATAAGAGTCAAAAAGAGTGATTTTTTCGCTGTCATCGTGTGAGTGCCACGGCGCTAGGCAATGGGTGCCGCGATGCTCCACATTCAGGAATTGGGTGCTGCAGTGCTCATGCCTGCATTCTGGCAATCTAGTATTTTGAGTGTAACCTTTTTGTTTTACGTTAGATTTGCCTCTCGTTTGTTCCTATAGGTCACATTTGCTGTTGCCAACCTATTTATGATAAAACAATATAATTAAATAGTCAAATATTCATGATTTGGAGTAAAATATAAAAGTTGGGTACAAATCATACTAGTATTTTTATGTCCCTATCAACTTGGCAAGTAATATATAGTATACAGCCTTGATGTTCATGATATGGAACAAAATAAAGTAATATAGTGGTATATTCTTTAGTTCTAGTTAGATGACACCTTCAAAATATTATGCCACATTTTTGAAACCATATACTTGTATCTTTCTTCCAGATATATGGCATAAAGAAACTTTCAAAACTATTAATAATGCCCTATGTGTAATGTTAATTGATGCTTCTATATCAACCAAGGCTCTTTTAATTAACAAGCATTAATTTTTGCCTCAAAATATAAAGAGTGTCAATTGTCTAAGGTATTGTCCCTCTATATCTTTATTTATGAAGACTTTTACATTTATTTTTTCTAAATAAGCTTGATTAATTTATGCCTGATTGCATAGCATTGTGGTATATATTATGCTGACACGTTGAGGATTTCTTTTGTGGTGGTAGTAAATGCCTCTGACCCATAGCTTAATTGGTCAAACAAAGACTTAAATTTAAGATTTTATTGTAAGGCCTTTACCATGAGATCCTATAGTTTCTCCTTACTCTCTTAGGTTGTTCTTTCTCTTAGAATACTTTAACCACATTCTCTATGATATTTCCTTCCTCAAGATTGACATCTTTAATGTATTCAAATAAGTTTATTATAGTTGCTCTCATTTTTCCATGTTATGGAAATGGGTAGAGATTTACAGCTTAAGGTTTATTGGGTAACTTCAAGTTCCATCTTTGGTCTTGTCATGTATTACTCTTTGAATACGTCTATAATACATTGTAGGGTGATTGAATGTCTGGTGTATGAGATAAAAGTTAAGGTTTATTTTACCTCCTTCAAATAAATTCCTCTTCAGTGGAAAAGGTCTAATAAATTCATCTAATATCCATTAGTCCATAATGGCGTTCAATTATTCTCCCTTACAAGATATAGGTTATTCGTTAGGAAACTCTCTTAGTGGTTACCTATCATATGATATAGCTTATTGTCAACTTATAAAACTGGTGATGTTGTCATTTCCTTTCATTAGCTTTTAACTTTTACCATATGAGACTTCTAACTCACAAGGTAGCTCTTTTGACAACCTCTATAAGCTTTATAAAGGGAAAAAAAATCCCTTTATTTCCCCTTTCTCTTTATAACAATCAAATTCTAATATTTGAATCTCCTTATGTATTGAACTAATATTTCTAAATAGCCTTATTTATTTAGTTGAGTTTTATCACCATTACCCTCCATTATGTAATACTTTATCCAAAATTTGGGAGCCATTTCTTTATAGGTGTTGATGGATCTAACCAGTGATAAAAGCGCACCAAGTGTATGCATGGCCTATGTGGGATTTAAAAAATTCCCTAAGTTATACATTCTTATTACTTGCATGTGTGCCAAAGGAGTCAAGGAATTTCCATTGGGGTTCTTTTTCTACCATTGAACAAAAAGAAAGATGAGGTATCATATCTTTTATAGTAGAATATGTCTATAATTTTAGGAGGGGTATGGCAGTAATGAAACATATTTCCAATCTGTTATATTATTGTTAGAGCTACTAGATTCATTACAACTAAGACATATGAATATGTAAGAAATGTAGTTCTGCTCTTATATGCAGCACACTTTGTCTTATTCGAGGGGTAGGACCCTTTGAGTTCTGCTCTTTGAAAAGGTCACTATAGATTCCTTCGCCCAGCAAGGCTATTTATATCCCTTTTTCAAGAGTGTTTTGAATATTGTTCAAAGTAGCAATTGTGGATGTTAGCAAAGTTGCCATTTTAGTTGTATTAAAAGTCTTAACTCTTTAATTGTGTCCCTTAAGATATGGGCTACAACCCCAAAACTTTGTATCTATAGTTTGATCGCCTTTTTGGATTTCTTCTTCTTGATCTCTCTAGAAAGATAATTAGACAATCCTCTTAATGTGAGGATTTGACTTGGTCTTTATTGTTCATGTTTCTTGAATTCGTACCTTTCTTCTTTAACTTTACCATCGTAAAATCCTAGCCAAATTCTTTAGTAGAGTAACTAAAAATGTTAAAAGTGGAATTTTAAAGCCCTACGTGGTTGAATATTATTGGTTGTAATGATGTTGTTTTGATGAATTAGGCTACAAAAATAGTCTAGCTTAGGCTTGCTCATCAAGTCTCAACATCTTCACCTCTATTGAGTTCAGAATTAAGGCCTATTACACTCATAAAATCTAAAAGGTTCAGTGTTGTGAATTTACTTAGATCTTAAACTATAAGTAGTGTGGGAAGTGAGTTTACACAATATTGAAGGGAAAAACACATTAAAAATGGTATAATAGATCTATTTAAGATGATTTTGTGCAATCTAGGATTGCATTTCACATATGAATGAAGGTTAAGGTTTTAAGTTGTAAGAAACACTATTTTAAGATTTAAGGGAACTCGCTTCTTTTGTCATTTTCAACACTTTTTAATTTGTTTTTGGGCAATCTAAGCATTGAAAAACATGCTAGTATGCTCTAAATAATATGATGAAGAATGAGCAAAGAATGTGAAGTATATAATAGGTGAGTGAATGATGTGTAGAGTTAATGGTATGTCAATGCATTCAAGATAATGTGTAAGAAGATCTATTTATAGTTTTTTAAGTTTGTGTTTGAGTAAAGCACTCCCTTGACTTTTAATTCTTCTAAGAATTCTAACTTTTTATGACATAGATCTTAGATAATGAATAAAAATATAAAAGAAGTATTTTGACAATAGTTTATTCTAAATAAAACTTTAGCAAGCTAATTACTTATCTTAATATATAAGTAATTAAACCTTTTATATTTAAAAAGACTCTTGAGGACCAAATGATCTTTCTATGGGCTTGTGTTTTATTATTACCTTAGTCATATGAGCTTAACCTTTTATTGGACTAAGTTCTCACTAATAGAGCCTTAGCTAGGGATGACAGTAGATAGGGTTTAGAATGGACACCCCTAAACCCGCATCCGCCTCAAGAATAAAATAATAAATCCTTCCTAAATCTGTTGTGAGTTTAGAGTTTCATTATCAAACCCACTCTAGCGGATATATACTCCTTACCAAATTTGCAACGAGTTATTCGCAGATTTTAAGCGGATTATAAATTAATATAATAAAAAAATAAAATCATACAATTAATTTTAAAGAAAATTCATAAAATATAGCAATCAAAATTATATCGCAAATTTAAATTCAATAAAAGCCTTCTCATTAAAGTTAAACTCATTTTCAAGTTAAAACTAATAAAAGTAATTAATACAAACACTAGATAATATAATTAAAAATCAACTAAATTAAACAATTCTTAAGCTTGATTCAAGATTTATCATACGTCTTATAAATAAATTTATATTGACATATTATAGTTTTAAGATAAACTAATTTTTCAACTAGTTAAGTTAATAACATTTCAAACATTAAAAGAGTAAAAAAGTAAAACAAAATGACTATCAATGTCTATCATGTGAAGAAAATAATTAAATAAAATTAAATAAAATGATTATCAATCTCCCTCATACGAATAAATTAAACAAAAAATCAACTTATCTCTCTTCAATTATTCATATTATTTATTTAAGTAATGTTATGTTGATGAGATGAGGATTACAAAGAGAACGAAACATGTTATTTAATAATCATATAAACATTTGACGAGCATGAGCCAATAGTTTTGTGAGAATAAAAAATCAGAGATGGCAAAGTTAGGAGATAATGTTTGTATAACAAGTGAGCTAAGAATAATTGCTAGAATGAAGAAAAGACAAAAATTATCATTTTAATTTTTCATTTAGGGCTACAACCAAAACAACATCGTTTAGTCTTATTTTTAGAAAAATAAAAAAATATGTAAATATCCGCGGATATCCTAACAGGTATCCGTAGGATATTTCTAAAAAATATAACCATCTTTAACTCATTGCAAGCTTTAACTTTGTATATCAAACTTATCCCAAATAGAGATGGCAAAAAAATTCGCAAACTCCCTAAAATTCGCCCACATTGGGAAGGATTTGGTAAGGTTTGAAGCGGGTTTGGTACAAATTTGGTATATAAACTTAAAACTTGCAATGGATTTGGTATGGGTATGATTTTAGTAAAATATTTGCGAATACCCGCAACGGGTATCCGCACATACTACATTTTAAAAACAATTAAAGAAAAATGAAAAATTGAGTTGATTATTTTTGTATTTATTTTTAGCTCACATCAAAAAGTCTAGAATTGGTTTGACGTTGCTCATATCGTTCAATAAAAATAAATAAAATTAGTTCAAATGAACTAATGATTGTAATTAAAATTAAAAATAAATTTATAGCATTTAACGTAATTGAAATTGGAACTAAAATATTTAATATTTAACGTAATTGAAATTGAATTTAGAATTATAACATTTAACGTAATTGTAATTAAAATTAAAATTAAACATTTAACGCAATTGTAATTGAAAATGAAATTGGATTTAGAATGATAATATTTAATATAATTAAAATTAAAATTAGATTTAAAATTATAACATTTAACACGAGAATTATAATATTTAATGTAAAAAAAAATTAGAATTAGAATTGAAATTAAAACATTTAACGTAATTAAAATTAGATTTGAAATTATAACATTTAACTATCGAAATTAGAATTATAATTATAACAATTTAATATAATTAAAATCAAAATTTGATTTAGAGTTATGACATTTAACGTAATTAAAATCAAAATTGAATTTAAAATTATAACATTTAATATAATTGAAATTGAAATTGGAATTAGAATTACGATATTTAACATAATTGAAATTAAAATTAAAATTGGAATTGGAAATGAAATTATAATATTTAATGTAATTGAAATAAAAATTGGATTTAGAATTATAATATTTAACGTAATTAAAATTAAAATTAAAATTAAATTTAGAATTATAACATTTAACATAATTGAATTCAATATTAGAATCAATATTATAATATTTAAAGTAATTGAAATCGAAATTGAAATTGAAATTATAACAGTTAACGTAATTAAAATTTTACCTAAATTTTGAATTATAACATTTAACGTATTAAAATTAAAAATTAAAATTAAAATTATAAAATTTAATATAATTAAAATTGAAATTCGGTTTAGAATTATAACATAAGTGTAATTAAAATTAGAATTGAAATTATAATAGATTAACGTAATTGAAATCAAAATTGGAATAAGAATTATAATATTTAACATAATTGGTATCGAAATTGAAATTATAATTATAACATTAATGTAATTAAAATAGAAATTTGATTTTGAGTTATAATATTTAATGTAATTAAAATCGAAATTGGATTTGAAATTATAATATTTAATGTAATTAAAATTAAAATTAAAATATTTAACGTAATTGAAATTATAACATTTATCGTAATTAAAATCGAGATTGAATTTGAAATTATAACATTTAATATAATTAAAATTAAAATTGAAGTTAAAATTATAACATTTAATGTAAATAAAATTAGAATTATAATTGATATTATTTTAATTGCTATAATTTATAAATTTTTAATTAAATTAGGGTTATAATTTTATTTTTATTATATTAATTCAAAACCCGCTTAAAATTCGTGGATAACCCGTTGTAGGTTTGGTAATAGGTACAAACTCGCATGTGCGGGTTTAGTAACGGTACTCCAAACCCACAATGGGTTTGGGAAGGATATGGTATTTTATTTTTTAAGCGGATATGGATATGGATTTAGAGGTATCTATCCCAAATCCGCCCGCTGCCATCTCTAATCCCAAACCTGCTTTAAGTCTTATCAAATCCTTCCTAACAATGACGGGTTTTAACAAATTTGCACAACATTTTATCATCCCTAGCCTTAGCCTAAAAGTCTCTATATTCAAGGACTTGTTTAGTTCAACCTAAACTTGTCAAACTATGACCAACAAATAAAACTTTGAAAAGTGACTTGGGCTCGTAAAATACCTATTGGACATACTTGATTATGTGCAAGGACTTGAACTTGAACCTATTGAAGATTTTTATACATAAAAAACTTCTTAAGTTTAACTATTTTCTACTAGCCCAATAAATAAAACATAGGAGAAAAATATTTTAAAACTTATAATAGTCTTTTGAGTTAGTATTTATTAATATAAACATAAATATGATATAAATACTTACGAGTTATTAATATGAATAGTGTCATTATATGCTTGGTGAACTAGCATTAAGCTAGTTAATAAAATCATAATAGTCTAAATATTCCTATTAGTATATAAAGAGTTGTTTACCCTCGTCATGATAAGAAGAGAGAAGAATATTATGCAAACTTATTATATTCAACTTGATATATTAAGTATTTTCTATATTGTGCCTTTTTCGAATAATTATGATTGTGAAGACTTTGTATTTTTTTTTCTGTTGGTAATTATACTCATTAAGAAGAGTAGTTGTAAGTATTGAGTTTTATCTTAGAGTCATATAAAAAAAGTCATTGCTTACACAAGAGAAAAATTGTTCGACTTTAGAATAATGCTAACTAGCATGACTCTATATTAATCAAGGATATTATACTCAACTCCTTAATGTAATTATATTTTATTAATTTATATGTTTTGCTATATAGAAATACACAAAGACTCAAGCCCAAGCGTACACGTATATCTAAATATGTTTTATAAGTTAAGATATATAGACTCAAGCCACTTTACGGAGCTTTAACTTGTAAATTGTGATTTGGTAAGTTTAGGGTTACACTTAAGTAAAGCCCAAAACATATGGACCCTTTGGCTAAGACCCACTTAGTGGTTACTTGGCCTAAATAAGGATAACCCCATGTTAGAAGTTTAATGGATAAGTATTAATAATGTTTTATTTGACTCTTAAAATTCTTACTAAAAATGACATTGGTAATTTTCTTATTTTATTTAGTAATTAAATGACTTAATAGTCTTTTATTCAAAATAAAACCGATATCTTACCTTTTTTATTTAACAAATTCTTTTTTTTCCTTTTAATGAGATTACACATAATTAATAAAATAATAGGTCAAATAAAGTGTTTTAACCTAATATGAATCCAACCTTATAAAAAAGCCTTGCATCACACATGAAAATCATCATTTGTGGTCATTCTTATTCATTCATCATTTATTGGCAGCCATAACTCGTATTTTATCATCATTCACCATCAACCATCACTTATTCTCACATATAACTCACCTTTTATCATCTAACAAAGCCTTTTTATTCTTCATTGAAGATTACAGCTTTAAAATCTGGAAGAACACAAACCTTATTTTGCCTTAGTTCATCCTTGCAAGAACGACATCACACATATTGGCATTTCCTTCATTACACAAGAATACCAGTTAAAACAACAACTCTATGTTTGTTCCAAAGCTCCATATCTATACAAATTTATTACCAATCTTTACTTGCAAGGTTCAAGAGACAAACTCTCTCTAACCTTATATTCTAAGGTTCATACCGTAAACATGCATTAAGGGTGCATACAAGTGATTATGTAGATGTTAATTAATTTTTAAAATACGTGTTCAACATACATTACGTAGTGGAACTATATGTAATTAATCAATAAATACACTCTAAAAATGAATCAAAACAGTGTGAGAATTCAAAACATACCCTTGAAGAACTTCGGTGAAAATTTTTTAAATCAAAGCTCAAATGGAAGTAATTTGTTAAACAATTCTAAACTTCAACGACCATGTGGGATTAAAGTGCTAAAATGGTAGCTATTATTTGAATTTTCAACAAGATTTCAAGCTCTATTCAACACTTTGAAGTTTCAAAATAGCTAAATATAAAAATGCATTAAGGGTGCATACAAGTGATTATGTAGATGTTGAATAGAGCTTGAAAATTTTTTAAATCAAAGCTCAAATGGAAGTAATGCATGTTCATACCGTAAACATGCATTAAGGGTGCATACAAGTGATTATGTAGATGTTAATTAATTTTTAAAATACGTGTTCAACATACATTACGTAGTGGAACTATATGTAATTAATCAATAAATACACTCTAAAAATGAATCAAAACAGTGTGAGAATTCAAAACATACCCTTGAAGAACTTCGGTGAAAATTTTTTAAATCAAAGCTCAAATGGAAGTAATTTGTTAAACAATTCTAAACTTCAACGAACATGTGGGATTAAAGTGCTAAAATGGTAGCTATTATTTGAATTTTCAACAAGATTTCAAGCTCTATTCAACACTTTGAAGTTTCAAAATAGCTAAATATAAAAATGCATTAAGGGTGCATACAAGTGATTATGTAGATGTTGAATAGAGCTTGAAAATTTTTTAAATCAAAGCTCAAATGGAAGTAATGCATGTTCATACCGTAAACATGCATTAAGGGTGCATACAAGTGATTATGTAGATGTTAATTAATTTTTAAAATACGTGTTCAACATACATTACGTAGTGGAACTATATGTAATTAATCAATAAATACACTCTAAAAATGAATCAAAACAGTGTGAGAATTCAAAACATACCCTTGAAGAACTTCGGTGAAAATTTTTTAAATCAAAGCTCAAATGGAAGTAATTTGTTAAACAATTCTAAACTTCAACGAACATGTGGGATTAAAGTGCTAAAATGGTAGCTATTATTTGAATTTTCAGCAAGATTTCAAGCTCTATTCAACACTTTGAAGTTTCAAAATAGCTAAATATAAAAATGAGAACTTACTTGCAACTTTTACAAAGTGACATATATGTCTAAATCATGCATGGATGGAAATGTAAGTTTCGCAAACTTACATTCTTTCGATCTTTGCATGATTGATAAGTGTCATCATGCAAACTATTTACATGGGTGACACTTGTCATATGCTTTTTCTATGCACATATTATTTTTCTCATTAATGGCCATGCATATATGTCATCTGTCAAAGTTCTTTTTTCATGCATAATGACCTGTATGCAATAGTTATAAACTTTATTTTTCATTTTTCAAAGAGATTCTAAAACAAATCTTGCTTTTTGAAATTCTTCTAGATTAAACTATTCTACCTCGTTCGCTACCACAATACTCAACGAGTACACTTCATATTGTGAGACTATCTAGGTTCACACTTTTTTGTTACGTAACTATTTCGTAAGTCTGTAAATGATGCCCCAAATATACATTACAAATATTATAGAATAATATATTGAACTATACAAGCTGAGATCAATCATATTCGTATAGTCCTTCGATCACCTATATCTTGGAAGAGTAGAGATATAGATCATCACCGTCAAATATCTTTATGCTCGACCGTGATCTTATAACCAGATTTGTATTTTCATAAATAATATCCACAACTCCTTTATGATATTGTTTAACCTTATGAAAAAAAAAATTCTAAGGTTTTAGCTTATGGCCATAAGACTTATTAAAATACAATCTCGGAGTATTTGAATATATAACTTACCATATAAGCTAACAAATACCATATCTATGCACACTGGACTCTGAGTATCGAACCATACTCAACAACACCTATAGGTCAGACCATGAAAGGTCTCTAATATGTGTGGAATCAAAGTATGGTCAACACTCATAAGCCCATCGTAGCACTTAGGTCAAAGGATTACGAATACTACTCAACTCTAGACGACCCTCTATTAACAGCTCTGTGAGATGTTTATTGGAGGTCTTTATAAATCTGTTCAGTACCTAATCCTCACTAAATACATGTGTGCTTATACAAATTTTCACTAAACCTATAGTTTGCTAAAACTAATAGTCTGGACAATTTAGATATAGACGTAAACTAATCCAAAATGAGTACCGATTAACCCATATCGCAACTATAGATCAGGAACGATGTTTTGGAAAACATACTGCATAATTACATTTCTCAGCATCATTTGCATTCCTTACAATTATGTCATTACTCAAATATTCCCAGGTTTTTGTCTCTATTTCAGACAAAGTTCTAATTCTTGAAATTGTTAATCCTTAGCGTTGACCTAAACTCTTTAGATTAAATTTAAACTTCTTTAGATATACAATGTTTGAAAAAGTTACAAGTTTACTACTATATAATTAATAATTAATGATTTAATAGAAATGTTCACTATATAAATATTAAATAAATAAATATTCATACAACAATTAGAATGGTACGTAAACATCATCTCCAACACATGTAGCCTAAAACCCTATGTTTTTCTCACATAGAATCACCATTTACCAATGTGCATTACCCAAACACACATCTATCTCATCCTTAAAAGTCGTGTCTCTATATTATTTATTGTATAAGTTCGGCTCTCACACCTTTCACAGTTTAAGACCAAATTTATTTGAAAAAAATTCACTTTTTCTTAAGACAACAGAGCAAATTCACATCATCAAACTTCTTAGACTCCAGGAGCTCTTCAAAAGTTTATGGGCTTTACTCTCAAATTCAAAGGGGTAAAGAGGCTGAGAAGATCCACTTTTTAAAGCCTAGTCCATATCTCTATATAACAAGCCATGTCAGCATAAAAATCATTGCAACAAATAAGCATTCTGCCATATCATGATCTCCTAAATCACCTTGAATAATATATTCTATGTATATTTATTTAACAACACTAAAATGAAAGTAGCCAACATAAGAAAAAAAAACACATTTATTAACTATTTAAAACTCCAAAATCAAATAGAAATCTTATAATAATGTGTAGTATTACTAGTCATTTACAAAATTTATCCTAAAATTATATTTTAAGATGTGAAATTAATTTGGTGGATGGTAAAATAACATAGTAATATTTGCAAAATTTAAAAACCTATGGTGTCAAATTGATAACAAAAAACTGGGTTTTTTCTTCTTCTAAGTTATAATGATACTTACCTTGAAGAAAAAACTCTCTTAATTCTAAAAGAATAAACTTAGCTACCGCTTTTAACTTTTGCCCATCTCTATAGATAGGAGGCCATCAGCCATCTCTCAGGTAGACTATTCCCTTCTCTCTCAAGTCACTATTTTTTAGTTTTCTGACTCCGATTTTTTGTTATTTTTATATGAATTTTTCTTGCTTTTTTTTTTTACTTTGGGGACTAGCGAGTGCTTGAATTAGGCGAGATTCTCGACCTTTACTGAGCACCTCTGCCTCCGCCAAGTCTCGTGTCTTTAACCAAGTCTCTTTGGCAGTCACCTAGTCGCCTAGGTTTTGATTGAGCTTTCTCGGTCATCTTATAATTTCTTTAGCTTCTGCTGAACTCTTTTTGGCATTTGTCAGTGTCAACTGAACCTTTATCGGACTCTACCGAGCCTGTAACTAAAAGTTGTTGTCCATGGATCAACCAACAAGCTTATGAAAGAAACCCAATGCTACTCAGTCTAAAATTGGTAGGGATGCCACTTTCGGCGACTTGATAGCCTTCTCATTGCCATTTTTGTACTTAATTGATATATTTTTGATGTTGGCCTAAGATTTGGACTGAAATGGGTAGTACTTGAACTGTGATGGATGTATTAAAGATGGTAGTAGTTTTGTAATTTCCTTCTTATATAAAGGCTATTTTGTCCCTCATACGTGATGGTACATTTAGGGATTGCAAAATTCGGACCCAGATTCGAATTTAAGCCTGAATTTTTTTAATTTTTTTAAAATTTGTTTTCAAGTTTTTAGGTGAAATTTGAATTTTTGAGATATTTATTTTATAAAACAATTGTAAGATTAAAATATATTAAAGATTAAGAATTTTATGAATTAATTTAAGACTTAAAAAATTAAAAAAATAATAAAAAAACAAATAAAATTCAGAACTAGGTCCGAGTTTTCGCAAAAATTTGAATCCAAATTTTGGCAAAAAACCAGACCTAAATCTGGGAAAAAACTCAAATTTTTCAGGTCGAGTTCTAGATTCGAGTCCAAATCCTGATTTTTTCGAGTTTGAATCCAATTTTTTTTGTCATCCTTAGATAGGGCTCTCTATACTTAATAACGACTATTATTCCGAATGAAGGGGTGTTCCCTTAATATGAGGTTTAAGGTATCTCTTAGATAAGTGAGTAGGTTCAGGTGTACCGCAATTGTTATATTTTATATAGTATTTCGATAATTCTTTTAATATTATATCAGTAGTCTCTACAATATAATATTAGTTATTTTATTAATAATATTATAATTGATGATGATTCAAAAAAGAAATTGATAACAATAAAAGTAAGTAGGAATTTATTATATTTTCATTAATTAAAATAATATGGGGATTGAGGTAATAACATACAAGTCCTTAAATTACTAGTATTTTTCAAATAAGATATAATTTGTTTATTTATATTAAATAAGTAACTGATCTCTACAAAATGACTAAAATATTTTAATACTGCATTTTGATCTTAAATATAAACTTATATACTTAATAATACTTAAGGGTATTCCAATAATTTCCTCAAGGATTAGGGACATATTTAATATAAGTGGCAAACTACTTCTTTCCTCAAGAAAATATTAACTAGGGATATAGAAGGTATTATCAATACGACACTTAGGCCGTCTGATATGTCAAATAAGATAAAATATGATTGTATTTGAAATTATTAGGATTAGATAAGATAGGAAATTATTGGATTATATTTAGTATTATGTTGTGTTCGGTGTATAATAGGATTAGATGTGATAATATACATATAATTTTATTATTAAATTATTACAATATTACATAAATATTTAATTATTATTTTTTCTACATTAACGCAAATAGAAATTAATTAAATATTTAATTTAATTTAGTTAAATAATTAAATAATTTTTATTTATAATAATAAATCTATTTATTTTGTATTATTGATTTTTATTAATTATTAATCTATAAATATTTACTTTTTTTTATAAATTATATTTTGTTACTCCTTTCACTTGTATTATATTTTATTAATTATAATATTTTAAATTATATATTTTTTGTACATAAAATTTATTTATATTTTTAAAATTTTGATTTATTAAATTAAAAACTATTTATTTAATAATTTATGGTATAAACTCTCTTACTTTGGGATAAATGATGGTGGTATTTAGGACTTATATTATTATTTAGCTCTCATTCTTTTTTTATTTTATTTTTTAATATAAAAAAGATATTCAAACTCAATTTTTTTTTAATTAGAGAAATAATATATTATAAATAAATTATTATTTTAATTATATATCATTAAGTAATTTAAGCAAGTCTCATTTTTTACACTAAACACGGGGGATAATTTTATTTTTTCCAATATCAAGCTAACCCCGTCAAACAAACAAGCAGTTAGGGACTAGAGACCATTTGACCAGGACCTGACTTATATTGTGAACGGGATTTCGGGTCTTATACCTTATTTTATTTAGAAGGTAGGGGAATTTTTAGATTTTCTGACGAACTTTATTGTGAAAAAGGGAAAAATAAAAAGAGGGTTTATCTGACGCACAAACGCTCGTTTTGTGTTGTAGGTAGAAAGGAAACCCTTATTCTTTTGATGGCGCGCCTTCTTTTGAAACCTTCTTATCTTCATAGTCGCATGCTCATGGCCGCTCGTTGTTTCTTCACTTCTAGCTCTTCTCTCTTTTTCAATCCTAGGTTAGTATTTCCTTGTCTCTTGGACTTCATTATTATTATTATTATTATTATTACTATGATTCTTTTACTTTGTTTTGGGGATTTCATTTCGGTTGCTGGGGATAAGTATAAATAGCAAAAGGGTGTATTTGTTTTTGTTTTGATATAAAATGCTGAAATGGTAGTTTCTTGGAAAGATATCAGTAACATTGTACGCAAAAATACCTTAAACAATTTGTTTGTTTTGTCATTTTTCAGCACAAATTATCCGTTGAGAAGGGTTTCCAAACAAATTTTAATTCGAAGCAATGTGGTCTCACCAAGGGCATTTATGTCGTCTAGCATTGCAACTGAAGCTTTCAAAGAAAGCCCAAGCTCTAAGACTTATGGCTCTGAACAAATTCAGGTTAGTTAAAAAAGTTACAAACTTTTGAGCTTCGATTTTCTTGTTTTAGGCTCTCAATTATATTCAAACTGAACATGCTGCCCTGGTATTTTTTTGCTGGAGGAAATAGTTTTTTTTTTTATTGCATTTCATTAGGACTGTAAGATGTTTATTTATACTGAATCTGTTTCCTTTTTCATATATTTAGGTGCTTGAAGGCTTAGAAGCTGTTAGGAAAAGGCCAGCAATGTATATTGGAAGCACAGGACCTCGTGGTTTGCATCATTTGGTACCTTCCTCTGTTTTTATGGCATTTTTGCTAGGTTTATTTGCATATAGGAAAGCAAGTCTGTTTAGTCTATTTTTATTTTCCTAATTTCTCTTAGGTTTACGAAATACTCGATAATGCTGTGGATGAGGCCCAAGCAGGGTTTGCTTCAAAGATAGAAGTTTCTTTACTTCCAGATAATTCTGTGAGCATCACTGATGATGGTCGCGGGGTATGCAATATCTTGTTCTTTATTTTTATTCAACATTTAATGTTTGCCGTGTTTGTTAAATTTTAGAACAAATAACACAGTGCCTTGTGTTCTTTATTAGATTTTCATTAAGGTAATTTGTTATGGTACGGTAGTTTGTTAATCATATATATATATATATTGCCCTTTTCTGATACTTCAAAATTTTATTAACATAACCCATTTCTAGAAATTGCTTCATTCATGTTTCACAACTTTGCTCAATTTTTGTGCTGGAGTACGAGGTTTTGGATGTATATTACCTGAGAATTATAATAAAATTTTAGTTTGGAGACTATTACTATGATGTGCTTTCAATGCAATAACCTGTTCCAATACTTATTGCAAAAAGATTAATGTCCAGTATATGGTACAGTTGGATTCTGTGTTCTTTTGGTCACAACTGTAGTTAATCTAATAGAGTTAGGTGCTTTTCAATTTTTGTTTAGTCGTCCATAGCATTTCCTGACATTTTGTGGCCTCGTACTTATCCCATTGTTGTCTTGGCTTTTATGGTTAATTTATTTTCCTAAGAGCACATATAGTAAATACTTCTTCCTGTTCAGCATATTGTGCAAGTCCTTATTGTCATATATGTATGCATGTTTTGTGATGTTTGGTTAGTAACCCTTGTCCATTTATTACGGTTTTCATTATGTTGTGCTTCTGTTTCACTTGCTTTCTTCTTTGTTAACCTTTATATTTCAGATTCCTATCGATTTGCATCCAGTGACAAATAAATCCTCCTTGGAGACTGTATTAACGGTAATGTTCCTAAATGATCATTTCTGTATTCAATTATTTGAGTGAGGTAACGCCGTCTCATTTTGTATAATGTTGTACAACTAAATACCATTGATGGATCTTCAAACATTTAAATCAGGAATTGCTTAGTGAAATCATGATCTATACAGTTATTTTATAATTTTATTGATTTTGAGCATGTTTTGGCATCACAAACTCAATATGTTTGGTGTTTGAACTTTTTGTCACAGATTATATGCCCGTTGTTCTGATTTATTTTCTGTTTCCAAGCCGAATCAATATATATTTGTTCTTTTAATGTTTTAAGTGATTTGTTTACTTATATCTTTGCCACTCAACACGTTTCTCATATAAAAAGTTTTCGCTAATTATTTAAGTTCATGGTGTATCCTGAAAGAAGCATGCCTTGAGCCCTTTGCATGGACTTTATTTCTGCCACTTGGTAAAAGTTATCTGAGACTTGTGTATTCTGCTGAATGCGAGGAACGGCACCAGTATATTTATAAGTGAATGAGAAAAGCATATGGACAATTAAGTGTCTTAAGATGGCTGTAGAAATTTTCTTCATTAAGTAAAATAAGTTGTGAAAAATTTACACTATCTTGTTTAATGGCTTTAAAGGAACTTGTCATTTCTCTGCATTATATATGGTACTATCAATCAGTTTTGGTGCTGATGGATTTTGAATGGTGGAGAGACATACAAATTTTGGATGAGAGTTGAACTTATATCCAAAAGAGAATGCTTTTGTGTCTTATGTGCAATATGTCTAATAGAATAAATTATTTGTTCTATTTTTCATTCCAAATTGTTAGATTATGGTTCAAATGGTCTGTGCTATCACATGTGCAGGTCTTACATGCAGGTGGCAAGTTTGGTGGCTCGAGTAGTGGTTACAGTGTATCTGGTGGATTACATGGTGTGGGTTTATCCGTTGTTAATGCCCTGTCTGAGGTGTGCATTATATACTTATAGATTTCAATTCTGCTTTTTCAATGATATATGATATAAAACAAATTTATTTGTGTTTTTGTTCAGTACTTCATCTGTTAGTTGGACTTTTTCTAATCTAACATTTTTCTAGTTTGTTTGGTGTTAGCGTAATGTGTCCCTAAAGGTAGTTATAAATATCTGTGATGAAAAATAATATGGAGAGAATTTTGTTGCTGTAATGTGGGTAACCATACATCTCCATGTGATTTTGTGTGCATTTAAATAACAGTCAGTTTTAATTAATGATGAATCTCTGGCGCCTTTTCTGTGCATGTGTGTCACAAATTTTCAGGCTGAGGGGGATGTCCACATCCAAAATTTCTATTGTAATAATGCTTATCTTTTTAATTCTTTTACCAATTAAGGTCAATTCCTGTATCTTGCATTTTTCTTTGTTTTCTGGGTGCTGGTTACTTGTATGTAGAATGTCAAAAGGTTTTAAATCTGTCATTTCTTGATTACAGGCATTAGAAGTTACAGTTTGGCGTGACGGAATGGAATACCGACAGAAGTATTCTCGTGGAAAGCCAACAACTACTCTAACTTGTCATGTGCTGCCAGTTGATTCAAAGGATCGCATAGGGACATGCATAAGATTTTGGCCTGATGAAAAAGGTTTCCCTTAAAACTTCATGTCCTCGTGCTTTGCTTTCAAGTTCTGAATAATACTGCTTGATTTGGTGATTAACATTTGCTTCGTCTGCTTTTAACTTCTCTAGTATTCACCACTGCTATTCAGTTTGACTACAATACGATAGCTGGAAGAATAAGGGAGCTTGCTTTCCTGAACCCTAAGGTAGTGCTATTGTTTTGGCTATGCAAACTATGATCTATTTCTTTTTAGTAAATTAATTTATGAGAAATTAGAGTTCTTAACTTGTGTTCTTTATTTGAAGAATTTTCTGTTGGTATTTGTTTTCTCTACTTTTGGGATGGAGTAGTAGCAATGTGAAAATTTACTGTTTCCTTGTTTTTAAATTCCTTTTTTCTCTTCTCCCTTCTCATTTGACCTTTGCAGCTTACTATCGCTCTTAGGAAAGAGGACAGTGATCCAGAGAAAAGCCAGTATAATGAATATGTCTTTGCTGGGGGTTTGGTGGAATATGTAAAATGGCTAAATACTGATAAGGTATAATCAGTCTCTCTTTTATTTTTTAATTTTCCTCGCTCTTGCACTTAAATCTCAATTCTTTCTGTGCGGCTTTATAATTTGCTCCCTCTCAGTGATTTGCACTTTTCTTGTTTAAATATGAGGACTGTTGTTGGCTAAGATCATGCTAAGTGTTTTTATGGTTCAGATTTATGTTTGAAGTGGGAGAATGAAAGTCAGACTAAATATGTAGTTATTGTTTGTTATGATGATTATATGGGTGTACGTCCTTTCTACACTTTTTCTAATTAAGAGTGTTGGCTATTGAATGTGCGTAAGAGATTAGAGAAAGAAGATGATACGATCCACGCCAAGAAAATGATAAAGTTATGGATTAAGGACTCCAAGACCGTCTAGAAACAGATTTGTATGAAACTGCAGCCCGTTGCTTATATTGAAGCAAGAAGCTTGGTATAATGAAGACGCCATAATCAGTTATGGAATGATTGATTGATAAGTCGAAGGAGAACGCTACGAAAATTGTTTCGATAAGTTCAAAGAGTTCTGAAAGAACCAAAGAGAATTTCTTTAATCAAATTGCTGAATGCTTTCCTATCATCCCTCTTGTATTTATAGTAAATATTTAGGATGCCAGCATTTATTATAATATTGAATAACTGAAAAACTATTAACTACCAACTACTACCAATAAAGCTTTATTTTAAACTAGCTTTCAAACTTTGCAACTACAATAATAAATGCTGTTGCAGACTTTAATTAACTACCAACCACCACTAACAACTAAGGCTTTATATCAAATATTACAACTATTATCATAAATGTTTATTGTAGGCTTTTAAAAGCTTCTAAACACTTGGGTTGCTGTGCTGCTGTTTCCATCATTCCCTAACACTTGATGAGTCAAAATTGGGTAATCACCAATTTAGAAAAACTCCATTAATTCCACCCACTTTGTGATATGATGAATTTCTTCTAAATTATTCTAAAACTTGAATCATGGAAATCCAACCTTGTGGAACAAGTGGAACATCTTTCTTGTGCCTCTATGAATTTACCTCAGCCTAAATGTTTTGAATCAGTCCATTGAGAGTTTCCTTGAACCTTTTAGCTCGAGCTCTTGTAACCAGACCAACTAGAACTTGAATAGGATTTGCATTCCAGTTGTTAGTCGTGCCTTCATCATTCTCTTCCTCTTGAAAAGGATTTGTCCTTAAATCTTTACTGGGCTCAAATACAACTTTCTTGAACCTTTAAGTGATATTTTTGAACCGTGGCAATCAGCACATCTTCCATAACCAATCATTCTTAGGCACAAGCAATACTGGAACCGCATAATGACTTATGCTTTTACGCACATAACGCTTCTCTATGAGCTCACTAACCTGCTTTTGAAGTTTCTTTATCTCATCGGGATTACTTCTATATGCTGACCTATTTGGAATTGATGCTCTAGGTACAAAATCAATTTAATGCTCGATTCCATTTATTAGTGGTAAAGCATTAGGTATCTCTATGGAAAACACATCATCAAATTCCTCATGATTGACATGGCATCTAGTATGAAATATGTCGTCATGTTGTATCGTCTCATCTTTTTGGATTTGCAAACTTAATGCATGACTAGTAACCAACAACTTGCCATCTATTGGGTACTCCACACCATCATTGGCATCTTTTAAAGCTGGCATAGGATTCTCATTTGACTTGCTTTCAGTTTTAATAACACCATTATCTCTTAGAATTATTGCACTTTGATTTAGACATTGAGATGCAATATGACCTGTTCTTAAACATACAAAACATTTAATATTTTTATTACTTGGTTGGTAATCAAGTTTACCCTTGCCTTGTGTCACGAACTTTTCTCAAATCTGTGCAGTCTTAGACACTTTTCAAGTGCTAAGTAACTTACAAGACCAATTACTTAAAGAAAGAGATGAAGAATAAGCACACTAAGTGTTAGAGAGAATGCTCTTTTATATTACTACTAAAAAGAAATTACAAAGCTATGAGAATTCAATGTTGGAGGATGGTTTGCTCAAATGAAAGCTCCATCCTATATATAGCTAAAGTTATATATAATGGACGATTAGGATTCATTCTAATCTAACGGTCCACATCTAAAGAGAAGAATATACAAAGGCAGATTCCTAAGATGCCACCTACTACAAGAATATCCCAAGGAATATGCCATCTCTAGAATACTCTTTCACCTATCACACAAAAGTAGGCTTAATCCAACTCAATTGGGCCTTCTAGAAAATCTAGCCCATTTAACACACCATGGGCCAAATACTCTCTCGGTGGTCTTGTTGCGCATCAAGTGTTCGAGTAATTGCTTGAGAACATTTGGGACTTGACCCTTGTGTCACGCCCCAAATATTCTCAAGCAATTACTCGAGTATTTGGTGCATGACGAGACCACCAAAAGAGGTTTTGGCCCATGATGTGTTACATGGGTTGAAGATTCTAGAAGGCCCAATGGATTTGGGTTAATGCCACATGTGTGTGGTAGGTGGGGGAGTTTTCTAGAAAAGGCATATTCCTTTGGATATACTTTTGGTAGTTGGCATTTTTTGGAATATTCCTTAGCATATTCTCCTCTTTAGATTTGGACCATTGGATTAGAGTTAATCCTAGCCGTCCATTGTATATAGCTTTAGCTATAAATAGGTGGAGTTCTCATTTGAGAATCAATCCTCCAAATTGTAGAAATACTCTTAGCTTGTAAGTGTATAGCTTTGTAATCTCTCTTTAGTAATAAAATACGAGAGCATTCTCTCAAACACTTGGTGTGCTTCTTCTTCATCTCTTTCTTTGGTTAATTGGGGTCTTGTAGGCTGCTTAGCACTAGCAAGTGTCTAAGGCCGCACGGTTTCGAGAAATCGGGTCGTGACACTTGGCTGCCTTCCACGTTTTGGCCCTTAGGCGCTTCTGCTTTGAAATTGAAATTAGCTTTCTCATCTTCTTTACTCCAATCTAGTTTTCAAGATGATGCGGAACTAGAGTTTTGGTTATATCTTGTGGAACTCTTCCTATTTAGTTGTCTTTCTACTTTCTTTGCCATATGTAACAATCTATCCCAAGCATCTCCATCAATGCCATCATCATTCATGGTAGCACGCCTATCATACCTTTGCACTTTAGAAACTTTAGGTGTTTGCGCTCTTTGTGTACTAGATTCAAATTTATTTATTCGTTCATGAACTTGCTCCATCTCTGCTTTTAATACTCTCCTGATCTCACTCATCATAGCTTTCATGAGTAACTTCGAATCAACCTTTTTCGACGCATCTCCAGAAGTATTTTTGTTTTTATTGTTTGATATGTTTGCTGCAAAACAAAGTTAGAAAAAAAAGAACCTCGCACACTCACTCACGTGTTTCACTCAAAGAATGATTCACTCAAAGAATGATTCACTCAACTTTTACTCGTATTTTACACAAAATCAAATTGGCTTTTACCTTTTTATGTGCTCACCACTGTTCCCTTTTTTCACTTGTAGTAATCTTCTATAGGTTCTTATCAAATTAATCAAACAAATATTACAATTTCCAGCAACAATTCTCTAAGAATGTACCAAGAGAAATTCGGATTTAAAGGCTTAGAAAAATAAGACTGTATCACGGATTTTGTTTTTTGGAGCAAGGAATTCAGATTTGTGGAATCGAAAAAGAACTCAAAGATGTAAAATTGAAATAAGAATTACGAGAGTTGAATCGCAATATCACTTTTTTTAATTTTTTAAAAAAAAATATAAAGATAGGCAAACTTGTAACTGGTGCCAAGCTCTGATAATGAAGATGCCACAATCAATTATGGAATGATTGATTGATAAGTCGAAGGAGAACACCACGGAAATTGTTTCGTTAAGTTCAAAGAGTTTTAAAAGAATTAAAGAGAATTTTTTTAATCAAATTGTTGAATGCTTTCCTATCATCCCTCGTGTATTTATAGTGAACATTTGGGATGTTAGTATTTATTACAATATTAAATGACAACTTAAAAATTACTAACTACCAACTACTACCAATAAGGCTTTATTTTAAATTAGCTTTCAAACTTTGCAACTACAACAATAAATGCAGCTACAAACTTTAACTAACTACCAACCATCATCAACAACTAAGATTTTATTTCAAATATTACAACTGCTATCATAGATGTTTATTGTAGGCTCCCAAAAGCTTCTAAACACTTGGGTTGCTTACATGGGTTGCTGTGTTGCTGTTTCCATCATTCCCTAACACGTGATGAGTCAAAATTGGGTAATCACCAATTTAGAAAACTCCACTAATTCCACCCCCTTTGTGATATGAGGAATTTCTTCTAAATTATTCTCATGCTTGAATAATGGAAATCCAACCTTGTGGAATAAGTGGAATATCTTCCTTGTGCCTCCATGAATTTACCTCAGCCCAAATGTTTTGAATTAGTCCATTGAGAGTTTCTTTGAACCTTTTAGCTCGAGCTCTTGTAACCGAACCAACTAGAACTTGAATAGGATCTGCATTCCATTTGTTAGTCGTGCCTTCATCAGAAGAGAACGTGAAAATTTCTATTTAATTCCTAATCGACTCATTTGGAATAAATAAACTACGAAAAGCAAGAATTAGATGTGGAAACTCTCATAGCTTAATGCTTCTGTGAACATCTGTTTTGTTGCTATGCCTCTTTTATTTTGCTAATAAATTTTTCTGTTTCACTCCATCAATAAATAATAGAAGTAAAGACCGTAGACTTGGCATCACTTGCTTTTGACCGGAAATGCTGTATAAGTACTTGATGGAGTTCACACCTAGATGAACAGAAATCGTCCTTTAAATTTAAGTACTGAGATAATTGAAGTTAGATATTTGAAGGAGAGCTTAAACACTGACTAATATTGCGATATGGAGGCTGCTTATCGTCTGGATACGTTCTGAATATTCTGGATACGATGTTCTCTATTGATTGGAAATTTGTGTTTTGCGATCCTGATGGCAAATATTGAACTAAAACGCGTGGAGGGGAAGAGATACATCAATGTGTAGTTTTCAGGTCTACAATCTCAGTAGAAGACTAACTTTAGTGAAAAAAATAGATAGCGTTAGCTGTCGATGTAAGGAATTTTAGGAACTTTACAAAATTACATGCCTTTTCTTCTCCTGTTGTTTTGGAAACTATGGGGTATTGTTGGGTCAATTTGGTAACTTCATAAAGAGATTTTTATGTTCTTCATTTTTAAATGATGGTGATCTCTTAAAAATTTATTATCTTTGGATTGCAAATTTGTTTTATGTGGATTGAATGCTGACTATCACATTTTTCAACGGTCCAGAAACCACTCCATGATGTTGTGGGTTTCAGAAAAGAAGTAGATGGAATCACAATTGATTTAGCCCTCCAATGGTAACGACTTTTACCCTGCCACTGTAATGCATTTTCTGAATCTTGCTTTCCTCTTTTCATGTAAAATATCTTTCGTCCAGCTTTTTGTCATACAACTAATTGGAAATTTACTTCACTGGGCATATGTAATGGATCTCTGTTATGTATACAAGTTGCGTGATTCAGAAAGTAAAAAGGATGGTCATAGCAGCGTGGAATTTAGGGCAGCGTTGTTTCAAAGATTCCTATTTATATATTTTTCTTTCTCAGCGTTGTGTCAACAATGATATGAGATACCAAGTTTAGACATTTTTTTTGACATCCAACCATGAATAGTCCAAGTACTTTGATTTAATTTTGCTTTCTATACTAGGTGTTCAGATGCATATTCAGATACAATTCTTGGATATGCTAATAGCATACGTACCATTGATGGTGGTACACATATAGAAGGTGTGAAGGCTTCATTGACTAGAACTTTGAATAGTTTGGGGAAGAAGTCAAAAATTGTCAAGGTGCGTCCTTAATAACTTTGAAATCCATTTTCTTTTCCTAATTTTATTTGCTTCCTTTGATTGTTATTCCTTTGTTTTTTTCTTCTTCTTTTATATATGCATAATGTTTGTTGCTGTCTTTATCTGTATTTTGGAGAGGAGCTTCTTATGGTATCACTTATTGATTGTATTTGGGCCTTAGGACAGTGTGGTTTCCTAGTTGGTTGTCAGCTATTCCCCATCTCTTTTTTAATTACATTTTGTGATTAATGCCAATATTCAGTTTCCTACCAGAAAAATGTGTTGGTTAACTTTTTTTTTCTGGTTGTATGTTCTTTCCCAGGGAAAGTTCCATTTTTATGTTACTGCCCCCATAACCCCAAGAAAGAAAAGGTTAGAAATATAAATGGGCATATGGATTCAAATAAAACTAAGATCTCTATTGGAATAGCTATTTGATCCTTGGTCAGTTAATTTGAGTTGGAATCTTTTTGAACTATTGCATGGGAAGGAAAATTGCATGAAATTACTGGTTAAACAGAATGTCTTGGTGACTTAATTCAATCTGTTAAGAAAATCGGCAGGTGCCTATTGTCCCATAGATCTCTAGGAATTAGCTAAAGCAAATGTTTCTTAAAAGTTTACTATGCATTTGATCTCAATTGTGATGCTTCTGATCTCAATTGCGAGTGTTCTTTTTTTTTTGTGCTCCTTTTATTTTCTCTGAATTTTTGGACAAGCCTACAGTCTGGGATATAAATATGTTGATTTCTTTTGTATTGTATAGTCAGTGAGTAGCTCTTTAGGGCTGTTTTAGTTGGTTGACTTTGTGGACCTTTGTATAATATATCCGTTCCTTCCAATAAAAATATTCTATTCCTAACCACGCCCCCCCTCCCAAAAAAAAATTAGTATGCCTTAGCCACATAAAGTTTCCTCCCCTCTACTTTTTCTTCATGATAATTTTAAAAGATGCTTTCTCTTGTATTTGATGTATGTGCAAATATTAGGTCTAACATTTTGATTATATATATAGGTGTGGGTGTTCACATTTTTAACTGAAGCCTAGGTGTAGGAGTTTAGTTAAAAAGCGAACATTTGTACTTTAAAAAGATGCAGACATCTGCATAAGAAAAGGATACGTGTGTATATAAATATTTGTACATGGTTCAAAGTGCCTTCCCTGCTGAGGATGCACTTGCATTTAGTATTAACATCCTTGAGTTATAGGAAGAGAACAAGAACAGTATTTCTCACTTTGTGATGATAATCGATCCAGGATAAGGATATTAGTTTGAGCGGTGAACATGTTAGGGAGGGATTGACATGCATTATCTCAGTCAAAGTTCCAAATCCAGAGTTCGAAGGGCAAACAAAGGTATTATCTATTTTGCCAAAAATTTGGAGTACTTTTGTTATGGCCATCCCAAAATTGTTTTAGCCATTTCTTGATAATGGCATTGGCAATTACTTTTCTTTTAATGACTGATATGTAGCCTCTGTCTATCACTGAAAGACAAGGTTGGGAAATCCAGAGGTGCGGAAAGTGGTTGATCAATCTGTTCAGGAGTACCTTACTGAATACTTAGAGCTGCATCCAGATGTACTCGATTCAATTCTTTCCAAGTCTCTAAGTGCTCTCAAGGTATTTTTCTTATAATTCAGCAAAGTTTTTTTAATAACATACTATTGAAAAAGTTGCAACATGCAAGTTCTCCACAAATCACTTGTATCTTGCTCTAAACCTTGAAAAACTTACTTGTGTCTTCTGTTATGTAATTTAGGCAGCTTTGGCAGCAAAGAGGGCAAGGGACTTGGTGAGACAAAAGAGTGTGTTGAGATCATCATCTCTTCCAGGAAAATTGGCTGATTGCTCATCCGCAAATCCTGAGGAATCTGGTATGTATTGCATTTGCTTGTACCTTTATGGATGAACATTAATTTAAATTTACAATTATGAAATTGTAGATGGGAGTTCATTAATAAACTTGATGTCATGATTCTTGTGACTTCTGCTATAATTGGTATTGTCATTAATCAAGTTGGTTATTTGATCAATAATTTCAAGTTTGAATAACCTATCTTAATTTCAAGAAACATAATTTAAGAAGATTTTGTAATTGCGTCATGTATTCTTTTGCATTTCATTAAAATTTTCATTGTTTGAAGTTGGAAAATTTCTGCCGCTCATATTTTCCTCTTGGAGATGTTATTTATTTATTTTCGCAAATGTTAACAAAACAAACTTTGTATATTTGAGAATACTAGTGCTCTAAGAGATTAGATTAAGGTTTGTTGTGGGATTTTGGGAATTAGGGTTAAAAGTTGTGAATTAGGATTTCTCCAGCAAACGTGTGGAGAAAAAGAAAGAAACATGGAGAGAGAATGAGTGTTATCAATTATGTTGCTTTTGTTTTTTCGTGGGTTAACATAAACAAGATAAAGATAAAAAGTTAAAAACAAATGGTATTTGATTTTGAATTGTTTAAGAGGATCCACAAACTGAAGTGTACTGACAAAGAGCTTGTTTTTTATTGACTTGTTTTGAATTGATCTTGACTATTGGATATCCAATGACAAGGAATTGAAGTCTGCATGTTGGTGAAGATATGGGTGTTCCTCTCTCTCTCTCTATGTATAAATGTGTGTGTGTGTATGTGTGAAATTCTAGTTTATGCAAACCCAAGAGGGGAGTGATTTGAGTATTTAGAAAATTGAGTGTTGCTTACCATTTAAAAACATGTGAGATCAATGTATCTCAATTTCAACTAAATACGCAAGTGATTGAAATGTAAACATAAAAGGTTGAAGCAATTAAGCACAAGCAAGTAATTAATACGATAAATTAAAGAGAGTAAACGAAAGATAAATTTAACACCAAATGTTTATGTGATTCAATAATCCACAACGTGTACGTCCATGCCTCAAGCAATCGCCTTGAGGATTTCACTAATCTTGTCTTAACTTTAGGTCAAGAATCAATTGCCCTTAACTTCCAAGATGTCAAGAAACTTTTACAACAAATTGGTTTTCAAGGTTCCCACTAAATCCTTACCGAGTAAATCATTTAACTCTCAAAATATTTTCACAAACACTTAAATAACCTATTATAAGAAATACAAATGATTCTCCCAAATGAGTGAATATGAAAGTTTAAGCATTCTTATTGTGTATGATTAGAGGTTAAAGCATAATAGAGCTTAAGGATGTCGAAATGTGATAGTTTCTTGTGTTTTGAATTCAAATGATCAAGGAATTTATAGAGAAATGAGACAACTAGCCTTTGGAGGTTATTTCTAGTTGTTATAATATTTTTCGTGTTCAAACTGTTTTGACACATTCGGTTATCTAACCAAATTGGCTCAGTTAAAAAATTTGATCATTGGCCGAACAAATCAGCTCACCACTTTGAGTAAATGACAACTTTTTTGCACTGTTTATGTTATGCTTGCTTGAATTATTTGGTCATAATTTATCATAGAAAAATTCAAATTGACTTCCATAAAATTCTTTGGAAGCTGACATGAATATCTTTTTATTGACATCTAGCTAATGTTTAAGTTCTTTCACGAAATGCTAGTATTATTCTCAATTTACCCATCTATTTTATGTACTTTTGAGCTAATTATTTACTATTATCTCGCTTGAGTAACCTTGAAGTTCTTAAGTAGTCTTGAGCATATATGGGTCTTCAAATACATCTCACGTATTGTTTTTTAACAACCAAAACTAATATTTTTACATTTATGCTCTTATGAATGTTTGATGTTCAATTATTGAAAAAATGAAAAATATATAACTAAAATAATATTTAATCACACATATTAATGTTGAAAAAAAATGTAATATGAGTTTTATTGCAATTGTTTAGGACTTATAAATTCTTTTTCTTAAGTTGTAAGTACGTTAAAAAATACATTTAATTATAAATTTATCAGCACAATAAGTACCTATGTTATTAATTGGTATTTGATAGGAAATAAAAGAGATGAATTTTATGTACAAGGAATATAATATATTAAATAGGTAAAGATATTATTGAGAAAGAAATTAATCATATTATTCACTTTTTACATTTACCCAAAGAGTCAGAAAGTTTTTTTATTGACTTAAACTTCTCATTAAGTTAGAAAAACAAACAACTTAAATGATAAACAAGTAAAATTATATCATATCAGCATTAAGCTAAAAAAACAAGCCACTCAATGCACTTGCTAATCATTTACTTCAATTTTACACTTAAAACTCTCAATACTTACGATTTGCACATAATATGAGATATTTTATCAACAAAACATAAGTTTGTATAACCACTAAGGTCAACAATTTATATCTCTTGGATATCAAATCAAAGTTGTTGATTCAAACCCAAGTTGAAAAGGATATCAAATCAAAGTTGTTGATTCAAACCCAAGTTGAAAAGGTTGAGATTGTATTGCTCGACTTGTTCCCTGTTGGATTGCTGAATGTTAACCCAACTATTGGAAATTATTAAATAAATTAACAAAATTCAATTGACTATGACCAAAAATTACAGGATCAAAAAGGGTTCTTAAGATGATTTTGATTTTCGAAGACGATAATTTGTCTCTAGTCATTATAAGGCTGTTGAACCAAAAAAAGCTATATTTATTTCTGTGGGCACGTGTGAGTACATCAATTCATTACTTCTTTAGTTCATGGTATTTGGGGATTTTCTTCTTGTCAATATACTTTACAAACTCCTTTGGAAAAATCTGATGTCTTATTTATCTTTCAGGAAAGATTATTTTCTGTGAGCAACTGAGTTTTCATTATATTTTCTGTGCATTTATTAAATGGATGGCTTAGTTTGTATTCCATAGACTATCAGTTTTTTGATGTTTAACGTTGGGTGTATATTATGAAAATTGTACTAAAAGTTCATTCTTTTGTACAAATATGGAACCTTTTGTAATGCCTTTGTTAGAATCTTTTACCATTTTTGCATTGTGATGTTTTATGACACATTTGATGAAGTTTTATAAACAGTTAGTGTGAAGACACATGTTTCCTTGTTTTGTTCCATTCATAGTTGTACATATTGTTATTTCTTGCATCTGTATTATCGGATATCTGCAGAAATTTTTATTGTTGAAGGCGATTCAGCTGGTGGAAGTGCAAAACAAGGTCGTGATAGGCGTTTTCAGGTACTAATTATGCCACAACTTCAAAATGGTGGTTGGGAAGAATTACTATCATTGATTTAGCAAGCGTTTATTGTGCATACCAAATCCAAAAACCCTTCCTGAACCCTACTTTGTCTCACACCCTGGGCAATTTTGGGCCATGACATATGGCAGGATCAATTGTGGATAATGATCTTCTCAATGGATTGGAAAATTATGTTGCCTTTACCATTTGCAAAATCATTTCGACTACCATTGTTATTACTTCTTATTGCTGGTGTTAACATAACCAACAAAGGCAAAAACTGTTTTTTCAGATGAATAGAAAATATGTGTTTGAAAGTAAGAATAGAAAATTTGTGTTTGAAAGTAATATTCTAATATATTAATTGAAAACATCTTAGATTGTATAGTTCAATGATAGAACACACAAACCTGCGGATGCAGAAAGCATTACTATCTGTCACTGTTACATGATCTTGTTGGTTCTCTCTTATTTGCATTCATATGAATGAGCATGAAAATACTGTAATTTTTAATAAGCTAACTTTCGACAATAGGGCACATAGCCGGCACTGAAATATTCATCGTCCATATTGGCTGCTTTAAGGACTATGCCATAAATGACTTTTAGTGTCGCATGTTGTTCTAGCTCTATTTTGTGATATTGTTGGTACATTGGATGGCCTATCCAACAAGGATTTATGCTGGACTTCTCAAATTGTATCCCAAAATCTCACCCCAAATAATGTGCATGTGAAGTGGCATTCATCAAATTATGAGTTTTCACATTTTATAAGATAATATATTACATCATTTCACCATTCACTTGATGAATGCCACTTTTTGTTTTTATTCAACACACTGATCTTTCTTGTTGATCACGTTCACATTATAACTAAAGAGTAGAGTTGTATAAAGTACTGAATATGGGGTATTGAAAAATGTCTATGCAGGCTATTCTGCCCCTGAGAGGTAAAATTTTAAATGTTGAGAGAAAGGATGAGGCGGCAATGTACAAGAATGAAGAAATTCAGAATCTAATTCGTGCTCTTGGACTTGGAGTAAAGGTATAAACTCATTCTTTTGTTACTTTCTTTAATTCATTTATTTTATTTTTTTACTTAACTGCTCGACTTTTTGATACACTAAAATTGTCTTGGTTTCAGGGGGAGGATTTTAAAAAAGAGGCCCTACGTTATCATAAGATCATCATTTTAACAGATGCTGATGTAGATGGTGCTCACATCCGAACTTTGCTATTGACATTTTTCTACAGATATCAGGTAGGTTGTGTGAAAATTGAATTCTAATGTAGGAAAAAGAATAAAATCATACTTTCAAATCTTTACATATATATATATATATATGTATGTATGTATGTATGTATATACTATATAATATAAATTTTGAGATGAGAGTTAAATTGATATGGTTCTTGCTTGCAGAAAGCGCTATTTGATGAAGGTTGCATTTATGTTGGTGTTCCACCCCTTTACAAGGTTTGTTGTTGCTATGAAGAATTGGCAGTGCAAAAGCATTTATTTTTACCATTATCCTTTCTTTACATCTCATTGTTGCTGAATTGACTAGGTTGAGAGGGGAAAGCAAGTACACTACTGCTATGATGATGCAGAACTAAGGAAGCTCCAGAGCTCTTTCCCCCCAAATGCTTCATACAACATTCAGAGGTTCAAAGGTATGACAAATGAGACTTATGGTTCCCTGTTGGTTTACATTCATAGTCGAATGCATTGGGAGGCGTACACTAGCATACCCTTGAGAATCATTAGGTTACATTTTTCCACAGTAAATTGATTATATTTGATTGAATAACGGAAGGGACTAAAAGTGGTATTTTCAAAAATGAAGGGAAATGTCATTTTGTCAAATTGCTAAGTAGGTGGATGTCATTAACCTTCTATATTCTTATTGTTTCTGTTGGTACAAGAGGTATTTTGATTTATTCCTGCGCTCATTGGAAGACAGATGGGGCTTGGGGGTGGATTTGGTTTATATTCGGGGAATAAGGATGTTGATGCAAGTAAGGCCCCTGTAAGTGTACAGGTGTTATTATTATCTAATCCTGCTCACTGGGGGGTAGAGGTGGCTAGGGGTGAATTTGGTTCATATTGGGGATAAGAGTGTGGATGCAAGAGTGTATATATATATATATATATATATATACACACACACACACACACTTTTCTGATCTCCACAGCACGCTCTTTTGTCTTTATAGCATTAATCATAGATGATGAAAATGATATATATACTCCATAAAAACTGAAATATGAGAAAGAGGATACTGATGTTAAAGAAGAGAAATTTCATTGCTATGCTAGTATGCTGTCTTACAGAGGACTTCCATTTTGTTGGATTGAGAATCCTGTAGCCTGTAAAATTGAAGTAGCACTGAAATGTTGAGAAATTAAAAAATGCTATTGATGAGGGCTACTTTCTTGGTCTCCTTTTTGATTTCTTCTTTTGGTTGGTTTCTCACAACTATATCCCACTTCAATGGCCTCTTGCTATGCCAGTATGAAGTCCCAAGATACAGATAGGAAAAAGTTGCTGTGACAGTTCAATAAATCACTAATATTTGCTTGTGTTATTCCATCGTAAATTCGTAATAGCTTGTGCTTCCTCTCAATAATAAAGAAAAAGAACCAAATACAGCTCCAGAAAGACAAAGGGAGAAAGCTGAGCCAAAATCTAAATGTCCCCAAAACCCATACTATAAACAAAGTTAGGTGATAGCAGGTTCCTGATTCCGAATAATGAAAAAGGTGGCAGAATCTTTAATGCTTACAAAGAAGTTCAAAATTTAAGTCTTTTCCATGAGAGACTCTCCTACATAATTATCTAACATTCTTTTGTTCCTCGTGCTCTAAATCATCCATAAGATGGCTATCACAGAATCTGTTGAAGATGTTTGGAATTAAGACAATCAATCCGTACCATATTTATAATTACCATTTATATTTTGAATTAATATGGTATATTTTGTTTTCTTATTTAAGTTAATCTTCAGTCTATTATAAAGGCTCCTTTTGTAACAGTTTCAGTATAACGTAATATAGTAAAGATGTAGCCTGTACAGTTTTTTTCTCTCTTTATTTTTCCGCTACCTTCATCTTTTTCCACATAGTATCATAGCTAAATACGATCCTTGGCCTCTCTTTTCCTTATTAGAGCATGTTCTTTTCATTTTCTCTGCCGGAAATTTTTTTTGGTCATTATTCACTCATTGCAAGTACTGTAAATTCACTATTTGGTTATTGTTCCGGCACTTGATTACACACTGTCAACACCAAACGATGTAGAACATGCCGACCATTCCAATCCCACTAGAATCACTCCAATCCAATACCGGAGTAGTGTACACTTGCCTCAAAGTTTCTGTCGCCATTGGCTATCCAACTCAAATTTTGGCCATTTTCCGGCGAGTTACTGTTCACCACCCTTTTCAGACGACTCAAAACTCATTTGTTGTTTGAATTCATTTAGGTCTTTCTAAAATTTTAATAAACTAGTGGGTTAATTTCTCAACACACTTGTACTCGCAATAGTTGAGTTTTTATTTTTCTATCAACGCATTTGCACTCGCAGTGGTTGATTTTCACAATGCACTTGTCACTCCAACGTTGTCACCCATCGACAACATTGTTACTCTCCGACAACATTGTCACTCTCTCACAGTGGTTGCTTCTCACTGACAATGTTTGCCTCTTTTCAACAATAGTTTCCTTTCTCTGGCAATAGTTGCCTCTTTCGACAGTGGTTGTTTCTCAACACTCACCATTAATATCTTTTTCAAACTCAAGTTTCTACAATCTTAAGTTTGAAGAGGGATGTTAAAGATGTAGGAAATCAAGACAATCAATTCCTACCATATTTATAATTATCATTTATATTTTGAATTAATATGTTATATTTTGTTTCCTTATTTAGGTAACACCTTTAGCCTATATAAAGGCTCATTTTGTAACAATTTAATATAATGTAATACAGTAAAGATGTAGCATTTATAGTTTTCTTGTCTTTTTTTAATTTTTCCGCTGCCTTTATCTTTTCTCATAGAATCCTTATGTGTAATTCTAAGTTTCTTTCTTCTCTTCGAGCAAGGGCTTTCAGCATTTTGCTTCATCTCATTTATGTTTCTCGATGTATAATACTAATACTTGTATGTTATTTATTCAGATGTATGTGACATTCTTTTTCTGTTGCAAAAGAGATTGCTTTTCACGTAGTTTATATTCTGCCTTTTTATGCATTGCATTGTGTTGCCCCCATACTAAATGGTTTACATTTTTAGAGAACTTTCTTTGAATTCATAATGATGATAAAGAGCATGCCTATAAGCTGGCTGCTGGATAATCTCTGGGGTCCAACTCTGATCCATATAAAATTTCTGCGTGTTTTTCTTTACCATTATGTACATGGGTACAATGCAGGCTTGGGAGAGATGATGCCTGCACAATTGTGGGAAACAACAATGGATCCAGAACAAAGACTGCTTAAGCAACTAGTGATTGAGGATGCAGCGGAAGCAAATGTCATTTTCTCCTCCCTCATGGGGGCCCGGGTAAGTGGATAACTTTTGGACCTCCACAGTTGGGAAAAACTGCATATGAAGTGTAATAGTTTGAATTGATAATTCTTTTTTCACAAAATCACCAAGTCTAGTGAGATGTCACAGCTTTCTACCTCCTTTATTTTAGTGGGGAAGGGTGGAGTTGACATCTGAACACAGATGCAAAACCTGCTTCAGCCAATTTATTCATGGTCAAAGTCAAATGAGAATTTTAGCTGCAACATGAAATGCACGACTGCAGATAGATAAAATGCACTTTCTGTTTTTCGGTTTAATACTAACCGTGTAGTATTGTAGCTATTGCGCATAGATCATATGTTTGATCTAAAGCCAAAACAAAAAGGTGTGAGCAAGAGTTCATGATTCTTAACTTGCGTGCTTCTTGTGTGTAGGTGGACACTCGGAAGGAACTCATCCAGAATTCTGCAAACCTGATAAACCTGGATCAGCTTGACATATAGGCATCTCTCAGCATCAAAGTATCAGATTTTGTACCATGTAAAACACAGCAAAACAGACAACTTCAGGGATCACATTGGATAGGCTAATTAGTTGATTCAGTCTTTTGGGGTGTAAAACAAAGACAAGTTACGTAGGCTGTGAGGACTGTTGTATAAATTGTAGAATGTTATAGTTCATAATTTTCATTATTCATATTAATCCTTGCCCCTCCATCAAATTCTGTAATAGGGCTAATAATTGGCCCCACGGACACCCTCTATCTATTAAGTAATCTTTTTTTTTTTATAAATATAAACTAAAATCCTCCGCAGGTTTAGTGTAGGAAGGATTTTAACCGTAGACATTTGTACTATATCTCAACAGGTTTATCAATTGTCACCTATTAGGTTTATAATTAATTGTCATGACTGACACGATCGATTATTAAGTTTTCTCGCTCAAAGGTATTAATTGTTTCTAAAAATTTATTTAAACATGATAAATTGTGGCTAAAAACAAGATTTTTGTGGTTAAATACATTGAGCTAGGAAAATTTTTGTAACATAATTTGTTAGTGTGGAGGAATTTATTTAGCACGAAATGTATGTTTCATGACCAAGTTAAATAGCCACAATCATTTTGTTGCCAAATACTATTTGATACATGGTTATGGCCAATTTTAGAGATCTTTTTGCAAAGTTTATGGTTAAGAGTAGTTTTCAGGTAAGAAATTGTTACAAAATATTCTATCTTTTTTTTTGAACGGAATATATGTAACTGAGTTGAAACAAATATTGTTGCTATAAAAACTTTTGCCATGAAATGTATTTGTCACTAAAGAATTACCACAAACCTTTTTGTAATAGAATGTTCTATTTTTTATCACGAAATTATTTGTTACAAAATATACTATTCTTTAGATACAATACCCAAAATACAATTCTCACTAATTAAAATAGTTTGGAAATAAAATATAATGGCAAAAAGAAATTTTGATATTGCTAAATGCTTTAGTTACAAAACGTTATTTATTTGTTAAACTTTTTTCTTTCATCTTTTAGCACAAATTGTATTTATTTTATAATATGAAATTTATATATTTTTAAATTTACTATGATTAAAGTGAAAATACATATATCAAACTCTTATACGCAACTAATATAATAAACACAATACAAATATTTAAAAATTAGTTATGTTAATTGAATAGTAATGAAAATAATTAAGTCCAAAAAAGAGAGGTGAAAAGACAATCGTGATTACGGTATTACAACGATAACAGAACATCTCTTGGAAGAATCTTACTACCAATAGACTTTTATTTTTTAAGTTAGGTAGATAAATAATCAATAATATTTGTTGTAATTATATAATACTTTTAAAATGAGTCTTGGTCTTTTGAAGCTTCATTATTGTTGCTTTTAACTCACTATGTAATGTTGATCATTTTTTGTAATGTCCCATGCAGACATGATATTGGCTTCTGTTCTCTAAGTTTTGGATAGTAACTAGTTTTCCTTCTAAACACTTCTTGAGATAATTATTTATTATTAAATAATTCATTAAAAATAATAACATCATTACATTAAAAATTAATTACTAATAAAAATAATGTAAAATGAGTAAAAGTAAATCAATTACTAGAGAAACATCTTTGAGCGAGATATTCTAGGAACCTTTAGTCTAGAGACCTTCGTTATTTGAAAATTGAAGTTAAAACTTCTCATAGTTTGTCTTTTTCTTTGCTTCATCTTTGTTGAGAGAAGAAGTATTGTATCCTTTTTGGTTTTCACGTGATTTTGACTATTTCTCGAGATTTTTCTTTTTCTCAATGCAGTTTTTAGTGCATGTAATGCAAAATTTCTCTGTTCTTCCTTTCCTTCTATGGAAATCCCCTTTTAAGTCTTCTTGGATTTTTGTCAACTCTTTCCTCTAGAATTTTCTACCTGATAATGATGACCTTTTTGCATTCTTGTGGTCATTCTTAATTTTCGTTGGTAGAAGTTGGCGAATGGTATACTAAACTTCTTTATTTGTTAGTAGCTACAATTACTTAGAATCAATTTGATCCTCATAACTTGAGTGGTCTAGAAAGAGTGGTGGTTATTAAGATTGAATTGAGTGATTATGAGAATGAAAAGGTTCCATTAATGAGGAAGAATAGTAGGAGTGTTCCTCCTCAACGTGAGTCATCTTAGGAAAGGAGTATAGGTTAGTCTTTGTCTTTGAAGTTTTTTAAAATTGATGTTTGTTTGTGTTATATAGATATCAAAAGTGGCCATAGTAGTAGAAAATGTGCTTACTAGAATAGCCTTCTACACGTCCCCTTACACAAAAATCTGCTAGGAATGCTCCTGGTCATGGTCAAAGGGATCGAACCACTACTCTTGATAAAGGCACGGGTGCTTTGAAGGATATTACTCAAGGGCCTCCTTTTGCGAGTGACAAGGAAAATGAACAGTTGATCCTACTCCCGTAAGTATAGGTCCTACATTTTTAAGAAAGGATCCAATTGATTGGGATGTTGCTCATGAGCTAATAATAAGGAATCCTCCAACTTTTTGGCTTTGGGTTGTTTTTTCACTATTTTTCAAGGCAAGTTTAAGCACTTGATTCCTCTTTTTTATTGAAGCAAATAATTGTATCAGCCCTTCTCTTGCCCAAAAAATGCAAGATTAAGACTCTTTTACTACCTTTCATATATCCCTTTTGAGTGTGAAAGAGGTATTTCCTTTATACGCTTGTCTTATTTGCTTGAGATTATCTTTTTTTTTGTTTTGTTTTGTTTTGAGACTCTTTTTGTTCTCAGGTGACGTATAGCTCGTCTCTTTACCATAAAATTGTCCTTGGGGGATTTATGATGGTTTAAAGTTTTTGAACCTTAAAATTGAGTTAGTCATAGTTAAGATACAATGTCAGCTAAAGGACAGGGCGGTGAAGTTCTTGGAAGACAAGCCCGAGGAGATGTCTACTAAAGTATCCACGGCTAAGAGTCGTACCTCTGAGCTTGAGCGACTAAGTAAAGCTCATCAAGATGAGGTTACTAGAGGTGTTGAATATACTGAGAGCAAGGTTTTTAAGTTAACGAGGCAGAATAAGTGCCTAAAAGATTAGGTGCAATTTCTAAAGGAGCTTATTGATGCTCTTAAGGAGGAATCTTGTAGAATGTATGCTAAGGTTGAAGAGGCCGAAATGCATGTTTGTCGAGCCATTAATGTTAAAGAGTGCTTGTTTTGCCTGAAGGGTCATGCAAGGATTCAAGATCAGTGTCTGTTTTTGGAAGGAACACTATCTTGATATTGATATCTAGTGGCTGGATGTTGCTTTGCATGTCTCTAAGAAGATGAATATAACTCTCAAGATAATGGCTCTTCGGATCTCCGTAATGACCAAGCTCCTCCCATTTCTTGATTTTTTGTATGTTCCTTTGTACTTTTTTTTTATGAAATTGAATGAGAATTATCTTTTTTGTTCATTACTTTTGTTTTTTTTTTCTCTTTTATAGAGTACTAGGTTACCTCATGAACCTTTTTGATACAAGTGCTTATAAAAGAAAAAAGGAACTTTTATTGATGAATTTGCTATAAATAATAAAATAATATATCTATAGGTAATAGTTTTTCAAGAGTTCAGCATTTGATCAAATTTTGACAATTCTTCCTTTACTGTGCTCGAGCTCATATGCTCTTGGTCAAATTATTGTAAGCACTTTGCAAGGACCTGTCTAGTTTGGTCTAAGGACTCCATTTATTGGGTTCTTTGTGTTAGGAAAAACTTTTCTTAAGACTAGGTCTTCTTTTTGAAATTCTCAAGCTTAAACTCACTTATTGTAAAGTTGAGCAATCTTCTATTGATAGGCAATAGTTTGTATTTTGGTTGGATTCCTCTTTTTTTTGACGATGTTCTGGCTTTTTTTTTAATGAGCTCCTCATTTCTCATTTTCAAATTTTTGCACTATGTAGATGGGGTATTCCTATCTTTGCTAGGATCATTGCTTCATAGTTAAAAGTTAGGGAGAAATGTGTCTCCCTATTTTTTGCTTTGTTAATGGTTTGAAGAGCCCACAAGACTTTGGGTAACTCATCAACATAAGCTCTTCAGTTTTTCTTGTTAGTTTCATTTTAGCAACTTTTTGACAAGTTTATTGGAGGATTTGAACTGTTCACTTTCTTCGAATGGGCTAGTAAGACAAATAGGAGCTGAATTCTAAGCTATTTACAAAAGTCTTAAAATTTTCATTATCAAATTGCTTGCCATGGTCTGTGATGATAGTGTGGGGTATCCCAAATCTATAAACTAAGTTCTTTCACATGATATCTTGAGTACTTTTTACTATGATATTTGCTAGGTGTTTGGCCTTTATCTATTTAGAGAAGTAATCCACAACAACGATTGTGTATTTACTTGATCCTTTTCCATGGAGTAAGGGGCCAATCAGTTCAAGCCCCCATTATACAAAGGGTCATAGGCTGTTTATTATTATTGGGTTTTCTAGTGGAGCATAGATGTTGTTAGCATACTTTTGGCATGCATTGCATTTTCTAACTATCTACTTAGCATTGTTAAATATAGTAGGCCAGTAATGCCCCATCTTGAAGGTTTTTTCACTAAAACCTCTGCCTTGGAATGATTTTTGCAAATTCTTTCATGTATTCATGGATCAGATATTTAGCTTCGTTAGATGTTAGTCATCTCAAGTAGGGTAGGGAGTATTGTCATTGATAATGGTATTATAAGTTGCTTTATACCTTAACTATTGTGCTTCTTACTTATTTTGTGACAAGGTTCCTTTTTCTATGAAGTCTTGGATTGGGTCTATTCAACTAAGTTGTAGCTTAAGTTGCATGATATCTTTAAACTCTTCAATTTCTATACTTAGTCTAGCTAAGAATTCGAGGGGGGACAATGTTGGGTGTGTTGTGCGAATTTACTTAGGGTGCTTGCATGTGGGTTGTGTTCATCATACAAACAATATACATATCTCATACATACATGTGCACAGCGGAAGATTAAATACAATGAACACAGAAAATAACATTTGATTAAACTGAAATTCGAGATTGAGAAAATATCACCAATGAAGCCTTTGGATTAATTTTCTTGAAGTCCACCATGAAATGAATCTTTGATCAATTCTAGCAATCAACAAGGGTGGGTTTGATTGTCTAGAATGGCAGCATCTTAATCCAGCATTTGTGTTTAACTCTTAAACATTTTTCAAAGTTAAACCATTTAACTTAATCATTTTTGTTTTTCCTTTTATTCAACTCTTGAATAAATAAAACAAATATTCTTTTTAGTTATTACATTTAGTAACCATTAATTCAATTTATTTGGTTGTTCTAACACTTAAAACACAAAACAAAGAATTTCAATTTCTCAAATTGAATTGGCTCCCAAAATGCAAAACCTAAAATCTAAAAAAAAACATTTTTCAATTATGAATTTTGAATTTCATTTCACTTTATATACAAATGCATTAATTCCAAACTAATTTGAATTTCATTTGCATTTCATTTGGCTTAACCTAACCTTAGTTAACATTTAACCATAGTTAGATTATTTTAACTTAACCTTTAAGTTAATAAATATTTAATTAATTTAACCATAGTTAACTAACTTAACCATGGTTAGGTTAACCTTTACTTAACCTTTAAGTAAGGTTAACTTAATTAACTATATGATTAACCTTTAATCATAGTTAAATTAAATTATTTATTTAACAATTAAATAAATAAATATTTATTCTTATTATTTAACAATTAAATAATCATAAAGTGAAATTACTATTATATCCTTACTCGGTTACCAAGTTAACCTAAAGTGGGTCCCACCATGTAACCATATACTTTAGTTAACGTAACCTTAGTAATTGCTGAATTATACTGTATTGAACAATTCAATACGGTACACTGCCCAAGTGCTCAAAGAGTACATTTCATATTGGGACTCTCTAGGTCTACACCCGATTTGTCAAATGGAACTGTTCCATTAATCCGTAATCGATGCCCCACGCACACGTTACGAATATTACAAATCAGCGTGTCAGACCATACAAGTTGAGGTCATAGCATATACGTATAATCCTTCCATCATTTATATCCTAAATGTGCGGGGATATAGATCAGCACCGTCAAATCCCCATTTGCTCATCCATAAACTTATCTCCAGATTCGTATCTCGATAAACAATATACGCAAACACTTTTGCTATATTGTTTAACCCTATGGGAAACTCTTTTCCCGGGTTTATGCTTGTGGCCACAAGACTTTATGAAATACAATCTCGGAGCATCGGATATACAACTTACCTACGTAAGCTGACGGATCCCGTATCTACGCACACCGGACTCCATGAGCATCAGACCATACCCAGCGACACATAGCGGTCAGACCATGAAAGGTCTCTGACATATGTGGAACCAAAGCATGATGGATCACTCACAAGACCACCGTGGCGCTCAGGTCAAAGGACCATGAATACTACTCAACTCGAGAGGATCTTCCTTTGACGATGTCATAGGATATCTATTGGGGTCCTCATAAGTCTGTTCAGTATCCAGTCTTGACTGGATACCCGCATGCCTATACAAGCTCTAAGCTCATGGTCAGCTAAGAACAACCATCTGAACCAGTCAGATATAAACATACACTAATCTATATAAAGTGAATCACCGATAGACCCGCATTAGTGATTATAGATCAGGAACATTATCTTTGAGACATACTTACATAATGATATTTCTTAACACCTATTGCAACTCTTTGCAACTATATCATTACAAGTATACTCTCAGGTCTTTGTCCCATTATAGACAAGATTCTAACTCTTTAGACCTCGCTGACTCTTATAACCTGCTAACTCTTAACAGTGCTAACTTTTAGCATTTATAACTCTCAGCTTTGTTAACTATTAGTTCTGATCTAAACTCCTTTAGACCAGATCTGAACTCTTTCAGATCAAACAATGTCTCTAATGTTACAAGCATTCTACCATATTAATATGATATTAACAATCTTTATTCGAAATGTTTATTGTATAAATATTAACAATTAATATTCATACAATATTGGAATGGCACGTGAGCACCAGCTCCAACAGACAAATCATAGTATCTGAGCTTATTCAGTTGACACTATTTGTGTTAGGATATCTACCTTGCGATTTCTTCCTTTCGTATTTGTTGGATGACTACCTGATAGGGGTTAATTAAGTCTAATATTTCAATCTTTCAAACATAATATTTGTTTGTTTAAATTAAAATTATATGGATTTTATATGTTTTATTATTATTTTATAGGTTTGGAGTTAATGGAGCAAATGGGAATGAAAATCTAATGATTACAAGGAAAAAATATCAAAATTGCTATTGCAAATATATACAGTAACAATGAATAATGCCACGTTGTGACTTTCAAGTTAGAGACCCCAGTGTCGCGACGCTTAGATCTAGCATCACAATGCTCAATCAAAAAATGTTAAAGGTGGATTTTCCAAGTCTTAGTGTTGCGATGCCTACATTCTGCGTCGCGATGCTTATATGATAAAAAGAAAATTTTCTTATTCTCTTTCTACAACTTGGACACTAAGTCTTAAGCCTCTAGGGTTATGCTATAAAAGACCCTTTTTTATAGCTAATATTTGAGAATAAGTGAGAGCAATAAAGAAAAGTCAAGAGCAAACACAAAATCTTTTCCAGAGAGATCAAAGCAAAGGATTGAAGATTGAAAGAGCGAAGATCATGCAACAAGCAAGAGAGAGAAAGAAGCGATTAAGAGCATTAACCTTGTTTAATTTCTTTTTGTTTCTCTTATCTTATGTCTTTGTTGAATATCTGTTTTAATATTTATTTTGGAACTCTTAGATTTAACATAAACTAAACTTTCTTGATCCAAGGTCCAACTTTTGAACCCAATATATAGTTGAATTCTATTATTTCTCTTATTTTATGAACTCAATAAAGAAGATTGTTCATTTTATCTTGTGTTTAATGTTTTCTTTATATCTGACCAATATATTGATTGTTTGAGGAATCATAATGAACTCAACGGAGAAATTTATATGTTTAGCGCATGATAGTTTGATATATGATTATAGGGTCACAACTGTAAGTTCTATACATGATAGAAATATGCCTTTATGGCATGTATAGTTTGATAGACTTGTTCTTAATGAATTTTATTTTATTCTGATTATCATAGACATATATGTAATTATTAGGATGCAATATAGTTATTGACCATTGACAGGGGCTTATAAAGAAATTAGAGTTCAAGTCAATAATTTATTATTAAGGGATTAAATAAGAGAATAATAAGGTCAATGAAGTATTGGTGGATAACTTGAAACCCTAGGTTCTTTTTATCTAGTGAATTCAAATCCTTGTTTGTTTTTGCTTAAGTTTAGGTTAATTTTAGTACAATTAAATAAATTAGAATATTTATCCTTTAGTTTTATCTGAATAAAAGTTGAGTATAATTAATTTTAATAATCGATTAACGATTAGGTTTAGAAGTTTCTGTAGGAAAAATGTCAAGCCCCAGACCCAAAAGATCCGACACACGACATCACTTACATTCATTCACTGCATGTGCACTCATAAATAATATTACACAAAATTTTCAACTTTCATTCAACACAGGAATCCTTAGCAAGTTGCTAGTAAGTTCAACACTAAAATCAACCATAACCTAACATATAAATATAAACTTCTCTTGACAATATTTAAACATTCATTTCAATTTCTTTCAGAATTATAGCAATTGAATTATGACTGGGACAATTATTAAACCGGAGATACGCAGAGTTTTCTCAGAGATTAACACTCTACTACGTCACCAGTAGCAACTTTGTTACCGGGAGCCCAGAATATATCCATTGCAAATTCTTACTTAAAATCATCCGATAACCACACTTTATAAAACTTAAACCAAATCCAATCCACACACAATGAAATAATACATAAGTATTTATTCAATAGGGATAAATCATATATCATATCCCACGTGTCCCCAAATGAAACACTCGGTAACCTAGCAACTTAAGGAACCCAAGAAACAGCAGAAGCCTTGCCAAATCCGCTAAGCACACATGCACCTTATTTACCTGAAATCACCATAAACTATAATGAGTATAAAACTCAGTAAGCATACTAGTTTTTCATATATCAAATACAAACACATATATGTACACAATGCATATGTATGATATGCTATGATCAATCAAAATCATAATCTTATCAAATCACATATTATGTAAGCGCTTACACATTCTTTCAAAACACATAATAGGAATACCATCACTCAACTACTACTTAGTAGGACTTACATATCACATATCACATAATAAGCCAAATGTCACTCGTAGGTGACATACCGTATGAGAGGAATAGTACAAGTGAGGTCTTAAAATTACACATATATAATGCTCATGCCCGAAGGCAAAAGCTAAACCCTCACCCTGATCATCGGTGAGTCCTCTCACATGCACCAATACGCCACCACACGAATGTGATGACTCACACTTCCTTTAGGTACCAATAGGATCCTCCCTACATACGGAACACATAACATATACCAATCCCGAAGGAAATGCCACACATAAAGGCTCCACAAATCACATAAAATGCCTACTAAGTTAACAGTGAGTTTAAGTACCCTCAAAATACAAAATATTTCTCATGAACATATTACACTTCAAAAGCTTTCTTTGTTAAACATATCTTATTTTGAAAGCTCACTTTCAAAAATACATGTATGTCCATGCTCAATGTCAATGCTCATATTCATAAACATATATTCACATTTCATATCAAAATATACTTTGACATAACATAAACATATTCTTAACCCCGTTTGCAAAATCATACAAAACAATTACTATGTTTATTGTGATTTCAGTAAAAAGTCTAGTATACTTACCTCTTAACACTTTCAGCTACAAGGCTTAAATCTCCTTAACCTATCAATGGAGATTAATCCTTTCATAAGCCTCACAATTCACACAAAATACTTTAAATAGCTTACAAAATTATACACAATGCATTTATCACATCAAATTGGTCTAAATACTTAGTTTCTCAACACCTGTCATTCTGACCACTTACACTTAACAAAATTTTCTAATAAATCAAATGAGGTCCAATTACTCCAAAATCAGAATATATCATTCTTGACTCATATATCCTTATTATATATGAATATTATATCAAAATTCCTACACAATCTATTCCATACATACCATCGAATCCAAACTACTAACCTGACAAGATCAAGATACTTACTGAACAGTATTCAATCTCCCAATTTTATAAAATCATATACTAACTCAAAAATTATAAAAATATCACATAATTACTCTTAACACATATCTCAATCCATGATAAATATTTCACTTCCAAATCACTGCCAAAAGTATTTTAAAACTATTTTATTTCATAACTTTAAAAACTTGTTAATCAAATACTGCAATGAGCGGATACACTTTAGAAAATCATAACACTTCAACCACATTGATCTAAATTCTCATTTCCGAGTATATCACATTAGACATATAAAATTATCATATTCCATAAATTCGTAATTTTTAAAGATCATTCAGTAGGTCAAAAATTATTTTCCACTGTATTATACTGTTTACACAGGAAATTTCTAGAATTTTAGGGTCATTTTGGTAAATTCAAAAAAATTCAATTTCCAGAATTTTGAATCGATTCAAAGTCTCAGATGATCCTAAACTTGTCTAATTTCATATAATCAAAATTCAAAATCAGAATCGAATTACAAAAATTTATAAAATTCCTGGATCAAGAGACTATCAAGCAGAAATTCCACCATTCATCATGATTTATCAAGCTATCTTATAGATCATCATCAATTCTCACAATATCAACGAAATACACATCAAATCCTCAATTATACATATTTCCAGAAATCAAAACTTAAAGAAATTAACTTAATTAACACCAATAAATTGATAATTAGTTGTGATATACCTCTAAAGATCCAAAATTCCAACTTCTTCTTCTTTTTCTTCTTCTTCTTCTCTTTCTCTCTCCTCTATTTCTCTCTTCTCTCTCTTAAAATGGGTAGCTCGACCTAAAAATGGTAAATTAGGGTTCAAAAGTGTATTTTTATACTAAGAGGCTAATTTTTTATATTTACAAATTTGCCCCCAAAACTTTCAAAGTATAACAATTTGGTCCCTAAAATAAATCTAAAGTCATACAAATAAATCCAATACTAATCGTATATCCTTAACCTATAAAAAAATTACTAATAACAATATATAATTCAAGTATCACCAACATATAAATAAAATACGTATATTTATACATATATAAATACTTATTCTTACCAGTCGTGGGTACTGGTTACTACAAAAAATATCTGATTTTGATCATTATACTACTTGGTAAGTTACGTACACTTACATAAATTTGTACTATATTTGCATCACATTACTACCTTCTCAAATTGTTTCTTTGTCGTCTCAACCATTTTGAGGTATGGAGCCATATGTCTCTTCGAGCCTTATATCCTTTATTTACTTAATTGACAACGAGCTGTAAATCATTTTTAACGAAGACTCTCTTAACGATGAGTGATTATACAACCCATAGTTCGATGAGAAGGGCCTCATATTCGGCTTTATTATTTGTGGCTGGGAAGCCTAATATGACTATATAACTAAATTTATCTCCCTTAGATTGATAAAGAATTACACTAGCCTCATATTCTTCTGAGTTTAAAGCTTTATCAATGAAAAGTGTCTAGGTTGGAGTATGGGGAGCCTTTTTTTCTTGGGTGTTTTGGGGATTTTTCACAAGGGGTCTCTTCTTCAACTTGGTTTTCGCTATAAGATAAGGAAAAGCTTATGCTTTACTGGATGATCTTAGTTTGTACTATATATTGAACTCACTGAGTTCGATTGCTTATTTGGCTAGTCATTTGGAGATGTTAAGTTTGTGAAGAATTTGTTTTAGGGGCTAGTTAGTGAGGATAATTATTGTAGAAATAGGGCTATAATTTTTGTTCAATTATGACTAATGCCAAAGCTGCTAGTGAATAGTAAATCTCAAGATCCGTAAATGCTTTGCTAATAAAATAAAATGGTCTTTGAATGTTCTCTTCCTCTTTGACTGATGTTGTGCTTACTACCTGAGCTGAGACTCCTAAGTATCAGATCAACTAATTCTTTTTTTTGGCACAACGAGGTAAAGTGGTTGAGTGAGATACTTTTTCAATTTTTGGAAAGCTTTGTCTCATTTTAGAGTGCATCTTATTTTGTCTTTATTCTTAATAGCCTGAAAAAATTCAAAGTACTTGTCAGTGACTTTTAAAATAAAACTGTTAAGAGTAGCTATCTGGCTTATGAGCATTCGTATCTCTTTGTTTATGCTTAAGGATTTCATTTCAAGGACTACTTGAATTTTTTTCTAAATTGGCTTGTATCCTCTTTTGGCTTACTAAGAATCCTAAGCACTTTCTTGATTCAACCCGAAAGCATAGTTTTTGGGATTCAGTTTCATATTGTGTTCTTTTAAGATCATGAAAGTTTCTCTTAGGTCATCTGTGTAATTTTTTGCTTGTTCGGACTTTGCAATCATTTCATTTATGTATACTTTTATTTTTTTTCTGATTAAGGTTTGAATAACTTGTTGATAAGTCTCTAGTAGATGACACTCACGTTTTTAAGTCTGAATAGCATGACATTATAGTAGTAAGTTTATTGATGAATGATAAAGGACATCTTCTCTTAATTTGGTGGAAACATTTTGATTTGATTATATCTTGAGAATGTATTAATAAAGCTAAAGAGAGCGTGTTCGACTGTGGTATCATTTAATTGGTCGATCTTTAATAGGGGAAAGCTATCTTTTGGACAAACTTCATTTAGATCTATAAAGTCCACACATATCCTTCATTTTTCGTTTACTTTTTTTTTTTAACCAAGACAACATTGGCTTGTTATTCGGTGTAGTGGACTTCTCGAATGAATTCTATCATTAGGAGTCTTTTAACTTCAGTTGTGACAGCCTCGTTTTTCTCTTAATTAAAGATTTGTCTCTTTTACTTAACTGACCTAAAAAATCGATCAACAGCTAGTGTGTGTGTGATATAAGAGTAGGGTCTATCCCTAGCATGTCTTCATGCAACCAAGGAAATATATCTAAGAACTCTCTTATCAAAGAGTTCAATCTATCTTTCATTTTTTATTCTAGTTGTGAGCCTATCTTTACAGTCTTTTTATGTGACCATGGTTGGACAGGTATTGGGAGTAGGTCTCCAGTGGTTCTGGAGATTTAGATTTATTATCTTTGTTAGGCTCTACTATGGTGATGCAAAATGTTCTCTTGGACATGGTCGCTTAGCAGCATCTAGTTGTCTTTTGATTATCTCTAATAATTTCTACTCCATCTCCAATGAAGAATTTGAGCGTTAGATGGTCGATAGATATGACAATGTTAGAGATTATCATGAAGGGCCAACATTACTTTGTAAAGTATTGGTTGGTCGACTACCATGAAGTTAATCATCAATATTTTATTATAGGGTTTCTTTCCTATAGATATTGGCTAGCTTACAACTCCTATCGACATGACACAACTGTGTTCAAACCTATAGAGAGGAGTCTATATGTGTTCAATTTTAAGATCCTTAATGCTGAGCTCTTAAATGTTTCTTTGAATATTCTATCCACTAAGCTCTCTATATCAATGAACGTGCTATTTACTTTTATCGCAGATATCTAAATAATTATGACCAATGCATCATCATTAGGGGAATTGTCTTTTGCATCTTCTTTGATAAACATGATTGGTATTAAATGTACTCGTATTTTCTTAGTATTTAGAGTGTTACACATCACTTTATGTCTTATTAATGAGTATAGAGAATAATGTTTCCTCTGTATATTCAAGTCTCATGCTAGTGTCATGGCCCATAGGAAGAGATTTTCTTGTATATTCCCTCTTATTACCTTATTAAGGTGGATCCCTTTATAGGTACTTTGTTGTTCTTTATGGAGTCTTATCTCTTCGTTCTTGTGTTGTTCTCCTCTTGGGGGATTTTCAGAGCTCTCATCCTTTTGGTTTTCCTTGGGCATTTGCTTTAGCTGCCCTCTTTGCTACTTCTTCTTTAATTTTTATGTATCGAGGGGCTTCTTTATAAATAACTGTGTAGGTAGCAAATGAATTTTCTAATAAAAAGTACCAAAATTGACTTTTCTTGAGTTCTTCTTTCAATGCTTATAATGTAGTTGGTAGGTCAAATGCCTCAAATTGGATCACCTCTTTATGAAATTGCTGCATAGAGCCTCTTAAGCTCTCATTATGACTTTACTTGAGTCGTTACAATTGTTAAAGGTCTCTAGCCTTTTCGTAGGCTCTTAAAAAATGTTAGACTGACTTCTTGGTCAATTCGCTAAATAAAGAAATGCACCTTTGTCTTAGGCTTCTATACTAAAAGAAAGTTTATCCATTTACATTAACGTAGAATAGTTGGCATATTTGCTTTTGTTTGAGTTTGGAAAAAAATAATAGATCAGTTATCTATCGACGTAGTGATGAAAATCTGTTTTGCCCTTATAAGTTGGGAGATTTGGCAATATAAATCTCTTTGATAGTTCAATGTTGCTAAGTTCATCAATAAGAGGATTTTTCTCACCTACTCTGTTTGTTTTTGGTACAAGAAGCTTGTGTCTCCCTTTGTCTTGAAGAGCTGATGCAGTCATTCATCTAGGTTTTGAACCTTCTTGTCTAGTGGGTCCTTGTTTTTAAATGATGAGCTATGCTGTTCATTGTGCTCTTATCCTCTAATTTTTATCAAGAACTATTCTTGTGTCCTCCTCGACTCTGTCGTTACTTTTCTTCTTATTCAATATATCTTTAGCATCCCATTTGATTTGGCTACCTTTTTTTTCTTATTCTGGACTTCTCGGGCATTTGTGTATATCCATTGTCTCTTCTGAACTCGTCTATGATTCTTCCAGCGTCGTTTCCTTCTAGGTAATAATTGGCATTAGTTTTCCTGAAAAGGTCTGAGTATTCACCCTCTGATTTGTTAGGGGAATGGTCGTGATCTCCTTGGCATGATGTTCGACTTGGTGGATGACTCACCCTTTTTAAGGGTTCTACTATAACTCTTTTTTCTTCTTCTGTTACTAGGTGAATTGAGGAGAATTTTTGGCTTTTCTTACTATCGAAAGAACACTTTTTAGAGGTAAAAAGTGTTGTTATAACTTAGAGTTTGGACGAGATTCTTGTGATCCTTCTTGGTTGTTGCACTTTTTTAAAAGTTTCTCCATTATCTTTTTTAGTTCATCCATTTCTTACCTCTTCTTTCAGTGTTTTATGCAAGACTGGTTGTTCTTCTTGTTGGTGCGAGTTGTTGCTAAGCTATATTTCTACAGATTTATCTAAGTTCTGTAACCCAAGATTCTTATTAGGTAGTGGAGTTTGTTCACTATTTCATGTGGCTATAGAGTGGGTGGGGATAGTTTTTGAATGTCCATCTTTCATATTCTCCATCTAGTATTGATAGTTTTTTGTTTGCTTTTCATAGATGGCACCAAATTATTTATCTAAAATTTGGTAACTAGGAGGTCAACAAGTTGAATTTGTATTTTTAAGGAAGCTTGGATTTAACGTTTAGGGTGGGACATTATGTTTGATGAGAACCTTCCAACCAAAGAAAAAGTTAGATTGTACAGAATATTTTTCGGTGTAAGTACTTTGATGCTTAAGTCAACAACGATTCAAAAAAATAAAAGTTGGGTAAGAGAATAGGAAGAAAACAAACGTAGTAAGTAGCTTGGTATATGTATTTTGTATATACTCTCATGTGTTGAGGATCGAGTGTGTGATATACGAGTGTATACGTAATTCCAAAAATTACAATATATAGCGGAAGCATGTTACAAATACACCCAATTTAACAAATTGAACATATATATCACATATACATGCAAGTATAACAATTATACAACATAAACATGATGAACAATATTGTATTATAACATAATGTAAAATAACTCACCTAATAAAGGTAGCTTTACAAAATTCTTTAAGTCCTCCAACAATCTATGTCTAGAGCTCACCTTGAAGTATATGTTGAACAATTCTAGTCCATAACTTTTGGTGAGATTAAGGAGCTAGAATAGTAGCTTAATCTTAGAATTTTCAGCAACTTATATTCAAACTCTTTTGAATACAATTTTGTTTCTCAAATGGAGATGGTAAATATTTTCTATACAACTCTTGTATTATCTAGAAATATTTAACATACAACTCTTGTATATTAATCTTAGAAACAATTTCTACATGAGATTAATTATGATGAACAACTTTTGTTATAATTATTAATCTCTTTCTCCATTTGTTTTTGTTCATTATAATCCATCCATGAGAGAAGAAGATGAAGAGAAGTTCTACAGTTTTCAACACTTGAAAATGAACAAAAACCAAAATTCTCTCTTACCTCTCTTTCTCTTCCTTTGCCACAAGAATTGAATCAATGATTCAATTATTTTTGCAAATCAATTTTGTTATTCAACATTTTGATTAAACAAAATTAAGTACTCCACCAATTTTATTGTTGGTCTCCCACTTAGAATTAATTTAACCAAGCACTAGAATAATAGCCACTAAAATTAATTTTTACCTAACAAATATAATTACTATAATTATAATGGGTAAATAAATGGCCAACATTTAGGTCCCTCATTGTATTAAAATACAATACCATGATCTATATATATTATAATATTATCTAATAATATAATAACAATATATAATTTAATTATTCAAAATAATTTTGAATAATTACTTTTTACCTTACTAATTTTTACTACCAAGGGTAAATAGTAAAAAGGTAAAATTAAATCATGGAACAAATTGTCACTTGTCAATATTCTATTAATTAACAACACTTGTTAATTAATTGAGTAATTTACTTAATAATTAAGTCTTGACAAATGTACATCCCGAGGGATCTCTAACTAATTATTCTATTTTGCTGAAATTTATTGGATCGAACTATTCAATCCAATCCGCTATCCTAGTGCTCAACGAGTACACTTCATATTGTGAGACTCTCTAGGTCCACACCTAATTTGTCATATGGAGCTTTTCCATACGTCCATGAATAATGTCCCACACACACGTTACGGATATTACAAATTAGCGCGTTAGACCATGCAAGTTGAGGTTATTGCATATTCGTATAATCCTTTCATCATTTATATCCTTGAAGAGCAGAGATATAGATCATCACCGTCAAATCTCTTATTTGCTCAATCATGAACTTATCTCCAAATTTATATTTCATTAAACAATATCCACAAACACTTTTGTGATATTGTTTATTCCTTCAGAATATCTTTTTCAAGGTATATGCTTGTGGCCACAAGTCTTTCTGAAATATAATCTCGGAGCATTAGGATATACAACCCACTCATATGAGCTGACGGATCCTATATCCATGCACACCGGACTCTATGAGCATCGGACTATACCCAGCGACACCCAGCGGTCAGACCATGAAAAGTTTCTAACATGTGTGGAACCAAAGTATGGTGGATCACTCACAAGCCCACCATGGCGCTCAAGTCAAAGGACCACAAATACTACTTAACTCGAAAGACTTTCCATTGACGGCTTTATGAGATGTCTATTGGATGTCTTCGTAAGTCTGTTCAATATCTAGTCCTTACTGAATACCTGCATCTCTATACGAGCTTCCTACTAAGCTCATGGTTTGCTAAGACTAACCATCTGAACCATCTAGATATAGACATACACTAATTTATATTAATGGGTTCCACCGATAGACCCGCATCGATGAAATTAGATCATGAACATTATGTTTGAGAACATACTTGCATAATGACATTTTCTAGCACCATCTGTAACTCCTTGCAGCTATGTCATTTCTAATATACTCTCAGGTTATTGTCCCATTTTAGACAAAGCTCTAACTGTTTAGATTTCGCTAGTTCTTATAAACTTACTAACTCTTAGTACCACTAACTCTTAATGTTTAGATTTCGCTAGATCATACAATGTCTGAAATGTTACTAGCATCTTACCAATTAATAATAAATAATATTAACGATTTTATTAGAAATAATAATTGTATAAATACTATCACTATATATTTATACACTATGGGATGACACGTAAGCACAAATCCAAATATTATGATCTTGAGGATGATTGTCTTAAAAATTTAGTTCTTCAAGAGTATATGAAGCTTCTGATAATAATGATTACTCTGACCTCCTTTATAGAATTTCTTGTTGGCAGATCTAAGGCATGTGTCGGTGTATGCATGTGCAATTGTGTCTATTGCCTAAATACGTATTATATACGAATTTAAATCCAACGGAAGCGTGAAATATACAATAAACATAATAAATAAATATATTAATCACATTAATATATTAGTAAGATAGAGAACTCACCAAAACGTATAACGTTATACACTTATTTTTTCTAGAGTCCGCATGGAGACCAACTCGTGTGCAGTTCTAGTCACCAACACAGTGGGCTTGGTGAGCAAGAACAACAGTCCGATATTCAGTTTGAGATTAACTCTTAATCCCCAAAATGATCGGTGTGTATTTTTCATCATTTTCTCCAAATGGATAAGAAAATGGAGAATTTGAAGCAATTCACAATTGCTCTAATTGAAAGCATAGAGAAAAATGAAACAATTTCATTTTTTCCTTTTTTTTTTCTCTTCTTCCTCTTCCTCTTCCTCTCTATTTCTTTCTTTCTTCTTCTTGGGCAAATGCCCAACACACACATAATCTCGCTTCTTTTTCTCTTTCTCTTTATATATATATATAATATAATATATTATATAATATAAAAAGAGAGATATTTTATTATTTAACAATTAAATAATCAAAAAGAAAAATGACTATTTAGCCCTTTATGAATAGTTGCCAAGTTTACCCCTTAATGGGTCCCACCAAATCCCACACTTGGGTAAAGTCAACTGAGGGTTCACAATATGCTACGTGTCATAATATACTTAGTAAATAATAATTATTAACTAATTGTTGTATTTAACACTTAAATACAGACACGCATGCATTCCCGTGAAAGTGCTGAATATTGCTGGATTAAACAATTTAATCCGGTACGCTGCCCTAGTGTACATCGAGTACACTCCATATCGCGGGACTCCCTAGGTCCTACGTCCGATTTGTCAAATAGAACTATTTCATGAGTCCGTGAGCAATGCCCCACGTACATGTCACGGATATACAAATCAGCGCATTGAACCATGTAAGTTGAGGTTACAACGCATATGTATAGTTTTTCCGTCATGATATCCTGGATGTGCGAGGATATAGATTATCACCGTCAAATCCCCTTGTGCTCATCCATGTCCTATCTTCAGACTTGTATCTTACTAAACAATATGCGCAAACTCTTTTGTCATATTGTTCCACCTTGGCGGAACTCTTTCCCAAGATGATTGCTTGTGGCTACAAGACTTTCTGAGATACAGTCTCGAAGCATTTGGATATCAAACTCCATATGGGAGTTGACGGATCTCATATCTGCACGCACCGAACTTTATAAGCATCGGACCATACCCAGCGGTCACACTATAAAAGGCCTGTGACATGCGTGAAACCAAAGCATGGTGGATTACTTACAAGCCCACCGTGGCACTCATGTCAAAGGACCACGTATACTACTCAGATCAAGAGAACCCTCTGTTGACGATTTACATTGGGTATCTATCGGAGACCCTCACAAGTCTGTCCCATATTCAGTCCTAACTGAATACCCATATGTCAATACGAGCTCTAAGCTCACGGTCGGCTAGGAACTACCATTTATACCCTATAGGTACGACATATGCTAATATATATATATAAAGGTATCCACCGACATACCTGCATCAGCAGAAATAGATTAAGGACAATTATTCGAGAACATACTTGCGCAACTTATATTTTCTGGCACCCGATTGCAACTCTTGCAACTATACAGTTACTAGTATATTCCCATATCTATGTTCCATTACAGACAAGGCTCCAACTCTTGAATCTGCTGAGTATTATAACCAGCTAACACTTAACTGTGCTAACATTTAGCAATTATATGTCTTAGTGTGATAAACTATGAGCCCTTATCTAAACTCCTTTAGATTTGATCCAAACTTCTTCAGATCTACAATGTCTGTAATGTTATATGCATGGTACCATATAAATTGGTATTAACGATTTAATGAAATGTACACTTGTATAAATATACAAGTATATGTACATTCAAGAATGACATGTAAGCACCGACTCTAACATTTCTTTCTTATTTATAATGTGGGGATGTAGGTTTAACCTATAGCGTTAGAATACTATTAGAGTTTGAAAGTCTTATGGACATTCTCTCTTAAGATTCTACTATCTAAATTTTTCTAGCATTATACTAGATATTTCTTACCCTGATAGAACTTGTGTCATGATTTTAAGGATCTCTCCCTGATTAAGGATCTTTCCTTGATAAAGTTAATCTTATCCATGGCTCTCATAAATTAAGTCATTTTAGGAATTATTTTTTTATTTTTGTGGTGGTCGAGTTTTTACTTGTGCTTGATAAGAGTAGAAATTGTTCATCTATTCGGAGTTTGACCAAATAATATAGTCGAGTTATGATCAATGTTTTGACTAGCTCTATGAGTTTTAAATCTGATTAAACATGATAACTTAGTTATGACTAATATTCTAACCAACTCATTAATAATGTAGATCGTTTTACTCTTTTAAAGTCTAATCAAATAGGGCACTTGAATTACGACTAATATTTTGACCAACTTAGAGAAGGTACTCATCTTTCAAGAATATTTTTTAAGTCAATATTGTCTTTTAAATTTTATAGATTGAAATATTTAGACCTCATGGGCTAAATTCCTCAGACCATAAGGTCTCGAGGAGAACATTAAGAGAAGTTGACAAAATTGTAAATCTAGACTAGTTCTAAAATTTATACGTGATGATGTTATTATTCTCTATAATTCGTTAGCAATAACATTTTCACAAATTGACTATATAAAAGAAAACAAAGAATAATTTGTGGGAAGGAAGACCAATTGATGCTTTAAGCATTATACCGAAGAAAATGGATTAGGTTCTTATTTTTGTAAAATTTATAGTTTGAAATTGAATCCCTGTATATAGGATTCAAGGAGTTCAATTTATATAATATTATTATTTAATAAAATAGTTTCAAAAATATTGAAGTTATAGATTGATTGACGAACACAATGTGAATTTGTGGGAGAAAAGATACTCCCATCTAAAAGGAAAACGTAATTGTTAGGTGTTGTTGACAAGTCCCACTTCCACAATTTATTAATGGTATTTTTGTTTCTTTTTTTTTTCTTTTTGAAATAGTATATGGTTTAACATTACATCTACAAGTATCATTTGATTTTTTTTTTAAATATTTTATTTTAAATAATGTTTATTAAGTTACAATAAGTAACTTTAATGTTTTCTCAGCGTCTAATTGGTGAGAAAATAACATAAGAGTTGAGACAATATAATCTCTTAAGAAAATTTTACATTGTGTTGAATAATACAACTGACAATTGACAAGAATCATTTAAAAAGTGGCCCATGGACCGTGTTTGCAGTAGTTGCTTGCACTGTAGATGTCAACACAAGGACTTGCAAATAAACTATGATTTATAACGAGCCAATTGCCTTCGCTGATTTTCAGATCATCTTACACGTATCATGCATCATCACATTGCGTGCAACATGAAATACAAAATGTTGACTTTGTATTTCATGGGAGATTAATCATTAAATGCATCTTGTCTTCCAAAATCCATTTGATGTAATGGAAGGAAAATTAATCATTAGGCAATGGAAGGCAAAAGCTTGGAGTGGAAACGAAGTGGTGGGAATCTATTTATTCACAATACTCTCCCTATATTCACTGCTTTAGGATAATTGCATTTAACGTTTATTAAGGAAAACTTTAAATAGCATAAAATTCCAAGCAAAAGAAATATAATAAGATGGTGAACCATGAATTAATGTGGAACGTGTAATTCGTTAAAAGAATTTACCAGTCTATTCCAATAAGACAAAGTTAGATTAAAGGCAAAAACGATATGGTGCATATTTGTCCTGTAAAGTAATTTTCTTTTCTTTTCAAGAATTCGCTCCCCGATCAAAGCCCTTTCTCAAAAGTAATATATTTGATAATTTTCGCAAATGGCACGTACCAGTACTATATATTATCTTCTAAAATGTAGATATGCGTAAACTTTTGGTTAGTAATTTGTTGAGATATATTTAGTTTTGTCTCCTTTCTCTTTTGATTTGGATAATGTGGATAACATTACTTTTATATATAATTGTTAGAATATTTGTAACAGAAAATAGTATGCTTGTGTTATGAATATAGTGGATGGCAGATCACAATTATATAATTCTCTACTTTATGTAATATAAGAATTTCAAAGTAATTAGATAATATAACAATAATAGTTTGCTTTGGACATAAACGGTGACAATGGCAAATTTGGACTTTGATTTCTTTATGAATACGCAAGCCATATACCTTTCATTTCTTAAGTATTTTGATGCAATTGTACCATTTTTGCTTAAATTGGTTCGATCCATATTAGGATCTGTTGAAGTTGAAGCATATAAACAAATAAAATTATTTAAATAATATATACAAAATAAGTAATTAAGGAATAAAGAGAGAAAGGGTAAAAGAAGAATATACAAAGAATTATATAGTTTGACAACTTACCTATGTTCACGGCGGATCAAAATCATACTCTTCTCTTATTATGAATCACAAGACACTCACAAATTATGCATTTTACAAAAATCATAAAGAAAACTTTTTCTTTCACTTTAGGGATTTTTTCTACGAAAGAACCACAAAGATTATTGATGATCACTTAGATTGTGTTTACAAGCTAATTGAGACCATTTATATAAGATTTAGGACGTCCTAGATTTACCTTAAATGTGTGGAGTTGTATTAAGGAGTCTTGAAGCAAGTGAGAGACGAAATAAGGAAGTCTCAAAACGGGAAACGAATTCTTGCGTCCAGCGCCACGGTGCTTAACTCTCATCACCGCGGTGCTGGTGGTTCTCACGTTGGGCGCAACAGTGCTCGTCGCCTGGCGCCGCGTGCTCATGTTTTGGAATGGGCACTGCGGCGCCCAATCGTGGTTGCCGCCGCGCTAGTGCTTGGTGCGCCCATCTTCATTTTTCGTCTCCTTTCACGTCCTTCTTCGATCCTTGCATACCCTACGCACTTAGCTTGTTTTCCAAATCATATCTCGATAATTTTCAATCAATTTTCTTACAAATTCCCTCATTGATTCAAAATTATCCATAAAGCAACTCGATCTCTCATTTCCGCATCTTTGGTCACCCTCACAAAGTAGTGACTTCGGTTAAGTCCTTGCATAGAACGAACTTAACCAATGGCAGTGGCTTAGTCAACATATCAACATGGTTTTTAGATGATGCTATCTTTGTTAGAATAACTTCACCACTTTCGACAATCTCTCGAATGTAATTGAACCTCACATCAATGTGTTTCAACCTCTCGTGGAATACTTGATGCTTGCTTAGGTGTATGGCACTCTGGCTGTCACAATATACACCGGTGTTCACATCTTCACTAGCCAATATCTCAACACATATGCCTTTTAACCATATGGCCTCATTGATAGCTTCACCAACAGCTATGTACTCTGCCTCTATGGTAGAGAGTGCAACTATATGTTGTAGAACTGATCTCAAACACACACTACACCCAAACACTATGAATACATAGCCTATCAATGATCTTCTCTTATCTAGATCACTTGCATAATCTGAGTTTACGTACCCTCTTACCATTTCATTATTGTCCTAATCCCTCTTATATATCAACCCGTGATTTGACATCCCCTTGAGATATCTCAGAATCCACTTTACTGTAAACCAGTGATCTTTACTTGGATCTGTCATGTATCTACTCACCATACTCACAGCATGTGCTATGTCTGATCTTGTGCAAATAATTGCATACATGATGCTCTCCACAGCGCTTGCATACGGTACTTTACTCATCTGCAGTTTCTCTTTTTCAGATGTCGACAACTGTGCTGCTGAAAGTCTGAAATGTATGGCCAAAGGAGTAGAGACAGCCTTTGCGTTAGACATACAAAACTTCTAAAGAATTTTGACTATATCGCTGTTGGGACAAGAAGATAACATCTTTTCTTTCCCTCACAATATCTATAACCAAAATTCTCTTCGCTGCTCTCAAATCCTTTAGTTCAAACTCGCCACTCAACTGCTTTTTGAGCTTCTGTATTTCTTCCATATTTTTGCATGCGATTAACATATCATCGACGTATAGAAGCAGATACATCATCCAACAACTTATGTTTTTAAAGTACACGCATCCGTCATACTTGCTACTACTAAAATCACAAGCTATCATAAAATCATCAAATCTTCTATACCACTGTCTAGGTGATTGCTTTAACCAGTATAATGACTTCTTTAGTAAACAAGCATGATTTTCTTTTTAGGACTCCTCGAACCCTTGCGGCTATGCCATGTATATTGTCTCATCAAAATCCCCATGTAAAAAAATCTGTCTTTACATCTATCTACTCTAGATGTAAATCAAAGTTTGTACACATGGCTAACAAAATCTTAATAGATATGTGCTTGACAATTAGAGAGAATATTTCATGGAAATTGACTCCCTCTCTCTGAGTAAAACCTTGTGCTACTAACCTAACCTTGAATCTTGTAGGCTCAATCCTCGGTATCCCCTCCTTCACCTTATATACCCACTTACACCCGACTAGTTTCTTTTGAGGTCTCTCCACAAACTTTCAGGTATTGTTCTTCCTAAGAGAACTAATTTCTTCTTCCATGAACTAATTTCTCAAGAGTGTAAGCAGAATTAAAAGCATGAGCAACTAAGTTTGCTTGAGCATACCTGATTGGTGGGTTAATCGTTCTCCTTAACCTGTCTTTGGCTAATTGGTACTCTTCAAGTTTCATATCAGGAGTCCTAGTCTTTCTTTAGGTGGACATGGAGGAACCCATCGGTGTTCTTGGTTCATCTTCAAGGATCTCTTCATTGAAGTGTTGATCTGGGGGCATATCAGATCCACTTTCAGGCTCCATTTTAACTTTTATTGACTCGAGTGCTGAGTCTTCTTTGGGCATAATTTCTTCTATTTCATCATTTTAGGAGGTTTTCAGCATCATCATCTCATCGGTGAATACCCCTTGTATGCTTATAATACAACGGAAGTATAAAACTTTGCAGTAAACACAATTATTACATATTAATCAAATTAACAAAAATAAAATTGAGAAATAACCCTTGAAGTCTTTGGATCAAAATTGTTGAAGTCCACCAAAATACAATCTTTGATCAATTATAGTAATCAACAATGGTAGGATAGATTATCTAAAATGATAATATTTTGATCCAGTAAAAGTTTAACAAATTAAACTTATGTTCTTGATTTTTCTTTGATTAACACTTAATTAAAAACATATTTTTCTTAATTGGTTTTAGTGCCTTATAAAAGAAAATTATGAATTCAACAATTGAATCCAAAATTAAGAAAATAATTTTTCTTTTCTCTCTTTGTTATGGCTGGCTAATTTCTTAGCAAAAATGAAAACTAACAACTTTTGAATTTAATTTCATTTCACTAATATATACAAATGAATTTAATTTCAATTTATTACACTTAATTTCAATTTACATTTAATTTAACTTAATCATAGTTAACTCTTAACCCTAGTTAGGTTAAATGAATATTTAAATATTTTAACCATAGTTAACTAACTTAACTATAGTTAAGTTAATCTTTACTTAACCATTAAGTAAGGTTAACTTAACTTAACCATATTATTAACTCTTAACCATATGGTTAGTTAAATTAAATTATTTATTTAACTATTAAATAAATAAATATTTAATTGAATTATTTAACAATTAAATAATCATTAAGTAAAATTATATTTATGTCCTTACTAGGTTACCAAGTTAACCTAAAGTGGGTTCTACCATTTAACCATATACTTTAGTTAACCTAACCATAGTAAATTACTAGATTTAACTGTATTGAACTATTCAATACAGTATACTACTCAAGTGCTCAAAGAATACATTTCATATTGGGACTCCTTAGGTCCACGCCCGATTCATCAAATGGAACTATTCCATAAGTCCGTGATCGATGGTCCACACACACATCACGAACATTACAAATTAGCGCGTTAAACCATACATGTTAAGGTTACTACATATTTGTATAATCCTTCCGTCATTATATCCTAGATGAGTGGGATATAGATCATCACCGTCAAATTTTCATAATTTCATCCATGAACTTATCTCTAGATTCGTATTTTAATGAACAATATACGCAAATACTTTTACTATATTGTTTAAACTTGTAGAAAACTCTTTTTCCAACTTCATTGCTTACGGCTATAAGACTTCATAAGATACAATCTCGAAGTATCGGATATACAACTCACCTATGTGAGTTGGCAGATTCCGTATCTACGCACACTGAACTTTATAAGCATTGACCATACCTAGCGATACGTAGCAGTCAGACTATAAAAGTTCTCTAATATACATGGAACCAAAGTATGGTGGATCGCCCACAAGCTCACTGTAGCGCTTAGGTCAAAAGACCATAAATACGACTATACTCGAAAGGATATTCCTTTGACGGATTCATAAAATATCTATTGGGGTCCTCGTGAGTCTGTTTAGTATCCAGATCTAATTGAATACTTGTATGTCTATATAAACTTTCACTAAGCTCATAGTTAACTAAAAATAATCATATGTACAATACAGATATAGACATACACTAATATATATAATAGTGATTCACCGATAGACCTGCATTGGTGAACAAAGATCAGGAATACTATATTTGAGAACATACTTATATAATGATATTTCTTAGCATCTATTGCAACTCTTTGCAACTATGTCATTACAATCTTTGTCGTATTATAGATAAGGTTCTTAATTTTTAGATCTCGCTGACTCTTATAACCTGCTAACTCTTAGTAGTGCTAACTCTTAGCATTTTTAACTATCAACATTTTTAACTCTTAGCCCTGGTCTAAACTTCTTTAAACTAGATCTGAACTCTTTTAGATCATAAAATGTCTATAGTGTTACAAGCTTTATTACCATTTAATAAAGGTTATTAGTGATTTAATAAAATATTCATTATATAAATATTACAAAATAAATATTCATACAAACAAGGATGACACGTAAGCACAAACCCTAATAGTAATAAAATGATGAGTGGGTATCATTCCCACAAAGATTGATGTTTAAAATTAATATTACGTACTATGGTGCTAACAACCTAACTTTATCTAAGCTAATTTAAAGATTAAGTTGAATTATGAAATGAGAGATGCTTAAACTAATAATTAAATAATTTAAGGAGATGACACTACTATGGTAAAAAAAGTCATAAGGTTTTGATTTCACTCTAACTTTCTTATGTTGTTTATGGCTAATGATTAACAACTAATCTTATGAATTCAATATCAAGGGCTATGAAATAATCTCATTACCTTTTCGGAGTGTTAAATGAGAGCCTATGCATACACAATCAAGTTCACAGCCTATCTAACTTGATATCTATATATGCATTAGCTACCCTTAAGTGATTACCTTAATTATATTAGTCTTCTAACTCAATAAAATCAAAGCTATGCTTTTTAATCCCAACACATAGGTTAAGCTTTTTTAAGCACATAACCTACAAGTCTAAATCATATAATCAATTTTTTAATCCAATTAGAAGCATTAAAATCATAAAAAGTATGAATGAACAACACAAGATATAGTCGTTAACCAACTAACAACATCAAAACATAGTATTCAATAGAGTTCCATCAAACCTTAGTACATGAAATTTAGCTATCTATAGTAAAATGCTTATTTACATTAATCAAAAGGTTCATAAGAGTAATCATATTCAAACAACACAAATTAAAAATACGAACTTAAAATAAAAGTAAATGAGACAAAGAAAGAAGAAAAAAAACTAGTTGAAAAAACTTTTGGAGCCTTCAATCTTTAAGGATCTTCAAGATTCCAAGCTTTCAAATGCTTTCTCTTATTAGAAACTTTTTTATTTTTCTCTCCAATTTTATGCTCCATTCTTCTTTCCAAATGAAGCTTTTAATATTCTTTTTATAAGTTCTAAGAATGGGCTTCAAAATTAGGGCACAAAGTAAATAACAAAATTGGGGTTTTAGTGATGCTTGGGCACCACTTTTTGGCATATAGGCTCCAAACTTTTTGCCAATGGGAACCCAATGTGGTACCTAGGCACCATTTTTGGGTGCTTAGGTGCCAAAACTTGGGTTTTATTTGTGCATAGTGCCACTTTTTTGCGCCTAGGCACAGAGCATTATATCAAAAACACTATTCACTAGTACTTTAGTGGTTACTGTTCATTGGCACTGTAGTATATTTGGTTTTTTTTTATTTTCTTTGAATTTTAATTTTGAAAAGCTCCATTAATATGAAACTTACAAAATGACATTAATACACATAAAAAGTCACATTTATATTCAAAATGAGCAATTATTAAATTAATAGAGATATAACATCATAAATAAAACACACTTATTATCCATGCATTTAGGAGTCTGAAACTTTCTCAAAGAAGTCAAATTCGAGCCAAAATTAAAAATTCTCAAAGCTAGGCGCTGCGATGTTGTAGTGCTGGTGCTAAGGCCTGATGTTGTCTCCCCGTGTTTTTGCACTCTTTATTTTAATTCTCCTTCTTGCTCCTTCCTCATATGCCTAACGTGTACTGGCTTCTTGCTGACTCTTCACTTGGTATCCATCTCAATTCATGCTTATACATAATTATTAAATCACAATTTTTAATAGTTTATATGAGAAATCTAGTAAATTAGAGAAACTGATTGGCAAAATACTAGACTTTCACAACTTATTAGTTGAGAAAATCAAATTACCTACTAATCTAAATGAGCATAATACTAAATATATGTATCTAATTTAATATACCTAATTTAATAGAATACCTAACATATTCAACTTGTTAATCAAGAAGGTTAGGTAAATAACAAAATACTAAACTTAATTTTATAGGTAAGAAGATTTAGTAATCCTACAATTTTCTTTAGCAGAAGATCGTACTTACTCAACTTATTAGTTAAATAAATTAGGGAAATTTGCAAAACATTGGTAACCTGTCTCTATGAAAGATTTTGTCATATTTTATTAGTGCTTAGTTGATAATTAATATTTTTATAGAAATAAACAGAGAAATTGTCACTTTAATTTTTATATTTTTATTAAATTATTTATGATATTTTTGATATTTTAAAAATTATTAATTGAGTTTTTTAGATGAAAATAGTCATATTTTAAATAAAAATAATAGTAAAAAATTCTTAAAAGATGTATTTTTAAAATAGTAAAGACCAAGTAAATAATTCAATAAAAAATAAAGAGATTAAATTATCAATTTCCTAAACAAAAATAAAGAGAAGGCAAATCGAAGATGATTATGAACAGATAAATAAAACAAATCCGAAATATCAAAAGATTCAAAACCTTAGCAAAAAAGGTAGGCAAAGTTGAACAAAAAAAAAACTTAAAACAATGAGTCCATTTTCGTTTAAAATGATGTGACTTACCTAAACGCCTTCAAAATTGTAACTTTTGGCTTGTATTTGATAAAGAATGGTTGCTATCGACAAACATCTTTACTATGCAACTGTGAGCACTTTGTCTTTTCTAGAGCGTCATTTTGACTAATCCTCAATTAAAAATTTAAAGATGTTATTTTTAGTACGGATGGATATTTTAATAGATGAGTAATTTATATATTTTAAGTAATAATATATTAATAATTATTAAATAATAAAATTATATAAATTTTAAAATTATTTATTATATTTCATGATTATTTAATATATTATTATTTTAAATACAACTTAAGATGCAAAGTTAATGTATAACATCATTTTTAATAGATTAAGATATTTTTACTATTTTAAACTTTTAAATTATATTGTTGTAAGAGTAATATTATATTTTTTAAATAATATTTTTAAATTTATATTTTATATTAAAATATTAAATAATTATTAAATAATTATTTAATAATAAAATATTGTGTAAATTTTAAAATTTTTTATTATATTATTTAATAATTAAGTGGCACATTCTTTTTGAAAGAAAATTTTAAGATGAGCTATATTTGGGAGCTATTGGAGCAGAGTTGGCTCAAATTCCTCTCTTTCTGATTCAGTGCTCAGTGCTAACACGACACGTGCGCGAAGGGAAAGAGAATATGCCAATCAAGAATCCGTATCCATTACCGTTAGGACACATCAACACAAGTCAAGTATGTCCAGTTTCCAGTTTCCAGTTTCCAGTTTCTGTCTTCAACTTGAACGGCCGAACCCTCATTTGTTTTAGGATCATTTCTTACATTTCATGTAAGTTCTAACTCCTCTTCCTTCTCCTTTCTGTTTTGTGAATGATTTTTCTTTTTCGTTGTTAATTTGTTACTGGAACTACTCACATCTCACTGTAAGCTCTTTCAATGTTATCGGTATGCATGTGTTTGTTCTTTTGATTTCATATTTCTAGTTTGACTGCTCAGCTTTTGAGATCTTTCTCCTGTTGATGATGGTTTGATGATTAATGCATGTGCTTTTGCTCTTCGTTAAATTTACTATGTTGTTATTGTATTTACAATTTTTTTCTTTGCTTTTTTTTGTCCTCATAAAGAGTTACTAAACCGTTAATCGTCTAATCTTTGGATGCATTAATTTACCTTTTTCTTAAAAAAAAATTCTTTTAGGTGTTCAAGAGTTGGCAATTCATGCAACTGAATGTTGTACAAAAAAATCACCCAGGACGGGCCTTTTTAAAATAGAAAAAATTATGCAGGTTGGTTTTTACATTTTATTTTGATAATATCAGGAATGTTATCTCTATACCATATGAAAATAAAATTTTGTTTTGCAGAATTTAGTCAGCTGAAAATAGAGGTTAACATATCATCTAAAATTAAATAATTAAGTCATTACACAATATGATACTGAAATGCCCTGACAGCATGTCCAAAAATCTGGAAACTCCACCTGAAGAAGGAAAAGAGAACATTGAACAGGCCATCCTGGGAGCATCGGCTACTTAAAGAATGTCAGAGTTTCTAAGGTTTTTCAGAAAATTTTCTCCAACCATGGAACCAGCCTTCACAAACACAGCAGGATAGCCAAGTGGAGCTTCTACCCAAATTTCATAGCCTTGCCCTGTAAATATCTTTCCTGTCCAAATATGCTGCCAAGAGTTGGTTTCTCCTTCTGGAAAATAGACTCTGACTTTCTTTTTCCCTTTGTCAAGGACAGGCACCACTAGGATTTCAGTGCCTACCAAAAACTGTTGGTAACTCAAGCTTTGCACGCGCTCATCATCTGGATAGTGGAGAAATAAATGACGGCAAACAGGCAGACCTTTATCAGCAGCTTCCTGTTTGATTGAGAGAGAGAGAGCTCTTAGATTCTCTAATGAAGTTAATGAAATAATAATTACAATAATAATAATAATAATAAAACTCAGTTGAAGTGGAATTAGTGTGTATTTGGATATTTCACCTTCACAAGATGGAGCCTATAGAACTTCCAAGCTCTGTACACTTTAGCAAAGCGTGCAAAATGCAACAGAGTTTGTTGGTTTGAGTAGAACTGGCTGTTGCAGGATGGTTTGTTTCCCTGCTTGTGGGAGACAGATTCAAAATATTAAATCAGGAGACATGTATGTTAATATTTTGAGGAAAAGGAATCAACTATGATGATTTTGATTGTGAATACTATAGCTGGTGATGACAGCTAAGCTATCAATATTTGATAAATGGGTGGGGTTCTTTTAACTTAAATCTTAACTTGAATATTAACTTAAAATGGTGACACAAATTTCTATTTATTGATCTCAATCAATCTGATGGTGTAGAGTTGACAAAATTAAATGTTACTTTTACCTTTTTTATCTACACCATCAGATTGCATGATATCAATGAAAGGAATTTTGAGTCACTATTTTAAGAAAATAGGGGAACCCAACCCTTGATAAATTTAGAGAACATTATCTCTTTCAGTGGAATATGAAAGGTGTTTGCAGTAAGAGTTCCCCAACTTCATGGAAACTGACTGTTATGCTGAACCTGCATGTCATTCTCTAATATAAGCTTCTGAAGGATGTTTAACCTATCATTTTAAAACAATATTACAGATAGAATGCCAAAACAAAATGCAAGTGAAGAAGCCAAGGGCTATTTGTTAGATGGCAGTCCTTTAGAGTTGTGAATAAAGAATGTAATAGCTTATTTATTCATTTTAATTTTCTCTTAAAAAAAGACAATACCAATGTTGATGCAGGGATATGAGTTTCCAGAGATGGCATTTTTGTACTTACTTCATGGGTCCGGAAAACTGTGGTGAAAGCATTTAGCTCCATCCATCGCAAAAGCAGCTCTTCACTTCTTCGATACTTGATCAGAGGTAAGTTTACTGCACAGTAGCCTCCAATATCACTGTGGTTAAAAGCATACCCAGAAAGTCCACTGCTCAGAAGGCCAACGACAGCACTCTTTATTCCATCATTAGCTTGCCAACTTACCATTTGGTCTCCTTCCCAAAACAGCATCCCCCATTTGGGACTATCTCGGAAACCAGCCCTCATGAAGAAGACCAAATCCTCTTCTGCATCTTCTCTTTCTTTACTTGAGCAGTTATCTTTCCATTCTTCCACAAATTCTCGGTTAATCTGGGCCCATAGTTCTGGATATTTGTTATGGGCTGAAATAGGACTTTCACCTAATACAAGAAGTTCAAACTAAATAAATAATCATGCTAAGAACTGGAAAAGGAAAACAATCAAAGTATAATACCAGAAACTAAATCGTCTAGAAATTATGTAGGATAAGAAGCTGAAGGACTATGGCAAACAGAGGGAAGAGAGAAATACTGGTAGGAAGGATAGGAATGGAAAAAGGAGAGGTGGAGAGAGCACTCTCTCCCTCCAATCCCACCAAAATAAATCCTCCCAAAAGTGGGCTGATTGGAGGTAGCATTCATAATTATCAGTTTAAGAAACAGTTTTACAACGTTATCCCTTTATCTTTCTTTATTTTCTCTCTGCCAAACACAGTGGAAAATAGAGAAAATCTTCCTTGCTTTATATTTTCTATATCTCTTGTCAATACATTCCATTTTTCCCCATCTTCTACCAATATAGCATTAGAATCTTGGAGCATTTTAGTTACTTCCTACCTTCGAAGTTTGGGGAATGCATAGTAGTTAATCAACTTAAACTCCTCAAACCAAAGAGGATAAAGCTTGTGGTGGAAAATGCCTTTCTTTTGCTTTTTATTAGCCAATGGTAGATACAGATGCAAAAACTAAGAATGGTGAGAAAGATTACATAGAAAAGATATTGGTGCAAACTAAAACAGAGCATAGAAGTTCAAAGTTTGAATTTCCTTGGTCCCAAGAAGACCTTCCTACAATGAACCTTTGGGCTCATTCATCCTTTTAATTTCTAGTTATGAGTTTTCATAATTTTAATACTATGTTAGGCACTTTCCAATACAAAGCATTTGGTTCTTGATGGTAGTTTATATTATCAATCTGTTAGACTTCAATATTATTGTAGGGTAATTCCCTATAAGTTTAAGGTTTTAGATATAATAATGTCTCAATTGTGTGAAGCCAATTCTGCTAATAGGTCTTTAAGTTAAAATCATTAAGACACCTCATTCCATTTATTAAATTGCAATGTAAAGTACGATCTGTTGGGATTCTCTCCACAAACATGTCAAATAGTTCAAGCATTTCACGTGAGAGTATATGTTTATTATTGTGATGTTTCCTATAAATTTAAGCTTTTGGAGTTAATGGTAGTTCAGATATGAAGAAGTGGCTATCCGGATCACATAACCAACAAATTATAGTCATTAATTTCACTCAAGAAGTGGATATTCGGATCACATAACCAACAAATTATAGTCATTAATTTCACTTAGCTTCACATGATCCTCATGAGTGTGAAGCTCGTTCTTCAATAAGAAATTAGGATTCAGACCTGAATAAAGGGTGGCATCCACTGGGAGTCCTTCACCAAAATCAGCCATCCATCCACTGACTCCTTCTGCCACCATTTCTTGTAAAATCTGCTTGAACCACGTTGCCGTATCTGGGTGTGTCAAATCCAACATTCCCACGTCAAAAGCTGTGTTTGGAACCATGTATGGTTCCCCATTCTTATCTTTCACCAGTATGTCTAACTTTTTGGCCTCCTCGAAATGATTTCTCCTTCTATTTGCCTTGCTATCGGACTGAAAACAGGTAGAAGATTCAGAAAGAATGTTGCAAACTTTCAATCTATTGTCAAACAGCATGATATATTGCTGTGCAAAAATTAGAGCTTCTATTTTATTGTTAAATTGGAGAGAACACTTACTGGAGCTAAACAAGGATTGCAGTATGTCATCATTTTAATATGATGAGCACTGAGATCTTTGACAAGTTGTTGCCATCCCTTGTATCTGGTTCTATCCACCTCCCAATTCCACCATAGTTGTGACCCAAGTAATGTCTCACGTTGACCCACCCAATCCTAGACAAATTTGTTAAGACAATGAAATCTTATGCATACATAGGTACGCTATGTTCATGTATTCATCAATTCTATGAAAGTTTTTATCATACTACTAAAAAATTCAGTACAGAATCATTAGTTGAACCTTGTGGAATTTAAACCTAAAAAATGACATGATGTGCACGTCTTCAAAAGATCTGTTAGAAATATACGGAAAGTTTATGGGATTCAATATGTTTAGTATAGGAACCATGCATACCTGCAACCAAAATGCTGAAATTGGAACTTCATAAGTTCTAAGTGCATCCCAGACACGACGTACAGCATCCGTGCCACCCTGCATTCCAGCAACAGCCCCAGATATGATCCATTCAGGAAGTTCAGGAGGCCTCCCAATAGTTTCTGTGAATTGTTCAATAAGCTCAGAAGGTGAGTTTCCATGCAAAATCCTTCCTCGAACTGAATTTCCATGCATCTGCAAGCTCCATTATACAGAAAATGGCAAACTGCAAGTTTAAACTCTGAATGAGCCTCAATATGTAATTAATATTTTCTCCCTCTTATTTTTCTAACTTTGTCGTTTTTAAATTGTAGTTGTATTTTCATTGTGCACGGAGAACCCAGTTCTTTTCAATTTGTAATAACTCCTATGTACTAATTTATCCATTTCTTAACAATGTGCATTCGTAGCTGCAAACGAAATTCAGTTACGTACCAGTCAATGAAATAGTAGTTTAATATTATTTCTCTTAGAAAATAATTAACATGTGCTAGCCTCTCAGATAATTTCTGAAGTCAACAAGAGAATACCTGTATTTGAACTCTATCACGTCTGGTGAGATCAAAAACAGAATAATCATATCCTTCAAGGTAAAGAGACTTCGTCTTCGATGTCATATAGAATGGAGATGGAGCATAAGTCGTACTCCAATCACCCGCAGCCCTGCGAGACGCCAAATATATTATTATTTATTAAACGTATGATTGAACTACAGATAGAGATAGCAATTATGCAATAGCAGATAGTACCTGTAGCTAACCAAATTAGCTGCAAAAGTGATGGGTTGGTCTCCTCTTCCAATGCCTTGTTCTTGAACAAAAATGGGCACCCTTTTGCCTTTGAAATCCATATGAGAAAACTGCTCTCCGAAACCATAAAATCTCTCATTTTCTTCACTTGAAAATGTAAAACAGACCCTATTGAATTCTGTCGGCTGTGGCTGTGGAATCTTCAATTCTCCTATTTCCTTTTCCTCCTCTGATGAAGAATTTTTTAGAAACCCTCTTGGTCTTGTGAAGAACCAAGACCACCCTAGCTTTGTCTTCCTTATGCTGTGTCCCAGTCCCCGTCTCCGCCTCAGACGCTGGTACTTTCTTGGGGAGACTTCAAAGCTGGGTTGTCCAAGTTTCAATTGGAATCCGATTTGGTGAGTAGTTTTTTGATCAAACAGTAGCCAGTATCTTGCAGTTGCAGAAGAATCATAATAAGGTTCTTTTGTATCATCAAATTGTACAAGTACATCATCAGAACTCCCAAGTTTCTTCTTCTTTTTCTTTAGTTTCTTACTGAAAATCCATCCTGTTATAAGCAGCATGGGAAACTGGGTATCCTTGTTTGAATCTCTTGTCTGGCGTAAAAAACCATCGTATTCAAACTGATTATTGTGATTGATCACGGTTATATCTTCAATCTTCTGGTGATGGCAAACCAAATGAACATGTTTATCTTTGATAGCAAAAGATCCCCTGCTTTCTTCCACCTCTGTCTCAGCCGTTGCTGCAGAAACAAAGGCTTGTCCTGGGATGGTGGACCAAATGGGTCTTGTTGGGTCAGATGTATGAGATACTGAGAGATACCCACCCTTGTTTGAACTCCATAGAAGCTGAAAATCATTGCCAATGAAGAAGATTTTGTGAGAAGGCAGTGTTTGAGAATTGAAAAAGAGAGGCCCTTTTATCAGAGGCAGAGATCTTGGTTTCGAAGGGAATGGATTGTTAAAGTGTTTATGGTGCTTTTTGGTGATTTTGAGGCTTCCCATTTTCTTTTTCTTCTTTCACTCTGCATAGAAATGAAAATGGAATCTTAATTTATAGATTCAGAAATGAATCCTATTCATTCCAACTTCAATAATCGAATAGAAAGAAAACAAACAAACAAACAAAACAGAAGGTGTTCTGAATCATCCTCTTTTTTTCTTCCAAATATTCTGATAAGAAAAAAAAAAGAAAATATTAAGTTAAAGGTTTAACCGGAGAATCAAATGAAAACAAAGATGCGCCTAAAAGTCTGTAAAGCGAGGAGCATCAGGATTTAGGCTACGCGGCACCGTCTTTGAATAGTCCCACTGCCCCACAGTCTTTGAAAACTCCAATTGCCCACCTTCCTTGAACATTTAATCCTTTTTTTTTTTCCCATTTTCTGCCCAAGTTTTAACACTTAAGCAATAGGCAATCAGATTATAAGTCTATTATAGCTCACTTGAATTTTATGTCCAATAAGATTCTGGATTTATCTGTTATAAAAGTGCCGTTGTTTTAAAATTATAGTTGTTATAAAATGAAAATTGTTAGAATAATATTCGCTTTTTAAATTTTATTTTTATATTTATCCATTTCAAGTGATCTGTCGAATTAAACTGAAAGAGGGAGTTCCCTCAATACAATATCCCGTGAGAAAGGAGGGACCTCCTCCTCCAAACAAGATCATTAGATACAAGAAGTCCATATTTAGCTAAGTGATGAGGTAATTCATTCGCACTTCTAGCCACTTGGTTATAATATTTATAACGTCAAAAATTACTTATAATATTATTTTATTATTTATCGGTTGCTTGACATATTATTTAAGGCGATAACTATTGAGATAATATTTAAAAAATATAATATCACTCACATAAGTAGACATCTATAAGGATTTTGTTGAAACAGAAGCACACAAACAAGCAAAATAATTAACTCAAGTAATATAATAATGTAAAACAAGTTATTAAAAAATAAATAGAGAAATGGGTAAAAGAAGAACACATAAAGAATTACGTGGTTTGACAACTTGCCTACGTCCACGGCGGATCAAGATCACACTCTTCTCTTATTATGAATCTTAAGGCACTCACTAAGTATACCCTTTATAAAAAAGATCACAAAAAAAACTATTTCTTTCACTCTAGGGATTTTCTCTCACAAAGAACCACTAAGATCTCTTGTTTATCACAAAGATTGTCAAGATTATGTTTACAAGCCAATTGATAGCCTTTATATAGACTTTAGGACGTCCTAGGTTTACCCTATATGTGTGAGAGTCGTATTAGGGAGTTCTGGAGCAAGTGGGAGACGAAATTAGAAAGTTTCCTAATTTCGGGACACTGTTCCCGTCTCCGGCGTTGGCGCGCTTTCTGCTCAGCGCTGCGGCGCTGGCATCATGGCATTGCGGCGCTCAGATTCTGTTCTGGGGGCTGCGGCTCCCACGCCTGATGCGCCCTTCTTCGTTTTTCGCCTCCTTTCGCGTCCGTCTTCAATCCGTGCGCACCCTACGCACTTAGCTTGAACCCCAAATCATATTCCGATGATTTTTAATCAATATTCTCATAAGTTTTATGGGGCATGGCCCTCCAAGTCCTAATTTTCTTTTAAAAAAATTTTGATATGTATTTTTTATTTTTTATTTTTATAATTTAATTCTCACAAAATTTTAAATTTAATACTAAAATTCTCATATAATTAAATTTTAATTTAAGTTATTAATTTTAACATCTAACTCTTTTTCATCTTAAATTTTAATTTTACCTTGGATCACTCAAAATATTAATTGTGAAATAAAAATACATAGATGTTGATGAATATTTAATTATGAAACAAAAGTTACAAAATACTTTAATTATTGTGTTTTGAATTTTTAAAACACTATAATAACACCTTTATTTAAAATAAGAATAAATTTAAATTTGAGAAAGGATGTACCCTTAATACCATTAAGGGAATGTTAGAACCCCTTTAAGAAGAGAAATCACTCAATGATTGAAATCATTTCAAAGCATAATTTCAAAATGAAAATTCTAGTGAATTTACTCTATTGAATAGGAGGACAAAAATGAAATTAGATCAAACAAATTCACAAATATATGAATTGAAAGATGCAATTTTATAGATTGAGCAAGACTTCAAAAATAAATGGGCTTACATGAACTAAACTTAGAAGCAAAAGAGAACAAGAAGTATCATTGCACGCTTTTAGCTCTTTAGCTCCCCCTCCTTATAAAGCCTATTCATTTTTTTTCTTCATTATCGTTGTTTTTAATTTTTAGTTTATTATTATTATTAGAAAAATTGGTAGTTTGATTTATATATTTTTATTAAATTATTTATTTAGTTTTTAATATTTTTAAAATGATCAATTACGTTCTTTAGAGTATTTTTGTTATTATTTTCATCTTTAAAATATACTTTTTTACTATTATTTTTATTCATGACTATTTTAGTTCATAAAATTTTTAATTAAAAATTTTTTTGATGTGAAAAACGTTATAGGTAATTCAATGAAAATATAAAGATTAAAGTAATAATTCTTTTTTTCTGTTATTATTATTTCAACGATGAAATAGAGTTGTGAGTTTAATTTGTTGGGTTTGTAAAAAAGTAATCAAAGATCTTTGAATATTCCTTGAAAGAAAATGAGAAAGATGCATGTGGACGGTATTGAAGTCACATGCAAACATAGAGTTGCTTGGTCTACTCGAATCCATTTTTTTTTTATTAAATTTATTAGATTAAATATAAATCAAACTCTTTTCTATTTTGGTATAATTCTAAAGTTCTTGTTCTAACGCAAAACTTTATCACTTGAACCAATATCATTTACTACTCCAAAACTTTTAAATTATCTTTTTTTTCCTTGTATTTTATTTGTATATATATATATATATATAAATTTGGCCCATGAAATTGCTCACCTTATAATGCATGATTCTAAAGGAAAATCACTTGAATTCTTTCGCCAATTATTTTTTAAATAAATTCCAACATTGACTTTCAATAGTGTTCGGCACTCTAAAATAGCAATGTTATCCACTTTGATCATTAATATATATATATATTAAAGTGGCTCTTAAATGTAGACATCTTCATCTTTTTAGAGTACAAAGCTTTTTGAATTAAAGTTTAATGCTGGATTTATTCGTAATACGTCACAATTCACTTAAAATTCTTATTAAATTAAGTCTTATTTAACATAAAGTTATAAAAATAATCAACTAATCGGAAAAGGTAAAAAGAAAAAAAATGCTGGAATCACTTTCTTATCCATCCTTCCTCTTTTACCTCAGACAACCTTTCACTTTCATACAATTAATTTTATAATATATAAGGATTCTTTTTAATTAAAAAGAAAAAAGAAAGGTCTGATTGCGGTTTAAGTATGATTGCCAAGTGTCACACCCCAAATATTCTCAAGCAATTACTCGAGTATTTGGCGCGCGACAAGGCCACCAAGAGGGGTTTTGGCCCATGATGTGTTACATCGGTTGAAGATTCTAGAAGGCCCAATGGATTTGGGTTAATGCCACATGTGTGTGGTAGGTGGGGGAATTTTCTAGAAAAGGCATATTCCTTTGGATATACTTTTGGTAGTTGGCATCTTTGGAATATTCCTTAGCATATTCCCCTCTTTAGATTTGGACCCTTGGATTAGAGTTAATCCTAGCCGTCCATTGTATATAGCTTTAGCTATAAATAGGTGGAGTTCTCATTTGAGAATTCATCCTTCAAATTGTAGAAATACTCTTAACTTGTAAGTGTATAGCTTTGTAATCTCTCTTTAGTAATAAAATACGAGAGCATTCTCTCAAACACTCGGTGTGCTTCTTCTTCATCTCTTTCTTTGGTTATTGGGGTCTTGTAGGCTGCTTAGCACTAGCAAGTGTCTAAGGCCGCACGATTTCGAGAGATCGGGTCGTGACACAAGTCAAGCACTTACCTAAAAGTTGGACCGGTAGAACAAACAAATATGTACACGCTTCTGCTTAATGATTAGTCTCTTGCTTAATAATCTCCCCAAACCCCAAAACTCGTTTTATTAGTAATTCAAGAATTATCAAACATGGCTATATTTTCAGAATCAACCTATATCTGCATCCACGTAACAACGTTAACATTTATTTTCAGAATCAGGAAAATTTTATGTAAACTTTCTTTGTTTTCCAAATACTCATTTTACTATGCCGAACTAAAAAGCGAATAATATAAAATATTGTAAAGTTTGGAAAAGTGTCAAGAAATAATTTTCTTTTCTTTTTTTGAACTCGAAGTGTTAAGAAATAATTAACATACTTTCTGTATAAAATACATTCTTAATATTTAGTTCCCTTTTTTTTTTTAATATTTTGTTTTGACGTGGGAAAGTTTGTATTTGTTAACGCGAGGCAGAGGCCAGAGAGGGAATCGATATTTGTTGCATATTGAATCTTCCCTGTAATGACGGAACAATTCATTCCAAATGAAGAACATAGACACTTTTGCCATCAAGTGTATGCATATAGACTTGATCCTTCGTATAGTTCATTCTTGCTGAGTTGACCGTCATTCTACTTCCCATGTAATTGTTTTTCAGTAATGAATTACTTTTCAATAATAATAATAATAATCAAATAAAAAACCTTCTTCCTACTTCTTTGTTCCAACTTTCTTTCGGCTGCCCCAGCAACCTTACAGTTACCATAATATATATTATGGGGTTTGTTAACTTTTATTATTTTTTATATGTGAGCTCATATATCGATAATAATTATAAATTATGGGTTATATTAAAATTAGAGTTAATTTAAGTGATTTATTTAAATGATTTATTATTAGATTCTAGAAAAATTTATTGGATATGACTTAATATATGTAGAAATTTGATACTAATTAAACTATTATTGATAAAATGATAGTTAACTTAGTATATAAAGATCTCTTTTAGGGTTTTGTTCTCAAGTTAAATTATTATACGTAGAGTTCTTCTTTCCTTTTTTATCACAAAGAGAAAATCCTATTGAACACTATATAGATTTGATTATGAAAGATTGCTATACTTTTAGTTTTCATTAAAAATTATTGATCCTCGTGTTCTAATTACTATAGATTTCTTAGGTATGCTTTTCTTATTATCCATCTTCATAATTTGACATGATAAATCTGAGGTTGTAGATTGTGAGATATCAATTTTTTTATAATTATATCTAACAAGTAGTATCAGAGCAGAATTCATGTTAAATTATTAAAATTATTTTTGTATATATTTATGATGGAATATTTTTTCTCATATGGCTTGTTTGGGTAAAGATATTATATGTATGATTTTGTGAAGAAAACATGATGTTTATAGTTTTTATTGTGATTTGAGGGTTTAGATTTGATTAAAGATCATTGATTTCAAGAACTAAGAATGAAAACATCAAAATTCTGCTTAAATTTGATATTTTTTACGTTCTTCAATGAATTTGAAATTTTCATATTCGCATTGCAACCCCATGACAATGAAGTCAAAACCTAGGCATCACAGTGTTGCATTAGCAATTTTACAGCACTATGATGCCAGTCAATGTAGACAGTAGCTAGGCATCGCAGTGTTGCATTAGCTACGTCAAAGTCAATGTCTAGGCATATGGCGCTACATTGGTAGAGCCGCAATGCCAGGCCCTTAAGTGTTAAGATTTAGGGTCTTGTTTTTAAGATAATTGAGCCGATTTGACCTGATTCATAGAGATTCAACTTAAAACCTGACCCATTTAGATTTGATTCGATCATCATTGACCCTATTATAGAACACTAGTAACGCTATAAATGCAATGGCTTTGGCGCTATAGTGGCACTCAAGTGCATATAAAAACTAAAGTTTACAATTTTTTGGGCTTTTTGATTATTTTTCTTTGCATTACTTGTTTTATATTTTGAAATAACATGTTACCAAAGTAACATTTGTTATGTAGATATATTTATTTTGGGATATTAAGATAAATATGTTTATCATTTAAGCAGAAATAATTAGCTCAAAAGAAGATTATTATTTTTTTTGCTAAATAAGCATATTTGTAATAATAAATATATGATAATTATCAAATTTTTCATACATACAGTAAGTCTGTCTAAAGAAAGACTTATTATTTGTTGAATTTATTCTCAATATTTGAGTACTATATTGAGAGTACCACTTACAGTTGATATTTTTGTTCGAAGATAAAACATCATTGTTGTGCTAGGTTTCTTGTGATGGATCTCACGTTTATACATTTACTTATATCATATATATATGCTTTAGGTCATGACATGATTATTAATTGTAAGTTTATTATTTTTATTGAGTGTTCTCTATTCAATTTCTTATGCTTCTTTTATATCTACAAATATAAATTCCATCCATATGCTTAATGAAACAAACTTTAAGAATTAGAAAGAGAACATTATAATTGTTCTCAGTTGCATAGAATGACCTTCTGTTCTCAATTATTTAAGTTCTACTGAGGTTAAAAGGGATAAACTAAACACACAAAAATATTAACCAGAAATGCACTAGTTGTGAGCAAGTAATAAAGTGATGAGAAGTATCGTTTTCATGAGGATTAATCTTCTAAATATATGCTAAATACTATAGTGTTAACAACCTAATTTTATCTATGCTAATTTTAATTCTAAGTTGATTAAGAAAATTAAACATACATGACTTAACAAATTAAAGAGGTAAAAAATCTATGGTAAAGGAGTCCTAGGGTCTTGATTTCACTTTACTTTTTTCATGTTCTTCACATTTTAGTGATTAACAACTACTCTTGTGAATTCATTAATTAAAGGGTTCAATATTAATCTCGTTATCTCTCATAAGTGTCAAATGAGATGATATGCATACATATGCAAGTTGATATCCATATCTAATTTGTCTATCTACACATTCATTAAGCAATCCTTAAATAATTACCTAAGTTTTATTAGTTTTTCAACTCAATAAAAGTTAAGGTCATGCTTTTCAAGTCCAACAAATGGGTTAATATTTTCCAAGTATACAACTCGTAAGTCTAAATCATCTAACCAAATGTTGTAATATAATGCAAACAAGTGCAAAGGTCTTTATAAGTGTTATTTAGTTTAATTGGTAAAACCTTCATAAATGGACAAAGAGGTTTGAAGTTCAAAACTCACTCGCATTAAGGTGGAGAGGATGTATATTTTAAATTTAATATAATATTTTATTTTTAAAAAAATGTGGAGAGATAGGGGTGGCAATTCTTGTGAATCAATCGTATTTGCATCGTGTCTTAATGGGATATTACTAAAATTTTGCAAATTTGAATTTAATATTTTAAAATAAATGACTTGGACACAAACACAGATATGATTCGTTTAATAAATGGATAAAATTACATGAAACAATTAATAAATGAATCATATTGGACCCGAACACGAACTCAACATGACCAGTAATAGAGTGATATGAATTGGACTTGTTTATTAATCATGTTATTTTTCTCAATCCAAATTCGCTTAATCCCTAAATGAACTCGTATCTTAAATAAATTAACACAATTTGATTATTTAACCTATAACACATCATAAACGAATTGACGAATTAAAATACTTAAAACACGATTTAATATAATCATTAAATGGGTGAGATGAATTTGTTTAATAATCGTGTCATTTTATTAATCCAAATTAAATAAAAAATATAAAAGATCTAGCAGTTAGCCATTGCTCATACTAGTGTCAAATTAACTCAAAGTTAACATCATCAAACTTAGAATTTCATGATTTATCCGATGGTGGATTGTTTTTTTCAACAGAGCATTAAAGGAGTGTTAAAAGTAAAAAGAAGAGTGGTGACCACCATAATATTGCCATCAACAATAGCACTCGAAGGGTATATGAAATAGTGTCATGTGCTCTTTTATGGATAAATATACGAAATTTTCTTTTTTACTATTTAAATTAATGCAAATTGTTAGTTGATGTTATATGCGATGTATGAGTGCAAGTGCACGCTATCGTGACTAAGTAATAGAGTGATGAATAGATATCGATCCTACAAGAAATTTGTGCATTTTCTTAACCAAATACTAAAATTGTGTCTCTTTGTCTTTGTCTAGACAAATGTTAATTATATACGTTTATACTAAAACTAAAACACTACTAATGGCAGTTAAACCTAATTGTGCAAGCAATGAAGTACAGTTACTAAATGGAGAGTATTTAAGACTATAGCTATTCTTCAATATAATTTTGTTATCCCAATTATTAATCCCCTAGTTCAGTTATTGGCCACTAACATGAACCTCATCGCAAGCCTCTTTCGATGGTCGAGCGATTATACTTTAATCTACTAAATTCTTATATTCCTATGGTAATTCGAATAAATTAAGGTTCATTACAAACAAGTTGTATTGACCATACATGCTAATTAGGTATATTCCTATCCAAATTTGAACTTATAGATCTTACTCCATAATTATGTTTAAATTTGTCTAAGTCTAAACACTAGGATGCCTTTTCCAAGTTTATCCAAGAGTTTCTTAATCATCCATTCAATATTCCTAGCATATTGAAAGTATTAATAACAAAAAAATTGAATAATAAACCGAGTTCATAAAAGTGGGAATAAACAATTCAAGTAAATATATTAAGTTCAGAACTACAATCCTAGATAATAAAGTTACATCAACATAATAAGGGTTTAACGAGTAAATAACAATAATAAAAATTATACAACCAATCTAAACTGAATTCATAAAGACAAGATAGCCTCCAATCAATCCTTAATGCTTGGTTGAATCATTCAATGGTTAGCCAAAATGCTCTTGACTGTATAATCTCTTTCTAAAATATCTTTAAATATTGTTATTGCACAATAAGGAGATGATTTATAAGTTAGGAACGAGTTAGGATTAGGTTAGGGTCGAAATGGGTCTAGCCAAGCAAAGTTAAAACATTTTTAAAATTCTAAAAGAGTTACTTTATATAGTTTTGGACAATGCTAGACTTGGATACTCCAGTGTTCCCAATTGTATTGTATGAACACCGACAGGTTTCGGTTGTCCAATGTAAGTGCATTCTAACATACTATAATGATCAACTAGTGTTGAACCATTGGTTGCCTCGGGTAATTTTAGGAAATTATATGGCCTAGAACATTGCCTTTATGCCACAACATCCAATTTTCTAAAAATGTTAAGACATTAGTGAATTTATGCTAGGACGTTCATCCAAATGAATGAACGTTACCGTCTTGGCTTATAGAATGCTAGAATGTTCATCCCTTTTCTGCATTTTCACTCTTTGGCTTCTTTGTTGTTGCTTTTCCCTCTAATTCATCTATTTCATTGTTTGTCCTGCAAATTCAACACATTAGTGTATAAATAACATATAATTACTTGAAAATAGAAAAAATCTAAATTAAAACAAGGCTACAATATATGTCAATTTCATGCTCATCAGCTGATAAGGTTTTTAATGTCCCTTTTGAAACTATTAAGATATATCAATCCTTTTCCTAAAACCTCAGTGATATGTTCGGTTACTTGTATTGTATCATATTAAATTTAATCTTTAAACAATATTTTTAACTCATGTTTGGCACATATTTGTATTATACATTGAATTGTTCAAAATTTTAAAAAAGTAAATAATTTTCTAACCAAATTTGACCCACCCCCTATGTTAAGTATGGATTGTATACATTTTAGTTAAAAATTATATATTTGTTTATTAATAATTTAAAAAATATAAAATGGCCACCACCAACAAACTTTGCCCTATCCCACAACTATTTACCATTGCCATTCGCTGTTAAAGGTCAACTGTTGATTTTATAGTTTATGTTATCAGAATCCTAATCGGGCGATCTATGAAATCGGCTAATCATCTAGACCATAGATGTATCATTCTCCAAAAACAAAAGAAGAAAATCTGGCCGCATGTGAAATTGACCACAAAAAATAACGAGTAAACCGACATGACTACTACATTCTATTGACTGGTAAAAGATGAAGATAATGGTAGGAGTGGTGAAGCTTCATTTCTTGACATTTGACATCAAATTTTTAGGTGGCTGAACTTTCAAATCAATTTTTTAAAAAGCTTTGATCCAATATCAATGATGATTATATAGTTGCATAGATCGATTAATGTGGATTTTGAAAATATCAATTATGACATCAATCTTTATGGCGAATGGCGACCTTTGGCAACATTAGTGGGCGTGAATTATTTCTGATGGTTATGGTGAATAGTTTTTTATTCCTTTTTTTAGTCTTTTCTATTTAGTAATTATGAAATAATGCAAAATATATTTTTTTTTCAAAAATATAATATTTTTTTAAATAATTCATTAATCCCATAACAACACCAAATATAATATTATACTAAATTTAATACATTTTAATCTATTCCATTATAATCCAATCTAACTTTTATTATACAATTCAGTGCAACGTACCAAATGCACTATAGGGATTCAACTGTTCTTTTTTCCTTTAAAATATAGCTATTACAATGGACAACGAGAAAATAATAAATGGTTTTAGACTTAATATGGGTCACAATCTATTTACACAACATGAATTAAGTGAATTTGAATTGAGAAAAATGACACCATTATTAAATTGTCAAATTTATTTCACCTATTTAGTAATTGTATCGAATTAGTGTTTGAGTATTTTGACTTGCCAATTATTTATGATACATTACTGTTTGAATAATCGAATTAAATCAATTCGATTAAGACACAAATTCGTTGAAGAAACTTTTAGAGTACGAATTCATTTAATATGTTTAAAATTTCAATTAACGTATAACATATTTGATCATTTAAAGAGTATATTTTCTTTTACTGTTTTTAAGCAATAATTGTCTACACGAATGGAATCTAGTCTATAATTGTTTACACAAAATCAATCATATTTAATTATGTATACAAATCAAATCATTTATATTCATATAAACGAATCCAATATGAACCATCTATTAAACCTGTCTAATCATCCAAATCTTTAGTACAAAGACTATTGTTGCTAACTCCAAATCATGCATTGGATAGTTCTGTTCATGATTTTTCAATTGTCAGAGACATATGTGACAATTTTGCCATGTTGCATCAAAATACAACTTAGTCCTTTCATAAAAGCATCAATATATATCACAAAGCTACCACCTCCAAAGGGAATAGTTAATACTAGGTAGATACCAATCTATCTTTAAGTGCTTAAGAACTTCTCTAGCATGTATCACTTTATTCAAACTTAACATTCTTCTTAGTCAAGTTGGTCAACAAAGTTGCAAGACTTCAGAAATGATACGACCTATCCTGAGTCCTCTTCGAAAGTTAAGGCAGATCTTGTAATGACATGAGACTAACATACACTATACACATTACATAAGATATAATGAGGCTATGTACCTCAATAAAAATGTACACTTGTACATAAATATATAAAGCATAACAACTTATGCAACTATGCGTGTCATGGGCAAACCTTAGAATGTGAATACTGTACCATATTGACAACTTGAGATATATAGGAAAAAAAATACACAAAAATGTAAGCTTGTGGCTTAGTGAGTGCACATGATTCTAAAAATATCGTATACTTCATAAAGATATATATATTAATAACAATGAATTTTTAATAATAATATATTGAAGAGTAATACCAACATACATAAAAGTTTGAAATCATAAAAGATTATAAAATTATATTCTGGGTAACATTAAACGTGTACTAATATTATAAACTGTCATAGAATATATTTTAAAGCTAAATATATCTAACATGGCTCAAGGAATATGTACTATATACATACTGAAAATCACACCAAACTTGTACCTGAAAAAATGTGGTCTTAGCTGGCAAAGTAACTTACGCACAGGTAGAGTGGGAGAACTGGTCTCACCCAACAGAATGTAAAAATAAGTTGTGGATGGCGTGGAGCTATCTTGGCTTTTGGCATTCCTTCGTAGATCTCTGAATTTTACCCTACACACGAAATTCCACTCTCATCTGTCTCACTCAAGTGAATTGGTTTCGAGAGTATTCCGCTAACCTTCCTCAAAACGATACTACAATAGAGGTAGGACCTCTATCTGCTCTAAAGAAGGGATGAGGCACAACAAAAGTTTCCTAAAGTAAAAGTCTTTGTGTAGATGAAGAATAAGGTGTTAGGGTTGGTGCTTACGTGTTATCCCTGAATGTACATATACTTGTGTATTTATATAAGTGTACATTCCCATTAAATCGCTAATATCCATTTATATGGTATTTTGCATGTAACGTTACAGACATTGTAGATCTGAAGGAGTTCATATTAGATCTAAAGGTGTTTAGATAAGGGCTCATAGTTAGCCACGTTTGAGACATATAATTGCTAAATGTTATCACAGTTAAGTGTTAGCTGGTTATAATACTTAGCAGATCAAAGAGTTAGAGCCTTGTCTGTAATGGGACATAGACCTGAGAATATACCAGTAATTGCATAGTTGCAATCAGGTGGCAGAAAATGCAAGTTGCGCAAGTATGTTCTCGAATTATTATCCCTGATCTATTTCTGTCGATGCAGGTTTGTCGGTGGATACCTTTATACATAGATCAGCATATGTCGTACCTATAGGGTATAGATGGTCGTTCCTAGCTGATTGTGAGCTTGAAGCTCATATTGACATATGGGTATCCAGTTAGGACTGGATATGGGATAGACTCATGAGAGCCTCCGATAGACACCCTATATAAGTCATAAACGGAGGGTCCTCTCGAGTTGAATAGTATACGTAGTCCTTTGACCTGAGTGCCACGTTGGGCTTGTAAGTGATCCACCATACTTTGGTTCCACGCATGTCACAGACCTTTCATGGTGTGACCGTTGAGTATCACTGGGTATGGTTCGATGCTTATAGAGTTTGGTGTGGATAGATATGGGATCTGTCAGCTTGTATAGGGAGTTCGATATCCAAATACTTCGAGACTATATCTCAAAAAATCTTATGGCCACAAGTATCAATCCTGGAAAAGAGTTCCGTCAGGGTAGAACAATATAACAATAGAGTTTGCACATATTATTCAGTGAGATATAAGTCTAGAGATAAGATATGTATGAGCAAAGGGGATTTGACAATGATAATCTATATCCCCGCACACCCAGGATATCATGACGGAAGGACTATACGTATGCGTTGTAACCTCAACTTGCATGGTTCAACGTGCTGATTTGTATATCCGTGACGTATGCGTAGGGTATTGCTCACAGACTCATAGAAAGTTCCATTTGAAAAATCAGGCGTAGGACCTAAGGAGTCCCGCGATATAGAGTGTACTCGTTATGCATTGGGGCAACGTACCGAATTAAATTGTTTAATCCAGCAATATTCAGTAATTTCACGAGAATGCGTGCGTGTTTGTATTTAAGTGTTAAATGCACCAATTAGTTAATAATTATTATTTACTAATTGTATTATGACACGTAGCGTATTGTAGACCCTCGGTTGAGTTTATCCAAGTGTGGGATTTAGTGGGACCCACTAAGTGGTAAAGTTGGTAACTATTTATGAGGGGCAAAATGATCATTTCTTACTTTGATTATTTAATTTTTAAATAATTAAAATATCTCTCTTATTATATTATATAATATATTTTTATATTATATTATTATATTATATATTATTATAGTATATTATATTTATTTATAAGATATTATATATATAATAATATTATTATATTTTGGGTGCCAACTATTTGGCACCCATTAGTATTTTATTATTATTATTATATAATATATATTATATTATATATTAGATATATAAAGAGAAAGAGAGATTGAAATCGGAATTTTGGTGTGTTAGCCAAAATGGCCGAGAAAGAAGAAGAAAGAAATGGAGAAGAAGAAAGAAAAGGAGGAGAAGAAGGGAAAAAAATGAAATCGTTTCATTTTTATTTATAGTTCCATTTAAAGCAATAGTTGATTGTTTTAAATTTTTCATTTCTTATCCTTTTAGAGAAAATGATATAAACACACACTCGACCATTTTAGGGATTAAGAGTTAATCTCAGGCTGAATATAGGGCTGCTGTTCTAGGTCACCAAGTCCACCGTATTGGTGACTAGAACTGCACACGAGTTGGTCTTCATACGGACTCCGAGGAAACACGTGTATAACATTACACGTTGAGATGAGTTCTCTAACTTATAAATATATTATTGTGCTTAATATATTTTATTTATTATGTTTATTGTAAAATTTACACGCTTCCGCTACGTTAGGCAATAGACATAATTCCACATGCATACACCCACACGTGTCCTAGATCCCTCCAACAAATGGTATCAGAGCCATTTATAGTTTATTTGGGTGTTGTTTGAGTGAATGGATGCATTTGGCCCAGTGGAAATAGGGTGTTTCAAGTGTTAAAACGGATATGTCAAAGGGGAAGCACTGGGCGCTGCAGTGCCAACAGTGACATCTAGCGCTGCGGGGGGTACTGTTCACTTGAACAGTAGCACATAAACAGTAAAGTTTTTACCTACCTTACGCCAAGATTGAAGTTGGAACTAGGAGTCCTAAATTATTTTTCCCTTGAGTGATAGCCTAGAAAGGTGTCTTATTTAGTGTGAAGGGGTACAAACCTACTTGCCGGGTAAGTGAGTTCCGTTTTATCGATTGAAAAGCATTACCACGATCCTGTGGAATCGATCAAACAAGAAAAGAAAATAAGTTTTTTTTTTCCTCTTTCAACCCAATAATACAACAATCTACCTCTACAATTTTTGTTTCAAATCCTGTAGTCGAAGACAAATATAACTCTATCATACCAATGTCGATTTCGGTATTTTCCCTTTCTTTAAGTTTCCAAAGACTTCCTCCATTGCAAAAGATTGTCATTGAGAAAAGCAATCTTGACATTTATTTTTTAAATCTCATAATCAAGATTTATTTGTAATGAATAAGAGAATCTTGATAGAATTAAGCATGATTGCTGGTGAAAAGGTCACCTCATAATTGATGCATTTTTTCTGAGTGTACACTTTTACAACAACCCTAACTTTGAAGGTTTCAAACTATCCATATTTCTCTTTCTCATGTAGACCTATTTACATTATATGGGTTTTATCCCTTCGGGTTTATCTACAAGTTCCTAGACTTTATTAGAATATAGAGAATCCATCTCTAATTTCATAACTTTGTGCTAATGATTTACATCTATATCAACCATTACTTTATCATAGCTTGTGGGATCTAGTTAATGTTAATCATAAACTATTTTAAAAGACTCTCAAATTAACCTGTACTTAGTCAGACATCTAATAATCCTCTCAATATGACGAACTATCGATGGTTGTTGCTCTGTAATTAATTCTGGTTAGTCATTATAATTTGGATTAAGAACTAAATCATTACTTCCCTCAGGAACAACATTAATACTCTTAGATAACTCATCAAGAACTATCTTAACCCTAGGCTTAAAATATTTCATACATTATTTCTTAAGAAAATTTGCATTAGTGTTGCTAAGCACTTTCTTGCCTTAAGAACTATAAGAAAGCTCCCTCTCATTTCTTTTAGGAAAGCCAATAAACAAACTTCTGAATTAGATTATATCTTATTTGTTATCTTGTTTAGCACATGAGTTGGACAACCCAATATATATATATATATATATGACGTAAACTTGATTTATGCCCTATCCATATCTTTAGAGGTGTTTTAGGTACCGACTTAAACAGATCTAAATTAAGAATGTACATAGTTGTTTCAAAATAACCCAAAATTGAAAAGGATAAAATTGAATAACTCATCATTAATCTTACTATTTCTAGAAGAATCTTATTTCTCCTTTTTGCTACATCATTGTGCTAGGCTGACTAATAGGGATGTATATACACTAGAATATTTAGTCATCAACTTTTGTATTTTGCTCCAATTTATAGATATTTAGCTATTTAATTGTGTTTTTGATCATAAATATATGTATGACTGAAAATGTGATGTATAGGAGCAAACGGAAGGCGAATCGGACGTACAAAAAAGTTGCACTCAAAATATGCAAGCACTAGGACCCAGCCAGAGCCGCAGTGCCCAGGAACCGATGGCCGCAGCCGTGGGGACAGAATCTCAGGGCTGAAACCCTTATGCTAAAAAGTTTAGCTTTCTTTATTTTTGGTCTCTTAATGCGATTTGGACTTCTCAATAACAACCCAAGGGTTTCTTATACCTATAAAAATGCTCTTTTAAGAGCCAAAATAGAGACTTTAGAGAGATAAAAGATTAGAGCAAGAATTAGTTTGATATTCTTGGTTTTGTGATGAGCTAAACTTGTTTATCTAGGGTTAGACTATTAAACTTAGTATGTAGTTAGATTTTGTTGATTCTTAGTTTATGAACTTAATTATTATTATTGATTCATTCTATCTTGATTTTAATGCTTTCATTATATCTGCCCAATATTTTGAATTATTAAGGAACCATGATAAACTTGAAGAAGGGATTCATGTGTTTAGCCTATGATAGTTTAATGCATAATCATAGGGTAACAACTATGAGTTCTATCAAGGATAATCATATACCTAGGTGGCATGTATGACATAATTAAGACTTGATCTTAATGAATTACATATTAATTTGATTACCATAGACATATAGGTGATTGCTAGAATGTGTAATATGGTCACTCGATCATCGACAGAGACTTGTGATGAGATTAGTATCAAAGGCAATCAATTCATATTAAGTGATTAACTAAGATATTAATGAGTCCAATGAAATATTAGTGGATGGGTCTATACCATAGATTATTATCTTTTGGTGAATTTATCTTTTATTTGTTACTATTTATGTTAATTTAATTGACAGAATTAGATTAGTTAAATAACTTCTAGATTTTAATTTTCTAAATAAAAGTTTAGTAGTTATAATTTTAGTACTTGATTGAAAGAATTAGATTGCATAGTCCCTGTGGGATCGATACTTGGACTTTAAATCCTATATTACTTGATACGATAGCGTGTGCTTGCTTTTAGCTACTATAGCATCAATCAAGTTTTTGGCATTGTTGTCAGTGACTATTTCTTTCTATTTTCAGATCAATACTAATACTAAATTACTTGTTTTTAATTCAGATTTTATTCATTTTATTTTATTTTAGCTATTTTCTTCATTTTACTTTGATTTTCTTTTTCTGTTTTAGTTTGACAGATCATATTATAGAAGGAAACAACGATAACATTAACAATCCTATCTTTGAGCGCATGATACTATAGAAAGATTTGAAAGAGTATGTTATCCCAACTACAAATGGTGTTCAATCAAGTATTCAGTGACCAACCATCAAAGATAATTACTTTGAGAACAAGCCAAATATTATTCGGATGCTAAAAAAGACTGTACAGTTCAACGGAGCTCCCAATGACAATTCTAACATGCATATCATAATTTTTTTATAGAAATATTTGATACCTTCAAGTACAATGAAGTCTTCGACGATGCCATTAGATTAAGACTATTCACTTTCTCCTTAAGGGAAAGAGCTAAGTGTTGGTTGATGTCATTGCCGTTAGGATCCATATCGACATAGAAAGATTTAGCACAGAAGTTGTTAGCCAAGTTCTTCCCACCAGCAAAGACAACAAAAATGTGAAATGACATCAACTCATTCAGTCAAATTGATAGAGTCAATGTATAAAGCATGGGAGCACTTCAAAGATATATCGAGGAAATGTCCTTACCATGATGTCCAAAAAATGGCTATTAGTCCAAACGTTCTATAATAGACTAATAGGTCATTTGAGGACCATTATAGATGCCACTACTGGAGGCACTTTAATGAATAAGTTCATAGATAAGGCTTATGATCTATTAGAAGAGATGGTATCAAACAGTTACCAAGAAATTCACTGATGTATATGAGATTGACACATTCAATGCATTTATAGTGCAAATTAACTTATTATCCAAGAAGTGTGATGCTTTGAATGCCATTAAAACCCAACAAGTCACATACGACTTTTTTGGTGATAACCATATGAATAGGTGGTGTATAGAGTCAGCTAATTATGTGGGCAATTTTAACAGACAGCAACCTAACCCACAATCCAACTTCTATAATCCGAGGTGGATAGATCATCTAAAATTATCTTGGTATAACAATCAAGAGGAGCCATCTAAACTAATGTATCCTTCAGGATTTTAACCATCGTAAGAAAAGAAGCCAGCCTCAGAAGACATGCTTATGCGCTATATGAAGTCTAATGACACCATCCTACAGAACCATTCTGCCACCTTGAAGAACTTAGAGGTCTAAATTAGACAACTTGCTGCATCTCTCAATAAGCGACCTCAAGGCATTCTACTAAGCGATACCGAGACAAATCCACGAGAGAATATAGAGCAATGCCAAACTATTAATTTACGAAGTGGTAAGATTTTACAAGAGAACACATCACTAACACCACTTCTAAATATGAAGAAAAATAAGAAGGTTGACCAACAAGAAATGTGCAACTATACAAACCACCTATTATTTTCCCTAAAAGGCTATAGAGGTGCAATACAAGTGCTAAAACAGAAAAATTATAGCAATGTAATTCTGAAAATACAGAAAAGAAAGATGGGCAGCATACATGTGTAAAAGATGCTACAGGAAATATGCAAAAACAACCCTTGTAGTAATTCACACTTCCTCCACCAATCCCTCAGAGGTTGCAAAATAAGATATTAAATAAGCAATTCTCTAAATTTTTTATGTTTTTAAGAAATTACATATTAATATCCCTTTTATAGATGTGCTAGAAAAAATGCCTAGCTACATCAAATTCATGAAGAACATCATTTCAAAAAAATTAAGACTAGAGAATTATGAGACCATAACATTGACAGAGGAGTGTAATGCAAGTTTTTAGAAGAAGCTACCTCCTAAGCTCAAAGATCTCAGGAGATTTACCATACCGAGTTCCATTGACAAGCATGACCATGGTAAAACTCTATATGATATAGGAGCGAGTATCAATCTTATGCCCCTTTTTGTATACAACAAGCTAGGTTTTAGAGAAACAAATTTAATCAATGTCACGCTATAACTTATTGATCACTTTCTCACCTACCAAAAATGAATTATAGATGACGCACTAGTAAAGGTGGACAAAGTAATTTTTCCTACAGATTTTATCGTTCTCGATATGGAAAAAGACAATGAGATCCATATCATCCTTGGAAGACCCTTCTTAGCCATGAGACATACGGTCATTGATGTTTAAAAAGAAAAAATGATCATGAAGGTACAGGATGACACCATGACATTTAAAGTCTTCAAGAAGATCAAGTTGTCATCTGAGAGTGAAGACTGTAGTAGTATTGATATGCACCTAAATGCCAAAGAGTTCAAAGACATGGAGATGTTGACTTCTTAAATTAAAAAAAGGTGTTAAGGCATAGAAAGAGAAGAAAGAAAAAAGAAGAAAGAGTTGTACGATGACAAAATCAAAGATAAGGGCAAAAGAGAGATACTTCACTGGTCTAAGATTTAAGTTTTTTCGAAGAAATACGAAGAGAATAAGGTGCAAGCCACTTCCCTTGGCTTAATTAAAAGGATGTGGAAGCTAAAAGAAAGGAAGCCTAGCAAGCTTACATACAAAGATGATTTCACCATTAGCTTTGATCCTCTATAAGAGTAGAAAGAGTCTCGTCAAGCTGATGATGCTAAATCAAGAGCTTCTTGGAAGGCAACCCATGTAAGTTTTATTTTATTTATTTTTCAGTTTTAGTTATGTTAGTTTCTTTTCTTATAGGAATAAAAGCAAGTCAAGCATTCAAATAAGTAGCATGAGCATTTACAAATGTTGGGAGCAAAAGAATACCGCAGTCCCATCAATAGAATATAGCACTGCAATGTTTCAACATCATCGACCAGGAAAGTATTACTTACTTTTAAAATTATTTTTAGATATTGAGGACAATGTCTAATTTAAGTTTGGGGGTGAAAAACACATTTCTTGTATTTATTTTACTGCTTTTATTGATTGGTTGTCTTGTGGATAAATTGTTTTTTTTTAGTTGTTAAGTTTTGGTTATAAAGATGATCATTAGTTTATGATAAGAAATAGAATATTAACTAAATTTATTTTTACAAGTCTATAGGAAACAATAAATGCTTGAGATAGTTCTTTATATTGTGATTCTTGAACGGATTTCAAGCTTATTTTTTATTACTTATTCTTAAGCACATTGAAATAAGCATGTATTAGTTGAATTTTTTTGCTTAGAAATACTTTATGCTTAAATAGTACACCACAGTCTTGAAGACCAACACTCTAGAACTTGCTTGATTACTACTTAAGGTGAAATCCTAAGAAACACATGAATAAGAAAATGACATTATGCCATCTTTGGACTGATTGAGCCTTTTCTAGACTACCTTAGATATATATATATTTATCCTTAGTCACCCCATTTGAGCATAATTACCCTTTTTTTTTCTTCTGTTTAACCACATTACAAGCCGCAAGACTTTTTACTCATTTATCCTAAAATCTATCATAAACTTTGAATTTACTTAGAAATTATTTTAAAAGGACAAAGGTTTTATGTGTGAAAAGGTAATGCAATGAGAAGCAATAAGTCTTAAAAGTATATATCAGTCTAAGTTTGGGGGTACATATAAATAAAAAGAGAGAAAAAGTGTTTAATTGCACAATACCGCTAGCTTAAGAAAAAATAAGAAATTCTTTGTAAAAGAGTGATTAAAGGAAAGATAAGAATATTTAACTCAAAAGAAAGATGGGAATATCATAAGGTTTTTTTTTAGGGAGAGAGGGGGGGCGCAGAGATAAATCAAAGAGAAAATATCAACAAGCTCTAAGTAAAGTTAAATGTTCATGGTATGATATGAGCTTTATATTTATCCTTATATCCTACATTGACCTTAGTTTTACGTTACAAGCTAATTAAAGTCCTAAATAGATTCTTAGACATATGTATTTTTTGCATTAGTGGAAAGTAGTATGAACAGTAAACTTATGGTAATGTTAGAAAATTAAATTATACCAAGATATCATTTTTATGTGCTATCTTAAGTCATTACATAAATTTAAACTTCATTTGACTAATTAATTGCTTATTACACATACACGCATAAATGATCATTTATAAGAGAGAATGAAGGATTTGATGAATGGTAGAATAAATCATTAAAAGTTGTCTATTGCATTCTAAAAAGACTTGTGCCATTTGACAGTCTTTGAGACTTTGAATATGATCATCTAGTTAACCAAAGCTTATTTTAGTTCTTAGTTTTTATAGAGTCAATAATAAGTTATGAATGTTTATCTCTGTTTTGCTTGAGCAAAGTATTAAGTTTGGGGGTATTTGATAGGGATGTACATACACTAGTATATTTAATCCCCAAATTTTGTATTTTTCTCTAATTTATAGATATTTGGCTATTAATTGTGTTTTTAATCATAAATAGATGCATGAAAAAAAATGTGATGTATAGGGAAGCAAAAACTTAGAGAAAGAATTCACAACACAAAATCAAAGGTCAAACCCAAGAAATCAAAATTCAAATTTCAAGTTAAGATTGAGAGAAAAGCAACCCAAGATGTCTTCTTGATTAGTTTTTCTTTTATTTTCTTATCATTATGCTCTTGTTCATGCTGTTCTTTATAGATTGGTTTGATGCTCTTAGTTTTGTGATGAGCTAAATTTGTTTATCTAGGGTTAGACTATTGAACCTAGTATGTAGTTGAATTTTGCTGATTCTTAGTTTATGAACTTAATTATTATAATTGATTCATTTTATCTTTATTTTAATGCTTTCATTGTATTTGGCCAATATTTTGAATGATTAAGAAACCATGATAAACTTGACAAAGGGATTCATGTATTTAGCCTAGGATAATTTGATGCATGGTTATAAGATAATTTGAGTTCCATCTAAGATAGACATATACCTAGGTGGCATGTATGACATAATTTAGACTTGATCTTAATGAATTATATTTTAATTTAATTACCATAGACATATAGGTGATTGTTAGAATGTGTAATATAGTCACTCAATCATCGACAGAGGGTTGTGATGAGATTAGTGTCAAAGTCATTCAATTCGTACTAAGTGATTAACTAATATATTAATGAGTCCAAGAAAATATTAGGGGATGAGTCTATATCCTAGATTATTATTCTTTGGTGAATTTATCTCTTGTTTGTTGCTGTTTAGGTTGATTTAATTGATAAAATTAGTTTAGTTAAATAACTTCCAGATTTTAACTTTCTGAATAAAAATTAAGTATTTATAATTTTAGTACTTAATTGAAAAAATTAGATTACATAGCCCTTATGGGATTGATACTTGGACTTTAAATCCTATATTACTTGATACAATAACGTGTGTTTGTGCTTAGCAACTATAGCATCAATCTATGACCTAGGTTTTGTCAATCAGGACAATATCCCATTATCTGACAAATAAGTTCTAAACTTACTATAGAGGTACTCATCACCTTGATTAGATCAAAGTGTTTTTATGTTTTATTTTAATTTCTTCTCCACTTTTGCTTGAAACTCTATAAAATTATCAAAAGCCTCAAACGTATAGCATATTAGGTACACATAACTAAATCTAGAATAATTAATAATAAAAGTGATAAAATATTCATAACCTCTTTTAGTTTGTATGCTCATAGGCCTAAACATTTCAAAGCGTATTACTTTTGATGCCTCAGTAGCTCTATTTTCTTTAGCATTAAAGGGTCTTTCAGTGATTTTACTTTCCTTACAAGAGTCGCAGACTAAAAATGGTTCAATCTCCAATGAACTCAATGGTCCATTTCTAACCAGTAGTTGGATCCTATCTAGACTTATGTGACCAAAACATAGATACCATTTATACATTTGATTAGTGGGAGACATTTTAATCCTCTTATGGTGAGTAGATTTATTATCCAATTTTGTATCATGCAATGTATCATATGAAATATACAATATAGATTGTTAGTTAGTGTGCCGAAATATATAAATGACTTATTCCTTTTGATCATCATACTTGAGTCAAAGATAACAGAATAATCAAACTTATTCAAATAACTAATTGAAATCAAATTAAATTTAAGTTTGGGTACTAATAAATAATCCTCTAATATTAAAGTCTTAAAATCATCAAAGTAAAGATAAACAACTCCTCCACTACTTTGACTGTAACAGTTGTGCCATTTTCTAGCCTAAAATTGATTTATTCATCATTGAGTAATTTGGTCTATTGAAACCTTTACAAGGAGTTGCAAATATAGTTAGTGGCTCTATAATCTATTATCCAAGAATTTATAAAATCAAGCACTAAACCTATCTCAATGAAAAGAATATTACTTGAAGCTGCCCTTTTATTTATTAAAAGCTTAGCTAAATAGATTAGATAGTTTTTCTTCTAATTTCCTTTAATGCCATAATGGAAACACTTTCTATTTAGCCTTTTTTTTTCTTTCTAAATTTTCATAGATCTCGAGTTAAATGCTTTTTTAGGCTTATTCTTCTTTTTCTTACTACTATTTCCCTTAAGATTAAGACTCGAGGAAAAAGATGGAGCTCAAGTCAAATGACTACTTTAAGCATTTATTTCAGCTTGCGGTGCATTATTATTAGATTTAGGAGAACATTTATTAGTCAAGATAAATTTACGATTGTCAACTGTAAGTACAATATCCAAGTTTCTTTTTCAATCCACATAATTATTTTTGGTTAATTTGTTGTGGTTAAGAATGGATGTTGGTGGGTTGAAGAAGATATATTCTAAAAGAATTAATTCATACTTAGAAATAAATTCACTTAAAGCATATTAATCTTTTATATAAAATGAATGCATGCTTGTAGAACTCTTTAATTACATTTAATTATGTATCAGTATCCAATTTCCATTTCAAATACGCCTCCGCAAGGTGGTTGTATTCATCATGAATCAGACTAATACTTTATTAACTTATTATTATATGAATATCTCATATCAAATAATAATAAACTACCGATTCTTTTAGCCTTTAAGTTTAATTAACAAGAACTCCATAGGGAGGATATTAATCAATATAAGTGAGTGTATAACAATTATTTCAATCTTCTATATTTTCTAATTAAAAAATACTACCATAAAGTAGGCAATTTCGCATGAGTCTTATTTTAGATTTTATCTTTTAGAGAAGTCTTATCTAGTAACCAATTCTAATTAAATAGCATCCATAGAGAATATCACAAAGTTTGAGATGAGACATTAATCTATCATACTATAAGACCAATAATAGAGGCTGTAGGCCTTATGCCTAAAGTTCTTTTCCATTCAATGTTTAAACTTTAGAGTTTTTATTTTTAGTATACTAATTACTTCTTTTAATTGACATTCTACCTATCAATAATTTACCTTATCAAAATAATTGATTAGGTTATGTTAATTTTATGAAATTATCTTAATATTAAAACTATGACCATAACATTGTCCTAATCTTATTATAACATTAATATTACACAAAATAATATATTTATGCATGGACATGTGAATGTGGTATCTTTAATATACGTGACATATTATTCAACCAATCAATTAACTAGATAAATAAATAACTCATAATTCATGACTTTTCCTAGGAAGAAAACATTAATATTAAGCCTAAATTCTCTTAAGTACTCCTTGAAAGGCAACTTGGGCTCATCCATAATATCCATTTGCTTACTTCTTTTTATAGACTAGGCATTTTGGGTTTTTAATCTTCTTTGGTCCATTTGATATTTTAAAAAAAATGGGCATTAAGAAACTTATTAGGCTTATTTTATAATAAAAGATTTTATTAAAATATCTTATACCTAACTATTTTATTAAAATAGCTTATTAAAATTTTATGAAATTTGGACCAAAAAGTTAAAATAAGTGTAGGCCAACTCTTTATTTGCAAGGCCTAAAAAAGTCCAAAAAAAAACTAGGTTTAATTTGGAACTTATATACAAATACTTTAAAGTTTTTTTAGCCAACCTATAATTACCAGAAATAAAATTATAGCCTTATTTGCATTGAAAATATTCTAACTAAAATAGAATTACCCAAGACATAGACGGTCTGAGTGAGAAAAACTAAAATGAAACACTAATTTCATCTTTTTCTCTCCCATGCTTCCCAACATTGCCATCAGGCCTTGCCATTGCCAAATTTAATTATCGTGCACTGCCGACATTGTAGAGCAGCTGCCCAGCACCACCTGATAGCCTGTGCTGATAGCTACTACCAGCTTCGCACTACCAGCACATGCCTACCACCATCTCATGCGTTAAAACGAACTGGCAGCGGCTGTGTTGTTGCTAACAATGCTGGTTCGTCACATTGTCAACACTGTCATCCTACTCGTGGACACCTATATAGTCATGAACCAATTAGGAAACATGTTGTCATCAAGCCATAACCTAGTTCTTGTGTGATGTTGTTGTGCTTCCTCAATGTCAATTTCTTCTCAATAATTTGTACACTACAAAACATTCAGATTACATAAAAGAAAAACTATGCAATAAATCAGTCAATAATAAATTTAAAGAATAACAAATATTAATCAAGTGGGGGAAATTATGATATTATTTCATTATCCCTTGTTATAATTCCAAAAGAAAACAACAAAAATTTCTAACCATGAATTAAGGCAAAATCATTCATCATATAATTAATAAAAACAATAATTATAGATTAGACTATACAATTAGTGTTACATTAAATAATTACCACCATGCATAAAAATAAGCTATACATGTAATATGAAATAAGATAGTTTTAATGCCAATTGTTGGGTGTTTACTGACACACACATATGCAAAACTGTAAGTGCACAAGTCATGGGTAAGTAATAAAATAATGAGTATGAGTACCATTCTATAATGATTGATCTTTTAAATTAATGCTAAATACTATAGATATTCATAACTTAGTTTTATCTAGGCTATCTTAATTCTAAATTAATTGTGAAAATTAAATGAAATTAAACTAACAATTTGACAATCTTACAAGATTAGGAAACTATAACAAAAGGGTTCTAGGGTCTTGATTTCAATCTATTTTGCCTATGTTTTTCCTATTTAGCAATTAGTAACTAATCCTATTTAATTCATTAATCAATGGGTCAATATTAATGTCATTACCTTCTCAAGTGTTAAATAGGATCCTAAGCATACATTTTTAAATTGATCTCCCTATCTAACTAGTCTATCTATGTAATCATTAACCAACTCTGATAGTGCTTACCCAAGTGTTATTAGTCTCTCGACTCAATAACAACTAGGGCTATGCTTTCTAAATCTAATAATTAGGTCAATCTCTCCCAATCATTAAAACTTGTAAATCTAGAACAACTAATTCATTTTCTAATAAATTAGAAACATTAAGTACAAAGAAATATAAATGAATTAAACTGAACTTTGTTACTAATCAACTAAACATTTCAAACATAGTATCATAAAGCTACATCAAGGCCATAGAATAAAATTTTAGCTAACTGTAGATACACATATAACTAAGATTATCTAAAAATTCATAAGTGTAAACATGTATAAGAAAATATCCATAAATATTAACTTCTAATCAAAAGAAAGTAAGAAAAAGGAAAAAAATAAGCAAGAATAGAGATGTCTTCAAGGTTTCAATTTTCAAGAGTCTTTAAAAGTTTTTGCCTCAAAGTCTCTCTCCTTCTCTCTAGAAATGTGTTTATCTTCTCCCCAAATTCATGCTCTCTCTCATCTCCTCTCCAATAGTAGCCTTTAGTCTTTTATTTATAGGTTCCAAATATGATAAATGTTTAAGGCATTCTTGATTTGTTGGCAGCATTACAGCTTAAATGACTTAGAGCCGTAACTTGGGCTCGATTCATGTTGAGGTCATGGCCTCGCAAAGTTGGGGATGCTACCTAGAGCTTCTGGCAATGTTGGAGCTGTAGCTTAGATGCCTGGGTTATGTTGGGTTTAGCAATTTGAAGGTATTACCTCTTCTTCTATTCTTGCTCTAGTATTGCGACTTTAGTCTTAGAAATGATCGATTTGCCTTTTTTATTTAGTTTTTGCTTTTTTATAATTGTTTTATTTTTGTGAAACCTACAAATAACAATAATATACTTGAAAAGCCACATATTCCTACTCAGATGAGTGATTATCAAGTTCAGAGAGTCAAAATATGAGATATAAAACATGTTCATTATTGGGAAACCTTTTTCTTTTATATTATAAAAAAAATTAATATATAAGCGAGATCATTTTATTCATAATTACATGTATAGGGTTAGAGAATTACCTCAATTCTTTATTTGTTAAACTTTGAATTGACTTACTGTAATCTTCTTTACTATAGTCAATCTTTAAACTTGTGTGTATGGGCACGTGAATCTCCCTAGGCAATGCTATAGACTAAGAGAAAATAATATACGTAAAAGAATTCTTAATTTTACTACTCCCTACCTTTCTTATATATATGCACCACTTCAAAAGAATTTAGAGTTTGATTAGAATTTGAACTAGTAAAGGAACTGACAAACCCATGCGCTTCTTAGCTTAAATTTAAAGGCTCGATCCAAGTCATCTCATGACCTATCAGATTTTCTAAACTAACTTTAGGCTATTCTACTAAAGGCCAAAAATTGAACTCTAATAACCCATGTAAAATAAATAAAAGCCCATGTTAGTTAAAGTTTTTTTAATTAAATTAGGATTGGTCTTATACCAATAATAACTACTTAATTAACCCTCTATCTCATGTTTATAATTAAAGTTAGGTTTAAAAAAAATTGTCTTACCTAAAATGTTATAATTATTATTTTTTTAATATGTCTATATATGTATAAATAAATTTATAAATAAATTTAATTAGTCAATAAATAATTTATTGAATAAATCACGGCCACAAATTTAAATGATCAAGTACTGCAAACAGCTTAAGTGAACATCACTAAGTATAGATTTTATCTTACAAGTATATGTTCTTATAAACCATTTAATTACATCTACAAGCCATCGAGGTTTTGATTACTTATATAGATCTCACCTCATGATAACACCAAAGACACAACACATGAATACAAGTTCATTATTTGCTCAGGATTAAAGTTAATCAATCTTATTAAAGTTTTTGTGAATTAAGATCAATGATCTTTAGTTAATTAAATCAAAATTCACATTATTCTAGTTCAATGTATAATATACACTAATTTTTCTATTCAAAGTCTTTAATTTTATAATCAAGATAAATCATCCACCATGAAAAGTAGAATAACTATAATTTTATATAATAAAATGCTCTTTTTATTAATGACTACAGATATTGTGTAATTTATAAAGAATTTGTTATTATATCTTTTGTATTAGTATCATATGCCTAATACATAAATTACATACTCTATAAATACGTGTTTATCCATGTATGCTAAAAACTATATATATGAATAAATTATATTAATCAAAAATATTATTAGACATGCTTTAAGAGCACCAATAACATGCAAATTAAAATTTTCTAAAATTCTGAAATTGAAAATATTAATTTTCATTTGATTTTCATATGTCACAACAATAACTATAACATTTTCATAAATCACAACAATAACAACAACAAATAGTACTTATCTGTTAACTATGTTTTCATTAATGGTTTAATGAGTTTATACCATACTCAGATTTATATGTAAAATAAGATATAACGAGAAAAAAAGAGAGGAAAAAGAGTGAGAAGATTGAAAATAAAAAAAGCAAATAATTAGTTCCTATTTTTGAATACCAAGTTAAACATAACATTATAATAAGTGCCCTTAAAGTAAGATTTTGTAATAATATTATTTATTTTAATAAAGTTTTATTTATTTAGATATTATTTGAATATACATTATGGAATTCATATTTATAAAATATATGATTTGAATATATAATTATAAGATGCTAATAAAAAAATATAAATCACAAATGTTTTATAAATAAAAAATATTCATAGTTATTGAAATTGAGTGTTTTATAATATTTATCATTGACTTTGGACTTATAACTCCAAGCCATCAACATTCCAAATATTTGCTTTAGGTCCAAGAGTGATAAAAGCCTATTATATTTAAGCCCAACAGCAACTAAGTTATTAAAATTAGGCCAAGTATTATAAAAGCCCATAGGAATAAAAAGATATTAAACTAAATTCACACAAAACTAATAATAAAAGATAAGGAAATTTCATTCTTTGAATGGCGTAGGACAAACACCGATGGTCTCATGGTTTCATTAGCGAAGACATAATTTTGTTGATATCGTTCAACAAGACGAAATTAAGATTGATTAGGCACCAACTCAAAAACAAGTTTTTTTTGTAAATGAACACTATATTTATTTTTGAATTCTGGAAACAAAATGACTCAATTCTCTACTTTCATCTCTCAATCCTAGGGTTTATATAGAGACCACTTGAGATCAAATTACAAATTACAAAGGTTACTAGAAAATTCTACAGCAAAGAAATTCAAAATAATACAACAAATCAAAATCTAAAAGTGTTGCTAAAAATAGATTCTAAATTAGGTGTTGGAATCACTACTGAAATTACGACTAAAATTTCTATTAAGATTATGACTGAAATCACTGATGAAATTACGACTATAATTCCTATTAAGATTATAGCTATAAGACGATTCTAGTGATCTTCAAAATTGAGTTACTGTCTTCTTAATTGCTTTTTGGGCTTTACATCATATGGGTTCATACAATGTCATGGCCTAATTGTGATATACCCCATTATTCTCCTCCACTTCAAAAGAACTCGTCCTCGAGTGATCATATAGGTTGCCTTCGGGATGATAGGTAGAGATATCTGTTATGTTGAAATTTTTTGAAATGCCTATATCATCGAGTAGGTCTATCACATATGCATTATCATTGATCCTTTTCAAAACGTTAAAAGGACCATAATATTTCTGCCTTAGTTTGCCATGAACTTCCGCAAGTAGCCTCTCCTTACGTAAATAAACCATCACCTCATCACTTACCTCAAATACTTGATGCTTCCGATGCTTATCTATAGTTGCCTTATATTTAAGGTTATTTTCCTCCAATGATTGATGCCCTCCTGGAATACCTGTGAATATGTATCCGCTAAAGCAAACACAGCTGAACTAGAACTTGCAGCAAAAAGGAAGTTTGACTAGATCCACAATATGCCTTAGAATCTTTGTATAAATAATAGAAAATTGACTCTTTCTGGTGGAACGGTTGACCTAGTTGTTGTAAGCAAACTCAATTTATGCAAAAATAAAGTCTCATTGGCTCTTCTTATTTTCACATATGCACATAATCAGATTTTTTGAAAAATAGTTCACAACTTTTGTTTAGTCATCAGTTTGAGGGATGTGTTGTGTTAGAAAACTTCAATGTAGTCCTAAACCTTTTCCAAAGAGTTAGTCAAAAGGTTGCCAAAAATATTTGATCGCCGTCTAAACTGATGAAAAAAGGTACACCATGCAAACGAACAACTTCTTTAAAGAACAGCTTGGCTACATGATGTGCATCTGTTACTTTACAACATAGAATAAAGTGTTACATTTTGAAAAATCAATCAACCACTACAAATACAGCATCAGTTCCCCTCTAAGTTATTGGTAAACCAAGTACAAAGTCCATAAAGATATTATCCTAAGGTACATTAGGAATAGGCAAAGGCATGTACAAACCTATGTTTTGTGACTACTACTTGTTCGTTTGACAAGTTGGACACCTTTGCATGAATTTTGTAGTATCTCATTTAAATTTGAAGCCAGTAGTAATGTTCCTCAAAACCAGCTATAGTTTTGTCTCTACCCACATTTCTGCTCAAGTCGCTAGAATGCATTTTCCTTAGCAATCTGTTACTTAATGAGCTCCTTGGAATACACAATCTGCTCCCTTTGAACAAATACCCATCTTAGACCAAATAGTCACATAAGGTTGCTTCATTAGGTACTTAGTCCCAACATCACCAAATTTTTTATCTTTCTCATATAGTTCTTTGAGTTGTTCAAAACTTGAAACTTTAGTAGAAATAGCAATAAGAAGAGTGGTATGAAGACTTAGAGCGTCTATTACTCGGTTAGTAATTCCAAATTTATGAACAATAACATAATTGAATCTTTCCAGGTAAGTTGACCACCTAGATAACATACGATCAATATACTTTTGCCTTTGAAAGTGCTTGAGAGATTAGTGGTATAAATAGATAATGAACTCTTTCGACAAAAGATACGCTTCTCATGTTTGAAGAGCATGAAATATATTATAGAGTTCTTGTTGATATATTAACCACTTCTGTCTTGCTTCACTTAACATCTCACTAAAGAATTCAATGGACCTCATTTCTTGAGAAAGAACAGCTCATATACTAATCCTGCTTGCATTACATTGAATCTCGAAAGTTTTGGTAAAGTTTGACAGAGATAGAATAGGTGCTCTAGTCAACTTTTCTTTGATCAATTCAAAGCTATGATCAGCAGATTCTCCCTATTAAAATTGCCCTTTCTTCAAGCAATTAGTAATGGGTGCCACAATGGTACTGAAATTTTAATAAACCTGTAATAGAAAGTCTCTAGGCCATGGAAACTCCTTACATTTGTTATAGTTTTTAGTTTTGGCCATTCTCTAATAGTTTTCACCTTTTTTTCATCCACATAAATTCCCTCACTACTTACAAAAAATCTTACGATCACTAGTCTATTTGTTAAAAATACACATTTCTTTAAGTTTACAAATAACTCATTCTTTCTCAACATAACAAAAACTTGCCTAATATGATCAAGATGTTCTTGTATATTCTTACTATAGATTAAAATATCATCAAAATAAATAACAACAAAGTGGGATAAAAAAAAGTTTTACCTGAGTCATGAGGTGCATGAATGTACTTGGTGTATTAGACAACCTAAATGGCATAACTAGCTACTCATATAGCCTATCTTTTATTTTAAAAGCTGTCTTTCATTCATCTCCTATATAAATTCTGATTTGGTGATATCTACTTCGTAGATCTATTTTGGTGAATATTTTAGCATCACTCAACTGATCAAACAAGTCTTCAAGTCTAGGGATGGAAAATTAGCACCTTATTGTTATTTTGTTGATAGCACGATTATCCACACACTTACTCTAACTTTCATCCTTTTTTGGAGTAAGCAAGGCAGGTACGAAACAAGGACTGATGCTTTCTCGTATGTGTCACTTTTATAACAGCTCCTTCACATTCTCCTTCAATATTTCATGTTCCTTTGGACTTATATGATAATGAGGAAAATTTGGCAAGCTTGCTCTAGGAACAAAATTAATTTGATGTTGAATATCTCGCATTGGAGGCAACTGTGTCAGTTTTGCCATTACATCAACAAATTCTGTCAATAAGCCTTGAACCTCCTTAGGTGTGGGTTGTATGGGTTCCTCTAATCCATTCTCTATTAGAAAAGTACAAGTTTTGGAACTTTTTATGTCCTCCAAAAACTCATACTTTCTAAAAGTCACAAATAGTAGTGCCTTCTCCTCCACTTTTAGTAAAGGGTTCACTTGTTGATTTAGAACTACAATTATCCGCTTGTGATCCTAAGTTAAGGTATATGTGTTATCCTTTCCCTTATGAGTTGCATCAAAATCAAACTGCCATAGCCCGCCTAGTAACACATGGTATACATTTATTTCTACGACATCACAAAGAACTTAAGATTTATAAGTCTTTCCTAAAGATAATGGCAAATAACATTACTGCGTAATTTTCATGCTAGGCCCTTTCTTTATCCAATCAATGTTATATGGGGCTAGATATAGTTGTGTTTTAAGCTTAAGATGCTCAATAAGGCTTTGTAAAGCTAGGTTCTCACAACTACAACTATCAATCACAAGTTTACATATTTTGTTAGCCACAGAGCATTTACTTTCAAAGCTTCATTTGCGTTGTGTCTTATTAAGTTATTTTGGAATGTATAGCAGCCTTCTTACAATGCATACAACTTATTCACCATCTTTTTCAATCACCTCAAAGTCACCATCCTCTTCGACTATTTCTTGCTTATAATAGTCCTCCTCATGCTCATGTTGGGTGACATTGGCAAATTTACGTCTATGACAATCACTAGATTAATGCCATATCTCATTGCACTTAAAACATCAAATTCCCTTTGCTACTTCTTGCTTCTCTTTTGGTTTTGACTTCTTAGGTTCAGCTTTTTTACCCTATGACTCTATAATTTTGCTTTTTGCTTTACTGAAGAAGCTTTGTTATTAGAGTTGAATCGCTGGTTCACTGGACTTCTTGGGACTCTCTTTATTTTTATGATGTGTTCTGCTCTTAATGCCAAATTCTGAGCTTGATCAACTAACCATATACTTTGTATGGCCAAATAGTCTTGAACACCATAATTCAGCCCATTTACATAATGTGCCACTTGTTGATCTTCAGTTTCATTCAAATTACATCTAGCTTGCAATCGTAAAAGCTCTTCAGTATATGCAGAAAATGAACGTATATCTTGGTAACAGTTCTAAAATTGTTGGAAAAGGGTTTACTCGTAGTTAAATGTTAAAAAACATCCCTTAAAGAGTGCCTTCATTTGAACCCAACTCTGAATAAGTGCCTGTCCCATCGATCTCAATAGTTCTTAGTGACTTTGCCACTATGCACTAACACCTTCACATAATTTGTAAACTACAAAGTTTACCTTGCATTCAAGTTTAATTTTCATAACATCAAAGAAATGATCTACTTCATATATCTAATTAAGGAATTTTTTGAATAAGGGTAGATTAGCCTTCATTTTACAGGAATGACCTTGTTAGAATCTATTCGTTGCATACAGTCTGAGCTTTGCTTCCAATTCCTCTTCATTTTCATCTTTAAGATCAAAATGTGGAGGAACAACATTTTCCTAATGTAGGTTTTGCCCTCCTTGCAGCTATAGAGCTGCCTTTTGAATTTGTGGGGCAGGAGCATTGGTTTGCAAACCTCTAATGAGTTCAATTAACCTCTCAATGTTCTTAGCCAACTCCTCTACACTCTGCTCTAATCCTATAATACATTCTCCATCAGTATTACCTAGCCCAACCATATCAAGACTTGGCTCTGATACTACCTGATGCAGTACAAGTGCTAATGAGCTCACGGTTTCATTTGCAAAGACGTAATTATATTGACATTGTTCAACAAAACAAAATTGAGATTGGCTAGGCATCACTCAACAAAGGTTTTCTGCAAATAAACACTATGTGTTTATTTCTGAATTTTAAAAACAATGACTTAATTCTCCACTTTTGTCTCTCAATCCCAGGGTTTATATAGAGACCACTTAGGATCAAGTTAGAAATTACAAAGATTACTAAAAAACTATACAACAAAGAAAATTCAAAATAATACAACAAACCAAGGTCTCAAGTGCTGTTAAAAATATATTCTAAATTGGGTACTGGAATCACTGCTGAAATTATGGTTGAATTCCTATTAAAATTACAGCTAAAATCACTACTGACATTACGACTGGAATTCTTGTTATGATTACGGCTATAAGAAGATTCTAGTGATCTTTAAAATTGAGTTGTTGTCTTCTTAATTTCTTCTTGGCTTTTCATCATATAGGTTGATGTTTGTAATTTGGGCTACTCATACAATGTCATAGCCTAATTATGATGTCCCCCATCATTGAGGCAAAGAAACGAACTGAGAATGAGATGAATGAAAAATTTGGGAAAATTTCTAAGAAGTGGTTGTATTTATGACAAGTAAGTGAGTTTAGTTTATTTTACTTGTGGGTTTATTCTGGAATATTTTGATTCTAAAATCATTGAAACTTTTTTTTATTGAAGTGATAATGATGTAGTTAGTTTATAGAGAGAGAAACCAAAGCAAGAAAGGTATTGTTAACCCTAAAATGTAGTCAATTTAAAGTTAACAAGTCAAATTTATTGATGTTTGGGAAACAACAGTTAGAGGCTAGATAAATCAACCACAAAATGTAAAAAAAAAAAAAAAAACACGAGTTATAATGGTTCATTTTGATATAGGCCTACGTCCATTTCACCGAGCCTACAAGCTCACTCTTAATCTACTGTTAATAAATGTTTATATAATAAAGATGCAAGAACTATTATAGAGAAAATAAATCGAAAAAGAAGAAACAAAAGAAAGCTACACCTAGAGATGAGAGATATTGGATATGTTGGATTGTTGAAAAAATCCTCAATTTCTTCGTGGTTTAGTTCATTTGTATAGGTATTATAGGGTTTTACATTAGAATCTCACTCCAATTAGGGTAATTTATTTCCTTCTCCCTTTAGAATACGTCCCTAGATCATCAAAGATTATCTTTAAGAAATCTCGGTATCCTAAAGATTTCAAACTTAAAGGTGATCTAAATTTTTAGAATCTTCATCAAAGATTTTTAGTCTAGCGTCATTTTTTTTTTATCAAGGAGGCATGCTTAATTTCCATGAGTTATTGGTACCTTAGTCAACTTTGGATGATCTAGTCGGGTTACAATGTCCTTTAGGCCTTTTGGGAAAAGGTCTAACCATGCTGAAGGATACTGGATGGCCTAAGGTTTGTTGGCCTTTAAAAGAGGTGGGCTTTATGTTAAGATCCTAGAGGAAAATAGAGTCTCTTAATTTTTAGTATTAATGTGTTGACACTGAAACTTTAAAATAGTGCCTCGGGCCAAAGGTATCTCCTCAATTTTTATTGGGTCTCTCAGTGATGGAATGTTCATCTCTCAGTGTTAAAGAGAGTTTCACAAGTAATCCTATCTTGTCTTAATTATTGCCTGGGTTAGCCCGCATGATATAAACACTTGCATAATTATCAAATTGCACTATTAAATATTTTAATTTTTGAAAATAGTACCCTATTGGTTCTCATTTATTTACAAGTGACTCTTCAAAAATATGCATTGACATGAAGAATTAGAAATAATTATGCCCTTTTATTTACTTATGGACATGGCTTAATCTCAGAACCTATATGTCAATTAAACAATTGAGATACGATCTTCGAAATATTGTTTCTAGTTGAAATGAAATCCTTTCAATGAGAGTGTTCCCTCAATTGGTTTTAAAACCAAGGGCTACGACAACGTTGATCCTTCTATAAATGAAGGTTCTTTTCATTTCTTTTGTTTATGTTTAGCTATTCTAAAAGGAGAGAGAAAATGATATCTTTTAGTCTTTGAAGAGAGAGAAATATTATGATCCTTGTTTAGTGCAATCTTCTCTTAAAAGAATCTTTATTTAAGTAAGTGTTCTATATTTATCTCCTTAGTGCTCTTAATTCTACTATTCTTATTATGTTGGGTTTTGAATTCATAATGTCTATTTGCATTTGTGTCACAAAATTTATGTGTTTGGTTTGAATGGTTAGCTTGAGTTATTGGTTAAAAACAAAACTTTCTGGTAGGTTATATATCTCATTCTTGCCTAAGTTTCTAAACTATGTCTTTTATCGAGAACTTTTCAGAGCACATCTGGTCATAATCCTGGTGATGCTGGTAGGAACTCAGATACTGAGAGTAGCCAAGCCCGAGAAGTAGATAATACAAATACTAAGAAGTCCAAAGTCCTCGCCTGTTCATTTTGGGTCCTTCTCGTAAGATGAACCCTGTAAAACCCTTGAAGGTCTTCACTGACTCCGAGAAGACTCCTAGTGATGTGGTGCCTCAGAGAAATTTCATGCCTCAAGTTAGTCTAATAAGCTAAAAAGCAGGAAACAAAAAGAATAAAATTTCCTTTGGAGTGAGTGAGAAGGTTCATTTTTAGTTAGACCATCCTCCTTATAATCCTTCGCGTGTGGGGGAGGAACATCTCATGACCTTAGAGAAGAAATATACGATACTCACCTCTATTATTCTTAAAGTTCTTTGAGAGAGTGAGTATACAAGCAGACCACTCATAAAAGATGTGGCTTTTAACTTGGATTTCTTTATTTTAGGTTTGAGGTTACCCCTTTATATTTACTTTATATATATACTAGCGCATTTAAACCTAGCACCTTCTCAGCTTGGTTTGAATGTGTGGATGGTCTGAGAGTGATGTAGATAAAGATAGGTTATAGTGAACCTACCTTTGCTAAGTTTTAACAACTGTACTAGTTCATGGCTAACACTGATTAACAGAAGGGGTTCTACTACTTCTCTACTTATGATGGAGAGAATAAGTACTCCTTTATTTTGGGATATGCCCTCAATTAACCATAATAATTGGAAAATTTTATTATTTTTTTTAGTAGGGAGTAGGCCAAGAGTATGTAAGGATGTCTGGTCATTTTTCTTGCCTTCGGGTTTTTTTAGAATTAAGTTTCACATTTTTTCTTATTATGTCTACATTTTCTAGAGTTGCTTCAAAGTAGATTGACTTTATGGTTTTGCATTATAGTAACCTTTTAGACATCAATACCCGAGCTTTCTTTAGAGAATGAAGATTGAGTTGAACAATTTAAAAAATAAGGTAGGCCTATTAAAGAAATTCTTTATCAAACGAACTTAGAAAGCTTGAGTGTAATTACCAGATTATCCAAGTCACCAAAAACAATAATAAGAGGAAGATTTCTATTCTCTCTCTCTTTTATTTTTTAGTTGGTCTTCAATTACATTGACTTTTATTCATTTTCCTTTGAAAAACAATGGACGCTGGTGATAGTAGTTGAAAACGCCTCTATCTTTTTTAGGCTCTTATGCTAAATAAAAGGACCAATGAGCTACTTAGGGTTCTTGGTTTCTGCAAGAAAGGTGGTTTAAGTGACAAAACCTTTAGTTTTAGTTTGAGGAGTCCTACTAGTAAGAGGGGCAGATCCATTGACACCCTCAAGGCTCCTCCGAGGGTCTTAGTAGATCCACGAGATGAAGTCCCTCCTCCTCATAAGTACCTTCGACCCCTAACAAATGAGTTAGAGTAGTCTGATGGCTAGAGTGATAACCTTTGTTTTTCCCAATCTCTGATCTTGCTAGTTCAAGCTCGAGTAAGCCTTGGAAAATGTTGGGGCATTTATTTTTAAAGCTGTCCGACATCTTTATTCTGAAATAGGATAGGTAAGGGCATATTGTGCCTAAAGTGAGGGAGGTCAAGTAGATAGTCTTAATTGCTCGAGCTAATGACCTTTCTAAGTATGATTCCTCTATGTCTTTGGAATATGACATGGGTTACTTCCTTGAGTTCGTCTTTTACTTGTATTATGATGTGACTATTTTACTTGTGTCAGTTTAGTCTGACTTATTTTCTTTTCAGAGTGGCTTTTAATTTTTTTCCAGTATCAATATAAGCTCCTCGATGTTGCCAATAAGAAGCAAAAGCTACAGCATGCTAAAGTTGAGACGGTCAAACTCAAGAATGCTTTGTTGGAGGCTAATAGAAAACATTTCAAGTAAAGCCAAAGATGTAAGGAATTGGCTGCCAAAGTAAAAGATGTTAACATCAAAGCAGTTTTTGTTGAGAGAAAGGTTTCAGCTCTTTAGTCAGAATTTCACTAGCCCATAGAGGTGGTTGGTGAGTCGTAATCTACGATTGTGGCTTTTTAGGAGAAGAATGTTATTCTTGTGAAGACAAGCAAGGAATTATCTATGGAGCTTTAAACTACTCGAGCTGATGTTTATATTAGAGCAAAGGCTCATTTTGGTGATTGGGTGAACATGGGCTTTCACCGATATGTCCAAGTTGTCAAGAATCATTACCTTGACTTAAATTTTGCCTGGATTGAATAAGTGAAATCTGCCTAAGCAAAAGACAAAGATAATGCCAAAGACTTACCTCTATCCAAATTGAATCCTTATATCAATCAATTTATCTCAGCCAAGCACCTTCCTATTCATGCTACTAAGGATCCTCTTTTTGCCTTCTAGATTAGGTTTTAGTATTTAAATTCTTGTAATATAGGTTACGCCATTTCCTTTGTATAAATGTTTTACTTATTTAATAAAGAGATTACTTTTCTATTGTAGCATTTACTAATGCTAGCCTTGGTGATGTTAATTTATATTATTTTTTTTCTAGAAAACATCCATGAACTTAGTTACCAAAATTTATTTTTGTGAAGTACTTAGATCATTATTCTATTAAGATAATTTCTAGTAGATTTGTATCTTTATATTGATTTTTCAAGGATTTTTAAGTCTAGTACTTTAACTATTCTCCTCAAAATGGTTGTAAGAGCCAACTAAAGAAGTTATATGGGCCATAAGCTGTACCCCTTAGCTCTTAACACCAAAGGGCTCGTGGGGTTTTCACCTCGTACCCTTTAGATCTTCAAACTAAAAGGGTCATAAAGGCCATGCTTTATACCTTTTGGCTTTTTGGCCAACTGAAGATGTCATAGGGGCCTCACCCATACCCCTCAACTCTTAACACCAAAAAGGTCATTGGGGCCTCACCCATACCATTTGGATCCTTAAACCAAAGAAGTTATAGGCGTCGTGCTTCATATCCTTTAGCTTTTTGGCCAACTGAGGGGGTTCGAGAGGCCTTGCCTCCTATCCATCATCTCTTCTAATTAAAAAGGTCATAAGAGCCTCGCCATATACCATTTGAATCTTTGAACCAAATGGGTCACAGGAGTTGTTTGGTTTTTTGACAAACTAAGACAGTTATAGAAGTCTCGCCCTATACCTTTCAGAACTTCAAACCAAAAAGGTCATAGGGGTCATGCCCCGTATCCTTTGACTTATTAGCCAACTGAGAGGGTTATAGAGGTTTTACTTTGTACCCTCAGTTTTTCATACCAAAAGAGTTATAAGGTCTTGTCCCGTACCCTTCATAGGGGTTATGCCTTGAACCCTTTAGCTTTATGGTCATCTAAGGGATTCATAAAGCCCTCATCCCATACCCATTAACTCTTCACCATGAAGGAATTATAGCGGCCTCGCCCAATACTCTTCGAATCTTCAAATCAAATGAGCCATAAGGGTTGTGCTCTGTACCTTTTGGCTTTTTGGCGAATTAAGGAGGTCATAAGGGCTTTATCCTGTACCTCATAACTCTGTACCTTATACGATACCCTTCGAATCTTTAAACTAAATGAGTACCTTATACCCTTTGGCTTTTTGGTCAACTGAGGGGGTCATAGGTGCCTTACACTATACCCTTTAACTCTTCACACTAAAAAAGTCATAAGGGCGTTACTCTTTACTATTTGGATTTTCAGACCAAATGGGTGATAGGGGTTGTGCCCTATACACTTTAGCTAGCTCTTCAAACCACAAGGGTCATAGGGACCTCGTCTTGTACCCTTCGGATCTTCAAACCATTAAGGTCATAGTAATTTTAGATTTGGTTTGTGGCCAATTAAGAGGGTCACAGGCACGTTGCCTATGCTCTTTTAACTATTCACATTAAAGAAGTCACAGGGGCCTTGCTCCTTACCCTTTGGATCTTTATACTAAAAGGGTAATAGGGGTCATGCCCTATACGCTTTGGTTTTTTAGCCAACTGAAGGGATAGAGGCCTCAGCTTGTACCCTTAAACTCTTCACACCAAAGGGTTTATAAGGGCCTCACCTTATACCCTTCATATTTTCAAACAAAAAAGGTCATAGGGGCTATGCTTTGTACTTGTTGTGTGATTTCTAGCTAAACATAGGTGCATGCTATTGTAAACAAGTAATATAAGATAAGTAGAGTATTGTTCCCATGAGAAATTATTTTTATTGTTTATGTTAAGTCCTAAAATTGTGTCTTCTTACTTATATTTAGAAGAAAGAAAATTAAAAGATAGTCATTTAAACTAAATAACAAAAAATTAACAAAATAGAAAAGACTAAAAATAACAAGACAAAAGTACTAATGATAGATAAAACCTAGGATTATAACTATCTATCGATATGTTACTTGAACCAATTAATCTTTTTTCATATTAATCCCTCAATATGAATTATTAGCTAGATTCTTAATATCATCACAAGCCTCTATTAATGGTTGAGTAACTATATTTGACCCTAACAATTACCGATAAGTATACGGTAATCATATGAGAATAAGATTCATTAAGAACTATTATATTACTACCGTATATGTCATATAGGTATATTTTTATCCTATATGAAACTCATAATTGTTAACCTATGATCATATATCAAATTATTCAAGGCTAGCACCTAAATTCCTTTGTCAAGTTCATTAGGGTTCCCACAACAATCTAATTAGTAATCAAGTAATTAGAAAGCATTAAACATAGAATAATTGAACAATTCTATTATTACATGCATAAAAATAAGAAAAACAAATTAGAATTCAATCACATATTGAGTTCAAAGTTATAACCCTAAAATAAAAACTTAACTCATGGTAAAATAAAGAGTTATAGAGCTTATAAAAAGTAGCATTATAAAAATCATAGAAAATTAGAAAGATAAAAAGTTAAAGAGATAAATCTAATTTTTTTTGCAGTCTTCAATCTTCTAGTCTTCTTAATCCTCCAAAAACTACTCTTTCTCTCTCTTCTTTCTTTCTCTTATTCTTACTCTTCTTGATTCCTCAAAATAAGCTTTTTGGTCTTTTACTTATAGGTTTATGTCTTTAAATTATGACAAAATATCAAATATAAGTTAGCATAAGATTTCTCCTTTTTTTTATCTGCACTGATAAGATTTCTCTTTTTTTTATCTGCGTTGATATTGTTCACACATTATTGTTTACACGGCACTGTGGTGCTCATTTCTAGATGTTGCGGCGTTGGTATTGTAGCAAAATGTATTGTTGCATGGTCTTGTAGTATAGTATTATAGTAAATTTGATATTTTTACTTTGTTTTATTTAGATTTCATCCTTATTTGCTCTATCAACTCTAAGCGTATAAAATAATAATAAAACACATACAAAGTTAAACAATCTTAATTTAAACAAATAGATATCAAATTTAGAAGATAAAAGTATTATATCTAATTAACTCCTATCAGTACCCTTTGGCTTATGGCTAATTAAAGGGGTCAAAGGGGCCTTGCCCTATACCCTTCTAATCTTAAGACCAAAGGGGTTATAAGGGCTATGCCCTGTATCTTTTGGCTTTTTGACATTTAATTGATAGGGTTGTTAGGGCTTCATCCTGTATCCCTCAGTTATTCAATTGAAGAGGTGCTCTAGACCTTCATCAAAGGCTGGGCTTTTTTAATTTCGATTTGTGTTTAGGTCGACTTACTAGAACTCGAGTTCTGATTGGGATAAAAAAATATATTCTGATTGGGACAATTAGGTTAGGGCGGGACCCCGAATCAAGAAACCTTTTTTGGGCTAGGCTTGGTTTGTCTTTCTCTTTGGCTAGTTTCAAAATTGGGCTAGGTTTTAAGGCTTTTCTTGAATTATTTAATATAATTTTATTTTGAAAAAATATATGGACTTTTTTTATTGAGTTAATTTGCTTAATTGAATAATTGAATCATCTTTCCAATTCTCCAATTCTTTTTTCAATCATAATTTGATTAAATTAAAAAAATTATTAAGTAAGTTAAAATTTAATTAAATTAAATTTTATTTTTTAATATTGTATTGAATTAAAAAATTAACAATTTATTTAAAAATATTATAATAAATAAAATATGTATTGATTGACTCCCTTCGATGATTTTGACAAAATTACAATAGTATTAGTAACTAATATTGTAATTACTCAAAATAAACTACCAATCTTCAATGTATATGGCGTGACAAAAATTAAAATGATAAATGATTAAATTCACAATGAAATTTATTATATTCGTAATAAAATTATATGCACTTGATTTATTGAATTAATTGGATTAAGTGAATAATTGATTATGTGAAAGTAATAATAACTCATTTTAATTACATATATTACAATTTTAATTCTAATTTCAATTAAAATTTAAAATTATTATATTTTCATTTCAATTTTAATTATTACATTTCCAACTACAATTATTATGTTAATTCCAATTACTTATACAATTAAAATTTCAATTCTAATTGGATTTATAATAATATTTTTATTTCCTTAATACCAATAAAAGAAATTAAACGTATTAAGGAATTACAAAATGGATATCATTAATTAAAAATTTTAAATATTGTTAATATATTAAATAAATGTTTAATGCTCAAAATTTTCAAACAAATTAATAAATTATGCATTCAAAACGTAAACTAAAATTCTTAAAATGTCGCAATTGTATTAATTAAACATGTAGCATCTATATTTCTTATTAAACAAATTATGAATTATGAATTGTATATCATAAATCAAAATTTTTAAATGCTTCAAATGTATTAATTATATGTGTAACACTCCAATTTGAACATTTGTAAATTATATTAATGAATTAAATATCATAAATTAAAATTCTTTCTTGATTGCAATTGTATAACAATAGGTTAGGCGATAAGCTAGTAACCCCAAAATTAAAATTTTAGTAGAATCTCCATAAAAGTAAAACTCAAATATTAAGTGAAAAATATATTTTCAAATATATCAGTTTAAGAATTCACATCTCACAAATTCAAAAAATATATACATTTTTCATCACCAACCAACAAGTTCAAATAATAGAATGCAATAATCAACAAACATTTTAATATCATTTGCATTGACATTCAAAACAAATAATAATTTTAAAATTTCAAAATAAATAAAATTTTTAATTTTTTAATTTTTAATTTAAATAATGGACATCTTAATAAATATTTTAATTTTTTGAAACAATTATTGGCAAATTTTCAATTTTGAAAAATTATAAATATTTTTTAATTTTAGGTTATGGACAAATCCATGTTCAAGAAATGTTTAGAACCTAATCAAGTCTTTCAGGTCCCTCATAAAAGGGCCCGAAGGGTCCTGAATTCTAGACCCGATCTCGTCCTGACTTGAAATTTTCATGTTGGGTTGATTTGAGTCCAAGAAAGACGCTCACCCTCCATCCTTTTAGGATGAGTCATTTGGGAAGATATATTAGACTTTCACCCCTTCAAGATAAGTCATCTGGGGTGGTTATCGCCTCAGTCCTCTTGACTCATTGGTATTTCAGCGGCTTATGAGATTTCAGATCAATATAAAGTACTCAAGCTATTAAGTTCTGAAATGGTTGAATTCTTTCTTTAGGAGCTTGGGATCTAATGCCATGGTTTGTTACTTTCTCAAACAGCTTTAAACTTATCTAGGTACTCACTTCTAACTAGTTAGTCTACTTGCTCTCGCAGATGGTGACACTCGTTAGTTATGTCCCCATGGCCTTGATGGAAGTTATATTTTTTAGTTTTATCATGTCATTCTGTGGATATTTTTATGGTCGTTAGCTCTTTAAATATACCTTTGTCTTTTATGGTTTCAAATATAATATCTAAAGTGATAGTTAAGGGGGTGAGCTTTTAGTCTTGGACTCTCGCCCCACCTCTAAGGGGAAGGTCTTCTCGTTCTTTCCCCTCAACCCTCCATGTGTGATGGTCAGTTAGGTCATTGTAATGCCTTTTCACATTTTGGTTTCTGACTTGGTTTGAGTTCCTTACTTTTGAATGTGCAAGTACTTTGTCATTATGATTTTGGTACTACCTACTCGGCTACGAGCTCCTATCCTTAGATAATTCTTGTACTCTTTTTCCTTTTTGCTCCCGAGTGAATCGAGCCAGATGTTTATTGCTTTTATTCAGTGGGAGAGGCCTTCTCAAGTTAGATGGACTACTTCGTCGTTAATTTCTTGTACTCGTTTTCCCTAGGGCTCTATCGATCTCTTAACTTATTGTGTTCATTTAACACATCCACCAATAGCTCTCTCAGCTTCTCTCTCTCTTACCTCACCATCCTTAGTTCTTCTTTTATTTTGGCTTGCCAAGTCAATGCATCCCCCATCTAACGTGACAAATTATTATCCCTTAATCCTAGTGATGGGTTTTGGTCAACCTAATTAGGATGTTTGGTTATTTATTGGTTCTATCCATTGTTAGGAATGATCATAGATCGAATGACCCTCTTGTTAGCTTTAGATTGATTGCCCTTTATGGCTTTTTGTTCCTTTCCCATGGACTATGTCAAACTATTAGCTTTAAGTTTTGGTCAATTTGAAGTCAATGAATCAAATTTGTTGGTGTTGGTAAAAACAAAAGGGTTAAAGGCTAAATAAAACAACCACAAAGATGCAAAAAAGCACGAGTTATAGTGGTTTAGCTCAAGTTAGACCTATGTTTACTCCACTGAGTCGTCAAGCTCACTCTTAATCCAATATTAATAAATGTTTGTAAAATAAAGATATAAGAATCAATATAGAGAAAATAAATCGAGAAAGAAGAAAGGTAGACATAAAGAAGAGAGATATTGGATCTATTAAATTGACAGATCGTCGAAAAAATCCTCCATTTCCTTCGTGGTTTAGCTCCTTTTTAACAAGTGTGTAGAACTTCATGTTAGAATTCTAGTCTAATTAAGGCAAGTTATTTATTTCTCCTTCTAAGACATGTCCTAAGATTATCGAAGATCATTCTTAGGAAATCTTGAAATCTCGAGGATCTCATACTTAAGGGAAAACTAGGTTTTTAGGGTCTTCATCAAAGGTCTTTAGTCTAATGTCCTTTTTTGTTAAGGAGACATGTTTTGTGTCTATGAGTTATTGGTACTTTGGTTAGCTTCGAACAATTTGATCGATTTACAACATTCTGTGGACCTTTTGGAAAGGGGCCCAACTATGTTGGAGGATATCGGGTTGTCTATGGTTCATGAGTCGAGATGGCCTTTGAAGATGGTGGGCTTTAGGCCGAGATCCCAGAGAAAAACAGGCATGTTTGGTCTTTAAGGAGCAAGTTTCTTCGAACCAATTAATGTTTGCAATTCTAATATCTAACTTAGGTTGTTGTTTTACGTAGATAAGGGAATAATTTATTGTTTAAGAAATCTTTAACTTTTGCCTAAGGCCCTATTTCGAATTTTTATTTGTTTAATTTTTTTAGATTATAATTTTAGAACCCAAAGAGGCCGGGGTGGCTATTTGAGTCATGAAACATAAAACCCACTTCAAGTTTGCAAAGTAATTAGCAGTTCATATTTATACGGTTATGTCTGGGAAAATTACTAGGAGGTTGATAAATTATAGATTATGGGGCATATTGAAAGAGTAAATCACATCAAATTTAGACTTTAAATCTTATTAGACGGGATTTGTGTCGTGTGTGCATTAATTGAGTATTTACAAATAACGTGTTGTGTAGAAAGCTCAAGTTTAGTGCTAAACTTGAGCTTTGTTTTCAGTGAGTAATTATGCGGTTTCTATTACTTCGGATGAGCCTTAATATCATTTGAAGAAAAATTTCTTGTTGCCCTTGTATTATCTTTGTCTCTTTGTGGGAGTTTATTTATTGATAATTTATTAAATTATTGATTTAATTAATGGATAGAAATTGAATCGACAAAGGATTTTTCAATGCCAAGGTCTTGGATGTTGTGTTGATTTTATGATTGTGAAAGACTGTAAGGTTCTAAAAGCAAGTATATATGGTATAAAGTTTGTAGAAGTGTTTATTTTGTTGAGCTTGCAGTTGAATATCTTAAAATAGTAGAAACTTTGCCACATTTTCAGTAGAATATTTAGTTAAATGAGTTAACTTTATACCATAGTAAGTAAACTTGACCTAAAGTTTCTATTAAAATTTGGGTAGGTCTTTTAAATTTTATTATGTAAAATTATAATTTTTTTTTTATTTTTATTTTGGATGATTTATTTTGATTATTGAGTAGAGACTCTAGATAAAAAAAATTAGAATATATGATACATTGTAATGGACTATTATAAATTTAAATATAAGTAATAAAATGTCATTGATCTCAATTAATGTAAATTTTAATAAATTTAATTGATCTTAATTTTAAGTTAATAATAAATTTATATTTACATATTATATATTTTAAACTATTATGGAGTGAGATTAATTTAATGGTTAAAACCTCTATAACCTAAAGATAAAATTTCATAGGTCATTAAGAAGATATAGCTGCAAAGTGGAATGTATACTTAGTAATGTTTACTTGAATTGTTTGCAACACTTTATTTTTAACTTAGAGGTAAGTAAGTATATATTTAAATTTGTGATTATAATTTATTAATAAATTTGTTTATTAAACAATAATATTTATTTATAAATTTAATTATAATTAAAGATGTATTAAAATAATTATTATAACTTTTAATGACTTAGAGATAAATAAGTAATTAAAAACGTAATTTTTTTTTAAGTTTAATTTTTAATATTAAATAGAAGATTAAGTAGTTATTATTTGTTTATGATCAAACTTAATTAAATTAAATTTTTTTTTAATTAAACTGAGTTTTATTTATTTATACGAATTATCAAAATATAGCCTTAAACTTAAATAATTATTATTAGTTTAAAATTAAATTTAATTTAATTAAAATAAATTTATTTATTTACATAAATTATTAGAGTACAATCTTAAACATTTAATAAAATAACTTAATTTTTTTTTGATAATTCATGAGATAACTAGAATCAAGCCTTTTAAGATAAGGCTAGAAAACCCACAAGCCCATAAGTCTCTTTGCTAACTAAATCCTCATAAAATCTAAAGTTTTGGGAGGTAGTGTTTATATAAATGGAAGGGAATGATTAGTAATCATTATTCTTTTAGGTATTTTACGTTAAAAGAGAGAGAGAGAGAGAGAGAATTAAGTTATTTTGGTAGTAAAAACTATTGCACTCACCAATTTAAATTTAACTAACAAAGGAGTTCTATCGAAAAGATTTAAGCCAACCAGTTAAATTTAACCATCCAACTAGTTAACAAACAAGAGAAATTGAGATAAATCTTAAATTATATACGTGGCTTCTAACCATTTTTAATAGAACGGAATCAAGCATGCACAAGCAATGGTTTTCAAAAATTAGATAGTAGTTATGATAGGGTCATACCTCAGAGGTAACATAGTAAATATTCTTTTATGTATTTTAAAATTTGTTTAGTTGAGTTTCTCTATAAATTGAAAGAACTTTTGATATTTAAAAATCTTTTTTTAAAATTTTTGATAATATTTAAGTACATTTGAAGAAGAACTTTTGAAGCTAAAAACCTTTTTTTTTTTATTTTACTAATAAAAACTCTAAATTTAAACTTTTAAGAATAGAACTTTTTAATTTTTATAATATCAAATATATTATAATATTATTTTTTTGATTTCTATAATATATCTTAATAAAAAAAATTATTCAACTATATTTAACTTAGATTATACTATTATATTATTTGAGTTGTTTGTTATATGCTTACAATATTGCTCTTGAAACTTATATTCTCAGTTTTATATTATCTAACTTTGAGTAAAATATAATATTTGACATATTTTCTTTAAAGAAATTTCAATGTTAGTATTAATATATTTGTTTTATATATATGTTCTTTTTAATACTTAACTACAAAAAAAAATCTTTTTCAATTGTAAAAATATATAATTTATTAAATAATTTTTTTAATTAACAACTAAATAATTATCACCCTTTTATTAAAAAAATTTATATATAATTTTATTTTTAAATAATTTACTATTAAAAATTAAACCAATATAATATATATATATATATAAGGAATATCAGCAAATTCCCGACTCCAATTCCGTTAAATTGAGTCCGGTCAGAAAGTGACGTGAGACTGGCAAGTAGCAAGTGAACCGTAAGGCCCGGACTTGACGAAGAAATAAAAATTGGAAAGAGGGTCATACTCGTAGGCAGCGGAGCAATCGAAGAGTCAAGAGATTAGACGAGACGAGACTTCTAAAACCCACCCCCCCCCACGTGTCCTTGAGATAAAATTAGATCTGTCACATCCCAACTTCCAAATTAATTAAATAAATAAGCTCGTTCGATTGAGGGAGTGAAAGGAAGTCATCTCATCTCAATCTCTTCGTCACTGCTAAAGAGAATAATGGAGGAACCGTACGAATCGGACGGACTCAACGGCGTCTCGGTCGACGACGACACCAACAAATACAGAGACACTCGACGACGACGAGGAGGAGGAGAGAAAACACTCTACGGCCTTCTCCACCGTATGATATCCATGATTCTGTTCCCTGATCCTGATCCTGATCCCAGCAAAAGCGTCTCGTCGACTCCTTTGATGCACCGGATCAAACTATCCCTATCCGAGAACGGGCCTAACCTTCGTGAAGCTTCTAGAAACACTGGTCGGAGTGTCCTTCTCTGGACTCGTAGAGGCGGTCCTCTCCGAGCTCTCTTCGTCATCTCCGTAAGTAATATGCTTACAAGTTCAGTCGCAATATATGCAATTTGTTTAATTTCTTTCTGAAAAATTATACAAAGTATATATCAAACTAAATGGACATGTACGTCAAAATATTAGATTTTAGATGTTTTTCGTTTGTTAAAACAAATAACTTCATACTTATGTTAGGGTTTTTGCATTCAGACTTATTGAACTAAAAATTTGTCACTAATTTGTCCTGTTGCATATTTGGAATAAAAAGATAGTTGTTTGAAACAACTCTTGTCATTTGCATACAAGACAAAAATAATTTCCAAGATCTGAAACAACTTGTATTAGAGCCTAACTTCTTTCCTTCACAAATCCACCATGTGTGCCCAAATCTCTAAACAGGAATTTGCTCTTGCTATTAATAGATTAGACTAGTGAGCCTTGTAAAATTTTGGTCATGTGAAAATAACCAAGTCTTGTAACAGAGGTACAGGTATGTCAAGATCACTCAGAGAAATGAAGCTGGATAGATGAACTGAAGAAATTCTTGGTGTGTTTATTACTCTATCCTATTAATCAGTGGTATCAAGCGATGGGTTCATTATGAAAGCAAGTCAGTCAGGATACCAACTGACCCAAAACTATTTTTCGGAGGGAAATATGATTGGATGGACAACTGTTAGGAGAGTAAGGTATATAATGAATAATGATTGCCTGAATGTTGTCGCAGTTTATGAGGGTGGTCAACTGGGATGATTGTATAATGTACTGAGAATGAGAAAACCACAATGGCACGGTTTGAAGGAGTGAACGGTACCTTTCTAGGACTAGACGGTGGACGGTACTTGAGGATGTTGGCCAAGATAGTGAGGAAGAATAGGCAAGAGGCGTTTAGCTGTTACGAGTGGCTGGGATTTAAATCCATTTGAATTTAAACCTATGGAAAGTCAAGGCTGGATGATAATTAAATTTATTGAAGCATTATCTCATGTTTATGGTTATGAACTTATTTACACTGGTGGCAAATTCTTAGAAATGTTCTATAAACATTCTTTTGTGCAGCAAATGGAGGCACATCCATTTCCAGTGTAAAGATTTGTTGTTCTTTTTCCCTCTTTCTCTCTCTCTCTCTGTGCCTTTTTCTCTTTCTGGTTCTCTATCAGGAGTAGAACTTGTGGCTCAGAAGACCGGGTCTCCAACTTGTGGCTAATCCTTCTGTCACAAAGGACCCAACTGGACCTAGAGCCCCATTCAATAATATTTGTCAGAGCTTTATTTTAGTAAACAACATAGAAACTTGGTCTGAAGATGATACCACCCCATTTATAGAGTAATGACATCTTATTAGTTCTAAATTCTGAATGCACCCAAGATTGCACCTTAGTACTGATGGGAAGACTTCAGCGACACATGCTTTATAAATTCTCTAATGTCTTGTTTCCAAAATTTATTCCATTGTTCTTACCTCAGCCTTTATGAGTTGCCTCATGTTATGTTTCCTCAATCAAAATAAGGTGGACAAATGATTTGCCTTTTCAAGGACCAGCATGAATTGGCTTTTTGATCACCTCAACTATGTTATTATTACTTTTGAGTTTTTATTCTAGGAATATCTCTTGATGGTTTAAAAAAATTCATGCAGGTTGGGACGATTACTCTTCTTACCTTGACAGGATTGCTTGTGTTTATGCTATTCTTTCTGGCTGCAACTGTCAACGCTATTATTATTTCCCTTCTCATGTCTCTGGCTGCAGCAGGAGGCTTCTTGGCACTTTTCTTTGCTTGTGTAACTGCTATCTATATTGGAGCATTGTCAATTGCTGCTTTTGTTATTTTCACAGCAACAATTACAGCAATTTTAGCTGTTATGATCGCAACAGGTAAAGCTATTTAATCTCTCTCTCTTCTTTATTTTGTTTCTTAAAGTTAATCTACTCTATTAGTATTTCCTCCTATTTTCCATTATCCAACTTTTGGTAGCAAATAGAGTCCTAGTTTTTCCTTATGAACTATATGATTAGTGCTTTTAAATTTCTATGAAGTTGAATTAGAACAATTTTTTTAAAAAAAAAAATCATAGCATGAATACTTTCAAATGCTATTGGCATTGGTGTTGAATTAGTGAGAATTTTTAACAATGATATAGCTTAACTTCTAACCGAAGACGATGTTAAACCTGCATCTGCTTAATGGTTCTAATTTTTCCTTATAAGAAAACAAAAGGTCTATTTTTTTTTTTCCTTCCAGTTTTGCCAAATAACTACCAGGGTAATAACATTAGATACTTGTTAGGTTTCTCTCCCTCTCTACCTCTTTCCCACTATCCCTCTTCCTCCTACTCTCTGTCTTGCTTTTAAAAGTCTTCGGGTTGTTGTGGGTTGTTTGGTGGTATCGGCACCCGTCCGCTTTCATTAAGGCCTGCCAACCTACCTATGATCAGTGAAAACTTTTGTGGACCTACGGCTGGGTTCTGTGATTGATCTCCCTCATTTATCAAAACCTCGCTGCAAAGGATCTTTGTATGTCATTTAGAGCTTCTTGAGTGTCCTCCATAATAAAATTACTTCTGCTACCTCAACTATGTAACATTATGTTTCTTCAACTTCCATTAGAAAAGTAATAATATTGTGTTATTCAGGTTGGATTGGGTTCTTCTGTGTTGTTTGGTTGGCCACGAAGAAAAGTGTGATTCTTGCTAAGCACTCATTGAGCATGACTGGATCAGCACTTTCAGCTTACTCATCTGCTCGGGTTGCTCGTCGCCATAATGAACCTGACAAGGTTCCCAATTGAAGCATGCTAACGAATACAACTCCCACGTATGTACAAATGTATTTGCTTTTCTATGTTTGTACATGTATTCCACTTTGCAGGACCTTGTTGAGATCAACTGCTCTGAGAATGCAAGTTGTTAGATAAGTTTTGAAACATATAAGTGATCGAGTACTATAGTTTGGAAGCATATTTAAGTTTTGAAACATGTAAGTGATCGAGTACTATAGTTTGGAAGCATATTTGTTTGGCTTAATATAAATCTCTTTGGTTGTGTATCTGCATTTTTGTTCTTGCCTTCCTGTGCCCCCTACGCTGTTGAAAGAGTCTGGAAAACAATTTGAAAACAACAGAAGCACAAAACACAAATAGAATTATATTTATAGATCTATTCAACTTCTTTTCTTATAATTTAATTGGCTCATAAGATAATGGCAATATAAAGATTTTGTTGCAACTATTCTTATTATTTACAAAGACAGATGGAGAGTTTTAGTGGTAAGTTGACAATTTTTAAAATATGCAGAATTTTACATTATCAAATTCCGGTTGGTTTAAAGAAAGAACAGTATGAAAACAGGACGGTGGTTATTGGAGAGAAAATTTTATAAATAGTTCTTCAATTAGCCTTTTTTAAAATTTTAAGAGATATATAAGCTAGTTGTTTGATTTCAAAATTTGAGTATTGAATATTTAAAAAAAAATGGAGTATCGAGAAAATGTCAAATTGAAAGTGGGGAGGAAGCTTGATGACGAGAACAACCATCATTTTAAGATCTTTGGTGAAGTTTGGTTTAAAGAATGAAGATGACAAAAAGAAAGAAAAGAAAAAAAAACGAGTATAAAAGGGGTGAAATAAAAAAGAAAAATAATGAGATGAAAATGATTTTTAATTTTTAGCTGGAGTATGAAATCAAGAAAAAAAAAATATTTTATTTAAAAATAGTTTTACTTTATAGTGCTTTGGCTATTAGCGTTTTTCAAAAAAGCAACTAGCGTTTAGCAATTAATTATAAAAGTACTTTAACGTATTTTTTTTTATATTCTATCAAACATTTGATTATGTAACATGTTTAATATAAAATGATTTAAGTAAATATTATAAAAATCTTAAATAAATAATATAAATTTTTTTATTTTAACTCTAAAATAATATATTTATACATATGTTTATTTCTAAGTTTTATGAGTTTTGTTTTAGAGGGGTTAGACCCACATATCAGTGTTGAAGAAATGAGTTTTAAAACCGTGTGTATATTTAAAGGTTCTTAAGGTCATTTGAGTTTTAAGGGGGCCGAAGCCCTCGGGTAAAATCTCAAGTATTAATATCGATTCATAAGTTTATAAACCCAAGCAAGTGTTGGGTTCTCAAAATCCAGTCAAGATTTAGAGGGTAAAAGCACTTTATGTTCAAATATCGAGGCCTCATATCTTTGCAATGAATTTTAAGTCTAAGAGATCAAATTAAAATTTAGAGAAGGGTATTGGCCTCCTAGATCTCTCAGCGTTACGTAAAATATTTTAATTTATAATTTTATATTAATTTATTTATTATTTAATATTTGTACTTATAAAATATTTATTAATTTATTTTCTTAAAAGAATAAACTAACTTGTTTGTTTAAATTTGTTATTTTTTTTAACACTTTTACAAAGAGGGTAAATATAGTAATTTAACAAAATAAGTTAGTTAGAAAAAGAATTTCTACCCATTGAGACAAATCCTAATTTCTTATTTTTAAGAAGTGGGAATTTTTAAAGAATCTCAATTCTTTTAAAGGCAAAATAAAAGTGTTATTTTGTTGGTCAAACAATCATAAGGATAAAATTATTATTATAACAGTTATAGGCACAGTTAATGGAATGAGAATGCATTGAAAAAATGGTAAAATAAATTAGAGATGTATTGATGACGTGTTAAAAAAGTAAAAATAAATTGATGTTTGTGTAGAAATAAACCAAAATTAACCCTTGTAAATTTTATTACACGGGCGTGCAAATAAAAAAATAATTTAAAGTATATTTTATGATGCAAATAACTCCTCCTTTTAGTATAAGGGATACAAACTAAAATTGTTAAATTTATATCAAAGTAAATTCCCTTGCTATTATTCTTCACCAAATTAAAAATAGATAAAGGATATAATAATATCTTAAGAAAGTAAAAATGAATTTTGTTTTTGGAATTTTAACATTTATTATAGTTATAAAATATAATTCTTATACTTTTATATTTGATATTTTTAACCTTATTTTTTGTCCATCACACAAAGTTTTAAGAGCAGTTGTAAAAGCGGTTTCACTCAAGTTTATAAATACAGCTGTGTACGGGCTTTACTCTGCTATGAAGGGCCATAAGAGAACCTTAGCACGACCATACTTGAATCTAGAGGTGACAAGTGGGCTGTGCTGTATCGGCACAACTATACGACCTACCAAATTTCAGTTTAGGCATGCTGTTGTGCTTGGCCCGACACAACACTAATATTTACCATGGCGCACCGACTCAGACATTACTACTTGGGCTGCGACCTAACATAGCCCATGGGCATGACAGGCTCAGTAGGTTGTGTCTATAAGCCTTGTTATTTTTTTATATTTCTTTAAAAAAATTAAAATAAGTTGTTGCCTACAACTTGTGCTGCAGGCCTATAACCTGTGTTGCAAGCTTACAGTTTTATTTTATTTTAAAAAATATATGTTTTTAATAAATGAATGACCATTTGATTAAAAAAATGAATCCCATAATCTTTATCACGGCTTAGCACAACACGGTTCTTTAAATAGTATCATTTAGGTACGATATTGTAGTGTGTTATACTGCCCACGGGGATGAAGAAGCCAGGAATCAATGAAGATGCCATGTTTTTATCTCAAAAGGCAGCCAAGATTCATTTGTGGATTTGAATTGCACAGCCTCAAAATTGCATAAATTTATGGTTTCAAACTTCCAAATGTATAATTAACACGACCAGCCTAAGTTTGTTTTCAAACCTAAGTTTATTTTCAAAGCCCGAAGAAAAATTCAACTACTTTTTATGACGAACTAACCACGTAGTTCATATTGCAGTGTATGAGGAACCAAAAAAGGAAGAAAACAACATCTGATTTGTTTTTAAAAAAACAAGGAGAAAGTGAGATGATTAAAAGCTTTCTAAATTGCTTCAATGGAGTTAAACTAAATTGGAAACTATGACTATAAGATCACTATCTAGGAAAATTGAAGGACAATAACAGCTTCCATACCTACTACTAGTACCTGGTCTTGAAGACTTTCACCTTCAAAGTGATCAATAGAAAATCAAAATAATGAATTTGAAAAGATAAAGATGATGGTGCAGTGGTAAAAAAGACTTCAATAATTATAGCACAGAAAAGTGAGGGGACATAAAAAAAGGAAGGCTACAAATGGCCTTCCACCGAGTAAATAAGAAGAAGGATAAACAAAAATTATATATTCCATCCATTAATCCGAATCAATACACCAACAGAGAACATTTGGCTAAAATACAAAGATAAGGACCTCTTTCAGAAGTTGAGGGTTATCCCAACCCCAAAAAACTAGAGGGACTAATTAAAGTATTACGACTTCCACAATGAGATTGAGCATCATATCAATGGTTGTAGCTCATTATGAGGCTAAACCAATGCCTTTATGAGGAATGACCACATGGATAAATTTAGGTTGGATACAGGGTCAAGGTGAGCAATGTCAAAGAAGAGGACAATGAGGATAATCAGAAGTTGACATAGTTGAGTATGAATCTTTATTTGATTTTTTATTTATATAGAGAAATAGAAGAGGAAATTTTTGAAGAGGACGAGGCAAGACAATTCAAGATGCTTTAGATATGGAAGTCCACCCTAAGTCTAAAGAGGAAAAAGATGTGGCTAAAGAAAAAGAAGCTGATAAGGGATATATGATGATCTTAGAATGATCACAAATAAATAGAGTCACCATAAATAAGTCCGTAAAAATCATGACAACAAAGATGACTTTAGAACAATAGAAGGTTGCCAGATAGAGAAAAGAAAGATGAGAGTAGAGACCACTCTAAAGGAGAGCAACTAAAGTATAAAAATTCTGGGTAACAGAAACATCTACCATTCATCATCATGTTAATTGAGTAAGAGCTAGGGAGATATCTTTTTCCAAGAAAGATCTAACTTGTTTATAAGCTCGTTATTTGGACCAATTGGTAGTGGTAATTTTGATAGTAGATATGCTTGTTAGGGAAGTGCTAGTCGATAGAGGAAACAACGCCAATATTCAATTTTAGGATGCATTTTAACACATAAAATTAGATGAGAAAGATATTAAGAAGTGCAACATAAAATTACTGGCCTTTAGAGAAGGCAAACTAATGGGTAGGGGGTGATCACACTACTTATGAAAGCCATCAAAAATTTGCTAGAAGTTGATTACTTTTAGTGGATGCACCATTAGCTTACAACGCTTTAGTAAGGAGATATTGGCTTTACTACATAGAGGCAATCCCATCCACCTTACACTAAGTGGTTAGTTGTGAATCGACAAGTGAAAATGGCACAATAGATATCAAGAGGGGGAACTATTGCAAGTTAGGGAATGCTATACCAACTCCCTTAAACCATATTACTTGAAGAAGCAGACAAACCCAAAGGACACTAGATTCGAAACCAAAGCAAAAGATGATGAGAAGTTTGGAAGTAAAGAGGCTGATGTTGAAAATATACTATCTACATTAGAAAATATTTCACTTCCACCTCCTCTCGAGGCGAAAGCAATCTATGATAAATAGCAATTAGAGGGCTTCTTTTAGCCCACGAGGAGGAAGACTATGTATCCTTTTGCATTAAAGAAATAACAAAAATACAATTAGACCTATCTACTATTGAAAGAAAGGTGCTCGTGGGAGCACATCTAATAGGGAAAGAAAAATCAAAGATTGTGGAATTGCTAAAAAGAAACTAAGATGGCTTTGTATGTTCTTATAAAGATATGATTAACATTGACTTAAAGATAATATGCCAAAGCTGAATGTAGAAAAAAGCTATCCCCTTGTAAAGTGGAGGTAAAGGTAATTCTCCCCAAAAGAAACAACATCATTAATGACGATGTAGACCGATTATTGGATGTTAGATTCATAAGGAAAGTTTAATAACCAGATTAGCTCTCTAACGAGGCTTTGTTAAGAAAGAAGATTAACAAATAAAGAGTTTGTATAGACTACATAATTCTTAATAAAGCAACTTTAAAAGATTCCTTCATACTTTCTAAAACAGATCAAATGATAGATACAATCACTAGCTATTAAAGATTATTCTTCCTGGACACCTATAATGGATATAATTAGATGAATATAAGCTTGAAAGATGGGTAGAAGACAAGCTTCCTCATAGAGTGTAGAACCTATTGCTATAAAGTAATGTCTTTTGAATTAAAGAAACAAAGAGCTACTTTCCAAATACTAGTCAATAAAATTTTTGGGAAGATGATCGAAAAATAATCAAAGAGTACATTGACGACATTATGGTTAAAAGCAAGAAGGCAGAGAACCATATAGCAAATCTACAGGAAGAATTTGATGTGCTGAGAAAGTTTAAGATGCGCTTAACTCTAACCAACTATACCTTCGATGTCTCTTTTGTGAGAACTTCCTTGACCACGTGGTTAACTCTAGGGTAGCAATTTTAACTTAGCACTTGAAGAAAGTACAGATACTGACAGGGAGTATAAATACTGTTAGGGATAGACAACGTGACTTTTTTTTCCGGTGTTTGATGATTTTTGTTTATTGCAAAGCCAAACCTTGAGACAGGTTGAAGCGGGAAGAATTGATACTGATAAGGAGGATAACCATGCTTAACAAATTCATATCCAAAATATCGGACAAATTCAGAACGTTCTTTCATATGATCAAAGCCTAGAATGGTGTGCTACAAAGGTTGAAATAGATTAAAATGCTGCAGAATTAAAAAGAGTATCTCAAGAATGCCCTAATATATCTTTCTCACTTCCTAACAAAAACTTTATTTTTTTATTTTATAGTTTCTAAGGCAATAGTCGGTGCAGTACTATTTAGGAAAGTTAAAGGTTAACAAAACCAGTGTTCTATACTAATAAGGTACTGTTGGATGCTGAAACTAGATACTAAATGATATAAAAGCTTGTTTTAGCTTTAACTCAATCAAAAGAGAAGATATGATATTATTTTGAAGCTTATCCTACCATGATGTACACCTTCCATCCCTTAGAGCGCATTCTAACCAGGGATATTGTAGGAAGGATCACCAAGATGGCGATGAGACTGACCAACTTGGAGATCAAGTATCAACCATGAATTGTAATAAAAGGGAAAATGATGGTCAACGTTTTGTCGGAATGCAAACAAGTCATAGAAGATGATACCTTGCCTCCTAAACTAAATGAAGAAGACAAAGTTGGATAGATGCATATAAACGAGTCCTTCAATAATAATGATTCTGAACTAAGAATCAGAAAGAAAGCCGAAGGGATTGATATTGGACCACGCAGTATGACTACTATCTCCACATTTAACAAAGAAGCCGATATGAAGAACTAATTGAGGGCCTTACAATTAGGAAGTTGCAGATCTACATAGACTCAACTTTAGTGACCTGATAATAAAATGTTGACTAGTACAAAGAAAGAAAGGATGGAAAAAATACCTTAACAAGGCAAAAAAAAAGATACTAAGTAGTTACAAAAAGTAATTGTAAGTCAAATACTTAGAGGTAGCAACACGGAAGTAGATAAATTGGCAAAAAGGCATCTACATAAAAGTTTAACTTCACTAGAGTTATCCTTCTTACCATTAAGAAAAGACGGTGATAGAAAGAGATACCGAACAACCAAGAGAAGCAAATAACCAAGGGAAGCCACAACATAAAACACAATGGAAATAACAAACTCTCCTATATGGATGAAGTCATATATCAACTTTTTGCAACATAGATAACTCCCAACAGAGAGGAAAGAAGCTTGTAAATTAAGCAATGAAAGGATATTCGATTTTATAGAAGGAGAACTATATAGAAGAGTATTTATAGAAATATACCTACAATGTGTGACTGAAGAAGAGAGGAAGAAAATATTGGAGAAAGTTCACAAGGGAACATGTGGCAGCCATTCTATTGGAAGGATCCTAGCCTATAAAATGCTTTTATAGCCAACACTATAATAGGAAACCAAAGAATATGTAAAAAGATGCAACAAATGCCAAAAGCATGCTGTCATCATTCACTTACTAGTTAGAGAACTCAACATTGTCACTAATCTATGTCCCTTTGTTCAATAGAGAATGGACATAATGGGACCTCTGCTCATTGAAGCTGGCAGAAAGCGATTTGTGTTAGTGGTAGCAGATTACTTCACTAAATAGGTAGAAGAGTTTTTTTTTTCACCTTTACTGTACTAGCTTTATTTTTCTTTTGGTTGAAGATTCTTATATTCTATCTGACCAATGTAAAAGACAAATCTACAACTAATGTATGAGATATCAAGGTGGGATCTATCCTCAGCATGTCTTTATGTAACTAAACAAAAATGTCCGAGAACTTCTTAACTAGTGCGCTTAGTTCTTCCTTTATCCTCATATCTAATTATGAGCCCATCTTTACTACTTTCTCATGTGACTTAGGCCTAATAGGCACTAGGATTAATTCTCCAATCAACTTTCGGGATTTACACTTGTTCTCTTCTCTTGAGTCCACCGTCAAGATACAAATATTTTTTTTAGATAAGGTCACATAGTAGCTTTTTTCCACATTTTGTTTTCTATTAATAACCTTCACTCTATCTCTAATAGGAAACTTTAATTTTAGATATAGGATAGACATGTTTGTATTTGAATTTCTTGTAAAGGGCCTTCCCAGTATAACTCTATATGACATCACTTGGTTAATCACTGCAAAAATCACCATTATGGTCTTGTCATAGGGCTTTTCCCTCAAAGACATAGGCAAACTGACAATCCCCAATCACATGATGGAGCTATCTCTAAATCCATATCGTGAGGTCTGTGTTCTCTCTATCTTCACATCCTTTATATCGAGCTCATCCAATGTATCATTGAATAGTATATCTACTGAGCTTTCTGTATGGATGAGCATTTGATCTACTTACATTCCAACTACCCATACAATTACTACTAGCATATCATCATGCAGATAACTAACCCTTTTACGCATCCTTCCCTGTAAATATGATGGGGACTGTCTGAACCTATTGCTTCTTAGGGGTTAGGGTGCTGCATATCACTTGGTGTCCCACTAATGAGTATCGGAGTAGTTCTTTCTTTGTTTCTTTGAATATCTAGCAAACATGGGGCCTCCCGAGATTACTAGGGTCATTTTCTATCATGTAGAGTTTCTGGCTTCTAAGATCTTAGTCGGTCAATTTTTGTTTCTTCTCTATGTTAACCTTAAATTCTTTCAAGTACCCATTCCTCATCAATTGATCTACCTCGTACTTAAAAAATAGGCATCTATTGGTAATGTGGCAGTGATCTTAGTAGTATTCACACCTCATAGTTTTATTCTATTGTTCGGGTGGGGTCGAGGAGGCTCTCGGCTTCTCTAGCAAATCTTTTCCTTTGATGGCTTTAAACAATACTGCTAATAAGATGACGAGGGGAATGTATATTTTCTTTTGAACCTCGCTACTCTAGAGGGAGACTTCCTCATCCGATTTCCCTATTCTAGTTGATCATTTTGAGGATATTTTATCACTCTCAGTGGTGTTCTATCTCTTTATTCCTAAACCATCCTTATAGACTTTGGTACTAGATGAGGGCATATACATCTAGGTTTATATGGAATAAGTGGTGCATTTAGTTTTGCCTATGCTCGATGATCGAAAACAGGTCAGTTATTTGGTCCACGTAGTGGTATAGGTTTGTCATATCCCTGTAAGTTGGTAAGCTTGGCAGTTTGAAGCCTACCAGTAACTCTATGTATTTAAGTTCATTAGTAAGAGAAGATTTTCTTTTCCACTTGGTTTCTCTTAGGGGAAGGTATCTGCTTTCAATCACTCTAAAAAAGTTGACTCAATCATTCCTCTATACTTTAAACTTTCTCTTCTAGAAGATCTCTAGGCTTAAGTGCTGAGCTTTGCTGCTTATTGCTTTCTTAATCCTGTTTAGTATTCTCTTTCCATACTCCTCGATTCTACTACCTTCTCTTGCTACATTCTTTATGTCTATTTCAATATTTCTTGGTGTCACGCATATCTTTATTTCTCTTTATGAGCTCGTCTAGTCTCTTTCAGGCATCACTTCAACCCAAATCGCTCAATTCGGATCTATACCTTGGCTCCGTCTTAAAGTCTCAAAATTACCAATCTCTGGTCAAATAGGAGTACAACCATATTTCTCTTGGTGTGACCTTCTACTTGGTGGGTAACTCTCTTCAGAGGGCTCTACTAGAACACATTTTCCCTTATGTTCCCAAGTAAGCCGAGGAGGCTTTCAACTTCCTCTAGTTATTATAAGGGTATTCATTAGCTTTAAAGGTTATGTTGTGGTTCAATGATTTGCCAGGGTTCTTACTATCCTTTAAAGTTTTTACATTTTTCTAGTTCTTCAACCATCACGCCTTTTAATTCATCCCGCTCTTATTATATATTTTTAATTCTTCTTCTAGTACTTCTTGACTCGTTGGTGATTCCCCATCTTGATATGGTGTGTTGTTATTATGTACTTTTATGGATTGTTCTCGATTTTATGATATGAAATTCCCATAAAACTGCGAATTTTGCCTACTTTTATGAATAGCCATGGAGTAGATAACCATAGTCTTTGAATGCACGTTTCTCATAATTTATGTACTTGTATTTAATAGACTCTAACTACTACTTCAGTGTTTAACTAATACACTTCATATTGTAAAATTCTCTAGGTTTACACCCATTTTTTTTATAGAACCTTTTTATAAGTCCATGAACACTACCCTATACATATGTTTTGGATATTACAAAATGACACGTTAACCATACAAGTAAAGATTAACCATATTTGTATAGTCCCTCCATCACCTATATCTCGCAAGAGCAGAGACATAGATCTTCACCGTTAAATCTCTATTTACTCGATTATGAACTTATCTATAGATTTGTATTGCTATAAATAATATTTGTAAACACTTTTGTTTGTGGTTACAAGACTTTCTGAAATACAATCTCGAAGCATCAAGATATATAACTTACCCATAAAAACTGATGAATCCTATATCATCACACACTAGATTCCATGAATATCAGACCATACCTAACAACACCCAAATGATATATCATGAAAGGTTTCTTACATTTATGGAACCAAAGTTTGGTAGATTACTTCTAAGCCTACAGTGGCACTCAGGTCAAAGGACTATAAATACTACTCAACTTAAGAAGATTATCCATTGATGGCTTGACAGGACCCGCTCCAGAACCCTCTACAGTAAACCCTAGTGAGCCCTGTTTGGAACCCCAACAGAAATTTCCCAAAGTCTAACTGCCATAATTGGGAAATTATGCGAGACGAACTATTTTTAATTCTTGTTATTACTAACTAAATCATAAAACACCAGTGAAGATAATTTTAAGAATTTTAAAAAAAAAACGAACAGAGTTTCTCTTTTTTTGGGAAAAAAACCCAAAAACACAACTTGCAATAAATCACACTCCTATTTCAAATAATTTTCTCAACTACCAAATAGTACCTCAAGTCCTTCTCCAATTAAATCCAAACTTAACACAACAATTTCATTCCAATTCATAAAAATTAAATTATAAGAAAACTAACATACTAATAAAAGGTGAAAACTGTCACTATATTATAAAAACTATTTCTCGTTCGTTCAAAACATATTTACAAGATGCACAAAGTCTATACTACTATGTAGAAAATCAAAAAGTGCTACTCAGCACATTTACATTGACAAAATAATCATCTGACTTGGCCCACTAATCTAATGTAGGAGAACCAACAACCTACGTACCGAGGCTTGCACCTAAAAAGGATTTTAGAAAACATAAAATACAAAAAAAAGTTAAAGGAGCTCAGTGAGTGCTTTTACAATTTTCAATAAAAATAAGATTCTATATAAATATTAAATTCTTAATACTGCCTAAAACATGCTTCTCAAGCTATTATAAAACTATAAAACTGTTTCTAATCATAATATGTTGATAAAAGTTTGCCGAGCAATTTTTATTAATAATTTTTGTAAATAATTGCCAAAATCTGTAAAACATAGTAACTAACATATACACATATAAATACATGATATGCGTTCGGTAACTCAAAAATTGCTAAAACTCTCGCTTGGCCATTTTCTTTCTAAACTGCACCAAATGGTTACCCTAAAACTCTATACTCACGTAGCGATTAAACTAGCACTGCACAACGTGAGTAGGTCACAGGGTGTCGAAACTAGCAACACCGACTGTAACATATAAAAACATCTCACTAGCTATGAAGTGGAATTTTACATCGCCTACATATAGCGAGACAATACCTTGTACATATAAAGTGACTCATATGACTCGACAACCCGACTTTTCGGAGTTAGTGATACACCTCTCAATATTTGCCCATGCATACGGGATATATTGGCTGGGTCTTAAACTATCAACACACTATAAATTTTAGGATACTAATGGCCTTTGAAAAATAATTTAATAATTTTAAAAACTGTTTCTCAAACTGAACTTAAAACTTTATAATTATAATAGTATACCAAAAACTATAAATCATACTTATGCATTTAAAATCATATAAAACATAAAATTCCAATATGCTGAAACATATTAAACGAAAGATATACCATTACAAATTTTCACTCACCAAAAGCTCTAAGCTCAATTGTTCTTCAAAAACTTTTCTTCTTTTACCGCTTTCGGTTTCCTTCACCTACATGTCACAATTGACATTTAAAACCTTTACTAATGCTAAAATTATGCCTAAACTAATAAGCGCCCTAATTGGCATACAATGCCTAGATGGACTCTAATTTTTATTTTTATTTTTATATTCATTCAATTTTCTTTAATTCATTATCCGACGTCATCACATTGCTTAACACTCCAATAATTCAGTTGGACATAATTGCCCTTCACTTTACCAAAAATGAAAAATTATGTCCCCCTTACTTCATTCTTGATTTTCATCATCCATATTACAACTAATTAACACAAGGAATCATTCATACATAATAATTAAACCAAAACACAAGTCAAAACCTAAAATCCATAAAGTGGATGAATTCACCATCTTCCACCCAACACATTCATTTTCTCAATTTCTTGTTCCAATGGCATTCAAATTATGTCAATTTAATTATAATGCCCTAATAAGATTTAGTTGCAATTTCTACACCAAAATCACACCAAACCTTAATTCATACCTTACTAATTCCTTTAGTTTGGTGTCTCATTTGAGCTCCACACTTGAATTCAACTCAAATCTAAGTCAATAATTCAAAGACATTAATTGAAGTAATCTTGATAAATCATATACCACAATCACTGAATAATGCTTTTCTTACATCTTTCCTTGGATTTTTCACTAATGCATGATCTATTTAACTTGAACTTGAGCGTAGCTTGACTTTAGCTTGATCATTCATGAAAAATCATGAAAAAAACTTTGAATTTACTGCTGAAAATAGTTCTACAAGTGGCTGAAATTCTCCCAATTTTTGTCTCCAAATTTGGCCGATAGTCTCTTATTTTAATATCAAATTTTGCTTTTCATTTAGACTATTTTTCCAGCGCTTATTTACCTTATATAGTGTCCTCTAAAATGTTCAATTTTTCCCTTAATTAAACTCTAAATATCAAAGATACCATTGGTTAGAAATGAAGGCATATGATTGGTGCATTTCTAATTATTTGACTAAACTAGTCAAACTAACCAAATTACACTTTAACTCGGCAATCCATGAGCTTATTCCTCATTAGTTCAATTGAAAAGGCATGGATTGTGTTTCTTAATAAAGGTTCATTCCATGTATAAGACTCACATGGAATTTATGTGAGATTAAGTTGAATTTTCCATTTCTAAGCCAATTGAAAAATTATGATTCTTGACTATTCGATTCCATAATCGACTGTAAAATTATCAATTTAGGTATAATACCTCTCACGTGCACCATAAATGTTTTTTCTAATAAGGTTGAAACTGGGTAACCCTACGATTTCTTTATTGCTTAATACAAAAATCTAGGTATCTACACTATTAATAGGGATCGATTATTATACGGTTTTGTGGGATGTCTATTAAAAGTCCTCATAAGTCTGTTTAGTACCCAATCCTTATTGAATACCTATATTCTTATACTAGTTTTAACTAAGCTCACTGTTTATTAAGATTAACCATTTGGACAATTCAAATATAAACATACTTGATCTCGAAGGTTTACCAATTGACTCATATTAATAAATATAGAAAAAGAATGATATATTTGAGAACATATTGTATAATGACATTTCTAAGCACCTTTACAACTCATTGAAACTATATCATTACTATAATATTCCAGCGTCTTTGTCCCATTTCAGATATGGTTCTAACTCTTAGAATACTAACTTTTAGCGTTGACCTAAACACTTTTATATCAAATCTAAACCTTTTAGATCTACAATGTCTGAAAAGTAACAAGTTTTGTACCATATAATAATTATTAATGATTTATTAAAATATTTATTGTATAAATATTAAATAAATAAATAAATATTCATGCAAAATGAAATGACACATGAGCACCATCTCCAACATCTCCAATATGGATTTCATACTATACCTTTTGTGTTTTTGTGAGGCCCTTACGAAAGAGGATCCTGTTCTTCATGAAATATTGTCTAGTGATACATGCGAGCTTGTAAATGTTTTCGGGATTAGATGATATTATGCCCTCTAGAAGATTATCCATGTAAGGTATTCACAAATCTTCAATCATAGTAGTTATGAATACCTTTTCTTTAAAGGTTATTGCTTAACAATCTAGGTAATTAGCTTGTATAGAATATGCTTGGCTTTTTATCTAGGGCTAGTCATACCTGAAATCTTTATGTTTTTTTGTACATATTTGTTATGTGTTCTATACCGTAAACAAATTAGTTTATTCTTGCAGTAACTGCTACCTTTTTTCTCTGGGCACATCGCACGAGCATTCCTTTAAGGAATCATGCGTAGAGATTTTCCATGACCAGAGTATAATCCTTAAGAGTTTTGTAGTATTTTCTTGACGAGTTCTCACCAGGCATTTTTCATGGTTACTTATGTGTTTAGGTTTTTTTATTTGTAAGAGGGTGGATCTACTACACCTTTTAACCTTAGTATTGACTAATTCACTTTCTAGGTTCATCTTAGTCCCTAAAGTGGCTAAGGCATCCTCATACTTGTGCTTTGCTCTCCCAGTGTGTTCTACCATGGTTTCCTCAAATGTGACCAATAACCAATGGATAATGGTTCTGTGGGGCAGTAGAGCTAGTTCTCGAATAATGAACTTACCTTTGATTTGTTAGACTATCGAGTTTGATTCCTTAATCAATTTGATTCTTCTTACACCTATCCTTGAGGTAGTAAGTATCCCTATAACTATTGCCTCATATTTTACTATGTTGTTAATAGAATGAAATTAAGTTGAAATGCAAAAGTAAATGATAGATCTTTGTTATGAGATGAAGCAAATTTTCCTATAAGTAATGTCTTACCTGCTTTAAAGTGTATACTAAAGCAAAGCATATGTTATCAAATATAGAGTGTCTAGTTTTTACACCAAATAATTGTAAGCAAATATAGTAGATGGGATGCTCTTGCTTTGTGTTACTCTCTTGATCTAGTAAGTTACCTAGAGTCTTTGATGTTGTGGTATAATGGCTTTCCTTTGCCTGAAGCCTTCATTGTGGGTAGTGTTATAATCATTTGATGGATCTTCAAGTAGACTTCTTTTTGGTTGTCTTCCTACCTATATTCGGCTTTCTATTTTAGTAAGGAAGTGAAGCTAGAGATTAAGGTAACCAACCCGAGAATGAATTTGTTAATGTAGGAGATCCGTCGATTAATCTTTTCAGTTCTTTTTAGGATTATGGAGTGGAAGCAATACTAAGAAATGCTTTAGATCTTACTTGGATTAATATCAATACCCCGTTGATAGATTAAGAAGCAAAGAAATTACCTGCTGATACCCCAAAGGTGCACTTTTTTAGATTCATTTTGAGGTTGTACAATTGACATCATTTAAACATTTTTTTCAAAGGTTTGTAAATGATATATGTTAGTGGTAAATTTAATCACTAGATTTTCCATATAGTCCTGAACTTCTAGACTCATTATGTTATGGAACACTACTATTCTGACTCTTTGATAGGTTACTCTTGTGTTCTTTAGCCCATAGGGCATGATTGTATAGTAGAGGTTTCCTATATGAGTCTAGAATGTGGTTTTCTTCTATTCTGTAGAGCCATTTTAATCTAGTTGTAGACATAAAAAATGTTTATGAATGACAACATCTGATATCTTAATGTTGAATCAATGTGTATGTTTATATCCGAAAGTGGAAACTTATCCTTGGGATTATCTTTATTGAGGTCTTAAAAGTCAACACTTACACAGATCTGGTCATTCACATAGGATGTTTGATAGGCTTTATATATCAAGCGACTATCAACTTTGTAACCTCTTCTTTTATTTTTTGTTCTATGTCCAGATGAAAACTATGATGAAATTGTTTGCTTAGCTTAACTTTACACTGAAATAGATTCTCCTGCCGGCGAGAAAGGAAATCATGATAAACCATTTGAAGGTTGAATCTGGGCATGTCCTGATAGCTCCATGTGAATAGGTACTTGTATTTCTTCAATAGTTTGATAAATGACTTATTCTCTTTTATCCAGTACTTGATACTTATCAACATGAGCTTTTGCACTTAGTCAACTTCTTTCAAATTATTTATGACATCTGATGAGCCTTCTTGCATGCATTTAGGTGTAGGTAGGATTTTCTATTTTATTGTCATGGTCATAGATGCTTCTTTGGCTATAGAAATGCTTACACAAAGATCTCCCTCTTTACTGATGTGGGTATCCTTTTTGGTAGGTTGGACCTCATAAACTATCATAAGCAATATATGATGATCTTATTAAGAATTTATTTCTAACAATAAGGGTATTGTAGCTTGGATATCTTAAAGAGGCCTTGATGTTTCTTAGGATAAGCTATTCTAGTAAGTATTTCCTTCTCTTTTTATTTATGGCTTCTTGTAGGCCTTTATTTTTAAGCATTCTTTACTTGTTTGCCTCCTATATTACTAATGATTTCATAAGTATGCCTCTAAAGCCATTATCAAACCTCTCATAGGTTGAGCATTCATTAGGTAACTATCATTTTGATGGAATGGAGTTGGATTGGCAATGATTTTGATTGGTTTCATCATAATTTGGTCTTTTATACATTCATGGTAAAATAACTATGGCATTGGGTTTTCCAAAGTAAGCTCAACTAATAACCTTAGCCACATAAATTTGAGACCCATATAGTACTTACACATTGAGGGGTACCTTTATCATGGCATTACGCGTCTAAAGCCTGTATCTTAACTAGTTAAACAAGGAATTAAGCTTAAAGTTACATTTTAGGCCTTTACTATATGATCTTATAGTTTTCTTCTTCATAGATGACCACAGCTACTTCTTCTATAACTTTTTTCTTTTACAGGGTTGACACCCTTAGTTTATTCTCATAGGTTTACTAAAATTTCTCTTTCATTTTCATTTTGTGGCAGTGGGTTAAGATCTACGACCTATGGTTTGTTAGCTAGCTCTACGGTTTCATCTCCAATTTTGTTATATATCAAGGGTATTTCTTTTGGTAGCCTCTGAGAGATTGATGAATGAAATGGTCCTAACATTTTCTAGGTAAGCTTAGTACTCACTCACATGTTGCTTATACAAATCTCAACGAGTTATTTTTCTCCTTTTTGCTTATAGCAATCCAATGTTTATCTCTAAACCTCCTAATATACTCAACTATTGGCTTTAAGTAGCCTTGCTTATTTTGGTTGAGTTGGATTATCATCATTTCTTTATTGTAGAAGTAATTTTCAAAAATTAAAAGCCATCTCTTACTAAGTAAGGATAGAATGATTGATAAAAAAGCATACCAAGTGTATTTACAACTTATAAAGGATTTAGAAAACTCCTTAAGTTATATGCTCCTTTTTTCTATGCGCCAAGAAAGTTATTGAACCTTCCTATAAGTTCCTTAAGGTTCTTTTTATTGCTATCAAATAAGAAAAATGGTGGTGTGGCATTTGCTCTAGGACAGGACATTTTTAGAATCTTGGCTTAGTATGGAGGCCACAGAATATAGTATCATAATACTGTTATAGCTTACTTGATTGATAATGACCAAAATGTCAAATTGAGTAAGGGTTTTTATCCTTCATTTCTGTGCATCCTTATTGATAAAGGCCATTTATATCCCTTCTTAGGGGTGTCTTGGACAACATTTAAAGAAACAATTCTGGTCGTAGGTTAGTTTTATCTTGGTCATATTGAGTGGTTCAAGGAATTCGTTTTTACTTTACTATAAGGTTTCTTATATGGAGTCCCTAAAGATTTAAGCCAACACCACAAAACTGGTATCTTCCTCTTGATTTCTCAGGAAATTTGTTTCAAAATCTTCTTAGTGTGAGAATTTATCCTAATTTCTATTGCATGTGTTTCTTGCATTCCCACCTATCTTCTTTGACTTTGCCATTGCAATATCTAGCCAAACTCTCCAATGGAGTTGCCAAAAATGTTAAGGCAGAATTCTTAAGACAAGTAAATGGCAATATACCACTAGTTGCAACAATTTTGCCATGATGTGGTAGGCCATAAGAACGAGTTGACTTGAGCCTAACTAGACCTTAGCCTCTTTTGCCTGGGTTAAGTTCGAGAGTAAGTCCCACCTTACCTCTAAAGAGCTCCTAGAGTTCAAGGGGACCAATATTGTCAATATACTCCGACAGTCTTAAATATGAAGCCTTTTAACTAAATAAATATGATCTTAAACTATGAAAGGTTTAAGAGTCAAGCTTATGGATAAACACACTCAAGGATTCGTAGGATATTGTTATGAGTGATTTGTGTTATTTGGATTTGTTTCACATGTGGGATAAAGCTAGGCTTTCAAGCCTAGGAAATCTTATTTTAAGTATTTGAAGGAACTAGCCTCTTGAATCATTTCTAGGGTTTTAAAAGTTGTTTTTTTTAGTATTGTGAGCATTGAAAAATGTGCAAATCTATTATGGTTTGATTAAGGTTTAGTAAAAACACTAAAGAGAGCATGAAAGGTTGAATGAGTTATTGAATTGAGTCGGGGTGGGGGGGTTATAGGGTTAAAATTTTGTATTAGGTTAAAATCCCTTACTTGGCCATTAATCCTTTTCAAATATTAATAATAACGAGTGTTGCCCTCACTAAAATAGGAAAACAAATTTAACATATAGAAAATAAATTAACACCAAGTTTTATTTTGACAAAATCAATAATGATCTAATTATTTATCTTAATAGATAAGTAATTTTGCCTTTAAGTTCTAGAAGATTTTATGCACCGAGAAGTGTCTTATTATAGGCTTGTGTTTCTCTATTAGTCTAATCACATGGGTTTAATCTTATTTAGGCTAACTTTCCTCCTAAAGGGGTCTTAGTCAAGATGTACCTATATTTTAAACTTTGCTTAGTAAAACTTTATATATATCAAATCATGACCATAGATTAAGCCCCATAAAATAGTTAGGTCCACATACCTTACATATTTTACACACTTGATTATGTGTATGGGCTTGGATCTAAACCTTTTATTAATTTTGTGCAACAACAAAGGGCATGCTATGATATTCACTTTATGATTAGAATTTATAATTTTCAAAATTATTTATTATATTATTTTACGAGAGCATTTGATATATCATTTAGGATGAAAAATGTTAGAATCAAAATTAAAAAGTGTTACATTATTTGTAATTACTCTATAATTTTATTTTATTTCTTCTTCAAAAAATAATGCACTTTTTTCTTCTTTTTTATAGTAATTTAGAATTTTGTATCAGTCCCTCAATTATTAAACGACCAAAAAAAAATTCTTACGATGCCTTTCGGGATAATAATGTACTAGAGCATCTAACCTCAATATCAAAGATAAGCTTAGACCTTAGATCTTATTTGCAACAATTTTAACCTATGTTTCAACAGCAATACAATATACTGACAACTCTAACGAGCAACTTCAAAGAGAAAAGTAGACAAAAAATAAACCAAAAAATACATAACAAAAACGAAAGAAAGTATGGTCTATGCAATCTCTATGAGAAAATATGTTTGGAAGTTACATGGATCATAATTCATAACCAGCAGAGGAGATTCAGAATAACACTTATTGAAGTTGTAATAGACTTGAAGCCTTATGTATTATAACACTCCAAGAGAAATGCCAAACTGAAACATGAACATCTCACTGTACAAAGAGAAACAACATAATAGAGCAGCAAATCTAATAGAAAGAGACAGACCTCTCAAAGTTTGAGTGTAAGATCTGGTGCAGAATTATCCAAGTTCACGGCTGGGCTAAATTGCAAAAAGTTCACACTTGAACTTGCAGCTGCTACAAAACTTACATGACAATTATCTACCTCAGTGACCTGACGGAAGCTACCGGGCCATAACAAATCTGCCTCATCATCCTCCATTAATATTGGTAGACCCGGATACCCATGCTCAGATTTCTTGATATTTCTAGTATCTGCTGGATTGATCATTGACGGCGTAAATCCTTGGTGCACAGATGAGTGTGCTTTGATCCCCAAAGACCTAAATGAAGAGCCATGAAGAGGCAGAGATGCTATGCTGGCATACCTCTCCGAGAATATCTCCATTCGCATTGCCCGTTTTGCTAGCGTTCTTTCCCTCTTATGTGCATTCTGATGGCCACCAAGAGCCTGCGAGCTGAAGAATTTGCGGTGACAGTAATTGCATGAGAAGATTCGTGGGATGGCTGCGGTTGTACTACGAGTTGCAGGTTCATTGCTACTTTCACTTGTGCTTGACAATGAGAGCCCTACTGAATTCCTTCCTTCTGACTCAATGTTATTGAAGGAAAGAGTTAAATCAAGTGAAACTGGACCTGAAGCTGGATCTGAATTTGATTGATTCTCTAAAGGATAGGTGATGCGGCAAGAGTTGGCTAGGCTATCAAAGGATGGACCGGCAGAGGTTTCTTGGTTGGATAAATTGGAAGCTACATGGCTGCTGACATCCGAATCATTTTCTGTGGAACCCTCAACTTCAAGGTCAATTACCTGTTTCATGATGATTGAAGCGAATTGCACGGTGAAGAAACAGATCACATTCTAGATGAGCAATAGTCAGAATGAGCCAGTTGAGATCGTGCTTTTTAGCTCTTAGATGATCTGCACCTGCATATGATAGAGTTTTTTGTGCGTCGCCATTAAAGTTCATTTGCTTGATGTAACAGCACAAAATACTTGAACTTGGCAATTAATTGAGAAAACCATCACTTAGCTTTCGATATAGCAGCGAATGAGTTCTACGAACATGCAACAAAATTGTGAAATTCATTCTTTGAAGATCATGCCTTTGGATGGATACAAGGAACAAGTATAAAGAATCGTTCAAATTTATTATACAAACGCGACGAGAGCAAACTTGAAAATAACATAAAATGAAATAATGCAGGAATAGGAAAAATCCAAAGGAAGATGGGCAGATTGCAATGTTCTTGTGTGCGAATTTTACACTTGTATAAGAGTTCAAGTTTCAAGGAACCTGGAACAATTCGTTCTTGGACACACAATTAATGTCTTCGATACAGATCACGTTCTTGTCGTTTAAGAAGAATTAGAATTTTAAAAACACATTCATAGTATATGCCCCCTCAAGAGAATAAGCATGTTGTTAGAGCAACTTTTATGCATATAGCAGATAAATCATTAAAGCAACTGTACTCGCACAGATCAATCAAATTATTCTCCAAGAAAAAAGAAATGAAAGAGTTTACTGCATACCGTTAAATTTCTTTTAAGGGAATATAATTACAATTTTTTTTCTTTTCTTATTGTGAAATGTTATTTTGAATACAATATGCATCACTTTCAAAAAAAACTCACTGCATGTAGAAATTATCTACTTTTTAAGTAATACTATAATTACATAGTTTGTATCTAATTTTGTATTTTAACTATGATATCAATTTACTAATAAATGAAATATTACTACCACATTAATAATGTACTAATAAAGACAATAAATACTGATATATTGATGCACGAAATTCAAGTCAAGTTAGGAATCTTGTAATATTTAGAATATAATTAAAAATTTATGTGTTATATTTAGATTTTATACTTAATTTAGATAGAAATCCTGTCCTAGTTGGATTAAATTATTTTTGTTCTTTTTCTTATTAAGTTAGTATTAAATTATTAGCTATAAATAAGTTTGTAGTCTCAATTGTTTTTTTAAAATTTATTTATCAATTATCAATAATATTCGGCCTATTTCTCAAATGAGAGTTATCTTTTTCTTTTATAGGTATGTTATCTAGTGAATTCGAAATGTGCTCTAGAATGATATCTTATATTAATTCTATATTGCGTTGAGCGGTATCAAAGTCTATTCTAAATCACCTTTAACTATTTAAAACACCAAATTCGTATCACTACAAATCACCATAATCTCTATTTTTTTATATAAAAAAATCTCTTTCTTTTTTTTAAAATAAATCTTTTTTTTTCCTTTGTCTTAAGAAAAAAAAACCTAAAAAAATTAGAAAACCAAACTTATAAAGTACTAAAAAGAAGAGAGAGACTAGTTGTCGCCAACTATCATCGTACTAATTTCCTTTTACTTCTAATCAACCTCCAATCAACACATAACAAGCTAACCATCCAAGCCCCACAATCTCCAACCTCCAACAACACTGGAAACTTCTCAGAATGTCGCTAAACTATCACAAACAACCGCAAGCTCCACTACTTTGATCTTGCAATTTCAGCCAATCTCATCGTCAATCAAGCCTCCTAAAATAGTCTTCATACACCACTCATCAAAGCCCAATGATCCTCTCCGTCTTCCACTTCACCGATCACTGGAATCAAGCAACTCTTTTCGGTCACCACTTGTCTCTCGATTTTTTTAATCGAATTGTCAAATTTTAGACATCACCACTATTGGAAATCAACTCCTCGTACTATTTACTCTCAAATCTGACCCTCATCACTCAATTTCCTATGGCCGCCAGCGGCATAAAACCCTTGTCAAATTACACCTTTGGTCCTCAGGTTAAATTTTTATTTTATCCTTCTAGAATTTTTTTCTTTCTTTTTTTTATAACTCTTTTAAAAGGTAAAAAAAAGACATATATATATGTATATATATATATATAGAGAGAGAGAGAGATAAAATGGTTAGATCTTCTAACATGAGTCCTTATAAAGAGCACTCAATGAAAATACTAAAGCAAATAAAATAAATGATCGAATATTTGTAACAACAATTTAGGCAGATACAACAAACCATGGAAGACGTCCATCAAGAATTAAAGAATTTACATATCAATCAAAGGATTACGAACCTCAATACTACTGGAGATCACGAGAGTAATGAAACTAGAGGCACTAATAGTAATGGTCATTAATAACATTGAAGGCCATAGTGATAATGAAATGAGATGAACTAAAAATTATGGTAGAGACATCAATAACACTAAACGTCAAAGAAATAACTCAAGATAAAATCCTCATTATAGCGAAGAGTCCTCAGATGACAAAGCAAAGAGGCAAAACCATTAGGATACACAATAGAGTGGCCACAACCTAAAGATTCATCTTTTAGCTTTTAATAGGCAACTAAAAATTAAAGAATTTCTTGACTAGTTATCTAATGTTGTTCAATTCTTCGATACTATGGAAGTTGCTGATCAAAGAAAGTAAGGATAGTGCCATGCAAGCTTAAGGACCTTACTTTAGTCTGTGGGACAGGGAAAAGGCAAGGTTCGTTCATGACATTGAATGAACAGCCACTAAAAGATTAGTTTTTACTTCTTGACTACAAGCAAATCTTATTTCGTATGTACAATAACTGTCGACAAGGACCTAAAACTGTGCAAGAATATGTTGTTGAATTCCATAAACTAGAAACTTGTAATGAGTTACATGAAACAAATGACCAAATTATTGGACAATTCCTAGATGGCTTGCATCTTAAAATTGAAAAAAAAGTTGGGATGCATCCAATTAACGTACTACAACACGCCATTCGATTAGCTAGAAAAGTATGGATGCAACTTGAGAAAATAGGATCTCAAAATATGACATCAACACGTCCATTCAAGAAAAAAAGCCTACTCTAGACTGAGAAAAAGCTCCAATGAAGAATTTGATGGGACAATACCATATCGCAAAGAATAAAACCAACTTCCTATATAAGAACAATAAAGTAGCAACAATCCCTACACAATTTCTCGTGGTGATAAATGTTGGCATTGCAAAGAGCAGGTTACATCAAACCAATGTCTTAACAGGAATCATCAACCAACTAATTTAACAACCTATGCAATAGAACACGGTGATGATGAGAAAGAACTCTTTCATAAAGGTGATAAGTTTAACGAATAAAAAGAAAAAGAAGATTCGATTTAATAGACCTATGAAGATAAAAGAGTATCTCTATTGGTACAACAATTAATTTATACACTAAGAAAAGAAGAAACTCAGAGACATAACATCTTCAAGACCAAGTTCATAGTTAATAAAAGAGTACATAATATGATAATCGACTGTGGTAGCAGCAAGAGCATTGTTTCCAAAAATCATGGCTAATAAGTTGAAGTTAAAGACATAAAAACATCATTCGCCCTATCACATCAATTGGATAAAGAATGTTAGGGAAATAAAAGTAATAAAATAGTGATGCATTTCATTCTCCATTGGAAAAGTAGAGTTGAAGTACTCTATAATGTTGTTAATATAAACGCGTGTCATATGTTACCTGGATGACCATGACAGTTTGATTTGAACACAATGTATAAGGGAAAAGACAACACATACTTGGTCTATAAGGATAACATGAAATGCACACTTGCATTAATTAAGCAAGTAAAACACAACGTTGGATCAAAATCTAAATAAAACTAGTCCAACCATTATTATTTGAGTTTCAAGACTTGGTAGTAAAATAATTATCAGTTAGACTACCTCTTATGAGAAATATTAAACACTATAACCAGCCTACCAAATCTGCCACATTATCACTTAAGCCTCAAAGAGTATAAGATCTTACAAGAACAAGTGAGTGACTTACCCAAGAAGGAGATGATCAAAGAAATCATGAATCCATGTGTCGTGCCCGTGTTATTAACATTAAAAAAAATATGGCAATTAGAGAATGTATTTAGATAGTAAAGCTATTAACATGATCACTATGAAAGTATCTTTTACTAATACTTTGACTAGATAATATGCTTGACAAGTTAGTTAGATCACAATTGTTTTCCAAGATTGACTTGAAGAGTAGGTATCATCAAATATGTATGCGTCTCAAAGATGAGTGGAAGACAACCTTCAAGATAATAGAGGGGCTATATGGATGGCTAGTCATGCCTTTCAGCCTTTTAAATACACCTAAGGCTTTTATAGAATTAATGAACCAAGTATTCCATCCTCTCATCAACAAAGTTGTTGTTTACTTTGATGATATCTTAATCTATAGTCGTAACATAAAAGAGTATTTACAACACTTAAGATAAGTTTAACAACTCTACAAGACAAGAAGCTATATGTCAACTTGAAGAAATGCAACTTCATGATCAATAGTGTAATCATCCTTAGTAATTTCATAAGTGCACAAGGCATTAAAGTTGATGAGGCCAAAGTATAAGTTATCTGTGAATGGCCGATGATAAGGTCTTATAAAGACTTTTACTTATATCTTCGTAAACTTGAATTTTTCTTTAAGATGAATATATGGCTATTTATGAGCTTATTGGTAAAATATAGGTTTTCAACCCCATGGTATGAAGATTCTAAAAAATTGGACAAAAATAAAAGAAATTGAAAAAAAGGCCCAAGGTCGCAGCGCTCTTCAAATAATGCTACAGTGCCAAGATAGAGAGCCTAGCGCTATGGCGCTCTGTACTCACCACTATAGAACTCAAGCAAAAATTTAGAGACTGATTCCTAGGTCTCAGTGCTGAGGCACCCAAGCACCAACACCATGGTGCTCGAAGTAGAGAGTTAAGCACAACAGCGCCCAAATACCAGCACTATGGCACCCATGTAACTAAAGAAAAAAAAGAAAAAATTTTATACTCAAAATTCATCTTAGATTAGAAGCAGCCAACCTTTAAGGTTACTAGAGCCTATAAAAAGACTTCTTTAGGAGCCAAAACAATGAACAAGCAAGAGAAAATACAAAACAAGAGAGATCAAAGTAAGATTGAAGTTTGAAGAACAAAAATTAAGTAGCAAGCAAGAGAGAGAGAGAAGTGATTCAAGACATCTACCTTATTTAATTTCTTCTCTTTCTTTTGTTTTTATGGCCATGTGATTCAAAAATTCAAGTGATTCAAGTGATTCAAAAATTCATGCTCTTGAATTCATCATGAAATAAACTTTATTTATCTAGGGTTCAAATTTTGAAACTAATATGTAGTTAAACTTTATTATCTCTCTTATTTTATGAACTCAATAAAGAAGAATTGTTCATTCTATCTTGTGCTTAATGCTTTCTTTATATTTAGCCAATATATTGATTGTTTGAGAAACTATAATAAACTTGACATAAGGATTTATGTATCTAGTATAGGATATTTTGATATATGATCATAGGGTAACAACTATTAGTTCCATAAAAGAGAAAAATATATCTATTTGGCATATATGGTATTGATAGACTTGTTCTTAATGAGTTTCATCTATTCCGATTATCATAAACATATAGGTAGTTATTATGATGAAATATGATTATCTGAACATCGGTAGAGGCTTATAATGGTAAAAGAGTTCTAAATAACAATTCATTATTGAGGGATTAAATAAAAGAATAATAGGTACAATAAAGTATTAGGGGATAAGTTGTAACCCAAGATTTCCTTAAACTTGGTGAATTCATATCTTTACTTGCTTATTGCTTAAATTTAGGATAAGTTTAGTATAGTTAGATAAATTAGGTTATTCAATTCTAAATTTTATTTGAATAAAAGTTAAGTATAATTAATTTTAGTATTTGATAAAGAGATTCAATTATAGAAGTCTTTGTGAGAACGATATATGATTCATATTATTATACTACTTGATACGATACGTAAACTTGCATATATTTATGCTAAGATTTGCACAGTATTAGCCAACATTTAAAACTATTTTAGATGTTTGGAGTTTTCATGGACTCTGACATTCTACAAACATTTTATAAAGGATTTTAGCACTTTAGTTACACCATTTACAAATTGTTTGAAGCAAAAGCAGCTAGTTTAGTCTAATAAAGTCGAAAAGAGTTTTGCAACACTGAATGAAAAATTAACTACTGCACCAGCTCTTGCACTTTCCAACTTTAACAAATATTTGAAGTTAATTATGATGCTTTAGGAGTTGGGATAGGAGCAATTTTATCTTAGGAAGGTAGACCAATAACATTCTTTACTAAGAAACTTAGTGTAGCAAAACAAAAGTGAACCACTTCTGAACAAGAGTTGTATGCAATTGTTCGTACTCTATGACAATAGAAACCATATTTGATTCAAAAGAAATTTATCTAAAATAGTGATCATCAAGCTCTCAAATTTCTCAACAGTAGATCTAAACTAAATCACATGCATGCTAGATAGATTGCTTAGATTTAAAGGTTTACCTTCTCACTTAAGCATAAATTTGGACAATTAAATAAAGTAGCTAACACTTTATGTAGACAAACTACTTTATTAACCTTAGTGAAGAGTGAGATTATTGGCTTTGATTACTTAAAGAATTTATATGTTGAAGATAAAGACTTCTGGGCATGAACCATATCGTTGATCATATGAAAGAAAGAATAATCAATATCTATGATGAAGTTAAGAAGAAATTAATAGAAGTCACAGACAAGTACAAAATTACAATAGATAAGTACAACGATTCAATTTTTTTTTTTTTGTTGGAGATCAAGTGATGGTCCATTTGTGTATTAAAAAAAAGATTTTCTATTGGTGAATACAACAAGCTAAAGCAAAAGAAGATTAAGGCATTTCCTATCCTATAAAAAATTAATGCTAACACTTATGTGGTCGATCTTCTAGATAATTATGCAAATCTAAAAGAATTTCAATGTTCAAGATCTATACAAATAACATGGTCTTGGCTGTTGCTATTTACCTGGTTCATTCATTGACAAGTTCTTTCAAGAGGGGGTGAATTGATGTGACAAATTCAAGTCAATTTAAGAATCTTTATACTATTTAGAATATAATTAAGAATTTATGTGTTATTTAGATTTTATATTTATTTAATTTAGTAGAAATCATGTCCTAGTTAGATTGAATTATTTCTTCTTTTTCTTATTAGAATTAGTATTAAATTATTAACTATAAAAAGTCTTGTAATTTTAATTTTTTTATTCATCAATTATCAATAATATTCAAAAAAAATTTAATCGAGAATTATTTTACTCTTTTGTAGGTATTTTATCTTGTGTATTTAAAACGTATGCTAGAATGATATCTATTATCACCTCCGCATTGTGTCATATATGCATTATTTGATTGGTGATGTACAAACTATGTAAATGTAATACAACTATTACTTTTTTAACTTCAAATTATCGCTACCTAAAATAACGATTAGAGAGTGTGAAAGTGATATCATAACGAATAAAAGAAGCATAAGAAAATAATCACAAGCATTTGTCAAGAAATTCTACGTTATGACATAGGTTTAATTTGTCACATTTTTCATGCAAGCAAATATGATGAGAAACAACTTTATTCTCTATAGGTCTGGATAAAAATTGGATTCTAGTTGGTTCGTTGCAGAACAGACTCGAAGCTGAACTGTTAATTCCAGAAAAAATAAAATCAGTTGGAACTGACTATATAAATTAAATCAAATTAACCGATTCAATTTGATTCTCGGTTCTGTGGTGATGTGCCGCAACATTGTGGAGATCAGAATTTAATGGGCTGTGTTTGATGGTTACTAGTGTGGCGGTGTGGAGATTGGCGGCTGATTGGCTCTGTTTAGTTTGGTGGGGATGTTGGGCAACGTTCTGGAGTCTATGATCGGTCGTGGGTCATGGTGTGACGGTGACTGACGCTTCTAAGGGGACGATAAGGAGGGAAAGAGCTGCTTCGAAGTGGGTCTCTTTGGAATTGGGGGTCAACCAAAATGCTGCATTTTCCCTTTTAGTATTATTATTATTTTGCAAATTGACAGTTCTGATCAGGTGCAAGTGAGAACTGAATATTATTGATAAAATACGCTACTAATTTCAGTTCTTTTTTCCAATTTTTTTTTTTTTTTTGTGATTCGTTTTTCACTTTTCAATTTGGACTGAAATTGAACTGAAAACTGAAGGAACTAATCTAAATACAGACCCACTAGAACAAAATCCTAGAATGGAACTGAACCAACTTTGCCTACCTCCAGTTCTTCACACATGAAAGAAGTGATTGGCTTGGAAAAGGATGCTTCAAGAATGTAGGTCTCTTTCTAATAGCGGGCAGTACATTCGGGAGACAAACAGCAATAGAACTAGGAACGTACATTCTGAAGTGCCATGCCTTCAACAAGAAACTATATTATGTGGTGGGGTGCAGATTGCCATATACCATGGCAATGGCATGGAAGGCATTCAACATGATTTATTCTTCAACTTTGATTTACTAGAAGGCTGTATTATATTAATATTATTTCTGAGAGAGTTTCGAGTTCATGAAAGTGTAATAGGATTATCATTTGACTTAGGCTACGCAATATATGGAAGCCAAATAGCTGGATTCCAATGGCGAGGCTGCTGTATTTAAAGCAGTCTATATATCATTTGAAAGGAGACAAGCGGCAAGTCCTTCCAGTGTGATATTAGAGAAATCTAGGGGTTTTAATGTTTGTTACATTTGGCCTGATTGTTGGAGGAGTTGAGCCTTCCATTAGGAACAATATTAGTACTAGGATTCCCCAGTGATCAGTTTCCACAGGGTTGTTATTTGTTATCAACTCAATCGTTATTCTTCAATAAGATTTGAAACACAGAAAACGAAGAAGAAATAGAACCCAGAGGAAAAAAAAACAAAAATTAGGACCGAGAGAAAAAAAAAATTGCTTTGAGACACTAGATAATAGGACTTGTAGGAAACTCTGGGTCATACTTCATCTGCTTGTGAATTAAGATTGACTTAAAGCTATAACTCTAAAATCTTCAGGTATATGCTTTAGGTACAAAATAATTTCTACTTCTCATAATCCTGAATTTCAGTCGCTCAGAAAATCAAGAGAAAAAATATTTTGTAGGGCAAGAAAAGCTTAAGTGACTCAAAAAATACACAACTAACTAAACAGTAGGGCAAAGTAAATGACAATTGTTTGCTGCTATCAATATTTCATAGAGGAACTTGCAGATCAGAAATCTCAAACTTAGGAAACTTATTTCTGATTGAGTAATCGAAGACTTGAATGAACTGGGAATGCCTTCACGTTAAGCTGGCGACGGAACAACCCCAGTCAGTCTAGATAAAAATTTTACTGAATCAAAATTGGACTTCATGTTCTATTCCCATCTAAAGGGTTAAACCTTTAAAATATAATGAGCTAACTCATGTTCTATTTCTTTTTCGTTACTCTGTTTCATTATTATTATTATTATTATTATTATTATTATTATTATGAACTGGACCTTATTTGATATCTGAACCTGACCAGAATTGACTAACAATCCACGGGATCTTGCATTCGAATAAGACAGAAAAAGTTTGGACAAAGTATTTCATATATGAAACTCAGTAGGTGATGGCTGTACGGAGAGACTAAGAATGAAAACTCCTCCATTGAAAGACAAATAAGAATTCAAGAAACTCACAACGGAGTTTCATGAAAAACACTCTTTCCATCTTCTAAAATTCATGTTCCCAAAACATGTTTAGTTACAATTCAAATTAAATTAAGTCAATTCTCCTATTCAAAGTAGGAGCAAAACATGTGTGTATATGTACATTCATTACACGTTAATAGCCAAAAAAATAAAAAAGAAAAAAACAAGGCCACATAAAAGCAAGAAATAGCAGAACTTTAGAGAAAGAGCAGCAAGTATAGATCACCCGTACAAAGACAAAGATAGTGAGAAACATACCATCACCCAATACGAAGCTAAACTTCTTTGGATGCTTTGTGGATGCTTTGATAGAAATTGAAGACACATGTGCTTCAGCCTCAGCAGTAGTGCTTTACTTTGTATGGCTGATCATTACAAGACAAAAAACACCATAACTGGCTTCTGGGTATCTTTGTTTTCGCAAGACAAATTTAATGAAGTTAAAGCAAAGAAAAGGAGAAAGAGAGAGAAATGGTGGGTATAATTTGATATGTTTAATAATGGAAAAGCAAAAGTAGGACGTCAGAAAAGTCAGAGAAAAAGGTAGCGTTGTGTTTGTGTTGAGATAAGTTTAACAAAGCAAAAAGATCTCAAGTATATGTTACTTTCTCAAACTCCAACTCCAACGCCAACTCATTGTATTTGTACTTTTTTTTTTTTCCAATTTGATGATTTTTTGAGCTCTTTTGATAGGAAACAACTGATTGAACACACAAATACAAGTATACAAATGCGGATAAGTACATAGAATAGAAGGAGGAGTCATTAGTTCCACCAAAGATTCTCTCTTTTTTCTCCACTTTTCAAAGTTGCTTTCAGACAACTCCACAATGCATGGGGTCGGGTCGCCTTCCATTCACCAGATTCAATCACATTCCCCAGTCAGTTTCACCGGATTTCTTATCACGTTCGGAGTAGAAACTCGGGATAAAAACCCTATTTTTTGCCTTTCATATATATATATATATATATGAGAAATGATATAGTGGATTAGCAAATCATTGTATAATAATTAATAGAATGATGTGGTATTATTTAATTAATTCATAATTTTTACATAATTTATAATATAATATAAAATCTTAATATATATTCAAAAATTATTTATATGATAAACTATATAGTTTATTAAACTATGAGCTTTTTTTTTTTTAAGAATTATACACATATATATTCTTACATACACCATTTGAATGAGCGGAGATTCAAACTCAAATGAGAATATGAGCTTAGAGATGCTCAACCAACTAAACTGTGAGCTTTTAAATGCATGTTAATATAGCATATTGAGCAATGCTAAGCCAAGCCCCCACTCGCTACTTTATATACATTACTAAGAGTTTTTCCTTTTAGTAATATGTGTGATTCAGAACATTATCATTTGCTTTTACAGTTGGATTGCTATTTTGGCATCATTCTATTTTACTAAAGAAAGTTAACGATGATGCCCTCAAACACAAACATCTCTCTTTGAATTCTTGACTTGACTCTCTTTTTCTTCGCCGCCCAGATATTTTCACAATTTTGAACACGCAAACCAAAAACAAAGCGTCCCGCAATAAACCAGAAAATCCATCAGGATTTCGTAGCAAATCCAATGAATGAAAAAGTAAAGCAACACAAATTGCATGTGCAGCAAAGCAAAGCCTATAAATATCAAAAAAAGAAAAATCCCAAGTAACCAAATCCAACAACACATTTCAATCAGCCACAAACAATTCCCAACCCGAAAGAAATCAGTAGGTGAAAATTTAAACAAAGAAGCATACACCACATGACTATGTATTTAACTTTCAATTTGCCTTGAGCTTCTGCAATTTCCTTTTAAAGAAATAACCATACATTAAACAGAAACGACAATACCCAGATTCCTGAAAAACAATATCACATATTCCTCCCCGGTTTCTCCAATCAAACATTCAAATTCTCTCCTCTGACACCTAAACAGTTATTTTTTCTTTTTTATTAAATTTTTTTAATCAAATACAACTCTTTTTTTTTTTTAAGATTGTAGCTTTTAAAATAATAACTTTTAATTAATCAGTGTCTTCTAAATTATATTTTTAAGTGTTGTAAAATTCTAAATAAATTTTGTTCTTATAATAGGGTAAAGGTCAAGTAGACCTTAAAGTACCGCCTAAACATCCCTTTACAAGTATCTATAGTTTTTAAAATACCCGACAAGACCCTTTTATTAATGAATTTTGTCTATTTAAACGTCTCTTCTTTTATTTTCTTGACATAACTACGTTCATTTGCTTATGTCATTAAGATATAATAATAAATGAATATTTTACAAGTGTTTAATCGTCAAAATATCCCTTTAATTAAACTTTTTTTTTTGGAAACATCTCTTTAACTAAACTTTAAAGGTCGAGTTATCATTTACCCGTTATAACCTTACAAATATGACCAATATATATGATATAGTCAAGTTGACTATACTACGTTATTGAAATTCCCGGCTGCTTATATACAGTAATACAAAAATATTTAATTTGAAAAAAAAAAGAATATAAAATAGTAGCATATTCTTTGTTACATTAAACCACAATAACGTAGGAGGGTGTAAATCAGTAAACTTAAATGCAAAAGATTAAATTAATTAGTAGTCTGTTATGATTTAGGTTAATTATTTTTCAGCTATTAAAGTTCGGGTCATATCACAACTGGTTATAATAAGTATTGAATTGTTACATTTTACTATAATTCATTTTAATTTTGTATCATATATAAATTAGTTTAAGTTTACTGATGCAAAAGTAAAATCGTCTTTTCCACAAAATCAAATTAAAAGCACTTGCTTGGGGACCAAAGGTGCATTAGAAAAGTGTCAAATTAGGACCGTAATTATAAAAAGTAAATGCTTGCTTTCTTTAAACATGATCATTTTGAAAGCCAAAAATGTTCTATTTATGAATTATTACATTGATAAGGGTAAAAATAGATTTTTAATGATATTGTTAACAAACTTTCCAATAACTGATAGAATTATAATAACGAGGTACAAATTGAAACGAACTGTAACAGAATATGACAGTCTAGTAATTTTTATTGCCAGTTATGAGATGACTAAAATTTTATTAGTCAGATGATAATTACCGTATTATTTATTTGTATGCACATTCAATAAGCATAAAGCATTTGATGGTTATTACCATTATATATTATTGCTGATATATAAACATATTGATGCATATCGATGAATATTGGACGTACTTGTTTGTAAATTGACCGGTCATATTCTAACGCAAGTTTATTATCATAATAGCTTTCTTTAAAATTATAGTATTGTGAATTTGAAGTTATGATTATCATAAATGTAAAATATTCCAATTGTTAAGTAAAGGTAGAATAATATCAAATAAAATAATTAAACATAACTACTAAAGTAAATAAACAAAATTCTGAATATGTTTGTAATTTTTTTTTTCAAATACCTGTGAATAAAATCAAGTTCAAAGTAAAATTTTAAGTATTGATTAAGAGTAATGCTACACTTACATTACATAGTTGAGATACAATTTTGTATGTCAATTGATGTGTAACAAATCGATGATTATCATTTATTAAATTTTTTTTTTCTTATCAATATGATAATTATATAATATCAATTAATAATGAATACATCAGATGGTACATCAATTAAAAACTTTGTATTTTAACAAGTATAATATTACTCATTTACTAAGTATTTTAATTATTATACTTCTAAAATTACAACAAAAAAAAAAACATGATCATGAGAAGCTAAAAATAGAAAATGAGTATACCATAACCTTATCTTAACTTGAATGTAGTGTATTGTATGTACAATACTACTAGATTTATAAAATTGGAATATAAAATTTGTATTTCAACTCATGTAACATTTATATTTATTTCTGATTAGTGTTAGATAACTATCATATTAATGAAGATTAAAAAATTAATAATTACTTAACACGTAATAGTCATAAATTAGTGATACATAAATTTTTTTTATCTCTTATAAGAATAACATTACTAATTATATTATAAGTTATATATAAATGGTGATATAACTCATCGTATGAAGAGCAATATCATTAATATATGATTTTAATATTATTCATTTTGTTATAAATTGCATCAGTGTTTAGATACTCACCACATGTTAAGTTATGTTGCTCATTAGAACTTATATATATAAATAGATAGATAGCTCAATATATGAAGAATTTTTGGATACATATTACAAATATTTATAACACATCATAAATTATACAAAAATTATAAATTAATTAAACAATGACACATAATATTATAACTCATTATATAATAAATTATATAACCCACTAAAATATTTCTTATTTTTGACGGCATTATCATTAACATTCTTTAGTAAAATGGAATGGATGCCAAAATAGTAATCAAATGGTAGAAGTAGGTGATAATGTTCCGAGTCACACATATTACTAAAAGGAAAGACGCATGTAATGTATATAAAGAAAGCGAGTGGGGGCTTGGCTTAGCATTCATTCAAAAGCTATCTCAATTAAATCATCGAGACTCTTTCTCTTGAACCCCTGTTTATTGCAAACTACTAACCTAACTACCTGGCGTTTTTCAAAAAGATAGATTGTTTTCTTCAATAACATTATGTGTATAAATTAATTATATAAATTCATACATATTATTTGATTTGATATAATATAATTGAAAAGTAAATATAAAAGAAAAATAAATAATATAATAAGAAATTATTTAATTATATTATACCACGTTAAATAGTATTAATAAATTTATATAATCTAATTTATATATGTAGTATTATTTTTAATTTTAAATGATCATGTTAAATATTGCTAAGGTCAAAATACCAATGACATTAACCACAAAATTAAAAAAAAAAAAATTTACATATACAGAACTAAAATTTAAAATTTAAATAACAGGGTATATAAAAAAAATTGCAAATCCTAAGATCGCGAATCCCTAACTATTAAATTAGGCTCTAAATGCTGCTTTGGTATTATTAATAATATAATTTGTTGGAGTAGCGTCACGCCGTCACGAGATACCTAAGAAATAGGTGTAGAAGCCTACGAGTTAACGCATGCTTCGGACGGATTAGTTTTTATCTAATAAGTATTTGTATGTGCAGATTGAAGATCAAAGCAACAATCGGCTTGTCTTTTAAGTGTGAACTGTAAAAAGAATATAATTATTATATATATATATATGAGGAAACACGTGATGCACGTGACACCAGGACTTGGCAGCGCAGAAAAGCCATAAACAATTAACATTAAACAGGCATTAAAAAAAAAAAAAAATTGGAATTGGGAACAATTACCGACAGTTTAACTTTTACAATCGCGCCGCTCAACGCGCTTCCCAAGACGCCGTTGGATCTCAGCTTTCAATAATGCCTTTTCATCAAATGGAATGGTCCCCAAACGCCAGCTCCTTATCACACCACTCGCCGCTCGTCTGACTTTAAAATTATTTTTTGTATATTTAAATATTAATTAAATAGGCGCGGATTAGCGAGAATCCACTTGAAGAGGCATATCCCCAAAAACTTTTTAAAGGCATTATTATTAACCAACAGGTTATCCATACCATGGCTTTACCCCCTTTAGTTGTCTTTCAAACCACTTTCGAATTTCCCAAATTGTCTTTTTCCCAGCTGTTACGATTTTCTAACCATTTTTCTTTTTATTTCGTCGTGCGTATTTATTCAAACCATTTCATTCTCTTTCAATTTGCCCCAACATATAGACTTGGGCTCAACTTTATTTGATTATTATACTTGCTTCATTTGCTTCAAGTATTTACTAGATGGTGAGCCAGTTCAGAAGATCATTTTGAGATATATATATAAAGAGAGAGAGAGAAAGAGCAATTTAGGTGTAGAGCTCAATCTTATTTTAAATAAGCCACATATTAGGATATTATTTTATTTTCACAGAGATGGTTAAAAATTATATATATTTAAATATTATTAGAGGATAATTCTGAACTGCTTGCATGAATTGATACATAGTTTATTAAAATTAAGATTGAACTCTATATCAAAATCGTTTATTGTTATTTGTAAAATATAAATGCAACGGATTTCAAATCGTTTTCTTTATAATTATATATATATAAATAAAAAAATTATCTCAATTTCATGTTTGTTAAATTTTAAATTGACTGATTGTTAAGAATAATATCCTAAAGGCACGTACTTATACTTTTATAAAATAAAAAAATTTTACAATTTTGTACTTGAGAGGTGTTTAGAATGTTATAATATGAATATAAAAAAATCTCTTATTTATTTATATAACTATAACTTTAATATATAATTGTTATATATAAGAGGATTGAGATTATGAATAATAAATAGAAAAAAGTCTATAATAAATTAATTAAACTTTTGGGTCTTTAATTAAGTCCATATATATTGAGAAGTGATGATTTTATCTAGATCACTAATGTAATGGCATTATGGTAAATGCACTTTATATGATGTGATTATATAGAATTGGACTAGACGTAATTTGGATTCTTATATAAAATAATGTTGTAATTAAGAATTCAGATAATGTCAACTAATGATCATATGCAGATCAATCTCAATTTTAAGTAATCATAAATTTTTGTTTGTATCATTGTGTCATTTGAAATACTTGTTATAATTTGTCTGAAAAATAGGTTAAAAACTTGTATTTTTTAATGATGTGGTGAGATAAGCGACTGAGAATGTAATTTATAGATATGGAATCCATTCCTTACTAACGGAAGTAAAAAAGAAGGTTCTTTTAGGGGTTAATTCTAGAACTGAATAGTTAAAGCGCTCAATTTGCAATAAGGTTATAAATTAACCGATCACTGGTGAATTAATGGCACTTGAGGATAAAGAATTAATTAGAATGATAAAATAGTAATTGACTTAGTTCTAATTATGAACCGTCTATGGAGAGTTGAATTGTATGAAATGATTATATCAATAAACTGCTCTAAGATTTATGAGTAAAATATATTACAATTTTAAAAGTGTAATTTTAAGTTTTTAGTAGAATAACATTAGAATTAATAAACTTCAATACAAAATTTATTAAAGTTTAAAATTGTAGGTCTATAAGTTCATAACACCACCTCTTGAGTTATTACAGTGAACAACAAAACATATGAATTATGTAATTATACAATAGTTGTATTCTAATTATCAAATTAATAATTCAGAATTAATCAATTTTAGAGATAATATATTATCCAAAAATAAAATATTTAATTTTATAAATTAAATATATAAAATCTCAATGATGACTTTTGAAATCATCAAAGAGATTTTTTCTCTCACTAAATCTCTCTTAATAAAGAGAAGAGATTATCTTTTTTAGGTTTTCTTTTTATGAAAAATTAATTTTAAAAATCAAATAAATTTGAAAGTTGTGTAACACTCAAATTTTGAGTGTTACACGTGAGTAGAGGTGGTAAGTGAGTTGTGCTGGGTTAGCACAACCCACAAAAGTTGAGCCCACATAGGCTGTCGTGCTAGGTTGGCCTGAGCACGAACAATATTCGTGTTGTGTCAGCTTGAGCATTAACAATATTCGTGTTGTGTCGGTCTAGGCATGGTAACAAAAAATTAGGCTCAGGTATGACCCACAGTACGGCCCATAGTGGGCTATGCCGTGCTCCTAACGGGCCAGCCCGTGGGCTATAAAATAATTTAATAATTTAAAAAAAATTATTTTTTAAATAAAAAAGTAGAAAGTAAAAAATATTATTATTGTGGAGGGGTTATATGTCTTCTCCTTTTTATGTAGCTAAAGTATTCAAAATTTTAAAAAAAAACTTTACATTGACTTCTTTTTAATTGTTTAAATTTGCCAATAATTTTATTATTGATTCACATTGTTTTATACACATTTGATATAATTAAAATTAAATTTAAATTTAGAATTATAATATTTAAAGTGATTGAAATTAAAATTATAAACATTTAATAAATTTGGAATTGAAATTTGAATTATAACATTTAATATAATTAAAATTGAAATTGAAATTTGAATTATAATATTTAATATAACTAAAATTTGGATTGGAATTCGAATTATAATATTTATTGTAATTGAAATTGAAATTATAATATTTAACATAATTGAAATTAAAATTTAAAATTAATTATAATATTTAACGTAATTAGAATTAGAATTGAAATTATAACATTTAACATAAATGAAATTAAAATTGAATTCAAAATTATAACAATTAATGTAATTAAAATTAAAATTAGATTTAAAATTATCACATTTAACATAATTGAAATTGATTATGGATTTGAAATTACAGCATTTAACGTAATTTAAATTGGATATAGAATTATAATATTTTACGTAATTGAAAATAAAATTAGTTTTGAAATTATAACATTTAACATAATTAGAATTGAAATTAAAATTAGATTTGGAATTATAACATTTAACATAATTGAAATTAAAATTAGATTTAGAATTATAAGATTAATGTAATTAAAATTAAAATTAGATTTGAAATTATAACATTTAATGTCATTGGAATTGAAATTAGAATTTAAAATTATAATATTTAACGTAATTGGAACTGAAATTAGAATTTAAATTATAATATTTAACGTAATTAAAATTATAATATTTAACGTAATTGAAATTAAAATTAGATTTAGAATTATAACATAACGTAACTAAAATTGAAATGGATTTAGAATTATAACATTTAACATAATTGAAATTAAAATTAGATTTAGAGTTATAACATTTAATGTAATTTAAATTAAAATTTAATGTGAAATTATAATATTTAACTTCTTTGGCATTAAATTTGAAATTTGAATTATAACATTTAATTAAATTTGAATTGAAATTGGATTTGGAATTATAACATTTAACGTAATCAAAATTGAATTTGGATTTAAATTATAAAATTCAATGTAATTGAAATTAAAATTGGATTTACAATTATAACATTCAATGTATTTGAAATTGAAATTAGATTTAGAATTATAACATTTAACGTAATTAGAATTGAAATTAAATTTGAATTATAACATTTAACGTAATTAAAATTGAAATTAGAATTGAAATTATAACATTTAACGTAATTAAAATTAAAATTGGAGTTTGAATTATAACATTTAACTTAATTGGAATTGAAATTAAATTTTGAATTAGAACATTAAATCTAATTAAAATTAGATTTAAAATTATAACATTTAACGTAATTAAAATTAAAATTAGATTTGAAATTATAACATTTAACTTGAGGGTGTTTGAATTTGCCTGAGTATAAAGGTGGGCAAAAAAAACTAGTAACCGAAAAATCAAACCGAATTGACCAGTTCGGTTCGGTTCGATTCGATCCCCTTTTTTTGAGAGAAAAACCTACTAGTCTGGTTCGGTTTTTTTAAAACAAAATAATTGAAAAAATCAAAAAATTGAACCAAAAATTAAAAAAATTCATAATTTAAAATAAATGAATAAAAAAACTCAACCGGAGAGAACCGAAAAAATCGATTTGGTCCGATTCAATTTTTTCATTAAAAAAATCGATTTCAATTTTATTTATTAAAACAATGAACCAGACCGTGCCCACCCCTACCTAAGTATAGATCAGAATAATATAAATAAATACAATTGATTCAATTGCTAAATTTTTATTTCAATATTATATTTTGCCATAATAAAATTATATTTCAACGTGTACTACCCATTTGCTTAAAATTACAAATTATAATTGCAATTTTAATAATATGTACATTAATGGCAAGTATAATTATAATGTAATTTCAATTATGATAAAAAACAAATACAAATGTAATATAGTTACAATTAATAATAGCAATAAATATGTTAAAATGTAGTTGTTGATTTAATTTTATATTCATTTATAACATAAATATTAAATTGAATAAATATAAATATAAACATAAACATATGTTGGCCTAGTGATAAGATGTCTTTACTTAATAAAATTATTAGCCATGAGGTCTTGGGTTCAAGACCTTATGGCCACAAAATTTTGTAGTAAATAGTAATACAGGAATAATGACACTATTGACGAGCCTGACGTGTTGGGCCTGTGATGGGCTTGTGCTAGCATGAGTCCACGAGTTAAAAAATGCAGCCAAGGCACGCCGTGCTTAGGCTACTCGACCCAATTGTCACCTTTACACGTAAGCCAAAGAGAAAGTGTCTCTATTAGTTCACATTTTTTCTACATAAAATTATGGAGATATTTGTTTAATTTTAATTACTAAATGTTATTAATTAAAATTACTTAAATAAAAATAAAAGAGTTTATTTTAATTGGAGTATTATAAAAGGAAGAAAAAGGGAAAAAGTGGTAGACACACTTACACAAAGAAAAAACACATAATACATATTTTTCTTTTGAAGAAAAATTAGAAGCCCGTTTTTTCATTCACTGTGATACTAGAGGCTTGGTTTAGAACTCTTTGGTAGAAGAAAACTAATAAGCATGGATTCAAGGTATGTTTATATGTTTCTTGATTCTCACATTTTTAAAAAACATTAAATTCATATATTCATAATATCCTAAGATAAAAAGAGTTTTTATCTAATGAAAATAAAGTTTAAAGAATTTTTATTTTCTATTCCACTGTGTTATGAATGTCATAATTCTAACACCGACTACAATCTTCTCTACTATTCTAAACCTTTAAACTCACGTGTGTGGGCACGCGGATCTTCCCTTAATCTCCAAACTCATGTGTATCTAAATTCTTTTTTCACGTAAGACTACATAAAAAAAAAAAAAAATCTTATAGTTATTAGTATTGTATTTTACTATCCCCTACCTCTCCTAGGAATCTCCATTAAGTATTTAGAGTTTGATTAAAATTAAGAATTTAAAGATTTAATTTAAGTTAGTAGAGGAACTGCAATACCTATAGGTTTCCTAGCTCTAACTTAAAAGGTATAATCCTAACCATTTCATGACCCATCAGCTTCTTTAAATTAACCCCAGATTATTCCATTGAGTGCCAATTACTGCACTCTAGTAACCCACATTATAAATAAAAGTCTATTTAATTAAAACTTTTTAGACTAATAGTAATCACTTAATTGACCATCTAATTGATATTCATAATTAAAATTAGGTTATGAAAAAATATCTTACTCTACTTATTTACCGTTAAGTCATTGAATGCTCTAATAAGCAATTTTAATATGTCTATATTTTTAAATAAATTTATGAATAATTATTATTATTCAATAAATATTTATTAAATAAACTACGGTCACAGATTCAAATGATCAAATACTGTAAACAATTTAAGTGGACATCATTTATTAGATTGCATCTTTCAAATATATGTTCTTACGACCTAGGAAATTATATATTCAAGTTATCGAGGTTTTGATCATTTATATAGATCTCACTCTGTGATAATCCAAAAAATATAATGCATGAATGTAAGTTCATTTTTTTTTAAGAATTGAGATCAATCAAACTTATTAAAATATTTTTGAATTAAGATCTACAATATTTAATTAACCATATCGAAATTCACAATAGTCTCATTCAATGTATTATATACAATAGGTTTTCTACTCGAAGTCTTTAGTTTAATGATCAAGGTAAATCATCTACTATAAGAAGTAAAAAAACTATAACCTTACATAATGAAATGCCATATTTATTAATGATTGTAAACTAGATTTAATTTATAAAGAACTTGTGATCTATACATTCTATATTAGCACCATATGCCTAATACATAGATCACATATATTATAAATATGGGCTCATCAATGTATACTAAATCATATGTATACATAAACATTATTAATCAAATAAAATGTTATTATACATCTTTTAAGGGCATAAAATAACATTACATGTATAACAATCTCCTACTTTTTTAAAGCATGTCAAGTATCTATTGACCCCCTATATCATCTATATGAATTTCAAAACTCTTTACTGGCAATGACTTTAGTGAATGGATCAACTAGATTATTTACTTACGCAATCTTAAATACCATGATCTCACCATTTTGCACAAAAACTCCCTTACCAAATATTATTTCCTTTCAATATGTTTTCTTATCTTGTTATATCTCTGTTCCTTAAACTGTGCTATTGTCTTGCAATTGTCACAATAAAGAACAATAAACATTTAAGCACTAGGTATTACCTCAAGCTCATTGAGGAACTTCCAAAGCTATACAGCCTCTTTTGCAGCTTCAAATATAGCTACATATTCAACTTCCATGGTGGAGTATGTAATACATAAATGTTTTGCACTCCTCCAACTTATAACTCTACCAGTTAAAGTGAACACATATTATAAGGAAGATCTTCAAGTATCCTTGTCTACTTCAAATTTTGAATTTGTAAACGATAGCTATAAGATCTTTACTAGAATACACAAGCATATAATCTTTCATTCTTCGAAGGAACTAGAATATATACTTTACTGTAGTCCAATGTTTTAGTTCAAGATTTGACTAATATTTTTTTACCTTTCCAATCGAATAACAAAATATTTGGTCTAATACACAACATGCATATACGAGACTTTCTATAATTAATGCATAAGGATTCCCTCTCATACGATCTATTTCTTCAACTGTCTTAGGACATTGATACTAGGATAAATCAATCCAAATTCTAAAAGGAAGCAACCTCTTTTTGGGATTATGCATAGCAAACTTGACCACAATTTCGTTAATGTACTTAGCTTGGATAAACTTAACATCTTTGTCTTATGATCCTTTACTATTTTGATTCCAAAGATGTTACTGGCTTCTCTTAGATCATTCATATCAAAATGGTTAGGTAACCATATTTTATACAAAAATAATTTGAAATTGTACAAAATTTATTCATAATTATACAAAATTAGATTAATTAATATTAATTAACATTTAATAAATTTAGAATTGAAATTGAAATTAATATCAATGGACTGCTTTAAGTTTTCTGAGTAAAATATATTTGTAATTTCAAGAGTACAATTCTAGGATTTTAGTAGAATAATGCTGGAATTAATAAATTAGATTAATTAATTAAAGAGTTTAATTAATTATATAAAATTTATTAAAGTTTGAAATTGTAGGTATATAAGTCCCTAACACCACCTCTTGAGTTATTACAATGAACAATAAAAGAAATAAATTATATAATTACACAATAGTTGTGTCCTAATTATAAAATCAATAATTTAGAATTAATCAATTTTAGAGATAATATATTATTCAAAAATAAAATATTTAATTTTAAAAATTAAATATATCAAATCTCAATGGTGACTTTTGAAATCAACAAAGAGATTTTTTTTCTCATTAAATCTCTCCTAATAAAGAGAATAAATTATCTTTTCTAGGTTATTTTTTTTATGAAAACTTAATTTTAGAAATTAATTTTAAAAATTAAATAAATTTGAAAGTCGTGTAACACTCAAATTTTGGATGTTACACGTGAGTAAAAGTGGCAAGTGGGTAGTGTTGGACCGGCACGGTCCATAAAAATTAAGCCCATATGGGCTATCATGCTGGACCGGCTCGAGTATGAAGAGTATTCGTATCATTTCGGCTCAGGCACGACAAAAACAAATTAGGCCTAGGTACGACCCAAATGGGCGGTGTTGTGCTTGGTCTACATGCCTAACGAGCTAGCTCATGGGCCACAAAATAATTTAATAATTTTAAAAAAAATTTATTTAAAAAATTTATTTTTTAAATAAAAAAGTAGAAAGTAAAAAACTTTATTATTGTGCACGAGGTCATATGTCTTCTCTTTTCTCTGTAGCTATAGTATTGAAATTTTAAATTTTAAATTTGTTTTTGCATTGACTCTTTTTTTATTTGTTTAAATTTGCCATTATTGATTCACATTATTTATACACATTTGAAATAATTAAAATTAAATTAAATTTAGAATTATAATATTTAATGTGATTGAAATTGAAATTAAAATTATAAACATTCAATAAATTTGAAATTGAAATTGAAATTATAACATTTAACATAATTGGAATTTGAATTATAGCATTTAACGTAATTGAAATTTAGATTGAAATTATAATATTTAACATAATTGGAATTGAAATTCAAAATTAATTATAATATTTAATGTAATTGGAATTATATTTGGAATTATCACATTTAACATAATTGAAATTGAATATGGATTTGTAATTATAGCATTTAACTTAATTAAAATTAAATTTAGAATTATAACACTTAACATAATTATAAATGAAATTAGTTTTGAAATTATAACATATAACATAATTGGAATTGGAATTAGAATTAGAATTATAACATTTAGCATAATTAAAATTAAAATTGAATTTGAAATTATAATATTTAACATAATTGAAAATAAAATTGGATTTGAAATTATACCATTTAATATCATTGGAATTAAAATTGAAATTTAAAATTTATAACATTTAACATAATTTAAATTTAAATTGGATTTGAATTATAACATTCAACGTGATTGAAATTGAAATAGATTTAGAATTATAACATTTAACATAATTGAAATTGGATTTGAAGTTATAACATTTAACGTAATTGAAATTAAAATTAGATTTAGAATTATAATATTTAATGTCATTGGAATTGAAATTGGAATTTGAATTATAACATTTAACTAAATTTGAATTGAAATTGGATTTAGAATTATAACATTTAATGTAATTGAAATTGAATTTGGATTTAGAATTATAACATTCAACGTACTTGAAATTAAAATTAGATTTGAAATTATAACATTTAATGTAATTGAAATTAAAATTAAAATTGAGATTATAATATAAATGTAATTAAAATTAAAATTATATTTAAAATTATAACATTTAATGTCATTGGAATTGAAATTAGAATTTTAGTTATAATATTTAACATAATTGAAGTTGAAATTAAATTTTGAATTATAACATTTAATATAATTGAAATTGAATTTAGAATTATAACATTTAACGTAATTGAAATTAAAATTGAATTTGAAATTATAACATTTAACTAGAGGGTGTTTGAATTTGCCTGAGTATAGATTAGAATAATGTAAATTAATACAATAGATTCTTTTGCTAAATTTTTATTTCAGTTTTATTTTTTTGCCCACATTAAAATTATATTTTAACGTGTACTATCAATTTATTTAAAATTACAAATTGTAATTGTAATATTAATAATATGTACATTAATGGTAATTCTAATTATAATTCTAATTAAAATATAATTTCAATTATGATAAAAAACACAAATTTAATATTGTTACAATTAATAATAGCAATTAAAATATGTTTAAAAAGCAATGATTGATTTAATTGTATATTCATTTATAACACAAATATTAAATTAGATAAATATAATCATAAACATAAACATATGTTGGTCTAGTGGTAAGATGTCTTCACTTAATGAAATTGTTGGCTATAAGGTCTTGGGTTCAAGACCTCATTGCCACAAAATTTTGTGGTAAATAGTAACACAAGAATAGTTACACTATTAATAAGATTAATAACATTATTTACGTGTAGCATGCTTGGGTGGCCCAGGCACGTTACAGTACCGTGCCGTGCTTAGGTTGTCCGGTCAAATTGTCACATATATACTTGAGCCAAAGAGAGTGTCTATCTTGGTTCAATTTTTCTTTTTCATAAAATTATTGAGATATTTGTTTGATTTTAATTACTAAATGTTATTAATTAAAATTACTCAATTAAAAATAAAAGGATTTATTTTAATTGGAGTATTATAAAAGGAAGAGAAAGGGAAAGAGAGGTAGATACACTCACCCAAAGAAAAAACACATAATATGTATTTTGTTTTTAAAGAAAAATTAGAAGCCCTTTCTTTTATTCACTGTGATACTTGAGGTTAGATTTGGAAGTTTTTGGTAAAATAAAACTAATAAGCTGGATTCAAGGTATGTTTATATGTTTCTTGATTCTCTCTTTTAAAAAAAACATTAAATCCATATATTCATAAGATCATAAAATAAAAATAGTTTTATCTAATGAAAACAGAGATTAAAGAATTTTTGTTTTTTATTACTTTGTGTTATGAATGTCATAATTCTAACATCGACTACACTTCTCACTATACTAAACCTTTAAACTCACGTGTGTGCCTACGAATTTTCCCTTAATCTTTAAACTCACGAGTATCCAAATCTGAGAGAAAAGTAGTAACCAAATTTGTTTTCCACATAAGAATATGTAAAAAGAATTATTCTTATAGTTATTAGTGTTGTATTTTACTACTCTATACCTCTTTTATATATAGGAATCTCTCGTAGGTATTTGAAGTCTGATTAGAATTATGAATTTAGAGATTGATTAGGCTTTGAGTTAGTAGAGAGACTGCATGATCCATGGACTTCCTAGCTCCAACTTAAAAGGCCTAATCTCAGTCATCTCATGGCATACCAGTTTCTCTAAGTTAATGCCAGATTATTCCATTGGAAGTCAATTGCTGCACTCTAGTAACCCATATTATAAATAAAAGTCTATTTAATTAAAACTCCTTTTAGTTAAATTAGGCTCGACCTTTAGACCAATAATAACCACTTCATTGACCATCTAATTGATGTTGACAATTAAAGCTAGCTCATGTAAAAATGTCTTATTCTTTAATTACTTATTTATCCTTAAGTCACTGAATGCTCTAATAATCAATTTTAAAATATCAATATTTGTAAATAAATTTACAAATAAATATTATTATTCAATAAATAATTTATTAAATAAAATATAGCCACAGTTTCAAATGATTAAGTACTACAAACAATTTAGGTGGACATTATTTAATAGATTCCATATTCCAAATATATGTTCCTAAAACCCTTGAAATTATATCTCTAAGTTATCGAGGTTTTGACCGTTTATATAGATCTCACTCTATGATAACTTAAAAGATAAAATTTATGAATGTAAGTTCGTTATTTTTTCAGGATTAAGATCAATCAAGCTTATTAAAACTTTTGTGAATTAAGATCTATGATATTTAATTAACCATATCGAAATTCACAGTAGTCTCATTCAATGTATTATATACATTAGTTTTTATACTCTAAGTCTTTAGTTTAATGATCAAAATAAATCATTTATTATAAGAAGTAAAAAAACTACAACTTACATAATGAAATGCCTTATTTATTAATGGCTGTGAACTAGATTTAATTTATAAAGAACTTGTGATTTATACATTCTGTATTAGCACTATATGCCTAATACATAGATCATATACTTTATAAATATGGGCTCATTAATGTATGCTCCATCATATGTGTATATAAACATTATTAACCAAATAAAATGTTATTATACATACTTTAAGGGCATAAAATAACATTACATGTCTAACAATCTCCTATTTGTCTTAAAGCATGTCAAGTATTTATTGAACCCCCTATATCATCCGTATGAATTTCAAAACTCTTTACTAATAATGAATTTGGTGAACGGATCTGTTAGATTATCTACTTATGCAATCTGGAATACCATGACCTCACCATTTTGTACAAAAACTCCCTTACCAAATATTATATCCTCTCAATATATTTTCTTCTTTTATCATATCTCGATTCCTTAAACTTTGCTATTGCCCTGTAATTGTCACAATAAAGAACAATAGACATTTAAACACTAGGTACCACCTCATGCTCTTTGAGGAACTTTCAAAGTTATACAATTTATTTTGCAGCTTCAAATGCAACTACATATTCAACTTCCATAGTGGGTATGCAATACATGAATGTTTTGTACTCCTTTAACTTATTGTGACAATTACAAGAGTTAGAGTTTTGTCTGAAATGGGACAAAGACCCGATGGTATATTAGAAATGACATAGTTACAAAGGGTTACAAATAGTGCTAAGAATGTCATTATAGAAGTATGTTCTCGAATGTTATATTCCTGATCTATTTTCACTGATACGGGTCTGTCGATAAAAATCTTATTTAACATAAATTGGTGTATGTCTATATATGGATGGTCTAAATGGTTAGTTTTAGCAGACTATGAGCTTAGTGAAAGCTCGTATAGATACGCGGGTATTCAGTAAGGACTGAGTAATAAATAAACTCAATTAGAATCTCCAATGGACATCCCATAAAACTGTCAATAGAGGATCCTTTTGAGATGAGTAGTATTCGCGGTCCTTTGACATGAGCACTATACTTAGGTTTCGCATATGTCAGAGACCTTTCATGGTCTGACCATTGGGTGTCGCTGGGTATGGTCCAATACTCATGGAGTCTGATTTGTGTAGATATGAGATTCGTCAACTCAGATGGGTGAGTTGTATATCCAGATGCTCCAAGATTGTATTTTATAAAATATTATGACCATAAGTAATATACCCAGAAAAAAGTTTCTGATGGAAAAAATAATATCACAAAAGTGTTTGTGGATATTATTTTTGGGAATACAAATCTGGAGATAAGTTAAAGGTTTAGAATATAGAGATTTGATGGTATTGATCTATGTCTCCGCTCTTCTATGATATATATGACTGATGGATTATACGAATATGTATTAACCTCAATTTGTATGGTTCAACGTGTCGTATTTTTATTCCATAACATGTGTGTAGGGCATCGTTTATAGACTTACGAAATAGTTCTGTAAGACAAACGAGTGTGAACCTAAGGAGTCTCACAATATAAAATGTACTCGTTGTGCAGCAGGGCTGCGCATCGGATTAAATGGTTTAATCTGAGAAGTTCTAAAAAAAGTCAAAATTATTTCAGGTTCTCTCGATGAATTGATAGGGTTTAAGCGTTATGCCCGAGATCTCGACAAGTAGGACTTGCCACTTTATCCTTTTCATTGGATGTCATATGTTATGCCATTAATTCGTAGTAGCATGATACATAACATAATTTGATTGGTCCATTTAATTTGTAAATAATGGCAAAATGAAACAAATGGCAAATGATATTTGAAATTCAGCCATAGTTTAAATTGTATGATTAAAGCATTGAAGCAAGAGGTGGCAAGTTGCAATTATTTCTTTTGTTATCTTAATATGTGCTGGCAACCATTTCACTAAATTGAAGTTAAGCCTTATCATGCTTTTATCAAAAGCATGAGGTGGCTTAATAAGATAATCAAATGGCCACTAACCTTTATAACATTCGGCTAGCCTTTTGCTTAAATATGATTCATGCTTTAAACAAGCATGACAAGGAAAAACTTATGCCTTGTCATACTTGTAATTTATTTGACACTTATTTGCAAGTTATTGAACCAATGAGTGACATAATTGGCTATAAATAGCCATTCTCCATTCATTCGTAAGATACAAGTAAAGAATGAGTAAAGTGAATGGCAAGTAAAAATTATAAGCTTAAGGTCGAAAGAATTTTAGAAGCAAGAGTTGCTTTAAGTAATTAATTCCTCTCGAGAAAAGGAGGCTACCGTTTTAGACTAGGGAATATATTAGTAATGATATAGTTGCACAGAGTTACGAATGGTGCTAAGAAATGTCAGTATTTAGTATGCTCTAAAAAATATCCTTCCTAATTTATGGTTGTTGATACAGGTCGATTGGTATTCCTTTTGGATCAGTGCATATCTATATTTAGATTATTTAGATGGTTAGTCTTAGCAGACCGTGAGATTAGTGGAAGCTCGTATAGGTATACAGGTATTTAGTAAGGACGGGGTACTGAACAGACTCATAAAGATCTCTAATAGACATCCTATAGAGCCATAAATTGAAGGTTTTCTCAAATTAAGTAGTATTCGTAGTCCTTTGACCTGAGCGACATGGTAGCCTTGTAAGTAATCAACCATACTTTAATTTTACGCATGTTAGAGACCTTTAATGGTTTGACCTCTAGGTGGCATTGGGTATGAGTCAATGCTTATAGAGTCTGGTGTGCGTAGATATAGGTTCCATCAGCTCATATGGGTGAATTATATATCCTGATGCTTTGAGATTATATTATAGGAAGTCTTATGGCTACAAGCATAAACCCCGAAAAGAATTTTCTATGAGGTTAAACAAAATCTTAAAGGCGTTTACAGATATTGTTTATGAAAATACAAATTTGAAGATATGTTCATGGTAGAGCAAATAGAGATTTGATGGTGAAGATTTATGTTTTTGCTCGTTTAGGATATAGGTGACAAAGGAGTTATACGTATATATTTTAACCTTAAATTGTATGATTCAATGTGCTACTTTATAATATCCATAATATGTGTAAGGGCATTGTTCATAGACTTGTGGAAGAGTTCCAAAAGAAAAACAAGGTATGAACATATAAAGTCTCACAATAAGAAGTGTACTTTTTGAGCACTAGGGTAATAGATCAGGTCAAAGAGGTAGATCTAAAAATAATATGGATAAGCAAGATTTGGTATCGGGACCTCTTGGAATGAACATGTGTCAAATTTTAATTGTTAAAATTTACTATATACTAAACCTTAAAAGAGTAAGTTTGGTATAGTATTTTGACAAGTGCTGGACACTTGTCATGTACTTGATTATTTTAATAAAACTTAATGGTTAAGCTTGGTATAAGATTTTGACAAATGTTGGACACTAGTCATGAACTTAATTATTTTATTAAAGCTAATTAGATAAGTTTTATTTAATACTTAAACAAGTCTTTAGACACTTGTCTCATTTCTAATAGTCCTAATTATTTTAATAAAGTTTGTGGATAAGCTTTGTTTATGTAAATGGACATATTATTTAGGATAATAACAAATGTACATTTGATAGCTTAAAATAATCAAAAGTTCAAAGATATTTTATTAATGGCTTAAGAAAGTGTTTTGCCAATTAAATGAAAATAAGACAAAAATGGTTTTTTTTGTCTTTATCATTTACACAGAGACATATTTCTCTATAAGAGAGAAACAGAAGCAAGAGTTACCATTTTAACTTCTTAATCCCACATGTGTCAAGGACTAGATTTGTTCAAAAGAACACTTCAAGGTAAGACTTTGAGATTTATTTATCCAACAACATCACTGACATTTCATCAAAGGCATATTTTATATTATTGATGGAATTATGTGTGCTTATATGGTTTTGAAATGCAGATTATACTTCTATTGTATGGTGTATCACACGTACTTGCATTTCACTATCTATACATTGTTACACTTCTAGTCTAATTTAAAACCCAACAGGTGCCACCAATCAATTTTGCCCTAATTTGAAGCTTATAAATTAAGATCTTAGGCCATTTTATACGAGAATCAAAAGGGGACACAAAAAAATATAAGAGAAGAGATAGAGAGAAGGATAGAGCATGAATTGGAAGAGAAGAAATACTTATTTCTAGATAAAGAAGTCTTTATTTTTAAAGTGGGTGAATGTCTTTAAGGATTTTTTAGGGTTTTTAAAGATACTTGAAGGAATGAAGCCTTGGGAAGATCTCCATATATGGTTCTTTCTTTTCTTTTTACTTTATCTCTTTTGTTTAAAGTTTTTACTTATGAATATTGTTTAAACTTGATTACATTTATGGAATTCTTGATAATTTTAGTTATGGTTGGATTTATGTGTGGCTAAACTTGAAATTCTAGGGCTTGATGTAATTTTATTTATGCACGTATGAATGATTTGGTGGATTATTGTTTAATTAATTTATGTTTCTTTATGCTTAATGCTTCGAATTGATTGAAGAATTGATTAGTTGTTGTTGATTTATAGGTTGATGCTTGGGAGAAATTGACCCATTTATTGGATTTGGAAAACATAGCTTTAGTTGTTAAGTTAGGAGCCTAATGGCACTTAGGTAATTACTAAGGGTTGCTCAATGTTTACATAGATAAATAAGTTAGATAGAAATATTAACTTGAAATTGTATGTCTAGAATCTCATTTGATGGTTAAGAGAGATAATGAGATTAATCTTTGGGTAATTAATTTAAAGGTTGCATAATGAATGTATAGGTAGACAAGTTAGATAGGAATATTAACTTGAATATGTGTGCATAATATCTCATTTAACGCTTAGGAGAGGTAATAAGATTAATCTTTAGGTAATTAATTTAAGGGTTGCACATGTTGTGTTGAACAAAAACGTAAGTACAAGCTATCATAAATAAGTAACAAATAGTGAGTAGAGTATTGATCCCGCGAGAAATTGTTGTTATTGTTAGATTAAGTACTACAATTTTATCTTCTTACTTTTATTCATACTAATGAAGATAAGTAACCTAATCTAAATGAACATAAAACTAACAATCAAGATAATATGAGAACTATCCCTCAATACTTTATTTGAACCAATTAATTTTTTCTTAAGTTAATCTCTCAATATGAATTGTTGGCTAGATTCCTAATATTAGCACAAGGCTTTGTTGATGGTCGAGTGACTGTATCTTACCCTAACAATTACTTATATGCCTATGGTAATCAGATGAGAATAAGATTAATTAAAAGCTGATTTATTACTACCATATATGCCATATGGGTATATGTCTATCCAATATAAACTTATAAATATTATAGTATGATCATATATTAAATTATTCAAGGCTATATCTAAATTTCTTCATCAAGTTCATTAGGGTTCTTAGAACAATCTAATTGGTGGTCAAGTAATTAGAAATCATTAAGCATAATATAATTGAACAATTTTACTATTGAATTTATAGAAATAAGAAAAGAATTTAAATTCAATCATATATTGAGTTTAAAGTTGTAACCCTAGATGTAAAATTAGCTCATGATGAAAATAAAAGAGTTTTGAAACATAAAACTAATAGACAAAATTAAAAAAAAAAAGAAAGATATAAGAGAAGAAGAAAGCACAAATTATTGTCTTGATTTAGTATTTCTTCTTTCCAACTTGCAAATAAATCCCTTCTTCAATCTTTAAATTAAGATCTAAACTCCTTAAAACTTGTTCTCTTTCATGCTTTCTCTTTTCTTGTCTTTGTTTCATGCCGATTCGTTGCTTCAAAGTTCAGCAACTTCAAGTCCAAGTCTGATTTAGATTTTCCTTTTATCCCATAAGCCCAGTGGCTTTGAATTTAGGGCTTTTGAGCGCCATGGCGTGGAGACCTAAAACTCTATTCTTCTAGGCTTCGATGAAGCATCACGGCCTTGAGTGTTGAGTACTAAGTGCTGTTACGCTGGATCCTCTGACTTGGGCACTGCAACATTAAATTTTAAGCGTCGCAGTGCTAGCCTCCATTCCTGTTTTCTCATTTAGTTTTCATCTAATTTTCAATATCTTTGCACCAAACAACTTAAAACCAATAAATTAACAATAATACTTATAAGAAGCCATGTATTCTTATTAAAACGAGCAATTAATTAATTAAGAGAATAGAAATAATGGATATAATTTATGTTTATCAGGATAATGAATATGGGAATCCAAATTGCAAGTTTTGGGAGGCATCACTTGAGAGCTTAGGGTATCAAATGATCAACAATTTTGGCCTCAAGATTCGAACACCACCATAGTGAACCATCCTCTATTAAGCGAGTTATTTAATCTCATTTTTTTATTCTTGCAATTAAGGAAAATGTCAAAATTTAAGTTTGGGGGAAGGAAACACTTATCGGTCTTTACTTTCCACTTTTTGTCATGTCTACTCTTTATAATCGTTGTTTTTCATTGTTTTGTTTTACATGCTTTTTTTTTAAATTTCGTTGTTAGTCTTGGGTTGGTTAAATGATTAGTAGTCAAAGTTATAAAATAGAAAGCATAATTTTGATTACTACATTCTTTTGGAACCAATAGATATTATGATTGTTTGCATGGTTAATCTAAGGATAAGTTCGGTCTTATTTTGTGACTGCTTGAACTATTGAGCATGTAGTTAGGATCATGTAGTTAATTTATTTACTTAGAGAGGATATTTATGCATAACAAGAATACTTAGGATTTTAATAACATTCTAAAACTTGTTTGAGTATTACTCGTGTTAATGTGCTGTGTGTAGGATGAATTTGTGCATTTTAGTTTTAATACATTTGTATGTTACATATGCAAAATAAGTGCAATGAAAATGAAACATAAATCTCATTACAATAATGAGATAAAAGAAATTCACCTTGAAATTGTACTTAGAACAATTTCTAGTCCAAAAATATGGTGGGATTGTTGGAGTTAGAATGGTAGCTTTCTATCTCAGCTTGAATTCAAATTAAAGCAATTCTTTGCTTCTTTGTCTCTCGGGCAAATAGTTAACACTTAGCCTTTTGTTTGCCTATCACTTTGATGACTTGTCTAATACACTTAAACAATGTCCCTTATTTATAGTCTTCATTGCCATCTACTTGGCCAATTAAAACACTCTTAGTGGCCATATGATTTATGCATGAGGTGCATTGCATTTTGAAACTCAAATTGCACCTCATGCATGACAAAAATAAATGGTGGCAAAGTGCTTTGTGTTGACCAAATCATGTTATGAGGAGTGGCCATTTTCTTTTCAAATTCCATTAATAAATTCACACCTCATGCTTGGTTAATTGGCTTAGTGGCAATAATTTTGTGTTGGCCGAATCAAGTAATAAATAGTTTCCCTTTTCCTTCTCAATTTCCATTCAAAGAAACCCACTTTATACCTAACAAAATTAAATTGAAAGCATGAGAATGCATTTCAAATGGAATGAAGTGGCTGAATTAAGTAAATGGCAATGCATTGCCATAACACCTCATGCTTTCAAAATGAAATTGAAAGCATGACAATGCAATTTAAAGAAAGTGGCCGAATAAAGTATGATACATGCTTTACACTTTCAAATAGTGGCAATGCTTTGCCACATGTCATGCAATTGTAAGGCATTATCATGCCTTGATGTGACATATGGCAGCTATTTAGAGGATGAGGTGGCAAGTCCTAACTTGCCACTTGTCAACTTCCTGGGCCAACACTTAAACCTTGTCAACTTCCTAAGAGACCCTAAAATAATTTATGCTTTCTGAGATCTTGCCAAATCAAACTATTCGACTAAGTGTATATTGGGGTCGGTGCTTACGTGCCATCCCTGAATATACATATACTTGTATATTTATACAAGTGTACATTCCCATTAAATCACTTATACCTATTAATATGGTACCATGCAATGTAACGTTATAGACATTGTACGATTTGAAGGAGTTCAGATCAGATCTGAAGGAGTTTAGATAAACGTCTACAGTTAGCTACGCTGAGAGCTATAAATGCTAAATGTTAGCACAACTAAGTGTTAGCTGGTTATAATACTTAGCAGATCCAAGAGTTGGAGCCTTATTTGTAATGAGACATAGACCGGGAATATACTAGTAACTGCATAATTGTAAGAGTTGCAATTGAGTGCTAGGAAATGCTAGTTGCACAAGTATGTTCTTGAATAATTGTCCCTAATCTATTTTTGTCGATGCGGGTTTATCGGTGGATACCTTTATATATAGATCAGCATATGTGGTACTTATATGGTATAGATGGTCGTTCCGAGTCGACTGTAAGCTTGGAGCTCGTATTGCCATATTGGTATCTAGTTAGGACTAGATATGGGACAGACTAATGAGAGTCTCCGATAGGCACCCTATGTAAGCCGTCAACGAAAGGTCCTTTTGAGTTGAGTAGTATACGTGGCCCTTTGACTTGAGTGCCACAGTGGGCCTGTAAGTAATCCACTATACTTTGGTTCCACGCATGTTACAGACTTTTCATTGCATGACCGCTGGGTATGGTCCGATACTTATAGAGTCTGGTGTGTACAGATATGGGATCCGTCAAAACACATAGTGAGTTTGATATCCAGATGCTTTGAGACTCTATCTCGAAAAATCTTGTGGCTACAAATATTAATCCCGAGAAAGAGTTCTGTCAAGGTAGAACAATATGGCAAAGGAGTTTATACATATTGTTTAGTGAAATACAAGTCTAGAGATAAGACATAGATGAGCACAAGAGGATTTGACGGTGATAATCTATATCCCCGCATATCCAGGATATCATGACGGAAGGACTATACATATGTGTTGTAACCTCAGCTTGTATGGTTCAACGCATTGATTTGTATATTCGTGACGTATGCGTGGGGCATTGCTCACAGACTCATGAAATAGTTCAATTTAACAAATCAGACGTGGACCTAGGGAGTCCCGTAATATGGAGTGTACTCATTGTGCACTGGGGCAGTGTGCTAGATTAAATTGTTTAATCCAGCAATATTCAGTACAACCACGGAAATGTGTACGTGTCTGTATTTAAGTGTTAAATATAACAATTAGTCAATAATTATTATTTACTAATTGTATAATAACACGTGGTGCATTGGACCCTCGATTGAGTTTACCTAAGTGTGAGATTTGGTGGGACCCACTAAGGGTAGACTTGGTAACTATTTATGAGGGGCAAAATAGTTATTTCACACTTTAATTATTTAATTGTTAAATAATTAAAATATCTCATTATTATATATTATAATATATTATATTTTGGGTGCCAAATAATTGGCACCCATTATTAATATTTTATTATTATTATTATATAATATGTTATATTATTATTATACATATATATAGTGAGAGTGTGTGAAAGTGTTGAATTGGTGTTGTTGGTGTGTATTATGGGAAATGAAGAGAAAGAGAAGAAGAAGAAATGAAAATGGAGTCAAGAAAGAGAAGAAGAAGAAAAAAAAAAAGAGAAATAGAAGAAAAATTATTTCATTTTTCTCTTTGGTTCCAAGAGAAGTAATTATGAATTACTTCAATTTTCATTTCCCTTCCTTTTAGAGAAAAGAAAGAATACATACCACCGACCATTTTAGGGGTTTAAGAGTTAAACTTAATGTTGAATATAAGGATACTGTTCTAGCCCACCAAGCCCACCGTGTTGGTTACTAGAACATCCCACGAGTTGATCTCCATGTGGACTCTGAGGAAATACGTGTATAACGTTACACATTGTGGTGAGTTTTCTACCATACTAGTATATTAACGTGGTTAATATATTTATTATTACGTTTATTGTTTAATTTAAACGCTTCCGCTGAGTATTATATGTATATGATACATATTTTAGGCAATAGACATAATTGCATATGCATACACCTACATATATTAGATCCCAAACAACAATATTATCAGAGCCATTTAGGGTATATTTGGGTGTTGTTTGAGTGAATGGATACAAAAGACCTAGTAGAAATGGCGCGTGTCAAGTGTTGAAACGGGTATGCCAAAGGGAGTGCACTGGGTGCTGCAGCGCCAAGGGGCTGGCGCTGCAACACTGGGGGTCCGACCTCCTAGTGTTACAACGCTGAAGGCCTGGCTCTAGAAGTTCTTTCTCCCAGCGCTGGGGCACAGAGTTTTTGGAATTCGAGCCCTAGCGATGAAGCACGAGCGTCGCAGCACTAGAGGTTCGACCTCTCAGCGCTGTAGCAAGGTGATGTGGCACCGCGACGCTGGGGGTTTGACCTTCCAACGCTGCAGCGATGACATTTTGCACTTTGACGGTGTACTGTTCACTTAAACAGTAGCACATGAACAATAAAATTTTTACTCTTGTATATTTGTTGAGTATTATAACTAGCTAACAATTAGCATTTATATTTCTCAACGTGGCTAACTATAGGCCCTTATCTACACTCCTTTAGATCATATATGAACTCCTTCATATCATACAATGTCTATAATATTACATTGTATGGTACCATATAAATAGGTATTAGCGATTTAATGAGAATGTGCAGATGTATAAATACATAAGTATATGTACATTCAGGGATGACACGTAGGTAACAACCTTAACAATCTCCCACTTGCTCTAGTGTCATTCCCGATGGTATCTTATACATATTGACTCAAAGTGTTTCATAAACTCTTTTAGAGTCATGGCCTCAAAAAGTGGGTTGACTAAATTATTTATCGAACCCACATTTATAAATAAATACATCTCCCTAATCCAAGATCCCTCTAGTCATGTGAGACCCCTCTCAATATAATTAGAGTACTGGTGTCCTCTTGGCACCTCGGCTTGTACAACGACCTAGTTTTGTCATAAAATTATAGGATAAGATCCATCTATCTAGGAACTCTTCTAAGGTCAGTGACAAGCTTATGAATCTACACTGCCTTTTCTGTTGCGCCCTAAATAAATTAGCAGTGAATCCCAGTTTGGTACAATTCTAACTCACTTAGTACCATTGAGAATGAGCACATTCCCAGATGTAGACTCTCTATCATCTAGGTCAAACTAGAAGTTTGATTCCGTGCATCTTCTCACTTGTAAGCCACTTTCTCCATATTTGAGAAACTTATCCTTTGTACCCTCAAGCTACCTTAGGATATGTTTGACTACCATCAAATGGTAGTCACCTAAATCAGACTAGAATAAGCTTGTAACTATTATAGCCAAATTGATATCAGTCTCAAATACATCATAGCATGCATCAAGCTCTTAAGAGCTGATGTATCTAGTGTGTTAGACACTCTAACTCTCTCATCTTCCATCTAAAGAGACAATCATTTCAAAAGATGGACACAATGTCCAAAAGATATGTTAACTATCTCATATTTAACAAAATTGTACCTTTTAAGACGCTATTAATGTGAAATAATTTGGGAGAGTTATATCCGCTTCCTAGCTCTATCTCTAATAATCTTTATACTTAGTATAACTAAAGCATTTCTCAAATCCTTCTGGGAGAAATTCTTACAAATTACTTTTGACCAACAATAATATACCGACATCATTTCCAATGATTAATTTGTCATGAACAAAGAGCATCAAGAAGACTATCATACTCCTACCGACCTTTTATGCACACATACTGCCTCATCATTTATTATGAAACCAGATAATAAAAGAATAATTCTAGCTTCAGGAGGCTTGTTTAAGCCCATGAATGGACTTTTTCAGCATGTACACTAGACTAGGAGTTTGGCTGAACGTAAAACCTTCAGGATTTTTCATGAATATCTCTTACACGAGGTATCCATTTAGGAATGCCATCTTTACATTCATCTACCAAACCTCAAAGTCATAATATGCTGCAAGAGCCAATAACATTCCAATCGACTTTAGCATCAATATTGGTTCAAAGGTTTCCTTTTAGTTGATCATAGATCATTGAGGATTACCTTTCTAGAACCAATATAGGGCGTATAAGGTCTCTACCTTCCACTTGGCTCCCACTACCTCTTGTAAACCTTTTACAACCAATGAGAACAATTTTCACGGGTAGCTTAACCAAGACCAAAACTTGATTTTTGATTCATAGAGTCAATTTTTATTTTTATGGCTTCTTGCCGTTTTCTGAATCAATGTTTAACGTCGTCTCCCTATAGGTCAAAAGAATATTTTCTTCTACCAAGAAAACTCCAAGTTCACTTTCAGGCATCAAACATACTTACAAGGTGGCCTAGACATCCTTTTTGACCCATTGGGGAGTGTGCTAAAAGGTCATTGCTTAATTGAGCCTGAGTTCCCATCATTGGTTCATTGATTTTTAGATTGACTTCACCAAGTTTAATCTCTCTATGATTCCCACGATCCATGAGAAACTCTTCCTCTAGAATAGCGGTGTATTATGAAACGAAGACACTTCACTTCACTGAATCATAGAACTAGTATCCTATTGAATTCAATGATACTCAATGAACCTATACTTATACCTCTTGGGTGTTGGTTTGTCTTGCTAAGTAACTATTATAAAATAAGATACCCTACTGCGTAACTCTTACGTCAGCAGGACAACCCTAAGTCTTAACATATTTAAGATTCGGCTTCCTTTCTCTATGTATCTCATATAGAATAGAAGGAATAGCTTTTCATGGAACTCTACTTAATAAGTAGCTATATATAGAGCATATTTTGATAGATATAGATCGGTAACACTTATCATCAATCGAACCATATCTAATAAAGTTTGATTCCTCCTCTCCGAAATAATATTATGTTATGGAGTACCCAGAGGATTATAATGAGTGAGAATCTCATTCTCCTTTAAATAGACGAAAAACTTGCTATTAATGTACTCACTAGCTCGATCTAATCGAAGGAATGTGATTTACATTCTGGTATGTTGGTCATCTCCGTGAATAAATTATTCATAAACTGGTTAAGTCCTTTATGGTCAGATTAGGTATCCAACCATCCTTAACCAGACGGGCCAGACATCTCACACCTATATGACTTATTCTCACATGCCACAGTTCCGTATTATTTAAGGATTCTGATTTATAGACATTTTTAATTGTATATCATATCCATTTATTAATTGACATTCAGCTAATAAAACATTATTCACATCACATGAACATATGGAACTATTTCTAGTATTCATATGATATCCTTCACTGTCTAGTATAGGAAGGGACACAATTTATCAGATGATGTTTTGGATATTATACCAATTATATAATACAACTATTGTATTGCATATGAGAAGTGAGTCAAGTTGTCCAACAAATTGAACTTGTAAGAAATCACCATTTCCCGTTCTTAACCTTAATTCTACAAGCTATTGCATTTTAATATCTCTCAATCCCTATAATATATTGCAGATATAAAAGAAAAATGTAATATCTCATATCCAGCTTGAACTGGCATCATATACCATAGAAATGTCTATGTCTGTAAAAAAATAATCTGTGAAAGTTTTCTTGACAATTATAAGGCTTCTAAGGTAGAGGCATTTCCATTACCCAACCTTACTGCAGTGGAAATACTTTCTATCTACTTTACTTTTTGTTGATCTTTGGATAAATGTTGCCTCTAGGGACTTATGTTGGGTATCTGCCTCATGTTCTTCTGCTCACATTCCTGGTCTCACCAGATATACTTGGAGTAAAAGATGAAGCACCTCGAACAAAAAGGGTCACACCTCCTCTATTCATATCCTCTAGTAAGGTATTATCATATATATCTTACAGCAAACTTTGGTCAATAATAAATTCAAGATTTTCTGAATCCGAAATATTTCTGAGATTCATCTTTTGGCTAGAGTAATTTCTAGTACTCTTGAGCTGGACAACATCAACTATACATACCAATTGATTCGTAGTGGCCATTATACTTGACAGGCAAAAATTTACGGGAGATATAAGCGAAATAGTCATTAAATCGCTAATGAAACGTTTTAAATCATAGGTATAATAATTATATATATTTCAATTTAAAACGCCCTCCCACCGCTTTACATAATCTCTCGAACGAGAAGACGATAGTTTAAACTCTTTTTAAACTATACAGCGAGAAATAGATCCCATTAAAATTTACTCGAACCTCACGTTGTAGCAATATTGGCCTTTGTAACCCAACAGGTAGACAATGTTTACCTCATCTCATGATCCTATTGAAATTTACTCGGGCCTCACGCTGTAACAATATTGGGTAAGTGTATTCTAAATTAACTTGTCAATGATTAAATATATGTTATTGATACTACCCTCACGCTATAGCAATATTGGGCAATACGTTCGTATATATTTTTCTCATCTCATGTTTAACCGGTATAGTCCAAGCCCAACCGACCAAGTCCCTCACATTGTAAAAATATTGAGAAAAGGCCGACGTGGCACATCTAACACCGTATTGACAAGACAGTTCTGAATAAATATTATCTCATAATGTAATATTTTTTAATTTGATTCAGAGATATTTCTCTATTATATTTATAGTCCCCATCTCATGAGAAAGGGGATTCTCAATTAATCAATTTTTCTATGCAAACACAACTAACCCCCACCAGTAGGGCTTCCATTGTGGTTACCAACACAAAAATTAATCTTAGTCTATAATGCAGACCAATAACTCTTATTACTACATCTCATAGACCCCGATTTATAATGTAGATCGATGAATTTTATCACTACATCTCATAAATCTACGCATGCAAAATAAGTTTTAAACACTATTAAAAAAATTATTCAAAAATACTATAGCGATGAATAGTATAAATACTGTTAATTTGCTATTGTTCAAGTGAACAGTATTATTGCAGTGGCGTCGGATTACTTCACTGCAGCGCTGGGAGGTCGAACCCACAGTGCTACGATGCCTGATTATGTTGCTGCAACATTGGGAGGTCGAACCCCCAGCGCTGCGCGGGTTGGCCAGCGCCGCAGCATTGAGAGAAAAAACTCCCAGTGCCACGGTGCCAGATCTTCAACATTGTGGCACTGGGAGGTCGAATCCTCAGCACCACGATGCCAGCCCTCTGGCGCTACGGCGCCCAGTGCACCCTATTTGGCATACCCATTTCAACTCTTGAAATGCGCCATTTACACTGGGCCTTTTTCCTCCGTTCACTCAAACAACACCCAAATATCACATATATGGCTCTGATACCATTTTTTTCGGGGATCTAATATACATGGGTGTATGCATGTACAATTATGTTTATTGCATAAAATACATATCACATACATATTTAATGCTGTAGAATAATAAATTATACAATAAATAATATATTAATCATATTAATATATTAGAAGGATTGAGAAATCACTACAACGTGTAATATTATACATGTGTATGATTAATATATTAGAAGGGTTCAGAAATTACCACAAATACACGTGTATCTTTAGAGTTCGCCTGGAGACCAACTCATTGATAGTTCTTGTTACCAATTCGGTGAGTATGGTAAGCTAGAACATCAGCTCCATATCCAAAATGGGATTAGCCCTTAACCCCTTAAAATAGCCAGTTGTGTATATTTTACTTTTCTCTAAAAAGATAAGAAATAGAAATTGAAGTAATTCACAATTGCTTCTCTAGGCACCAAAGAAAATGAAACAATTTCATTTTGATTCAAAAATGCTTCTCTCGGCCACTTGAAGAAAATGAAAACAAGTTTTCATTTTCTCTCTTCCATTTCCATTGCTCATACACATACCTCTCAATTCACACACATCTCCAATATATATGTATCTCACATAAATTAAAATAATAATATTATATATTATAATATTAAACAAACCACTTTTATGAAAAAAAATAATATTATTATAAATAATAATAAAAAATAAATAATGGATGCCAACTAAATGGAATTATTTAATATAATAATATAATATAAAAATGAGATATCAATGATTATTTAACAATTAAATAATCATTGTGTGAAATGACCATTTGCCCCTCATGAATAGTTACCAAGTCTATCCTCTAGTGGGTCCCACCAAATCCCATACTTGGGTAAATTCAACCGAGGGTCCACAATACGCCACATATTATTATATAATCAATAAATAATAATTATTGACTAATTATTGTATTTAACGCTTAAATACTGCACGCATCCCGTGATAGTGCTGGATTAAACAATTTAAACTGACACGTTGCCTTAGTGCACAAAGAGTACACTCCATATCATGGGACTCCCTAGGTTCACGCCCGATTCGTCAAATAGAACTATTCTATGAGTTCGTGAACATTGCCCCATGCATACGTCACAAATATACAAATCAATACATTAAACCATACAAGTTGAGGTTATAACGTATACGTATAGTCCTTCCATCATGATATCCTGGATGTGTGAGGATATAGATTATCACCGTCAAATCCCCATGTACTTATCCATATGTAATCCCCAGACTTGTATCTCATTGAATAATATGTGTAAACTCATTTGCCATATTGTTCCACCCTGGCAGAAACTTTTTCTCAAGATTAATGCTTGTGGCCACAAGACTTTTTGAGATATAGTCTCGAAGCATCTAGATATCTCACTCCTTATGTGAGCTGACAGATCTCATATCTGTACACACCGAACTCCATAAGCATCAGACCATACCCAGTGACACCTAGCGGTCACATTATGAAAGACTTGTGACATGCATGGAGCCAAAGTATGGTGGATCACTTACAAGCCCATCGTGGCACTTAGATCAAAGGACCACGTATACTACTCAACTCGAGAGGACCCTCTGTTGACAGCTTATATAGGGTTTCTATCAGAGACCCTCGTGAGTCTGTCTTATATCCAGTTCTAACTGAATAGCCATATGTCAATATGAGCTCCAAGCTCACGATCGGCTAAGAACAGCTATCTATACCCTATAGGTATGACATATGCTGATCTATATAAAGGTATCCACCGAAAGAATGGCATCGACAGAAATAGATCATGGACAATATTCGAGAACATACTTACACAACTGATATTTTTTGGCACTCGATTGCAACTCTTGTAATTATGCAGTTACTAATATGTTCTTAGGTCTATGTCCCATTATAGAGAAGGCTGCAACTCTTGGATATTCACTGAGTATTATGACCAGCTAACAATTAGCTGTGCTAACATTTAGCATTTATATTTCTCAGTGTGACCAACTGTGGGCTCTTATCTAAAGTTCTTTAGATCAAATCTGAACTCCTTTAGTTCATACAATGTCTGTAATGTTACATTGTATGGTACCATATAAATAGGTATTAGCGATTTAATAAGAATGGACACACATATAAATACATAAGTATATGTACATTCAAGGATGACATGTAAGCACCAACCTTAACAAGTTACCCCATTGAGCCTAATAATCATGTTTTTTGTTAACCACATCAATATCTTAGCTTTTAATTTAATTATCCTTTATAATACCTATCACGCCATAGGAATAGCACTCATTTTAGAGAGATGTGTACTAATGGACTTTTTAGGATGGAGGAGTGAATTGAAGAAGAGTTATAAGCTTTGGTTATGAAGTTTGGTTATTTTAAAGTGTAAAAACTTAAGTTTTTTTTGGGGGGGGGGGGGAGGGATATAGGCTAAATTTTTTAAAAAAACCATCAAAATAAAAAAAAATGAATATTTAATTTTACTATACCCTTAGCTTAGAAGAAGAAATTAATTAATAACAAAATAGCAAATGGAACAAAGGAATAAACTTAGGGAAGATCATTGGGAAATAAATAGTTCAGTTTGAACAAACTATAAGAGAATGTATATTTATGGTGTGAGTTGAGCCAAAATTTATCTATTTTATCCTACATTTACCTTAGTTGTAATTATAAGCTAGAGAATGACCTATTTGATCATTGATTATGTATACACCAACAATGATGGAGAGTGATACAAAAAATAAGCCTATGCAGTGTCAAATAAATAAAAAATTAAAGAGATCATTTTTTTTCACTTGTGTGTATAAACTAATCCGAGTGCATGTGACTAGTGATGCTAACTATACACACACACACACACACACCAAGTAGGTTACTTGCGGGGTAAAACTAATAAAGGATTAACATGTTGAACTGTTATGGCATTTAGAAATTCATTGAGATTGGTAGTCAAGAAAACTATTTTAGATAATTTGTTAATCATTTGTTGACTTGGTGTTTTTGTTTTCTTTTTTTAATTTTTAGTCGTGTTTCTTTGCTCAAGGACAAGCAAGTTATTAAGATTGAAGGAGTTTGATGAGTGCATTTTATATCTATTATTTTGAACTTCTGGACTTAGTAATTTCTCAATTTGAATTAGAACATGTGACTTTTTATTTCGTTAATGTCATTTTATAGGTTTCAAGTTAACGAAACTATTTGGGATAAAACAAATCTAAGAAAAACATGCAAAATCAATAGATGAGGACCAAAATACTTAAGTTAAACAGTGCAAAATAGTATTTTTGGCAAGAAATTTGAAATTAGGGCGCCAAAATTTGTATGCAAACTTAAGTCTTCGTGCTATAGTATGGTGAACAATAAAATGAACAATACCAACGAATATATTATTCATGGGATATTGTTCACATGAACAATGCCACTGCCGAGGCACTAATTCGAGGCAGAAAAGCTGTGTCACAGCGCACCCATTAATATTGTTTAAACATTTTTACATCTATGGATTTCTTGATAATTTTAGTTATAGTTGGATTTATGTTCGGGTGAGCTTGAAATTCTAAGGCTTAATGTAGTTTATTTATAGTATGTTTTAATGATTTGGTGGATCATTGTTTAATTCATTTAAGCTTCTCTATACTTAATACTTCTAGTTAATTTTGATATAAATTAATTATTGTGAATTTATGGGTTAATGCTTAAGAGAGATTGACCCATTTATCGGATTTAAGAAACATAGCTTTAGTTTTTGTTGAGTCAAAAACCTAATGGCAATTAGATAATCACCATTGGTTGCTCAATGATTGCATAGATAAACAAGTTAGATAAGGATGTCGTCTTGAAAAATGTATGCTTAAGATCTCATTTGACACTCAAAAGAAGTGATGAGATTAGTCTTTTGGTAATCAATTTATGGGTTGTGTAATGAATGTATAGGTAGACAAGTTAGATAAGAATTTCAACTTAAATATGTATGCATGAAATCTCATTTGGCGCTTGGGAGAGGTAATGAGATTAGTCTTAAACCATTAATTAATAAATTGAACGAAATTGCTAAATAAGAAGAACATAAGAATAATATAATGAAATTAGACCCTAAGATCTCATTTATCATAAATTCACTATTTTGCAAGATTATCATTTTTAACTGTTGCTTTGTTAATCGCTTAATTTAGTTTGTTAGTTTAATTTTCTTTGGTTATTGCAATTGAATCAAGTTACCTAGATAAAATCAAGTTATGAAAACCTATAGTACTTAGCGTAAATTCAAAAGATTAATCCTTGTAGAATCAATACTAAGGCGCATCATTTTATTACTTGCTCATAACTCATGCACTTGTAGTTTGGTAAATGCATGTGCTAATTCTTGCAAATAGTTTTATTGGGGCTTTATGTTATTTAAGCAAGGGTTAGTCAATCCAAGCCTACTTTTCGCAAATTCTAGTATCTTTACTAGCTGAAGGCAAATTGAGCTAAGAATAAAGGCTTCTATTACTTAATAGGTTATGGGGAAAAACGTTCTTTAAATAGTGCCCTCCAGTAAAAAAGGATGGAAGTCCTACTAGTTTTATGCCATAAGAGAATGGGCTAAGAAATCCCTCGGCATATACTGGAAAATGTCTCAGTTTCCATTAAGTTTTCTAGCAATCTAATTCTTCTTTTATCTTTCATGTTTGTTTGTTTTTTTGTTCTTATTGAGAATGACCACTTAACTGACTTTTTTATAACTACTTGATCAACTTGCTTAGAAGTTTCTAATGTGGTGAATGTGATAATAGAACCTGCATTAAGGTACCCTATGAATTGGATAAAATTTTTGTCAAAGGAAAGCCTAAAGGTCATATCTCCAATATCTGAGTTACTAAGATATGTTTATACTGTTAAGAAGATAAGGAAGAGGAGTAAGCATCTTAACTATTATTTTTTTTAGTCCTAGTCTTTTCATTTTATTAACTCTTTTTTGTTGTTGCTTATGTTAAGCAATGTAAGGCTAAGGATAGAGTAGTGGTAGGAAGAGACCTCATCAAGAGGGGTTGGGATTGGGAACACTAGCTCAAGACAACTAAGCCATTGTTGGTTACCTCTTTAGAGGAACATTAAAAGGAAGAGCTTCTTTAAAGGTGACTAAAGAGTCTCTAAGTAAGTAGCTTTAAAGAACTCTGTTAGAGATGGACAAAGGTAAGGAAATTGCTAACTCCTTAGCATTAATTCAAACATTCTTCCTACCTAGTGATACACTATCACGTCCTCGAAGTTCATTTTAGGAGTCACAATTTCTAATTAAGGCCATTCCCAGTCTTTGTAAAGAATGAGCTGATTGATTGGAAGGACGTGAGGAGACCGGTTACCGCATACCCCTTACTTTTACCTTCGATGACATCGTTGCCAACAAGTAGTCGAGGTATAAGTACACAGTCCTACTTGTGAGATAAGGGGAGTACTACATTATTTTGAGCCAAGCTCAAGTAATTGTGGAATAGGACTCGATCACTACTACTCATCTTGCTCTCGACAGCTTCATGGATATGACATCATTCTTTAGTTTGATTATTACCTTTACGTGTACATCATTGTTCATAGCACTTAACATTTCTTTGATAATTTTGCAAGCCACGTACTCTTTTACTTGGTGTGGCATTAATATTATCTCTGACCTTTAAAATAGTCTTAATGCTTGTGTCCTTTAAGAAGAATTAATTAAGATGAAGAAGTTGGCCAAGGATTATGCTAAAGAATTCAAGTCTTTGGCGATCAAAGCCAAGGAGACAGAGACCAAAAGGTTTGAGGCTAAGAATAAATTGTTGAAGCTTGAGAGCTAGAGTAAGATTCGATAAGACAAGGTGATTGAGGTAATAGTTATGGCCAAATTTCATACCTCAGAGTTCATAATATAGAATAAACTATTGGTGATGGTGTTTACATGCCATTCTATTTTATATGAATATTTATTTATTTAATATTAATATTTATTATATGGTACTAAGCTTGTTACTTTTCAAACATTGTTGATCTAAAGGACTTTAGACTTGATCCAAAGATATATTATGTCAGTGTTAAAAGTTAGTATTCTAAGAGTTAGAACTTTGTCTAAAATAGGACAAAGATATGTGAATATATTAGTAATTACATAGTTGTAGGGAGTTGAAAATGGTGCTAAGAAATGTCATTATATAGTATGTTCTCAAAGAAATTATTCTTGATCTATAGTTACCGACACACATCGATTAATATACCTTTCACATCAGTGTATGCCTATATTTAGAATGTCTATACGATTAGTCCTAGCAGATCGTGGGCTTAGTGGAAGCTTGTACAGGATATAGGAATTCAGTAAGGAATGGGTATTGAACAAACTCACGAGCACCTCTAATAAACATCCCATAGAGCCGTCAATAGAAGGTCTTATTAGTTGAGTAGTATTTATGGTCTTTGACCTGAGTGCCACGGTAGGCTTGTGAGTGATTCACCATACTTTGGTTCCACAGATGTCAAAGATCTTTCATGGTTTGGCATTTGATTATTATTGGGTATGATCCGATGCTCATAGAGTTCCATGTGCGTAAATATGGTATACTTAACTTTAAAGGGTGAGTTGTATATCTTAATGCTTTGATATTATATTTTAAGAAGTCTTGTCGCCATAAGTATAAACACCAAAAAAGAGATTTCTATAAGGTTAAACAATATCACAAAAGTATTTGCAGATATTGTTTTTGAAAATATATATCTGGAGATAAGTTCATGGTCGAGTTGATGTGTGAATTAATAGTTAAGCGCAAGTACACGGTATCGTATCAAGTGATATACGAATGAAGTTTAAGTATTGTTCCAACAGAGACTTTTTTAATCAAGTACTAAAATTAATCCTGCTTAAGTTTTATCTAGATAAATCAAAAATGAATTTTATCTAATTAACCTAATTCTACCAAGTTAAACTTAATCTTAATAAAAAAGCAAACAAGGGCTAAGTTCTTCAATAAAAAAAATATAGGGTTTCGACTTATCCCTTAATATTTCATTGAACTTATTAATCTCTTAGTTAATCCCTCAATAAAAATTTGTTGGCTAGACTCTAACCTCATTATAAGCCTCTGTCGATGGTCAAATAACTATATTACATTCTAACAATTACCTTTATGTCAATGGCAATCCAAATAGAATGCAACTCATTAAAAACAAGTCTAATTATACTATATATGCCATCTTGGTATATATCTATCCTACATAGAACTTATAGCTATCACACTGATCATGCATCAAACTATCTTAGGTTAAACACATAAATCCCTCTTTCAAGTTCATTAGGGTTTCTCAATCAATCAATATATTGGTCAAATATAATGATAGTACAAACATAAAATAGAATGAATCAATATAATCTATAAGTTCATAAACTAAGAGAGTCAATAAAATCTAACTACCTATTAAGTTAAACAATCTAACTATAGATAAAAAAAATTTAACTTATAATGAATCCAAAAGTATCGAGATAAATAATTAAAGACATCATGAATAAGATTATAATGATAGGAGAAAATAAAAAACTAAATAAGAACATGCCTTGGATTATTTCTCTCTTTTGATTAATGTGCAAGTCTTGATCTTCAATCTTCAATTCTTTGCTCTGATCTCTTGTTTTTATGTTGTGTTTTATATTTTTCCTAAGTTGTCTATGATATTATGTGTTTCTGGCTGTGAAAAAAAGGGTGTTCTTATAGGTCCTCATAAACCTAGAGATGTAGGGTTTTAAATCCAAGTCGCATTAGGAGTCTTGAGATAAGGTTTCTTTAGTTGCATAGGCACCGTAGCACTGGGGCTTGGGTCCATGGCACTCAGACCTGGAAACGTCAAGGTGGGAAATCTGTCTAGGCTCCGTAGCATTGGCCCTATTTTTCTAGCACTTCTATTTTTTGTTTGTTTCATGCCCAATTTCTCTAGTATCTTTCTGTCATGGGTGAAAAACCTATATCTGATCAAAAACCTCAAATAAATAGCCAAATAATTATGATTTAGAGCAAGATTTAAGTCCGAGATGATAGAAATAATAGTCTATATATGCCCCTATAAAATACCCCCAAACTTAAGACTTTGCTTGTCGTTGAGAAAAATAAAAATAAACACTATAAAAACTCATAACTAAAATCAATCCTAGGTTGATTCGATGATAAAAAACTGTCTCAAAGGCTGTTGAAATGGCACAAGTCTTTTTAGAAATCAATAAACAACTCTTAATAATTCATAATACCATTCATCAAGTTCTTCACTTTCCTTTATAATTAATCACTTGTGTGTGTATAAAATAAGCAAGTAAATAGTCAAATGACACCTAAATGTACTCAATAGCTTAAAATAGTATATCAAGAAGATAATGTCTCGGTGTATTTCACTTTATAATAACACTACCATAAATTTTATACTTCTCTCTACTGATGAAGAAAGACACATGTTTAGGGATCTATTTACACTTTAATTAACTTGTAATGAAAGGTTAGTGTTAAGGTGGGATATAAAGATATATATATATATATATATAAAGCTTAAATCACACCATCAATACAGACTTTACCTAGAACCTCTTGATTCATTCTCCTTGATTTATCTTCTTCCCCAAATGTATTGTATTTCCATATTTCTTTTAATCACTATTTGTCAAGGAATTTCTTCCTTTTTTTTTTAAAGATGAGGATGAGGATGTAAATAATTTAAATGGATACCCAACTTAGATTGATAAGTACCATCAAGACTTAATTGCTTTCTATTTCACTACCTTTTTCTCACAACCACAACCTTTTTTCCTTTTAAGAATATTTTTAAGTAAACTTAAGGTTTATGGTGTTAAGAGCATATTTTGGATAAATAAGCTTAAAGTATTAAGGCTTGTAATATGGTTAAAATGGAAAAAAATGGGTATTTAGGCTCAAAAGGGGTATTAGGGATAAATATTTATCTAAGTTAGGCTATAAAGGCTCAATCAGTCCAAGATAGCCTAATGTCATTTCCCTATTCATGTGTTTCCTAAGATTTCACCTCAAGTAATAGTCAAGCAAGTTCTAGAGTATTGGTCCTCGAGATTATGGTGTACTACCTAAGCATGACTATCTCTTAGTAATAATTCAACTAATACATGCTTAATTCAATATGCTCAAATATAAGTGATCAAAAATAAAGTTGAACTCATTTCAAGATTCTTGATATGAAAATCATCTCAACCGTCTATTATTTCTTAAGGACATGTAAAGATGAATTCAACCAATATTTTATTTTTTATCATAGATTAATGAACATCATCTCAACCAAAAACTAATCAACTAAAATAAATTTTAAAATACAAGAAAACAAAAAAAATTATAGAGCAAAAATAAACATAAGTTAAGTGTTTCCCTCCCTCAAACTTAAATTTGACATTTTCCCCAATGTAAAAAAAAACTTAAGAGTAAGAAACTTCCCTAGTAATTAAGGTTTAAGTAGTACAGCGTTTTGTCTTGATAAGTGTCATTTTTCTTATCTCTTAATGCTTGTAAGTACTTGTGCTGCTTCTTTTAAATCATTGTCTTGTTGTTTATTCCTAAAAGATAAGAAAATAAAGTAAATAAGCAAACTTAAAAATAAAATTTACTTAGGTTGCCTCTTAAGAAGCGCTTGATTTAACGTCGTCCGCTTAATGGGCTCTCTATTCTTATGATGGATCGAAGTTGATGGTAGAGGCATTTTGATATGTTTTCTTGTTAGCCCTCCTCTCTTTTGGTTTCTATAGCCTTGCAATTAGGCTTTGGGCAGTAGCGTTCGTTTCATTTTCATTACACTTCTCCGAAAAGACTTTAATCCTTTTCTCTTTTCTTTGATTTTTTTACGAAAGTGTTGCTCCGGTTTCTTCTTTCGTTCCTTTATGCCTCAATACTTTCTTTGAATGTGAGGATTTATTGCTTCCTTCTTTTTAACCTGCAAAAATTATTGGTTGTCATTTTGGTGTACCACAACAATGCTGAAACAGTCTTCATTTTTAGTTAGTAACTTGATCTCTTTGAAGACTTTGAATATTACTGTGTCAACTTGCACCTTTATTGTCAACTTTCCTTTTTGTACATCAGTTATAGCTCCTCTCGTGGTTAGGAAAGGTCATCCAAAGATGATTGGAATCTCCTTGTCTTTTTTCGTATTCAGAATGATGAAATCAACATGGAAGATAAATGTCCTCTAAATCTCTTAGGATATGTGAGAGATTAATTGAAAAGTGATAAGTGTTAATTATATGTATTATTTTCACTCTCTTAATTTGATTAATTACTCATTTTAATAAGAATATGAGCCATTTTATATGTTTTATTATTATTTTATAGGTTTGGCGTCAATTGAGTAATTGAGGATGAAAATCTAAGAAAAACAAGCCTATGGAAGTGTCATTATACAAATCAAATGCCGAGACATCATCTTTTCTGTACAAACTAAAGTATAAAGTAAATCAAAGTATGGTTTTAGCTATTGCTTGCTGCTTGCACACACATACACATGGTGATTATCTTTGAGGAAGTATGAGTGACTAAATGAAGATAATTAGAATTATTAATAGTTATTTATCTACCTTAAGAATTTGTGCCATTTAAACAGCTTTTGAGACAATCATTTTGATCATCTTACTATCCTTGCATGTTAATTTTCTTTTACTTTTAAATTTCATTTCATTTTGAATCAAGTATAATCTCTTTAAAATCTATTTTTAATTTTATTTTTCCTTACTTGAGGATGAGTAAATGGTTAAGTTTAGGGGAGTTTAATAAGTGTAAATTATATCTATTATTTTCACTCCCTTAACTTGATTAATTACTCATTTTAATAAGAATATGAGGTTTTTTTTATATATTTTATTGTTATTTTATAGGTTTGGAGTCAATTGAACAATTGTGGATGAAAATCTAATAAAAACAAGGTAACACTTTCAAATTAAACAGTGCGTGTGAACAGTGCGTGTGAACAGTTCTTATGAACAGTATTCCATGATCAATACCTCCGTGCTACGGTGTTATCGCCCCAACGATGAACAGTGTTCACATAGCAGTGAACAGTGCAATTTTTTCTAATCCTAAATGAAATACAACTCCAAGACTCCAATTAATCCCTATATAAAAGGTCACTGGTTTTAGACCTTAAAGAGACACAACTTAGGGCTCTTAGAACCATAATATATTGAAGGATAGTAATTAACCATAGGCTTTCTCTATATTGCGATTTTCTTATTTTATTTGAGTTGTGTCATTGATATTTTGCACTTTTATTTTATTTAAATTTATTACGAAATTAAGATTTGATTTTTTTGAATAATTACAAGAAAGATATAATTTTAATACTTGGTAGAAAATAAAAATTATCCCTGTGGATTTGATATCCGACTTTATAAGTCCCTTTATTACTTGTTACAATAGTGTATACTTGCACTTAATTTTAAGATATAGAAATATCGTATCAGAAAGTTGGAGTGTGGCATTGATAGGCTTAGCTTTTCTTAAGCCTAACCTCTTGTAGATGGAAAGGGGTATGAGATTTATACTTGCTCATGGATCACAGAGTGCTTTTCTAAAGTCATAATTGCTAATAGAGCATGGTATGGTAGCTTCTTCTAAAGAATGACGCTATACTCTTCTATCAATGCTACTGTCTCATAATCCTCCAGTATTTTTTTCTTTAAAAGAATACTCTTCATAAACTTGATATAGCTAGACATTTGTTCAAGTGCATCTGTAAAAGGATGATTAATTTGTAATTTCTTGAAGATTTCAAGAAATTTTGAGAATTAATTATCAAGTTTCTTGTTTTGTGGCCTTTGAAGGAATAGTGGTGCTAGAACAAAAGACTGAACTGAAATGTTCTACATAGTGCTACAAATATGTTTTATTGATTTTGCACTTAAAATTTTTTCTACACTTGAATACCAATTTTTGCACTTTTTGTACAAAATATATGCACTTTTTTACTACTGAGATCTTGCTTCTGCATTGTTTTGCTGTTTTTGCACTTGTTTTACACCTCTGCAGCCTTTAAGGAAAAGGTATTGGTGTTCTATAAAGTTGCAGTTCATTTTATTGTTCTACCTTTTCCCTCTTCGTACTGTTCAGTATGCTTGATAATGGTGACTTAGATGTGTTATCTTGTAAAACCTTACCAATTCTTAAGGACACAGCTTGGTATGACTCTACATTTCCTTATTGATTGGCTTTGGGGTCACTTTGTAGAGCTCTTTGAGGTTATTTATTAATTGCTACAACAAGTTGTCCCATTTAAATCTCTAAATTCTTCAAAGTTGCCGAATGGTTTTGCATGATGGCATCATTTGACTTCATGTTATGTATAAGCATGTCTTCCACGGCTTGCTTTTTCTCTTGTGGTGGCTGTAATCTCGGAGTAATCTGATAATTCTATATATTAAAATTGAGTGCAAGTATACACTATTGTAACTAGTAATAAAGGGACAAAAAAGTTGGATGTCAAACCTACATAGATAATATCTTCTTTTTATCAAGTACTAAAAAGTATGTCTTTCTAGTAATTAATCAAAACTATCAAAATCTAAGAATTAATTGAAAAATGTAAAAGCAATAACACAATATAAAGAGTTATGAAAAATAGCTATATAGAGAAAGTCTAGAATTAATACTATCCATCAATATGCTTTCTAATGATTAATCTTTTAATATTTAAATCGTTTAGTCTTTGTTATTGATCAAGACACTATAGTATTCACAAGTCTCTCTCAAGATCATGTAAGTATATCTTAATTTATTAAATACATATATTCTCATGGTATTTAATAAATTAAAATTCATTAAGAACATGTCTTATTTATCATACATGCCAATTAGGTATATTCTAATCCTAATTTAAAACTTGTATATATAACTTACGTTACTCTATAATCATGTATCAAATTACTTAAGTTTAAATATAATGATGAATCTTTTGAGTTTATCAATATGTTACCAATTCAATCATAATATTGGCCAGATATAATAATGCATTAAGAATGAGCAATTTGAATAATAAAGAACTAAGTTTATTAAATATTAAAATGATATGGCAATTAAGCACATTATTGAGTTCAAGTATTAATCCTATAAAGAAAAATTAGTTCATAGCTACAAGAGAATTGCAGCAAAAATATAAAGAAAATGTGATACAATCAATAGCAAACCGATATAGACGTCGAATTGCCCTTGATTGACTAGCCTAGAAAAACTCTTATTGTTAGAGAACGCCTCAAATTTCTCTCTATAACTGCTTTAATTATGCTCCAATTGCTCTCTAAGACTTGTGTTGTGTGTCTCTTGAGTGTCTTGTGTGTTCTTTAAAGGCTAAGGACGAGTGGCTTTTTATAGGGATTAATTTGAGCTTGAATTCTCTAATTATTGTCGGGTCAAGAACTGCATGATCACTGGGGCGCTATCGTACTGTCATTAGGGCGCCACGTTCAAAAGTTGAAATTACTGGAGTGGTGAAGGTATGGCGTAAGGATGTTGGTTTTTCGCTGGGGCAGTGACTGATTTTTGTTGGCGCAAAAATCTATGACTTAATCAGGTTTGTTTTATATTTTCTTATTTTGATCAAGGTTCCAGCACTAAAGTTGAAATGTGCATACCAGTGGGGCGAAATTTCCAAAATTGAGTTTTTTTGCAATTGAATCCCTAGGTTTTGCTTACTTCACATTCTTGCTTCAATTTTGTATCTTTTTCAGTCCAAACCTTATAAATAAACAATAATACACATAAATGGCCATTTATTCTCATAAAATAATAAAATATTAAAATAAAACAAGAGAAAATAAATAACAATTATGCCCTTATTAAAATTTTCCAAACTTAGGCAATTGCTTGTCCTCAAGCAATAACAATAAAAATGAAATCAAGAGAGAAAAACAAAGGGTTATACTTGACTCAAATAACACCATAGACCCCCAAAGAAAACAAAACAAAACTTGTTAAGTTAGTAAGATGATCAATATGATTGTCTCAAAAGTTGTTTAAATGGCACAAATTTTAAGGTAGAAAAATAACTATTAACAATTCTTATTATCTCTATTTAGTCCCTCATTCTTCCTCATAGATAATCACCATGTGTGTGTATGCAAGCAGTAAGCAATAGCTAAAACCATACTTTGATTTACTTAATACTTAAGTTCGTACATAAAAGATGATGTCTTAGCATTTGATTTGTATAATGACATTTCTATAGACTTGTCTTTTCTACCACCCTCCACCAATGTAGAAAATCATATATCTAAGGATATATTTAGGACTTTACTTAGCTTGTAATGTAAGGTTAGGTCAAGGTGGGATAAAAGGATAATATCTCTTGATCTTTTCTTTTTTGTAATATCTATTTCTCAAAACTTATTGTATTTTTCATCTTTTTTTTAACCATTATTTCAAAGAAGTTTTTATTTTTCTTAAGTTGGGGATATTTTTATTTATTTATTTTTAATACCCCTAAAACTTTACATTGATAAATACAATCCAAACTTATTTTCTCGTAATACCCTTCACAACCACAACCTTTTTTTTTTCTTTTCAAGAGTATTTCTAAGCAGCCTTAAATTTTATGGTGTGAAGGGTAAATTTCTAGACAAATAGATTTTAAGTCTTGGGTTTGTAATATGGTTAAATAGAAAAAATACTTAATTAGGCTAAAAATGGGGTACTGGGATAAATGTATTATTAAGGTATGCTAGAAAGGATCAAACGGTCCAAAGTTGGTCTAATATCTTTTCCCTATTCTCATGTTTCCTAGGATTTTACCTCAAGCAGTAACTAAAGACAAGTTCTAAAGTGTGGTCTTCGAGACTGTTGTATACTTTATAAAGCATAAGTATCTCTAAGTAATAGTTATAACAATTCATGCTTTATAAAGTGCTTAAAGAATCGTTATTATAAATAAGGTCAAACTTATTCCTAAACTTAAATAACAAAAATTTGTCTCAACAAAAATTGTCTCAAGTATCTACCATTTTATAGGAATTTGTGAAAACAAATTCAGCTATGTATTTAATTTCTTTTCATAGACTAAAGATCATCTTAACAACCTAACAAAAACAAAAAAAAAATTTGACAAGACAACTAATTAAATCATGCAGTAAAATAAACACAAGAAAGCGTTTCCTATCCCTAAACTTAAATTAGACATTGTCCCCAATGGAAAAAGTAAAAAAAAGAATAAGAAACTTCTCTTTAAATGAAGTTTAAGCATTACAGCATTGTGTTCTATTAATGTAACTATGGTGTTCTTTGACTCATAATGTCGGCCCCCACCCCTCTACTAGCAGGGTGGGGTCCACCCCTACTCGGTGGACCCCACCCTACTAGTAGAGGGGTGGGGGCCCACAATAAAAAGGCACCAATTGTAATATCCAATTCCTATTAGTAGTATTGGCGCCTAGATTTCGGTATAGAGCAAATAAGACACCGTAGGGTTACTCGATTTTAACCCTATTAGAAATATTTCCTTTATAGTGCACGTGAGAGATATTAGACCTAATTTGATAATTTCACACTCGATCGGTGCGCCAGACGACCCTAGAATATTTTTAGAATTTTTCTCTATTGACTTAGAAAAGGAAATCCTAATTTGCTACATGAATTTCCATTTAAGGGTTATGAATGGAACAAGCCTTTGTTGAGAAACATAATCCATATATTAGAGAATGGACCAATTAGAAGAAATCTCATGGATTGTCAAGTTGGAAGTTCTAGTTAGTTCTTTGAACTATTTAAACTAGATAGTTACAAATAAACTAATTACATAATTAGTTTTTAACTAATGGCAAATTAGAAGTTTTAAGTAAGTTGAAGGGCAAAATGGTCAATTGAGGGAGCATTATATATATGTTAGAAGTGTGTAGAAATTTGAAGAGAGATCAAAACTAACACTTAGCCAAAAAAAGAGAGAAATTCGAGCTTCAAAGGGGGGTGCTGCTACAGTGACTATTCAAGTTTTTTTTCATGATTTTTTATGTGTAATCAAGCTAAAATAAGGTTACATATGAATCCTTAAGCTCAATTGAAGCCTCAATTAGTAGAAATTCAAGAAAAAGTGGTAAGAAAAGCATTATTTTATGAGTTTGATAAGTGAACTTTCAAGAATGCTCCAATTGACATTCTTATGTGTAGTCTTGGCTTAGATTAAGTTGAATTCTAGTTTGGAGCTTGAAGGAGTCATCAATTTGAAGAAATTAGCAAGGTGAGAATTAGGGTTTTTGGTGATTTTGTTGTAGAGATTTCAATTGGTTGTAATTAGGGCTTTAGAATAAAATTGGCATGATTTTTTTGTAATTAGAACAAGAAATTGAGAAAAGGAATGTGTTGGAACCTAGGGTGAAATTCTGCCATTTTAGGGAAGTTAGGAATTGAGTAGTGTTTTGATTGAATTGTTGTGTGTAAATGGTGCATATTGTAAATTGAATGTATATGGTTGATGGAAAAACCAAAAATGAAGAAAATGGGACATAATTATCCATGTTAGAAAGGTGAAGGGTAATTATGTCCAACCAAGTTATAAGGTGTTCAATAATTTTCAGGGCGCCGGATGGTGAGTTAGTTTTGATTATGGCTCCGTAACTAAAATCGGGAAGTAGTATGCATCCGGGCTTTGTATGCCGATTAGGGTGTTTAGTAGTTAAATGAGATTCTAGCATTTGATTTAGTTCTAAATGTCATTTGTGGCGCGTAGGTGAAGATAACCGAGAGCGTTAACGAGAGCAGAAATCGGGTGCGAAATTGAGCGCGGAGCGGTTGTGAGTGGAAATCTGCCATTTCTTTTACTTTCCGTTTATTATGTTTTCGCATAATGAATATGCATGTTTTATGAGCTTTCAATGCATAACCATGATTTATGATCTTGATACATATTTATAGACATGCCTTTACATGTTCGAATTGAGAAACAGTTTTAAAAATTTCTGCATTCGTTTTTAGGGCCATTAGTACCCTCAGATTATAGTGGTAATGATTGTATTAGACCCGGCCGGTATATCCCGTGCACATGGGCAGGTCTTAGGGGTGTGTCACTAACTCTGGGAAGTCGGGAAGTTGAGTCATGTGAGTCGCTCTATGTGTAGGGGGTATTGTCTCGCTATATGCATGAGATGTAGGATTTCGCTGCATAGCCAGTGAGATGTCTTGAGATGTCACTGTGGGTGCAGCTAGTTGAGGTGCCCCGTGTCCTACTCACATATGCGGTGCTAGTTGAGTCACTGCGCGGGTATAGAGCTTTAGGGTTACCATTGGTACAGTTTAGAAAGAAAATGGCCAAGCGAGGATTTTATTAGTTTTCGATTTACCGATAGCATTTACGCATTTATATGCACACAGCAGTTATTATGTTATACAGATTCTGAATATAATTTTCCAAAGATGTAGATAAAACCCGCTCGGCAAGATTTCAATAGCATATGATGTTAGAAATCGTTTTACAGTTTTACGTCAGTTTTAGAAGCATGATTTCTGCGTGAACTTTAGAATTTGCTATCTATACATGATGTTATTTTATTGAAATTTTATTTACACTCAATGAGCTCCTTTAGCTCACCCATTTTGTGTTTTATATTTTCTGAACCCCTTTCCCAGGTGCAGGTCTCGGTACGCAAGCTGCTGATTCTCCTATTGCCGAGTAGTGGGCCGAATCCGAAGATCATTTTTGTACATGTAAATGTGCTAAATAGCACCCTTTACTTTATGCATAATAGTTATAGGCATGTATATTTGGATGTATATTTTGAACCGAGAAGAAGAGATTTCAATTTTATGATGATCGTTCTTTTTACTTCTATAATTACGCTTATTTGTGATTCAAATGAATAATTGAGTTGTGTTGGATTTGATTTGGAAAGGACCAGAGGTCCGAATTGGTAGAATTGAGATGTATTGGAAATAGAAGTAAAATTTCTTTGCAGGTTTTATATGGATTTTTTGAAAAACAGGGGAAACTCTATCCGTTTGTTTTTAAAATTAAGATGTCATTTTCGTGTATATTACTAGACCTTCTTAGTAGTAACAAGAAATAAAAAAGGGGTTCGCCTCGTGGAATTTCTCAACATACCCGGTTAGGTTCGGAGGAACTTCCGTCGGGGTGCCCAGCAGGGCCGCTGGGATCTATAGTAAAGGGTCTCGGGTCGGGTCCTGTCACATAATGCTTGAAATTACTTGTGCTGCTTTGACTACTTGACTTACTATTTTATTCCTACAAAGAAAAGAAACTACAGTAACTAAAACTGAAACTAAGCAATATAAAAATGAAAATTACTTGAGTTGCCTACCAAGAAGCACTTGATTTACCATCGTTGGCTTGACAAGACTTTCTTTCATTCTTAAGATGGATCAAAGCTGTTAGTGGAAGCATCATTGCAAGTGATCTTATTGGATCTTTTTTCTTTGGGCTTTTATATCTTTGCTATCAATCCTAAGGTAGTAGGTTTTACTTTATTCTCCTTGTGTATCTCCGAAAAGACTTTAATCTTAGACCAAAAAAGTGATTCTTTTTTTCATTTTTATTTGATTCTTTTTTCACATTGCTGCTCTTTCTTCTTCTTTCGTGTCTTTCTATGCTTTAGCGCCTTTTTCCTAATGTGAGGACAATGTATCCATATTTTTGAGTTGTTTGGCATGTGGGTGTAATATGTTAATGTTGAAACAGTCTTCATTATTAGTCGGCAACTTGATCTCCTTAAAGACTTTGAATATGACAGTGTCATTTTATACTCTTATGGTTAACTCCCCTTTTTGTACATCTATGATCATTCATTCGATGGTTAGGAAAAGTCTTCCAAGGATGATAGGAATTTGCGTATCTTCTTTTATGTCTAGGACAATGAAATCGACAAGGAAGATGAAATTATCCACATTTACTAATATATCTTCTATAATTCCTTTGGGATAGGTGATAGATCTATCCACCATTTGGAGTATGATATTGGTTGGTTTGGCTTATTCTAGATCTAATTTATTATTAATAGATAGTAGCATAAGGTTAATGCTGGCTCTGAGATCACACAACGCTTTTCTAAAGTCATAGTTCCCTATTTTACATGGTATAGTGAAGCTCTCAGGATCTTTGAGATTTTGAGGTAGATTTTTTCGTAGGATGGCACTATACTCTTATGTCAGTGCCATAGTCTCAAAGTCATCTATTTTCTCTCTCTTAATAGGATGTCCTTCATGAATCTCATGTAGCTCGGCATTTGCACTAGTGCATCTGTAAAATGAAGATTAATATGTAATTTCTTAAAAATTTCAAGAAATTTAGAAAACTACTTATCTACCTTCTTTTTTTGTAGCTTCTAAGGGAATGATAGAGGTGTAGTGAATGACTATGTAGGCTTATCCTGTGGGTTGCAACTAGTATTTTCTGCTCTTCAAAATTTTATTGCACTTAAATAGCAGTTTCTGCATTTTTTTCTAAACTTGTTAGCTACTATTACCCTATGAGGAAAACGTTTAGGTAGTCTATATAGTTACACGTCATTTTGTTATACCCTTATTTTCTTTCTTCATAGTCTCCAAAAGTGGTGGTTGAGGTGTGTTATCGTGTAATATCTTACCACTTCTTAAGGAGACATCTTGGCCTTGCTCTATATTTTTTCTTGGATTGGCTTCGATGTCACTTAGTAGAGCTTTTCGAGGTTGCTTGTTCATTGTTATAGCAAGTTATCCTACTTGATTCTCTAAGGCTCTAAATAAGGCTGCTTGACTTTGAAGAAGGGTTTTGTTCTTTTCATGTATTGCAAGAACACATCTTCTATGTCTAGCTTTTACTCTTGCTATGCTTGCGATTAGAATCCATAGGAGCTTTAGAGTGCTGCCCTTGATTATTGTTGCTCTATGAGAAGTTGGGGTGATTCCTCTATCAAAGGTTCTAGAAATATGAGTTGGGATTGTTACTGTAGAAGTTCCCTATATATTGTGCTATTTTCATGCATTAACCTTTAGCATGATTGTTTCCACAGAAATCGCATGTGATTGGTTGACTCTTGATGGAATTAACTCATGAGGTACTTAATTGTTTGTTCAAGAAGTTAACTTGAGCTAATAATGTGGTCAATATGTCTACTTCATGTAGCCCAATAATTTTTCTTGAGGTTACTTTTTAGTGGGCCATTGGTAGGCATTGGATGCCATCTCATCTAGTATCATAAGCTTCATTGGTGAATTTGTTCATGAGTGCTCCTTCAGCTATAGCATCTACTATTGTTCTTAATTAATAGGCTAATTTATTGTAGAATGTTTGTATAAGCATCCACTTCGGAACTCTATAGTGAAGGTATTTTCGTTGCATAACCTTGTATCTTTCCTTTGCCTCATAAAGAGCTTTTTCATCTAATTATAGATAGGATGTGATGTTATTTCTCATCTTGGTAGTTTCAGCAAGTGGAAAGAATTTGGCGAGAAAATTTTAAGTAAGATGCTATGTAGCTATTAATCCAGATAGAAATGATAATAGTCAGTTTTACTTTTTCTATTAAGAAAAAAAGGGAAATAATCTTAACCAGATCACATCATTGAACACCTATTGTACTTGAATGTGTCACATATCTATAAGAAGTTAATGATGTGCATGTTTGGATCATTATTGGGTAATCCACTAAATTGCACCGAATCATTGAGCATTTGAATTGTGCTTGGCTTCATCTTGAAGTTGTTAACTTGAACAGTTGGCCTTTGAATACTTGAAGGGATTCCATTAACTAGAGGAACAGCATATTCTCTTAGTAGTCTTGCTTCTATGCTGGGTGTATTTGGTACTTAATCTTCCATGATATTAACTTGATTTTGCTCTCTTCGAATTCTTCTTACAATTATTTTAGTTTCTAGATAAAATTCAATCAAGTCTTCACTTTTTGATCTTTGCATGTACCTTTAAAGAAAGAAAATAAAAATTGAAGTAAAAATGAGAAAATAAAATCTGAAGTAAAAACTAGAAAGATTGGTATTAATATTGGCGGAAAAGTAGATAATTATCCATGGCAATGGCGCCAAATACTTAATGCGATAATTCTATATCTTAAAATTGAGTGCGAGTATACACTATCATAATAAGTAATAAAGGGACAAAAGAGTCAGATGTTGAGCCCACATAATAATATCTTCTTTTTACCAATTACTATAATTATGTTTTTCTAGTAATTATTGAGAAAAATCAAAATCTAAGAATGAAATTAGCAATATAGAGAAAGCTTAGGATTAATATTATCCCTCAATATGCTTTTTAATAATTAATCTTCTAATATTTAAATCTTCTAGTCTTTGTTATTGTTCAAGACAATATAGTATTCACAAGCTTTTTCCAAGGTCATGCAAGTATATCTTAATTTATCAAATACCTATATTCTTATAGTATTTAATAAATTAAAATTCATTAAGAACAAGTCTTATTGATCATACATGCCAATTAGATATATTCCAATCCTAATTTAAAACTTCTATATATAACTTACGTTACTCTACAATCATGTATCAAATTACCTATGTCTAAATATAATGATGCATTTTCTGAATTTATCAAAATATTACCAATTCAATCATAATATGGGCAAGATATAATGATGTACTAAGAACAAGCAATTTGAATAACAAAGAATTAAGTTTATTAAATATTAAAAAGATATAGCAATTAAGCACACATGTTGAGTCAAGTATTAACCCTAGAAAGAAAAATTAGTTCATGGCTATAAGAGAATCATGGTAAAAATATTAAAAAAATATGATATAATCAATAGTAAACCGATATAGACATCTAATTGCCCTTGGTTGACTAACTTAAAAAAACACTTACTGCTAAAGAACGCCTTGAATTTCTCTCTATAGTTGCATCAATTATGCTCCAACTACTCTCTAAAACTTATGTTGGGTGTCTTTTGAGTGTCTTGTGTGTTCTCTAAAGGCTGAGGATGAGTGGCCTTTTATAAAGATTGATTTTAACTTGGAATCTCCAATTCTTGTCGGGTCAGGAATCGTGCAATCACTGGGGTACTATCATGCTGTCACTAGAACGGTAAAGGTATGGTGCTAGGGCACAGGCTTTTCGCTGAGGCGGTGTCCGATTTTCACTAGGGCAAAAATTTGCAACTTATCACGTATGTTTTAGAGTTTTCTATTTTGATTAAGGTTCTAGCGTTCGAGCGAAAATGTTCATACTGCTAGGGCAAAAGTTTCAAAATTGAGTTCTTTTACAATTAAGTCCCTGATTTTTACTTTTTTTGAATTTTTGCTTTACTTTTGTATCTTTTCCAGTTCAAATCCTATAAATAAATAATAATACATATAAATAGCCATTTATTCTTATAAAAGAATAAAATATTAAAATAAAACCAGAAAAAATAATTGACAATTATGCCCTTATCAAGGGGCTCATTGGTCTAAATGACTGCCCTTGGTTGTTACTAATTGGTGCTATAGTAGTTAAGCGCAAGTGCAGACAATCATATGAAGTAATATAGGATTTTAAGTCCAAGTATCGACCTCACAGGAATTATGCGATCTAATTCTTTCAATCAAGTTCTAAAATTATAACTACTTAATGTTTATTCAGAAAATAAAAAGCTAAAATTTATTTAACTAACCTTATTCTATCAATTAAATCAACCTAACATCAACAAACAAGAGATAAATTTATCAAAAGATAATAATTTAAGGTATAGACTTATCCCTTAATATCATTAGACTCAGTAATATCTTAGTTAATCATTTAATACAATTTGTTGGCTTAGATACCAATCTCATCACAAGCCTCTGTCGATGGTCAAGTGATTATATTACGTATTCTAACAATCACCTATATGTCTATGAAAATCAAATTAGAATGTAATTCATTAAGATCAAGTCTAAATTATGCCATACATGCCATCTAGGTATATATCTATTATACAAGGAACTCATAGTTATTACCCTATGATCATGCGTTAAACTATCCTCTGCTAAACACATGAATCACTTTGTCAAGTTCATCATGGTTTCTTAATCATTCATAATATTGGCCTGATATAATGAAAGAAATAAACACAAGATAAAATGAATAAATTATAATTATTAAGTTCATAAACTAAGAATCAATGAAATCCAAATACATGCTAGGTTCACATAGTCTAACCCTAGAATAACAAGTTTAGCTCACCACAAAACTAAGAGTATCAAACCAATTTATGAATAATATATAGAAAAAGAACATAATAATAAGAAAAGAGAAGAAAACCTAATCAAGAGGACGTCTTGTGTTGATTCTTGAAAAACTAATCAAGAGGACGTCTTGTGTTGATTCTTTCTCAATCTTGACTTGAAGCAAGAATCTTGATCTTGAATATTGATTTCTTAGATTTGTTCTTTGATTTTGTGTTGTGAATTATTTCTCTTAGTTTTTTCCTCTCAAAAGTCTTTGTATAGTCTTTTTTTTTTTGCTATTAAAAGTGTGCTTTTATGGGTGTGAAAACCTAGAGGTGAAAGCGTTCGAATCTAAGGTAAAATTAGGAGTAAAAAAGAGGGTTTTCTTTATTATCGTGCTGAAGCACTGCGGTTCAGCATTGCAAACTTGGAAAATTGTCTGTTGTGTTCTTTATTTGAGCACTACGGTGTTGGAATTCTAGCTCTGCAGTGCTGTACTCTTGGCCAATGGGTGCTGCAGAGATTAGGCTTGCGTTTTGGCACTCTCATATTTTGAATGCAACTTCTTCATTTTACATCTGATTTGCCTCTTGTTTGTTCTTAGTTCACGTATTAACCCTAGAAAGAAAATTAGTTAATGGTTACAAGAGAACAATGATAAAAACAATAAAAAAAATATGATATAATCAATAGCAAACTAATATAGAGTTCAAATTGCTCTTGATTGACTAGCCTAAAAACTCTTACTGCTAAAGAATGCCTTGAATTTCTCTATATAACTGCTTCAATTATGGTCTCTAGGACTTGTGTTGTGTGTCTCTTGAGTGTTTTTTGTGTTCTCGAGTGGCCTTTTATAAGGATTGATTTGAGCTTGAAAATATTAATTCTTGTCAGGTTAGGAATCACTTGATCGCTAGGGCATCAAAAGTTGATATCACTAAAGTGGTGAAGGCAATGGAGCACTGGCTTTTTGCCACCTGATTTTTGCCAAGGCAAAAATTCGCGACTATTCTAAGTCTTATTTTTTATTTTCATTTTTTGATCAAGGTCCCAACACCAGAGCAAAAGTCCATGTACCACTGGGGTGAAAATTCCAGATTCTAAGCTCCTTTGCTTTTAAGTCCTTGGTTTTTGCTCATTTTGCATCCTTGCCCCAATTTTGTATCTTCTTCAGTCCAAACCCATAATAAATAATTATACACATAAATAGTCTTTTGTTTTTATAAAATAATAAAATATCAAAATAAAAATATAAGAAAATAAACGACAAATATGCCCTTATCAAACTTAAACACTTGCTGGTCTTGAAGTAATAAAAATAAAGAAAATAAATCAAAACACATTAGGTTTGTAAGATGATTAAAAATGATTATCTTAAAGTTTTTTAAAGGGCACAAATCATAAAGTAGATAAATAACTATTAACAATTCTAATTTATCTTTATTTAGTCCCTTATTCTTCCTCTAAGATAATCATCATGTGGGTGTGTGCAAGCAGCAAGTAATAGCTAAAACTATACTTTGATTCACTTTATACTTAAGTTTGTACATGAAAGATGATGTCTAGACATTTGATTTATATAATGACACTTTCATAGGCTTGTCTTTTCTACCACTCTCTACTAATTTATAAAATCACATGTCTAGGGATCTATTTAGGACTTTACTTAACTTGTATTGTAAGGATAGGGTCAAGGTGACATAAAAAGATAAACAAATTGAAGTTTAAATTACACTATGAGCACTTAAACTTTACCTAGAAACCTCTTGATCTTTTCTTCTTTATAATATCTCCTCCCACAAATTTATTATATTTCCCATCTTTCTTTTCAACTACTTTTTCAAAGAATTTCTTATTTTTCTTAAGCTGTGGATATCTTTCTTTTTTTAATACTCCTAAACTTAGATTAACAAATACCACTAAAACCTATTTTCTTGTAATACCCTTTACAACCACAACCTTTTTTCTTTCAAAAGTATTTTTAAGCAAACTTAAAGTTTACGGTGTGATGGATAAATTTTTGGTCAAACAAACTTTAAGTCTTGGGCTTGTAATGTGGTTAAATAGAAAAAATAGGTAATTAGGCTAAAAGAAGAGGGTACTAGGGATAAATATGTAATTCAGGTAGGATAGAAATGCTCAATCGGTTTAAACACAACCTAATGTAATTTCCTATTCATGTGTTTCCTAGGATTTTGCATCAAGTAGTAATTAAAGATAAGTTCTAAAGTATCAGTCTTCGAGACTTGGGTGTACTCCCTAAAGCATAAGTATATCTAAGTAATAGTTATAACTATTCATGCTTATAAAGTGCTTCAAAGAATGATGATTATAAATAAGGTCAAACTTGTTTCTAAACTTAGAGAACAAAAATTGTCTCAAGTATCTATCATTTCCTAGGAATTTGTGAAAAAAAAATTTAGCCATGTATTCTATTTCTTACCATTAGACTAATGATCATCTTAACAACTTTAAAAAAAAATGACTAAAAAAAAATTTACCCACAAGACAACCAATCAGATTATGCAACAAAATAAACACAAGATTCCCACCCCAAACTTAAATTAGATATTGTCTCCAATGTCAAAAAATAAAGAATTGAGAGTAAGAGACTTCCTCAGTGATTAAAGTGTAAGCAATGCAGCGTTGTGTCTAATGATGAGATTGTGGTATTCCTTGCCTCCTAATGCTTGCAATTGCTTGTGCTGCTTCTCTTAAATGCTTGACTTGTTATTTTATTCTTATAAAGAAAAAAAAAATAAAGTAACTAAAACTTGAAACTAAATAAATATAAAATTAAAATTTACTTGGGTTGCCTCCCAAGAAGCACTGAATTTAGTAGCGATGGCTTGACGGGATTTTCTATTCTCTTATAGTAGATTAAAGGTGCTGGTGGAAGCATCTTTGCATGTGATCTTGTTGTCTTTTTTCTCTTTTAGCTTTTATATTTTTGCTATTAAACCTTGAATAGTATCTTTCACTTTATTTTCCTCGCGCTTCTCTAGAAAGATTTTAATCTTAGACCCAAGAAGTGGTTTTTTCTTTTCTTTTTCTTTGCTTACTTTATCGAGGTGCTGCTTTTCTTTTATGCCTTTATGCCTTCCTTTGGATGTGAGGATTTAATGTCTCCATATCTTTGAGCTTCTTGGCATTTGAGTTTACTATATTAATGCTGAAATAGTCTTCACTTACAGTTGGCAACCAAATCTCCTTAAAGACTTTAAAAGTAATGGTGTCATCTTATACCCTTATGGTTAACTCAATTTTTTATACATCAATAATTTTTTATCCGATGGCTAGAAAGGGTCTTCCAAGGATGATGAAAATCTTCTTGTCTTCTTCCATGTCTAATACTATAAAATCAACAGGTAAAATGAATTTATCTACCTTTACTAACACATTTTTAATAACTCATTTAGGATAAGTGAGGGATCAATCTGCTATTTAGAGTATGATGTTGGTTGGTGTAGCTTCTCTTAATCCTAATTTGTTATATATGGATAGTTTCATGAGGTTAATGCTGGCTCCTAGATCACAAAGTACTTTTGCAAAGTTGTGGTTTCTAATTGAGCATGGTATGGTAAACCTCCCAAGTTCTTCGACTTTAGGAGATAGCTTCTTCTGCAGGATGGCCTTACATTTTTCCATTAGTGCCATAGTCTCGAAGTCATTTAATCTTCTCTTCCTTGATAGAATATCCTTTATGAATTTCACATAGCTCAGTATTTACTCAAGTGTATTTACAAAATTAAGATTAATATGTAATTTCTTAAAAATTTTAAGGAATTAAAAAAATTACTTATCTAATTTTTGCTATTATAGCCTTTGTGGGAATGGTGGAGGTGTAGTAAATAAATGTGTAGGCTGATTCTACAGATTGCATTGGTATTTTCTATTGAGTTTTAAGTTTTCTCCTTTTCTGAAGGTTGCTGCACTAGAATATCAGTTTCTGTACTTTTTTGTGGTTTTGCACTTTTTCTGCATTTGTTAGCTACTATAACCTCTGATGAAAGGTATAGATGATTTATATGGTTGCAAGTCATCTTGTTGTACTACATTTTCCTTTTTCTTCATCTCTAACAATGATGGTGCAGATATGTTGTCTTGTAAGACATTACCACTTCTTAAGGTGACGGTTTGTCATTGATTTACATTTTCTTTTAGATTGGCTTTAATGTTACTTGGTAGAGTTCCCTGAGGTCGTTTGTTCATTGATGCACCAATTTCTCCTACTTGATTCTCCAAGGCTTTAAATAATGTAGCTTGACTTAGAAAGAGTGCGTCAGTTCTTTTCATGTATTGTAAGAACATTTATTCTAGGTTTTGCTTCTTCTCTTGCTGAGCTTACGGTTGTGTTGGCCTAGACAAATTTGAAGAGTTTGATGATTCCAAACAATATAGAAAAACACATTCATGGACTAAAGCGTAAAATTTTAAAAGTTATAGAAAATAGACCAAAATGCAAAATTTTAAAACTTTTGTCATTGTAGTGCACTGTAACATAGTCTTGTAGTAATGACACTGTTCCATAATGGTTTAAATCACTGTGCAATGGCTAGTTATTCTGTTAACAGTTATAACGGTCAAAGCACTATAGCTGAACTATATCAACGGGCAGGAAACTGTAGCAACGGTGAAAAATGGCTAGTTTCTCCATTTCTATAAATACAAGCCTCATTCAAGCTTAACAACAACAAGTGAATCATTCTATAATCTTAATATCATTTGAGAAGAAAAGAAATATCCATATTTGTGTTAAAATTATTGTATCTACTCTTTAAGAGAGTTTAAATTATAATGATTTAATTGAGCCCAATTTTTTTTTGTAAGGATCTAGTTGGTACTCAGTAAAGAAAACATAATGTGAGGGTTTGATTAATACCTGAGAAACTAATTAGGGTTTAATTAGTACTTGAAAAATTAATTACGATTTGATTAGTACCTGGGAAAGCCAATTTGTAAAGGTTTGATTAACACTTGGGAAGTTAATCAGAGGGTCTTGGAAGATAAATCAAATTAATGGAATCCTCGAGCACGGTTAACCGCGAGGCGTGGATGTAAGCCAAGATAAGGGCCGAACCACGTAAACATCCGATGTTAGCTTTCTCTTTCCCTACTCTCTTATTTACTGTATTTACTTGTGCTTTAATTTATTTATATTATTAGTAAGTACATAAATTATTTTATTATTTTTTAAATACCCAATTCATATCCCCTATTGTGTTGCCTACCTTATCTATTTAAAGTTTTAGGTTGGAAGCTAGAAAGAGCTTTAGAATGTTGCCATTGATTATTGTTGTTTTATGAAAAGTTAGGGTGATTCCTCCATCTAGGGTTATAGAAGTTTGAGTTGGGATTGTTGCGGTTGAAGTTCCCAACATATTGTGTTGTCTCTATGCATTGCCTATTAGCGTGGTTGTCTCAATAGAAATCGCAAGTAATTGGTTGAATTTTAACAACATTAACTCCCAATTTGCTTAATTATTTTGTTAAAAGGTTGACTTAGGCAGATAATATGGTCAAAATGTCTACTTCATGTAGTCCAATGATCTTTCTTGTAGTTGCTTTTTCAATAGGCCATTGGTAGGCATTAAACGCCATCTCATCTAGTAGATCATAAGCGTTATCGGTGGATTTGTTTACGAGTGCTCCTTCAGCTGTCGCATCTACTATTGTTCTAAATTGACTGGCTAATCCATTGTAGAATATTGGTATATGTTTTCACTTCATGACTCCATGGTGAGGGCATTTTCTTTGCATATTCTTATATCTTCCCCATGCCTCATAGAGAGATTCTCTGTCTAATTATAAAAAGGATGTGATGTCAATCATCATCTTGGTAGTTTTGGTAAATAGAAAGAATTTGGCGATGAGTGTTTGAGCAAGATCATCCCATATAGCTATGGATACAAATGGAAGTGATAGTAGTTAGCTTTTTGCCTCGTCTCTCAAGAAAAAGGGAAACAATCTTAGTCGAATCGTATCATCAAACACCCTATTGTACTTGAATGTATCATATATCCCTAAGAAGTTGATGATGTGAATGTTTAGATCATAATTGGTTGCTCTACTAAATTGCATCAAATTCTTGAGCATTTAAATTATGCTTGGCATGATCTCGAAGTTATTGGCTTGAATAGTTGGTCTTTGAATACTTGAATGAATTTCATTAACCAAGGGAACAACATATTCCCTTATCTATCTTGGTTCTATATTAGGTGTGTTTGGTACTTGATCTTCCATGGTGGCGACTTGTTGCTTTATTTGAATTCTTCTTAGAGTTCTTTCAATTTTTAGATCAAAAGCAATCAAGCTTTTACTTTTTGATCTTCGCATATACTTCAAAGAAGTTTAAAAAAAAAGATTTAAAACAAGAAAATGAAATTTGAAGTAAAAATTAAAAAGATTGGTATTAATATTGACAAAAAGTAGATAATTATCCCCGGCAACGGCGCAAAAAACTACAAGTAATATTTTTATATTTTAAAATTGAGTTCTAGTATAAACTATCGTAGCAAGTAATAAAGAGACAAAAGAGTTGGATGTTGAACCAACAGGGATAATATCTACTTTTTACCCATTATTAAAATTGTCTTTCTAGTAATTATTGAGAAAAATCAAAATTTAGGAACGAATAAAAAAATATAAAGCAATAACACAACATCAAGAGATATAAAAATAACAATACAGAGAAAACCTAAGATTAATACTATCCATTAATATGCTTACTAATGATTAATCTTCTAATATTTAAATCTCTTACTTCTTGTTATTGATCAAGACACTAATGTATTCACAAACCTGTCTAAAAGTCATGCAAATATATCTTAATTTACCAAATATCTATATTCTTATGGTATTTAATAAATTAAGATTCATTAAGAACAAGTCTTATTAATTATACATGCCAATTAAGTGTATTTCTATCATAATTTAAAAATTGCATATGCAACATTGAATGCTATTTTACAATCATTCATTAAATTATCTATGTCTAAATACAATGTCGCATCTTCTGAGTTTATCAAAGTATTTCAAAACAATCACAATATAATGAAGCATTAAGAACAAATAATTTGAATAACAAATAACTAAGTTTATTAAATTTTAGAAAGATATAAAAATTAAGCACACATATTGAGGTCAAGTATTAACCCTAGAAAGAAAATTAGTTCATGACTACAAGAGAATGGCGAAAAAAATAATAAGAAAACATGATACAATCAATAGCAAATCGATATAGACGTCAAATTGCTCTTGATTGAATAGCTTAGAAACTCTTGTTACCAAAGGATGCCTTGAATTTCTCTCTATAGTTGTTTCAATTATGCTCTAATTACTCTCTAAGACTTGTGTTGTATGTCTCGTAAGTGTCTTGTATGTTCTTGAGTGGCCTTTTATAGGGATTGATTTGAGCTTAAAAAACTTAATGCTTGTCGAATCAGAAATTGCGTGATTGTTGAGACGTTAAGTTCAAAAGTTGATATCGCTGGAGCGATGAAGATGGCATTGGCCTTTCGCTAGAGTGGTAGGTAATTTTTGTTTAGGTGAAAATTTGTGACTATTCTAGGTCTTATTTTTATTTTCTTATTTTAATCAAGGTCGCGGCACTGGAGCGAAAATCTATGTACCGCTGGGGCGAAAATTTCAGATTCTGAGCTTCTTTACTTTTTAGTCCTTGGTTTTTACTCATTTTGCATCCTAACTCTAATTTTGTATCTTTTTCAGTCTAAACTCTATATATAAATAATTATACACAAAAATAGCATTTTATTCTCATAAAATAATAAAATATTAAAATAAAAACATAAAAAAAATAAACAACAAATATGCCCTTATCATCGCCTCTGCAAGATTACACTTTTACATCAATTCTTATCCTATTATCTAGTAGTCTTTAAAGTAGGGCTGACTTGGCAAGTTTTGATAATCTAGTAGTGATGAGGAGAGTAAAAGTAGATGCCATGTGAGCCTAGTTGATGTGTGCTCTCACTGCGGAGCTCAATGTTTACGTGGACCTTGCCTGTCATGGGCCTTCTCTAAGGCCTTGCAATACTGTGAACCCTTGGACGAGTCCCCATGAACATATTAATAGCTCCAGTGTAAGCTACATTTAAGTTTTCCCCTTGCCTCAGCCCATTGGCACTGCCTTCCCTCATGCTAAACAATCCCTCTAGTATGTGGGTTAAGTGGTTGTGAAGTGGGCTTAGAAAGGCCCACTTGTCCCACAAATACCCCAACAATAATAACAATAATAATAAGATGATATTGTTTAGATTAATGACATTTATATGTAAAAATTTTGTTTTTAAAATTGTAGAAAAACTTTATGATACAATAACAAAATGTCATAACAGTATAAAAAATTATGATACAACAGTAAAATCTCAAGAACCTTGATCAAGAAAGACTTTTTTTTAGTAGTGAATTAATATTCCATACTCAATACTTATGACATAATTATGAATATGTGCTTAAAATTATATATAAATGTTAAATTTTATGAATAAAATAATATTACTATATATTTTTAGGCACTAATAATATAATATTTTTAACAATAACGATTAGTTACAAGACTTGGAATCAAGTCAAGATGGGACTCGATTCTCTCATAATCTCATCATGTATTTAATCTGACATGGAGTTAATGATTGATAAAAGATAAAATAATTATAAAATAAATATTCACTCTATATAATTAATATAAAACATGTATCAACAAAATTTTAAATGTTAGATAAGATTAGATTATAGGGAATCCTAATTTTTTTAAGATGACAATAGAAGTAGTGTTTTTTTTTATGTGTACTATTTTCAAAAAAGATAAAAAATAATTTTTTTTTCAAATATATGTATATATATATATATATAATATTGGTATAATGAGCAATGTGATTCATCGTTTAATAAACATGAGATAAGATTCTATAGTATATTTATGAATTATGCTAAAGTGAATTAATTAAATAATATTATGTAGAAGTGTTATTCATTATATGATAAACTACGTAGTCTGTTAGATCATTTCTCTACATATTGTATATATATATATATATTAGCTCTTAAATTCTATTAAAAAAAAATCTTTTCAAGCACATTCAAAATAGTTCAATCACTATTATCTTCCTTAGCAGGAGATTTAAATAATTTTTAAAAATAACCAAAAATAATAATAATCATTAGCTTCCTTTTCTAAAGAAGCATATTAGGAAAATAAGTTAGCAGAAAATTTGGATATGAATAATAAAAATCACATTAACCTTTTGTCATATTTGGTACTTTTCGTACAACAAAATCTCAGTGTCCATGATTTTCGCTGACACTTTATTATGTTTTTAATTGTTGCAATGCTGTAATATTTCATAGGTTCTTATCCTTAAAAATAGAAAGAAAAAAAAAAACAAATTATAAAAGAAAAAAACTAGCCACAATGAACTTAGACCCAAAAAAAAAGAAGAAAAGCTAGAAAATCAGATTCATGTTCTCTCCATTACCTAAGTTTGGTGTTCATTTGTTGTCCTTATATTGAATTAACCACTGGAAGGTACAAGTGCTCAGTTCTTGAATAACAGTTATACAAAAGATTGCCGCATTAATTTACATGCTGGAGTAGTCTTATTGGTCTCAGGGGCCAATAATGGATTTTGTCGTGGGACATGGTGGTCATTCAGGTGACGACCAAGAAGCTTCTAATTCTCGCAAAGGAAAAAAAACTTACCATCGCCACACTGCTCAACAGATACAGAGTCTTGAAGCGTAAGATTTATAGTCCTCGAAGTTTTCTTCTTTTTAGACGTTATCAAGCTTTTTCTTCGTTTTGTTTTAATTGGCTAAACATGCACAGTCCAATCCTTCTCTGAATGACACTTTTTCAACTATTATGATCCTCTATTTGTTACGAAACTTTGCCATCCCAATGCAATAGGGTTCATTTTTTTTTTTTTGTGGTTATTGAATCTCTGATGCGTAATGGATTTTCTCTAATGCTCTACGGTTGGGGAGAAATTTATGTCATTTTCATTTTTGGTATAAGCTTCGTAAGATTATTCTTTGATTGGTTTCTTACCCCATCAGTTTTCTTCTAATAAAGATCGTTGTTCTTTCTGTGAACCCTCGCTTGAAGTGTTATTGATAAAATATTTTCCGAATTTGTGCTTTTTTTTTTCAATAGTTTGAAGTTTAATGTTCTTATTTGTTCAATCTATATTGGTCATTAAATGTGTTATATTAGTTTTTATATAGTTTATGGTGTTTAATTATGTTATGTTATATTTGTTGCAATTGGTTTCTTTTTCAAGTCTCCAAATTAATTAACTTCTCCATGAGAGTTGTTTAAATGGGTTTGTCTTGCTGTAATTAAGATTTTTCAAGGAATGCCCCCATCCGGATGAAAATCAACGACGGCAATTGAGCAGGGAATTGCGTCTGGATATTAAACAGATCAAATTTTGGTTTCAAAACAAACGGACTCAAACGAAGGTGGTTTGGTTACATAGTAAAAAGACAATAATGTTTCTTTCGTACATATTATGCATCAATAGTTATGTGATTCATTCTTGTTTAGTAATTTTTCCGCAGGCTCAGAATGAACGAGCTGATAACTCAGTTCTTCGGGCAGAAAATGAAAGGGTCCAGTGTGAAAACCTGGCAATTAGAGAGGCACTGAAGAACGTGATTTGCCCATCATGCGGAGGCCCGCCCTTTGGAGAAGAAGAACGTCAACTTAGTCTACAGAAACTACAATTGGAAAACGCGCAGTTAAAAGAAGAGGCTAGTTTTGACTTGCATTGACTGCTCGTGAAACTTTTTTTTTTTGACTAATTAATTAAATATACGCAGTTGGGGTTTTGCATGTGATATTTTTTTTTTTTTTGTTTTGAAAAGTAGAGCATATATCTATACATATATGTTACAGTTAATTACTAATTAATACGCGGTAAGATTTTCCTTGAACAGCATGAGAAAGTATCCAACCTTCTGGCCAAATACATAGGCAAACCCATCGCTCAAATTAATCCGTTGATGCCTGTTCCTGGATCAGCACAGCCATCAGTTTTCCCTATTCATCAAGAGATTGATCTTGATCTTAATCCAGTTCCAGGGCTTTCAGACAATATCACTTTGCCTTTCCAATTCCAATTCAAGGGAATCACAGATGTAGAAAAAGCGCTCATGTTAGAGACTGCAAGCAGTGCGATGGATGAATTGATTAGGCTTATGCGAATCAACGAGCCTTTGTGGATCAAGTCTCCATCTGAATCTGATGGAAGATATATCATTCATCGTGACAGCTATGAAAAGATTTTCCTTAGGTCTAGTCACTTTAAAAGTTCCAGCGCTCGCGTGGAGTCATCAAAATATTCAGGAATGGTGACTATGAATGCGATGCAATTGGTTGACATGTTCTTAGATTCGGTTAGCATGCTCATAACTATTTTCTTCTTTCTGAAAAGCTATTAATGCAAAGGTTATAATTAATTTAAGAATCACAGGATAAATGGGTGGATCTTTTTCCAACAATTGTTTCCAAAGCAAGGACTATCCAAGTTCTGGAACCTGGGATGATCGGGAATAGAAATGGTTGCTTGCAGCTGGTATAAATTGATCACTGGATCCTTACGTCACGTTTAGTTATTTATTGATTTATTATATCTAACCTTCAATCTTTGGGGACTTAAAACATTTCACAATAATGAATATAGATGCAAGAACATATGCATATTCTTTCTCCTCTGGTGCCACCTCGCGGATACTACATACTTCGACACTGCCAGCAAATTGAGCAAGGCCTGTGGGTTATAGCGGATGTATCATATGACTGGCCAATAGAGAACACTTTATCTTCTCGCTGTTGGAGGCTTCCTTCTGGTTGCATGATTCAAGACATGCATAATGGGTGTTCCAATGTGAGTAACTCAGCATCATTCTTTTTTTTTTTTTTAATTTTTAACTATTATTTATGAATTTATCCTCTCTTCTAAGCTCTCTCGAGTTTTTAATTACTTTTACAATCTTATTTAACAACCGCTGCATACAAATCTTTGTTGTGATTGGTGGAATTCTGATTAAGAGAGAATCATATAGTCTACTCATTATGTTCACAAGTGCATAATCTATCTTGGTGGTCTTACCTTGTTCCAGCTTAGTTTCAACTTGAACTTACTTAGTTATCAGTAATTAATATCAGAAGTCAGAAACTTTGTTTGGAATGCGTTGAATTATAACAAATAGTGGAACACTATAAAGTAGCTCTTCTAAATATATATATATATATATTGGTTTAAATTTATTTGAGGTCTGAATTGGTTATAAGTGTTAATTTGTTTGTTTTTATAAATAGAAATAGCCAAAAAAAAAAAAACAAAATTGTGAACCCAACTCCTTGTTTTTTCTTTTCTTGTCTACCTTGAAAGACCAAATGACATCTAATATATATAAAATTGGATGGTTAATATTTCATTTTATTCTATTTTTTTTCAGTTAACTAACATTAATGACTTTGGTCCTTTTCTAATCTCATTGTTGCTAATCTTGTAAAAATCTAGAAATAATTAGAATATTAAAATTATTAATAAGAATTGCAAAATGATTTTTAAAAAAGGTAAACCTATGAATAATTAGATAAAAAGTTGGGTTTTATGGGATAGAAATAAATGAACTATATGGGACACTTTTTTAGAATTAAAGTTTAAATAGCTTATTAAGACATAAACTTGAGATAAAAGTGATTAAATTTTACTTTTTTTTAAATGCTGACACAAAATTCTAGTCACTATTGAACAATTTGATGGGAATTATATTAATACGAAGAACTTGTATAGAAGGTTACAAGATCTTCTCAAGATTACAGAGAAGATACTTTAATCTTTCTCTATTATTAATTCTCAGTGTTTTTCTTACAAAATCAGCTAAAAATAGGCTTGAATTCACCAACTTATAAGACTTGGAAGATTCAACTAACCTCTTAACAAACTTTCCAGCGTGGTAAGATTGCTAGTGAATCATGTGCCAAGTGCGTGCTTTCACTTATCAGTTATTTAACTAATTTTTTATCTAGTTTTGGAGCAAAAAGATACTATAAATCTCCACTCTGGCTCCAAAATCCTCCAATTAGTTGTGCATTTGATCATTTAGCAGGCTTACATGCTTGAAACACCATGTCTAAGCAAAGCTTTGCAAGCATGTGCACTGGGTTTCTTTATCTTGTAGATTGTCTTCATCTGATTCTCCTAGTAGCTATCTCATCTTATTGGAAGTGCAATTTTACATCTACGTGTTTATTCTTCTCATAATACATCTGATCTCTACTTAAATGCATAGCATTTTGACTATCAGAAAATACAACCACTCTCTCCTATTTTATGCCTAATTTAATTACCAATCCTTTCATCTATATAGCATCCTTAATAGCTTTGGAAGTTGCAAAGTATTCAATCTCTATAGTTGATAATGCCATAACATACTACAAAAATGCTTTCAAGCTGAGCAAACAATTGTTCAAAGTGAACAGATTACTAGATAATAAACTCCTATATAAGATTCCATGCAAAATTTAAATCAACAAAGCCTGCAATCTCCTTTGTCTCCATATTTTGGTACCTATACAACAAACCAACACCTAATTAAGATACCTTATAATTCATTTTACAACTTGTTAGTGTCATGGGCCTAGATTGGACAACCTATTAACAACATTTACTGCTTGTAAGATGTCAAGCCTAGGAAAAACCATAGCATACATAAGAGACCTACTAAACTAGCATATAGTATTTTGCTTATGTGCAACTTCTTTTTAACAGCAACAAGTGCATCAGCCTTTGAGAGTTTAATGTGAATTGGTAAGGGAGTTTAATAAATTTGGACCTATTTACTCTGAATTTCATAATTAACTTCTTTATATGGTTTTCTAGAGACAAACAATTTTCTAACAATTCTATATCTTTTGATCTCTATGCTAAGTAGTCTTAACAGTACCAACATCTTTCATCTTAAATTCTTTCATTTAATTAACTAACGTTTTTAACTTCTTAATCTCTCTCTTATCTTGACAAGCCACTAGCATATCATCCACCTATAAAAGCAAATAGATTGCTACACCTTGATCCAACGTATTATACAAGCTTCAATGAAATGCATTCTCTAGCACGAATTCATCAAATATCATGTACCATTGCTTTATAATTTTTTTAAGCCTATAAAAGGACTTCTTTAGCAAGTAAACATAATTTTCTTTACCAAGACCTTAGAGCCCTTCAAGTTACAATATGAAGGTCCTCACTAAGCTTACTATATATATATATATATATATAAAAGATGTTTTAACATTCAATTTGATCAAATTCCAAGTTCATTTTTATTGTTAAGGTCAAAAGTATTCTTATTAAGTTGTGTCATAGTACAAGAGAGAAAGTTTCTCTATAATACCTACCATCTTCTTAAGTGAATCCCTTTGTAACTAATCTAGCCTTTAAAACCTCCTTTATTATGAAAATATATTTATAACTAACAATTCTCATTTCTTAGGCTTTTGCACCAATAAGAAAATGTAGTTCTTATTAAGAGAATGGATTTCTTCTTTCATTGCCCATTGCTATTGCTTTCTTGCTTACTGTTTATAGCATCATGATAACTCTTTGTTTTATCCTTATTTAAATCCTCAGCAACAAGGAAAAAGCAATGAAATCTTCATAACCTTACCTTTTTGGTGCTTTAATGCCTTAATATGCCTTTTCCTTCTTTCTTTGATAAGACAATAACTAGATTATTCATCTAATCTTGATGTAATATCTTTTTTCAATTTCAATATTTCATTTTATACTTCATCACACTCAACCTAAATCTAAAATTTATAAGTAACATGAGGTTCGTTTTCAACACTAAACTTTGTCTCTCAAGACTTGACTAAGATAACTTAATTGAGGGTTATCTCTTCTAATGATGCCCCATGATAGATTTAGATTAATGCACCATCCTTATTACCCTTAATGTCACTAGGTTAACCAATTAAGATCCCTTTTATGTGCAAAGTGGGACAACTAAAGATCCTTAGGATTTCATAATTTGCAATAATAGCAAACCACTTCTCTTTTAAAGTTTAAGCTATTTATGGGCTTTTGTGTAGTTGATACTATTCCCTAAAATTCTTTGAAAATTTAGCATAAAACAACATGCACCTCATAGGATTATGTTCATCCTCTCTACAACACAATTTTGTTGTGGTGTCATTCTCAATGCCCTATGCCCTGTAATGAGAATAAAACAACATGCACCTCATAGGATTATGTTCATCCTCTCTACAACACCATTTTGTCGTGATGCCTTTTCCTTCTTTCTTTGATAAGACAATAACTAGATTATTCATCTAATCCTGCTGTAATATCTTTTTTCAATTTCAATATTTCATTTTATACTTCATCACGCTCAACCTAAATCTAAAATTTATAAGTAACATGAGGTTCGTTTTCAACACTAAACTTTGTCTCTCAAGACTTGACTAAGATAACTTAATTGAGGGTTATCTCTTCTAATGATGCCCCATGATAGATTTAGATTAATACACCATCCTTATTACCCTTAATGTCACTAGGTTAACCAATTAAGATCCCTTTTATGTGCAAAGTGGGACAACTAAAGATCCTTAGGATTTCATAATTTGCAATAATAGCAAACCACTTCTCTTTTAAAGTTTAAGCTATTTATGGGCTTTTGTGTAGTTGATACTATTCCCTAAAATTCTTTGAAAATTTAGCATAAAACAACATGCACCTCATAGGATTATGTTCATCCTCTCTACAACACCATTTTGTCGTGGTGTCATTCTCAATGCCCTATGCCCTGTAATGTCATTCCTAGCATAAAAATAAACAAATTCTTGTTACAAAACTCAATGGATTATCAATCCTCAATCTTTTTTACCTTTTTCCTTATTTAACTCTTTACAAGAGTTTTCCAAGCTTTAAACTTCCTAAAGATGCGGTTGTTACTTTTCATCACATAAACCCTAACTTATTTAGAAAAATCATCAACCATTGAGTTGAAGTACGTGGCTCTTTTAAGTGATGGAACTTGAGATGGTCTCCATATATTAGAATGAATAGAATTCAAAGGTGATTTTATCCTTTGGATTACAAAATTAAATTTCACTCTTCTATAATTTCCAAGCACATATTACTGACAAAAATCAAATGCATCTGTCTTAACTTTATTAAGAACTTCTTGTTTTTCTAACTTCTTTAAACCTTATTCACTCATATTCCTCAACCTTAGATGCCATAATCTAATTCTCCAATTACAAGAGTAATTTTTACAGTTGGTGAACCAGTAATAGTATTACAATAAAGTACATATAGACCATTTTCCTCTATCCCTTCATTACAAACATACATGAATCTGACTTAACAATAGTCTTTAATATACCTGAATTTGACTTAAATCAACAGTCAGACTAATTAAGCATCTATAAAGACATAAGATGCCTTTTAAAGTCAAGAACATAGAGTATGCTTCACATGCTACAATTCTCTAAATATTCTATCATACACTTTCAACTTCACGCTACCTATTTCTTTATATATAAGATATTGTTCTCTATCAAAACTTTACCATCATATATGTGAAAAACATGTATTTCTTTTGGATACATATGAAATGAACATCCTAAGTCTAAAATCCAGTCAACTTCAAATCTTTTACCAGTGACGATCAGTCATAACCACAATTTGAAGATTAAAATCTCATTTCTCCTTGGGCTTGCTTTTTGTTTTAGGGTAATCTTTCTTGAATCCTCCTTATGGCACTAAAAACAACTCTACTTCTTTGGCTTTAACTTGGATCTATTTGTGTTCCTTTCTCTTTTATTCTTTCACACTTGTTAGCCCTTTAAAAACACTTGCATCTTTAATCTTATTTATCTTTTTCAAGTCTTTTAAGTTTAATGTTGATTTCACATATTTCATTGCCAAATTTTCTCTTCTATAGAGTATAGTATTCACAAAATACTCATAAGCATTTGTTAAAGAACTTCAGAGAAGGATTGCTTTATCCTCATCTCTAATTTCACATCAATATTCTCATAATCAAGAATGTTTAAGAGGAGGTGATTTAGATTTCTATACTTTAAAGCAACTTATTAATCTACAACTAAAATTATAACCAAATACAAAAAATAAATAATCACAATATACAAAAAGCAAGTATAGAAATGCACAAATTAAAGAGTATATGAATAGAGAATGTTAACACATGATGTTTATGTGTTTCAACCCTTAATTCGACTTACATCTATACCTTGCAAAATACCGTGCTTAAGGATTTACTAACTCAGCTTATTTCCTAAGACTGTTTGATTAACTTTTCAGGTGTTTATCAAACTATTACAACCATTGGTTTATGAGTCCTAATTAAACCCTAAGAAGGATTCAAGTAAAATGACAAAAAAAAAAACTCTCTTAAGGAGTAGATATAATAATTTTAATACAAAATTAACTATTTATAGTCTTCATAAATTATATAATGCTTATAGAATGCTTCTCTTGTATCTTGAACTTGAATGAGGCTTATATATATATATAAAGGAATAAAGAAACTACCCTTATACAACTTTTCACTTTAAAACCGGTCAATTGCTTTGCCTAAATTGGCTAACTGCTTTGAGGAGGTTAGCTAATAATAACTCAAATCACTTAGGATTCCAATGGTTAAACCACTAAATTTCTTAACAGCTAAACTGCATTGCACTTTCAAGTTATGCATGCTTAAATGATTTGACTATAATTTATCTTAGAAAACTCTTAATTGAATTCCATGAAACTTTGAAAAGATGACATAATTATATCTCCATTGGCATCAAGCATGTACACAAATTAGATCTCAACAGTTCTAGTATAATTCCCAAAATTGCTTTTTGTTTTCTTAAAATTTGTTCTATGAGTGGTCTTGTTTTATTATTTAAAAATTTTAAAACTTTTTCCTTTGGTCTAGAATTATTATTTTTCTTTACAACGTGGAATCTTTAAAATCTTAGGCCTTTACCTGAAAGATTGATCAAGATGATTCTTGATTGAAGTCATCACTTCTTTCATTGCAAAAGTGTGTATCCTTTTTTTCATATATAACATATTTGCAAAGAGACATTTTCAGATGCAAAGAGACATTTTCAGATGCAAAGTTTCCAACTCCTACTAAAATCTATAGACATAAGATTCATCTATAAGTTCCCTTAAAATCTCATCACTCAAGCTAAGAACTATAGACTACGTGCTTTCTTATCAATTCTAGACTGATTTTCCTTAGCCAAGGAGGTTTCTAGTTTCTTCCCATCACTAGCTTCTTTGACAAGTTCTTGTTGAATCAAGACACTTACGCACTAATTAGAGAGATGACATCATGGAATTGCAGATATTGAAATTATATATTTTCTCCATTAAACTTCTAAATATCATTTTTCACACTCAACAGTTTTGCGACCCTAGACTCTAATACCAATTTGTAATGACAAAATGATCCATTCAAGCACACAAATGACTCGAAGAATAATCAAAACTGAGAAATCCAAAGCAACAATAATGAATGCATGGCAAATTATGTGGTTTTGGCAAGCCTTACATCCACGAATCAAATAAACAACAACAAAGGATATTTTTTGAACGAAAGGTTACAACAAATTCTAAAAACTATTGACAAGAGACTCTAATCTTTCTCTCTCACTAACTCTCAGTGCTAGTTGCAAAAGAGTCTAGAAAAAGGCTCAAGTTATAAGACTTGAAAACTCCAGTTAACTAACCTCTCAACAAACTTTGCCAGCGTCGCAAATAAGACTGTTAAAGAATCATGTGCCAAGTTCGTTCTTTCACTTAACAGTTACATCATTGATTTTCTATCAAGTTTTGGAGCCAAAAGTCACTACAGAAACTTTATTTCCATGATACCCCAAAAGCTCAATTTTCCTTCTTAAGGGCCTTAAGAAACTATTTACCTCCCTCAACCCCAAGAACAACATGTGCCTTCCGAGAGACCTAGAACATTAACAATCTCTCGTGGACCTTAGAAGCAACATGTTCGTTCTTAGAGACCCACGACACTTTTCACACGCTTGGAACTCTAGGACCACCATGTGCTCTCGTAGGGAACCTCAAATGCTACTAACTCTCTAAAACAGACCCTAGGAGCAACATTTGCCTTAAGGGCACCATTAACCTTTTACAACTCGAAAAGCACCGCTGACCTTTTTAGGACCCTAGGTCACCGTTCACTTAATTTGCTTTCCTTGGTTCCTTACACGCTCATCTCCGAGTATATCTTAAATTTACCGGTCTCTTTCCTTTATCGATGTGGTAAGGTACCTAGTATACCAGAAAATTTTAAAAACTTACACCATTGTTTTCTCCCCTATTCTGTTAAAATATGGGATAGTCCTACAACTTTTCCCCATTTTATTCTTTTATATTTTATCTTCTAGTACAATATTCATGAAGATGAAACTGTCTTTAGTAAGCTGTATGTTGAAAAGAATAAGTTACTACCCCATGAATTTTTCTTTTTTCAAAAAAAAAGAATTTGTTCATGTAAATAAAAAAGAAAAGTTTTTCTTTAATTATCTAACTCTTTAAAGTTGTCACCTCGAAATCATTCACATTTACATGCGCTGATAATATCATATCCATAATCATGATCTTGTCAATCACAAGTACAAATTGAATGACGGTAATAAGTTCAGTTTTGAATTATCAAAACTATTTGAATTTTTCTATAATTGAGTCATCAGCGATGTGAAATTTTTTTTGGAAACATCTTGGATAAGAATGTTCAATATACCATGCACTTGTCACAGCATTACATGCTTCATCCGATGCATTTTGTGCATTACAATTTAATTTTACAGGAAAAAAAGAAATATTACACTATTAATATATAGACATTTCCATGTATATATATTGGTTGAATGAATTGCATTTTAAATATTGGACTAACTTGTGATCTTACATATCAATATAACAACATCGCAGGTTACTTGGGTAGAACATGTAGAAGTTGATGATAAAAGCCAAACTCATCGGCTTTATAGGGATCTCATATGTGGTAATTCTGCATATGGAGCAGAAAGGTGGATTGTCACTCTTCAGAGAATGTGCGAGAGATTAGCTTTCTCCATGGCCGAAAACTCACCTAGTGATGAGATTGGAGGAGGAGGTATATATCCTTAATCATCATTTCGATCTCTGTCACAAACAAACACACAAATACATACACATATAAATATAATTAATAATTGTTGTGAGTCAGTAATAAACTTGCCTGAAGGTAGGAAGAGCATAATGAAGCTTGCGCATAGGATGGTCAAGAATTTTTGTGCAATCTTGAGCATGTCAGGCAAATTAGATTTCCCTCAGTTGTCCGAAATAAACAATAGTGGGGTTCGAGTCTCCGTACGCAAAAACATAGAACCAGGGCAGCCCATTGGAATGATAATCAGCGCTGCTACATCTCTTTGGCTTCCGCTACCATCTCAGACTATCTTTAATTTTTTCAAAGATGAGAAAATGCGATTGCAGGTAACAAACAAACATAAATTACAGCAACTTCATTTCATTTAAATTAATATTCATTACTAGTTTGTAATAGATGTACACAATGCAAAACGTATGGCAGTGGGATATTCTCTCCAATGGAAACCCTGTACATGAGATTGCACATATATCAAATGGTGCTCATCCAGGGAACTGTACTTCCATTATTCGGGTAATTTCTTCTCTAAATCTTTTCCTTATCTTAGTCTCTATGTTTGAAATCTGAGGAAGTGAATGCCATATATTCTCAATAATTCTATGACAAGTGAAGCAATGGTCTTCATTAACTAGCACGATATATATATATATATATATATATAGTAATCACATATTAAAATGATCATAATTAATTTGCCATGTTGGTTGACTTTTTCCTTTTTTATAAAAAAATATTAAAAATTTAATTTGTTTTTTGAGCAGCCTTTTATTCCCACTGAAAACAACATGGTTATCCTTCAAGAGAATTGCATAGATATGTTGGGGTCAATGGTAGTCTATGCTCCAATTGACATACCATCGATGAATCTTGCAATAAGCGGTGAGGACTCTTCAAACATTCCTATACTTCCGTCAGGTTTTGTTATATCAAGTGATGGCCGTCCAAGAGATGAAGCTTCAACTAGTGCAAGCTCCAGTGGCTCACTTCTTACCGTTGCTTTCCAAATATTAGTTTCAAGCCCATCATCATCAAAGGACCTCAACATTGAATCCGTGGCCACTGTCAACACACTTATTAGCTCCACTGTTCAGAGGATAAAGACCACTTTGAATTGCTCTAATTTGGATTAACCTCTTGTTTGTATAACCATTTGTTACAGTTTTAACTCAAATTATGTATTTGTAGGTTTGGCTGCCAATACAACTATCAGAAACAGATTAAACCGCTTATATATCAGGCACATAGAATAGTTCATTGATAGTCATACAATTTTATTAAAAATTATTAGTCATTATAAAACAAATGATTCAATATACAAATTCTTGAAATTATGGTGGCACCAATATTTCCATGTGGCATATATTGATTAAAGTTTCTAAGATAATATTGTCTTACTTTACACATGGCATATATCAAACTATTATTCAACATGCAATTCAGCCACCATTATAAACTTCCAATTGTCACCTAGTTATACTTTTTTCTTTTTTAACGGCGCAATCAAACAGCAAGCACTGACTCTTTAATACTATAAATATGTATATGCCCCTTTAGTTTGCATAATTAAGGAGTCGTACAATTCGCTCTCTTTTACTCATTTCCCCCTTTTTTGTTTCATTTTATAATTATTTTCTATTTTATTCAGATCACATTATCAACATTAATTGCCAATATGTTAAGTTTTTAACTTTCATGGTAAGATCTTAACTTTTTTCTTATTTTATTATGTGTTATAATTTTATTATAATTTTATTATTATTTTTTATTTTTTTATATTTATATTTAATTATTACTTATATTATGTTTATATTTATTATCATTATGAGAATGTTTTGTAGTTGTCAATTAGTTGGATCTTCACATAAAAAATAAGGGAAAAAATCTTTATTAATTAAATTCTTATTATCTCTTGTTCATATTTAATTTTGCTTCTTATAAGTTATGTTAGTATATTAAATACATGTACTATTAAATATTGTGATTGCAACTCAAACATTTGTAAAAGTGAATGGATAAATTCAAACCTACAGTTCTAATAATTAATTTTATTTATCAAAATCTGAAGTTTTAAGTTATAATCTTAAATTAGAACTTGAATTTCTATATTGTATTTCATATACATAAATGTGAAATTCTAAATTTATCTTTTTATCTTAATTACTTATTCAAATAGAAGGTTATGTCTTCATGTTATTATTAAAATATTTATAGAAGGTTATACTTCCTAATTACTATTATATTATTTATATTGAATGCTAAGCCTTCTAATTGTTATCATTTTGCGTATATGGGAGGTTGACATGTCTAGAATATTGGATTATTTTCAAGTGTAGAAATGTCAAAGTAATAAGTTATTCGATGAAAACGGAGTCAATCCTCAAGAAAATATTATTTAAAGTATACAAGTATAAATAATTTAAAAGGAAATAAAATAGTAAATATATAAGATGTTTATAGATAATGATATAAATAATCAATTAAAATGAATGTTAAGGTTAGGTTATGCACTCTTGATATATGAAATAGGAATATATTCAACCCTCTTCTATAACTCAATCGAATTCTCACATAAAAGAGGTTCCAATCAGAAGATCTAACAACTATGGTTCATCACAATTTATATGTGAAATTATATTCACTTTTTTAATTACCTTGTTAAGACTACGCCGACTCTCCTAATGAGCTCAAATATTTATTATATCAATCATTATACTTGTCAACAATAAATTAAAACTCTTACTTTTATAAGAAATGGTATCTACGCCAAATCTTATAAATGGGTTCAAGAATCTATTATACAAATTATAAAGATGGTTTACAATAAATCAAGATACACAACTTTTTAAGAAAGGATATTAGTATTGCTTAAGTAAATAAATACAACAATATAAATTTAATCAGCATAAGTATGTAAACCCAAATTAAGATTTAAAATATATTCTTATTACCTTGCTAAAGTTTCACCTTTTACCCTAACCAAAAAATATAATAATCAAGCACGATGAAATTAAAATAAATAATTAGAAGTAGAAACATAAACTTCAAAGTCGTATATAAAAGAAAATAAGACTACAAAGAGAGAATACAAAAGAAAAGTGTTATAACTATTTTTTAACTCTCGTGGGTATATATTAGCCACCTATTTATATAAAAACTTAAAGGGTTCAAGTCAAAAAAAATGAGGCAAAACTTTGATGAATTGTTAATAATTTAAGGCTTATTTCGTGTGCCGAATTTAATTCGTGAACTTGTCGATGATAGCACCCAAATTTGATTTACATGCTAGAGTAAAGATGTAGATATTTGTTTCAGCATTCTAGAATAGGCAAGAACATTCATATAAAATACGTATTTCTTAAGTTATAGGCTAAAAATTAAAGTTTGCTCAAACTGGGCCTGCACTGCAGATTGGTCCTCTTTTAAGCCACTTTTCACCCTCTGAATATTCAAATTGCAAAATTTGTGTGAAATTCAATATTGTTTTATATGAAATTAGATCTTTACAGGTTCAAAAATTACTTTAATTGGATTCTTTAGTAGAAAGTTATACCCAATTTACCAAACCTACACTAAAATAGTTATAAACTTAATTAGGTACAATATTGAAAACATGCTCAAGTTTGAGAGGTTAATAACACTAGTAATGCAAAATGATGATGAAAAGCCATTATTAAATTTGTAATTTCAAGTGTTCATCAAAGGGCATGCCTCCTAAACGTTATTTTTGGTATTTATATTTTGTATTATTAATTTGTTGGATTATATTTATTTATCGTTGTACTAATTTTTATTCTTTTATTTTATATTCAAAAAGCCTTTGAAAATGTCTCTAAAAAAATTACAAATTCTTGCCCTTGATGTCTAAGGCAATAAATAACTTTCATGGGTACTAATGTGAAAATCATGGGCTTGAAAAACCCAATTAAGATTGAAAATCAAGTCTCTCTACAGAAAAAATCAAAGGCAATGGTTTTCCTCCGTTATCATCTTTTTTAGAGACTAAAAACTCAATATTTGATAGTAAAAGATTGTAGATTCTATTGAAAATTTAAAAGACAAAATGACATCTAAACCCTTAAAATTTCAAGAACATAACATGTAGACCTTAGTATTTTTAAAACTTTCATCGAAACCCTTATTAGGTAATAGTTTTTATTAAGTTTAACGAAAGAAAAGGTAAAAATGGAAATTCAACTAAACTTAGCAAACTCGCACATAAGAAAAAATGTCATTAATAAGGATTGAACCCTAGTCACCCACATGATAAGTAAAAGTATTAACTACTGGGCTACAATAAATTTTGTTGGAATAATGCAAAAATTAAAAATACAAAAATAGGAAACGACAGAACCCTAGCTATAATAAAGGCTACTTAACCTATTACCTCTAGCTATTACTCGCCATCGCTAGCAACTGGCCTTCACCACCAATTACTACTCACAGCTGTTAGGCATTAATTAGCTGGCCATTTTTGAATCGACCGAAATGTTGATTGATGACCTATACGGTGGTTGGCAAAAAGTGGTGACTTATGCGATAGCTAGGGTTTTATAGTTTTTTTTATTTTGGCATATTCTAATAAAATTTACTATAGCATAGTAGTGAGTATTCTTACTTGTCATATGGGTGACCAATGTTCAATCCCTGTCAATGATATGTTTACAATTATTAACATGTGGGCTTTCTTTAAAGTGTACTAATATGTGGTCTTAAGGATAATATGTTAATAGATTTGCATACCTATAAATAAAGATAACATTGGAATAGCTTATTTGGTTAAAGTGTATGGTTGTTAATCACAAGGTTAGAGGTTTTTCAGTCAAAATAAGGGCATAATTGTACTTTTATCAATTTACACATTTTACAATTAAAAATAATTGAACCATTATCTGACAAGGGTCTCGATGTAATTTTTAAAATATTAGGGTATGCATGTCCATTTCTTAAAACCTTAAAGGTCCAGATATTCATTTCCTAATTTAAAAGAATGGTATGATCATTGGAAAGATGTATTCCTCCTAAAGACAAAGATAAAAGTGTAGAGAGTAAACATCTTAAAAATTATATAAAAAATTACATGTTATCAATATGGTAAAAAAGGCATTGGTCACACATATGTTGTACACTAAAGCATGTAGTCAGTTATTACAAGCCATCTATCAAGGAAAAGGAAAAAATACAGAGACAAATTTTATTGATTTAAATCCTACAGATCTTACTCATCTATCTCTGATTTTTTCCCATGGATAGAGAAGGGAACGTTGGCCATTTGCTTGATAATGGGAACATGCATTAAGATTTAGTTAATATCTTTGCATTAGGTTTTTTTGGTATTTTTTGTAATGTATTATCTTGATGTCTAACATAAACATTTATTTAATGAAATGATGTGGCTTTTAGAAATAAATTATTCCTCTAGAAAGAAAAGTTTGAGATATTGTTTTTGCAAACAGTGTAGTTATACACAATATTCTTTGCGATAAGAAATTTTTCTATACTAATTAAAGCAATGACTAATACTATATCATGTTCTGCAGACCTAGTGAAAGGCTCTATAAGAGTAACAACTTTGTTAGCAAGTGGAACAAAGTTACATATTAGTGATGCTTTATATGTTAGCAAATTTAAAAGAAATTGGCTTGGTTTTAAAGATATTTGTAGAAATTGATTCCATATCAAGACTTTAAATGAAAATGATATAGAATATATCTGCAATAGTTCTAATGTCTCAAGTAAGAAATTAATATTAGAAAAGTGTCCAACTTTATCATTTGGATTGTATTATGTAATACTAAATTTAATTGAAAGCTACGCAATAATAAACCAAAATTTTGGTGATCCAAAAGTGTATATGATATGGCATGATTGCCTTAGTTACCCAAGATCAACAATGATGCATAGAATCATGAAACATTCTAATAGACAGCCGTTAAAGAACTTGAATGTTCTATTGTCTAATGAGAATATTTATATTTCTTGCTTACAATGAAAACTTATGGTTAAACCACTCCCCTTTAAGATTGGTCTATAATCTTTATCATATTTACAAAGGATCCAATGAGATATTCATGAACCAATCTATCCACCAAGTGTACCTTTCTATTTTAAGGTTTTGATTGATGCATATCTACGGTAGTCACATATTTATTTACTTTCTATACAAAATGTTGTATTGGTTAGATTAGTTGAATCATCGGATTACAGGTATAATTTTTAGATTACCCAATTAAAACCATATGTCCAAATAATATTGGTGAGCTTACATCTAAAGTATTTGATGATTATTGTGTCAATAGGGATCGATGTTGAGCATGCTGTACCATATGTTCATACATAAAATGAATTAGTAGAATTAATGATTGAATGACTCTAGCTAATTGCACATACATTATTTATTTGCACACAATTACAAATTTCTACATGTGTTACATTATTTTGTATGTAGAAAAATTAATTTATTTTAAACCCACTGCAGATGATTAATGTTCTTCATTATAGCTTATACTCACTCATCAAACTAATTTATCCCATTTACGTAATTTTGGTTATGTTGTGCATATACCATTAGCACCTCCCACAAAAAACTAAAATGAGATCTCAACGTCGCTTAAGGATTTATGTTGGTTTTATCTCACAATCATTTAGATATCTTAAACCTTTGATGAGTAATTTATTTAGCTCATGATTTATAAATTTCCATTTTGATGAGATAATATTTCGACCATTAGAGGAAAGAAAAAATGTCTACTTAAATAAGACATGAACTTTCTTAGAAAACAACTACTTATCACATGTAGATCCTATTACAAATTAATCTAAAAATAATGTGTGAAGGATTATTCATATTCGATGAATTACCATATGTATCAAAAGTATTCAAATATATACTAGTTTCCAACACACCAGCTTAAATGATTGTCCAATCTAATAAAAAAAATTAAATGAATTATTTATTATGTGTTAAAAGTGTTGCATAAGACTTCGTGCAAAAGATATTATTTTGTAGAAAAAGAAAGTGAAATATCAGAATGCTATTGAAAATGATGTTCGAGCCAATAAATTCATATTCTCTAAATCACTAACATTAAAAGAGTTAATAGTCTATGAAGAGACATAAATTCCTGAATAGACATTAGCCGTAAAAGAGGTACAAGAGTTAAAAAATGAATAAAGGGATACACATTACGCTAACACAAGCGAAATGTGAAAACATGATGAAATAACTATTAATAATGTATTTTCATTTGCAGTTGCTACTAAAATCATAAATTATTATTTTGAGTCACAAATTACTGATGAAAGCAAATAAAAGCATGACTAGCTTTAATGGAAAGAAGCAATTCAAGCAGAACTAAGTTCTTTAGCCAAGCATGAAATATTTGGACTTATTTTTGGACACTTGAAAATTTCAAAACAATATGACACAAATGGGTTTTTTTTAAGGAAAATAATGAAAATAACAAGGTCAGCAAATATAAAGTAAGACTCGTCACTCATGGTTTCTTATAGAGACATAGCATTGATATAATGAAACTTACTCCCCCTAATGGACACAATTAAGTTTCAATTTGTAATAAGTTTAACAATCTTAGAAAAGCTTGACATACGTCTAGTGGATGTAGTGACAACTTATGTATATGGATCACTTGACACAAATACTTGTATGAAAATGTGTAAATGATTCAAAATACCTAAAGCATGTAACCATAACTCGTATTCAATCAAAGCTGCAAAGGTCCTTGTATAGGATAAAATAATTTAAGTGCATGTGATAGTTACTGACACGTCCAGAATATAGAAGTTATTCCCAAGTGCAGGATTGTCGAAGTAATTAATAACCCGATGAAAACGGGGTCGATCCACAGGGAAGTAGAATTAAAATTACAAATTATAAACACTTTAAAGATAATTAATGCAGTATAAGATGTTTGTAAATATTATTTCAATTAACCAATTCAAATAAAAAGCTAAGGTTACGGGGATTCACTCTTGGCATAAGAAGTAAGAATATATTTAACTTTTTATTTTTTTATAACTCAATTGGAATCCTCACACAAAGGAGGTTCCAACCGGAAAATATAGCAATTAAAGTTCATTATCATTTATATATTGATTAGTATTTATTTCTTTCAATTATTATACACCAAATCTTATAAATGGGTTCAAGTATTTATTATGCCAATCTTTATATTTGTCTACAATAAATTAAGACTCCCACTTTACAAGAAAGGTTATATAAACCAAATCTTGTAAATGGTTTCAATAATTTATTGTGCCAAGTATTAAGTTTGTCAATAATAAATCAAGAATCACCACTTTAGAAAAAATGGTATTAATTCTACAAACAAAATAAATACATCATATATAAATTTACATAACTTAAAAATGAAGCATTAAATTCATGAATAAATATTAAACATATCTTATTACCTTGTCAAGAGCTTCACCCTTTCACCTTAGCTTAAACAAAATTATTTGGACATAATAAAACTAAATGAAAAGAAAAGAAATGGAAGAAGAAATAACATGACTTAATAGTAAACAAGAGAAATAATAGTACAAGGAAATGGATACAAAGGAAAAGTATTTTGAACTAAATTCTAACTTTCTAATTACATTCTTTAGGCATAAACAAGCCACCTATTTATAGAAAAACATGGATAAATCGAGACAAATTTGGAGGGAACCACTTGGTTGATGAAAGTCAAGAATGGTGGCAAAATAATTTGCATTCATTATCACTTGGGCACCCACTTGATTATCCAATTTGGAATTGATGTAATCCGAATTAGCTGTCACTCAAAACATAAAAGTTGTAGATAAGTCTCTTATCTTTTCAAATTGAGTGATCTCATACGTATTAGATACGTATTTCTATAGTTATGGGCCAAATACTGATAACTGTTCAAACTGGGCCTGTACTGCAGATCAATTCTGTTCTAGGCCAATTTTCACCCTCTAAACACTCGAATTTCCAATGCTTTGTGAAATACAATATGTTAGCCCATTGAGTCAGCTCTGCACAGGATTAAGAATCACGTCAATTGGATCTTTAGGTAGAAAGTTATGCCCATTTTACCGAACCTGCCACAAAACAGTTATAAGATAATTAAGTACAATATTGTAAACATACTTAAGTTAAGAAAATTAAATACACTAGTAATACAAAACAATCATGTAAAACTCTTATTAAATGTGTAATTTCAAGTGTTCATCAGTTACACTTAAACAAATATTTGATAATGGGAGAATATATTAATGACCTAATATGGCTATTATAGCTATCTATGTAGATGACACAAATCTAATCAAAACTCTTGAAGAGCTCCTAAAAAGTACAAAGTACTAGAAAAAAAATTTGAAATGAAAGATTTGGGAAAGATAATCTTTTGTCTCAACCTACAATCAAGTAAAAATCAAATAAAATCTTTATCCATCAATCTAGATTTGTAGAAAAGATTTTAATATTATTCAATATGGATAAAGTTTATCCAATGGTTGTTCAGTCTCTTGATCCTAGAAAAGATCCTTTCATTGTCAAAAAAGATGATAAGATAATTCTTAGTTAAAAAGTATCACATCTTAATGTAATTGGTGCTTTATTATATCTAACCCAATGCATCAAATTAGACATTTATTGCAACAAACGTATTGTCAAGATTTAGTTCTAAACTAACTTATGTATTTAGAATGGTGTTAAACATATATTTCATTACCTTTATAGAACGATGGATTTGAGACAATTTTACTCCAATGAAAAAATAGAAAATCTAGGTATAGCTAGTTATGTAGATGCTAGCTACTTATTTAATTCGTATATAGTTTGCTTACAAATAGGATATGTTCTTATTTACGACAATATATCAATCACTTGGCAATCCACAAAAGCAAACCTTTGTTGCCATCCACTATAATCACTCTAAAAGTCTTGCACTATATAAAGCAAGTAAAATTCATATTGTCTCGATCTGTCATTCATTACATCCATAGTACATGCAGGCTTTTTTTTATAATAGATATTCCAACAATAATATACAAAGATAATGTTGCTTATATTGCTCAAGTTAGAGGGGAATAAATCAAAAGAGATAGAATTAAAAATATTTATCTTAAATTCTTCTACATTTACGAGGTGTAATACAGCAAAAATATTGATATCAAATGATAAAGAAATTAGAGATAATTTTTGTTGTCCTAGAAATTGTTCATTTATGATTAAATATGTGTCTATTTATGTTCTTTATAATGCTTTTGTAGATGTTAAGCTAAAAGAGATGAAAGAGGGTGAAATTGAACCAAAATAACAAAAAGTGGAGTTGAAATTGAAGAACTAGGAGAAGAAATAGTAGTTGAGTGTCGCAAGGCTTAGGAGTCAAGGTCGCGGTGCTAGAAGAAAAATCCCCTCGAGGTCAAAAAGTAGACATTGTAGTGCCAGAAGAATAGAGTTGTGACATAAAAGTACAAAAATAAATTTTTCATAAACAGCAGTTGAGCGTCGCAGAGCTAAGAAGTCAACATCGTGGCAGTAAGTCATAAATGTGTCAATGCCACAGTGCTATATATGAAGGCCACAATGCTAGAATCCTAACGTGGAAATATGACCAAACTAGAGCACGAATCCTACTCCACTTCAAAGATAACCCTATAAACATCAGCCTTTTTAACCATCAAAAGAGGGAGAAAACCACTTTATGATTGCTTTAAGAAAGAAAGATGAGCATAAGAAATTGAAGATTTCGAGAATCTTAAGGCGAATTGTGAATTTAAGATAATTCAAGGCAAATGATTGAAGATTATGTTAGGGTTTGTGCTTACATACCACTCTGATTGATGCTATACTAGCTAAGTGCAAGTACACGCTATCGTATCAAGTAATATAGGATTTTAAGTCCAGATATCAATCCCACAAGGACTATGCAGTCTAATTCTATAAATCTAGTACTAAAATTGTACCTACTTAACTTTTATTCGAAAAATCACAATCTGAAATTTAATTAACTAATTTAACTCTATCAATTAAACTAAACAAAAACAAATGGTAGAATTCACAAATAAAGATAATTTAGGATTTTGACTAGTCCCCTAGTATTTCATTAGATTTATTAACCTCTTAGTTAATTTTTTAATACCAATTGTTAGCTTTGACACTAATCTCATCATAAGCCACTATCAATGTTCAAGTGACTATATTACGTATTCTAACCATCACCTATATGTCTATGGTAATCAAATCAGAATGTAATTCATTAAGATTAAGTTTAAATTATACTATACATACCACCTAGGTATATGTTTATCCTAGATGAAACTCATAGTTGTTACCTTATGATCATGCATCAAACTATCATAGGATAAACATATGAATCCATCCGTCGAGTTCATTATAATTCCTTAATCATTCAAAATACTGATCAAGTATAATGAAAGCATTAAATTCAGATATAATGAATTAATTAATTGTATTAAGATCATAAACTAAGAATTAATAAAATCCAAATCCATACTAAATTCACATAGTCTAACCCTAGATGAACAATTTAACCCATCATAAAATCAAAAGTATCCAACCAATTCATAAACATTAACAAGAACAAGAACATAATAATAAAAAAAGAGTACAAAACTAATCAAAGTAACTCATGGATGTGCTTTTCCCTTTTCTTTGACTTAAAGCTTGAATCTTGATCTTGGTTCTTTGATCTTTAATTTTATGTTGTGAATTCTTTCTTGAAGTTTTTGCCTCTCCAAAGTCTTTTCTTTCTCTTCCTCCTTAATTAGGGTTTTTAGCCTTCTATTTATAGGTTTGTCTTCAAATTAGGGTTCAACATCAAATACAAGTCAGATTATAATTACTGTTCATAGGGCTGCTGTAGTAAAATACTATTCACCATTATTATTCTAGTGCCGTAGTGCTGGGTTGTGGGTATCGTGACAACCAACTAGTGACCTAGGCGCTGCAACACCCAGTCATGGTCGTCACGGCTTCAGGCCTGATCAGGCACTCTCGTATTTTGAACACAACTTCTTCATTCTCGTCCAATTTGCCTCTTGTTTATTCATATGCATCACATTTTTTGTCGCACACCTATTTATGATTAGAAATACAATTAAATAGTCAAATATTCATGATTTAGAGCAAAATACAAAAGTTCGGTACAAATCATACTAGTGTTTTTATGCCCCTGTCACATCCCTATTTGTATCATTATTTATTTTGTAATATTTATACGATACATATTTTTTTAAATCGCTAATGACCTTTATTAAATAGTACTAATGCTTGTAATGCTATAGATATTGTATGATCTAAAAAATTCAGATCTGGTCTAAAAGAGTTTAGACTAGGGCTAAAAGTTAGTAACGCTAAGAGTTATAAATACTAAGAGTGAGTAAGTTATAAGAATCAGTGAAATCTAAGGTTAGATACTTGTCTATAATGGAACAAAGAGCTTAGGGTATACTAATAATGATGTAGTTGTAAAAAGTTTCAATGGGTGCTAGAGAAAGTCATTATGAAAGTATGTTCTCAAATACTATGTTCCTAATATATTTTCACTAATACAGGTCTGTTAGTGAATTCTTTTTATATAAATCAGTGTATGTCTATGTCTGCAGGGTACAAATGGTTATTCTTAACTGATCATGAGCTTAGACTCGTGTAGGCATGCAAGTATTCAGTTGAGATTGGATACTAAACAGACTTACAAGAACCCTAATAGATATCCTATAAAACCGTCAATAGTATGTTATCTCAAGTAGAGTAGTATTCGTGGTCTTTTGACCTAAGCACCACACTGGGCTTGTTGGTGATCCACCATACTTTGGTTCTATGGATATCAGAGACCTTTCATAGTTTGACCGCTACATGTTGTTAGGTATAGTCCAATGCTCATGGAGTCTAGTGCGCATAGATATGGGATCTGTCAGCTCACATAGGTGGGTTGTATATTCGGTGCTCCAAGATTATATCTCAGAAAGTCTTATGGTCATAAGTAATAAACTCAGGAAAACAATTTCCTACAAAGTTGAATAATATAGCAAAAGGGCTTGCTTATATTGTTCATTGAGATACGAATCTGGGGATAAGTTCATGGATAAGCTCATGGCGATTTGACAATGCAGATCTATATCCCTATACATCCAGGGTATAATTGATGAAAAGATTATAGGTATGCGTTCTGACCTCAACTTGTATGGTCTAACGCGCTGATTTGTAATATCCATGACGTGGGGCATCGATCATAGACTCATGGAATAGTTCCATTTGACGAATCAAGTATGAACCTTGAGAGTCCCGCAATATAAAGTGTACTCGTTGTGCACTGGAGTAATCTACTAGATTAAATAGTTCAATCCAGTAAAATCTAACAAACCAAATATTTGTTTTAAGAACCCTCGGGATGCAAGCACGACAATACTTAAGTGTTAAGTATATTAATTAGTTAATAATTTTTGTTGATCAATTAAATGGTGACACGTTGTGCATAGTAAGTCTTTGGTTAAGTTAACTCAAGTTTGTGGTATAGTGGGACCCACTTTGGGTTAAGTAAGGGCTTAGGGGTAATTTTACTTAATTAATTATTTAATTGTTAAATAATCAAGATATTTATTTATTTAATAGTTAAATAAATAATTTAACTTAACTATAGTTAAAAGTTAACTATATAGTTAAGTTAATTAAATATTAACTTTACTTAATTGTTAAGTAATAGTTAACTTAAACTAGGTTAAGTTAGTTAACTAAAGTTAAGTTAGTTAGATATTTACATTTACTTAAGTGTTCAGTTAAGCCTAACACAACTAAGGTTAATAGTTAAATTTGGTTAGGTTAAGTTAAATATAAATACAAATTAAAGCTAAATGAATTGTAATTTAAGTTAAATGAAATTGCATTTAGCTTTACTAAGTGTAATGAAACAAAATTCATTTATGTCTTTTGCTTTGGAAGTGGTTGGCCATTGAGAGAGAAAATTATTTTCTTGCAAAGAGTTTAAGTGTTGAATTCATTCTTTATCTTCTTCTCCATTTAGCTTAAGCAATTAAAGCAAAACAATCTTTTATTTATTTGTTTAAGTGTTGAACAAAAGTTAAATAAACAAAAATCAAGACAAAGAGTTTATCTTAGAGTAAGGTTTTAAGAGTTAAACTGGTTGTTGGATTTAAGTTGTTATCATAGACGATCAAGCCTACCTAATCGGCTGCTAGAACTATATACAATTTATGTATAATGGATACAAATACCATATGTATACACCCGATTTTAATCGGCACTCACAGATTAAAGCTAGGGCACTATCTTCTACTCTAAGTTCTTATTTTGAGTTTACTTCTTAGTCATGCTTATTATTTTTTACCCTAGAATTCTAGTAATCATGAACTAATTTTTATTATCTAGGATTACAACTTAAACTCGATATATAATTATTCCTTTTAAATTATAAACTCAAATTTAAACTATTTGGTTGCATGTCCTTAACGCTTTCTTTTTATCTGGCCAATTAGAAAAGAAATTTTTGTGTTTAGCTTAAGGTAAATTGATGTATCATCATATGAAATAAGAATATACTTATATGGCTTGCATGGTCCATAAAAATTATTCTTAATGATTTTATTTCTATCTAATACCTTAGGAATATATGTAATTGTTAGGGTAAAATATATTAACTTGACCATTGGAAGGGGCTAGTGAAAGTTTTAGTGTTTTGACCAATAGTTTAGACTAAGAGATTAATTAAAAAGAATTTAATTGGTAAAAATAAAGTATTGAGGGGTTGATTATAATCCTAGGATTTTTTAAATTGGTAATTCGAATTTGCATATGCAGAATAGTTTCTAATAATTTTAATTTCTTAATTTAAAGTAGCTTAATTTCATTTAAATTGAGTTATTTTGGTAGAAGTAAAAGGAAATAATTTTAGTTCTTCGCAAAAGTAAGTAAAAGTTCCTTGTGGGATCGACACCTTATTCATCATATATTACTTATTCACGAAATTATGCACTTGCATTTTAGATCCACAACAAGTTTTTAGCGCTGATACTAAAGAGTTTATTATTTATTTTTATTAATACTAATAATAATCTATCTTAGTTTTAATTCAAATTTTATTTTATTTTTGGAGAGATATTCAGCTGTTTATGCTATCCTCGAAAAGTATTGGCCTGATCGCTTTTGATTCTAAAATTGAAAGAACACTTAGAAGACTACGTTGAGAATAAAGTCAAGAAGATAACATGTACGACTAGATCCAAAATGTGGCTGAAACACTAAGATTTTAAGGGATTATGTAGCTGATAGGGCGTAATTATATAAAATATTTTATCTTCCTAAACTTAATGTTTGCTCAATTTATTTTATTAATTTAGCAATTTATGAATGTTAATATTTTTTTATATGTTTAAAGACTATTGGCGTGAAAATACTAAAAACTGGACGCAAACGGAGCTGTTTGGAATGAAAATCTAAGAATGGACCAAATGCTCAAAATATAAACAATGATTATAAATAGTGCCCAATGTATAGTATTATAAATAATACTTTTTTAGGTATCGTTCATTCAAATCCAGTGCTGTGGCACCTAAAACTAGAAAAATTCCATGTGATGAACAGTGCCACAATGTATTAACAAATTGATGAACAGTATTTATAAATAGTGTCTATAAACAGTATATTTTAAACAGTATCATAAATAGTATTCGTTTGTCAATACAAATTTTGAAAAATATTGTAGCAAATGATGACTTTTGAAGGTCAAACTTTGCCTTATTTCAGTGCCCTAAGCCTATAAAATGTGATATGATTGAGCCAAAATGGAAGAGCAGCATGGGACAGATCAAAAATACCAATAACAAGTCTTGGATCGAATTAAACATCAAGGAAGAGAGGATTCAACAACAATTATCAAAACAGAGCAATAGAATAGAGAACTTTCTTTTCTCTATCTTTATATTTGTTATATGATGATTTTCTTCGATTTCTTGATTGATTTTTGTTCTAGAACTCATGATTAATTTTATATAACTAGGATTATGATTTGAACTCAATATATAGCTTGGATTCGTGGTTTATCCTTATTAATTATGCCAATATTGAATTGCTTAATCTATTAAGTATTAATTACATAACAATGTATTAGATTGATTTGGGAACCTTAATGAACTTAGAAAAGGAAATTTTATGTTGGACATTAATAAATTGATGTATGATAATTGTGTAAAAATATGAGTTTCATATGAGATATGAATATACTCATATAGTATTTATAACCATTTGTGAAACCTACTCTTAATAAATCTCAATTCAGTATAATTATCATAGACATTTAGATAATTGATTGATTGAAGTATAATCACTTGACCATCGGAAGAGGCTTGTGAATATATTTGGGTTTTTAGTTAACAATTCATATTAATAAATTAAAGGTAACATGTGAATTCAAATATAGTATTGAGAGATAATTGTAATCCTAGATATTTGATAATTAGAGTGTTTAAGATTATTTCTTTGCTATCTCTATCATTAATTTAATTAATCTATTAATTTATATATCAATTCATTAAATTGCCAATAGTTTGAATAAGAGTTGGAGGACACAATTTTCTCATCATATATTACTTGTTGCAATAACGTGCACTTATGTTAAAAGTATATACATACAAAATACATAATAGTAACCCTTTTGGTAGATGGAATTCACTCAAGCATACACAGATAGGCCATCAACATTAATAATTTTGAGATCAAGCCAAGCATAATTCAGATACTTAAAGACTCAATACAGTTCAATGGACTATCGAATGATGATCCTAATGAGTATATCATAAATTTTCTAGAAATTTGTGAAACTTTCATGTATAAAGGAGTCTCTAATGATGCCATAAGATTACGACATTCCTTTTATCATAAAGCCAATGAGCTGGTTGATGTCATTGTTATTGGTATCAATAGCAACATGGGATGACTTAGCACAGAAGTTCTTGGCTAAATTTTTCCACAAGCAAAGAAAACGAAGATGGAAATAACATTACTTCCTTTGTGTAATTTGATTCTAAGTCATTATATGAGGCATGGAAGCAATTCAAGGATATATTGAAGACGTGTCAACACTATAGAGTTCCTAAGTGGTTATTAGTATAAACATTCTACAATAAACTAGTGGAGCATTTGCTGACCATATTGGATATAGCTATTAGAGGAGCTTTGGTGAACAAATCAACAGATGGGACATATGACCTGCTAAAAGAGATGGCATCCAATAGTTATCAATAGCCAACATAGAGGGTTAATCTGAGAAAAGTTTCAGGTATTCATGACATCGACACACTTACAACATTGATAGTCCAAGTCAGCTTATAATCTAAGAAAAGTGTTGCCCTAGGTATGAATGCAGTGAAAAGGCAAGTGGGAATTTGCACTTTTACAGAGACAACCATCAAAATGGCCAATGCACGAAAATTAAAAAATATGTTGGAAACTTTAACTGAAATCAGCACAATCCCAACTCTAACTTTTACAATCCTGGATAGAGGAATCATCTAAACTTCTTTTAGAGTAACAACCAAGGATAGCCCTCAAAGCCAACGGATCCACTAGAATTTTCAACATAAAAACATCAGCAAGAAAGAAAACTAGTCTAAGAAGAGTTGTTGATGTAATATATAAAATAGACTGATCAACCCTTGCAAAGGCAACTAATCTCTCTACAAACCTTAGAGACTCAAGTAAGATAGTTAGCTTTAGCAATGAACAGCCGTCCACAAGGTTCTCTACCAAGACACACATAAGTGAATCTAAAGGGTGAAAGAGAGTAGTGCCAGGAATAACAATAAGGAGTGGTAAATAATTACAAGATAATGTAAAAAAGTCCCAATCACAAAACCATCTATACAGAAGAGTGGAGCTAGTGCAAAATCCTACATTTAAAATAAAGACAAAAAAATCCTAAGAAATACAATATGTAATAAAAAAAATAATCACAATAAGGCCTTAGACATCGCAACATTAGAGGGATCATATACATACAAAATATACATATTCAAAATGACCATCAATAATGTCAAAACATACCAAACTAAAATGAGAAATAAAAGAAGCGAGATCAAACTCACTGTTGGTTCTCGATAAAATGTTGGGGAAAAACAAAACAACTAAGAAATTATAAACACAAATCCAAAACTGGAAATGATCGTCAAACCTATTGTAGAAGTTTTTGTTCTTTTGCTCTCAAAAAAATTAGATGGAACTTTCTCTCTTTTTAGAAGTCTCTCTTTAGAAGTTCATAAAAGGCCTAAAACCCTTTATTATAACAAATCCTAAAGGTAAATCTTAGTTGTTGAAATAATCAAACAGCTCAAAGAGACCTATGCTCAAAAACTTTATTTCATCTAACTGACGTGATAGTTAGGGAGTAATGTTAGTCATTAGATTAAATCTAAGAGCTAAGGAGACACTGAACTACTTAGTAACTATAACTCTTGACCCTTGGGTTTTGGCAAAGTGTAACGAATAGGTTACTAGAATTTCAAAGAGACGCCACCATTTCATAAGAGATCGCTAAAATTTAAAATTTGGAACAAGAAAAGTCTCCATCCTACAAGACCCTATGGACGAACCTATATTGACCTATATAGTTATACTAACCTTTATTTTAATGATAGCAAAAAACAATTTATTTTATACCATCTATGATTACTTGGTATTCTCAAAAGTTATGTTAAAAGATTTATTCATTTAAGAAGATATGAAATAATACTGAATTTTATGGATACAAATTAGAAATTAAGACAAATCATAGCATAGATATATGTTATTATCTTTAGCGCTTATATTGTTATGTGTATCCAATTTACGCTTGAGAACTTATTTTTATTTCTTAAAGATACAAATTGTTTGTCAAATAGATTAAATCCTTAAGAAACATATTTTTGTAAAATTGGAACTTAAAAAGAAACTATAAAAAATTTTATTCTAAGCTAAACTGTAGAATTGACAATGAAAATCAACTAAGAGATTGAGAATTAATTTTTCAACCAGTTCAAACAAAAAATAACCAGTTGTGTTCAAAGCCAAAGCTTACCAATTTAGTTTTAAATTTGATTGTACGATTCAGAGGACCGATTTAGAACTAGTTGTGTAGTTTGGACCCAAAGGCTATATTCTCGTGTTCTTTATATTAGAAGGTTATTTTCACTTAAAAAATTTTGACCAAGTTTTCAAAACATATAAACGTAATTATCTTCCATTAGAAACTAAGATTTAGCTCTTATACTGTTAGCATTTTATACACTGATCTTAGGCCTTCAATTCTTCATCTACTCAATTAGGAGTTTTGTCATTTGTATTCTTATTCAATTATTTTTAGTGAAAAGCATTGCAATTACTCAAATTATTAGTGATTTTGAGAGATGAATGGTTAATTGACATCCTTTATATCAAGCTTGTAAACTCGCCATAGTTTGGGATATTATTAGTAGAATTCTTATTGCAATTTGGCATAAGGGGTAGACGTAAGTAGGTTGATAGATGAACCACGTAAAAATCTAGTTTTTTCTCTCTTAACCCTTTCTTTAATTATAGAAATTATTTTATGCCAATTGATAGTTTCATTAATTATACTAAATTTATTTTAATTATTCATTAGACTAGCATTCACCTAATTCACCCCCTCTTAGATTGCCTGCCTTACATTCTTATTTGGTATCAGAGTTTAGTTCTTGTATTAAGGACTCAACTATTTTAGGGTAATCCATGGCAACTCTTAGCGGACTTAGTATGTATAAGAGACAATCCACCACTAGATCATCACTATTTGACAAAAACGATTATAACTATTGAAAAGCTAGGATGAGAATATATCTTCAAACCATTAGTTATGACCTTTGGCTAGTTATTGAAGAAGGTCTCTATATTCCTACTAAAATGGACGGTAAGGGAAGGAAAATCTCTAAATTCCATAGTGAGTGGGATGACGCCAATAAGAAAAAACTCACTCCAAATGCCAAAACTATGAACCATTTTCTTTGTGTCATAGATAGAAAGGAATTCAATAAAATTTCCAAGTATAAATTGGCATATGCTATTTGACAACATTTAGAGGTGGTGTACAAAAGAACTAATCAAATCAAGGAGTCTAAGATTAGTACACTTACTAGGAAATATGAATTGTTTAAAATGGAGTCCTGTGAAAGCATTCATGAAATGTACACTTGTTTTACTACCATCATTAACAAATTATGTTCTCTTGACAAATGCCATTCCATAAGCGAGCAAATGAAAAAATAATTCTTAGGTCACTACCTAAGGAATTGAGGTTAAGACAACATCTATCAAGGAAGCCAATGACCTCAATATACTATCACTTGATGATCTCATTAGAAAGCTCATGGATTATAAGATTGAGTTAAAGGATGATGTAAGAGAGGAAGTTTTAAGAAAGAAGAACATTATATTCAAGACCATCATAAGCAAAGAAGATAGTGATGATGATAGAGATGACAAGACCAATAGAGAAGATGTAGTGATACTTACAAGAAAATTCAAAAAAGGGAAATGAAAATAAATTTAGGAAGGAAATGAAGAAAGAAAGTAACAAATTCGAAAAGACCAAGAAGGATCATATAATATTATGTGAGTACAAGAGGCCTGGACATAAGATACATAAATGTCTAAATCTCAAGATTAAGAAGGGAAAGAAGAACACAATGAATGTTAATTTTGATGATCGTGATTGTCACTTATCAAAAAAAGAGGAAGAGAAATGTGAGATCTCAAACTTTGTACTCATAGCCATTGTAGATGACCAATTTAACGAACTTGAAGTGGTATGTGACAAATCGTCTTATGATGATTTATTTTATGCATTTAATGAAATACTTATTGACACAAAGGCAATTGGTTATAAAAATACCCTTTTAACAAAAACAACATTGTTTTGACAAATAAAGTTAATGAACTTCAAAAGAAAATTGATATTTTAAAAAGTGAAAACTTTGTCTTGGATGAAAAAATAAGTATTTCAAAGAAGGAAAAGAAAACTCTCAAATTAGAACTTGAAATCTCGAAGACTTTCATTCTCTAATAAGAGTTCTAAAATAAGTGAATCAATTTTAAAAATAATAATATAAAAAGAACTTATTGAGTTACAAGAAATTGTTTTGAAGTTTATAATTGGGCAAAAGAACTAAGATAAACTACTTAGATTTCAAAACTTGTTTTTGATAAAGGAGGCATTCGTAAAAGCCTTACATCAAGCTAAGATATTATAAAATATAAAAAAAATACTTTGTGAAGGCTATATCTAAAAATGAGTCAAATGTTACTTGCAATTTTTATCAAGGGAATTGACACAAAAATATATGATTGTCTAATTTATAAAGAGAACACTTATATTGGTATGAAGAAAGTTTAGGTTCCAAATGAAACCTTCCCCACTAACACTTAAGGACCCAAAAGGATTTGGGTACCGATTATTTCAATTTTAATCTTTCTTGTAGGGTTCTATAAGAAAAAGAAACAAGTGGTTTTGATAAAGGATAGTGGATGCTCAAGACACATGACCAATGATTTATCAAAATTTCAGAGCTTCACAAAATAAAAACTAAAGGATTTATAACTTTTAGAGATAATGCCAAAGGGAAAATCCTTGGGCATAGGTAATGTTGGTAAAGATTCCGCTATACTCATTGAAATATTTTTCTTGTTGAGAATTTAAAGTATAATTTGCTCAATATAAGCCAATTATGAGATAAAGGTTGTAAAATCATCTTTAAATCTGCATGTTGCTTTGAAGTAAATGTTAGTAATAGTAAAACCTTGTTTGTTGAAAAAAGGCATGATAATTTTTATATTATTGATATTTAATGTGCATTTTCACATGATAAATACTTTTCCACCTTACATGATAATTCTTGGTTATGACATAAGAGATTAAGTCATGCAAGCATGAACTTGATTTCTAAGATTTCTAGAAAATAATCTTATTAGTTGGCTTCCAAAGATATCTTTTAAAAAAGATGATTTGTGATGCATGTCAATTTCAAAAATAAGTGAAAACCTCTTTCAAGGCCAAAAATGAAATTTAAACTACAAGACCCCCTCTCAAATACTTGACTTATACTTATTTGGACCTTATAAGGTAGCTAACCATGATGGCAAGCATTATACCTTATAATAGTTGATGATTTTTTAAGATTTACATAGGTATTATTTTTAGCACAAAAAAATGAAACTCTAAAATCTTTCATAAAATTTTATAAAATAGTAAAAATTGAGAAATGGTATTCAATTTCACGTATTAGAGGCGATTATGGTAGAGAATTTGAAAAATATTCATTCATCAAATTTTGCAAAAAGTATGGCATTCTACATCAATTTTCATCTCCCAGAACTCCTCAACAAAATAAAGTTGTTACAAGAAAATATATGTCTACTCAAGAAATAGCTAAGGTCATGTTGCATGAAAATGCTTTTCCTCAATATTTTTAGGCCGAAGCCATTAACATCACTTATTATGTTCTAAATCAGATGTTAATTAGACCTTCTCTTAGCAAAACTCCTTTGAGCTTTGGAAGAATAAAATACTAAACATTGGATAATTTAAAAGTCTTTGCTTGTAAATGTTTTATCTTAAACACAAAAGCCAACTTAGGAAAATTTTATTCAAATCTAATGTTGATATTTTTCTCAGTTATTCTATTATTAGCAAATCTCATAGAGTGTATAATAAAAGAACTCTAGTCATTAAGGAATCTATGCATATAACTTTTAAGGAATCTAATGAATCTTCTCTAAGAATTTGCATGAGGATGATGTGATAGATGTAGAGAATGGAGTTCATAAAATTTAACTTGATGGAAGTACAACATAAAGACTAAAGGATAGTCCCATAAAAATTAAAAAGATCACTTAAGAGAAGAAGGAGGATAATTAAATTCAAGAGGATCAAGTTGATGAGTATGCTCAACCACTTCCTAGGTTATGGAGGTTTTCATCTTCTCACACTTTAAATAATGTTATTGGTAATCCATCCCATAACATTCAAACTAGATCATCACATAGGAACATATGCAATAACATAACATTAATATCTCAAATTGAACCAAAAAAAAAACCTTTTTGAAACCAAGAAATATGAGAATTGGATAATGGTAATGCAAGAAGAATGAAAATAGAATCTGAATATACTGATGGCTCTAGTAAACTAAAGTTATCATTTAATAGCTACTTTGCTTCAATTTACCCTATATAAAACCAGAATTGAAGATTTAGTTACGATTTGAAATAGACTTTTCTATCTTTATCCATGGATCCTTGCCTTATATTAAAAACTAATCCGCTTCTATTTTAATTTTTCATAAGCAGGCTCGGGCTTTAAACTAATTTGAGAGAAATCAAGTGTGGAAACTAGTCTCTAGATTGGAACATTACTCCGTAATATGCACCAAATGGGTATTTAGAAATAAGATGGATGAATTTGATGTGCATGTTAAGAACAAGGCTAGACTTGTAGCCCAAGGATAGAACTAAGATAAATGGAAAGGTTTTGTGAGACATATACAACTATTATAGATTAGAATTTATTAGAATACTTCTTGCAGAAGCATATTTTAAAGATTTCATTTTGTATCAAATGGATGTGAAAACTACATTTTTAAATGATACATTATGGAGGAGGTTTATATGAAACAATCTTTTGATTGAAAGTATTCCAAATCATGTATATAGATTGACTAAGGCATTATATGGGTTAAAATAAGCACCTCTAAGGCTAGGTATAAAAGATCGAGCAAATTCATCATTGAAAATAATTTTTCAATAGAAAATAAATACCACATTGTTCATCAAGTATAAAGATCATGAGAAGTATATTATGCAAATATACATTAATGATATTATTTTTAGATCAACTAATGAATTATTGTACAAGAATTTTCATCTTATACGAGTAAGGAGTTTGACATGAGCATGATGGGAGAGCTCACTTCTTCCTTGGTCAAATCAAGCAAATGAAAAATGGAACTTCATAAATCAACCCAACTACATGAAGGACCTTCTTAAGAAATATAAGTTGCAAGATTCAAAAAAAAAAAGAGTAACTCCAATGAGCTCAACAATTAATCTCGACAAAGATGAAAAAGTTAAACATATGGATACAAATAAATATTGAAGTATTATTGGATCTCTTTTGTATTTAACCACTGGGATACTAGATATTATGTTTAGTGTTTGTCTTTACACCTACATTATAGCTGACCTAGTCATTTACATGCATTTATCTATGTTTTATCATTTTCTTTGTCATTTGGATCTTTTCACTCTTCTAGAACTTTCTGGATGTTCATTTATTTGGTACATTTACTATCTATTGATGATTATTTTGGATAGTAGGTTATGGATATATTGCTTAGATGGTTTATTGATTTTTGGATGGCTACATCCTCTCCTTTATCTATTTGGCACATTGCTAGAATATTGTGGATTATGATTGTGGCATCTATTGTTGAATTATGTTTGTTGGAATATTGTGGAATCATAAGGGGAACTATTCATATCTTTATATTTCTTATTTTTTAATTATGTCAAAAGAGGGAAGACTATTCATGTATTTCAATGGTATTATTCCTTAAAGGGATTAATTTTGATATATCATTACATTTTTTTAACTTTTTTAAACTCACAAGGGGAGCTAATTTGTATCACATGCTTATGATTTGCTCCAAAATACATTAGCATTTTTCATTATAAAAAATGAGGAGATTGTTAACCAACATGGTCATACTAATCTTAATATTAATGATAACAAACAAAAATTTTATTATATGTCATTAATAATTACTAGATTTTCTCACAAGCTATTGTGAAAGACATTCATTTAAAAAGACATCAAGTAAAATAGGACTTCATTTAAACAAATTAGAAATTAAGACAAGCCATGGCATAGATATATGTTATTATCTTTAATGCTTGTATTTGATGTGTATATCTAATTTACTCTTAAGAGCTTTTTTTTTTTCTTAAAAACACATAATTTTTATTTTTTTTCAATTAGTTTAAATCCTTAAGAAACATGTTTTCATAATACCAAAACTTAAAAAAATTGTAAAAATTTTTGTTCCACGATAAAGTGTAGAACCAAGTCTAAAAAGAGGTTGAGAATTAGTTTCCAAATCTGTTCAAACAGAAACTAACTAGTTGCGTTAATACCCAAAACTAACCAAACTGGTTTTAAAATTGGCTATGTGATTTAAAGTACTGATTTAGTACCAATCAAGCGGTTTGGATCCAATTATCAAATTCTTTTTAAATATAGGCAAATCGGTTGTGCAATCGCCAAACCAATCAAACTGATTTCAAACTAGCTGAATTGGCTTTGCATTTTTTTGGTTTCTTTCAAAATTGCATAAACAACTATTTTTTCATTTTTCTATATAACGAGGTCGGTTTTCACTTAAAAATCTATGGACTAAGTTTTCAAAACATACAAACTTGATAATCTTAAGTAGAAACTAAAATTGAAATCTCAAATTGTTAAAATTTTATACATTCATCTTAGGCCTTCACTTGTTCATCTACTCAATAAAGAAAGCTATTATTTGTCTTCGTATTTAAGTCTTTTATTGAGAGAAAAGCATTATAATCACTCAACTTGTAAGTGATTTTGAGAGTCATATAAGTTCATTGACATCCTTATGCCAAACTTGTAAGCTTACCCTAGTTTGGGGCATTATTAGTGGAATCCCCATCACAATTTGGTAAGGGGCATGGATATTACCCGTGGAAGGCTAAACCACATAAAATTCTAGTTTTGTTCTCTATTAACCCTCATTTAAATTATAGCAATTGTTATATATCATTGATAGTTTCATTAATTACACTAAAATTGTATTAATTGTGTATTAGACTTACATTCACCCAATTTACCCTTCCTCTGGTCAAGTGATTATATTTCATTTAATCAAATAACTATATTCCTATGATAATTAAATTGAACAAAATTCTTTAAGTACAATTTTAGAGATTATACATGCCATGTGAGTATATGCTTATCTCATATGAAACTTATGATTGTTATATTATGATCTTGCATCAATATGCTTAAGACTTAATACATAAATGCTTTTTTTAAGTTTATTTATGTATTTTTAGATCACTTTAACTACCTTGCATCAATATTTCCAGGCTGCTCTCATCACAAATGATAGGTTTAAGACACATATATGTTTAGGGCACTGAATTAGGGTTGTCATTTTACCTAAGAGTCCAAAATTTCAACTATTACTGCCCAGGATTCAATGCCTCAGGATTGAATTATATTGAAGCTACTTACTTCAATATCGTGGCCAATGCCTCGGCGCTGCACTATAGTGGGTGAATAGTAAATTTTATGCACTATTTGATGAAGCTGATACTTACGTACCATTCCAATGTTATATGAATATTAATTGTTTAATATTTATATAATAAATATTTTAAGTAAAATTGTTAATATTGAATAGATGGTAAGATGCTTGTCATATTTTAGATATTTATTATCTGAAGGAATTTAGATCTGGTCTAAAAGAGTTTTGACCAGAGTTAAGAATTAGCAGCGCTGAGAGTTATGAGTGCTAAGAGTTAGCACTCATAAAGTTAACAAGCTATCAGAGTCAGCTAGATCTAAAAAATTAGAATCTTGTCTAAAATGGGACAAACACCTGAGGATATGCTAGTAATGACATAGTTGCAAAGGATTGCAATAGGTGCTAAGAAATATCATTATGCAAGTATGTTCTCAAACCTTATGTTCTTGATCTATTTTTATCGATGCAGGTCTGTCGATGAATTCATTTTATATAGATCAAGGTATGTCTATATCTGTATGGTATAGATGGTTGTTCTTAACTAACCATGAGCTTAATAAAAGCTCGTATAGGCATGTGGGTATTCAGTCAGGATTGGGTACTTAACAGGCTCAATTAAGATCTCCAATAGATATCCCATAAAGTCATCAATGGATGATCCTTTCGAGTTAAGAAGTATTCATGGTCCCTTGTCCTGAGCATCATAGTAGACTTGTAAGTGATCTACCATACTTAGGTTCCACACATGTTAGAGACCTTTTATAGGCTGATAGTTAGGTGTTGCTGGGTATGGTCTGAAGCTCATGGAGTTCAGTGTGTGTAGATATGAGATCCGCAGCTCATATGGATAAATTGTGTATCCAGATACTCCAAGATTGAGTTCTAAAAAATCTTATGGCCATAAGTAATTCACCTAGAAAAAAATATTTCTTGGGTAAGAAATAATATCACAAAAATGTTTGAGAAAAGTATACAAATTTGGAGATAAGTTCTAGTGTTGAGCATATAGAGACTTAACGATAATGATCTAAGTCTATACTTTTTTAGGATATAAATAACGGAGAGATTATATGAATATATATTAACCTCAACTTGTATTGTTCATCATGTTGTTTTGTAATTTTCATAACGTGTGGAAGGGCAACATTTATGGACTTATGGAAGAGTTTCATAAGATAAAACGAGTGTGAACCTAGGGAGTCTCACTATATGAAGTATACGCGTTGTGCACTGGAGTAGCACACCAGATTAAATAGTTCAATCTAGAAAGGTTTTGAAAAATTAGAATTATTTTAGGGCCTCTCAGAGAGATTATAGAGTTTAAGTGTTAAGCTTGGGATCTCGGCAAGTGAGACGTGCCACTTTAACCTTTCAATTTTATGTTACATTTTATTCCATTAATTTGTTAAGGCATGACACGTGGCATATTTTTTATTGGCTCATTTAATTATTAAATGTTAATAATTAATTTTAGCTAAATAATTTAATTGGTTAAAATGGTGTAATTAATATATTGCTTATAAGAATTTTGAAAGCCTAATTCATTTCTGTCAAATATAAGTAAAATGTAAAATGTCAAATTGGTGGCATCTTTTAATTGGCTAAATGAATTGGAAATGAATAAATTAATTTTCAATGAATTGATAAGCAAACATTCAGCCAAAATTTCCTAATGTAAACCAAGAGGTGGCGTCAAATGAAAATTGACATGCTACTAAGTTTGCTTAATTTTCGGCCACCACAACAAATTGTCGCCAAGTTAACTTTTAAGCATAACATATATATTGATAAAGAATTGTAATGCTTAAGAAGTGTTGGCCATTAATTCAATTTTAATTGGCTCAATAGGCATCAATGTTGGCTATTAATAGCCAAGGTTATTTCTTTTGCAAAGGCATAAAAATATATAGGATGAATATGTTACACAAAAAAAGTTTCGAGAGACTAAGAAAGCAATAGTTACTTTAAATAAATTATTCAAGGGAGAATAATAAGGCTACTATTCTAGCTCGAATGATACTTTCGAGTCCTAAATTAAAACTATGCAAGCACGCTTCAAGAGTGAGTTCTCTAATATCTCATTAGTGTAATGAGATGTTTGTTTATTTTCCGCTACGTATTTTTGCATGTTATGTGTAAATTAAAAAATTAAAATGTACACACTCACTCGACGCATAGCGCATTATCAATTTGGAAACAGAACAGGTTAAAGGTAAAATCTTGAGTAAGGGTTCTCACAGTGTGACCTGTTATAAAGCATTGGCTCTTACCTTACCAAGGCCTATAAGATGGGTTCGTCGTTGTTGAGAGGTATGGGGTAAAACTTGCTTCTCAGGGACCATTGGATGTCACACCAGCACCGATATCCCAGTAAGGATCCAATAATTGGTATCATAGTATATGATTGTGTGCTATATGTATAAGTACTTAGAGTGTTTGTAGCATTATTAGGGTATACCGGTCCTATAAATTATGTGATTCAAATGTTAAAAAATGCGTAATCAGGTATAGCAAAAAGGACGCCACAGTGGTGCATTCTGCGTTACGGTTCTGGGGTAGTCTAATCTCCACCGTCGCAGTACTGGTGAGAAGTACCAGGGCGCTGGGGTTCCCAAGCCCCAGCACCGCAACACTGAAAATAGAATGCCCAATGTTGTAGCACTGGAAGCTCAACGCCAAGGTGCCAGAGTAGGGACCCAAGCACCACAGCACTGTGAAGGTTGGCACTGTGACACCGAAGGCTGGGCCTCTAGTGTCGCAGTACCGGGAACTTAAGAAAAGCTATAATTATGTTAGTTACTTTGATTATTTATTTTTAAATATTTAAAAATATTTATTATTTATTTTATGCAATTTATAATTGTTATGATAATTGCATTGTAAACTGCAGTCCATGTGTTTATACTGGTAACCACAATAGGAGCCCTACTGGTAGGGTTAGTTATGCTTACACATCACAAATGTGTGATTAAGAATGACATCCTCATAAGATGAGGACTAGTATAAAGAAAAATCTTTCTTAATCAGATTGAATAATATTGCATTATGAGGTAATGTTTTATTATGATTCGTCTTGTCAATACGGTGTTAGACAACTTCGGTCTTTTTTCTAATATTGCTACAACATGAGGGATTTGGTCAGTTGGGCTTGAACTTTATCGATTAAACATGAGATGAGGCAAATATATGCGAACATATTACCTAATATTACTGTAGCATGAGGGTATTATCAGTAACATATATTTGATAATTGACAAGTTAATCTAGAACATACTTATCCAATATTGTTACAGCGTGAGGATAAAGTGTATTCAAGATCTGATGGTAAGAGTTGTGTGAGATGCAATTGACAAGTTGTGTCTACCTATTGGGTTTTAAAAGGCCAATATTGCTACAGCGTAAGACTTAAGTAAATTACCAATGGAGTCTACTTCCCAATATATAGTTTAAAGAGTTTAAATTATCATTTTTTCCGTTCGAGAAGATTACTGAGATTATGTAAAGTGGTTGGAGGGCATTTTAGACTAAAAAATATATAACTATTATATCAATGATCTAAAATATTTAATTAGCGATTTAATTACAAATTTGCTAACATCTCCCATATTATTTTGGTCTGTGAAAGTTTTGATGGCTACTATGAACCCTTTGATGCGTATAGTTGATGTAGACCAACTCAAGGGTACTAAGTATTACTCTGACTGGCAGATGAATCTAAAAAATGTTCTGGATTTAGAAAAAAATTTATATGTTGTTGATCAGAGATTTCCAGAATTTGTTTCTGATAGCACCACCTTAGAGAACATGAATAAAGAGGATGCGACCTTCTTTGTTCATAATGCTTCATAATCTATTCCAAGGCTTCTATAAAGTCCAAAGGGAACAAGAATATAATGTAAACACCCGAGATAACCTCAAAAGTGACAAATATATAAGCCTTAACAAAAGAACAAAACAGATGAAAAGAGTTTCCACTATCGCGAGGTTGGGCATTGGAAGCACAGTTACCATGAATACCTTACCACTGTAAAGAAGACTCCTTCAAGTATGTGCTTGACAATCATAGACATTTCTATAGCATTTTATGCCAGATTTGGTGGGGTATTCGATATCGCTTATCCTTCTCACATCTGTAATACATTGTAGTAACTGAGAGAGACTAGAATGTTACAGCCTAGAGAAGTAATGTTACTAGTAGGAAATGGGAATTTCTTGTAGGTCCAAGCTGTTGGACATTTTACTCAACTTCTCTCATGTAATAGAACAGTTGTATTATATAATTGTTATTATGTGCCTAACATTATTACATAGTTATATCCCTTCCTAAACTTGATAGTGAAGGATATCATATGTATATTAAGAACAATTCTTTATGTTCATATGATGTAAATGATGTTTTGTTGGCTGAGTGTCAATTAATAAATGGATATTACATTTTGGATACAACTAGAAATGTCATGAATGTGCAAGTCAGTTTCAGTAATAAACGTAGTAAATTTGAAACTTTAAAGGACACGAAATTATGGCATATGAGATTAGGTCACATAGATGTGAGACATCTAACCCGAGTCTTAAGTATCTTAAGATTTAGGGCTATCTTGCTTACGTAAAAATTATTCAATAGGATAAACTTACACCCAAGGGGTACAATTATAGGTTTATTGGGTATCCCAAGAATTCTATGAGATATCAGTTTTATGATCGCTAAGAATGAAATATGTTCATTACTCGTAATGTCACTTTCCAAAAGAAATAGTTTCTCATGGATTGTGGGAATTATAGAAAGATTGAACTTGATGAAGTTAATCTTGAATCAAATGAACTAGGGGTGAAAACTCAAGTTTAAACAAGCACTATACCTTTGACACACCCTTCACGTAGGTCTGAGAGGATGTCCAGGCCATCTATTAGGTATGGTCAGATGCTAAAAGGTGCACTTAGAATTTTCTTAATAGAAGAAAATAATCTTTTGACTTATAGAGAGGCGATGTTAGACATCGATTCGAAAAAATGACAAAAAGCCATGAAATCTAAAATTGACTCTATGCATTAGAATCAAGTCTGAGACTTGGTTGAGCTTCTTAAAAGAATAGTTTCTATCGGTTGTAAATAGGTTTACAAGAGAAAGCGAGGGCCAGATGAAAAGGTAGAGACCTTCAAGGCCCTACTGGTAACAAAAGGTTATTCACAGCCCTACTGGATCGATTATGAGAGAACTTGCACTAGTAGCAATGTTAAAGTCAATTAGGATTTTGTTAGCACTTGCAACATATTATGACTTTGAGATTTAGCAGATGGATGTAAAGACGGTGTTCCTGAATGGATTCCTTAAGGAAGGGATATTCATGGAATAGCCTGAAGGTTTTATGCCCAGCCAAACCTATGGTATAGTGTGCAAGCTGAAAAAGTCCATTTATGAACTTAAGCAAGCCTCCTGTAGCTAGAATCATTATTTTCATAAGGTAGTCAGAATATCTGGTTTATCAAAAATAAAGAGGAAGTATGTGTTTATAAAAAATGTAAGTGGGCATATGATAGTCTTCTTAGTCTATGTTGATGACATACTGATCCTTGGGAATGATATCAGTATGTTATAGTCAACCAATAGTTATTTGAGTAAGAACTTCTCTATGAAGGATTTGGGAGAGATTTTCTATAAAGTGGGTATAAAGCTTTATAGAGATAGAGCTAGGAAGCTAATAAGACTCTCCCAATCATCTTACATCGATAGTATCTTAGAAAAGTACAATTTCATTAATTGTAAGTCAGTTACTGTACCTTTTAAATATGGTGTTCATCTTTCGAGGAGAATGTCTTCTCAGACGAAAGAGGAAGTAGTGTGGATTCATAAGTTTGTCACTAAGCTCAGAATAGTTTCAAGTTTAATGGATCCTATCCTACTATTTTGCGATAATAATAGAGCTATAGCGTAAACCAAAGAGCCAATAATACATCAGAAGTCTAAGCATATGAAGATAAAGTATCACATTATTAGAAAAATCTTGGCTAAGGGATATGTAATTATTTGTAGAATTGATTCTATAAATAATGTGACGGATTCACTTACTAAAGTCTTAATCCCAAATGTGTTTAAGAAACATGTGGAATCTATGGGTATAAGATACCACCATAAATGACACTAAAGCAAGTAGGAGTTGTTGGAAATGGTACTTAGATGTCATTATAATATTGTATGAATATTAATTATTTATTTTTATACAATAAACATTTCAAATAAATTTGTTAATATTAAATATATGGTAAGATGCTTGTCACATTTTAGCCATTGTATGATCTTAAAGAGTTCAGATCTGGTCTAAATGCGTTTTAACCAGAGCGAAGAATTAGCAGTGCCGAAAGTTATAAGTGCTAAGATTTAGCACTAATAAGAGTTAGCAAGTTATAAGAATAAGTTAGATCTAAGGAATTAGATCCTTTTCTGAAGTGGGACAAAGATCTAAGGGTATGTTAGTAATGACATAGTTGCAAATGATTGCAATAGGTGATAAACAATGTCGTTATACAAGTATATTCTCAAACCCTATGTTTTTAATATATTTTCATCGATGCGGGTCTGTCGATGAATCCTTTTTATATAGATCAATGTATGTCTTTATCTATATGGTATAAATGGTTATTTTTAGCTCACCATAAGCTTAGTGGAAGCTCGTATAAGAATGTAAGTATTCAGTGAAGAGTGGGTACTAAACAAGCTCAATTAGGATGTCAAATAAACATCCTATAAAGCCGTCAATGGATGATCCTTTTTAGTTGAGTAGTATTCGTGGTATTTTGACCTGAGTACCATGGTGGACTTGTGAGTGATCCACATACTTAAGTTTTATACATGTCAGAGACCTTTCATAGTCTGATTGCTAGGTGTCGCTGGATATGGTCCGATGCTCATGGAGTCTAATGTTTGTAGATATGGGATATGTCAACTCATATGGGTGAGTTATATATCTAGATACTCCAAGATTGTATTCCAAAAAATCTTATTGCCATAAGTAATTCACCCAAGAAACATATTTTTAGCGTAAGAAATAATATTGCAAAAGTGTTTATAAATATTATTTATGGGAATACAAATCTGGAGATAAGTTCTAGTGTTGAGCATATAGAGACTTAACGGTGATGATTTATGTCTCTACCCTTTTAAGATATAAATGATGGAGAGATTATACAAATATGTATTTGTTATGGTCGGTGCTTACAAGCCATCCCTGAATGTACATATACTTGTATATTTATACAAGTGTACATTCTCATTAAATCGCTAATACCCATATATATGGTATTATGCAAATAACGTTATAGACATTGCAGATCTGAATGAGTTTGGATCAGATCTAAAAGAGTTTAGATAAAGGCTCATAATTAGCCACGCTAAGAGATATAAATGTTAAATGTTAGCACAGTTAAGTGTTAGCTGATTATAATACTCAGCAGATCCAAAAGTTGGAGCCTTGTCTGTAATGGAACATAGACTTAGGATATACTAGTAACTGCATAGTTATAAAAGTTGTAATCGGATGCCAGAAAATACAAGTTGCGTAAATATGTTCTTGAATAATTGTCCCTGATCTATTTCTGCCGATGCAAGTCTGTCAGTGGATACTTTTAATATAGATTAGCATATGTCGTACCTATAGATATAGATGGTCGTTCTTAGCCAACTGTGAGCTTGAAGCTCGTATTGACATATGGATATCCAGTTAGAACTGGATATAGAACAGACTCACGAGGGCCTCTGATAGACATCTTATATAAACCGTCAATGGAGGGTCCTCTTGAGTTGAGTAGTATACGTGGTCCTTTGACCTAAGTGCCACATTGGGCTTGTAAGTGATCCACTATACTTTAGTTCCACGCATGTCATAGACCTTTCATGGTGTGACCACTGGGTGTCGCTGGGTATAGTCCAATGCTTATGGAGTCCAGTGTGTACAGATATGGGATCTATCAGCTCGTATAGGGAGTTCGATATCCAGATACTTTAAGACTGTATCTTAAAAAATCTTGTGGCCATAAGTATCAATCCCGGGAAAGAGTTCCGTCAGGGTAGAACAATATGGCAAAAGAGTTTGCACATCCAGAATATTATGACGGAAGGACTATATATATGCGTTGTAACCTCAACTTGTATGGTTCAATGCGCTAATTTGTATATCCGTGACGTGTACGTGGGGCATTGCTCATTAACTCAAGGAATAGTTTAATTTGACGAATCGGGCATAAGACCTAAAGAGTCCCGTGATATGGAGTGTATTCGTTGTGCACTAAGACAGCGTGCTAAATTAAATTGTTTAATCCGGTAATATTCAACACTACTACGGGGAATACTTACGTGTCTATATTGAAGTGTTAAATACAACTAGTTAATAACTGTTATTTACTAATTGTATTATGACATGTAGTGTATTGTAAACCCTCAATTGAGTTTACCCAAGTGTAGGATTTGGTGGGAGCCACTGAAGGGTAAACTTGGTAACATTTATAAGGGGCAAAATGGTCATTTCTCACTTTGATTATTTAATAGTTAAATAATCAAAATATCTTCTTTTTATATTATATAATATATTATTATATATTATATTATTATATTATTATTATATATAATATTATTATATATATTATTATATATTGTATTATTATTATATATAATATTATTATATATATTATTATATATTATATTATTATATTATTATTATATATAATATTATTATATATAATACTATTATATATTATTATATATATATATAAAGAAAGAGAAAGAGAGGAGAGAGGCGTGTGTGATTTGGGGAGGCCAATTTGGCCGAGAGAAAGAGAACCAAAATGGAGAAAGAAAAGAAAGAAGAAAGAAGAAGAAGAGAAGAAAAAGAAAAAAAATAGGGAAAAATAAAACTGTTTCAGTTTCCTCTATCGTGTCTTTGAAGCAATTGAGAATTATTTTAGCCTCCATTTCTTATCCTTTTAGAGAAAATGATAAAATCACACACCGGTCATTTTAAAGATTAAGAGTTAATTTCAGGCTGAATATAAGACTACTGTTCTAGCTCACCAAGTCCACAATGTTGGTGACTAGAACTGCACACGAGTTGGTCTCCATGCGGACTCCAGAAAAAACATATGTATAACGTTGCACGTTGAGGTGAGTTCTCTAGCCTATCAATATATTAAGACGATTAATATATTGTATTTATTGTGTTTATTGCAAAATTTATACACTTCTGCTGCGTTAGGTAATAGACACAATTGCACATGCATACACCCACACGTGCCTTAGATCCGCCAAAAAAAATGGTATCAGAGCCATTTTGGGCTTATTTTGGTGTAATTTGAGTGGATGGTTGCAAAAGACCTGGTGAAAATGGCCCGTTTCAAGTGTTGAAACGAGAATTCCAAATAGGAGTTCACCGGGCGCTGTAGCGCTAGGAGTTCTTTTTCCAGCGCTGAGGCACTAGCGAGCTAGCGATAAGGCGCTGGCAAGCCCACGTTAGGGCATGAGTTTCTGGAATTCGCTCCACAACGGTAAAGCGTCAGCGCCGCAGCACTAGAGGTACGACCTCCCAACGCTTGAGCTCTGATATGCGAGCACCGCAGCGCTGAGACGTGAGCACCGTAGTGCTGGAGAATGCTGCAGCGACGTGTATTGTCATCGCGGCGCTGGGTGTTTGACCAGTAAAAGTTACTGTTTATGCTACAGTATTTTTATAACAATGTTTCAAAAATTAATTTTGCATGCGTAGATTTATGAGATGTAGTGATAAAAGTTATCAGTCTACATTATAAATTGGGATTTATGAGATGCAATGATAAAGAGTTATCAGTCTGCATTATAAACTAGAATTAATTTTTCGTGCTGGTAACCACAATGGGAGCCCTACTAGTGGGGGTTAGTTGTGCTTACATAGAAAAATTAATTAAGTTGAGAATCACTCTTCCTAGGAGTATGGAGATCATAGAAATAAAATCTCTCTTAATGAGATTAAAAAATATTACATTATGAGATAATATTTTATTAAGATCCGTCTTGTCAATACGGTGTTAGACGAGTCACGTCAGCCTTGTCCCAATATTGCTACAGCATGAGGGAGTGGTCGGTTGGGCTTAGACTATGCCGGTTAAACATGAGATGAGGCAAGTATATGCAAAAGTATTGCCTAATATTGCTATAGCATGAGGGTAGTATCGGTAGCATATATTTGATCATTGATAAGTTAATCTGAAATACACTTATCCAATATTGCTACAGCGTGAGGATAAGATGTACTTAAGATCAAGTGGTAAGAGTTGCATAAGATGCAATTGACAAGTGTTGTCTACCTGTTAGGTTTACAAAGGCTAATATTGCTACAGCGTGAGGCCCGAGTAAATTTCAATGGGATCTACTTCCTGTTGTATAGTTTAAAAAGTTTAAACTATCAACTTCCTGTTTAAGAGATTACCGGGATTATGTAAAGCAGTGGGAGGGCGTTTTAAATTGAAAATGTATAATTAGTATACCTATGATTTAAAACGTTCCATTAGCGATTTAATAACCATTCCGCTTACATCTCTCGTTAATTTTGGCTTGTCAAGAATAATGGCCACTACAAACCAGTTGGTGTGCATAGTTGATGCAATCCAACTCTAGGGTACTAAAACTTACTCTAATCGATGAATGAATCACAGAAGTGTTCTGAATTCAATAAAAAAAATTGGATTTATTGTTGATCAGAGTTTGCCGTAAGGCAATTCTGATAATACCTCTAAAGGATTGAATAGAAAAAGTGTGACCCTCTTTGTTCAGAGTGCTTTACCTTTTACTCCAAGTATATCTGGTTAAACTAAATGTGTGAGGATCAGAAGATGAGGCAGATACCCAGCATCAATCCTTAGAGGCAAAATTTATCCAAAGATCAACTAGAGAGCGTGTAGATGGAAAGTGTTTCCAATACAATAAGGTTGGGTATTGGAAATTCCTCTACCCATAAAACCTTACAAAAGTCAGGAAGACTCCCACAGGTTTGTGTTTGACAAACATAGATATTTCTAGGGCATATGATGCCAGTTCAAACTGGATATGAGATACTCCATGTCCTTTTCATGTTTGCAAGATGCTACAGGGATTGAGAAAGACTACAATGCAACAACTTGCAGAAGTAAAGTTGAGAGTAAGAAATTGTGATTTCTCACAGTTCCAAGTTGTTGGACAACTTGACTTACTTCTTGTATGCAATTCAATAGTTGAATTGCATAATAAATATAATGTTTTATTAGCTGAATGTTAGTTAATTAATCGACATTATATACAAAATTAGAAATGTCTATAGATCAAAATTCCTAAATGATACGGAGCTATGGTATTTAAATTTAGATTATATAGGCATGAGATGCTTATCCGTTTAGTTAAGGATGGTTGGATTCCTGATCTGACCATAAAGACTTAACCAATTTATGAATAGTGTATTCACGGAGATGACCAAACATACTAGAATGTACATCACATCCCTTCGTTTAGATCAAAGCACTGAGTACATTAATAGCAAGTTTTTTATTTGTTTAAGGAAGAATGAGATTCTCACTCATTATAGTCCTCCAAGTAATCTACAATATAATGATATTTTGGATAAGAAGAATCGGACTTTATTAGATATCGTTCGACTGATAATGAGTGTTATCGATCTATATCTATAAGTATATGCTCCAAATACAGCTGCTTATTAAGTAGAGTTCCATCACAGGTTGTTCCTTCCATTCTATATGAGATACAGAAAGAAAGAAAGCCGTATTTTAAAATAGTTAAGACTTGGGGTTGTACTACTTATGTAAGGGTTACGCAGCATGGTATCTTGTTTTGTAAGAGTTACTTGGCAAAATAAACAACACCCAAGAGGTATAAGTATAGGTTCATTGTGTATCCTATGAATCATATAGGATACTAGTTCTATAATTCAGAGAAGCGAAATGTGTTCATTTCTAGACATACCGCTATCCTTGAGGAAGAATTTCTCATGGAACGTGGAAATCATAGAAAGATTGAACTTGGTGAAGTCAATCTAGAAATCAATGAACCAAGGATGCGAACTCAGGCTCAATTAAGTAATGGCCTTTTAGCACACTCTTCAAGTGGGTCAGAAATGATGTTTAGGTCACCTTTTAGGTATGGATGATACCTAATGGTGAACTTGGAGTTTTCTTGGTAGAAGAAAATCATCCTTGACCTATAAGGAGTTGATGTTGGACATCGATTCAGGAAGCAGGAAGAAGTCATGAAAATAAAATTGACTCTATGCATCAAAATCAAGTCCGGAACTTAGTTAAGCTACCTGTGGGAATTGTTTTCATTAGTTGTAAAGGGTTTACAAAGAGGTAGTGGGAGTCAGATGAAAGGTAGAGACCTTCTAGGCTCTGTATTGGTTCTAGAAAGGTAATCTTCAATGATTTGAAATCAATTAAGAGAAAATCTTTGAACCAATATTGATGCTAAAGTCGATTATTATTTTATTGGCCCTTGTAGCATTTTATAACTTTGAAATTTGGCAATGGATGTAAGGTAAGTGTTCCGGAATGAATACCTCGAGTAAGAGATATTCATTGAATAGCCTGAAGGTTTTACGTCCAGTCAAACTTCTGAACTAGTGTGTATAAAAGGTCAGTGAGAGCACGATAGTCTTCTTAATGCTCTTTGTTGATGACATACTGGTCATTGGGAATGATGTCAGTATGTTATAATCGATCAGAAGTAACTCGTAAGAATTTCTCCATGAAGGATTTAGGAAAAGCTTCCTTTATACTAGGTATAAAGCGTTATAGAGATAGAGCTAGGAAGTTGATAAAACTCTTCTAAATCATTTCACATCAATAGCATCTAAACGAGTATAGTTAGTTAACTATGAGATAGTTAACTTATCTAATAGACCTAGTCTTCATCTTTCAAGGAGAGTGTCTCTTTAGATGGAAGATGAGAGAGTTAGAGTGTCTAACACACTAAATATATAAGCTCATTAGAGCTTGATGTATACTATGATCTGTTTGAGACCTTAGATCAATTTGGTTGTAAGTGTTGCGAGTGGGTTCCAGTCTGATTCAGGTGATCACCATTTGATGGTAGTTAAACATATCCTGAGTTACCTTGGAGGTACAAAGGATAGGTTTCTCAAATATGGAGAAAGCAATTTACAAATGAAAAGATGCACGAAGTTAGACTTTTAGTTTAACTTAGATGATAGAGAGTCTACATCTGGGAATGTGCTCATTCTCATTAGTACTAAGCGAGTTAGAATTGCACCAAACTAGGCTCGGTACTTATCAGAGTACGTAGCGGAAGCAGCAATGAGAACTCGTAGGTTTGTCGCTGGACTTGAAAGAGTTCCAAGACAGATGGATCATATCCTATATTTTTTTGATAAAACTAGGTCATTGAACAAGCCAACTTGCCAAGAAGACACCAGTACTCTAATTATATTAAGAGTAGTCTCACATGACTAGAGGGATCTTGGCTGAAGGAGATGTGATTATTTGTAGAATGACTCTACGTGTTTCATAAACAGTATTAACCTCAACTTGTATAGTTCAATATATTTTTTTGTTATTTCTATAACGTGTGTATGGGGCAAAGTTTATGGACTTACCGAAGATTTTCCTAAGACAAAATGGGTGCGAACCTAGGGAGTCTCACTATATGAAGTGTACTCACTGAAGTTCTCGAAAAATTAGAATTATTTCAGGGCCTCTCGTGGAGTTCATAGTGTTTGAGTGTTAAGCCCATGATCTCAACAAGTGAGACTTGCCACTTTAACCTTTCTATTTTATGTTACATTTCAAGCCATTAATTTATTATGGCATGACAAGTGGCATATTTTTATTGGCTCATTTAATTATTAAATATTAATAATTAATTTTGACTAAATTAATTAATTGGCCAAAGGGGTGTAATTGATGTATTGCTTATAAGTATTTTAAAAGTCTAATTCATTTTCGTCAAATGTGAGTAAAATGTCAAATTAGTGGCATCTTTTAATTGGCGAAATAAATTGAATGAATAAATTAATTTTCAATGAATCGATAAGCAAACATTCGACCAAAATTTTCTAATGTAAACCAAAAGGTAGCATCAAATGGAAATTGACATGCCACTAAGTTTGCTTAATTTTCAGCCACCATAACAAATTGCTGACAAGTTAACTTTTAAGCATGACATGTATATTGATAAAGCATTGTCATGCTTAAAAAGTGTTGGCCATTAATTCAATTTTAATTGGCTTTATGGGCGGCAATGTTGGCTATAAATAGCGAAGGTTATTTCTTTTGCAAAGGCATAAAAAAATAGGGATGCATATGTTACACACACAAAAGTTTCAAGAGACTACTAAAGAAGTAATAGTTGCTTCAAATAAATTATTCAACGGAGAATAATAAGGCTATTATTCTAGCTCAAAGGATCCTACCGAGTCCTAGACTAAAACTGCGCAAAGTACGCTTTAAGGGTGAGTTCTCTAATGTCTCATTAGCGTAATAAGATATTTATTTATTTTTCGCTGCGTATTTATGCATGTAATGCGTAAATTAAAAAAATTAAAATATACACACTTACCCAATGCACAATGCACTATCATTGTTTATCTCGTACTGTTTATATTTCCTACATTTTAGTTCCTATATTATTTAAACCTATAATTTATTAAAAACAAATGTGCGTAATTAACTAATTATTTGAGGTTAAATATGCAAATATTAATATTAGGAGAATAAAAATACTATATCAAATTAAGCACTATTACCAGGTGTGTACATTAACCTTTCCAACACATATTGTGTGTTCTTTATCTTCTTTAGGTATTTCAATTTCGTAATCACCATCACTCTCGTTGAGTTTAGCATCATCTATATCCAATTTATCCCTCTCTTGATGAGAAATATTCACAAACTTCTGCCTAGGGCATTCACTAGACCTATGGCTCATCTCATTACACTTAAAACATCTAATACTCTTTTAAGTTTCCACTTTTCTTTCCTCTTAGTTTCAGTTTTCCTCTCACTAATCTCTCTACACTTACACTCTGGAGGTTTGCTCTCGGGTATAGTATGGGTAAGTTTGGTGTTTGGTTCAATTCGAGGATAGGGTGATGCTCGCGGGTACCTTATAGTTTTAGTTAATCTCTCAGCCCTCAATGTTAAGTTATGTGCTTGATCAATTGTCCATATTTGTTGCATGGCCAACCAGTCCTAAATCCCTTCATTCAACTCATTTACATACCTAGCTACTTGTTTATCCCTTTTTTCACTTAGGTTACACCTAACTTGTAGCCAAAGAAACTCTTCTTTATAAGTTGTAACTGAGTGATTTCCTTAGATACAGTACTTAAACTGTTGAAATAAGTTTTTCTCATAATCTAGGGGTAAAAGTTGCTCCTTTTAAAGGGCTTTCATCTATTACCACTACCGAACAAGTCGCTGCCCCCTTACCCTTAAACTCTTTTGATGGCATTGCCACCAAGCATCGACTCATCCTCATCACTTATGAGAGGCTAAGGCTACCCTTATTTTGCGCCTTACATTCATAATCCTAAAAACAGCTCTCAACCTTATACACTTAATCCATAAATTGTTCTATGTCTACAATATTATTAAAGGACGACCATTCTGCATTCACTTGATAAGTATTATTATAGTGATGTTGGGTCTATACTTGGCAAGAGTACCTCATTAAACCTAACATTAACATCATCGGGCTCTAATGATAAAAATGTAGGGCCCTTCTCGGCAAGTTAATGTTTCTTCCTTTAACCTATGGACTTACTTCCACCTCACTTTTGATCCCTTCATCCCAATTCATATTGAAAGATGCTACAAAAGGTTGTCTATGCACTCCTCCCCTTGCTGCCACTACTTCTTAATTTGGAGGATCATAACCTGCAACTTTACAATTAGTTGCTACATATTTTTTGAAAGCTCCTTTATGTGTTTCCAACACATTTCTACATTCTTCAATGGATTACTGATGCCTGCCATCTTAAGTCAAGGCTCTTATACCACCTAATGCAAGATAAACATTGGTTTCTCGATATTATTTGCGTAGATGAAAGGTTGTTGATATTATTCAACAAGACACAAAAAAATTAAATAAATTATTTCAAGAAAATAAGATTAAAACAACAATTTTTAATCTTAAACTTCAAGAAAAAAATGACAAGGTTTTATTTAAAGAGTTCATGCTCTTTTATTATACTGCAGTGAAAGAAAATCATTTACAAAGTTGTTCTCCCAATAACACACCTATGGTACTTTATATACTAGGAACAACCCTCTTAGTTTAAGAAAAATTATTTTTAAAAGTAATAAATTTAAGAAACATTAACTTAGGAACTATTAAAATTAGGAAACAATTAACTCGAAAAACTATTAAAATCGGGAAATAAATGAATTCTTTAAGATCTGCAGGGAAAAAGGAAAAATGAGTATGCAACAAGGTCCTAATCTCACAAGGAAAGAGATTACACAGCAATATTCATCATGAGTTGCACATTCTTGTTTATTCCTCATCACTAGTGTTAGAGGAACATCCTCGAGACCTACCAATAGTTCTCAATCCCAAAGTGTTATTGACATTAATTAATGTCCTCAGCAGCTTATTTAAGTCAAGCCGACCACTTAACCTCTGAGAACTGAGCCAGATGTATGTATTATATGATGACTCTAATCTGTCCCTGTCCCAAAATATCTTAAGAGTATCTCAAGATTCTCGGATAAATCCTTCTCTTAAAATCTTGAGGTGGATTCAAATCATGAAGGTAAGGGTGTGTCTTAATTCAAATAAAAATTAATAATGTGACATACTAATGCTTATAAAAATAAGGTTAAATTACTATATAATGGATGAAATTTTAAAGAATTAAAAACTTACTTCTAAAAAAAAAGATATAGACCCCATCTCTCAATTATAATTATTATTTTCTATCCTTTATCTTCTCTATAGACCCATTACTGAAGGCACCTAGTGTTTACGAATATTGTTTATGAAAATACGAATCTGGAGATAAGTTCTAGAGTTAAGCATATTGAGACTTGAGGGTAATGATCTATGTCTCCGCTCTTTCGAGATATAAATAATGAATAGATTATACTAATATGTATTAACCTCAACTTGTATGGTGTAACACGTTATTTTGTTATTTCTATAACGTATGTGGGGGGGCAACAGTTTTAGACTTACAGGGTGTGTCTTACTTCAAATAAAAAATGTGAGGGTGTGTCTTAATTCAAATAGAAATTAATAATCTAACATGCTAAGGCTTATAAAAAAAAGGCTAAATTACTATATAATGGATGGAATTTCAGAGAATTAAAATCCTACTTTTAAAAAAAAAGATATAATCCTCGTCTCTCGATTATAATTATTATTTTCTAGCCTTTATCTTCTCTATAGACCTATTACTGATTTATGTATTAGATGGTCATCACCAAAAATAATTTTTGATATAGCAAAATGTGTTTGCAGTTATAGAAGTGCTTTTAAAGTTCAACACATATCAAGAGAGACCTTCTAGGTTTGGTTTAGAGGGGTTCAATCTTTTATTCCCAAGAAAAATTAAATTTAACTCGTGAGTTCAAAATATTTCAAATTCTTTGGTCAACAACAATTTAACTATATTTGGATTAAAATTAATGAGTTTGTACTGTAAATATTTTACAAAAATATATTAAAAGTACAATGATAGGGTAAAATTCATGTTAAACTTGTTAAGCATGTAAAATTGAATACGCGTTAAACATAAACATGGCAAGGGGCCCGTGCCAAGCTAGCACAGCCCACGAAAAATAGGCTTAGATGAGCTTTTTATACATGTGCACTGAATTTTTCTTTACCTTTACTAAAATAACACGAAATCGTTATGTGTCATGCCGACCTAAGCACGAAAACCTCTACTGCGACCCAGCATAACCTATGGACACGACACAAAGCCATGACATGCCATGCTGTAATGGCACAGTTTGCCCATTGGATCGTGCTCATAGGCTATTTTCTATTTTTAATAATGTTTTTAAAAAATAAATAAAAATAAAAAAGGCTATTGCTTTTTTTAAAAAAAAACAATTTACCACTGATCAACGATAAGGGGGGAGAGGGAGTTAGGTGCCTTACTGCCTTATAAAAGGCACCCATATGGCAATGACACCCCCTCTCCTCCATTCTCACACTCAAAAATAAAATAAGATAATATAAATAAAATTTTAAACCTCAAAATAAATTTACATTGAATCTTTGTAATTTATTTTTGTATTTATATCCAAAAATTTTAATTTTAAAAATTAAAATAATATCAATAAATTTTTATCTTTAATGAAATTACAATTTCAAATTTTTAATTATGAATTATAGTTATAAATATAGTTTAAAAATTAAAATAATATCAATAAATTTTTATCTTTAATGAAATTACAATTTTAAATTTTTAATTATGAATTATAGTTATAAACATAGTTTTAAATTTTCAATCTAATATAAATTTTAATTTTAATTGTCATTATAATTAAAATAATTGTAATTAAAATTTTAAAATATTTGAAGTAAAAATAATTATAAATATTAAAAAGATTTATTAAACATATATATACTGAATTAAATATTTTAAAAAAAAACTATATTGTATCGAGCTCATGATTAATGAATCCATCACAACACGCTTGTATATTGTGTTCTAACACTACACGGCTTGAAGAACGGTACCGTTTTGACACGGCATGCAGCAATCCATTAAAAGGGTAGATCATGTCGTTAAGCTAGGGAAAAAATTTGGAGTACACGCCTTTTTAATTGCTTGGGAAGTGTGTACTTAGGAATCAGAAGGGGTCGTTCAGTAATTGTGACAAAAAAAAAAAACTAGGGATCATTCGGGCTAAGCGAGTCAACTGAAGATTTCAACAGTCTAGTCGCCGCATTTTTAACTACTTTTGCCGTTAAGGAAACCAACGGCAGAGATAAAGCCTGAACAGAATAGAACTGCGACATGAACCGTCTGATCTTCTTTGTAACCGTAATGCGTCCACGTCACCACTAGTTCGAATTTGAGCGGGCTAATAAGCCAAATCTGTAACAAATCTGTTAAAAAAGAAAAAAGAGGAAACAAAAAAGAAACTCTGCTTAGAAGAAAAGAATGCCAATGTCAATTCTTGAAGCTTGCAAGAAGAGAAAGAGAAGACCGAAATCGTTCGAGTTCCACACATTTATGGAGTCAGAATGTTTCAAGAATCCGTTTCGTGATAACGTAAGAATGTTTCTCGCGGAATGTGGAGAGCTTGAAGACTACAATGTTGAAGGCATGGCCATTTGGTGCACTCTACTTGTTCAGGAGAGTAGCAGCCTTGTTGTTCCCCTTTACACCATTGAAGAGGACGCCAAGCACTCCCCTCAGCCCTATTGCGATCATTGCAGATGCACAGGTAATAGAAAACGCGGCATTTTTCTTTCTTCTTTTTTTCCCCTTTTTGGTTCCTTTGTTCATTTCCCCAATGTGCATTCCGTTGGTTTTGATTTAATATATTAATTATCTACAAGGTTTTGGTTTTTGTGTTTGGTGTTAAATTGCTACAAGGGTCTTGGTTTTTGCTTGTTCTGCTTTCTTTTCGGTTTTCATATTTGATTTTGGAAAATTGGGTTTTTCGTATGCTTAGGTTGGAGCAATCATTTTGTGTCAAAACGCAAGTATCATTGGATAATCCCAATTGATTGTGACTGGAATAAGCCCCTGGAAGTTGGTGTTTTTGATCTTCAGACCCACCTCTTGCATGGGTTAATTCACTGTAACGGGTTTGGGCATCTGCTCTGCATTAATGGGATTGAAGGAGGTTCTAAGTATCTGTGTGGCAAAGAAATCATGGACCTTTGGGACCGTATTTGTACAAATCTTGGAGCCCGGTAATTAAAATTCCCTGATTAATTGCTTTCTTATTGTGTGTGTTGTATATTATTGAATATTAAATTTTTTTGCAGGAAAATCACTGTTGAGGATGTATCAAAGAAAAAGTCAATGGATCTTCGCCTACTCCATGGGGCTGCATATAGGCATCCGTGGTTTGGTAGATGGGGATACAAATTCTGCCACGGAAGCTTCGGGGTGACAGAGCACAATTACAACAGAGCAATTGAGATTCTCAGTTCCCTGCAACTTGATAATATCATTCGAGATTTCAACGACACGGCCCAGTGCAGAGAAATTAAGCAAATATTTCGTCGTTATAGAGATATGAGCGAAACTCAGTTGCTCACACTAAAAGATCTTCTCAGGTTTATGTTAACTGTCAAATCTTGGGCTTCTTCACATAAGAAAACGGTCATGGTTGCCACCGCTACTTCACTGTCCAGCTCAAAACCTGCAACCAGAATGGCCCTGCGAAATAGTAAGTCTCTGGCGAAGGATAAATCTATCAATTATAGAAGATTCAGTACTGTAGTTGCTAACATGGATAGCAGATGGTCTGCAAGAAGACTAGAATCTGCAGCAGCAGTGATTGTAAATGCATTGCAAGAAAAAAAGGCTGACAACTTTGGCCGTGGGGGTATGACTAGGCAAGAAGTAAGAGATACAGCCAGGATGCACATTGGGGACACAGGGTTGCTGGATTATGTGTTGAAATCAATGAACAATGTAATTGTGGGAAGTCATATTGTGCATCGTGCAGTGAACTCAGCGACTCGGTTATTAGAATACACAATTCAGGATCTTGGTGATCGCCCTGGAGTCTTAGACCCAGAACCAGAAACAATAGGAGAGGCCCTTCCACCATCGGCTCTAGAGCCTGGAGCTGATGTTTATAGTGAAGTGGTTTATTTGTACATGAATGTGCTTTTGAATTACCCGGATGCAGAATTGGTTGCATTGGCAACCCAGACAGTTATTGACAGCAAGCACTTTGTGAAGGAATGGCCATTTAGGGACCAAGATGACCAGATACTGAGATTTAAATGCCAAGTGATACCAAGTTTTGTTGATGAAGAAATAAAGTTGAAAGCAAAATTACCACCTGGGGAGTTGGTCTTGGTTCCATTGCATTCCACTGTTCTGGAGCTCAAGCAAGCTGCTGAGAGAGCTCTAAGGGATACTTACTGTATTATGGAAAACCTTGTGGTAACAGATATTGAAAACATGCAAGATATGGAGGATGCGGATGTGTTGTTTGGAGCAATAGAGTCAGGTTCACAGGTTTGGGTCAGAGGATACGGGATAGACTCATACTCTAAACTGAGGTTTGAAAGTGGTAATGACAACTGGATAGTGAAATGTGAATGCGGTGCTGAAGATGATGATGGGGAGAGGATGGTGGCATGTGACATTTGCGAGGTGTGGCAACACACCCGCTGCCTTGGCATTCAGGACTCTGAAACTGTGCCACCACTATTTGTTTGCCCAGGTTGCTGTTCTTCTCTTTCCCTACCCAGAAATGAATCTGCTCCCTTTAAATATGTGAGCTCCGATGATTTTCTGCTGCCTTCAGAAACTGAATATGAAGCAGAGTTCAGTATTAAGGATGATACGGGAATGCTTCTGTGATAAGTGATTACCAAGTGAAGTGAATGTGATGTTTCTTTGACTACTATAGAATTAAGGTCAGTTTTATGCGTTTTGGTAGATTCATGGAGCTATATAGGCCAAATTCATTTCCATATTCCTATTTTGAAATAAAGATCTATTGGATAGTGATTAGTTCTATGCACACATATGATCACGTGTGATCATCAAATAGAAAACTATTGGATATCAGGCCATTTATGCCCATCTCATGTCCTTGTTCAGAGATCTAAATGCAAGAATCATTTCCAGATGAGATTCCCCTGAATGTGTTATTATTAGTAGTACTTAATTCCCCACCATCCATAGCCATCCAATTTGCTCTAGAATCCAGGTAACCTTCAAATTAAGAACAAGTTTAATTAATCGCGGATGTCAATTTTATTCAATCCTCGTCCCAAAGTGATCGCCAGTCAATGTTTTCCTGAGCAACTTAAATGTTGGGTAAGAAAGAGACGGTATTTAGATTTAAGAATGGTTAGAGAGAAAATTCTCAAAAATCTTTTGGTGTATTATTTATTAGTGTAACCTCTGCCCTCTATGCCTGTATTAATAGTAAATAGAACTGATTTACACCATTTACAAAGGCCCCGTGCCGTGAAGTGAACCCCTGTGATTGATTGAGAAATGAAAACTGAACCAAACCTTTTTCACTGCATATTTCGACTGTGGCACTTTTTCACATGATTCTGTTTACTTTTGCTAACATTTAAGCACGATTAGATGATTAGCAGCTCTGCTGCGCATTTCATGCTAAATGTTTGCTGACAAAATTTTGCTGATTTTTTTTTTAACAAAAGAAACAAGAAGAAATCATTATCATTAAATTTATGTTTGTGTATATAATGACTGCTTTAAAAAAAAAAAAATTTTGAAAATTCGCCACTCAAAATATGTATAATCAAAATTTAAATTTAAATTTTTTACATAAAATTATGTTATTTGAAAAACCAAGTTTTTAGATAATAAGTTTAAAAATCTTTTATCAAATATATTGTAACTGGTGAGCTTTCGAAAAAAAAAAGCACGCTAAAATATCAAAAGATTCAATAAGATGCAGAAGATGCACATGCACTCCTACAAGGTTCCCCCTTGCCCAACTTAGCAAAAGACTTTTCATAGAAGAGAGTTCGGAATTTTCTATCTCACGCAAAATCCTTCTGTTTCAATTTTTTTTTTTTTTGATATATATATATATATATTTGGTGCATCCAAGCAGCAATCTCTTGGATACTAGGATCTACCAATCTGGAATTGACATTTGACGCACAATGTTATAACACAAAATTTAAAAAGAAAAATAGGTTTTTAAAGTTAAAAACTTTTTTGACCCGCTCAAAATCTTTTAAAATATATTAGCTAAACATTTGTTACTGTACTTATTTTGTCCCCAACCCTCTCAACCGAAAATTTCTCAAATTTGAAAACTCTCTTAAGCTCTCTGTTGGCTTTTGAAAATTTTTGTTCAAAAATTTATAGAACGACTTCAAATATTTTATATGTTGAAGATTTGAACAAAATTATTATTGTGAAGTTAAAAAAATTTAAAAATTAATGAAAATTAGTAAATTTTTATCTTAAATTTAATTTTATATATTTTTAAATTATTTTTATATGTAATTACTAGAAAGTTATATATGTATTGTTAGTAAAGTATACAATATATTAAAAATAAGTGTGAGGGGTCGAAAATAACTCAAAAATAGTTAAAAATAACAGATTTCAACCATTTTTCACCATTGTCAGCGAAGCCATACACTCGCACAATGTCTCACGTGTCGTGCGAATTGTTGTGCAGCTTATGGCGCTACGAAAAGGTGCCACGTGGCAATTTTTTAAAATTTTAAATTTTTAAATTTAATTAATTTTTGAAAAATATATATTAAAATTATTACTAAATTTGGTCATTAATCTAATTTTTTATATCATTATTATATTATTTTTTTTGTTAGATGAAAAATTTTTAATAATTTTTTTACAGTAATTATTTGAATTATTTAACAATTGGTTATATGCTAATAAGTTTTTTTTGTTTTTCAAGAAGGAAAATGTCTCAAAAGATTATATAATTCGTAAAAATGAATTCTACCGATCGGCTATAACTTTTTACTTGAAGTTATGAGCTATCAGAAAAATAGAAGAGAAATTGACTTCAAGATAAATTGAAATATTTAAAATAACGTGCTTTAACCATTTTTTGAATATACAGGATATTTCATTCTCAAGATTTTAGTACATAAGATTTTATTAAGACACGTACATACCAAAAATTTACATGAAGAATTATAGTTCTATATAGGCAACATGCGTATGAGATTCTCCCGTTTATAGTTTTATTTTATTATCGATTTGAGGATGATGGATTATTATTAATAAGCGGGTTGGATAGTAGACTTTGGGATAAATACTTTAGTGGTAGAAATGAGTTGACCTACAAGAATTTAGATTTGTGATTCAAGAGCGTTACATTTGACGATGATATAGATGTAATGAAAATGTGTCTATTTTATATGTTTCATAAATTATTAATGCCATGTGATTGGAATAGAGCAGTCCAGTATTTTGTGTTTCGCCTTGTAGATAATCTGGATGAGTTAATGGTTATCCTTAGGCACGATTACATGTACTATGCACCACCATAGCTTAAGCACAGCTTTAATTAAAAAGTTACTAAAGATCAGAAAAGAGAGCACTTCGGATAAGAAAGCATACAACTTATACATATTCCGTCAAGCATTCTTGGTGAGTAATATTTTCTTTTCGATTCATTATCATATTGAGATGCATAAAAAATTATTCTTTTCATTTTGCATTAAATAAGATAATAGTATTGTTTTTTTTTTAGATTGTTAATTTTTTTTAATTATCTCATGTGTGGATCTATGAAGCAATCCTGAAATATTGGAGGTATTTGCGCATAAGAATGGAGACACGTCTTCTAAATTGGTCTGGTATAGGCACCATATTATACGAAGACGTAACAAACGTTCTTCTCGATAATATTGGGATATGTTTTTACATTTAACGAAAAATTTATATAATTTCCTTATAAATTTTGTTATTTTTCCTATTAATGATAAATAAATTTAAAATTTTGTGTAAGTTTTAGAAGTACATAGAAAATTGGTACCTCATAAACATGAGAAGAGTAAGAACTATCGTGTAGCAGCAAAATTGTGTATTCCATTAGAAAATGAGGAAGGACTCTTATGTTGGAGAAAATTGAGATTCTGACCACCCAATTCACCAATGATGTTTAACATGAGTACGAATTTTATGCCCCACTAGCAACTGAATAAATGGTTGAATAATTTAATCATTTTCCTTGTATTCACTCACTATATATGTTGTTAATGAGTATTAGATTATGAAGATTGATTATAATCACTTATGTATATAGTTTGAGCCCAGTACGTCATCATCATAATATCATGTCTTTGAGAAGATGATTGATAATCTTCAAACAAAGCTATTTAACACGATTAATAAGGTTAGCTCAAAGCTTTCCACTAAAATTGATAATATTGGCTCATAGATTCAAAGTAGGATGGATAAGGACAAAGAAGAGATCTTGCATCAGATATCTCTCTTGATGCAACAGTTGAAGCCATCCAAGATCTTTGAGGATGCAGGGCAGACTATGGTATATTTTGAACTTAAATTTTATTAGGTATAAAGTTTAAAAAGTCAATACATTAATTGGTGTTGTTTGGTTTTAAGGCACTGAATTCATGGCTACTGACTTCTAAGCTTACACTCTTGCAAGCGATCTCAACATTAGCCCTATGGAAATAGATATACAACATGTAACTGATAACCCTACAAGTGTAAAAATTATAACTACTGCATTCGTTCAAAAGATGACAGGTATGGGCACCACTACAAGCAGTCCTTATATTAATCTGTTGAAAAAGTCCGTGAAAACGAAACTTGTGAAATTAAAAGTATAACCTATAATTGACGTAATCGGGCAACTTATTCCTATTGGTCAAGCAAAATTTAATGACTTGTTGGATTAGATAACTAAAAATGGCTCAACACAGCATGTTCATTTACACAGACTCGATGCTTGCTGCATATGGTTTAATAACCTATTGCTCTACTGGCTTGACGATTCGGTGAGGACTTTTATTTATATATTTTTTGTGAGTTTTTTAACAATATCAAAAATTATATACATTCTTTGTTTTGATATACATTCTATCACAATTTTGCAACATATAAATGAGTATTTAAAGGATTTGCGTATACGGCAAAGGATGTGTTTCGACATGTACTCATAAGAATGTACAACTGCATATGCATACTTTTATATGAGCTATTTTTTACCCGTCTATTATGCATATAACATTATAATATCATTGATTAACTATTAATGAGTTTAACGCCATATCTATTTTTCTTTAGGAGTATATTAGACAATTATGGAAAACATCTTTCATCGACAGTCCTCCATTTAACAACCAATGGGTCGAGCCTTTGTTGCATATGCACTCGAAATAAAAATTGATTTACTTGGTGCTAAACCGTAGGCGTCGGTCAATAAGTAAGTGGAAGTACAGTAATAACTTTTTGTTGTTATTAAATACAATAAATTCAAAATAATACATTAATGATTTTTATAGGTATATATCCCGTTGAATATCAATCAGAAACATTGGTTTGCAGCAAAGGTTGACCATGTTCAAAAGGGATTATTCTATATGATTCCACCGTGAACGGCCACTTCGACAAGGCCATTCTCAAATTTATAGAATCTTTGCATGTTGCTATACTTTATACCTTTAAAGATGTAGATTTTAAAGTTTAAGGGGAATAGAGAATCTAAATTTGTTCCCTTGGCCAATCATTCGTTTGCGAGATAAAGTGCTTCAACAGGAGGTTGGAAGCGGGGATTGTGGTACATTTGTCTATATATTTGTTGAGTATCTTATGTTAGGTCGGTTATTTAACTCCTTCCCTCATATTGGTACATTTTATAGACAAAAGATAGTCGTTACTTTGTGGACCACTGTAGGATCTGCTTCATAAATGTTTAATACTATATTTTTTATATGTGCATTTGTGTCATATTATTGTTTTAATGTTTACGTGTTGGGTAGATGTGTGCAGAAATGATAAATAATTGTATAGAAGTGTGTTTTTTTAATATGAAGATTTGGGAACGTTCATATAATAGGGAAGATTCTACCGATTTTTTTTTTTAAATATTAGACATCCCACACCTGCAACTTACAATTTTGGCACCTATACAAATATTTTATAACTTATCTACAATTGAAAATTTTCAACAACAACATTAATTTAAGAACGTAATAAAAAGTATAAGTGCATTATAAAATAAATGTATTACGAAATAAGTGTATTATGAAACTTGACACTCTAACACAAAGTAGCATAATTAGAAAATTGTATATAATAACCCTTCATACAATAAAATCTTTATAAAGAATCATACCTTAGGATCCAACTGGTTTCCTCCATCTTACACCCGTCTGAAACAAAAAAAAAAAAGATTAGCCTTATATTATATTGAAATTAATAATAAAAATCAATAAGGTAGTTTTATAAACAAACATACATTACTTGCCATATAAAGCGACAGTGTTTCGACATGTCTGTTAGTTATGTCGATGTTGTCTACAATAATTACAAATATTCTTCAATGGCTCCTTCCCTTGAGATGGAATCTTATTCGTCCGGCGCCTACCTGACTGACAACATGCTATCAGATGCTGGATGTCCATATTTTTTAAATTTTTTAGGATTATCCATTCCGACACTTGGCCAATCAAAAGTACTGGCTCGCTATAACATGAAATAAAGTCTCGGATGTTTAATAAGTCGAACAAAGTCTCTTAATAATCTTATGTATCTATATGCGGTAAGTGCAAAGGATAAGGCAGTTGTCGATTGTCAAAATTTTGATAGCTACATGCTCTATCGAAGCTGTCCACTATCCAGTTTATGCCACCGTACTTGACTATAAATTGTGAAACATCAACAGGAGAAATTGTCATTCAATGTATGTGATCATTATATTTTATAACTTTGTGATTGGCCCAATTTGTCAAGACATTCGTTATATTTTGTGCCGCCAATCATCTATAATAAAACCACAGTTGCATTAGCTTCTATATCCACTCCACCAAATTGGTCACCGAAATCCTTTTTGCGTCTTTTACAACTGCATTAATGCTCTCAGTAATATTAGTGGTCATGACATCGTACTTGTTGAAAGCACCAGTGGATCAAGCCCATCTTATCGTACCAACATCCTCCTCTAAATACTTAGTTACATCGAGTTTTATTTGTCACATCTTGTTTAATTGGTGTTGGAAATCAAGGACACGATATGCCTTGGCAGTAGTAAAGTACGTAGACAAGTATACTCTTTTTTAGACTTTTTTATGATAACTTATATTTTATCACCAAATTCTCCTTCAAGTGATAGATGCAGAACCCATAATATGCATTAAGAAACACACCCCATATAGCTCTCTCAATATTGGCGTGTCAATCAGATATAAAAATAAGATTCTGATGGCCACCAACTACTTCTTGTAGTTTAACCATAAACCTATCCCAAAAAATATCATTTTATGAGTCAACAATCCCTCTTGCCAATAAAAATATATGATTGCTTTCATCTTTACAAATAGCCACAAACATTGTACCAAGATAGAAGCCTTTCAAAAATATTTCGTCTACTGCAATCACCAATTAGATGGATGAATTAAAACCTCTTATGCATGGTCTAGTGCCAAAAGAAATACTTAAAGTGATTGTCCGCATCAGTTCCAAGTGAGTAATCGTACCTGGGTTATTCTATTATAACATATAGCTATATGCAAGAAGCAATCTGAATGATTCCTCTGAATCACCTCTTATTAATCGTAATTCATGCTTTCTAGCTCACCAAGATGTAGTATATATTATCTGAATATAGAATTCTTTACATACGTATGCTTGAATGTCCTTCGGTCTATAATTTCTATCTACTAATGTAAACTTATTTTTAATTACTTTAGTAATAATATGACTCTTGACTTGCCGGTAACCATATCACAATTTATCTAAAATATAAGTGTACTATAAATTTACTCTCCTCACGATGAAAAAATGATGCCCTTTAGTCGACACTGTCCATAATCTCCATTTGCATCTCTTATCATCACATTTCAACTTAAAACAATCTTTGGTGGCTTCATGTAAACTCTGAAGCTTCATTTACCCTTCAGTGTAACCATGCTTATAGCCTCATGAATTTCATCTTTGTTGTTATACAACTTTTCTACAAATACATCTCCAATTCTAATATAAGATATCTTTTCTAATATGTTCAAGTCAAATGGCGGTATTTCAAACTAGAACTAAAATGGGTTTTTGACATTAACCATTTCTTCCCTGGCATAATCATTATTATCATCATCACCATTTTCATCATTGTCATCGTTATCGTCATCCTCATCTTCATCTTCATCATCATCATCATCACCATTATCATCATCATCATTTTCATCCACAGTCGTTTCTTTATAATCAGTATCATCATTTTTATCATTACTAACCTCATAACTAACATCATAACCACGATCATAATTCTCATAACTTTCGTCATTTCTAGCATCATTACTAATATTATGACTAATATCATAGCCAATATCAATATCAACATATTCATATATCTGACTATCATAATATATATATATATATATATATAGGCTGATTGTTCATTGAACATTGGGGAAGAATAATAATAATCCTCTGGGGGATTTGGAATATACACTAGGGTTGCATACAAGAATTGATACTTGTAACATTGTTTCTACTCTATAGGTACTTCTGCTTTATTTTTATATTCAAGAGCTCGAACATCTACTGTTACATATAGAGGTGTAGCAATATTCTTCTGTAAGCTCAATCATAATATCGCACCATCATCATTTTTAAGTAGAATAGATCTCAACTTTATAGTATTTGAAGGAACCTCGAACTTTAAAGTCACTTTATAATGCACCCGATCAACTCTCAAAAGATGACAAACTCTTCTCAACAAAACTTCATGCTTTATATTTTTTGAAACTACCATGTGCATATTTTGATATACAATGTATCTCTCAAAATCATTACTAGAACTCTCTCATCTTCCACCGAAGCATATAATGGTCGAAATTTGCGCCATGATAATATCAGCAGCACTTGAAAAAATAACGCCAAAAATAATTATTAGTATAGTATAATTATATATACAATTAAATTTAAAATAATACAAAATATTGAATATATAAATAAATATTTGAATATATATACAAATATAAACTTAATATAAAATAAATATAAAAATTTGACAACGCCACCTAGCACCACACGCTAAGCTATTGCGCGCACATCAGGGTGCAGCAGGTGCCTCAACGCACTACAAAGCGTGCTCCAACAAGGCACAGCCTACTGCACACTTTGTAGCGCACTTGGGCGCTCAACAACTTGCTCATCAAGCTGCGCCCTATTGGGGCGTGCCTACAACTCGCGTAGCAGGCTACGCCCTGCTAGAGTGTACTTTATAGCCTGCTCGAGCGCCCTGCTATGCGCCGACACATGGTGGACTAAACTATTGCCAAAATTTGTTGTTTTTGATATTTTTGACCATTTTTAGATCATTTTCGGCCACTTACAATTATTTTAATTTATTTTATACATTTCTAACAATTACATAAAAAAAACTCAAAAACATGAAAAAGAAATAAGGAATCTGTCATTTTTGGCTATTTACTTTCATTTTTAACCTATTTTACATCTTATTAATATTAAACCTAAACATTTCAACAACTAGAATTCAAAAAAAACACAACAAAAAAAATTGAATAAAAACTTACTAATTTTTACCTATTTTTAATTTGTTTTCAACTTCACACTAACTTATTTTAGTTCAAATCTTCAAAATGTGCTTAAATTGTAGTTGATCTATAAATTTTAGAAAAAGTTTGAAAAAAAATTAGTTTAAAACCGAGAGAAAAAAGAGTCTTTGAGAGAAGAAAGGAGAGTGCTTTAGTGAAAAAAAGAGAACTTTGAGAGTTAACTTGTGAGAAGGGTAAAAAGGAAAGAATAAATAAAAGTTTAGTTAATAAAGTATGTAAAATTTGACCCAAGTCAAAATAATTTTTTATTGTGATTTTTGGCCACAAACGAAAAATTCCCTTGAAACGAAAAAAAAAGGGACCCAGAGAGAAAATTCATCACAATAGAAATTAAAACATAAAAAACCTTTTTTAAAAAAAAGAAACAAAGACGGGATTAAGATAAGAAATTTTTTTTTTAATTTTTTTATGTTTTAAACCCAGAGAAAAAATTCATCACAATATAAATTAAAACATAAAAGACTTTTAAAATAAATGAAACAAAGACAGGGGATTAAGATAAGAAATTCTTGTTTTAAGTCCAAAAATAAGTATCTCGCTCCTTTAACAACAAAAAGTTAAATTCTCTCTAAATTCTTAGATTCCTCGAGATTGTCATCTTACTGTTTTGGTGCTCTAATTTCTGGTTCAGTTTCATGTTCTTTTTCATGAACGAAGTTGAGATGTTATGGCTATCTTTTTGTATCAATAACTCGCATGATAAAGAGGTTTTGAGAATGGATGAAAGCTTTGTCCAAAGGTAGCGAGATCAAGCTTCGTTCAAATTCTTTATCAAACTTTTGATCAGGAAAAAATTATCAACATGACACTTTTGTTAATACAATACAATCTTATGGAAACCAAAAGGATAATTTCATTTTCGACGATTGGGAGATGATATTTTTCTAGCTGAGTTTTAGAAGGAGAAAGATCGGAAAAGGGTACAAAATGTTCCTTTAATTCACATGAACGTTGATTGTAAGGAAACAAGATAGGTGAGTTTTTGCATGTGGATGTTGACAGTGGAGGTTCTTGCTTGGGGAAGTATACGAGGATTCGGGTACGTTTAAATGTTGATAGGCCTATTCGTAAAAGGGAATTCTTAAGATTACAGGACATTGACCGATTATTGTAAGTAGATTTGAAGTATGAAAAATATCGGAGTTTTGTTTTTTTTTTGTTGAGATTTGTGTCACTTTAATTTTATATAAATATTATATTTTTATATTTATATAATAAATAAATATTTTATTAAATTATAAATTATTTTTATAAGGTAAGATGTTTATAATATTTCGAATATTGTATTGATTTAAAGGAGTTCAGATCAAGTTTAAAGAGTTAGAATCTTGTCTGAAATGGGACAAAGACCTGAAAATATACTAATAATGACATAGTTGCAAAGAGTTGCAAGTGTTGCTAAGAAATATTATTGTGCAAGTATATTCTCAAATTCTATATTCTTGATCTATTTTCACCAATGCAGGGTCTGTCGAGCGGAATCGATTAATATAGATCAGTGTATATTTATATTTGAATTGTCCAAATAGTTAATCTTAGTAGACCATGAGCTTAGTGGAAGCTCGTAAGATATACAGGTATTCAGTAAGGACAGGATACTGATTAAGACTCAATGAAGACCTCTAATAAGTATCTCATAAAATCATCAATGAAGGGTCTTCTCGAGTTGAGTAGTATTCGTGGTCTTTTAACCTAGGCATCACGGTGGGCTTATGACTAATCCACTATACTCAGGTTCCAAATATGTCAGAGACCTTTCATAGTCTAACCGTTGAGTATTGTTGGATATGGCCGATGCTTATAGAGTCCAGTATGTGTAGATATAGAATCCGTCAACTCATATGGTGAGTCAAATATTCAGATGCTCTAAGGTTGTATTCTAGAAAGTCTTATGGCCATAAGCATTAAACTCAAGAAAGAGTTTTCTGTGTTATAAATAATATCATAAAGTAATTTGCAGATATTGATTATCGGAATACAAATCGAAGAGGTAAGTTTATGGCTGAGCAATAGAGGACTTAACGATGTTAATCTATGTCTCCGCTCTTCCAGGATATATATATGACGAAAAAATTGTACGAATATGGATTAATCTCAACTTATGGTTCAACTTGTCATTTTGTATTATCTATAACGTGTGTGTGTGGTGGGAGGACTTATATGGTTCAACTTTCTATTTTGTATTATCCAAAACGTATGTGTGAGTGGGGGGGTTGTTGTAGAGGGGGGGCATTGGTTATAGACCATACGAAAACGTTCCGTGAGACAAAATGGGTGTGAACCTAGAGAGTTTCACTATATGAAATGTACTTGTTGAGCATGTGGGTACCGCACTGAATCGAATTGTTCAATCCAGGAAGTTTTTAGAATATATAAATTTATTTCACCCTTTTTTTTAGAAATAGTTAATATTTAAGTGTTAAACCTAAAATTGTGCTAAGTGAAACTTGAATACTTTTATCTATCTAGTATGTGCCTTAAATTTTTTCAATAATTTGTATGGATACTAAATTTAGCATTGGTGAATATAGCTATCATTTAAATGAAATAATTATTGTTTTATTTAAATTAAATCAATTAGCTATTTGTTTATTTCAAGGTCTCTCGATGAGTAGTTAAAGTTTAAGTGTTAAATATAAAATTGTGTCAAGTGGACTTGACACTTTGATCTATTTAGTTTATGCCTTAAATTGCACCAATAATTTGCATGGGTACTAAATAAGGCATTAGTAGATAAATCTATTAAGTGAATGAAACAATTGTTGTTTCATTTTGCAATTCGGCCATTAAAATGAATTGGATTCATTTAATTCATTGCCAAATGTTGATTTATGATTAGTTAAATCTTAACAAATTGCAAGTTGTTGACATTTGATTGGCTAAACAAAAGCTAATAGCAATTTGTTGGATCTTCGTTGACGAAAATGAATTGATACAAATTTAGATTGAATTTGTTTCAATTTACAAAGCATGAAGTGGCATATCTTAAGCCACCAATAGCCTTATAAAATAGCCACCAATTTATGCAACATGACTAAGCAATATAGTTGCCTTGTCATGGTTGTACAAGTGGCTATCAAGTCACTTTGATTGGTTAAAACAAAGGCAAATGTTGTCTATAAATTTGACCAAGAGAAATGGTAGAGTTAATTTAGCTTCAGTTTTCATTAGAGGTTAAGTTTTAACCTTAATAGTCTGAGAGACATAAATTTATTAAAAGTAAGAGTTACTTTAAATATTTCGAATAGAAAGCTACTAGTCTAGCTTAAGAAAACTCACCTCGTCTATAACTAGACTTGTTCACAAGCACGCTTCAAGAGTGAGTCTCATAATCTTATTAGTACAATGAGATAATATAATGTGTATTTCCGCTACGTCGAATATGAGACATGCGATATTTAAATTGTTTAAAATGCACACATTCACCTATAGTGGTGCACACCCACATAACACCTACACTTTCTTTGTGGTCTTCTTATACACTTTCACAAAGAGTGCATAGAGAATTTAAAATAGTACCTAATAGATGCATGCATATGAATGTGTATTTATTGAATCAAATAATGCATGTCATACACAAATACACACTAAATTGAAGTCTTGTTACATCAATTAGTTAGAATTTATGCTTACGTGTCATCCTATCGTTGTATGAATATTTTATTTTATAATATTTATTCAGTTCATTATTTGTTAAATCGCTAATTACTATTATAAAATGGTTCAATGCTTGTGACAGTACAGACATTATGTGATCTGAAAAGGTTCAAACTTGGTCTAAAGAAGTTTAGATTAATGCTAAGAGTTAGCATCACTAAAAATTATAAATGTTAAAGAGTTAGCATGCTATATTAATCAATGAAGTATAAAAGTTAGAATCTTGTCTGTGACGATACAAAGACCTGAGAATACATTAGTAATAACATAGTTGCAAGAGTTGCAATAAGTGCTAAGAAATGTTATTATGTAAGTTTATTCTTAAATTATATGTTTCTGGCCTTAATTCACAGATACAAGTCTATAGGTGGAATCCTTTTACATACACCAGTGTATACTATACCTAGATGGTCTAGATGGTTGTTCTTAGCTAACCATGGACTTACTGGAAGTTTGTATAGCATACAGATGTTCAGTAAAGACTGAATACTGAACATACTCAATGAGGACCCCAATAGACATCCCATAAAGCCATCAATGGAAGGTCCTCTCGAGTTGAGTAGTATACCTGGTCCTTTGACCTGAGTACCATGGTGGACTTGTAAGTGATCCGTTATACTTTGGTTCCACGCATGTTACAAACCTTTTACGGTGTGACCGTTGGGTGTCACTGGGTATTGTCCGATGCTTATGGAGTCCGGTATGTACAAATATGGAATCCGTCAGCTTACATGGATGAGTTATATATATCTAGATCCTCAAATACTGTATCTTAGAAAGTCTTATGGCCATAAGCAATGAACCGAGGAAAAGAGTTTCCTACAGGGTTAAACAATATTGTAAAAGTGTTTGCATATATTATTTATTAAGATACGTATCTGAAGATAAGTTCATGGATGAGCACATAGGGATTTAACAGTAGTGATCTATATCTCTGCTCTTCTAAGATATGATTGGCGGAAGGATTATACGTATGCATTGTGACCTCAACTTATATGGTCTATTACACTGATTTGTAATATCCGTGACGTGTGCGTGGGGCATCAATTTCGAACTCACAGAATAGTTTTATTTGACAAATCAAGAGTGGACCTAGAGAGTCCCGCAATATGAAGTGTACTCGTTGTGCACTATGACAGCGTAACGGATTGAATAGTTCGATCTAAAAAATTCTAGCAGACTTGACATTTACTTCGGTTTCTCTCCGGTTATGCACATGTCAAGACTTAAGAGTTAAGTACATCAATTAATTAACAATTAATTGTTGACCAATGGGATATTGACACATGATGCATGTGGGCCAATTATTGTTTGATTTAGAAATTATCAAAATGACCTTATTTGTTGGTCAAATAATATCATTATTTTTATTTATTAAAATGTTTATTGAATAAAATAATAATAATAATATATGATATTATTATTTAAATTGAAATCAAACAATTAATTTTTTATTTAAATTGGCATGTGTTTCTATCATGATTTAATATGATTAAATTATTTTTTTAATATTAATTAAATGATAAGATAAGTGTAATGGGTGGCATTTGTTAATGGTAGGCTTTAAGATGTTTTTTAATGATAAGAAAGTGTTTTCTCATTTGGCCTAAATTAAGGCTAAGTTCATTTAAATGATATTCCATTTTTTTATTTTAATTTGGTTTTTTTGTTAATAATAATAGACAAAAACTAATGGTAAATATAATTGATGCCATTAGGTGAGAAAATGAATGATATTAATAAACAAAACACTAATGGCAAACATAATGGTTGCCATTAGGTGAGAAAATAAAAGATAATAATAAATAAATAAAAGAGCAATTAGTTGCTCAATTAATGATAATAATTTCGTGCAATGAGTTGAGTGGTATAAAAAAATGAGAATTGATTTTTGTTAAGTGTTGAAAAATTCTTTCAAGTGTTGAGAGAACAAAAACTCAACTATTCTATTTTTATTCTTCTATTTTTCCTTCTATTTTGATCACCCATATAACAAGGTAGAAACAAGGATTCAAGAGTTGAATAATTTGCTAGAAAAGTTGTTATTCTAGCTTTCTCAGGCCCACCATGTTGAGGAACTAGAATTGTAAACGGGTTGCTTCAAAAGTGGGTACTCCAGTTCGACCAAATACCAGAGACTTGACAAGGTACTATAACTTAATCTTGATATACTTTATATTTATGAGATAATATGTAATATTTACTTGTGTTTATCATTCAGTAATTTTTATTCCACTCATCCGCTGCGCATATATGTATGTGATACATATGCTATATTTGAATGATAGACACAAACTCACATGCATGCACCCTATGTTTAAAATCACTCACATTAACAAGTTTAAAAACTTACCCTCTAAGACGATTCGGTGTAGAATCAATTTTTAAGTCTCGTACGGAAGTATAATCGCGAACAATTCTAGTACGTAACAATCGGTAGGATTGCATGAGCTAGAATGGTAGCATATCTTAAATTTCTAGAACAAATTTATTGAAGCAACATTTTTTTTTCTCTCTCAAATGACCAAAATAGCTTAATAGACCTAAGTGCAAAACTTTCAAAGTATTTTTCTTTGGCCTAATATTGCAAACCACTAATGAAACAATTTCATTTTCTTTTAAATACTTTAAATTTTGCAAAGACATATGTCCTTCATGCATCACATGCACCAAGCCAAGTGTCCATTTCTTTTGCCATTTTTCAAGCTTGCTTTTCTATACAAAGTGCCATTTATCACACAAATGGTCATGCATAAAGCCATATGTCTTTCTCAATTGGTTAACAATAATTATTAACCAATTAAATAATATATTTAATACTTAAACTTTGACACATGATTTCCTAAGAGATCCTAAAATAATTCCTACTTTTTGAATTTTTTTAATTGAATTGTTAAACCCAGTCCGCTACCCTAGTGCTTCATGAGAACACTTCATATTGTGAGACTCTCTAAGTTCACACCCATTTTTCTTACGAAACTCTTTCGTAAGTCTATCAACAATGCCCCCCCCCCCCCCCCCCAACACACACACACACGTTATAAATATTACAAAACATGGCATTAAACAATGTAAGTTGTGGTCTACCATTTATGGATATACCCTAATCTACACCAATCAACCCGTGTCGGCAACCATAAATCAAGAACAATGTTTTCAGAAACATAATGCATAATGATGTTTTTTAGTACTATTTACAACTTATTGCAATTATGTTATTATTAATATATTCCTAGGTCTTTGTTTAATTTTAAACACGGTTCTGACTCTTAGAATACTAACTTTTAGCACCGACCTAAATTTCGTTAGATCAATCTAAACTCCTTTAAATCTATAATATCAGAAAAGTAACAAACCAAGTACCATATAATAAATGTTAACGATTTATTGAAATATTTATTGTATAAATATTAAACAACAAATATTCATATAAAATAGAATGACACATAAGCACCATCTCTAATAAGATTATCCTGTAATCTTAAAGAAGTCTGTGAACCACCATTATTTCGATGATATCAGGGTTTTAGTTAATATTTACTGCCTAAAAAATGCCAATGTTGTAGTAACCACTTATCCACAACCGGTAAGAATAAATATTTATATATATATATAAATATACATATTTTATTTGTATGTGGGTAATACTTGATTTATGTATTGTTATTAGTAGTGTTTGTATAGATTAAGGACATACTATTAGTATTTGATTTATTTGCAAGACTTTAGATTTATTTTAGGGACCAAATTGTAATACTTTGAAAGTTTTGGGGGCTAATTCGTAAATATTAAAAATTAGTCTCTTAGTATAAAAATATACATTTGAAACCCTAATTCACTCATTTTGGTCGAGCCACCTCTTTTAGAGTGAGAAAATAGAGAAAGAAATGGGAGAAAAAGAGAAGAAGCAGAAGAAAAAGAAAAAGAAAGTTAGAATTTAAGCTTTAAGATGTATATTATAACCCTTTCTTAATTTTTTCGTGTTAATTTAGTTAATTTCTTTAAGTTTTGATTTCTGAAAATATGTACAATTGAGGATTTGATGTGAATTTTGTAAAATATTGTGAGAATTGATGATGATTTATGTAGATAGCTTGATAAATCATGATGAATTGCAGAATTTTTTCTTAATAGTCTCTTGATCCAAAATATTTATAAATTGTTGTGCTTTGATTCTGAAAGTTTTAGGGGCTAATTCGCAAATACTAAAACTTAGCCTCTTAGTATAAAAATATACATGTGAAACCCTAATTCACTCATTTTGGTCGAGCCACCTCTTTTAGAGTGAGAAAAGAGAGAAAGAAAGGGGAGAGAAAGAGAAGAAGCAGAAGAAAAAGAAAACGAAAGTTAGAATTTAAGCTTTAAGATGTATATTATAACCCTTTCTTAATTTCTTCGTGTTAATTTAGTTAATTTCTTTAAGTTTTGATTTCTGAAAATATGTACAATTGAGGATTTGATGTGAATTTTGTAAGATATTGTGAGAATTGATGATGATTTATGTAGATAGCTTGATAAATCATGATGAATTGCAGAATTTCTTCTTAATAGTCTCTTGATCCAAAACATTTATAAATTGTTGTGCTTTGATTCTGAAAGTTTTGGAGGCTAATTCGTAAATACTAAAAATTAGCCTCTTAGTATAAAAATATACATTTGAAACGCTAATTCACTCATTTTGGTCGAGCCACCTCTTTTAGAGTGAGAAAAGAGAGAAAGAAATGGGAGAGAAAGAGAAGAAGCAGAAGAAAAAGAAGAAGAAAGTTAGAATTTAAGCTTTAAGAGGTATATTATAACCCTTTCTTAATTTCTTCGTGTTAATTTAGTTAATTCCTTTAAGTTTTGATTTCTGAAAATATGTACAATTGAGGATTTGATGTGAATTTTGTAAGATATTGTTAGAATTGATGATGATTTATATAGATAGCTTGATAAATCATGATGAATTGCAGAATTTCTTCTTAATAATCTCTTGATCCAAAAATTTTATAAATTGTTGTGTTTTGATTCTAGTTTTGGATTTTGAGTATATAAACTTATACATGTCTAGAATCATTTGAGACTTTGAATAGATTAAAAATTCTAGAAATTAAATTTGTAATGAATTTACCAAAATGACCCTGAAATTCTTGAAATTTCCTGTGTTAACAATATGTTACAGCGACAAACAATTTTTTATCTGCTGAATGATCTTAAAAAATTATGAATTTATAAATATGATAAGTTTATATGTCTAATATGATATACTCAAAATTAAGAATTTAGATCAATGTGGTTAAATTGTTATAATTTTTTAAAGTGTATCAGCTCATTGTAGTATTTGATTAACAGAATTTTAAAGTTATGGAATAAAATAGTTTTAAAATACTTTTGGAAGTGATTTTGAAGTGAAATATTTATCATGGATTGAGATATGTGTCAAGAGTAATTCTGTGATAGTTTTATAATTTTTTAGTTAGTATATGATTTTATAAAATTGGGAGATTGAATACTGTTCAGTAAATATCTTGAACTTGTCAAGATAATAGTTTGGATTTGATAGTGTTTATGGAATGGATTGTGTAGGAATTATGATATAATATTCATACATAAGAAGGATATATGAATATATTCTAATTTTGGAATAATTAGACATCATTTGATGTATAAGAAAATTTTGTTAAGTGTAAGTGGTCAAAATGACAGGTTTTGAGAAACCAAGTAATTAGGCCAATTCGATGTGATAAGTGCAATATATGTAATTTTGTAAGCTATTTAATTATTTTATATAAATGTTGAGGCTCATGAAAGGATTAATCTCTATTGATAGGCTAAGGAGATTTAAGCTTTGTAGCTAAAAGTGCTAAGAGATAAGTATACTAGACTTTTACTGAAATTACAATAAGCATAGTAATTGTTTATGTATAATTTAGTAAATATGCTTAGAAATATGTTTATGTTATACCAAAGTATATTTTGATATGAAATATGAAAAACATGTATTTATGAATGTGAGCATGGATATACATAACATATATGTATTTTTGAAAGTGAGCTTTCAAAATGAAATGTGTTTAACAAAGAAAACTTTTGAAGTATAATATGTCCATGATTTTGTGTTTTGAGAATGCTTGAACTCACTATTGACTTAGTAGGCATCTTATATGATTTGTGGAGCCTTTATGTGTGGCCTCTCCTTCGGAATTGGTATATGTTATGTGTTCCGTATATAGGGAGGATCTTATTGGTACCTAAAGGAAGATTGAGTCATTATATTCGTGTGGTGGCGTATTGGTACCTTCGGGCATGAGCATTATATATGTGTAATTTAAACCTCACTTGTATTATTCCTCTCATACGGTATGTCACTTACGAGTGACATTTGGATTATTATGTGATATGTGATATGAAAGTCTTACTAAGTAGTAGTTGAGTAATGGTATTCCTATTATATGTTTTGAAAGAATGTGTAAGCTCTTACCTGACATGTGATTTGATAAGGTTATGATTTTGATTTATCACAGCATATCATACACATACATTGTGTACATATATGTATTTATATTTTGATATATGAAAAACTAGTATGCTTACTGAGTTTCATACTCATTACAATTTGTGGTGATTTTAGGTAAATAAGGTATATATGTGCTTAGCGGATTTGGCAAGACTTTTGCTGTCCCTTGGGTTCCCTAAGTTGCTAGGTTGCTGAATGTTTCCTTTGAGGACACGTGGTTTAAAATATTTGATTTGTCCCTATTGAATAAATACTTATGTATTTTTTATTGAGTGTGGTTATGGGTTGATTTTAAGTAAGAATTTGCAATGAATATATTCTGGGCTTCCGGTAACAAAGTTGCTACTGGTGATGTAGTAGAGTGTTAATCTCTGAGAAAACTCTGCGTATCTCTGGTTTACTAATTGCCCCAGTCATAATTCAATTGTTATAATTCTGAAAAATTGGAATAAATGTTTAAATATTGTCAATAAATGTTTATGTTTATATTTTAGGTTATGAATTGATTTTAATGTTGAACTTACTAACAACTTGCTAAGGATTCCTATGTTGAATTAAATTTAAAATTTTATGAAATATTATTTATGAGTGTACATTATTGAATGAATGTAAGTTATATCGTGTGTCAAATCTTTTGGGTCTAAAGCGTGACAAATATTTTTGGAAATTATGATAGATAGACAGTGTTAGAGATGGTACTTACGTGCTAGGGTTGTTACTTTTTAAAAATTGTAGATCTAAAATCATTTACATATGATCTAAAAGAGTTTAGGTTAGCATTAAGAGTTAGCATTCTAAAAATTAAAATCTTGTCTAAAATAGGGACAAAGACCCAAAAGTATTATAGTAATGACATGGTTGTAAATAGTGCTAAGAAATATCATTGTATAATATGTTCTCGAAAAATATCGTTCATAATCTATCGTTGTCGACACGGGTCGATTGGTATATGTTCGTGAAACTAATAGAGGCGACTTATAACTATAAGTGTACAGGTTGTGAGCAAGTAATAAAGTGATGAGTGAGTATCATTTCCACGAGAATTGGTGTTCTAAATTAATGCTAAGTACTATAGTACTAACAACCTAACTTTATTTGGACTAATTTAAATACTAAGTTCGTTAAGAAAATTAAAGATGTGAAAAACTAAAATTAAACAAGTTTATGGAGAGTTGAATTCTATGGCAAAAGGGTCTTAGGGTCTTGATTTCACTCTACCTTTCTTATATTCTTTATAGTTAATGTTTAACATATAATCTTTTGAATTCATTAATTAAGAGCTTAGAAATAATCTCATTACCTCTCCCGAGCATCCAATAATCCTATGCATACACAATCAAGTTAATATCCCTATCTAACTTATTGTTTATACATGCATTAAACTATCCTTAAATAATTACCTTAATAATATTAGTTTCCCAACATATGAGTTAAACTTTTCAAGTACATAATCTACGAGTCTAAATTATCTAATCAATTTTTCAATCCAATTATAAGCACTAAACTCATAAAAAGCATAAATGAAAAACACAAGATATTCATTAACCAACTAACAATAACAAAACATAGTATTCAATAGAGTTCCATCAAGCCTTAAAATAAGAAATTTAACTATTCATAATCAAATGCACGAATACAATAATCTAGAAGTTCATAAGAGTAATCATATTCAAAACAACACAAATTAGAAAAATAATTTTTGAACTAAAGTAAATGAGATAAAATGAAGGTAAAGAATTAGTTGGAGAAACTTTTGAGGTCTTCAAGATTTCAAGCCCCAATATGCTTTCTCTCACTAAAAACTTTTAATTTTTGCTCTTGAATTTGTGGTCTCTCGTCTTCCTTCAAATGAGACAATTCCTCTTCTTTTATAGGTTCCAAATTGAGCTGCCAAAATTAGGGCACATATCCTAAAAGAACATCCCTAATGTGTGGCCTTTATATAAGCATTTATCCCTAATCAATATAGAAAGAAATAATATATAAATCTATAACTATAATACAATATCTAATATAGAAGAAAATATTTTAATTATAAAATAATTAAATAAGAAATTCTCCATCTTGCAGACTTGCACCCATTTTGCTAGATTGTATAGTTAAAATTAATCGAATCAAGGATTAAATTGTGATTATACGAATTAAAATTAATTAAAAATAATAATATATTCTATTAGAATAAAAATACAAAAATAGCCTTCCTAAATAGAAATAATTTGTTTTGTTTTTGTTTTCTTTTCTTCGCCACTTGTCTAGGTCCATACATGGCAGCACAAGGGCCATAACATGATACTTATGTGCCTTGCTAGCTTGCGTGTGTTGTGCGAATGGCCTTTGCCTGGTGTTACAGGTCAGGCGTTTGTTATTGATCCAAAACACTAGCCTGTTAAGTAATGTTACATATTCACTCTTATATACTAAAGATTTATCCAATTTTTATTCAATGGAGGATGTGACATTCTCTCCTATCCAATCACTTATCGCCCTCGTCATGGTGTGACCAAAACTCAATGATCAACTTGGACCGTATTGCCTATCCACCGAGGATAGAGGACCCACTACTCACATGACAATCTCTATTGAGGCTTAAGATACTGGATTTTTAGAGCCCACTTGACCTGTATTGCCCATCTCCCTAACAGCATGAAAGACCCATATCCCATGTGGCAATCTCTATTGGGGTAATTTTAGAGGCCCACATACAAATGAGAATTTGGGTCTGCTCTGATAGCACTTATCACGAGTCGAACGCTTGTTATTGACCCAAAAGACTAGCTTGTTAGGTAATGTTACATACCCACCCTTATATACCCAAAATCTATCCAATTTCTATTCGATATGAAACGTGACACTGGGTTGTGTCCCCCTAACTTGAACTACAAACGTTGCTATTTAGTGCAGGCGAGGCTACAACTTACTAATTCTCTCCTTTTTTTTGTTCTCATTTCCTTTATGTGATCTTAAGTTTTTTGGTTTGATTTTTAAGATTTGAGGTTTAGTTTTTAAGATTTTGGATTTAATTGAAGATTATAGGTTTGATTATTATATTTTTTGTGTTTTTGTTTATTTGGTTTACGAGAAAGTAGAGAAAAATGATATTTATTGAATTTTAAAGTTTAAACTTTTGCAATTTGACGTGTTGTATTCTTTGGATTTGTTGGAGGAAATTAAGAAAAGATTTTGCGTAAATTGAAGAAATATTTTAATATTTATTGATTCAATTTACTTTTGAATCCAGAATATGCAGAGTATCTCAAATGGTGATGTCCAACAGTAACACCAAATCCTCCAAAGGCAATATTATATTATATGCCAGAAATGATTGAGAAACGCCAATGATTCTTGATAACGACTTCTACCAAAATTTGTTAAACCACAAGGGATTGTTTATAGTTGATAAACAACTACTACCAGAGTCATAGACTTTTTTTTTTTAAAGAAATCATGTAATTTTAGACGTTTCGAGCACTAAGTAGTTTATAAATTCATTATGAAAAAAAAAAAGAGAATATATCGAGTGTTTAAAAAAATACATTTTATTATAAGTAAAAAATTATACAAATTGAGTATGGGGCCCTTAAGATCTCACATCCCCACTTGAGTTTGACCCTCTCTCCTCCTTAAGTAATGTAAAAATGTTAAAAAATATTATAATTCCCTCATTTAAAAAAAAAAATTATACAAATTAAGATAACTTTTCACAGTTGAAAGTATCCTTTATTTACAATTGTATACCATCGATTGCTAGAATTTATAAAATTATATAATAATTTAATATTGTACAATGAATATAAAAAATATATCAAGTAATATTTTAAGTTGTTTTTAAAAAAAATAAAGAGAGTGTTAAAGCATAAAGAATTTTTCATTCCATTATCTCCGATTCAATTTAAGTGGCAATATAGTTCAAAAGCCTAATAATCACCTGATCACGTCTCTAAAAACAAGTAATATTCTAAGATGTCTGTACATTTTGAAGAATGTTCTCAATTTCAAGGAACAGATTTAGTCCACTCTTTTATTCAAATCAACAAGCATTCTAAGAAAACTCCAATTTATGTACTCTTTATGGGCTCAAGTAGCATTTAAAAAAGCTTTGTCGTACAACGTATTTAAATAAATGTTTAAGAATATTTAGAGTGTTATAATAAAAAATAGAGTGAATAAAAATTAAAAAAGACAAAGAAAAATAGAAATAGGATAAAAACAAAATGAAAATATAAATAAGAGAAATTTAAGAATGGCAAAATATCCTGCAAAGATGGGTCTCGCTTAAAATGAGGTGAAAATTGAGTAATTTTTGTAAAAATGAGATATGATATGAGAAAATTTATTTTTTGAATTATTAATAGAGTGGGAAATGAGATTAAGCCTCTCCGCTCTATTTTATATAAATATATTAAATATAATTTTTAATGTATAATTATATAATTTATTAATTTTTTATTTTATAATTTGTATTTAACTAAGTTACTAAGAAATATTTTAATAATATAATTTTATTAATAAAAATTAAAAACTATTTAACAAAAAATATATATAATCTAGTATTGCAAGATTTTATTTTTGAGTTGAGGTCTCAACCATTATTAATTTTATTTTCTTAGACTCTCATTAAACTTGCTCAATTGCTCTCTTTGTTTTCTCTTCAAACTTGTTCTCTTGTCTCGAATAAAAAATTTAAAATTACAACAAAATCAATTTTGGTAGCATTTGAATCGGCATGTAGTACAAGTTTTTAGATTTATAAGTTCTCATTGTAGTAGATTACATTTAAAGACATTAGAAACATTGATGTTTGCTTAATATTATTTATGAAATATTAAAGGTATGACATATAATTATTTATTATTTATAAAAAAAATAATTTTTTATTTTATTTGATTTTAATCAACTAATTCCTATATGAGTTATTTTTATTATCCAGATTAAATTCAAGTTTTTTTACAAAAACTCAATGTGACAAATTTATTGAAAATACTAATAGAGGTAAACTTCAATTTAATTTCTTGTAAGTTTAATTGTATTAAATTATTTATTATATTAGCTTAAAGAAATTATTAAGAAACTAAAAGTAGTTTATTTATTTTTAGAAATGAAGTTTCAATTTTGTGACTTTTAATGAGAGAAGATTAAGTAATTAATAAGAAGATCAATGATTCTAGATACTAAAATATTATTTAATTTTTTATTTATTATTTACTTAAAATTTTATTTATTATTCACATTATTTAAGAATATTATTATATTATTCTAATTTATTAGTTTGATTATTTTTTATCGTAATATAGATTAATTTATATTATTAAAATTTATAAATATAAATTAATATTTAATATTAATAAAAATATTAAAAAAATAGAGCAGAATATAAAAAAGGTCTCCCCCAAATTGCCATCCCTAAAGAAATCTATTTTAATTATTAATTTTAAATTGTAAAATTTTTATTTACCTACTCTTAAGGATATTTTAGTCTAATGCTATATTATAAATATCAAAAATGTATTTTTAACGGTCAATTGTCTACTTTAACAATCAAACAAAAAGAAATAGATATGCGGTGTAAGGGTTCATAAAAATTGAGGCGCAAGACGCAAGATACCATATAAATTAGATGCATATTAATAAATATCAATAATAAAAGGGGCGGAGTGACGTTTACCCATTTCTTTTTTTGGGTAGGTTGTAAGGGGTACTGACTTTTGCAATGAAACGCACTGCACAAACTTCCAATGCATTGTCAAGTCACATCAAGAGGCAGAAGGGTAATTACAGTTAAAGGGGGGCAAAAGAGTAATTACGGTCGAAAGAGAAAAATTAACCGTCAAGTAAATGAGGTTGTGGTTTATAGTTTTGAAACTAAAGAGGATCAACTTGATAATGTGAGCAAACTATGGGGTGTGAACGGAAAATTTTCAAATTTGATCACAAATTTATCTTATTATACTATTTTGATCTGAGTCAAATTTTCAATCCTTTATTAACTAAAGACATATTATTTTTCCTCTTTTGCCTTTAATGGTTAATTTGTATAAAAATATATTTTTTAAATTTGTTTTAATTAATTTAATCAATAAATATAATAAAAAAATAGTTTTATGAGAATTAATAAAAATAATTATTTTAATATTAAAATTATTATAAAATTAAAAAATCATACAAAGTGTGCGCTTTGTATGTTTTTTTAAAATTTTTTATTTTTAAAAATAGGGCAAAGCCCCACTTAAGTGATCTTCAATTATTAATTTTTTATTTAATTTTTAATTATAAATAATTATAAGAATATTTAAAATAATTTAAATAAATATTTATTTTCTAAAAATTTAAATTATTTAAAATTTTATTTAAAATTATTTAATTTAAAAATTAAAAAAATTAATTTAAAAAATATTATTATTAAAATTAAAAACTAACAACGCAAATTGCGCCTTAAACGCGCAGCAAAAGCGCTCGTTCTTGCATAAATCCATATGGCATTTTTAAAAACTTTTATTCTAATATTTATTTTTAAAAAAATTATTTTGTTTTAAAATTTAGATAAACATTTAAACTAATTTAAAAATAAATTTTTAATCAAATCAAAATAATTAATTGTTTAAGAAACTATATTTGAATAAAAATATATTTTTATTAATTAATTTTAAATAATTAATTAATTAAAAAAATTATAGTTTAAGGCTTAGAGTTCAAGATTTTAAATTTTATAGTAAAAATTTAGGATTTAGAGTTGGAGTTTAGATTTAAGGTTTTATGATTTCGGGTTAGAGTTGGAGTTTAAGGTTTAAGGTTTTAGAATTTAAGGTTAAGGTTGAGATCTAGGGTTTAGGGTTGAAGTCTAGCGTTTAGGGTTTTAGATTTTATGATTAAGGTTTGGGATCTAGGTTCAGAGTTTTAGGTTTATGATTGAGGTTTAAGGTTTCAGAGTTTATGATTGAGGTTTAGAATTTTCAAATTTTTAGTTTAAGGTTTGGGTAGAGTTTAGAAATTTAAATCTTAAATCTCAAACCCTAAATTCTAAATCCAAAAATTTTAAAACCTAAATCCTAAACCCTAATATCTTAAATCCTAGACTCCAATATTAACCTTAAAGCTTAAATCCTATACTCTTGAATCCTAGGCCTCAACTCTAACCCTAGACACTAGAACCCAACTCTAAATATCTACTCTAAACCTTACTCTAACCCTAAAACCCTAAATTCGAAACTTTGAACCTTAAACTATAAACCCTGAACTTTAAATTGTGAACTCTAAACCCTAAATCCTAAACGCAGCAAATTTGCTTAAATTATATTTATATAAATAGTATTTTATTGTTTGCTTAAATAAATAAATTTCTTTTAAAAAATTAAAAATGAACCATGATAATATCAAAAACACTTAAAAAACACAATACTAAAATATTTATTAGTTAAGTATAATCATATAAAATTAAAAATAAAAAAAAATATTGAATAATACATACAATACAAAAATAGTTAATAAACAAAATAAAACTTAACAAATTAATGACAAAAAATAAAAAAAAAATTAAAAATACCACATGGCACTATACTAAAGCGTGTAACAAAGTGTGCACTTTGCGTTTTGTTTTTTTTTTTTTTTAATTTATAGTAATTTTTAAAATTAAATAATTTTAATTTAATAAATTTTTAAATGATTTTAATATTTAAATAATTAATTTAATTTAATTAAACAATATATTTTTTTGTAAATTAAACAAATAAGAGCAAAAAAAAAGAAAAACTCATATGTCTTTGGTCATTAAATAATAAAAAATTTGACTATGGTCAAATAAAATTTTCAACTAAAAAAAGTGGTTAACCTACACTCGTACATTTTTTTATACTGTTTTATTATGTTTAAAACTTGTTTTGGTCTGTAAAGATCCATATTCTAGTACACGTTATCTTGTTTTTATAAACAAATTCTTTGTACCATCGAGATTTACTAAAAGGAAATCGTTATTCAATAGTTGCGAGTAAACTTTTGAATAAGAGTGGAAGAAATTTAAGTTGATGTATTTTTTTTAAAGAAATGGGCAAAAAAAAAATGTTCTAATTAGGCAAATTTTTTTAAATAATGTTACATATTTTAAGTTATATTCTAATTAATAATGATATGTTAAATAATTATTAAATAATACAATTATGTAAATTTTAAAATTATCTATTATAATTAGGAGTAGTAATTTATATAAACAAATTGTATTCGTATCGTGTTAATATAGATTATTAACAAGTTTTTTAATGTATTCATTTATGATTTGTTTATTAAACGAATTAAATACTCAAATACAGATTTAATTCGTTTAATAAATAAATTACATTACATGACACTTTTAAATAAGTTGATTAAATTTAATTTGTTTATACGATTATAAACAATTTAATTCGTTTACGATTATATTCGTTTAAAAGATAATAACACCTAATTTAATTCATTTATACGAAATATTCGATTCATTTAAAATACGTTTAAGTAACAATCAATAAAATTTAAAATTACACTAAAAATAAATATTTAATGCATCTAATAATAAATTATTAAAAAAATTTAAAAAAAAAATTATCCAACATAATTCAAAGAGAAAAGTCTTTAGAGTTTAAATCACATTATTATTTTATCAATGACCTAATCAAAAGAATTGCGTTAGTATATTCATCAATAGACAACTTATGAAAATTGAAAAACCTCCTGTAGAAAAGTAGTTCCTTAGACCAACCTGCTCAACATGTATTAGGGTTTTAATTTTTAATTCTATATTTTTTAAATTTATTTAATTTTATAATTTACTTAAATGTGATTTAAATGAAGAAATATATGAATATATACAAATACGATTCATTTATTAAATGTAATTTAATTAAATTAATGAATCATAAACATTAAATACATCTTCGACTTATTTATTAATTATATCAATTTTATTATTTATAATTCACTTAAAACGTATCAAAATTGTGTTTAATAATTGTGTGGTGATTTATTTTATTATTTTTAATTATAATAATTAATTATTTGATATATTATTATTTAAAATATCATTTAAATACACATTATTTTATTTTTAAAGAAAATATAAATTAGTCAACGGTGTTGATGTGTAAAGAGGTTGATAAGGATAAAAGCTCTCTCCGCAAATTAATTTGTTTGGACAAATATTTTATTATTATTTTGTGTAAGGTTGGTTTAGGGAGGCATGAACCGGGGATGGGCATGTGGATCATCCCGTTAGGCGGTAAGTGTGCATTTGCATTTTGCAATAATTTTACTAATTTCGAGATATTAAGCTTGACTTGTACGCATCTTTTTCTACTTCCAGGCTGGCTAGATTTCCCTTTGATGCGGTTCTTTTTTTTTTTTTTAATTGCCTTTTTACTCGGTTCTTTTTTCTATTTTTAATTGCCTTTTTATGCGGTTCTTAATTTTTATATTAACACGTCCAAATTGCTCTGCTCGGAATCCGATGCACTACGGTCGCCTTATTTATCTAAAACCTGGATACATGGGAAAAAGACCCGTTCATCCACTCTTTGTATATTTTACATAATTTTACAACTTATCGGTCAGTTTATTTAAAGTAGCATCGGACAATCTACGTTTACAAAATTTAAGATATAAATTTCGTATCCAATTAATATAATTATCAAAAAGACATTATTACGAGATGCTACATATTAAACTATTACAAGGGGCACACAAACGAAGTATATTCTAAGGACGAACTGAATCAAATCGCTGATGTGGTGTCTGAGGTTTTTTCTTTTGGTGCACGATACTAACCTACACTGTTTTCTATAGGGAGAAAAAAATCAATTAAAACGTTGCTGCCCGCTGCTTCTAGCTGTCGCCTGGGGCGCTATTCTTTTGCTGTTCCTCATCTCGGAGTGATGGAGGCTGCAAGCTGCAACCAAACTGCAGCCGACCCATTCTCGTCGAGGCTGTCGCCAGCGTATGTCGCTGGTGGCCCTCTGTCTGCTGCAGATGCTTCTTTTTGGTCGGGACAAGGTCATGCAGAATTGGTCGAGGTGCTGCCGACTGTGTATCTAGCTGACTTAGACCTGGCTGAGGGGCTGTCGACCGTATTTCTTGCTGACTCTCCGAGCGAAGGAATGTTTGCTGCTGGTTCCGCTGCATAGGAAGCTCTCACATGCTCCGCCCTGACGCTCGCGAATGGCGGCTGTGCCACGACGAACTTGGCCACCTTGTCTCAGGCTTCCGCTGGCGCTGGTTCTGGGCAGACTCCTCCAATGGCCGACTGGTTTGGCTGCAGGGTTACTGTCGCGATGGCCGAAGGTGACAAGAACTCAGCTTCGGCTTCTGCTTCTGTTGGTGGTGGCTGAGCTCCAGTACGCCGCCATTGGCTGCGGCTGCTACAGTTGCAGAACTGGATGGCAGTAAGTCTACTGCCGTGCATACTAATCAACCGTGGGTGTCTTTGTTTGCCGAACCCAAAGCTATGGCAGTGAACTACAATTTGTCTCGCCTACCATTTCAAATGGTAAAAAAATTATTAAATTCAATTATAATGAACTTAAAAAAAAAGAAAAAAAGATGACAATATGCGTTTAATTAGTTGTGTATATAAAATATTTTTTAGATTTCAACCACTTCAAGCTTTTGTAATGAATTGTTGGAAGTATTTTGGCTTAATTTTGGTTCACTCCATTAAAGATGGGTTGTTTTTGTTTAACTTTAAAAATGAACTTAGGCAGCAGAAAGCACTTAAGGATAGACCTCTGACCTTTGATAAATGCATATTGATCCTTAAAGCTTGGAAGCCCAGAATGGTTATGGATGTAGCCAGTATCAGAACTCTGTCTATTTGGGTGCAATTCCCAGGACTACCGTGGGAATTCTGAAGCCCCCCATTTTTGAGTTGTATTACTAGCTCGTTGGGATCCCCTAAATTCTGTGATCAATGTACTTTTAATAGAACAAGGCTAATTTTTGCGAAAGTCCAGGTGGAAATGGATGTGGAGGACGATTTTCCTTCCATGATTACCTTAGAGGATGAAGAGAGTAACATGGTTATGCAGGAGGTGACTTATGATTGGAAGCCCACTATCTGTCCCAAATGTAAACGGATTGGTTATGACGGGAAAGATTGTAAGACAGGGATAAAACAAGTGTGGAAAGCAAAAGAGATGGATCATAACAATCAAGGCGGAATTGAAGCACCTATTATCTACCCTGAAAAGCAGGAACAAAAAAAGCTAAATACAGGCAAAGCATAGATGGATATACAGACTCTAGAAGGTAATGAGGAGAATGTTCCAACAGATAAGGCAATGAAATAAGCGTCAGGTAACGGGGGATTAGAGATTCTTCAGGTAATGGACAGATTCAACTTAAAGAAGACTATTAATTTGACGCACGATGTGGGAATTATAGGGAAGGGTTGACGTGCCATAAGGAGCTCTAAATCCCCAAATAGGGGACAATGATCTCAAGTTGAAATATTCTGGGTCTCCATGTCCCTTGTAAACAATCAAAGGTAAAGTCTCTGATTAAATCTTGTCGATTATGTATTTTGGGATTGTTAGAAACAAAAGTTGAACTATCTAATCTAGATACCATTTGGAAGAAATTAGCATTACGATATTGGAAGTTAGAAAATAATTCAGAGTGTTTAGATATGGGAAGAATTTGGATTGTCTTTAATCCTGCTAGATGCAATATCACGATCCTACAAAAGCACCAGCAATTCATACATAGTAGAGTTCTTATTAATGGCATTGTGTTTTACTGGACTCTTGTTTATGGTGCCTCTACCTCTATTAAGAGAGAAAACATGTGGAAGGACCTTTGTGATGACTTGACTCCCAACACTACACCTTGGTTAATTCAAGGGGACTTTAACAACGCCCTCAGCAATAATGATAGAATTGGAGGCCAATGGGTAAATGATAACATAGTGGAACAGTTTAAAAGCTGAACATCGAGACTAAAGTTATTCGAGTTAAATAACCATGGTTGTCGCTATACTTGGTGCAATAATCAAATAGGAGGACAACGAATTTGGAGAAAAATTGATTGGGCATTTGTTAATGGAAACTGGTTGGATGTATTGGCATTTTTTGAGTGTGATGTTTTACCAGCAGGCATTGCAAATCACTCTCCTATTGTGGTAACCATCTCTAGAGCTTCCTATAATGGCATTGTTCCTTTCAAGTTCTTCAATGCCTGGTGTGCCTATTTCGAGTTCTTCAATGCCTGATGTGCCCATTTCGAGTTCTTTTCCACAGTCGAGCGAGGTTGGCAGCATGATTGTTATGGCTCCCTAATGCCTCGAGTCTGGATCAAACTCAAGTTATTAAAACCCAAGCTAAAGAGCTCAACAAAGTATTTTTCTCTGATGTCCAGCAAAAGATTGAAGATTACAAATTGATGTTGGCCTCCTTACAGAATAATCTGATCCATGATCCATTCAACCAAATTCTTCAAGATGAGGAATGAGCATTTATCAACATTTAAGGAAACTTATTTATGCTGAAGAAAGCATTATCAAACAAAAATCAGGAATTAGATGGATTCAAATAGGGGATTCAAACACCAGCTACTTTCATAAGTCAGTTAAGTAGAGAAGAGCTCGGAATAGAATCACTTCGATTGAGGGCCAAAATGAGGAAAACTCTAAAGACCCCAAGATTGTGAAAGATGCCATAGTCGATTACTACAAAGACTTATTAGGTACCAACACTTCCTGTAGGGCATCTATATAAAAGAGAATCATAGATGCTGGCCATAAACTGAAGGTAGACAATAGAGACATGTTGAATGCTCCTGTCACAGCTTAAGAAGTCAAAAATGCTATTTTCAGCATCAATGGTGATAAAGCCCCAGAACCTGATGGTTATAACAATTATTTTTTTTCCAAAATGTTGGCACATTCTTGGAATAGAGGTGACTGAAGCTGTGCAACATTTCTTCTCCTCAGGTCAGTTTTACAACCCCATAAATGCCACTGCCATTACTCTCGTGCCTAAGACTTGTAATCCTCGTAGTTTGGGGGACTATAAACCAATTGCATATTGTACGTTTCTCCTCAGGTCAGTTCTACAACCCCATAAATGTCACTGCCATTACTCTCGTGCCTAAGACTTATAATCCTCATAGCTTGGGGGACTATAGACTAATTGCATATTGTACGGTTCTTTATGAATGTATCACCAAAATAATAACATGCAGGCTAAAGAATATGGTGAGCTATTTAGTCAACCCTAGTCAATAAGTTTTTATTCCTAATAAGAAGATAACCGATAATATTTTACTAGCACATGAACTTGTGAGGGGTTATGATCGAAATAGTGGTAGCTCAAGATGTGCTCTTAAGATAGACCTCCGCAAGGCTTATGATTCGGTCTTATGGGACTTCCTAGAAGAGGTATTGATAGGACTTAACTTTATTTATCACTTTATCAATATCATCATGAAGTGTGTTAGAACAAGCATGTACTCAGTTGTGGTAAATGGCAGATTAGAGGGCTTTTTCCTAAGGAAGAAAGGATTGAGGCAGGGGGATCCCATGTCCCATCTGCCTTTTGTGTTGGCTATAAAATACCTTAGTAGAAGCCTAAGTTGTATTCCTCAGAACCAGTTTATATATCACAGGGGGTGTAAGAGGTTGCAGTTAAATCACTTGATGTTTGTAGATGACTTATTCTTGTTCTCTCATGGCGATGATAGGTCGGTGGGCCACTTTAAGCAAGTGTTTGATGAATTTTCAATGGTTTCAAGTCTACACCTCAACGCTAGTAAAAGCTTCATTTTCTTTAGGAATATTCCTCAGTCTACTAAAGAGACAATTCTGCAGATTACTCAGTATCAACAAGGTGTGCTGCCTATCAAATACTTAGGTATTCCCATAATTCAGGTGGACTGAAGAAATACCACTGTCAGGAGCTTATTAATAGGATAACCGCTAGAATATCAAGTTGGACTGTAAAATATTTGAGTTATGCGGGGAGGCTACAATTAATAAAATCTGTCATAATGAGTATGCATGTCTACTGATGTTCTATATTCACCCTGCCTAAGTCAGTCACCAAAGAAATTGAAAACAAATACCATAATTTCTTATGGCATGGAAGTAACCAACAGGGGAAGAGAGGATTAGTGGACTGGAATGAGATGTGCAAAAGGAAAAAAGAAGGCGGTTTTGGCATTAAATCTATAAGCTTATGGAATTTATCAACAGTTACTAAGCATATCTGAGAGTTACTTGCTGTAAAATCCTCTTTATGGGTAAAATGGGTAACTGATAACAAACTGCGAAGGCTAAGTTTTTAAAGAATTACAAAGCCAATGGATTGTAGCTGGATATGGAGGAAAATCATTGGATTGAGAAGACAGATAAAACAATTGTTCTCATATGATTTGGGTAACGGTAAATCCTTTTATTTCTGGTGGGATCTATGGCTGAGGGGGATCAATAGTTGATAAATTTTCCCACATTGACATCTTTGATGCGGATATTCTACGAGATGGTAAGGTTAATAATCTATGGAAGCATGGTTATTGGAATCTCCCTGATCCTTTGGACGAGAACACTGCTCAGGTATGTGATTATCTTCGCAAAAGCTTTTCAATTATTGAAAGAGAGGATAAAATTTCATGGACAACAAGCTCCAATGCAAAATTTTCTATTGCGAGTGCTTGGAGGAGTCTCAAGAATAATGATGTTAAGGTGGGATGGTATAAACTGATATGGGGAACGCAACATATTCCTAAACACAACTTCGTTACTTGGTTAGCTTTGAAGTATAAATTATCCACAATGGAGAGACTAAAAAAATGGGGGCTTATTCCATCAGATGATTGCCCTCTTTGTGGTTGTGATAAAGAGACAATTCCACACTTATTTTTCCAATGCAGGTTTAGTAGTGATATATGGCACAAAGTACTTATGGCGTGTCAACTTAATCAATGTCCGGACATATGGCAACGAGTGATCTCCTTTCTTTATAGAAAATCTAAAGGCAAATCTATGCTCAGTAAGATCAGAAGAGTCTCGTTTGTGTTACAATCTATTTTATTTAGAGAGAGCAAAATCTGATTATCTTCCAACAGAAAACTCCTTCTACTAGTTATGTCTATCAAAATATTAAGAGTGTTATCTGGATTAGATGTATAAGTGCTGTCAATGGTCAAAGAATAGATCACATTGCAACTGATTAATAAATATATTTAAAATTTTTAAGAGTTGTAATCTTAACTTCTCTCATTTGATTATACTCTTTGTAATTCCTACTGAATTTAGCACTTTTAATAATTCTTTACTTACCCAAATAAAAAAAATTATTACGACTAATGCTATATTTATATACTTTTGTTAAATTCTAAATTTTGAATGATTATAAATTAATAAGTAAAATTTATTTATTTATAATAAAAATAGTATTTGAGCGTGTTATTATGCTTTAGTCAAGATGATTATTTATTAATGTTTATTGCACTTATGGCATAATGACGGGCTGTATGGAACTTTGTTTCCAATCAATAATAAATAATATATAGTTTACATTCATTTGAATGAGTCTTAACTCACTTTAATGTATCATTAAATAATGATTTTTATAATAAAAATACAGAGGCATAGTTTCTACAACGTTGACTTACTACACTCGTCTCATTACCTTCGACATTAATTGGTAGGTCGCAACGACGGCCTTTAAAAAAATATAAGAAATTTTTTGCAAATCAATGCGGATGGCATAGATTTATAGACACTTGACCATTTTAATATTATTAAATGGGGGGCAAGCAAAGCGAAAATTAAATAGAAGAAGAAGCTCGATTTCAATTCCACAATTATCTTCATGTCCAAGAGAAGAAAAGTGAGAAGCTGATCAATGGAGTCCCCTCATAAACCCAAATTTCCCTCAACAAATCTCTTTTTCTACTTCCTCCTCTTGGTAACGAATCTCATCACTTTGTTGATTTCATCCATCTTTTACTCCTCCTCCTGCGCCACTATTGGGAATAATATTAACCCAATTAGTACAAAACCCACATCAGTAGTCTCTGACAGTAGGGATTTGAAACTCCCATCAGAATTCCTTGCCTTCACTTCAGGACAAATACTTCCGTTCGGATTCAACACCAACTTCGATTCGGACACCATCTACCCTCCTGTAGGCCGCGCTTGCACTCTCTTTCCAAATGAACTCCGTCGCTATATGTCCTACAAAGTAAATGGTTCTTGCCCTGACGACGAGCTTCTAGCACAAAAACTCCTCCTCAAGGGCTGCGAGCCACTCCCTCGCCGCCGCTGCCGCCCTGCAGCCTCACCTGATTATGTGGAACCGTACCCTCTGCCTACTAGCCTGTGGACCACTCCCTCAGATTCAACTGTTGTATGGACAGCGTATACATGCAAAAACTACCCATGTCTTATCAATAGGAAGCACACACAAAAGGGTTTTGATGATTGCAAGGACTGCTTTGATCTTGAAGGTGCTGAGAAAAGTCGTTGGACGCCAAAGAAGGGTAATGGAGTTGACTTTTCCATCGATGAAGTTCTGGCTACGAGGAAGCCCGGGACGATCAGAATCGGACTTGACATTGGGGGCGGTGTTGCTACTTTTGCTGTAAGAATGATGGAAAGAAACATTACTATTGTCACAACTTCCATGAATCTGAATGGTCCATTCAACAACTTTATTGCTTCAAGAGGTGTCGTGCCTTTGTACATAAGCATATCACAGAGGCTTCCATTTTTTGACAACACACTGGATATAGTTCACTCGATGCATGTATTGAGCAACTGGATCCCAACAACGCTGCTGCATTTCTTGATGTTTGATATCTATCGGGTGCTTAGGCCAGGTGGGTTGTTCTGGCTTGACCATTTTTTCTGTGTGGGTGAGCAGTTGGAGGAGGTCTATACCCCACTTATCGACAGCCTTGGATTCAAAAAATTGAAATGGGTGGTCAGTAGGAAACTTGACCGTGGACCGGAGCTCCGGGAGTTGTACCTTTCAGCTTTGCTTGAGAAGCCTTTGAAGAATGCCTAGAGATTCACCTTTTTTTTTTCTTTCCTTTTTTCTTTCTTTCCTTTTTTCTTGTCTTTTCACTTATGGCAGAGATAAACAATTACTAGAGCTTAATGATTTACTTGGATTCTATAATGCAATTGCGTTTCAATGGGTACTTGCTGCTGTTGGTAAATATAACAGGTAAAAATAATAATAGTCGTAATATTGTTTTTTTATAATTATGCGTATATAGTTTTTAGAAAATTATTTTAATTTTTTTTATATTTAAAAAATAAAACTACAATCTTTTTTATTATCATCAAATATCAAACTATATTAAATCTTTTAAGTTGGTGCATAAAACGAGATAAATTTATAGAGAGATGGCTAAATTTTCTCTCTCGGATGATGGCCGCTTTGTTTCTTAAAATTGACACTACATCCTATAGTTAAGAGTTTAACTAAAACCTGAGTTAGAAGGACTAAAACAATTCATGAATTAACTAGTTTCAACTTAAAAGGGTAATAACCAATAATCTCTTGACCTCTTTGAACTTCTAATAATAAACCGTAGTCTGTTATTTTAATCGAAACACTTTAATTGTTGGGTTTGATTTACTCTTAATTACAAGAATTTAGCCGTAAGATTTCATGAGGTTCCATAAACAAGAATTTGATGATAACATATTATTGAGTCATTAACTGCTGATATGTTTATTTAAATTATCAATGTAGCTAAAAATACTATTTGACTATGAAATTATATAAAAGATAGTGCATTGGTTGAAAATTAATAGTAAAATATGAAAAATGAGGAAGAAAATTTTGATCAAAATGAAATCAAGCTCACCCACATGAATAATACATAAGAATATTAGATTTAGTGCAATAGTTATTTGTAAGCTTGAAAAAAATGAGTAAATATTAAAATATTAAGGAATGACCTATAATTATTTATTTATAGACCTTAGGTTATTAAGTGTGAACGAGTTACTTAGATTGGATCTTGAACTTATTTTAAATTTTTATTGAACCAAGTGGACCCTAGAATAAACCTAAATAGAATTCATTTGCACAAGGTTACATGATTTAATAATAATCAAGATGTTACAGATCTTGATCGACCAATAAGAGATAGTGGTCGGCAAATGAGCGCCTAAAACAAAGGTTTAGTCGATCAACCAGTGAGATTGGTCGATCACATGTAGATGTAATGTTGTGAACCACCAAATTAAGTCTCGTCGCCCATGAGTGTGTGTGCTAGTCGAGTGGTAGAAATTTCAAATCACCACAATACTTTCATAAGTTATGTAATAATTGTTCTATTTCTAAAGTTGTTAATGGTTTGGAGCTCTATTTGAGCAATGAACAACCAATTAGATATGTTGAATATCGATGTAGATGCTCAAGATAAACATACTTAGCAATTTTAATGCATATTAAATCAACATGCTGAATTGACTATGGTAAATTATTAATAGAAAATGATACTTCAATAGGTTTATCAAAAGGGATAAGGATACATATTTTTGCCTTCAAATTTAGTCTAATAAACCATTTTATTCTACTTTAATAAAAAAAATACCCAATTTTATTTGATATGTTAGTTTTTCTACTAATGTAAACAAAATATACACTTTTATAGTTTAAATAACTTATTTGTCCTATAACTTAAATGTATAATGAATTTACTTAGAACACGTGACAAAATATCATCTATTCACTATCTTTCAATATGTCCACAATATCATATATTTTTTAATATAATTTAATTAAATAAAATAATTTTTAATATAATTATCATAATTAGGGATGGTGACATTTAATAATATGTTAAAAATTATTAGTATAAATTTAATACTTGCATCTTATTATAATTATTACTTAATTAAATAAATATAACACAATATATTTAAAATCTATAGTTGAACTTAAATTAATATACAATAGAAATTCATTAATTACTTTTACTAATTAGTACGATTTATAAATATATTAATTAAATTAAATTTAGTATAATTATAATTTAATAGTTGGATTATATTTTAATAAAATATTTTAAAAATAAATTAAATTAAATAAAACATAAAATAAAAAACAAGGCAACTACCCACCTATTCGACGATGCCGGTAGTCGTTGTCATTGCTGATCACTAATGATAAGTGTTAGGTGCGAAATGACTCAAAATTGACACCACCAAACTTAATTTTTCATGATATATGTGATCGTGAATTTTTTTTTGTCAATGATACACTGAAGAAGTGTCAAAAGTGGATAAAAAGATAACTGCCACTGTAACAGCATTATTAAACAATATCAAGTGGAGGTACACCGCCACCACCATTAGATAAATAACTGACCGACAACTACAATATTAATGGTGGTGAACTTTTACCTAAACGGCATCATTACGGTGACCGGCACTATTCTCTCTATTTTTTACTCCTCTTTAATATTCTATTGAACAAATAAATTTTATTATTATGTAAATCATGAAAATTTAAATTCAATAATATTAATTTTAAATTAATTCAGCATTGCAATAGCGGTGATTGTCAATGGTCGGTGACTAGCTCCCTTTTTTAGCAATAACGTGGGAGGCCAAACATATAGAGTTTACGACTATTCCCATTTGGAAGACCGTTACTCCAAAAGGGTTAAATCTCATAAAATTAGGTTAATAAAAAAAATACAAACCAATAACTAAAGCTCCAAATACTATCGTATGTTTCAATCAAACTCTTATTAAAAAAGTAAAAAAATAAAAGAAAACATTTTTTATATGAACGTAGAGAAAATCTTTATTCTAAACTCTTATATTATTGCAATAAGCACCTTCATTTATTGAAAAATGCAAAATAAGGTTAGATCCACACTCAACAAATTCATTGCAATTTTTTAAAATTATTTTTTATATGAAAAGGAAGAATTTGAACTTAAACCTCTAAAGAGAAACATCATATCTCTTGAATATGTGAAAAACCTTCGGAGATGTAGATGCAGATGCAGTAAAGGTTTTTTCTTTTTATTTATTAATTAATTAATTATTTTTGTTGATGACTTGCCTCAAAATGAGGTAAACAGAGCATAGGCCCGTTTCGTAGTGATTAGTTACTATTAACTCAGCATGCTTCAGCTTCCTCTTCTCCACTCCTTTAACTATTTGAAAGTACTTATGATTTACGTCATTCACTATATTTAAGATAAGTTTATTTATTTATTTTTTTTGTTAATTAAATAGTTTAAGTAAATTTAATATTAAATTGTAAAGTTATATTAGTTAAAAAGAAATTGAGACTATTTGTACCCTAAAATATACTTTTATCACCCTACTATTTCACACATTTATTTAATAAATATTAAAAATCAATTTTTATTATACACCTTTGTAAATTTCAAAATAATATTCAATCAAATATATTTAATAATATTTTATCTTCTTCGTATTAAATGAAGTTCTTCAAATTAATACACTTTCGGCCAAAGAGCTTTAGATCCTTATTGTATCGCTTCCAAGAGATCAGAGTGTCTTCGTTTACCTACTAAGTGAGAGAAAAAAGAAAAAATTGAGGAGAAATAAGAAGTAAAATTGATGTTTGGTTGTTGAAAAAATATGGTTAATTTAATAAAATAGTAGCCAAATTTGAGTCTAAAATAATATTTTAGAACAGTAAATGAGTAGGTGATTTTATGTGGAGCATGAGAGAATTTTTCCTTTTATAAAAAGGGATTTAGAGGTAAAAATGGAGTCCTTCCCTCAAATCCCCTCAGCTGTAGGGGCGCACTCGCTTCTTAGCTATTGGATCTAGCGTATCCCCTTTGAAGTATGTTGAAATTATTTTATTGGATGAAATCAAGTTCAAATGCATCCACAAGGGTGCTCGCCAAGGGAAAAGATCCAGTGTTGACATATCTACACAGACCTTTGGGCCTATTTCCTACTGTTAGAGCTGGATAGGTGGCAATAGGCTAATTGAATAGGCTAGATTTGATCTGAACAGATGCTGATAAGTGAAGAATCATGACCGTTTATTGGATGGTTCTAAGAGTACATTTCTTCACTTTCTCTCAATCTACAAATGCCACGTGTTGTATTTTACGTTTTAACTTTACCATTTCTCTCACCTCTGTATTGTCGGTGGATGTCGCATCTCTTCGAATCGAATACTAACAAACGTTTCCTCTCTCGCTTGATAATATGTAGCTTTTCCAAACTATAAATTCCCTCTAACCATATTTTCATATCCATTTTACATTCTTTAGTAAAAATCAAAGTTTTCTTAATCCCTAAGCCTTTTTTTTTTTCATCTTCTACTTCTAAAAAGACTTACCTTCCCATTTTATATTAAAAAAGAAAAGTAAATATGATTAAGAGTTTAGACAACTTTATTATGAAGGAATTGATAATTTCTTTTGGGATTCCTTTTGATATGGTATTAGGTCGTTCCCAACTGATGATGAAAAGAAAAATTCTTAAAAGGTATATAAAGTAGAAATACCATTGTTTAGGTGTCATTTTGAATGCTTCCACCTTTATTCTGCCTATGAGCCTTGAGTTTTTGGATACTATATAGGGTTTTCCCCATTGCAAACCCATTCGAATGGTTTCTCTTTGCTTCAAGGAATCTCCTTGATGAACCACATGATGCACTCTTTATACTTTATTTGTTTCTATGATGTCTTTTCTTGTTATAATCTTACTTTTACTATAATCAATTATTTTTGGGCTTTAAAACCCATGAGGAAATTGATAAGGAAATTTGATTCCAAGAGGGCCAACTTTGATACCAACCCCATCATTGTTAGAGGGGAGTAAAAAAGATTGGGCTTTTTTATATCGTTTAAGCCAATTTCAAGCCTTTCAACTTCTAAACTTCCCTTACACTGACACCTATATCAGTGTGAGAATGCTTTTTATGGAAAGCCTTTTGGGAGAGTAATGTCTCCCATCACAAATTATGACTCCCGTGCTCATCATTACATATGCCAACCTTTAAGGGTTTCATCACTTTTCATAGGCACTAATTTACAAAGATGAGCTCCTAACTTTGTCTCATCCATACCTTAATACTCACATTCTTAGTGTCTTTTTGCCTTTCAACGGTTGATGGGCATATTTGTTGAAAAATTGGTGATTCAACAATCTTGGTTGGACAAGAATTGAGATAAATACCAAAGTGAAGAGTCACAAGAAGTCTAGAACGTGTGGGACACGTATGGAGAAGTCTAGGACGTGTGAGACACAAAGGGGGAAGTGAAACGGGACTTAAAAATGTGAAAGAAACGAAGAAATCGCGAGAGAAGCTGCCAGCGCCGCGGCGCCCAAGGCTGAGAGCCACAACGCCCAGCCACGTCAGGATGTTCATTTTTGTTCGGGATTTCGAGTTTTAGAAAGTTTTGAACTTCCAAAACAAGTGGACTTTTACTTCAATAAGGAATAGGGTTAGTAGGCACGAAATACACCTTATATAAATATTTTAAAACCATTTGTTTAAGATTAAGCATCTAAGGTTTCAAAATGTAACCATAAGAGAGAATAGAGGAGCTAGGTAAGCATTAAGTGTGTGGTACACTAGGGTGTAACCTTTGGGGAGTGTTTTTTCTTTACTTTTTTTGAGTGAATAAAAGAGAAACACCATAGATCCTTTTGGCTTAGATGCTCGGGCTATTCTTGTGTTCCTTGTAAAAATCTCTTATGAGGAGATACTAAGAGGTATTGAGAAGTCATGGTGATCAATGGTAGATACTTAGAGGTCTCTATGGGAGATATTAAGAAGTCTTGTGGGATTATTGATGATGTAAGAAGATACTTAGTGATCTATATCATTAATAAGAAGCTGGATCATAAATCCTCTGTGGACGTAAGAAATTTTGGGCCGAACCAAGTATATCTTGTGTCTTATTAATTGGTTTGTTTTTTTTTATCTTTATTGGTATGTTAATATTATGTGTTCTTACTTATGATGTGAGTTATAGTTTTTCGCTGCGCATAGAATAAAAGGAGTATCAAGGCTGTTGGTTAGTTGATGTAATAGGGGTGTCAAATTGAAGTGCATGGTTTGATATCCACAATAAACTGGTATCAGAGCTTGGGTTGAAGTCCATATTGCAGAGCACAGGCGGTAGAGTCAGATTGCAGAGCAAAGTTGTCAACCATGGGGACTCACAAATATAAGAGAAGAACAATAGAGAAAGATGATTATCTAAAAGAGGAAAAGATGATGGTCTTACTGGGGAGTTTTATTTTTTGAGTAAAGCTGACTCTTAAAAAAGAGACTATCAAGAAGATGGCGTCATCTAGGTCCTAATCAGAAGAATCATTCAGATTGAACACAAAATAAAGATGGCAAAAGAATAACAATCAAGATTGAAGGGCAAATCCAAAAGGTGTCTAGGGCACTTGAAGGGATAGTCTTAAGAGAAAGACAAAGATAGAAAGAAGGTGGATTTGCAAGTCTATTGGATGACTAGGCAAAGACCTTAATTGCATGAGAGCTTCTAGAGGAATAAGTGTCTGATAGATGAACTATTTTTGGGATCTAGGGTAGTGTTTTCATACAAGTCATGGAGAATTGTTATCTACCAATTGGAGTAATGTGGCTTATGATAAGTCATAAGGGATTGGTAGAATAAGATTAAGACTTCATAGTGAAAAAGACAAGGGAGGGACTAGGTATAAGATTTCATTCCTCATCTCATAAAGACTTAGAGGACTCGGGACTGCTAGATTGAAATAGGGAGATTCATGGAAGACATAAGGAAGGAACACTAAATGGGAAGCAAAAGGATCGGGGAGTGATAAGTACAGATGGAGGCTATGTGCTTGTAGAAAAGTGCTTAGAATGGGATCACCATAGGGTTGTTGATTTGAAACAGACCATAAAGTAGCTTTTGATATATCACTTTGTGGCAGGGGTCGAAAGAGAATGTGTGGGAAGAGTAGCAATGGTGAGAATGTGTTTTCACCATTAAGGGTTGTGGTCATGGTGTTTTCGGGACATGGAAGATCACAACATTGAACTACTCTAGACATTAGCATTCAGGAATCTTTGGAGATCGTAGTCGCAAGAGCCTTAGTTAAGTCTGGGTATGATGACATAATTTTAGTACTTAATAAATAATAATAAAAATTTCTTGTGGGAACAATACTCTACTCATTCTATATTACTTGTTTATGACAGTGTGAGCTTATGCTTTAATACAATACAACAACTGCATCGTCTTTCATAAGAATATTTTAATGAGGCAGTTGCTTCCATAAAAGGCCTTGCCCGTTCCTGGTTTTTGGAAATAGATTGTAAGGATGCTTATTGTCGCTTCACTTATATAGGATATGTTTCTATCATGAGTGAGTTTTATTTTTATACTTCTATTCTTTGTGCGATTTCTCATGTATTTGTTCCTAATTTTTGCTTCTTGGCTACAATAGAGGGACTTGAGGTGGTTAAGGTCATTTTTGGTAATAGATTATCGATTTCTCTTTCCTGTTGATCCCTTTACAATCCTCATGATGCAAGTGAGTATTCCGAGAAAGGTGAGGCTGGCAAGACCCTAATTTCTACTTCCCACACTAATTTGATTGCTTTCGTCGAGGTTTTTAATGCTAGCTCTCTTTATACTAACTTGATTACTCTCGAACCATCTGGTGTTAGTGCATCAATTGCCTAATCTCTTCGCTGCACCTAACTATAGGTCGAATCATTTATGACATGATTGCCAAAAGTCTTGCTTTAGTAGAGATACTTGCTCTTTCCATCACCCAAATGATGAGAAAGTTAAGTTTGTGCATCTTATTCTCTTATTAGCAAATCTATGTGCTTACTAACGGGTCTTTATTGATTTCCAAATCTCTAGTCTTTTATGGAAGATCTTTTGAATGTTCTTTTTGGATCCCTAAGGAAGAGGATTAAAAAATTATTAAAAAAAGAAAGAAAAAAAAGAGTGTTTTAGAATGTATTTGAAGGCTCAAAGCCCAAGTTCTCCCATTTTCCAAGAATAAAAAAGCCTTTACCTTTTAAGGTGGGGGTTTCCATTTATAAGAGGCTTCAACTGCATCTACTTTAGCCTAAGCTAGCCTTTATGAGAGCGTTGATTAAAATACGGTGTATGCATGTAGTTTAAGTGTTCATACATTAATATATACGTATCACATACATACGTATACGCATCAAATATTCAGCGGAAGTCTAAAAACAATCATATGAACAAATTTAAACAAATTAAAATATAATTAAGAAATCTATACCTTTGAAGCCTTTGGACTAATATTTGGGAATCTGTCCGAAGTGTTGCTCGTTGTCAGTACTAGTGATCAATTCAGTGGGCTTGATTAACTAAACAACAGCTTGAAATCCAACTTATGTTTAACCCTTTAAACACTTAATAGCTATTTGTTATCACTTTGATCAACAACAAAAGCTTGATTTGCTTTAATGGCTTTAGCCTAATTGAAGAAGAGATGAAGATAGAATTGTGTTTTATTTTCCTTTGCTTTAACTCTTAAAACATAAACAAAACAAGCTTTTCTCCTTTCACAAGTGAAACAGCGGCAACCAAATGCAAAAGTGTTAAGTTTTGTTTCAAATTTCACATATATACTAACAATATTCATTTATTGAACCATGGTCAATAATTGACCATGGTAAAGTTAGATATTTGGCCATCAAATATCCTAATTAAAATAATGTTTAATTCACCTAATCATGGTTAACTATTAACCATAATTGGGTTATGTAAATTTGCCCATCAAGTTTATATAAATATCAAAATATATTTATATTTTAATATAATATAATAATTAAACAATTATTAACTTAACTTTGGTTAGCTTTTAACTATAGTTGAGTTATTCATATTATTTAATATATTACAATATTAAAATATTTTAATTATTTAACTATTAAATAATCATATACGTAAATGATCAAAATACCTTTATTAACCGGATGTGGGCCCAACACAACCCAACACATAAGTTAATTTATTTGAATTCTCACTATGCACCACATGTCCATATTTGATTAGTTAATAACAATTGTTAACAATTTAATATACCTAACACTTAAGTACGGACATGCGTGCATTCCAAAGGTTCCTGAAATAAATATATTGTTTTATTAGATTTTGCTGGATTGAACTATTCAATTCTGTACGCTACCTTAGTGTACAACGAGTACACTTCATATTGCGGGACTCCCTAGGTCTATGCCTAATTCATCAGATGGAATAATTCTATGAGTCCATAACTGACAGAACCCGACCCGAGACCCTCTACTATAGATTCCAGCGGCCCTGCCGGGCACTCCGACGGAAGTTCCTCCGAACCTAACTGGGTATGTTGAGAAATTCCGCGAGGTGAACCCCTTTTCAATTCTTGTTACTACTAAGAAAGTCTAGTAAGATACATGAAAACAACATCTTAATTTTAAAAACAAACGGACAGAGTTTCCCCTGTTTTTCGGAAAATCCATATAAACCTGCAAAGAAATTTCACTTCTAATTCCAACACATCTCAATACTACCAATTCGGACCTCCGGTCCTTTCCAAATCAACTCCAACACAACTCAAAAGTTTCATTTAAATCACAAAATGAGCATACTCATAAAAAGTAAAGATGATCATCAAAATCTCGAAATATTTTCTTGTTGGTTCGAAACATACATACAAATATACATGCCTACTAATACTATGCATAAAGTAAAGAGTGCTATTTAGCACATTTACATGTACGAAAATAATCTTCAGATTCGGCCCACTACTCGGCAACATGAGAATCAACAGCTTGCGTACCAAGACCTACACCTGGGAAAGGGGTTTAAAAACATAAAACGTAAAACAGGTGAGCTAAAGGAGCTCAGTGAGTGTAAGTGAGATTTCAATTACAAGAACATTATACAGAGATAGCAATTTCTAAAGTACATGCAGAAATTATGCTTCTAAAACGGATGTAAAACTATAAAACGGTTTTTAATATCATCTGCTAATGAAATCTTGCCGAGCGGATTTTATCTACATCTTTGAAAAACTATATTCAGAATCTGTATAACATAATAACTGCTGTGTGCATATAAATGCATAAATGTTATCGGTAAATCGAAAACTAGTAAAATTCTCGCTCGGCCATTTTCTTTCTAAATTGTACCAATGGTAACCCTAAAACTCTATACCCATGCAGTGACTCAACTAGCACCGCATACGTGAGTAGGTCACGGGGCACCTCAACTAGCAGCACCCACAGTGACATCTCATTGGTTACGCAGCGGAATCCTACGTCGTATGCATATAGCGAGACAATATCCCGTACACATAGAGCGACTCACATGACTCGACATCCCGACTTCCCAGAGTTAGTGACACACCCCCAAGACCTGCCCATGTACACGAAATATACCGGCCGGGTCTAATACAATCATCACCATTATAATCTGAGGGTACCAATGGCCTTAAAAATGAATGTAGAAATTTTAAAACTGTTTCGCAAATCAATCATGTAAAAGCATGTCTATGAATATATGAAGATCATAAATCATGTTTATGCATCGAAAGCTCATAAAACATACATAGTCATTGTGCGAAAACATAATAACCGAAAAGTAAAAGAAATGACAGATTTCCACTCACAACCGCTCCGCGCTCAATTTCGCTCCTGATTTATGCTCCCGTTAACGCTCTTGGTTATCTTCACCTACGCGCCACAAATAACATTTAGAACTAAATCGAATGCTAGAATATCATTTAACTACTAAACGCCCTAATCGGCATACAAAGCCCGGATGCATACTACTTCCCGATTTTAGTTACAGAGCCATAATCGAAACTAACTCACCATCCGGCGCCCTAAAAATTATTGAACACCTTATAAGTTGGTTGGACATAATTACCCTTCACCTTTCCAACATGGGACAATTATGTCCCATTTTCTTCATTTTTGATTTTTCCATCAACCATATACATTTAATTCACAATATGCACCATTTACACACAACAATTCAATCAAAACACCACTCAATTCCTAACTTCCCTAAAGTGGCAGAATTTCACCTTAGGTTCCAACACATTCCTTTTCTTAATTTCTTGTTCCAATTACAACAAAATCATGCCAATTTCATTCTAAAGCCCTAATTACAACTAATTGAAATCTCTACAACAAAATCACCAAAAACCCTAATTCTCACCTTGCCAATTTCTTCAAATTGATGACTCCTTCAAGCTCCACACTAGAATTCAACCCAATCTAAGCCAAGAATACACATAAGAACATCAATTAAAGCATTCTTGAAATCTCACTTATCAAACTCATAAAAGATGATTTTCTTACCTCTTTTTCTTGAATTTCCACTAATAGAGACTTCAATTGAGCTTAGGGATTGGTTTGTAACCTTATTTTGGCTTGATTACGCATGAAAATTCATGAAAACAAAACTTGAAAGGTCACTGTAGCAGCCCCCCTTTCCAAGCTCGAATTTTCTCTCTTTTGTTCTAAGTGTTTGCTTTTGATCTTCTTCAAAATTCTACATACTTCCAACATATTTATAGTCCTCCCTTAATTTACCATTTTGCCTTTCAACTTTCTCAAAATTAATAATTTGCCATTAGTTGAAAACTAATTATGTAATTAGTTCATTTGTAACTATCTAGTTGGAATAGTCCAAAGAACTAACTAGAACGTCCAACTTGGCAATCCATGAGATTTCTTCTAATTGGTCCATTCTCTAATATATGGATTATGTTTCTCAACAAAGGCTTGTTCCATTCATAATCCTTAAATGGAAATTCATGTAGTAAATTAGAATTTTCTTTTCCAAGCCAATAGAGAAAAATTTCAAAAATATTATAGGGTTGTCCGGCGCACCGATCGAGTGTAAAATTACCAAATTAGGTCTAATATCTCTCATGTGCACTATAAAGGGAATATTTCTAATAAGGTTAAAATCGAGTAACCCTACGGTGTCTTATTTGTTCTATACTGAAATCTAGGCGCCAATATTACTAATAGGGATTGGATATTACAATGACCAATGCCCTACACATATGTTATGAATATTACAAATCAGTGTGTCAGACTAAATAAGTTGAGGTCACTGATAAGGGCAAATTTGTCATATAATTTGTCATATATTTATTATTGATATTTTATGGTTTTATGAAAATAGATGGCTATTTATATATATTATTGTTATTTATAGGGACTTGAACGAAATTTAAAGAAAGGATGCAAAAGGAGCAAAAATAGGGACTAAAATATAAAGTTTTCAAAGTATATGTCTATCGCCCTAGCTCCACGAGGATTACCGCCCCAGCTCTGGAACAGTGATTGAAATTAGGAAAATGACCTGATTAAGGCGCCGCAGCGCCAAATAGTCATTGTGCTAGCGATAAGTTAGAGCCTCAGTGCCATCATCCCACCGCTCCAGTGGTGAAGCCTATTTCACGTGTCGCCCAAGCGACAACTGCATAGCGCCCTAGCGGTAGCGCGATTCCTAGTTTGACGCGAATTGAGATTTTCAAGCTCATATCAATCCCCATAAAAATCCACTCGTTCCCAGCCTTCAAGAATCATCCAAGAGCACCCTTAGAGAGAGATTCAAGACATTCTTCGGCATCAAGAATTCTTATGCAACATAATTAAGAGCAATTCGACGTCTATATCGGTTTGCTATTGATTGTATCATGGTTTATTATTATTTTTACTGTTATTCTCTTGTAGCCATGAACTAAATTTATTTTCTAGGGTTAATACTTGAATGCAATATGTGTGCTTAATTGCCATATCTTTTGAATATTTAATAAACTTAGTTTTTTGATATTCAAATTACTTGATCTTAATGCTTTAATATTTAGACCTAGGTAATTTGATGCATGATTGTAGAGTAACATTCAATGTTGCATATGCAAGTTTCAACTTAAGATAGGACTATACCTAATTGGCATGTATGACCAATAAGACCTAATCTTAATGAATCATAATTTATTACAAGTACCATAAGAATATAGGTATTTGGTAAATTAAGGTATACTTGCATGACCTTAGAAGAGGCTTGTGAATACATTAATGTCTTGATCAATAACAAAGACTAAGGGAGTTAAATATTAGAAGATTAATCATTAGAAAGCATATTGAGGGATAATATTAATCATAGGTTTTCTCTATATTATTATCACCTAAATCTTTTTGCATTGTGTTTTTATTTTTATATTTTTTACATTTATTCTTAAATTTTTATTTTTTTGAATAATTATTATGAAGACATAATTTTAGTAATTGGTTAAAAAGAAGAAATTATCCCTGTGGGTTCGACATTCGACTTATTTAGTCCCTTATTACTTGCATACGATAGTGTGTACTTGCACTTAATTTTAAGATATAGAAATATTGCATCAGTCACAATGCATACATATAATCCTTCCGCCACTTATATTCTTGATGAGCAAGGATATAGATGAGCACCGTCAAATTCAACCTTATAGGAAACTCCTTTTTTGGGTTAGTTGTGTTGGGGAGCTACTGTGTTCAAGTGTATGCATGTGGTAGTGTGTTAATTAAAAAATATGCATTTAATACATATTTTAACGCAGCGGAATATAAAACATACAATTAACACACCAATAATATATTAATCAAATTAACATATAAAAGATTAAATTGAGAGATTACCAACACGTGTAACGTTTTACACGTTTAATCCAGTACTCTGCCTCAGTGCATAATGAGTACACTCTATATCGCGGGACTCCCTAAGTCCACGCCCGATTCGTCAAATGGAACTATTCCATAAGTCCATGAGCTATGCCCCACGCACACGTCACGAATATATAAATCGACACGTTGAACCATACAAGTTGAGGTTACAACCCATATGTATAGTCCTTCCATCATATATATCTTGGATGTGTGGGGACATAGATCCACACCATCAAATCCCCATATGCTCATCTATAACCTATCTCTAGAATAGTATCTTAATTGAATAATATGAGCAAAACTCTTTGCTATATTTTTTAACCCATGGAAACACTTTTCTGGGTTAACTGCTTACGGCCATATGACTTTTCCGAGATACTATCTTGAAGCATCTAGATATATCACTCCCTATAAGAGCTGATGGATCCTATATCTACACGTACCGAACTCCATGAGTATCGGACCATACCCAGCGACACCCAGCGGTCAAACCATATAAGGTCTCTGGCATACGTGGAACCAAAGCATGGTGGATCACTCATAAGCCTACTGTGGTGCTCAGGTCAGAGGATCGTGTATACTACTCAACTCGAGAGGACCTTCCATTGACGGCAACATAGGATGTCTATTGGGGTCCTCATGAGTCTGTTCAGTACTCAGTCCTAACTGAATACCTGTATGCCTATACAATCTCTAAAATCTTGGTCAGCTAAGAACAACCAACTGTACTCTACGGATATAGACATACACTGATCTATATAAATTAATAGGATCTACTAACAAACCTGCGTTAGTAGAAATAGATCAGGAACTATTTATTTGAGAACATGCTTGCATAATGACATATCCTAGCAACCTATTGCAACTCTTGCAACTATATCATTATTAGCATATTCTGAGGTCTTTGTCTCGTTATAGATAATGCTCCAACTCTTGCATTATTTACTAACTCTTAGCACCAGTCTAAACTTCTTTAGACTGTATCCGAACTCCTTCAGATAAAATGAAGTTTGTAACGTAACAAGCATAAACCATATAATTAACAGATAATTAGCGATATAACAAAATATACTTTGTATAGATATCAAATATTCATACAAAATTGGGATTGGACATAGGCATAACCTTAACAAGTTGTTCACGGTCGTAAGATTTTCTGAGATACAATCTCGAAGCATCGGATATATACGTACCTATGTAAGTTGACAGATCCCCTATCTATACATACCGGACTCCATGAGCATTGGACCACACCCAGCGACATGTAGTGGTCAGACCATAAAAGGTCTCTGACATTTGTGGAACCAAAATCTAGTGGATCACCCATAAGTCCACCGTGGCGCTCAAGTCAAAGAACCACATATATTACTCAACTCGAGAGGACCTACCATTGACGGTTCATAAGATATCTATTGGGGTCCTTGAGAGTTTGTCCAGTATTCAGTCCTAACTAAATACCCGTATACCTATACAAGCTCTAAGCTTATTGTCAGTTAAGAACAATCATCTGTACCCTACAGATATAGACATACATTGATCTATATGAAAGGGATTTACAAATAAACCTGCATTGGCGAAAATAGATCAGGAACACAGTGTTTGAGAACATATTTGCATAATAATATTTTCTAGCATTTGTTGCAACTTTTTACAACTATGTCATTACTAGTGTACCCTCAGATCTTTGTCCCATTATAGATAAGATTCTAACTCTTTAGATCTTGCTGACTCTTATAACTTGCTAACTCTTAACAATGCTAACTGTCAGGTATAATTCTCAGTTTTGCTAACCCTTAGTACCGGTCTAAACCCTTTTAGACCGGATTTAAACCCTTTCAGATCATACAGTGTCTGAAATGTGACAAGTATTATTATTATTTAATAAAGAATATTAGTGATTTAATAAAATATACATTGTATAAATATTATAAAATAAGTATTCATATAAATAGGGATGACACATAAACACAAACCTTAACACCTTCTTCTTTTGGGCGTATAATTCTAACTGCACAATTTTATCTTATGGATATTCCCATTATAGATCTTAGAGGTTCGAGCTCTTCAAGTTCTAGTTTGGAGAGCTCTTTTAATTGACCTTCCACCTTACCTCGCATGAAGAAGACAAAATTAGGATGGGGAGCCAGTTATGGCGCTTCCTAGTCAACCTCTAGGATAACAAGCTCTCGTGTATGGCCTCCCTCCTCGACCCATTCCAAATATTTTTTTTTATATGGGATGGAAGAATTTGAACTAAAGCCTTCACTTTAAAGAGAAACATCTTATCCTTGAACATGTAAAATCCTTCAGAGATGTTGATGCAGATACAATGACAATTTTTTTTATTTTATGAGTTACCTTAAAATGAGGTAACCAGAGCATGAGGCCATTCCATAGTGATTAAGTACTATTAACTTAGCAACAGGCATCAACTTCTACTTCTCAAATCCTTTTAACTATTTGAAAGTACTTTTTATTTACGTCATTCAGTATCTTTAAGATAAATTCAATTTTTTTGTTAATTAAATAGTTTAAATAAATTTATTCGTAAATTGTAAAGGTACATCAAATAAAAATAAATTGGAACTATTTATACCCTAAAATATACTTTTATTTCCCTACTATTTCACATATCTATTTAATAAATATTAAAAATAAATTTTTATCATACAAACTTTTGCAAATGTCAAAATAATATTCAATCAAATCTATTCAATAATTTTTTTATGTCTTCTTCATACTAAATGAAGTTTCTTGGATTAGTGCACATTTGATCAAAGAGCTTTAGATTCTCGTCCTTTCACTTCCAAGAGACCAAAACACCTTCGTTCACCTATGAAAAACACTTCGAAGCTCAATTCAATGACAAAAGAAATATTAAATCAAAGAAAATTAGGAAATAAATTAGGTGTTTGGTTATTAAAAAAATATAATTTAATAAAATAAAAACCAAAATTTAATTTTAAAGAATATTCTAGAACAATGTATGAGTGGGTGATTTCGTGTGTAGTAAGGGAGAGAACTCCCTTTTTAATAGGAGGGGATTTGGAGGAAGAAATGAAAGCCCTTCCCTTAAATCCCCTCGATCATTGAGGGTGAGTATACTGATGGACGTATTTAATATCTATCGTTTTAATGTCTTAAACTTGATGATTGGTTAAATTAAATTAAATTTTATGTTTTTATAATGTGCATTAATATTATTTTGGAGGTTTCAAGTCAATGGATTTATTTGAGGTGAAAAATCAAGGAAAATGAGTAAAAATATAAAAATGCTATAATAATTGCTCCAGTAGACATAAAGAGTATTTTACAGTGCTTTTGGCTACAGTGCCAATGCCGCAGTGCCCAAAAACCTAAGTTGTAGTGTCGTGGCTCATGAACAATGAATTAAATAGTAATTACTGTTCTCGAGTACTGTTCATGTAAACAATACCGCACCACAATGCCAATCGATGGAAAATCCCAATTTTACCCTTAATTTTGGACTTATAAAAAGAGAGCTAAAGGTCGCATTTAAAGAAGAGGAGGAGAGCATGAAATATAGAGAGAAACTAGGTTTTTTAGTGAGAGAAACAACATTGGAGCTTGGATTTGGACAAGAATATTAAAGATTGAAAGCTTCCAACCATTTCTCCAACTAGTTTCCACTTTCTCTCTATGTCATTTATATTTAATTCAAGTTTGCAATTGTGATTTTTGTTAATTTGAACATGATTAAGTTTGTGAACATTTAGATTGATATAATTGGATATTTTCCTATGGATTGCTAGATTATATGTTCTAGGATTCGATGGAACTCTATTGAACACTATATGTTGATGTTGTTATATGATTAATGACTATTTGATGTTTATTTATTTATACTTTTTATGTGCTTAATGCTTCTAATTTCATTGAGAAATGGATTAGATATTTTAAACAATTTGAGTTATATACTTGGGAGAGTCTAATCTATATGTAAAGCATAACTTTAAGTTTGTTGAGTCGGGAGACTAATAAACTTAGGGTAGTCATATAAGGGCAGCTTAATGCATATTTATATAACGGTTTAGATAGGGATATCAACTTAGTTGTATATGCATAGAGTCTCATTCAACATTCGGGAGAGGAAATGAGATAAATCTTACACCCTTGACTAATGAATGCATAAAAAATGAGTTTTTAATTACTAATGATAAAGAGCATAAGAACAATTGAGGGAAATCAAATCCCTAGAACCCATAGCCATAGAGCTCTCATATTTTTAATTTATCAAAGTATTTAGTTTTAAGCATTATTAATTTTATAATTCAATTTATCCTTTAAATTAGTCTATATAAAATTAGGTTACCAACACTATACTATTTAACATTAATTTAGGATCTAATACTCGTGGGACGATACTCACTTATCATTATATTATTTAATCACAACCCGTACACTTACGTTTTAAATTTGCATGTGTATAATTATGCCAACACTCACTTCCTTGCTGTTGGATCAAGCACATTCTATCTAAAGTTTGTTAAAACTACTTCATTGGACAAGATCAAGTATAGATACGTTCACATGGGTGATCGCCAAAGGGAAAGATCTAGTGTGGACACATCTACACAAACCTTTGAACATTTTTCCTTTCGTTGGAATTAGACAAGTGATATTGGACTCAGTGGACCAGCTGAATATAAGCTTAACATTTAAAAAAAGAAAGAAAGAATTCCTCAATCAAATCGATTTATAATTTCTTTTCCTTTTCACTCCAAGAACATTTTTTTTTTGTAAAACAACTTACTGTAATATATATATATATATATATATTTAAGTTATAACAACAATTGTTTATAATTTTTAAGGTTTTCCTTTCAAAGGTAGCATACAAGTAACGAGTTGGTAAATTTGTTTTTTCAAAATTATTAATCTATTTATTGTTTCTATTAAAATTGAAACTGTTATCTAGACCAAACAACCATTGATACTTATGGAAAACTGATGAGATGAGTGATCATTAGTTTCTACATGTGGGAAAATAATCATTTGCAGTTGCGACTTGTGAAGGATATTTGAAGAAAAGATAAGAGCATAGTTGCTAGAGTTTGATTTAATCTCTCTTCTTTATAAGACAATAAAGCTCCAAAACTTGCACCATCTATTGTGTTGCAACTAGAAGACGAATAAACATGACCGAATCATTCATAGGATACATTTAGTACTGTTATATCAAAACCAAATATAGAGCAACAATTCTTCACCAAAGAAAAATATTCAATCTAAAGATGTTAAATATTTGTGAAGTGATATATTTTTGTTACAATCAATTATGTTTTTCTTTTTGTTTCTTTTAAAAGTCTTTTTGTTTTTAAGAAGGCTCAAGCATGCTCAAAGACACACATGTGTTTGTGCCCAAAATTTGGAAAACTAATGGCTTGGCCATCTTCTAAGCATAAACAAGTGAGATTTTGTTTTCATGAGAGAAAGCAACAACTCAATAAAGGTTGCCAGAGCTTAGGAATAGTGAGTAGAGGACTGCTTATAAGAATTATTTTTGCTAGGCTAAGTTATAGAAAGTTGTTGAGGCCATATTTAGCATTAAGACAGGTGTTTATAAAGTGCAAAGCTAATTAGAGATGAGTTTATATCACATTTTGGAGGCTGGGGTGACCTATCGTTCACAGGATGGTCAGGAGATGGCTAAAATAAGAGATAAGGTCATGGCATTGTTTAGAATGATTATAACAAAGTATAACTTAGAAAAGCGCATCATAGCTGAGCTTAGAGCTTGTATGGATACAGAGAAGGGTTTTTAGCACCATAACTTAGTAAAAGGGTAATTAAAAATTGAATTAGGTTTATATTTGGCCTAATTAACAATTTTGTCCTACGTAGATAAAAATAAAAAATCCAAATTTGTCCAATCTATTGATTATTCTATTAATTTAAACAGAGTATACTTTTTTTTTGTTGTTAAATGATTTATTTTCCCTCTAACTTAAGCATATAATGAATTTACTTTAGACACATAACATAATATCATCCATTCATTATTTTTGAACACGTGTAAAATATTATCTATTATTTAATATAATATAATCTAATAAAATAAAATAATTTATAATAAAATCATGATAGTTAGGGATGATGACATTTAATATTATTTTAAAAAAATTGTTAGTATAAATTTATATTTGCATATAATTTAAATATGGTTGGTTTGACAGGAGTTTTTTGAGCTGTTAAATACTCTTTAAGATATTCTTTTTGAAAATATTGTACTTCTTGCTTCTACTTATGAAGCCAAAAAGATAATGAGTACTTTAGGTGTTGAGTATTAAAAAAATTAATGCATGCCTTAATGATTGTATTTTGTATAGAAAGGAGTATGAAAATCTATCTCAATTTCTATCATGTGGTAAATCAAGGTGAAAGAAACAATAAGGTTATTGTAAAGAAAACAAACAAGCTTCCTGCTAAAGTGGTATGGTATTTTTCAATCATTCCACGGTTGAGATGTATGTTTTAATCTTCTGAAACTGCCAAAGAAGTGACTTGGCATGCAACTAGGAGAGAAAATGATGGTAAGCTTTGATATCTAGCCGACTCTTTTGCATGGCACTTAATTGTAATAAGTGGCCTGATTTTGCATCTGATTTTCATTCGATGGTATCAACCCACATAGCTTACATAGTAGTACTTAGAGTTGTTGGCCAGTTATATTTGTCAACTATAATCTTTTACCTTGGGTTGTGCATGAAGAGAAAATTCATGTTATTATACTTGATGATTCTTGGTCCATGACAACCTCGTAATGATATCGATGGGTATTTGACATCATTAATTGATGACTTAAAAGTACTTTGGGATGATTAAGCTAAACCCTTTGATGCATGTGAGAAAGAATTTTTTAATTTAAGAGCTATGCTTTTGTAGACCATAAACGACTTCCTTACATATTGCAACTTGTTTGGTGTTGCTGAAAAGGGATATTTGGCTTGTCCATATTGTAGAGAAGGTACTTATGGATGCAAGTTAAAGCACAATAAGAAATGTGTTATATAGGGCAGTCATTTTCTTTTGGCAGATCATCTATATGATGCATAGAGGAAAGTGTTTAACGGTGAAACATAATATAGATTCCCTCTTATACCATTAAGTAGAGAGGAAATACTTAAGTCACTAGATGGTTTTCAGAATAAATGAGGGAAGAAGAATAGTAAAAGAAAAAAAAATAGAAGATAATAATGACAAAATTATATATTAGAGATATTTGTTAATTCGTCATCAATTAGGTGTTATGCATATTAAGAAGAATATGTGTGAGAATATCTATGGAACATCACTGAATATCTAAATAAGATAAAAGGTAGCATGAAATCAAGATTGAATTTGAAAGAGTTGAAGATCGGGGAGAAGCTACACCTTAAGAAATATAGCAATCATACTATTTTACCTGTAACATGCACTACATTGAGTAAGAAAGAAAAGAAAATGGTGATTCAATACCTAAAGTTATGTAATGGTTGAAGAGTTATAGTTTTTAGGTTTTAAATGCATTACAAAAAGATGATTCGATACCTGAAGTTATGTAATGGTTGGCACGAGAACCAAGCATAAATGTCATAAGATATCTAAGTTATCAGATAAATGGTTAAAGCTTTCATACATCACATCAAGAGAGAAATCAAGTCACGTAAAATAGTGGTGTTAATGTGGTTGCAACAATGCTAATTGTTAGTGCTAAGGATAAAAAATCAGTAGTTAGGGAGATGTCCTATTATAACATCATAGATGAGATTTGGGGCTTAGATTATCACATATTCAAGGTCTTAGATTTTAAGATTGATTGGATCAATAGTGAACATAGTGTCAAAATTGATAAATGTGTTTATAATTATTGATCTTGATAAGATAGGTCATAGATTCGATTCATTTATTTTGGATTCACAAGCAAAACATGTTTTTATATGGCAGTTGAGAAAAATGTCAAAGATTCAATTATTTGTATGATGCCTGAAAGAGGTAATGAAATAAAATCAAATACATGTGAAGTATAAACATCTAAGCACTGCTCATATATGAACCATTGATGGAGTTCGAATGCTGTAATGTGAAAGACAAAACAACTCCAATTTATATGAGGTTAAATTGTGAATACATATTAGAAATACCAAATTGATTTAGGATTACAAGTAAGTGTTTGGCTAACTTATGTTTTTTTCTTAAACGTTTTATGGTGACATATTATTTCATCTATGTTTACATATATTTAATGAGGAAAATTAATGATTAATTGTATATTATTGATGTGAATACATATATTCTTATGATCTTATTGATTACTTATAACTTATGCTTTTATTGATAACTTTTAACTTATGTTCCAGTTGAATGAGGACAATCTTCTTAGGCAGATTGTGAATACATTTATTCTGACCATATATGGCCACTTGTAATATTATTGATGTGATGATTCTTCGCATATTATGAAACCAAATTTCATATTATTAAAGTTTATGCTGATTAACCTATATTATCATTCTTATTTTGCTTAATTAATTATCTTATGTTAAGAATATGACAACCAGTAATTTTGGAGGCAATATAAGCGATAAAGAATCTGATTGTTCTATCAATTCTAGTGGTAAACACACTTAGGGGCATGAATAAGAAGACCAATCTCAAAACTATTAAAGACGAATCGAAAATAGTAGTTAGAACAATAATTTGGGGTGCCAAAAGGAGATGAAGGTACTGTATTGATTACAGCCTTTGACTTGATAGTTTGACAATGAATTCCTATTGTATACAATGATTGGCGAAAGATACCATCTTAATTGAAGGAATCACTTTGGAAGTGGGTCCAGATAAACTTTCATCATAAGAACTCCATTTTAACTTATTCAGAATTATTGTATGGTTAAATTTGCATATTTATAAAATTTTATATCATGTTTTTGTCACTATTTTGGGAGTACAAAGTAACTATTTATGTCATTTAAATACACTAATGTATAGAAATGTTGACATACTTATTTTGAGGTTGATCTTTGCAACACGAAGTGTGTTTTATATTCTATAAGGGTGGCCCATTGGACATTTATATATCGTTTAACGGTTAACTACATCCTACTACACAAGCACAACAAACAAGCATTAATAAAGCCACTCATTGAATACAAGTGGATAAAAGAAGATGATTGGAAGGCGTTTATGAAATCAAGGTTGACGAATGAATTTTCAGTAAGTGTATTAATCTAATTTTTAGCTTTTGATTCTATAAGTTTTTTTTTTGTTCTAAAACTTGGTGGTTATGTGTTGGTTTTTTTAAAAAAAGTTAAGGAATGTTATCAAATGAATAAAAAGTATAACAAGTACAATTACAGCTTAGATCGAATGAGATATGTTAAACTTATTGAAAGATAGTAAGATCTTCTTCTGATATAACTATCTTTCATATGTTTCAGTTATTGTTACTAGAATTTGAATTTGAATTTTTTAATTATTAGATGTAGGAGATTATTTGTAAGAGACTCAAATTGATAGGAGCATGATATGGAAGAAAGCAACGAAAAGAAAGAATAGATCCTACAATACGAAAGTGCTACCAATATTTTCTAAAATTGTAATATTTATTAACTATTGTTTGTTTATTTAATACATGGATAAATTTCAGTTGTTACAAAGTGTTACAACTTCCTAATTACATGTTTGTGTGATTATTTGTAGGATGATCTTGAAAGTATAGCATGAAATAGTGTAGCCAAATTTAAAGGGAAAAATGAAATTTTGTGATGGCCTCCATGTGATTCAACCAGGAAAATATAGAATGTGGCCTCTATATGATGGCATACATAAGAGATATTAGATGTCATAATACTTTTAAAAAGTGTAAGTTATTTTAAGTTTGTTTACCAATTACTGCATGATTGAAAAGTGTGTATGTTTCAATTTATAACTTTATTATTTAAAACATTTTATATCATACAAGTTTGTGGGAAAGACATTCTACACTGAAGAAAAGATAGATGAAGTACATGTTGAATGAAAATATTTTGTATCTACTGAAATTTGAAATTATGATAGGTTTATAATTTCTACTTTCAATATTTTGTATTTAATTCTAAGTTTATTTGTGAACTTTATACTTCAAAAATAGTAATATGTTAAAATTTTTAAAAATACAGGTTGACTTTGGAAGTACATACCATTTGGAGCTGTTGGATTTTGTAATTGTTGGAATAGATTGATGTGTTGCTAAGGAAGCATATAACTTGTTCAATTTTCATAATCTCTATAATTTGTTATTGAATTTTTGTCAATTGATTGATGTTGCCTTTGGATGTGAAATTTACCTTACTTGGATGTTGGATATACATTATTTAGATGTTACATTTTGTAGAATGAGGGATTAAGATATTAATTGTGGGATTTACATTACTAATAAGATATTATTGATTTAATGCAAATATCAATTTGTAGAATATTTGTAAAATATTATACATATATATTAATTAATTATATATATAATTTTAAAAAAATTGTATATATAAATAAATAAAATAAATTTACAAAAAAATAAATAAATACAAATCTATGATAATTTTATAATAGACATCTATTATAAAATAGTGATACCCATATATTACAAAACAATAATAGAAGATATGCAATAATATAATCATATACTTTTAGTTGACTTCATCATGACGTTAGCATGCTTACCTCATTAAGATGTCATCATGCATACCTCATTATAACATCATCTTCCAAATCATGTGCCATGTCAAATGCCACATAATTATCTACATGTCAATAATTTACCACATGGCACATGTACACGTCACCTACAAAAAAATAAGTCTAACTTTATGTGATAGAATAAATCTATGACAAAACTTCATTTGTGATAGATATTATTTATCACCATAGGCCTTTTTTTTACTAGTGTTGGGATGATTAGTTTAATTCTCAAGTAGCCCAAGACTAAATTTTTGTGTTAAAGTCAAAATTTATAGCTTTAAATTATTTTTTTAAATGAATTTATATATCTTATTGTTTGAGGCGATTGGCATATGGCATACATTTGCATGTACAAGGCTCGTACCGTCTCTATGTAGTTTGATTTTATCTTTTCAAGTCCATTTCAAGTTAACTAACCTTTGAGTTTAAATCACTTAGAAACTCGAATAGATGTTTATACAGTTGCATTATTCTACTTTTAAAATTGTTTAATATATTTTTAGGTGTTTTGTTTTCATTGATTATTTTCAATAATATGGTATTTTCATCAATCCATGATGAGTTATAAACCATGATTAAATTAGAATATATATTTTTAAATATATGTATAATATAATTATAAATATTAATATATATTAAAAAAATTTAAAATCAATAAATTGATTTTGCAATATAAAATAAACTTTAATTTTTAGTGCCATTATTTGCTGATATAAAAATATCTCTTTTAAAATGATACATATCTGTTACAAAATAATTATACATATTTTGTGCCACACTAGTTGCCACATAATCCTCCATATTTGCAACAACATGCCATGTGCCATCAAACATGTCATCCATCATTAGTTTAAACAAAACGAATAAATGATAGATATTTTCTATCACAAAATTGGTCTATCACAAACTGGTGATAGAAAACTTCTATCATAGATTCTTGAGGTGCCTTTTGATAATAAAAAACTTATATCACAAAACACGGCTTGTGACAACAAAATTCTATCACCGTATCTATTTTTTTAGTAGTGTTAGTAATATATCAGCATGGACTTCTAACAGAGCAGAGAACATTTTATTAGACCATTCATAGTTTGTTTTAACATTATAAATTTTTATCAAACTAGACAACTTAGATGGCCTTGAACATATAGAGTTTTTTTTTTTTTGCATCTTTAAGTAGATCTCTAAAAAAACTTTAGATCCTTATCACATTGTTCATAGGCATCGTTCACCATACAAACCCAATACCTAAACTAGAAACTCTAGCACCCAAACTAGAAATTACAACACCTAAACCATAAACTCCATCACCCAAACTAGAAACTTTAGCACCCACAAACCTTACACCGAAATAGGAAATTCTAGTACCCACAACAACATAACATTATTACTGTTAAGTGGGTGTGTGCTGTGTGGAGTGTACGTATAATTTTAAAATTTATACACGCAGCGAAAGTATCACATACATATTACACTCAATATGGCATAATCAAATACATATATCTCATATATGTCCATAAGTATCATTTAAATAAATTGCAAGTAAATAAACTTACCCAGATTGAAGGTAGCTTTCCAATTCTTCAAGAACTCCAATCTCCAAGTCTAGAGCTTATTGGCCATTTCATTGCATTATTTTATCAAATACATTTTATTAATAGCCACTAAATATTCCTTTACCTAATGTTGAAATATCTTTAATTATTTTAAGTAATTGATGGCTAACATCAAGGACCCTCATTAGGTAAATGATACCATCGTTATAATTGATGTTTATTCCTTTATAATAGTAATAATAAATAAATTTTACATTAATTATTCAAAAAATATTTGTGAATAATTACTTTTACCTTACTTGTATTTACTAACAAGGTAAATCGGTAATTTCAAGGTAAAAATAAATTATGCACAATATATTTTCATTTGTCAACATTCTATTTGGTTAACAACTCTTATTAATCAATTATGTGATGTACTTAACACTTAAGTCTTGACAAATACACATCTTGAGGAACCCCTCAAACATATTTTTGGTTTACTAGAATTTCTTGGACCGAATTGTGTGACCCAATATATTGCTTTGGTGCACAACGAGTATATTTCATATTGTGAGACTCTCTAAGTTCACGCCCGATTTTTTATATGGAACTTGTCCATATGTCTATGAACAATGTCCTACATACATGTTACATATATTACAAAATGACGTGTTAGACCATACAAGTTGAGGTTATAACATATTCATATAATTACTCCATCACAAATATCCTAGAAGAGCGAAAATATAGATCAACATCGCCAAGTTTCCATGTGTTCGATTATAAATTTATCTCTAGATTTGCATTTCGATAAATAATATTAGTAAACACTTTTACGATATTATTTATCTTTAGGATAAAACTTTTTTTCCCGGGTATAACTACTTATGGCCATAAGACTTTTTGAAACACAATCTTAGAGCATTAGAATATATTACTTACCCAAATGAGCTGATGGATCCCATATCTACAGATACTAGGATCCATGAGCATCGGACTATACCCAGCGACACCTAGTGGTCAGACCATGAAAGATTTCTGACATGCGTTGAACCAAAGTATAGTGGATCACTTACAAGTCCACCATGGCACTCAGGTCAAAGGACTACGAATACTACTTAACTCAAGAAGAACCTCAATTGACTGCTATATGAGATGTCTATTTAAGGTCCTCATAAGTCTATTCAGTACTCAATCCTAACTGAATACCTATATCTCTATATGAGCTTTCACTAAACTCATGGTTTGCTAAGACTAACCATTTGGACCATCCAAATATAGATATACACTGATCTATATATTACAAGGTCTTCACTAATAGACCTACATCAGCAAAGATAGATAAGGAATATAGTGTTTGAGAACATACTTGCATAACAACATTTCCTAGCACAATTTGTAACTCTTTGCAAGTATGTCATTACTAATACATTCTCAGGTCTTTGTCTAATTTCATACTAGGCTCTAACTCTATAGATTTTGCTAACTCTTATGACTTGGTAACTCTTATCAGTGCTAACTTTTAGTATTTATAACTCTCAATGTTGCTAATTCTTAGCACTGATATAAACTCATTTAGACCATATCTGAACTCTTTTAGATCATACAATATCTGAAACATTACAAACATTATACCATTTATTAAATATAATTATCAATTTAATGAAATGATAATAGTATAAATATAAAGCAAATATTCGTACATAAAAGGGATGACACGTAAGCACAAATTCCAACAATTACCACATAAATATTTTGACCACCATAGCACTAACAGCAAAACAAGAAGAAATAATAGATTAGTGAATCTTCATATCGACAAAATACAAGTACTAGGATAGAAGTTTCCGATGGCAGAATAAGAGATAAGTAAATCCCAATGACAGACAACTTTCTTCTCAATAGCCATAATATATAGCTCGAGCCCAAGGAGTTCTCGTCAGCTTTCTTTTTTATAGCCATAAAAGCTATTCCTTAAGGAATGTAAAATTCAATGACAATGTATAGGAACTTCGAATTTGAAGGGAATATCTTTAAATATTAAGAGCCAATTAAAGGGGTTACTACAAAGATTGAGAGCCGATTTAGAGAGCATAATGTTGAAGGGAATAACTTTCAATTTGTTTTAACCTTCGGCCTTCAAAATGACATCATTTTACTGGCTTTATTTTTTCCTCTCTAACCAAATGGCACCATTTAGAGTATTTGCATTTTTTATATATTTTTTATGGCATCCTCTAAATGTAATTATTTTGGGTTGGGTTTTTTTCTTGGCTAGAAAGCATTTTTCAACCCCTCTCTAAAACAACAGCATTTTAAGGGACTTTTTTTTTCAAATTATTTAAAAATATTTTTTAACCTTTATAAAAAAAATGGCGTCATTTTTTTTTATAAAAAATTACACTCTAAAATGACGCCGTTCTGGTAGGGAAAACTAAATTATTTTTAAAATAATAAATTTAATAATTTTTTTATAACCAAAACTACGTTTTTTTTATGTAAATAGAAAATGATATCAATAATTCATTGACACTTCAAAAAATTATTGATGAACCTTGACACAATACTATTATATACATATATTTATGTCTTTATTGACATTATTTAAAATAGTGTCACTGTTATGGTATCAGTGAAGCCTTTTTTTGCAGTAGTGTGTGATCTTATCTTTAATGAGGTGTTAAGACAGATGACAGCTTCTGCAATTCTATAAAAGGTAGCAATGGGGCTCAATGGTACATATACACCTAAGTTATTTTGTTGAGAGGCCCTTTTAACTATTTGATTAGCACTTGTACATAAGCGTAGTAAATGTGATGCTTTGTTAAGATACTTCCTTAAGTGGTTTAAGCCTAAAATACCCTACACTTTAAATGGAGTCGTAATTGATTTAGCTTTTTGTTGTGCTTGATCTTCTTTGTCTTTATATAGACTCGAGTTGCTTGAAAAAGACAGAGTTGTTGAAGTTGTAATTGTTAGACATGTAATGTTATTTTATACCTTTAAAGCATGTGCAATAACATTTTATTTGATTAATAAAATTTATTTATACATATGATTGAGCATATATTGATGAGTCCATATTTATAAAGTATGCGATCATTGTATTAGGCATATGGTGCTAATAAAAAAGGTATATATCACAAGTTCTTTATAAATTAAATCTAGTTCACAACTATTAATGAATAGAACATTTTATTATGCAAGGCTGTAGATTACTTAAAATAGCGGATGATTTACCTTGATCATCGAAATAGAGACTTTGAGTAGAAAAACTAGTGTGTATAATTCTTGAACTTGGTACTTAAGTGCCATTCTAATTTTGTATGAATATTAATTGTTTAATATTTAAACATATATGGTACAATTCGTGTAACGTTACAAATATTATATGATTTGAAAGAGTTTAGATATAGCCTAAAATAGTTTAGATTAGTGCTAAGAGTTAACAGCGCTGAGAGTTATAGATGCTAAGAGTTAGCACTACTAAGAGTCAGCAGGTTATAGGTTATAAGATTCAGCCATATCTAAGGAGTTAGAACCTTGTCTGAAATGGGATAAAGACCTGAGGTTATACTAGTAATGGCATAGTTGTAAAGAGTTGCAATAGGTGCTAGAAAATGTCATTATGCAAGTATGTTCTCAAACACTATATTCTTGATATATTTTCATCAATGCGGGTCTGTCAATGGATCCCTTTCATATAGATCAATGCATGTCTAAATCTATAGAGTACAAATGGTTTTTCTTATCTGATCATGAGCTTAGAGCTCGTATAGGCTTGCAGGTATTTGGTCAAGATTGAATACTGAATAGACTCACGAGGACCGTAATAGACATCCTATGAAGTCGTCAATGGTGAGTCCTCTTGAGTTGTGTGATATTCATGGTCCTTTGACCCGAGCGTTACGGTGTGCTTATGAGTGATCCACTGTACTTTGGTTCTGCAGATGTCAGAGACCTTTCATAGTCTGATTGCTACGTGTTGCTGGGTATTGTTCGATGCTCATGGTATCTGGTGTGCATAAATATGGGATCTGTCATTTCTCATAAGGGAGTTGTATATCCTGATGCTCTAGGATTGTATTTTAGGAAGTCTTTTGGCTAAAAGTACAAACTCAAACAAAGAGTTTTTTGGAGGGTTAAACAATATCATAAAGGAGTTTGCGGATATTCTTTTTTGAAATATAAATTTGGATGTAAGTTCATAGATGAGCATATGGGGATTTGATGGTGCTGATCTATATCCCCGCACATCTAGGATATAAGTGACGGAAGGATTATACGTATGCAATATGATCTTAGCTTGTATGGTATAATGCGCCGATTTTTAGTATCTGTGACATGTGCGTGGGGCATCATTCATGCACTCATGGAATAGTTTTATTTGACAAATAGAGCATGGACCTAAGGAGTATTGCAATATGAAGTGTACTCATTGTGCACTGGAGCAGTATACCGGATTGAATTGTTCAATCTAGTAATTTCAGCAAAATTGATTGTTTGTTTCAGAAACCATAGGGATATGCACGTGTCAAGACTTAAGTGTTAAGTATATTAATTAGTTAATAATTATTGTTGATCGATTAAATATTGACACATGGTGCACAGTGATCCTTCGGGTAAGTTAACTCAAGTTTGTGGTTAGGTGGGACTCACTTTGGGATAACTTGATAACCAAGTAAAGGGCCTAAGGGTAATTCATCTCAATTAATTATTTAATTATTAAATAATCAAAATATTTATTTAATTATTAAACAAATATTTAACATAACTATGGTAAAATTTAACTATAAAGTTAGGTTAACTAGATATTATTTTACTTAATTGTTAAGTAAGCTTTAACTCAATCATGTAATTGTTAATTATAGTTAGGATAAGTTAGATATTGGTTACCTTAAGGGTTAAGACTTCAATATGGGATATTTTGATAACTTAAGAGTAAAGTTATTAATATAATAATCTAATTAGGGTTAAAAGTTAACAATGGTTTAGTTACTTTATTTGAAACATATATTATATGAATATTTTAATTTTTCATACAAATACATTAGTATGGCCGGCTATTAAGTTCAGAACACTTGAGAAACTCAATTTTGCTTTTTGTTCTAAGTGTTAAAACAATGAAAAACTAAAAGCAACTTCATATTTTTCATTCCGTTCAATTTGGCAAGCCATTACAAGTAATTATTCAAATGTTTTTGTTTTTCAAATGTTGAATTAGAACAAAAATAATAATTGCTTTTATAGTGTATTAATTGTTTAAGAGTTAATCTCAGGTTTTAATAGTTAAACCACCGCTAAAAAAATAAAGCTGCTGTTTTAAATAATCAAGCCCACTACCGTTGGTTGCTAGAACTATTAATGGATTCATTTCAGGTGGTACTTTAGCTTAAACCATTCCAAATATTTACGAGGTGATTATTCTAGATCTTGGTAGTAATATGATTAATATCTATTTAATTTTGTTCATTATTGCAATAGAACAAAAATTTATTGTATTCGTTATTTTTAAAAATTAGATTTTCAGTTTTTGTTACGTATATAATGTAGAAGATGCATGTATATGTATAAATAAACAATGGACACATGAACATGCATGCACGTACCCAATATGATTTAGAATTGAAAACACTCTAACAAAATTGGTATCAATGCGTTTTGTGGTATTGATTGGGTGTTTTGGAATGTTAATTATGTTGTAGGTGATGTCTTGGGGTTGTAGTGGTGCATTTCAGGTGTTGAAAAATGTTACACTAGGGAAGATAGCATTGGGACATCGTGACCTTAAGTCTGGTGCCTCGGCATTGAGGCCTTCCAAGCTCGAGCGCTGCACCATTGGATAATGAGCATTGCGGGGCTGAGATTTCTAGGCTTCAGCGATGTAATGCTCAAGGCTTGGTGCTGGGGGGGTTTTGCCTCAAATGTTGTAGCATTGGTAAGCCACCACCGCCACAGCGCTGGGGCTTCCAGGCCCCAGTGCTGTGGCGTAGTAGGCTCTGCCTCCACCACTGATAGCCCAGCGCCGCAACGCAGACATTGTTCACTCTAGAAATTGGTTTTTAAATTATTTAAAAAAATTAATTTATGCATGTAAGGGTTTATGAGACATAGTAATAAGACTTATTAGTTTGCATTATAAACCGGGATTAATTTTTCTATACTGGTAACCACAATGAGAGCCTTACTGGTGGGAGTTAGTTGTATTTGTAAGAAAATAAATGACTGATTGGGAATTACCTCCTTATGAGATAAGACCTAGTATTTAAAACTATCTCTTAATCAAATTAAATTGTATACATTATGAGATTGTGTTTTACATGGCCCGTCTTGTCAATACAGTGTTAGATGGATTACTATGATCTTTTTCAATATTGCTTCAATGAGAGACTTGGTCGGTGTGACTCGGATTATGCCGGTTAAACATAAGATAAGGCAAACATATGCGAATGTAGTGCCCAATATTGCTATAGCATGAGGGTAGTATTAGTAACATATATTTTGATAATTGACAAGTTAATTTGGAATACACTTACTCAATATTGCTACAGCATGAGGATAAGGTGTATTTAGGATCGGTGGTAAGAGTGGCATGAGATGCAATTAACAAAATTTGTCTACCTTTTGAGTTTACAAAGGCCAATATTGCTACAATGTTTGCTAGAGTAAAATACCAATGGGATCTACTTTTTACTATATAGTTTAAAGAGTTTAAACTGTCATTATCTCGTTTGAGAGATTAAAGGGATTACATAAAGCAGTGAGGGGGCATTTTTAGATTAAAAAATGTATAATAGTTATACCCATGATTTAAAATGTTATTAATTAACGATTAGAAATGTTTCACTACATATCTCTTTAGTTTTCTTATAGAGATAAGATACTTGTCTTATAGAGATAAGATAAGTACGAACAATCTGTTAGTATACTTGATCTAGGTACATTAACTATTGGGAACCGAGAAGAATTATGACTTGCTTATGAATTCGAGAATAGTTCTAGATTAAAAAAAACTTGGATAAATTATTAATTAGAAGATAATAAAAATGTCTTTTTGATAATGTCTCTTTAAAAGAGGTAGAAATTTATTAAAAATGGATTAAAAATGATTTAAGAGTCAAATTATATATCCTGCCCTCAATGTCTAATGATCTTCAGGGCGAGTATATGCACATGAAATGTGTAAGTAGTATAGTGCTCAGTTAAAAAAATTATTTGATGTATCAAAACCATGGATAGAGAATAGTTACAATAAAAATGTTTCCACTATGACAAAGTTTAAAATTGTAAGCATTACTGTTCAAGGTACCTTAACTAAGAATAAATAGACCCCTTAGATATCTTTTCACCAAACATAGATATTTCAATAGCATATAATGCTAGACGTCCTAGGGTATGAGATACCGCTTATCCTTCTTATATCTGCAAACTGTTGCATGATTTGAGGAATGCTACGAAGCTAAGAAAAGAGAATACAATTTCATATAGTAAATAGAGATTTCTTAGGTGTGGTTGCTGTTAGGACTTTTAGGTCACTTTTCCATTATGGTAGAAGCATTATGTTGTATAATTACTATTTTATGCTAAACATTATTAGACGAATCATATCACTCCCTATAGTAGGCAAAGAGGGTTATAATAATTACATTGGGGATATTTTCTTAAGCTTATATGATACAGATAATATTTTGCTAACTAAGTGTTAGTTAATGAATGACTGCTATATCTTAAATACAACAGGAAATGTTTAGGTGAACAGAATAAATAGTAGTTTAGGAACTTTGAATAATAAGGAATAGTGGCATATAAGATTAGGTCATGTAGTCGTGAGACAACTATCCTATTTGGTTAAGAATGGTCAAATACTTGATCTGACTATAGAACCTTGGTCAGCTTATGAATTTTAGGAGATTTTCTAAACTTGTGACCTCGTATTTTTCCTCGAGTGTCTACTTCAGATAGTCTCTTTACCATCTCATCTTTTTGTAATCTTCATACATCGAGGAGCTTGCTTATAGGAGACTGCATAAGTTATGGTTGGATTTTTTGAACAGGTAATACTAGAACAAGCTCAACTTTAATCATACTTTTAGGGCTTCCAATGCTATCGGTAGATCAAATATTGAAGCTAAATTATCTCATGATAGAACTATGCCATGAAACTTTTTAAAGTTTCATTCTGACCTTACTTAAGTCATCACAGTTGTTAAGAATATTTTGCATTCTTTAAAGTTCCTTGAAAGTGCTAGACAAAATTTTCGATGGCTTGCTTTAAGAAGATGTACTTCTCTATCTCAAATTTCAATACTAGAGGAGGGCCTGTATGTCAAGGTTTATGTTGAATAAGCAACATATTTGTCTCTGCCTAAGCTCAGCGATTGATAATAAGTCAATTACCTTGTCGACATAATGATGTGGGTTAGACATACCCCTATAAATTGTTAGGCTTGAGGGTTTAAAGCTAATAGGTAATTCTAGATCTTTAAGTTTGTCAGTGAGATGAGACTTTCTTTCCTGCTTGATTACTCTTAGAAAAGGAAGTTCCTACTTTCCACTATTCTCAAAGAGTTAACGCAAGCGCTCCTCTAATTTTTAACTTTTTCTTCTAGAGAATCTCTTGGCTTAGGTGCTGAGCTTTGCTTCTCATCACATTCCTTGATCTTGTTTAATATGTTTCTTGCATCTTTCTCGATTTTGCTATTTTCTCGATGCTTGTTTAATATTTCTCTAGCATCCTCTTTAATTTTTCTTCCCTCTCTATGTTTTTTCTAGATCTCTTGAGCATCTCTCTTAATTTTGTTACCTCTACGCATGTCTAAAATTTCTCTAGCATTTCATACACTTTCATTTTCTCTTCTATGCCTGTCCATTATCCTTTGGGCTTTATTTTTTTCCCAAATAATTCATGTTCAAATTGATACCTCGAGTTTGTCTCAAGAGGTATGAGTTCCTAAATTCTAATTAGAAAGGAGTGTGGTTGCAATTTCATTAGCCTGAAATTGAGTTCTCGCTCGGTGGTTGCAAGTTCATTAGCCTGAAATATTAAACAAGCATCGAGAAAATAGCAAAATTGAGAAAGATGCAAGAAACATATTAAACAAGATCAAGGAATGTGATGAGAAGCAAAGCTCAGCACCTAAGCCAAGAGATTCTCTAGAAGAAAAAGTTAAAAATTAGAGGAGCGTTTGCGTTAACTCTTTGAGAATAGTGGAAAGTAGGAACTTCCTTTTCTAAGAGTAATCAAGCAGGAAAGAAAGTCTCATCTCACTGACCATAAGTTTTTTTTGCATATATTCTCTAATGAACTAAAGAGGTTATTGCTTCCCCCAACTATTAGGAGGATGCTCTTCAAATCTAAAAGGTTATATTATGGTTTAGAGATCTACAAGGTTTCTTACAATCCTTCTAATTTTTTGAACTTCTTCAACACTTGATCTATCAATGTTTTTTAACTCATCCATATCTTATGCAGATTTTCTCAATTCTTCTTCTAGTGCCTCTTGCCAAGCAGATGATTCTCCATCTTTAAGATGGTATGTTATTATTCCGTACTTTTACAAATCTTTCTTGATACTATGAACTAATATTTCTATTAGCTTACAAACTCTATCATTATTCAAAGTAGCCTTAGAGTGAGTAGTCATAAACTTTGAATATAAGTTCCTCATGATTTTTGTTCTTTTAACAGGTTTTTATTTGTTTCTCACATATAATGCCAAACTTTTAACCCTAAAATTTAGTTAATTTCGAAGTCAATAAGTTAAATTTGTTTCTTCTAGGAACAATAAACGACTTTGAGAGGAACTAGTTTAGACTAATTTGGTCTAAGGATGCTGAGCCTATTGGGAATCTAGCAACCAAAAAAGTAGATGAGATCACGCTGAAAAAAACTTTTTGCATAGGCACTCTAATGCTAAATGTTAGAGATGGTGCTTACGTACCATTCCATTTCAAATGGATATTTATTTGATATTTATACAATATACATTTCAATAAATCATTCAGCTTGTTAGTTTTTAGACATTGTAGGTTTAAATAAGTTTAGATCTGATAAACTGTTTAGGTCAGCACTAAAATTTAGTATTCTAAGAGTTAGAATGGGACAAAGACCTAGAAATATTTTAGTAATAACATAGTTATAAGGAATTGAAAATAGTGCTAAGAAATGTCATTATGCAATATGTTCTCAAATACATTATTCCTGATCTATGTTTTTCAATATGGGTCAATTGGTAAACATTATAGATCAGTGTATGTCTATATCTAAACTGTCCAAATGGTTAGTCTTAGCAGACCACTAGCTTTGTGGAAGCTCGAATAGGCATGCAGGTATTCAATAAGGATTGGGTAATGAACAAACTCACAAGGACCTCTAATAGACATTCCATAAAGCCATTAATAGAAGGTCTTCCTGAGTTGAGTAGTATTTATGGTCCTTTGACCTTAGCACCACCGTGGGTTTGTGAGTTATTTACTATACTTTGATTCTACACATATCAGAAACCTTTTATAGTCTAACCTCTAAGTGTCATTAGGTATGTTTGATGCTCATGAAGTCCAGTGTATATAGATATAAGATTAGATATCTTATATAAGTGAGTTGTATATCCTAATGCTACAAGATTGTATTTTAAGAAGTCTTGTAGCCACAAGCATAAACCCCGAAAAGCGTTTCTGTAAGGTTAAACAATATTACTAAGATGTTTCAAACATTGTTTATTGAAATAAAAATCTAAAGATAAGTTCATGGTCGAGCAAATAGATATTTGATAGTGAAGATATATGTCTCTGCTCTTCTAAGATATAGGTAGTATAGGGACTATACATATATATTTTTACCTTAACTTGTATAATTTAACGCACTGATTTATAACATTCATAACATGTGTATATGGTATTGTTCACAAACTTATGGAAGAGTTCCATAAGACAAATGGCTGTGAACTTATAGAGTCTCATAATATGAAGTGTACTCATTGAGCATTAGGGTACCAGACTGGGTCAAACAATTCAATCTGAGAAAAGTTTTGAAAAACAGAATTTATTTTAGGATCTCTCACGAAGAACACTTGTCAAGGCTTAAGAGTTAATCTTATTATTTAATTAGTTAAAAGTTGCTGTTAACTAATTAATAAGTGACAAGCAGCATTTACATGGCTTTAAGGGTGACACTTAGTAAGAAAATGAACACTTGTCCATAATAAAAAGTAAGACTATATAAATAATGCAAACTGTTTGCATTTAAGAGTGATTTGCGGCCATTTAATAGCAGACAATTGCAAGAGTTATTGAAATTACGCTAACATTCTAGCAAATTGATTCCATCAATGTTAACTCTTAGAATTGTTCGAGAAGATGCTTCAAGGTATGTCTCTGTTGAATTGAAACTATATCGACGGTCTTCAAAGGTATTAATTATGTTAATGTAATAAAACTTAATTCAGTGTGTGATTGTTGAAATAGTTTTATGTTTTCGTTGCATGATGCATATGTGACACGCATTAGATATTTCAATGATCACTCTTATATACCAGCACAAATGCACCTACACTAAAGTCAACAATTACCACAAAATGAAGAATATAATATACGGGCAAGAAAAAAGGGCATTAAATAAGAAAGAGGTTTTTACTTTAAGAGCAAATAGGGCTTTAAAGCTTGTATAAGTAATCTTCGTGCCTAAGCGTGGATGTCAATTTCAATGTGCAAAAATTGATCTTGATGATGATCTACAACCTAACAATTTGCACCATTTTTATAAGGTTATATTATGAGCTTGATATAGAGTTGTAAAATCTTTCTAGTATTGGAAATTTGATGGGTGCAGTTTATACTTATATTTTTACTTTCTTAAGCTTAGTATTGGCTCATTTTAAGCATGAATATTTAGTTTTGTTTTTATGTGTTTTATTATTATTTTATAGATTAGAAGTCAACGTAGCTATTTGAGATAAAACAACAAAAGAAAACAAGGCAAAATATCAAATTTAGTGCTACTACAGTGAACCATTATAGTGCTTAGCACAGCAATGCCAAGAGTGAAAAAATGTTCATACCATGGCATGGAATGGCTAGAAAAAGATAGGATAGGCAGAAAATGACTGCCACAGTGCTGGAAAGCCAAGGCTACAACATTAGACAATAGATGCTAAATCTGGAAATCTGAGTCTAACTTATATTTGACACTTTCACCCTAATTTAAAGATGAAAGCTTATAAATAAAAGAACAAAAAGCTTATACCAATAGGAGAAGAAGGGAGAGCAATAAATGGGGTGAAGATTAAAGATCGTAACAATAGAGTTTTATTTCTCCATTCTTTATCTTCTAAGTTTTCTATAATGTCTATGATGTTAATTTCATTATGCTCTAGAACTCTTTATTTTATTATGACCTATATTTTTTTTATTGGGGTTCAATTAGATCTCTTCATGTTGTTTCAATTATACTTACCTCTTGATTCATATTTTTTCAATAATTGAATTATTTGTTCAATCTTTTGTTGAATACTTTTTAGATGCTTGATCAACCATCTAGATTGATTAAGTAACCTTTATGAACTTGGGAAAGGGAATTTAGGTTTAGCTACAGATATAAAAACATGTGATCATTAATTATAATGATGAGTTCATGTAAGATAGGAAGATACTTATATGACATATGCAACCATTAAAGATAATCTATGCTAAATGAATAATTTCTTAATATAATTCACATAGGAATTGTGAATTAATTAAAAGAGATATTCCTACTTGACCATAAAAAAAAGGTTTGTAAGTAATTTATGATTCTTGGTTGACAATTCTAGTTGAATAATTAATTCAAAGAGGGGAATTAGTATTTTTGGCAAAGTGTAGAGTGAAGATTAAAACTATAGGCTTATTTTTATTGATGAACTCACAAACTTTGCTACTTTGACTCTTGTTATCTTTTATTTATTTTTATTTTTAAATTTATTAATTTTGCATCTTTTAATTGGTCGTTTGGATAAATTAAGAACTAATATTAGTTAGTACTTAGTAAATTATAATAACATACACTTGCATTTCTAAATCACTTAAATAAGTTTTTGATGCCATTTTTAGAACCTGATTTCTTTTATTTTATTTTTTTGGCTAATATTAATATTAATATCAATCAATTCATATTTAATTCAAACTTTTGATTTAGTTTTATTTATCTTAAGTACTCCTTCATTATGCATGAGAAGCATTAGAAGCTTTAAGGTTATTACACTTCGTAGAACAAGGAATCAGTAGTTAAATCCATAGGAGATCAGGCTGGAGTAGGGATGCAAAGTCGTTGCTTGATGGCGTCAGGTCAAGTATTCAAAGACCTATTATTCAAGCCAATAATTTTAAGCTTATATTAGCTATTATTTAGATGATTCAGAGCAAAGTGCAATTTGGGAATTTTTCAAATGATGATCCAAACTAGCATATCATGAATTTTTTAAAGATTTGTGATACTTTAACATAATGGGGCTTTAGATGTTGCAAATTGCCTTCGCATTTTTTCTTTCTCACTTCAAAATAAGGTGAAAAGTTGGTTAAATTCCTTGCGATCTAAATCAATCACTACATAGGGAAATTTAGCTCAAAAGTTTATAGTAGAATTCTTCCCTCCAACAAAGATGGCTAAATTGAGAAACAACATCACTTTGTTTATAAAGTTTGATAATGAATCCCTTTATGAGGCTTGGGAGCCTTATAAAAGAATTGATGAGGAGATCTATACACTATGGTATTTTGAAATGGTTACTGGTGCAGAATTTTTACAATCGGTTGATGGGGCATCTAAAAACCATAGTAGATGTAGTATTGGGTGGTGCTTTAATAGAAAAATCTACCAATGAAGCATTTGAGTTGCTAGAAGAGATGGCAGAAAATAATTATCAGTGGCCTTTAGAGAGGGTGAATACAAAGAGGGTGGCGAATATTAATAACTTAGAATCCATTGTAAATTCTTTATCCAAAAAGCTTAATTCATTAAGTGTTCATGCAAAGGATAACTCATTTATAGTTGGTGAAAATCAAAGTTACAGTTATATGAGTAACCAATGCCTTCTTAACGTCGAGTCTATACGATATGTTGCCAATTTCAATGGGCAATAAAACTACCCTTATTCCAACTACTACAGTCTAGGATGGAGGAATCATCCAAACATCTCATTGAACAATGATCAAAGATAATCATCAAGGCCAATGAATTGTCTTAGATTTCAATTATAACCCATACTTTAATAAAAGAAGAATCTAGCTTTAAAATAGATGTTTATGCAGTACATAAAGCAAACAGATGCTCTTCTACAAAGTCAAGCAAGTCTTTTATAAAAGCCAAGCTATTTCTCTACGGACTCTAGAGACTCAAGTCAATTAATTGGCTTTAACAATGGATAACCATCCTTAAGGATATTCTTCAAGCAATATAGAAGTCAATCCAAAAGAAAGTTAAGAACACTATAAGGTAGTCACTTTGAGGAGTGGGAAAGAGTTATCGAATACTGCTAAGTAACCATAATAAAAGAAAATATCTTTTGAAGACAAATTAAAGAACAAAAAGAAGGTGAAAATCTACAAAGAGAAAGAAAAATCAATAAAGAATAGCGATTTGAGTCATTACAATCCACCACCTCTATTTTCCCAATGTCTTTAAAAAAATAGAAACTTGATAAATAGTTCTCCAAGTTTTTAGAGGTAGTCAAGAAGTAGCATATTAACATACCTTTTGTTGATGCCTTGAACTAAATTCTCAGTTATGTTAATTTTATGAAGGACATCTTGTCAAAAGAAAGAAGACGTGGAGAATTTGAAATAGTTTTCTTGACAAAAGAGTGCAGTGCCATCTTATAGAAGAAATTGCTACAAACTTAAATTTCCTAGGAGCTTCACCATTTCATGCACCATTAAGAATCAATTCATTGGTAAAACTCTATATGACATGTGAGCCAGTATTAATTTGATGTCACTTTTCATCTACAAGAAGGTAGGAATTGAAACAAATAAAGCTAATAAACATTACATTACAATTTGTTTATAGATTACTTACCTATCCAAGGGGCATGATAAAAGATATGCTGGTAAAGGTGGATAAATTTATTTTCCAATGAATTTCATTGTTCTTGTATATAGAGGATCGTGAGATTCTAATTTTCCTTAAAGACTATTCTTGGCTACGTGCAGAACATTTATAGATGTATAAAAATGAGAGCTTATGATGAGATTCCAAGAGCAAGATGTGACATTCAAAGTTTTCAAAGCAATGAAATTTTCAAGTGAGACTAAAGATTGTTTTAGCATTAACATGGTGGATAATGAGGTCAATGAAACTCTTATAAAGACTTATCGATAAAAATTCAATTAAAGACGCTATTGACAATAAGACCAAAATGGACACAAAAGAAGTCAAGGAATATTTAAACTTATTTCTTCCCCTCAACTTGACAGAACCAAGAAATCAATAGCAACACCAGAAATGTGGGGAGAGAAGACTAGAGGTGGTATGATAAAACAATTAGAGCCAATAATTTTATCTTAGCCAATAGAGATTACTCTTTGGTTCAATTTTATATATGTGAAATTTAAGTGTTATTTTCGTTATTCCTCTTATATAGTATGTCATCAATGATTTTCTTTGGCTCTTTATGTACTATGTGATATGTGATATATGAAGTCTTACTAATAAATAATTAAGTAATGGTATTTCTAGCATAAAGTTTTGAAATAATATTTAAGCCCTTACTTGACATATGATTTGATAATATTATTATTATGAATCATCTTGGCATATCATGCTCATGCATTATATATATACGTATTTATTTTTATGTATGAAAAATTAGTATGTTTACTGAGTTTTATACTCATTATACTTTATTGAGATTTTTAGGTCACTAAAGTGGATTTGGAAAGGCTTCTACTACCCTTTAGTTCCCTAAGTTGCTAGGTGTTAGTTGGTGGACATGTATTTCAGGGATCGTTACTTTGCTCTGAAACACATATATTTATGGCTTGTTGTACATAGGCTTTGACTAGGTTTAGATTATGTTCCACTAAAGATGTTTATGGTTTGATAATGTGATGGCTTTACAAGTGGCTGATTAAGGACCTTAAGAAGAAATTTAAGTTTGAAAATTTATGCAATGTTAATTATTAGCGTACACCATTGAATGAGCGTAAGAAACATCACATGTCAAATTCCTCCAATTCTAGGGCATGACAATATTCATTCCTTAAACTTAAGATTGACTTGTCCCTATTGGCTAAAGAAAAATAAGAATAAAACACTTCTTTGATAGCAGATGGGCGAGCTCACTCTTCTGCCATGTAAGGTGAATTGTCATCCTTGCTATCATCTTCCTTCATAGGCTGTGACTGAGGGGCTGGATAAGTTGGTGTGACTCAATGCTGCAGTGCTAAAAACTTTTTAGATAGGTTACTACTGACTTACCACACTCTAGAATGCAAAGGAATTGATCAAGAAATGTGATTCATGTTAGAGATATGCAAACAATATTTGCATTCCACTAGAAAATGTTAAAACAATTAATAGTCTATGATCGGTCCTTACCCCTGAGGAAGATGCTTAATAAAGTATGTCAATATTGTTGTCAATTACTTTACTAAGTAGATAGAAGCTGAGCCCCTAGAAATCATTACCACAAAAAAAGGCTTTATGTGGAAAATCCTTATTTGTAGGTTTATAGTACCACATACCAACATTACAAACCATGGTAAGTAGTTTGGTAATGAAAACTTCAAATATTTTTGAAAACAACTTAGAATACAGCTCTTATTTGCCCCCTGGTTCACCCAAAAATGAACAATTAGGTAGAATCCTCTAACAATGTAATAATCGCATGTGCATAGTAAGTAAAATTGCTTGTCTTATGTTTATATGTGATTGTTGTTTGTATAGTATTAGAAAAATGGATGTTTCCATTTTATTAAGGCTTTGTTTGCTACTTAGAGTATGGATATCTTATTAAGTATTGAGCTTATTATAAGTTAGATTAGAGTTTATTGGGCCTAACAAAATTAGGCCCAATGACATGTGTTATAAGATGGAATTGAAATATTTAGGCTCAATGAAACTAGGCTCAAAATATATGTTATAGTTTTAGCTATGAGCCATTTTGAGGAAAAGAATAAATATTTGATTGGATTAATAAATTTTAATACGGGGCAAAAATGATAAATTTTTTGACATTATATAAACCCCTCTTTCCCTTAACCCTAAGAAAATGAGCCTTCCATCTCTTTTGAGGCTTAGAAAAGAAAGAGGGAGAGCAAGAAGAAAGAGAAAAAGAGAGATTAAGAGTAATATAATGATTTTATGCTATTAAAAGGTATTTTTAAAGCTCTTTCTCTAATATTAAGTGTTTGTTGTGTGATTTTTATGTGGTTATGAATTTTGAAAACTTATTAAATTTAGGATATGATGATTATTTTGTGAGATGTATTGATTATTAAAGATGAATGTACGATTAATTATGAGGAAGAATTATGATAGACCTATAGAATTACTGAATGGCCATAGATCAGTCCGTGATTTTTATAATCTATTGTATTTTAATTTTTTGATATGTGTTTTCAATCCATGAAATTAGACTTCCTATTAAACATTACAAGTTTTTATTCATTTAAAAATCCCATAAACATAATTTTTAGTGATATTCTAAAATTGACTTTAAAATTTTGAGAATCGTCAATTTCTGTAGAAGGATTAAATGACGAACTGATTTTGATCTATCAAATGATCTTTACAAATTATGAATCTCTATAAAATGATATTTTTACATGCCTATTACAACATATCCAAAGTTAAGTATTCAACTTATTACTTTTAAATTGTTATGATTTTCTAATTATATAAACACAGTGTAAGATTTTATTTGGCGAATTCTGAAAGCTTTAGAGTAAAATCATTTTGAAATATGATTTGTGTGGATTTAGCTATAGATTATTTGTTACTTACTATTGTCAAGAGATATTCCGTTCTGGTGCCTTGACTTTTGAGTTGGTATTTGGGTTTATAAAATTGGGAGACTGATTACTGTTTAGTAAATATTCTTATTCTATTAGGTTTATGAGCTATTTTAAGTATTATGTATGAATAGTGATGCTTATGAAAGGATTAATCTACATTGATAGTTAAGGAGATTAAGCTTGTTATGTGATCAATGAGAGGTAAGTATATTAGAGTTTCACTAGAATCACAATAAACATAGTATCTATTTGTTCATAATTTTACAAATTTGATTTGAATTGTGTTTATATGATGTCAAGTATATTTTGATATGAATATGTGAAAGGTATATATTTATGAATATAAGCATTGACATTGAGAATTGACATACATGGCATTCATGTGTTTATAAAACTGAGCTTTTTAAATGACATTTGTTTAAGAAAGAAAGCTTTTGAAGTGAAAAATATCCATGAGATATGTTTTATGTTTTTTTAGGATGCTTGAACTAACAATTTTCTTAGTAGGCATCTTATATAATATGTGTTCCATATGTGGACAGACTCACTAATGATTAATACAAGGCCTTTTAGATGTATAGGACAGCAATAAGTAATGCCATACACTATAGGTAGAAATCGTGAGAGAGGCGATGGTAGAGTATCGCTAAAAAATGAACAATATCGTAATGAGACCTTTCGAGGTTCTGGACGGTGATATGTCTAAATGAAAGTTTAAACACTTTAAACCTTACAGTGAGAAGTAGATTCAATAACCATTCTACTCCAGCCTCACACTTTAGTAATATTAGCCTTTGTAAAATCTAAAAGATAGACAAATCTTGTCAATTGCATCTCATGCAACTTTTACAATTGATCTTAAACATACCTTATCCTCACGCTTTAGCAATATTGGGTAAGTGTGCTCTAAATTAACTTGTCAATAATCAATTATAAGTTACTAGTACTATCTTTATGCTTTAGCAATATTGGACAATACGTTCGCTTATATTTTTCTTATCTCATATTTAATAGGTATAGTTCAAATCACACCAACCAATCCCTCATGCTTCAGAAATATCGAAAAGAATCGAGGTGACCCATCTAACATTTTATTAACAAGATGGGTCATGCATAACATTATCATATAATGAAATATATTTTCAAAAGAAAGGCAATAAAAACATCTTAGTCTTGCATCTGATAAGCACAAAATAGGTTAATAAACCTCTCATCTTCATTAAAACGAAGCATAAGTGATCAAACTTACTCTGAGATGTAGCAGGCAAGTCATTTAAAGAAAAAGTAAGAGGATTTCCAGTTACGAGTCTATGAATAACCTCTTAGTCAACTAGTTCCTATCTTAAGAGAGTAGGACTAAACTCTAATGGGATCGAAGATCTCTAAGATGATCCCTAAGGAAGGTGTGGCATTATAGATTGAATAGACTACCTCGAGTTGGAGCCGAGGAGTCAGCCACTCTTTTTCATTTCTCAACCACCACAGCAACCTTCCGAGCAGATGTCTTCAAAAGCCTCTACACCACCTAAAGAGTAGGAGTATTACTGACCTATTGACCATATATGAGAGGGTTTCTAGTAGCACCTTAAGCAGTAGGCTTTAAAGAGTGCTCCTCATGCCAGTCATGCTTCCTACTATTATCCTCACCTTGCATAACTACAAAAGTGCAAATAAATGCCATATTAGTGCTAGAAAAATGTAAATGATGGAAATAAGCACTCACTCACTCTCCTAGACTCCCTTTGAGACTGACCACCTTGATAGTTCTTCCTAACCAAAGGAACCTCCTCTTCATCATAATCACTTAGCTTTATCTTGATTACTAATCTTGTTTGAACACTCAAGTTATGAAGCCTAGATGACTTAAAGTTGACATGACTCCTAACAAGGAAAGAGAATTAGCATACTCTGATTTCAAAAACAATATCATTCAACATAACTCGAAGGTAAAGAATAATAAAAAAATCATCATGATCAGGCAAAAAATCACAATTCAAAAGATACACAAAATATGTGTACAAATTCACAAGAACTCAAAAGTCTAGAAATAGTCCTAAGAATGAGTTAAGAATGAAGAAGTGAACATTAAAACAAATTGAAAAGCAATGACTTATTAGAAATGTAAATTGCAGTAAAATAATGACTAAAGTTAAAAAAAAATGGCTGTTAGTAGAAAAATACAAGTGCCTTCTTTCTCTTTAAGGAAACTAGGAAAAGACAACCACCAAAACTCAAACTTTAGTTTTCAAAATAAGCTTTTAGTTTGTTGTATAAATCTGAGCCATAGATCAAATCCAATGGCCTCTATAGAGTCTTACCTAAAGATATCTCTTCAAATACCAAGTACAATCAAGAATCTTTCCGTTTCCAAAAGATCAAAGGGTTAAAAAGGCCTCTCTGTTCCCTTAAGATGTCTTTGAAATATAATTGATGGGAAAAGCATATAAATAAAAAAAAAGATGACATTTTAATGCAAAATTATTACATAAAATGTCCAAAGGACCTATCATACAACCTCCTTGAGCTAAAGAAAACCCTCAAACATTCCCATATAACTAATGAAGAAATTAGAAGTATAATTAATGAGGCCACCACAACATCTAAGTCGAAATTCCTAGGATGGCTCTTGAGATAACTTTTAGACTCTATGTTAAGATAAAATCCTAAGGACTTAACATCATCGTGAAAATGTTTTTTAGCAATATAAGTAGTCCTTACATAAAAACAAAGAAAGAAAAAAGTTCTAACATTCAAGCTATTTGTTCAGGCATTATCATGATCACTTACAGAATCCATTGGCATATCCAGTATATATAAGATCAATATAATATAACAAAGTAACATCAAAGATACAAGCTTGAAATAGAAAAGAGTATTACATCAAAAGTTAAAGTATAAAGAATAACATAGGAAGAGAAAATAGAGGAAATTTTTAAGTTTAAGGAGCAGAATAATGGTCTTCAACAGTAGGAATAAGAGCAGGAACATTTCTAGCTCGAGGATCCTCTCTAAACGCAAATACAAACTCATCAAGAGGTAGGGAGAGACCACTTCGATTGGATTAGGAATCAAAACCTCGATCTTTTCATCAGCTTCCTCTTATATAGCAAGCAGCTCATCCAACCATGAGAGGTCAAATTCATTATAGTGGTCCTTGAATAGAATCATGGCTTTACCAAAAGCCTCAGAGACATTATTGATAATATAGTCATTTGAAGATTCAAGCTTCCCCATCTACACTTTATTGTTCTTAAAGAGGCTAATATTCTCTTTTTAAAGAGTGGTTACCTAAGCCTCAAGCTCCTTCATCTTTAACTTGAGAACAGAGACCCTACTCACTGTCATTGCTGATTTAGCCTTAGCCATCTCGACCTTAGCAACTGCCTTTACCTTGGCATTCTTCACCTTGGCTAAGTAGCCATTGAGCTCATGCTTAAATCCTAGTATCTTCTTCTTGATCTTTCAAGGGCACCTTCAACCTCACCCACAACTGACCTCTGGTCAGTTATCACCATCTTAAAGAGAGTATCACAATGACTGGTGAACGTGAACAAACTTTACAAAAACGAACGGAGCAATTAGTGAAGCGAGAAGACATAATAAAGAGAAGTAAGCAAAAGCTACAAATTTATCTTGAAGATACATCCTAAGCTATAGGAAATGGACTGAGATGTGCTACATGTTAGCATCAAAGTAGCAATGCTTCTTTGGCATCACACATTTTGCCTCCTTATTTGGGCACCAAGTGCTTATACCTCTATTCTTTAATAAGTGGAGGTTGAATGGGTGAAAAGACATTGGCCCATGCCTCAACTAAGTTCTTGGGCCCAAAAATCCATTCTGGATCCCTATTGTAGAACTACCTCTACTCAATTGAAGTTATGGAGGAGGAAAATATGGTGTGACTGCACTAAAAGGCATTGGAATATTGGGAGTAGAGGTTGAAGCCTCACCTAACTCCATCCCTACATCAGATTTTGAAGTCTTAACTAACCTCTTCTTCTTAGTAGATGAGCCATTCGAATCAGCTCCCCCCTCAAAACTATTACTCAACCCCTTCGTACTAAGGCCAAGTAGGTTTATCAAGTTCTTTTGTCTTTTCAAGTCCCTAGGAGAAAGAATGTCAACAGGGAATTTATTCTTTATTCAGTCTTAACTTGATGATGTATATCTTAACAATCACAACACAACAAAACCATAGTTAACTTATGAAAATCTAGAAAATAAATGTGTAGTAATTAAATGTCCAATTAAGTCGCACAAATTTTTCATTGAAATATCCATTCTTAATAACTTCATGTCTGAGAATAATAGATATACATTCAATCTTTCCAAACGTTATGGTTGAAGTACTAATATAATTCTAAACACCTCCATAATATTTAATCCCTTCAACATGTACTCACATGTCAAAATATCATTTATCACTTTGATATTTGATATATGCTATAATAGCTAAATGCAAGTGCACGTTATCATATCAAGTAATATAGGATCTAAGTCCAAGTTATTGTTTCTACAAAGATTATATGATCTAATTCTTTCAAACAAGTACTAAAATTCAACTAATTAACCTAGTTCTATCAAATTAAACTAAATCTAATATTAATCAAAAGTAAACAAGAGATGAATCCACTACTTAATAACAATCCAGGGTTTAGACTTATCCTCTAATATTTCATTGGATTCATTAACCTCTTAATCAATCCCTTAATTTAAATTGATTAGCTAGACTCTAATATCATCACAAGCCTCTATCGATGGTCGAGTGAATATATTACGCATTCTAACAATTATTTATATGTATATGATAATCAGATAAGAATGTAATTCATTAAGAGCATGTCTAAATCATACTATATATACCATTTAGATATATGTCTATCTTACATGGAACTCATAGTTTTTACCCTATAATTATGCAAAACATTATCCTAGGCTAAACACATAAATCTATCCATTGAGTTCATCATGGTTTCTTAATCATTTAAAATATTGACCAATTATAATGAAAATAATAAACTCGAGATAAAATAAATCAATTATATGTATTAAGTTTATAAACCAAGAATTAACAAAATTCAATTACATATTAGGTTGAAAGTCCAACTATAGATAAAACAAGTTTAGATTATTACTAAACCAAGAGTATCAAATCTATCTATAAATAACAGCAAGAACAAGAACATAATTATAAGAAAAGAGAAGAAAAACTAATCAAGAAGACTTTTTAAGTTGCTTCTCTCTCTTCTTTAACTTAAAGCTTGAATCTTGATCTTAAATATTTAATTATTGGCTTTGATTTCTTGATTTGTGTTGTAAATTGTTTCTCTACGTTTTTCCTCTCTTAAAGTCTGTATTTTGGCTTAGAAAATAGTGCTTTTTATAAGTTTTGAAAACCCTAAGATTGAAGAGCTTCGAATCTAAGTTCTTTCATTGCACGGGTTGAGTGCCACGGCGCTCAACTTTCTGTTTCGGGGCACTGTAACATATACTGCAGCACAATCACTGTTCACATGTTACTATTTATGGAATCAATAAATGTTTATCCATATTTACCCCATTAACTCCAAACCTACAAAATAACAATAAAAAACATAAAAACTCAACCAATCTTAATTTAGGCGAACAAATAATATGTTTAGAATACGAAAATATTATACCTAATTAACCCCTATCAGTATCACCTTGAAATTAAACAAATTTTAGCATTTCTACACAACCAAGTTGTTATTCAAATCTTAATTTTTAAATCAAATATGTAGAAGGCATTATCTTAAATGGTCATAAATCAACTTTAATCAATAAACACTTAGCTCACTAAATTCTAAAAATAAAATATCTCACTATATTATTTCTTCCATTAACTATTCATTATCCATATGTTGGTAAACATTGCTACTCTTTAAAGTTTAGACTTTACCTTCTAAGGTATCATTTAGCGCCTTTAATTCTTTAAAACATAGTTTATTATAACCTCTTTGTGACTTGATATCTTTCACCGAAGCTATTTTCTCTCTAAATATAATATTAATTAATAAACCAATATGTCATATATCCCTAACAATCTATTATATGAATCTCCCAAATATTCATATCATGGTAATTATAATAAAATTTCATGTCTCAATTTTATAATAGAATAAGGATTATTACTCAAGCATTTCATCACCAAATAATGCAAATCACTTTACATATATACTTAAAAAATAACTAGCTTAATCATTAAAGTCTAAACTCTTAAGTCAAGCTCAAGAACAATAAAAAAAAATAGTTGTCCATTCCACTATGATAAAAAGCCAAATAACTAAGCAAAATCATTTTAAAAGATCAAGATATTATTAAAACTTCACTCTCAATGCCTTTTATAACATAAAAATGTACACTGCTATAAGAAGATTACCAAAATACCCTTGATAATTCTTAACACTTCAATATACTTGTCATTTCAAAAATTAATAACTAAAGTACTCTTGAAAATTTTTAAGTATTACAAATTAACTTTTGGGGTTAATAACCCATGTCTAAGTATAACCACTTGTTCTCGCAATGATCACCCTTCTTCTAAAACCTCAAATGTGATTAATAAGTGACTATTTGCATGATCGTACTTGATTCAGAATGTTTATAATAAACCATAACATAAAAAGAATAATAAATCAAATATCCTTCATTCCATGCTAATTAGGTATATTATATCTAGTATAATGGGCACTTGGTTTACAACTATCTAATAAACAATTTCAACTTTTCTTTTAATAACAAAATTTGCATTCCCTCATAGGTTAAGTATCTTATAAGGTTCATTATGTGTATCGAATGTGGTTTATAACAAATTTGAATCCCAACCTCTTTAGCAATCTAATTCAAACGCAAGAGAATTTCTAGAATAATATACTAAATCTATATGTTCTAATGCCAACTGAAATTACCAACCCTAACTTCTCTTAGAATTCTATATAAGTCTACAATTATTCTTTCGATAGAAAATGACCTAGCCATGAAGCTAATAGAATTTTCTTTTGATAGAAAATCAAGTATAGTCATTTTTGTTCATTTGACTTTTCTTAATTGTTATATTTAAATTATCACACTTCAAAAACAACTCTATCAAAATCATATATCACCAAATATTTGATCAAGATTCTTAGCCTATTATCCTTTATCAATGATAAAGTACAACCCATTTATTTTATCTCTTAAGAACTGAGGAAAATATTTCTCATTAAATAGCTCCTTAAACCTAGTCCTTGTTATTTGGTTCTTGATAAGGGCAAATTTGTCATATATTTTCTCATGTTTTTATTATTGATATTTTATGATTTTATGAGAATAGGTGGCTATTTATGTGCTTTATTGTTATTTATAGGGACTTGAACGCAAAAGGAGTGAAAACAGGGACTAAAATGCAAAGTTTTCAAAATATGAGTCCAGCGCCCCCGCGCCACAAATATTGTCGCCCCAGCGCTAGAATAGTGATCGAAATAAGAAATACGATCTGTTCAAGTCGCGTCTAGTGCCCCAGCGCCATACAGTCACCGCCCCAGCGACGCTCCATCGCCCCAGTGCTATCAACAAACCGCGCCAGCGGTGAAGCTGTTTTCATGCAGCGCCCCAGCGCCAAGATCACACCGCTCCAACGGTAATAGCTTTTTCACGCGTCGCCCCAGCGACAACTTCATAGCGCGCCAGCGGTAGTGCGAGTCCTAGTCCGACGAGAATTGAGATTTTCAAGCTCATATCAATCCCTATATAAAGCCACTCGTTCCCAGCCTTCAAGAACGAATCCAAGACGACCCAAGAGCACCAAGAATACAGAGCACGAGTCTTGGAGAGCAATAGAAGCTTAATTGAATCAACTTTAGAGAGAGATACAAGACGTTCTTCGGCATCAAGAGTTCTTAGGCAGCGCAATTAAGAGCAATTCAACGTCTATATCGGTTTACTAATAATTGTATCATGATTTATAATTATTTTTACTGCTGTTCTCTTGTAGCCATGAGCTAATTTATTTTCTAGGGTTAATATTTGAACTCAATATGTGCGCTTAAATTGCCATATCTTTTAGTATTTAATAAACTTAGTCATTTATTATTTAAATTACTTGTGTTTAATGCTTCAATATATCTGGCCAATATATGGTGAATGAATTGGTAATATTATTGATAAACTCGGAAGAGGAATCATAATATTTAGACCTAGGTAATTTGATGCATGATTGTACAGTAACATTTAATGTTGCATATGCAAGTTTCAATTTAGGATAGGAATATACCTAATTGGCATGTATGATCAATATGATCTAATCTTAATGAACCTCAGTTTATTACAAGTACCATAAGAATATAGGTATTTGGTAAATTAGGGTATACTTGCATGACCTTGGAAGAGGCTTGTGAATACATTGGTGTCTTGATCAATAATAAAGACTAAGGGAGTTAAATATTAGAGGATTAATCATTAAAAAGCATATTGAGGGATAATATTAATCCTAGGTTTTCTCTACATTGCTATCTTCTTATTCTCTTTGCATTGTGTTTTTATTTTATATTTTCTACATGCATTCTTAGATTTTTATTTTTCTGAATAATTATTAGAAAGACATAATTTTAGTAATTGGTTAAAAAGAAAACATTATCCCTGTAGGTTCGACATCTGACTAATTAGTCTCTTTATTACTTGCATACGATAGTGTATACTTGCACTTAATTTATGATATAGAAATATCGCATCAGTTCTCATTAGCATCTAACATTCGTATAGTTATCTCTGACTAATCATTAGAACTTTCTCTAAGTATATAAGTGGCACAAGTAACTCTCTAGCCTTTTATACATCCCATTAGGTGGAATATCTTCTTTAACTCTTAGATCCATTCTTAAGTAACTATTGAGTCATTTGAAACTCCAAAAACCTGCTCCATAACATCTAAATTGTCATTATAAGATCCTTGGCATCATTTTTGCAAAATTACATTAGTCACAACTTGAACAAAATCCTAGATGGTAGCATTAAGATCAACAAAAATACTATTGTCTATAATATCCATAATCTTATTAGTTCTTGGATAATGTGCCATCTTTTCCAAATCATACAAAAACTTATGTGAGATGTCAAGTTAATACACATAAAAAGACATGAATGCATTCCTAAAGGATTTGGCATCTATTTGGTTCCTTTAACTCAACATATAAAAGTCTATAAAATCATATCTTTAGCTTTAATGCAACTAAAAGGTATCATAACCCAAAAATGGAGGGATCTACCATGTGATGTTTATTACACTTATTCAATAGTGTGTGCAAATAATTAACATTGCATAAATTTTTAAACTTATTAAGATCCTTAACAAGTCATTGGTAAAGCCATCACATTATCAAACCATAAACATCTTTGGTGGAATATAATCTAAACACAATTAAATCTTATGTACAACAAGCTAAAAATTTGTTTAATAAAGGCAAAACAACTATCCCCAAAATACATGTCCACCTACTAACACTTACCGACTTAGGAACCAAAGGATAGTAAAAGCCTTGCTAAATCCAATATGGTGCATATACCTCTAGTCATCTGAAAATCACAATAAATTATAATGCATATAAAACTCAATATCCATACTATTTTTTCATATATGAAAATGAATAAATATATATAGAATGCATGAGTATGATATACCATGGAGAATCATAAATATAATCTTAGCAAATCATATATTGAGTAATCGCTTCCACCTTTTTTCAAAACGTATACTAGGAATACCATCACTCAATCATCTATAGCCAGATTTCGCATATTATATATCGTATTGCACATAATGAGCTAAATACCACCCTTCAGTGACATATAGTATAAGAAGAATAATGTAGTTGATGCTTAAATTTCACACACATAAAACACTCATGCTTGTAGGTAAAAGCCACTTTCTTACCCTAATTATCGATGAGTCCTCATACCTGCACTAATATGCCACTACACGAATGTGAACAGTCACTTTTCCTTTAGGGTACCCATAGCCTTCCTACATATAAAACATATATCACATATATTAATCCCAAAGGAAAAGCCATAAGTAAATGCTCCACAAATTACATAACATGCATGCTAAGTAAATAGTGAGTTCAAGCATCCAAGAAAACATAAGAAACAATTCATAGACATATTCGACTTCAAATGCTTACTTTCTCAAACACATTTCCTTCTAAAAAGCTTATTTTCATAAACGCATTTATATTATGTATCTCCATGCTCAATGTCAATGCTCACATTTATAAACATATATCATCCACATATTCATATCAAAATAGTCTTGTAATAATGTGAGCACATTTCAAATCATATTTGTAAAATCATGCACAAATAAATACTAGATTTATTATGATTCTAGTGAAAGTCTATTATACTTACCTCTCGACGATCACAAAATGCAAGGTGTAATCTCCTTAACTTATCACTAGTGATTAATCTATTCATAAATATAAATATGAAACTAAAAGCTTAATATGGCTGCAAAAAGCTACACATTCTCATTTATCACACCAAATTGGTCAATTGAATTGGCTTCTCAAAATCTGTCATTTCTGACCACTTGCACTAGACAAATTTTCCTTATATAACAATTGATGTCCAATTAGCACAAAATTAAAATATATCATGGTTGATTCGTATGTCATTCTCATGCTTGGAGATTATATTATAATTCATATAAAATCCATTTTATAATCACTCTCATATCTACACCATTTACTTGATAGAATCAGAGTATTTATTAAATAGTCTTCAACCTCCTAATTTTATAAAATCAAATATTAACTCAAAAATCATGAAACTATAATAGAATTGCCCTTGCCATATAGATAAGTCCAAAATAAATATTTAATGGCTGAATAAACACAAATCATATTTTAAAATAATTTTACTCCAAAGCTGTTAGAATATGTCAAATGAAATCTTGCACTGATGTTATATAATTTTCAAACTCATAACAGTTTGAAAGTAGTAAATTAAATGATCGACCTTGGATATGTTGCACTAAACATGCAAAAATATTATCTTCCAAGAATCATAATATTTTAAAATCGTTTGATAGAGCAAAACCAGTTTGTCATTTATCTAAACTGCAAAAATAGGTGTTTCTAAAAAATCTCAGGGACATCTTTAGAAAATCACTAAATATTGCATTATGAATTTTTTATATGAATCAAGTTTCTAAATATTCAATAGGATGTATAGTTTCAAGGATTGAAAACCCATATTGAAAATCAAAATAAAATATTTTATACAAATCCTAGACTAGGCCATGGTTGTTCGTAAAATTAAACATACATGAATATTAAACCCTAAGTGCAAGGATTGTGAGCTAGTAATAAAGTGACGAGTGAGTACCATTACACGAAAATTGATTTTTTAAATTAATACTAAGTACTATAGTGCTAACAACCTAACTTTATCTAGGTTAATTTAAACTCTAAGTTTGTTAAGAATATTAAAGATGCTTAAACTAAACAATTTAACAGATTAATGAGGTAAACATTCTATGGTAAAGGGGTCTTAGGGTCTTGATTTCACTCTATCTTTCTCATGTTCTTTATGATTAGTGATTAATAACTATTCTTATGATTTCGTTAATCAATGACTTAAAACTAATCTCATTACCTTTTTCGATGGTCAAATTAGATCCTATGCATAAACAATTAAGTTGATATCCCTATCTATCTTGTTTATCTATACATGAATTATACCAACCGTACGTGATTACCTAAATTCTATTAGTCTCTCAACTCAATAAAATCAAAGGTTATGCCATTCAATTTCAACACATGGGTCAAACTTTTCCAAACACACAACCTATAAGTATAAATCATCTAATAAATTTTTTGACCCAATTAGAAACATTAAACTTCGAAAAGTATAAATGATGAACACAAGATATAGTCACTAATTAACTAAACATATCAAAACATAGTACTTAGTAGAGTTACATCAACCTCTAGAACAAGAAATTAGCTATCCATAGTCAAATGCACAAATAAAATAACCTAGGAGTTTATAAGAGTAACTATATTTTAAACAAAAACAAATTACAAATATCAACTAAAATTAAAGTAAATAAATAAGAGAAAAAGAAAAACTAGTTGGAGAAGTTCTCGAGGCCCTAAAGCTTCAATGGTCTTCACAAATCTAAGCTTTAAGAATGCTTTCTCACTAAAAACCCTTTATTTTTCTCTTCAATTCCGTGCTCCTCTCTCTTTTTTGTAAATGAGAACTTTCCCCTCTTTTCATATGTTCTAAAAATGACTCCCAAAATTACGACATGGAACCTTAGAAACAAACCTAGCTAATAGGGCCACCATTTTTTGGCTTAGAGCTGTGCCAAAGAAGATTAGGGCTATAGCCCCAAGTTTTACCTAAAATGATGCTATGTTGTACGGTGTAATGTTCACATTACTGTTCATTATTACTATTTACTTTCCATTGTTTATAGTTACTGTTTAAATTGAGCATTTTGGTCCCCTTTTGATGTTTTTGTGTGTTTTCCTCGACTTGTTGCCTTAAATAGCTCTATAAACTTGAAAGCTCCAAAATAACATTAACTCACATAAAAAAAATATATGTTCTTATTTAAATTGAGCAATTATCAAGTTTAGGATATTAAAACAATAATTATAAAACACACTCATAAAAGGTTATGCAATAATTCTGCAGATTTCTCATGATTCTTCTTCTTAATTCATACAATTATACACAATAATCAATATATCTTACAAAATCATCAAATAATCCCAAATTTACCAAGTTTTTAGAAATTATAACTTCACAAAAATTATACAGTAAACATTTAATATTAAAAAGAGCTCTAAAAATATCTCTTAATAGCATAAAATCATCATATCACTCTTGATCTTTTTTTTCTATTTTTCTTCTCACTCTCCTTCCTTCTCTTGCTCTCCTTCTCTCTCTTTCTATAAGTCTCCAAAGAGTTTGGTGGCACTATAGCTAGGGTTGGGGGAAGTGATGATTTATATAATTATTGGAAAATTTCATCTTGCTCCTTAATGGAAATTATCAAATTAATAAAAAATTTACTCTTTTTCTCGTAATAGCCCTTAGTCTAAATTATAGCATATGGTTTGGGCTTAAACTCATTAAACCCAAATAAGTTATATTCTAACTTAAGCTCTAATCTTGAGCCAAATCCCGTTAAGTTTACATAAGCTCTAATCTAACTCATAACTAGCCTAATACTTAAATTAGAAATAGATCCATACTAAAGTAGTAAATAAAGCATTAATAAAACAGAAATGTCCATTTCTTTCAATACTATACAAAAAACAATCATAATATGAACATAAAATATTAGTTCCTGCGAACATGCGGTTACTACAAAAATACTTCTCTATGTTATTTTACTGCATTTTGTTTTACTTAACAAACTTTGCTTTATGTTTTTTCTATTTTATATTTTTTATGTCAATTGTTTTTATTTAGTCATTAGTTATGGGTTTGGTATGATGTTTGCTAGTCAATGATAAGAATTTGATTGTGATTGATATAATTTTTAAGAAATGATAGATGTTATATTTGAGAAATCATTGCCTTATATTTGATTCCTTGAACATATTCAGCCATTAGTTACGATCATTTAGTTTGTTTGTTACTTTGAGAATGTTCATGCATGACAAGGATACATAAAGTTTTACACATTTCAGAACTTGTTTGATTACCACTCGAAGAGAAATCCTAGCTTGCATATGTTTAAGAAAATTATTTTAGGCCATCTTTGGACTTTTTAAGCCTTTCATGCCTACCTTTATATATTTATTTTCCTAGTCATCTAGTTTGTGCCTAATAACTATTTTTGTTTTGTTAACCGTATCTATATCTTAGCCTTTGAATAAGTATTCCTTCATAACACCCTTCATACCATAAGCATAATGGTCTTGTTAGAAGAATTATAAGGATTATTAAACTTATAGGAAGAAACAATGAGAAATTGTAGGATTATTAAACTTAAGTTTGGGTTATAATGACTTATTTTTAAAAAAAATTAAAAGGAAAAGAAAAGAATGAGAAACAAAGTGAATCAAGAAATTTTGGAATTAAGTTTAGGGGGGATTTTTGTGAAAATTGATGAAAGACACGAATGATCCAAGAGAAAAAATGGGTGTTTATGGTGTGAATTAAGCCTAAATTTATCCGTTTTTTCTACCTTTACCCTAACCATACATTACAAGCTTAATAAATATCATTTTATCCTTGATTATGTGTGCATCTATATTAGTAGAGAGTGGTATTAAAAGTGAGCATATGAAATGTGAATTTTAAAAAAATCTTTTGGAGACAATTTTTGAATCTTTGTGTATAAGCTAATCCAAGTGGGAATGACCGATGAGAATAACTTGCACACACACCAAATGAATCACATATGGGGTAAGGCTAGTGCATGGAATAACATTATAACATTTGTGGTATCTTGAGTTTTTCATGAGTTGTAGACTATATGCCATCTTTGAGACAAGTTGTTAAACCTCAACCAACCCATTATTTCTTTTCTCTATTTACTAAAGGACGAGTAAATTGTTATGTTTAGGGGGGGGGGGGGGTGGTTTGATAGGGATACTTTATAATTGTGTTTTCACTTTCTTAGGCTTAACATTTATTCATTTCAAGCATGAATATCTGGTTTTTTATGTGCTTTATTTTTATTTTATAGGTTGGAAGTCAATAGAGCTATTTGAAATAAAATTCAAAGAAAACAAGACAAAAATATCAAATTTAGTGCTACTATGGTGACCGTCTCTAGAACTCTTTATTTCATTGCAACAACATATTTTTATTTCTTCATTCTTTATCTTCTAAGTTTTCTATAATGTTTATGATGTTAATTTTACTATACTCTAGAACTTTTATTTCATCATGAACTAAATTTCTTTTCTAGGGTTTTAATTGGATCTATATATGTCGTTTGAATTATATTTATCTTTTGATTCATATTATGCAATAATTAAATTATTTGTTCTATCTTGTGTTTAATGCTTTTTAAATGCTTAATCACCATCTAGATTGATTAGGTAACCTTTATGAACTTGGAAAAGGTAATTTATGTATAGATATAATAACATATGATCATTAATTATTAAGATGAGATCATGTAAGATATGGAGATACTTACATTACATATGCAACCATTAAAGCTAATCTAGGCTAAATGAATCATTTTTCAATATAATTCACATAGGAATAGTGAATTAATTAAAAAAGATATTCCTACTTGAACATCGAAAGAGGCTTGTAGGTAATTTGGGATTTTTGGTTGGCAATTCTAGTTGAATAATTGATCCAAAGAGGGGAATTAGTAATTTAGGCAAAGTGTAAAGTGAGGATTAAAACCCTAGGCTTATTTTTATTCAAAAAACTCATAAATTAAGTTTAATCAACCATTGGATAATTGAGAATTGATGTAGGTTAGTGCTTAGCAAATTATATTAACGAGTCATCGTGAGAAAGATACTTTACTCATCATTATATTATTTTTTTACGATAATGTACAGTTGTATTTCTAAATTACATAAACAAAATCATTAAGACTTTCCCTTTATGGACTTTTGTATTAGAGATTTACCCAAATAAGGTTAAAATGTTCTTGCCTGTTTAGCACTTATGCCAAGATGTATTAGAGTCCTATTTCTAGAACGTATATCGAGTTTATGATTCTCGATGTCAAGTCCTTTTTAAGATGCTCATGTATGACCATAGTGGTCAATCTACTTGAGTAGGGTTCTCGATGACTAAGGATGATGCTGGCGAAGTGAGGACTACAAGCCTGCTTGAGGACATCCTGTACCCTTGTAACATTTGGGCTTGAACTTTTAGGCTCGTGTTTTGTGGGCTATAGTACATATAGGGGCTTTGTAGAGATTTGGCCTATAGGCCGAAATCTGAAGAGGAACACATTGTTATTTTATATTTACTTATCATGCTTATCTTGAATATAAAGCTTATAGAAAGTCATGTAATATATGAAAAACATTAATGGTGAAAAATACAAACTTTTTCATATGTTTAATGATAATTAGACCTATTAAGGTAATTTTAAGCACCATATTAATGCAAAACAATTTAAATTGAAAGAGATTTATTGAATTACATATATTTGTACATGACCCATTCATTATGTTATCATGCTAAGTAGACAAATGTCACTAAGAAGATGAAAGAGTGCTAAAGTAATCACTACCATTAAAGGCCCTTTCAAACACAACATTGTGTCCCTATAATATTTGTTAAGTCCAACTTTCAACCTATGCTATCCATCTTGGTTCTAAATTCCCTCATTTATATATTCAATTTTCCATAACTCATGAGCATATGTTTCTTATGTGATAGAAAAGATTGGAAATAACACATACAAAGAAAAAGTGTGTTTTTGTTTTTCTTAAAAAAAGTAATATTAGTGTTCTACTATCTCTAAAGTTTTTTTCCTTCTTTTGTTGCTAGTCTTTATAAAATAATTTTATTTTCCCTTCATTAGTTTTTAAAGGTGTTGCCCTTAAGAAGCTCAACTCAAGCCAACCCACCAAGAGGAAAACTTAGCCTCCAATAGTCCTACTTCGAAGTCGTAAATCCCAGAGTTTTCTAGGGACCAATCCTTGGTCCCATTCTCTTGAGACCCATCCTGCCTTGAGCCCAAAGTTAAAATATTTCTATACAAGGTCTTGAGACTTTGACCCATAACAACCCTAAGAGCTTGGGGTCAACATCAATGAAGAATTGACCTTAGTATCAATGATGAATTGTCCTTGTTATTCTAAATCAGCTAACCTCAGCCTAAATCACTTCCCTACCCTCAAAGACTAATCTAGAAATAAAAGCACTCTACTCTTATAATATAGGATATCTGTCACCTCAAAAATTTTAGAAGAATCTAAAATTCTCTGGAATATTATGTTCCAAGAATCTAGGAATGAATCCTAGTTCCTATAGGACTCAGATGACAAAAGTGGTAAAGTAACCCTATATAAAAGGAAGTATACATCTTCAAAGAGAGAATTCTTTTGAAGTAAGAAACCTTCTCTAAAAATACAAACAATTGTAATGTAATCCTATTGAAGAAACCCTATTTATAGTCATCTTTTTCTCATTAAAACCTTATTTTTTATTGTCTCTTCTTTAAAAAAAAACCTTATTGTTAACTTAACCATTGAAGGGTTATTATTGAAGATAACCATTGATATAGCCTAACTAGTTTTTCAAGTGTAAACACTAGTCCCCGTGATTAGAAAATGCTTAGGAGATCATATTATTTTTGGATAAGTGGCTGAGTCACTATTCCCAAAAAAATAACTTTAGTCACTATTCCCAAAAAATAAGTTTAGTCTGTGACTAATAAATCCCTTAGATTCCCACAGTGAACAGTTTAGTACCATCTATAGAAATGGTGCAAAAGGCAATGAGGGCCATCCCTCAAAAGCCGAATACATGATCATTCGATCTATGACAAACTGGGACTACGAAAAAAACAACCTTAGAAAGAAAACCCTAAATAAGAAAATTTGAATGATGAAGCACAATAACAATTATGAGAGGAAAACATGAGACGTTATAAGGAAAAGCAAGTTGACCTCACATGAAGACTAGTACTAGAAAAGAGAATTAAAAGAAGCCAAATAGGAAAGTAAAGAGCTGAGAAACCTATTAATGGAAGTCCTGATAACCTTTAAAGAGTAGAAGCGGCGTCCCATGAGGCACAAAAGAGTTATCTTCAGAGTATAAAGTTATACCAAGAATATAGTTACTGAGCATATAGGGAATCACAAGTTAAAGACATGTCAATACGAGCTCCAAGCTCACGGTCGGCTAGGAACGACCATCTATACCCTGTAGGTATGATATATGCTAATCTATATATAAAGGTATCCACCGACAGACCCATATCGAAAGAAATAGATCAGAGATAATTATTTGAGAATATACTTGCGTAAGTAGCATTTCTAGCACCCGATTACAACTCTTACAACTATGCAGTTATCACATCGACTCCATGTGTTTCATAAGCACTTTTAGAGTCATGTATTTAAAAAGTGGGTTTGCTAATTTATTTATAGACACTTTTATGAATAATCACATCTCCCTAAGCCAAGATCTCTTTAGTCATGTGATACTCCTCTCATCATAATTAGAGTACTAATGTCCTATTGGCACATCGGATTGTATAATGGCCTTATTTTATCACAAACTATGAGATAGGATTCATCTGTCTTGGAATTCTTCCAAGGCCGACGATAAACTCACAAATCCTCACTACTGGTTCCGCTGTGCTTTAAATAAATCACCAGTGAATCCCAGTCTGGTGTAATTCTAACTTGCTTAGTACTATTGAGAATGAGCACATTTGTCTTCTAACTTGTAAGTTATTTTCTCCATATTTGAGAAACTTATCCTTTATACCCTTAAGGTACCTTAGGATATGTTTGACTACCATCAAATGCTGGTCAACTAAATCTGACTGAAACTCGCTCATAACTCTTATAGCCAAACTGATCTCAGGTCTCAAACATATTATAGTATACATAAATCTATAAAGAGATGATGTATCTGGTATGTTAGACACTCTAACTCTCTCATCTTTTGATCTGAAGAGACACTCTCCTCGAAGGATGAACACCAAGTCCAAAAGGTACGTTAACTATTTTATAATTAGCAAAACTGCACCTTTTTAGGATACTATTGATGCGAAATAATTTGGGAGAGGCCTATCAGCTTCCTAGCTCTATCTCTATAAAGCTTTATGCCTAGTATAAAGGAAGCCTCTCTTAAATCCTTTATAGAGAAATCCTTTAACATATTGACATCATTCCTAATGACCAGTATGTCATCAACAAAGAGCATCAAGAAGACTATCATGCTCCCACTAACCTTTCATGCACACTAAACCAGAAGTCTGACTGGACTTAAAATCTTTAGGTTGTTCGATGAATATCTCTTACTCGAGATATCCATTCCGGAATCCCTTCCTTACATCCATCTGTTAAACCTCAAAGTCACAATGTACTACAAGAGCCAATAATATTCTAATCGACTTTAGCATCAATATTGGTTGAAAGGTTTCCTCTTAATTAATCACAGATCACCGAGGATTATCTTTCTAGAACCAATATAAGGCCTAGAAGGTCTCTGCCTTCCTTCTGGCTCCCACTACCTCTTTGTAAACTCTTTACAACCAATGAGAATAATTTCCACGGGTAGCTTAACCAAGTCCCAGACTTGATTCTGCTGTATAGAGTCAATTTTGTTTCTATGGCTTCTTGCTGCTTCTTGAACTGATGTCTAACATTGTCTCCCTATAGGAGAAAGGATTATTTTCTTCTACCAAGAAAATTGCAAGTTCATCTTCAAGCATCAACCATACCTAAAAGATGACCTTGACATCCTTTCTGACCAACTAGGAGAAGTGTGCTAAAAGGTCACTACTTAATTATGCCTGAGTTTCCATCCTTGGCTTATTGATTTCTAGATTGACTTCTTCAAGCTCAATTGTTCTATGATTTTCAAGATCTATAAGAAACTCTTCCTCTAGGATAGTGGTGTACTGAGAAATGAACACACTTCGCTTCTCTGAATCATAGAACTAGTATCCTATTAGATTCATATGATAAATAATGAACCTATACTTGTTTCTCTTGGGTGTTGTTAATCTTGCTAAGTAACTCTTACAAAATACGATATCCTACTACGTAAATCTTATGTAAGCAGAACAACCCCAAGTTTTAACTTATTTAAGATGCGGCTTCCTTTCTTTTTGTATCACATACAGAATAGAAGGAACAGCTTCTGATAGAACTCTACTTAATAAGCAGCTGTCTTTGGAGCATATACTCATAGATATAGATTGGTTACACTCATTATCAATCAGACCATATCTAATAAAGTCCAATTTTTCCTTTTCTAAATATCATTATGTTGAGGAGTACCCGGAGGACTATTGTGAGTGAGAATCTCATTCTCCCTTAAACAAATGATAAACTTGATGTTCATGTACTCACTACCATGATCTAATCGAAGAGATGTGATGAGCATTCTGGTATGTTTAGTCATTTCCGTGAATATATTATTCATAAATTGGTTAAGTCTTCATGGTTAGATCGGGAATCCAACCATCCTTAACTAAACGGATAAGCGTCTCACGCTTATATGACCTAAATGCATATACCACAGCTCTATATCATTTAAGGTTTTCGATCTACAGACATTTCTAATTGTATATAATGTCCATTTATTAACTGATATTCAGCTAATAAAACATTATACTAATTATGCAATATAACTATTTTATTGCATACAAAAAGTAAATCAAGCTGCTCAACAATTTAGACCTACAAGAAATCACTATATCTTACTCTCAAGTTTACATCTATAAGCTGTTGCATTGAAGTCTCTTTCAATCCCTACAACATATTACAAACATGAAAGGGACATGCAATATCTCATACCCAGCTTGAACTAGCATCATATGCCTTAGAAATGTCTATGTCTGTCAAGCACAAACCTGTGAGAGTCTTTTTGACAATTATAAGGCTTTTAGGGTAGAGGGATTTCTAATACCCAACCTTACTGTAGTGGAAACACTTTTTATCTACACGCTCTTTTGTTGATCTTTGGATAAATGTTGCCCCTGAGGATTTATCTTGGGTATCCGCCTCATCTTTGTCTCTTAACACATCTGGTCTCACTAGACACATTTGGGGTAGAAGATGAAGCACCTTGAACAAAGAAGGTTACACACTCTCTATTCAATCCTCTAAAGAGGTGTTATCAGAATTACCTTACGGCAAACCTTTGATCAATAATAAATCCAAAATTTTTGAATCCAAAACATTTATGAGATTCATCCATTGGTCAGAGTAATTTCTAGTATCCTAGAGTTTGATTGCATCAACTATGCACACCAACTGTTCATAGTGGCCATTATCCTTAACAGGCCAAAATAACGAAAAGTGTAAGTGGAATGGTTATTAAATCACTTATAGAACGTTTTAAATCATGGGTATACTAATAATACATTTTCGATTTAAAATGCCCTTCCACTACTTTACATAATCTCAGTAATCTCTCGAACAGAAAAATGATAGTTTAAACATTTTAAACTATACAGTGGGAAGTAGATCCAATTGAAATTTACTCAGGCCTCACGCTGTAGCAATATTGGCCTTTGTAAACCCAACAGGTAGACAAAATTTGTCAATTGCATCTCATGCAACTTTTACCCCTTGATCCTGAATGCACCTTATCCTCACGCTATAGCAATATTGGGTAAGTGTATTCCAGATTAACTTGTCAATGATCAAATATATTCTACAAATACTACCCTCATGTTATACCAATATTAGGCAATACTTTCGCATATATTTGTCTCATCTCATATTTAACCGGTATAGTCCAAGCCCACCTGACCAAGTCCCTCATGCTGTAGCAATATTGAAAAAATGCCGATGTGACTCATCTAACATCGTATTGACAAGACGGATCAAAATAAAATATTATCTCATAATGTAATATTCTTTAACCTGATTAAGAGAGAATTTTATTTTTAACCTTGGTCTCTACTCTCCTAGAAATGGTGATTTTCATTTAATTAATTTTTCTATGCAAGCACAATCAGTAGGGCTCTCATTGTGGTTACCAACACAGAAAAATTAATTCAAATTTATAATATACACCGATAACTCTTATCACTACATCTCATAAACCCCAATTTATAATATAGACTGATGACGTTTATCACTAGATCTCATAAATTCACACATGCAAAATTAATTTTGAAAGACTGTTTAAAAATACTATTAAAAAATATTATAGCGGTGAACAGTAAAAAATACTGTTAATGTGCTACTGTTTAAGTGAACAGTACACCGTTGTAGCACCAAATGTCATCACTGCAGCACTGGGAGGTTGAACCCCCACTGCTGCGGCGCCAGCCCTCTGGCGCTGCAGCGCCTAATGCACATCCATGGCATACCCGTTTCAACACTTGAAACACGTCATTTACACTGGGTCTTTTGTATCCATTCACTCAAACAACACCTAAATATATCCTAAATGGCTATGATATCATTTTTGTTGGGGATCTAATATATGTGGATGTATACATGTGCAATTGTGTCTATTGCCTAAAATATTTATCATATATGAATTATACGAGGTGGAAGCATGTAAATTGAACAATAAACATAATAAATAAATATATTAATCACAATAATATATTAATAGGGTTGAGAACTCACCTCAACATGTAACGTTATACATGTATTTCCTTGGAGTCCGCATGGAGACCAACTCGTGGGCAGTTCTAGTCACTAACACGGTGGGCTTCGTGAGCTAGAACAGCAGGCCTATAGCCAGCACGAGATTAACTCTTAATCCCCAAAATGGCAGAGTGTGTATTTTTATCCTTTTCTCTAAAAGAATAAGAAATGGAGAATTTGAAGCAAACCACCATTACTTTAATTGGAACCATAGAGAAAAATGAAATAATTTCATTTTTCCCTTCTTTTTTTTTCTTTCTTTTTCCTTCAGTTCCCATTTCTTTCACACTTTTTCTCTTCTCCATTTCCTTCCTCTCTTTCTCGGGAACACACACCTAAAACACGCACTCACTTTTTTTCATCTCTCTCTTTATATATATATATAATATTAATATAATATAATAATAATAATATATTATAATGAGAGATATTTTGATTATTTAACCATTAAATAATCAAAGTATTTTGCCGCTCATAAATAGTTACCAAGTCTACCCCCTAGTGGGTCCCAGTAAATTCTACACTCAGATAAACTCAACCGATGGTTCACAATGTGCCACGTGTCATTATACAATTAGAAAATAATAATTATTGACTAATAATTATTACTTAAATACAAACACGCACATATTTCTGTGGTATTGCTAAATATTGCTAGATTAAACACTTTAATCTGGCATACTGCCCCAGTGCACAACGAGTACACTACATATCATAGGACTCCCTTGGTCCTAAGTTCGATTTGTCAAATGAAATTATTTCATAAGTCTGTGAGCAATGCCCTACGCACACGTCACAGATATACAAATCAGCGCGTTGAACCATGCAAGTTGAGGTTATAAAGCATACATATAGTTCTTCTGTCATGATATCGTGGATGTGCTGTGGATATAGATTATCATCGTCAAATCCTCTAGTGCTTATCCATGTCCTATCTCCAGACTTGTATCTCACTGAACTATATTTACAAACTCATTTTTCTATATTGTTCCACCTTGGCGGAACTCTTTCCCGAGATTTATACTTGTGGCTATAAGACTTTCAGAGATATAGTCTCGAAGCATCTAAATATCAAACTTCCTATGTGAGCTGACGAATCTCGTATTTGTACACACCGAACTCTATAAGTATCGGACCATACCCAGGGACACCCAGCGGTTACACCATAAAAGGTCTGTGACATGTGTGGAACTAAACTATGATGGATCACTTATAAGCCCACCGTGGCACTTAAGTCAAAGGACCACATATACTACTCAACTTGAGAAGACCTTCAATTGACGGCTTACATAAGGTGTCTATCGGAGACCCTCATGAGTCTGTCCTATATCCAATCCTAACTGGATACCCATACGTCAATACAAGCTCCAAGCTCATAATCGGCTAGCAACGACCATCTATACCCTATAAGTACGACTTATGTTGATCTATATATAAAGGTATCCACTGATAGACCCACATCGACAGAAATAAATCAAGAAAAATTATTCAAGAACATGCATAACTAGTATTTGTTTGCACCTGATTGTAACTCTTACAATTATGCAGTTACTAGTATATTCCCAGGTCTATGCCCCATTACAGACAAGGCTCTAACTCTTGGATCTTCGCCGAGTATTATAACCAGCTAACACTTAACTATGCTACGCATTTAGTATTTATATCTCTTAGCGTGGCTTACTATAAGCCCTTATCTAATCTTCTTTAGATATGACATGAACTTCTTCAAATCTACAATGTTTGTAACGTTACATTGCATAATACCATATGAATGGATATTAACGATTTAATGAAAATGTACAATTGTATAAATATACAAGTATATGTACATTTAAGAATAGCACGTAAACATCGACCCTAACAGTTAAATGCTTTAAGTTTAAATCTTATTGATTAACTTCTATAATACAATTGTCTTCACTATTGAGAGCCTGCACTATAGTGCAGAACTGATCTTATAAACGACATAAATATTGTTCAACTGTTAGTTTGCTAGTGGTTATTATTGTATCCGTGAGTGCTCAAAGATAAATGAGACTCTAACGATTTTGTGGGCTGCCTCTGCATAACCATAGCAACTAAACATCCCTGACAAATCTTTTTTCCGCAATATAAGATAATGCCATACTATTTTCGAAATAGTGCTAGCCTTCGTTTTTGCTCTACTTTATATTGCATGATCATACTTGCATGTACAAATCAAATTCTGATTGGGTGAATTTACTTTGTAGTCTGGACGTTTGCCATATGAAATCAACATGCTTCAAATGTTAATGTTCTAAGTGTCTTTCTAGCTGATCCTGAAATAGATTAAACTTATTTTGGGACCTTTTCTTCTAGCAAAAAATCCTGAATGCTTTGCCATGACTAGTGTAATCAAGTTAACTTGGATTTAAGAAGTGCATTGTGAAATCTTTTGTAGAATTTTTATAAACATAAATATGCATTGTTAGAAACATTGTTTAATTTTTAACAACTATATGTGCAAAGTTAGACAAAAGTAGAGAAGACAATAGAGAAACGTTACTGACATTCATTATTTTTTTTCTTCCTAATATGTCTTGATATTGGAATTTTAGTACATTATAATATCTTTTCTCACTGGTTTCTTTACTTAGATTTCAGGTTGATCATCTAGGAGATGATGTGGATGCTCTTTTAAGCCTTCTAGAGAAAATATACATAGCACTTGATCCTTATTTTCCAAAATTGCGACATTATCCTAGGGTGAGTTTCTCTTTTCTTCTGTTGTGTCTACAACTTTCATGTTTCTCACTTGCACTCCTACATTTGTAATTCCATTATTTAAACACGATTTAAGGGAAGAAAACTTTAAGTTTTAACCCAATTAAAAAGACTAGTTAAATTCCTTTCTATCAAATGTATTTATTTATATTTGTCACCTCAAAGGTATATCACTTTTCGATTCTATGAGATAGAATTTTTTGAGCTTTGCTATATGAAAGGATTTTAGTGTCCACATGGAATTTGTTTGGGTATTGCTTTAAAATGAATATTCAGAGTCATTGTTCATTATCACTAACTATGATTTTCATGGACAATAATGCTGAGATTTTTCTATGTTATGTAGGATAAGAGAAAAGATGCTGTGAAGAAAGTGATTGTTGCCATTACTAAACATGATTGGTTTTTTTATTTTAAAATTTCATCAAATATAACATTATAAATAAACTTACAATATTATATTGTAGGTCTGTTGACATACATCAAACAATTACTACGACACTTCATAGGGATAAGATAGGTCTTTTGTGACTCGCTCAAACCTACTATTCCTACCAGCGGAGATACATACAAGTTTTACAATGAGAACTATTACAAATAGGGATCATTACCCTTATTATAGATAGGGAGATTTTCGACCCTTACGTAGAAAGGATAATACAACCCTCACATAAGAGGGATAAAATACCCTAGTATAGAAGGAGAACTACAAAAATACCCCTACAATTAATACAACCATTCTACCTAATCCAGCATTAATCTAAGCTAAAACCACACCAAACACAGGCAAGAACACTATCCAAACTCAGATTTAACAGCCACTAGTAATAAGAGCTAATGGTAGAGCCTACGATGGCTAGAAGAGGAATGATGTTATGTTTTATTGGTGTGTTGGAATAATGTTGGTTTAGATTACTTGTTAGGTTGTGTTATTTTTTATAAACATATCATGTTGGATGTAATTATGTCGCAATTACTAATGGTTTCAAGCTTACTATCGATTAATACCCCGACATTACCCAAATTATAGAAGAAAGGGGATGGGAAAGTCTTTGTACCCAACATGAATGGCGGCGTTGTCAATTGTTTGGGAGTTTTATGCCAATGGCCAAGAACACTGTAACTTAAAGGTTTTTGTTCGGGGATGATATATAGACATCTCGAGCACCACAATCAATTTGTTCTTTAGATTTTTTAGCATTCCCTGAGATGACTACAATGAGCTGTTGAAGGGGGTTGATTACAAGGCGATAATTCGTTTCTTGGTTACACCAGAAGCTAAGTGGCAACAAACCGAGAGTTCTACCCATTATATATGCCGCGAGTACAAGGTGTGGCATTATTTCATTGCCACTGGCCATATGCCAGTGCATCATGTGAGCTCGATTATAGCTCAATAGGTTATTCTACTCTATGCCATTCTTATTGAACAATCGATTGACATGAGTAAAGTGATTAAAGATTGCATCTTACATAGCATCAGATACACAAAAATTTGTCTTTACTTCCCATCCTTGATCACTACATTGTATGCCCAAGCCAGGGTTGAGTAGGCACCCACAGAGGCTTTGCTTGACCCAGTGCATGTCTTAGATAACAACAAGAATAATCAGATTATGGACGGACCAAAATCGTTGAGCCAACCGTTAGCACAGCTGAGACAACGACGTTACCTCAAGCACTAGCACCAACTTCACCATCAACCACTGAGGTTCATTTCACCCGCTTGGAATCCTACTTTGCTACTTATGCCACCTATCAGGACTAGGTGTTGAAGATTACCCTAACTAACTTTGCTATGGATATGAATGTACTGCCACCTTTGCCATCAAATCCTGCTCCACTATCCCCTGCAGACTTGGTTGATGATGACGAGGATGAAGATACTGAGGATGATTAAGATAATAAAGAGGACGACGAGGAAACCAAGGATGACTTAGATGACGACTGAGTCTTAACCTATATAAGGGAAGTGTTCCAATTTTATTATTTTTTTGGCACTATGAGGACATGGCGTATTTTAAGTTTTAGGGTAGGGAAACACTTTCTAGTGTCTAGATAGCTTGGTATTAGGTTTATCTTGTTTCATTGTTAATTTTTGTTATTTATTTTCAGTTGTTATTTTCTTTTTATTATCTCTTGTTTGGGTTGAAAAGAATTTATTGTCAATTAAAAAAATGAGTTGAAGAAAAGCTATAAATTCTCTAGACTTAATAATTACTGTGTTTATCTTATAGTGTAATCGAAATTGGTTATGTTTATCTTATAATTGTTCACTTCAAACATAAGACACATTAGAGCTATTAGATGTGCATTAGTTTTTCACTTAGAAGACATTTATTCATATCAAGAAATTAATTAGGATCGCCCAATATCTAGAACTTGTTTAATTAGCATTCGAGGCGAAATTCTAGGGCATATATAGCAAAAGAAATGATAATAGGCCATGTTTAGATCGATTGCGCCTTTCAAGCCTACCTTGCTATATGTTTTAACCTTTAGTCACCCCTTTTGAGCCTTATTGATCATATTTGTTTTTATGAACCATATTAGAAGCCTGAGCCGAGTAAGTTTTATTCATTCATAAATTACCTTTGCACTATAATTATAATATTCTGTTATAGGATTATGAAAGGATTTAAAATTTAGTGTCAGCTCATGAATTATTCTTGTACAATTAAAAGATTAGGAGGATTAATACTCCAAAAAAAAAAACACTTCTAGGCTAAATATATAAATTCATTTTTCGAGTTCAATAGGATTCCTTGATCATTCAATATATTGGCCAGATATAATAAAAGCATTAAACATAAGATAGAATGAATCAATTTAATTTATTAAGTTCATAAACTAAGAGAGTTAATAAAATTCAACTACATATTAGATTCAAAAGTCTAACTATAGATAAAAAGTCTTTAATTCATCATAAATCCAAGAGTGTCAAAGTAATTAATGGAAAACATCATGAACAAGATCATAATGATAAGAAAAGAAGATAAACTAATCAAGAGCACGCCCTAGATTGCTTCTTTCTTTCTCTTGAGTGATACACAGGTCTTGATCTTTAATATCCAAATCTTTGCTTTAATGTTTTGTTTTAATAATATATTTTTGTTTACCCTAGGTTACCTCTGATATTCTCCGCTTTTGGCTATAAAAAATGTACTTTTATAGGTCTTTGTAATCCTAGGGATGTGGGGCTTCGATCCAAGTTGAAATAAGACCTAAAAGATAGGGTGTTACTTGTCACATAGGCACCGCAGCACTGAGACCTAGAAAATGCAATCTGGAGGGGACTGTCTGGGTGCTGCAGAGCTCAACTTTCTATTTTAGGGGTTGCGGCACTCACTCATGGGCACTGGCTCTGTTTCCTCGTCTCCTTCGTTTTTCGTCGTTGTGCATCCAATTCTTCCAGTATCTTCACACCTTGGATGGTAAACCTTTATATAATCAAAAGCCTCAAATCAATAGCTAAATTCTCTTAATTTAGAGTAAAATCTAAATCTGGAATGATAGAATTATTAATCTATATAAACTTCTATCACTAGTGAAAAATCTGCTATGTCACGATCTCTTAGAACTATTCCAAATAAATACAATTACTATTGATACAATGATATATCAAAGGAATGACACTAAGACATGTTTTAAGCGGGTTGAAAATGAATAACGAAAGCTCCAAAAGTTAATAAACCTATTTACAAGATGGAGTTTTTTGGCATAAGATATAAGTACTAAGCTTCAAAAAGTTTAAAATTCGCCTTTTTTTAATTAGTAGATGCAACAACTCGGTATAAAACACCACAAATTATAAGATACTTTATTTTAACACAACTTTCCTCCACGGTTCCTTTGAAAAAAGAGTTGAAAAAGATAAATATTGAGACGCCACATGAAAAATAAAATCATTCATTGCGTTCTACGTCATGTATATAGATGCTACTGTTTTTAGTAATGTAAAATTCAATGAACCTTTAGTCTTTAAGCATCAAGCAAAAGAAATAATGTTTCCATATGTTCATAAATAGAGATTTTCATATCTTCGTAGTGCGGTTTGGTCGGCTAGCAATAGTGGGATGCAGAAGATCAAAGCCGCGCTGTTGTAGAGCTTGAAAAACAAATGATGAGTAAATGGTGCTCCCTTTTTTTTTTAAATTTTAGATCAATATATTTATTAAAAAGATAAGTCTAATGGAGAAGAAAAATAAACACATTGGTAATTCTTTCAGTCCACAAAATAATTAGGCAATTGTCCTTGTCTTTAAAAGCTTAAGAAAAGGTGAATAATGTTCCAATGTCCATTAGATCATTTAGTTGTGCATTTGACATGTAAAATTTCTATCCATAAGCTCTTAAGAACAATGTAGATAAACATTTTGTTTTTCTTTCAGTAAGGCGTCCTAATGGATGTTGTCGCATTAGTAGTAGGTCTTCATGGTTCTAGGAGATGAATAATATGAGTTAGATTAGCCTTTGAATTTGGGTCAGACTGTGATGAGGGCGTCATATGATTGAGTAGAGGAGAATGTCATATCCCACATCGAATAAAAATTAAATAGATCTTAAGTATATATAAGCGTGTAGACAATATTACCTAACAGGTAAGTCATTGGATCAATTGCTCTCCCACACCTCTTATAATTTGAGACTAGATTTATCAATAAAAATCTCTTTCACTTGAAACATCTAGAATAAATTTGCAATATTGAGTTTCTTAGGCTTTAATAGCTTTTTTAAAAGCTTGGTGAGTCTTGCTACTAAACTCACAAGGGTGAAAAGATTGAGACCCACCATTTGGGTCAAAGCCATATTCTCGTATAGCCTACCATGTTAGCACATAACCATTGTAGACCGTGAAAATCTGCTATATCACAATATTTTAGAACTGTTCCAAACAAATACAGTGTTACTATTGATATCAAGATGCTTAACAGGAATGACACTAAGACTTAAATAGCTTTTTCAAAAGTTTGGTGAGCCTTGCTACTAAACTTACAAGGGTGAAAAGATTAAGACCCACCATTTGAGCCAAAGCCATATCCTCGCATAACCTACCATGTTAGCACATGATCATTGTAGACCGTGAAAATCTGTTATTTCACAATCTCTTTGAACTATTCCAAATAAATACAATGTTACTATTGATATTAAGATACTTCCCAGGAATGACACTAAGACATGTTTTAAGCGTGTTTAAAATGAATAATGAAAGTTTCAAACTCATTAAACCTAATTACAGGATGGATTTGTTTGGCAATAGATTTAAGTACTAAGCTTCAGAATGTTTAAAATTCGCCTTTTTATTTTCATTAATAGAAGCAACAACTCGGTATAAAACACCAAGATTATAGAAGACCTTATTTTAACACAAATTTCCTCCACCTTTCCTCTAAAAATAGATTTGAAAAATATAAATAACGAGACGCCACATGAAAAATAAAATCATTCACTGCGTTCTACGTCATGTATATATATGCTACTGTTTTTAGTAATTTAAAATTCAATGAACCCTTGGCCTTTAAGCATCAAGCAAAAGAAATAATATTTCCCATATATTCATAAGTAGAGATTTTAATATCTCCGTAGTGCGGTTTGGTCGGCTAGCAGAAGTGGGATGCAGAAAATCACAGCCGCGCTGTTATAGGGCTTGGAAAGCAAAATGATGAGTAAATGGTGTTACCTTTCTGGTTTTAGATCAATATATTTATTAGAAAGATAACGCCTATGGAGGAGAAAAATAAACACAATGGTAATTCTTTCGGTCCACAAAATAATTAGGCAATTGTCCTTGTCTTTAAAAATTCAAGAAAAGGTGAATAACGTGTGTTCCAATGTCCAATAGATCATTTAGTTATGTGTATTTGACGTGTAAAATTTCTATCCATAAGCTCTTAAGTACAATGTAGATAGACATTTTTTCTTCCAGTAAGGCTTCCTTTCTTTGCATGGTGATTGTGTGGAATCCACTTTGCTTGCCATTCCTTGTTTTTTAAATTTCAGAAAGAATTGAAGTTATTGGTCTATGAAAGACACAAGCAATACGTCAAGTAATTACTTGCAGTTTGTTGTTGCAGTGCAATGTGACTTTTCAATGGTTTAGCAGCGGATCCATTGCACTGAAAACTCTACATATATGGAAAACGTGTAAAAGTTCTTGACTGTGAATGCCTTAACAAAACAAAATACAGCATTTTAGTCAATCTTTTTCACTTAAGGTCAATCGATGAGGTGATCCTAAGAGTTGGCAACCAAGTCAAAAGTTGTGATCTTCTAAAAGAACAAAGAATTTTGATCTTCATCATACTCTCCTCTTTTCTATTCAGAAGGAAAATTATAAATTAAGTGAGTGCAAGTTTATCATGTTGCACAACTCTTATACAAATAGAACAACTCCAAATTTTAACATACTTAAAACTTGATTTTCTTCTAGTTGATATTTTATACGGAACTAAAGTAATGGCTTTCGATAAAAGTTTATTCAATGAGTGATTAGCAGTTATTAGAGCATATCCCTAAAGATATTGTAGAAGATCGGTGAAACTCAATATCGAGCATACCATATCTGATAAAATCCAATTTCTCCATTCTAAAATACATTTGTATTGAAGAGTACCCGGATGATTATATTGAGTGAGAATCACATTCTCCTTTAAATAATTTATATATTTACTGTTCATATATAAATTGCTTTGATCTGATCAAAGGCTTTGAATAGACATAAAGGTTTATTTCTCTATTTCTAGTCAAAACTCTTTGAACATTTCAAAGATTTTTGTTCTATGTTTCCCAAAAACACATATCTGTATTGTGACAAATCATGATGAAGTATCGAAATTCACCTAATAATAGTATAATTCATTGACGCATATACATCACTATGTACAAGTTTCAATAAATCAGTGGGTCAGTATTTAATACTTGCATAAGTATTTAGTCATTTTTTTCTCAAATATAAGATTCATAAACTGGCCAAGATTTCATAGTCAGATCAAGTATCCTTAACCAGACGGGATAAGTGTTTCACAACTACATGACCTAATCTTATATCCTACAATTCATTATCATTCAAACCTCGTAAACTACTATTTGTTCTATTCACCTAGACATTTCAAGTTGTATTTAAGATATCATGTCCATTCATTAATTGACATTTAGTTAATAAAATATTATCATTATCATATTTACATGAGGAATTATTTCTAATATATTCATGATAACCTTTTCTGTCTATTACAAGGAGTATTATAAAAAGCCTAATAATATTTGGCACAAAATATCAATTATACAATGTAACGCTTCTGCAAGAATGAAGAAGTGACTTAAAAGTTCTAACAGCTAACACATATAGGAAATCTCCATGTCATAGCATTACTCAAATCAAACAACAACTTACTGATTATAGGTGGTATCTCATACCCTTGTACATTAAATAGTAACACTTACTATTATAAACCTCATCAAGGTGGAAACACTTTCTATTATTTATAAATCATAAAAATATCCAAGTATTTTAGAATATGGGAATATTCTCAGATTTAATAGCAAGGCTAAATATTTCTCTGTATTCTATAGTTGGTGTGCTTAAATCAAGTATACTAGTGGATTACTCATCCCGATCTTATCTCTATAAGATATATATGAGATGTTTAGCGAAATATTTCTAATCGTTAATTAATAACGCTTTAGATCATGGGTATAACTTTTATATTTTTTTAATCTAAAAGCGCCTACCTATTGCTTTATATGATCCCTTTAATCTCTCAAACAGTATAACGATAGTTTTAACCTTTTTAAATTGTACAGCGAGAAGTAGACCCCATTGACATTTTACTTTAGCTATACAATTTAGCGATCTTGGCCTTTGTAAACCCAAAAGGTAGACAACTCTTGTCAATTGCATCTCATGCAACTCTTACTTCAGATCCTAAATATACCTTATCCACACACTTTAGCGATCTAGAGTAAATGTATTCCAGATTAACATACTAGTTATCAAATATATGCTACCAATACTACTCGTACACTTTACCGATCTAGGGTAATACTTTTGCATATATTTGCTTCATCTTATGTTTAATGGACATAATCCAAATCACACCGACCAATATTGAAAAAGACCGAAGTGACTTGTCTAATACTGTACTAACATGATAGATCACCGTGTAACATCATCTCATAATGAAATACTTTTAATATAATCAATAAAGATTTTCATACTTTTGTATTTGTTCGTAACTTATGGGGACTTGATTAAAAATCACACATTTATTTAGTGAAAACATAACTAACCCCCACCAGTAGGGCTCTCATTTTGATTTCTAGAACAAACAAATAGGTCACAGTTTACATTGTAATAATTATAAATTTTATAAAATAAATAATAAATATTTTTAAACAATTTAAAAATAAAAAATCGTAGTAATTAGCATAATTATAGCTTTTTTTAGGTTCCTGGTATTGCGATGCTAAAGGCCTAGCCTCCGATATAACTGTTCCAACCTTTATAACACTACAGTGCTGGAGTCCCACCCTAGCGCCACGGTGCTGAGCTTCCAGCGCTGAACTTTTGGCGCTGGGTCACTACCAAGTGTTGCGGCTCTAGATGAATGACATTACGACACTAGACATTCTGTTTCCAGTGCCGTGGCTCTAAGCCACGAGTGCTGCAACATTGCGTCTAGAAACCCCAATGCTGCGGCGACATCCTTTTCCGCTATATCCCAATTACGCATTTTTCAACATTTAAATTGTATAATCGACAGCGCCGAGACATCTTAATTACCCTACAGACACTCTGATTAAGTACACAAACAACACACAATCATATGCTTTGATACTAATCTGAAAGTGTGTTATGCGTCGGGTGAATGTGTATATTTTAAATTTTAATTTACACATAACATACATAAATATGCAATGGAAAATAAACAAATGTCCCATTATGCTAATAAGATATTAGATAACTCACTCTTGAAGTGTGCTTTGCGTAGTTCTAGTCTAGGATACGATGCAATCCTTCGAGCTAAAATAGGAGCTTACTATCTTTAACAGGACTTGTTGAAGCAACCCTTGCTTCCTTTGACTCTCGGCCAATAGACTAACTTATTAATTTATATAGTAACTTTTATTAACTAGCTATACAAATTGCCTCGATTTTCACTTAACAATTGATGAAGGTAAGCTTTATATAGCCTTTGGCACCACCCAATTCGATGAAATAAATTGCAATTGGTGGCCTAATATATATAAGCATGACAATGCTTAAAAGGGTTAACCACTTGCTTGTAGATATAAGCTTAATGTCATGTATAATTTGCTGTTCGAATGAGATGAAAAATGGTGGCAATTTGATTTGTTAACTCATTAACAAAAAGCCACCTCATGTTAAACATTTTAAGCATAATAAGGCTTCATGGTTGATTTATCTAATCGCCACCTTTTACTAAATTAAAAATATAACAAATCTTGCCTTTAAATAATGAATAAAAAGTGGCTACCACTTGGTTTTCATTTTGGCCGAAATTGACTTTAATTTATTTAATTTGATAATTAGTTATTAATACTTAATAATTAATTAGGTAAATAAAACCATGTCATATGTCATGCCCAAATAAATTAATTGTATGATATGTGGTATCCAATAGAAAGGATAAAGTGACAAGTCCTACTTGCCAAGATTTCGAGCTTAACACTTAAACCCTAAGATCTCCCCAAGAAATTCTAAAATAATTTTACTTTTTCAAGAGCTTCCTAGATTGAACTATTCAATCTGGTGTGCTACCTCAGTGTACAACGAGTATACTTCATATAGTGAGACTCCCTAAATTCACACCCATTTTGTCTTTCAGAACTCTTTCATAAGTCCATAAATGTTGCCTACACACACATTATAAAAATAAGAAAAAAATATGTTGAACCATACAAGTTGAGGTTAATACATATTCGTATAATCTCTCCATCATTTATATCTTGGAAAAGCGAAAGCATAGATCATCACTGTCAAGTCTTCATATGCTCAACTTTAAAACTTATCTCTAGATTCGTATTCTGATAAACAACATTCGCAAACACTTTTGCAATATTGTTTCTGACATGGGAAAAACTTTTTTTGAGTGTAATGCTTATGGCCATAAGACTTTCAGAAATACAATCTTGGAGCATCAGGATATACAACTCACCCATATGAGCTGACGGATCCTATATCTATACACACCGGACTCTATGAGCATTAGACCATACCAAACGACACCCAAAAATCAGATCATAAAAGGTCTTTGACATGTGTGAAACCTAAGTATGGTGGATCACTCATAAGTCCACTATTGTGCTCAGGTTAAAGGATTATAAATACTACTCAACTCGAAAAGATAATCTATTGACAATTTTATGGGATGTCTATTAGAGGTCCTAATTGATCCTGTTCAATATTCAGTTCTCACTAAATACTTGTATACCTATACAACCTTCTATTAAGCTCATGATCGGCTAAGAATAACTATCTACACTATACAGATATAGACATACATTGATTTATATAAAAGGCATTCATCAACAGACCCACATCGATGAAAATAGATAAAGAATATAGAGCTTGAGAACATAGTTTTATAATGACATTTCCTAGCACCTATTGTAACCCTTTGCAACTATGTCATTACTAGCATACCCTCAGGTCTCTGTCCTATTTCAGACAAGAATCTAACTCCTTAGATCTGGCTAACTCTTATAACCTCCTAACTCTTAGTAGTGTTAACTCTTAGCATTTATAAATCTCAACAATGTTAACTTATAGCCATGGTTTAAACTCCTTTAGACCAGATCTAAACTCCTTTAGACTAAATCTAAACTTATTTAGATTATACAATGTCTGCAATGTTACAAGCATCTTAACATATATTTTTAATATTAATGATTTTATTCAAAATGCTTGTTGTATAAATATTAAATAATTAATATTCATATAATATTAAAATGATATGTAAGCACTAGTTTCACCGCTTACTTGCCTTAGAAAGATTTAAATTGTGGTTTTAGGAATATTTCTTTATTTTAGAGATTTTTCCTTCGTAAACTTAACTTTATCCAAAACTCTATATGCCTCTTATAAGTTAAGTCATTTTAAGAACAATTTTTTAATTATTCAAAGTAGTCATAGTTGGACCTCCTTTGTTGATATAAGCAGAGGTTATTTCTCCTTGTTCAGGACCTAGTCAAATAAGATAGTCGATGTTCGACTATTATTTTGATTAGTCCTGTGGATGGTAAGTTTGACCAAGTAAGGTATCTAGGCTTCAACTATTACTTTGACCAGCTCAAAGAGAGCGTAGTGCTCATTTAGGAGTCTAACCATACGTAAAAGTTAGCTTTTGACCATTGTTCTAACTAGCTCGAAGAGTATAAATTTGTCTTTTCTCATTTGGGAGTCTGATCGAATAAGGTATCTGGGCTTCGACCATTGTTTTGACCAGCTCAGAGAAATACCCTCAGTTCGAGGATGCCTTTTAGACTAACAGTTTTTTTTTGCGCCTTGTGGATCAAAATCCTCTTTAGGATTTTATGAGCTAAGGTCTTTGTGCCTTTTGAGCCAAAAACCTTCAGCATTGTATGCCAAAATCCGAGAGGGGGGAACAAGAATTTCTTAATTTTCAATGTTAATTTATTGACATTAAAAACTTCATAAGTAGTGCTCTTAGACTAAGGTGCTCGTTGGAGTGCATTTTATTTGTGTTTAACCAGTGTCCTCGATTCTCTGGGCCATTTTGTAGTTGCTCTTCTATTAGGTGGGCTTTCATTTTTGAGTGGATGTTTTTTATACCTATATTTAGTAGATGTGAAATTTGATGCGTATATATGTATAATGGACATAATACTACATGCATACGCCCAATTTAATCAACATCTAACAAATGGTATCAGAGCCCACTTTTGTGTTGAGTGCCGTAGCGCTAGGGTTTCCGGCACCCCAGCGCTCAAGGCTTGGCACCGTGGCACTGGGGGTTCTACCTCCCAAGCCCTAACACTTAGAATTTAATTTTTTTTATATTGTTTAAATAATTAAATATACATATGGAAGTTTATGAGATACAGTGATAAAAGTTATTAGTCTACATTATAAACCAGATTCATTTTTTCTATATGTGTAACTACAATAAAAACTCTGCTGGTAGGGGCTAGTTGTGTTTGTATAGAAATAAATGAATGACTGAGAAATTACCTTCCCATAAGATGGAAGTCAATATTTAAAAAAAAATATTCCTTAATCAAATTGAATAATATTACATTATGAGATAGTGTTTTATTATAGTCTGTCTTGTTAATACAATATTAGACAGGTCACGTTGGCCTTTTTTCAATATTGTTATAATGTGAGGGATTTGATCGGTGTAACTTAAACTATGCAGGTTAAACATGAGATAAGATAAATATATACAAATGTATTGCCCAATATTGCTACAGCGTAAGGGTAGTATCAGTAACATATATTCGATTATTGACAAATTAATATAGAATGCACTTACCTAATATTGCTACAGCATGAGGATAAGGTGTATTTAGGATCAGTAGTAAGAGTTGCATGAGATGTAATTGACAAGAGTTGTCTACCTGTTGGGTTTATAAAGGCCTAGATCGCTATAGTATGCAGCCGGAGTAAAATACCAATAAGATCTACTTTGACTATATAGTTCAAAGAGTTTAAATTATCGTTATCTCGTTTAGGAGATTAGAGGGATTATACAAAGCAGTGAGAGGGAATTTTAAATTGAAAACTATAAAATTGTCATACCAATGATTTAAAACATATATTTTTAGCAATTTAATTAATCATTCCCTTGACATCTTTTATTATTTTTCCTTGTGAAGATCGAATGGCCTCCACTAACCCTTTGGTGCGCATACTTGATGCACATCGACTCAAAGGCATTGAAAACTACTCAGATTAGCTCATGAATCTTTAAGTTGTTCTAGATTCAGAGAAGTTTGGATACGTTATTAATTAAAGATTTTCTAAAGGTGTTTCTAATAATTACATATCACCTATTCCCTGCCAACAAGTACTAAGAATAATTATTCCTCATTTTATTTTAATCTTCAGGTAAAGTCACATCCCCTAGGATGTTCGTGATCATCTCTTGTTCTTGGGAGTTCTTATACTTCTAATTACCTTTATCTTGAGTCTTCTTTGACCCAAGGTCATCCCTAAACTCAATAAGGTAACCATTCCTCCTTAGCTAATCTACACGAGCTCATAGGTGTGGTCATGATTTTAATGAAACTCATAACTTTTATTTTTGTTTCTTTTTTTAGGTAGCGCTTGAATAGGTATAGGCTCTTCTACGAGACTTCTTTCTTTTATGGCCTCGAACATTTTAACTATTGAAATTGTTATTAGAATGTACTTGTCCTTCTAAATTTTGGCCATTTTAGGAGGAGATTTCCTCACCTCTGTCTTGTTTTGATTTTATATTGTGGTAAATCTTTCCGTGAGAGCTTCATAGTTCTTTATAGGGTCTTTCTCTTCATTCTTAGGCTGTCATATTTTTGAGTGATTTTTTGAATTCTCACTCTTTTATCTTTTTTCATTCATCTATTTTGTAATATTTTTTTGTGGCTTCTTCCTCTTCGATCTTGATATATCAAAGAGCTTGTTTGTGGCTTCTTCCTCTTTGTTCAGGGTGCTTCAACTTTTACTCCAAGTATATCTGGTAAGACTAAAAGTGTAAGGAGAAGAAAATAAGGCAGATACTCAAGATAAATCCTCAGAGGCAACATTTATCCAAAGATCAACAAGAGAGCGTGTAGATAGAAAGTGTTTCCACTACAATAAGGTTGGGTATTGAAAATCTCTCTACCCTAGAAGCCTTATAATTGTCATGAAGACTCTCACAGATTTGTGTATGACACATGGACATTTTTAGGGCATATGATGCCAGTTCAAGCTGGGTATGAGATGTCGCATGTCCCTCTCAAATATGTAATAGGTTGTAGGGATTGAAAGAGTCTAGAATGCAACAACTTGTAAAAGTAAAGTTGAGAGTAAGAAATGATGATTTCTTACAAGTCCAGATTGTTAGACAGCTTAACTTACTTCTTGTATGTAATATAATAGTTATATTGTATAGTATGATGTTTTATTAGCTGAATGTCTGTTAATAAATTCACATTATATACAATTATAAATGTCTATAGATTAGAATCTTTAAATCATACGGACCTGTGATATATAAGTTTAAGTTATATAAGCGTGAGACACTTATTCATCTAGTTAAAGATGGTTGGATTTCTGATCAAACCATGAAGACTTAACCAGTTTATGAATAATATATTCACAGAGATGACTAGGCATACTAGAATATATGTCACATCCTTACGATTAGATCGAGGTAGTGAATACATTAACAACAAGTTCACTGTTTATTTAAAGAAGAATTGGATTCTCACTCATTATAGTCCTCTGGGTAATCCACAACACAATGATGTTTAGAAGAGGAGGAATTGGACTTTATCAGATATGGTCTGATTGATAATAAGTGTTACCGCTCTATATCTGTGAGAATATACTCCAAATACAGCTTCTTATTTAGTAGAGTTCCATCAGAAGTTATTCCTTCTATTCTGTATGAGATACAAAAATTAAGGAAGCCGTATCTTAAATTAGTTAAGACTTAGGGTAGTTTCATTGCCATATCTCTGAGAACAATCATTCTGCTATCATTCCAAAAGAAAAGAAGAGACATTGGCGGATATCTCTTCGAATAAATCAGATTCTGTTTAGAGAAATTTAAAGAGATTTATTACAGTTCTCTCTCTGAAATGCATGCATAGAGATGACTGGGCCCAAAGTATTGCAGGTGAGTAGATCAACAAAGAATCTCTTAAATATCAGCAGTAATATAGATTGTTCTTTTTTGGGGGTTAGAAAATTAGAGAACTTTCAGCTGAAATTTCTTATTCTGATTTTTATCTGACTTCCTTCATCATAACGGGTAAGAAATTGCTTACTCAAACGGCTCGACCAATTTGCTTTGTATCAAATAAGGAACATATTTTGAGCGAACCCCAATTAATAATCGAAAAGGTTGAAACAGCTTGTGTTTTGTAAGAGTTACTTATAAGGATAAACAACACCTAAGAGGTATAAGTATAGGTTCATTGTGTATCCTATAAATACAATAAGATACTAGTTCTATGATTTAGAGAAATGAAGTGTGTTCATTTTTCGGTAGACCACTATTTTAGAGAAAGAATTTCTCATGGGTCGTAGGAATCATAGAAAGATTAAGCTTGGTGAAGTCAATCTACAAATCAATGAACCAAGGATGGGAACTCAGGCTCAATTAAGCAGTGACCTTTTTGCACACTTTCCAGTAGGTCGCAAAGAATTTTTAGGTCACCTATTAGGTATGGTGGATGCCTGAAGGTGAACTTGGAGTTTTCTTGGTAGAAGAAAATAATCCTTTGACCCATAGGGAGATGATGTTAGACATCAATTCAGGAAGCTGCAGAAATCCATGAAAACAATATTGACTATATGCATCATAATCAAGTCAGGGACTTGGTTAAGCTACTCGTAAGAATTGTTCACGTTGGTTGTGAAGGGTTTACAAAGAGATAGTAGGAGCCAGATGGAAGGTAGAGATCTTTTAGGCTCTATATTTGTTCATGAATGGTAATCCTCAGTGATCTGGGATCAACTAAGAGGAAACCCTTTGACCAATATTAATGTTGAAGTCTATTAGAATGTTATTGGCTTTTGCAGCATATTATGACTTTAAAGTTTGGCAAATGGATTGAAAAAAGGCATACTGGAATAGATATCTCAAGTAAGAGATATTCATGGAATAGCCTGAAGGTTTTACGTCCAGCCAGGAATGGATATCAGTGGGAGAAATGATAGTCTTCTTGATGCTCTTTGTTGATGACATGCTAGTAATTGGGAATGATGTTAGTATAATCGGTCAGAAGTCACTTGTAAGAATTTCTTCATAAAGGATTTGGGAAAAGGCTTCCTTTATACTAAGTATAAAGCTTTATAGTGATAAAGCTTAGAAGCTGATAGCATTCTCCTAAATTATTTCACATCAATAGCATCTACAAAAGGTACGGTTTATTAACTATGAGATAATTAATGTATCTCTTAGACCTGGTGTTCATCTTCTGAGGAAAATGTCTCTTCAAATGAAAGACGAGAAAGTTAGAGTGTCTAATGCATTAGATACATTAGTTCTTCAGAGCTTGAAGTATGCTATGATGTATTTGAGATAATTTTGGTCGTAAGAGTTACGAGCCAATTTTAGTCTGATTCAAGTGACTGCCACTAGATGGTAGTCAAACATATCATAAGGTACTTTGAGGGTACGAATGATAAGTTTCTCAAATATGGAGAAAGTGACTTACAAAGAAGAAGTTGCACAGAGTCTGACTTCAAGTTTGACCTAGATGATAGAGAGTCTATATCTAAGTATGTGCTTATTCTCAATAGTACAAGTGAGTTGAAATAACACCAAACTGGGATTCACTACTAATTTATTAGATTGGCAGAGTGGAAGCGACAGTAAGGATTCGTAGGTTTATCGTTGGCCTTGGAAGAGTTCCATGATAAATGGATCCTATCCCATAGTCTTACGATAAAATAAGGCCATTGTACAAGCTTAAGTACCAAGAGGACACCAGTGCTCTAATTATGTTGATAAGAGTTTCATATGACTAAAGGGATCTTGGATAAAGGAGATATGATTATTTATAGAAGTGTTCCATAAATAATTCAGCGGGGCCACTAACTAAGGGCCATCACTCTTAAAGTGTTTATGAAACACGTAGAGTCGATGTGTATGAGATGTCATCAGGAATAACACTAGAACAAGTGGGAGATTTTTAGGGTCGGTGTTTACGTGTCATCCCTGAATATACATATACTTGTATATTTATATAACTGTACATTCTAATTAAATCGCTAATACCCATTTATATGGTACTATGTAATGTAATGTTACAGACATTGTACGATTTGAAGAAGTTCGAATCAGATCTAAAAGAGTTTAGATAAAGGCTCACAGTTAGCCACGCTGAGAGATATAAATACTAAATGTTAGTACAATTAAGTGTTAACTGGTTATAATACTCAGCGAAGATCTAAAAGTTAGAGCCTTGTCTGTAATGGGACATAGACCTAGGAATATACTAGTAATTGATAGTTGTAAGAGTTGCAATTGGGTGCTAGAAAATTCTAGTTATGCAAGTATGTTCGCGAATAATTATCCCTGATCTATTTCTACCGATGCGGGTCTGTCGGTGGATATCATTATATATAGATCAGCATATGTCGTACCCCTAGGGTATAGATGGTTGTTCCTAGCCATCCGTAAGCTTGCAGCTCGTATTGACATATGGATATCCAGTTAGGACTAAGTATAGGACAGACTCACGAGTGCCTAAGATAGACACTCTATGTAAGCCGTCAACGGAGGGTCCTCTTGAGTTGAGTAGTATACGTGGTCCTTTGACCTGAGTGCCACAGTAGGCTTGTAAATGATCTACCATACTTTGGTTTCACGCATGTCACAGACCTTTCATAGTGTGACCGTTGGGTGTCCTTGGGTATGGTCTGATGCTTATGGAGTTCGGTGTCTACAGATATGGGATCTGTCAGCTTGCATAGGGAGTTAGATATCCAGATGCTTCAAGACTGTATCTCGAAAAGTCATATGGCCACAAGCATTAATCTTGGGAAAGAGTTCCGTCGGGGTAGAACAATATAGCAAAAGAGTTTGCGCATATTGTTCAGTGAGATACGAGTCTGGAGTTAAGACGTGGATAAGCACTAGGAGATTTGACGGTGATAATCTATATCCCCGCACATCCAGGATATCATGATGGAATGACTATACGTATGGGTTGTAACCTCAGCTTGTATATTTCAACACGCTGATTTGTAATATCCGTGACGTATGCGTGGGGCATTGTTCACGGACTCATGGAATAGGTCCATTTGACGAAATAGGCGTAGGACCTAGAGAGTCCCGCGATATGGAGTGTACTCGCTGTGCATTAGGATAGCGTGCCAAATTAAAGTGTTTAATCCAACAATATTCAGCACTACCACGGGAATGCATGCGTGTCTGTATTTAAGTGTTAAATACAACAATTAGTCAATGATTGTTATTTGCTAATTGTATTATAACACGTGCTATATTGTGGACTCTCAGTTGAGTTTACCTAAGTGTAAGATTTGATGGGACCTACTAAGGGTAAACTTGGTAACTATTTATGAGGGGTAAAATGGTCATTTTATACTTAATTATTTAATAGTTAAATAATCAAAATATCTCTCTTATTATATTATATATAATAATATTATATTTTGGGTGCCAAATAGTTGGCACCCATTATTCATATTATATTATTATAATATAATATATTATTATTTTATATATATTAGATATATATATATATATATAAAGAGAGAGAGATGAGTTTGGAGGGTATGGCCATTTTGGCGGAGAGAAAAAGAAACGGAAATAGAGAGGAAAAAGAAAAAAAAAATGAAATCGAAGGAAAAAAAGAAGAAAAAAAAGGAAAAAATTGAAATTGTTTTATTTTTCTCTATGTTTTAATTTGAAGTAATGCTGGATTGCTTCAAACTCTCCATTTTTTATCCTTTTAGAGAAAATGATGAAAACACACCCGGTCATTTTTGTGTTTAAGAGTTAAACTCAGTATTGCGTATAGAACTGTTGTTCTAGCTTATTAAGCCCACCGTATTAGTGACTAAAACTTCCTGCGAGTTAGTCTCCATACGAACTCCAAAAAAAACACGTGTATAATGTTATACGTTGAGGTGAGTTCTCAACCTTACTAATATATTTATTACTATGATTAATATATTTATTTATTATGTTTATTGCATGATTTACGCTTCCGCTATGTTTAAATATGTATAAGATATGTATTTTAGGCAATAGACACATTAGCACATACATACGCCCACATGAATTAGATCCTCGACATAAATCAGGCTTTTTAGTATAGCTTTGCGTGAGTCATCACAGCTATTGAGGATCTTTGGCCTTTTTATAGACCCCTTAAATATGTTGGAAGAATTTCTCAATTAGTTCACTAAAAGATGAAATACTTCTTTACCTCAAGCTTTTGTAAAACAAGAGGACCTATTCATCCATGTTGGTGTGAAATAGTGTTCACATCTACATTTTCTTTTAAGCTAACGATTAAGAGTAGGTCAGTGACCTGATCGACATAGTGATGGAGATCTATTGTCCCTCTGTAAGTTAGAAGGTTTGATATTATAAACCCTTCTAGTAGCTCAATATCTCTGAGTTTGTCAGTGAAATGAGATTTTCTCTCCCATTCTATCTATTCGAAGTGTTGATATAATCATTTTTTGAGGCTTTTGAACCTTATTGACTAGTGGATTTTTATACCTAAGCTATGAGTTATGTTGCTTACTGTGCTTATGGTCTCTAATCTTGTCAATGAATCTTCTTGCATCTTTTTCAACCCTACTAGTGATCTACTTCCTATACGTTAGTTATAGCATTTCCTCTGACTTGACTACCTTTCTTCTTTCTATTCAATATTTCTTGGGCATCTTGTGCATGCCCATTGTCCCTTTTGAGTCCGTCAATTATCGTTCGAGCATTGTTGTCCTCTATAAAATGGTTGGGATTAGCTTACTCGTGGAGATCTGAATCTTTGACATATGATAGTTGAGGGAGTGAATTTGATCACCTTGGCGTGATTGTCGATTGGTTGACGACTCTCCCTCTCAGAAGGTTCTGCCATAATTCCCTTCACATTTTATTTTCAGGTAATTCTAGAAGTGTTTCTTAATGGTAGGAAGTGTTGTTACAATTCAGAGTAGTGATTAGATTCTTATGATCTTTCCATATTATTGCACGTTTCCAAAAGTTTCGACATCATCTTCTTTTGTTTGTTCTTTTCCTGCCACGACTTTTTTACCTCTCTTCTAATGCTTTTTACCAAGCTGATGGCTTTTCTTGCTGGTATGAATTTTTTCTAGGCTATATTTCTATAGACTTATTTGAATTCTATGATCCAAGATTCTCATCGAGGTAATAAGGTTATCTGGTTATTTCATGCGGTTATGGAGCGAGTGATAATAGTTTTTGATTTTGTGTCCTTCATACTCTCTGTCTAATTTTGATAGCTTTTTTGTTTGCTTCTCATAAATAGTGCCAAACTGTTGACTCCAAAATTTGGTAACATGGGAATCAACAAGTTAAATTTGTTTATCTAGGGAATTGTGGCTTGGACGGTAAGGAAGTGATAAAAAATTAAACCACTTGAATAGCTCTTTCTCCCAAATATCACATATGAGGAGAATCTTGCAACCAAAGAAGATGTGAGGCAGTGCTAGAGGTTTTTTTCCAACATAAGAACTCCAATACTTATGTTAGCAAGGATTTGAAAAAATAAAAAAATAAGGCAAGATATAATAAAAGGAAATAAGATGTCTTTTTATAAGGGCAATAGTTGCTTTTACAATAAGCCTATTTATGCATTGATTCTTTTCATCTTTAGTATTGATTTCTTCCTCTATTTTATAAGACGAAGATATAGGTATTAACTATAGCTTTTAGAATCCTTTTTAATGTAGATGTCTTGTAGACATTCCTTTTTAGGATTCTGCTATTAGAGGTTTTTTGAAATTACACTCGATCTTGCTTGCCTTAAAAAGATTTATATTATATTTTTAGGAGTATCTCTTTATTTTAGAGATTTTTCTTTGATAAACTTAATTTTATCCACAACTCTCTATACCTTTTATAAGTAAAGTCATTTTTAAGAACTTTTCTTAATTATTCGAGACAGCCATTTTTTGACCTTTCACTGCTCGAGATAAACTAAGGTTATTTCTTCTCATTCAGGACCTAGTTAAAAAGGATAGTCGATGTTTGACCATTATTATAATTGGGTCTATGGATGGAGAGTCTGAGTGAGCTTGGTTGATTGGGCTTCGACCATTACTCTAGCCAACTCGAAGAGAGCGTAGTTCTCATTTAGAGTTCGACTGTACAAGGTAGCCAAGTTTCAACCATTGTTTTAACTAGCTCGAAAGGTGCATATTTGTCATTTCTCCTTTGGGATTCTGATTGAAAAAGGTAGTCGAGCTTTGACCACTATTCTGACTAGCTCAAAAAGGATATCCTTGGTTCGAGGGTTTTGTGGGCTGACATTTTTTTTTTTTGTCTTATAGATCAAGGTCCTCTTTAGGATTTTATGGACTAAGGTCTTTGTGCCTTTTAGGCCAAAGCCCTTGGTCATTGTACACCAAAATCCAAAGGGAATAAGGATCGTTCAATTTTTGGTATTAACATATTGACACTAGAAACTTTATAAGTAATGCTTTTGGATTGAGGTACTCGTTGAAGTGCCTTTTATTTGTGTTCGACTAGTGTCTTCGATTCTTTAGGCCTTTTTGTAGTTACTCTTCTGTTAGGTAGGCACAAGTGGATGTTCTTTGGACCCATATTTAATGGATGAGCAATATATATCAATGATTGGACTTCTGTTTTCAATTTATGCCTTTTTATTGCAATAAATGTTTGCAATCTAGGGTCTAAAACTTTTCCATTTCAGTAATAACATTTTGTAATTCCATTAAACTTAGAAAATGAAATTTTTTCAAGAGAATTATTTGAAAAGCAATTATAAAGAACTACCCAACATAACTATTTTAACTTTAAGAACAGTTCACCTTCCTTAATTCTTGGAATTAATCCTAATTAGTCCAATGTACATAGAAAAGGTGCTGTAACAATCATAAGATTATTGTTCTTCATTCACAAATCATTATATAGAGAGAATCAAGAAGATTGAGGGTGTTGGAAAGAGAGTTGAGAGAAAAAAATGCTCTTGTTGTAATCTTGATCTGCAATCCATGTAATTGTTATTTTTGGATTCATTTTCATAGTCAATTCATACCTATGATAGAGCTCAAAGTAGAGTTTGGTTCTTATTTTAGAAATCAAGCCAATATATACCCCTATGCCATTATTTTTCAATTTTTACATCTTGTTTTCTAGGTTTTTCTCTATTTTCTATTTTTAATTTACTATTGGAATGATTTGAATCATTTTTTTGGTGTTATTTGATTGAATTCTTTAGTATTTTGAGTGAGGAAATCTTGAATTGATCGATTCTCAATAGTGGTATTAAAGCTTTGTTTGCTGAATAAAGATTGAAGATTCAAAACCATTAAAGGTTTGAACATAAATAGAATGAGTTTTGCAAAGTTTGAGGTGGAGAGATTTAATGGCTATGGAGATTTTCGCCTATGGCATAAAAAATATGACGACACTATTAGTGCAACAGAAAAATTCTAAGGCCTTGGTAGATCCCCAAGACTTGCCCCCTACAATAACACTAGAACAAAGGTAAAAGATGGATGAAATTGCTATTAACACAATCATCTTGCAACTATCATATAATATACTAAGGAAAGTGAATAAAGAGACCACTACAAGAGTTTTTGGAATAAGCTTGAAACTCTTTATATTTTCAAATCTTTAACTAGTAAAATTCTAATAAAAGAAAGACTCTTTGGTTATAAGATGAATTCTTTCAAAGGATTTGAAGAGAATTTAGATGAATTTAAAAAGATTTTATAGATTACTAAAATACAAGAGAAATTATCAATGACGAAAATCACGCTATAATCTTACTAAATTTACTACCATCTACTTATAAAGATGTAAAATTAGTTATTCAATATAGTAGAGACATACTTACTCTTGATGATTGCTTATCTATACAAAGATCAAGAGATCAAGAATTAAGATTGAAAAAGAATTTAAGTGGCTATGCAGAGAACTTATATGCTAAGGGTATGACAGATAAAAGATTCAATAATAAAGACAAGTTTAAGGAAAATCAAGATCTAAATCAAACTCGTGACTTAGGAAATGCTATTGTTATGGCAAGAAATGACACTTCAAGAGGAATTGTTTTGAAAGGATCAAAAAACAAAAAGAGAAGGGATTTGAAACTAGTGATGCGATAGTAACCAATGAAGGCTATGAGTGTTAAGATGCTTTGACCATATCAAAAAAAAAGTATCAAAAGATTAGGTACTAGACTTAGATTGCAGATTTCATATGACACCAAATAGAGAATGGTTCGATACATATAAGAGCATTGAGGGTGATAAAAGTCTTTGTAGGAAAGAAACTATCATGTAGGGTTGTTGGGATAAGTACTGTCATCATCAAAATGCATGATTGAATGATGAGAATACTAATAAATGTCAGACAGATACCTGAGCTCAGAGAAATTTGATCTCTCTATGGGTGTTTAATGATTCAGAACATGTATTCAAGCTAGAGAATTGTTAGTTAAAAATTTGCAAAGGGTCATTGGTAATGATATGCGGGATAAAATATAATGAAGCTAATATCTTGTAAGGAACGATTGTGACTAGTTCAGCATCAACTGTTGTTCATGATGGTCACGATGGTCATGATCAAGTAAGAATTATGGCATACGTGATTAGGTCATATTAAAGAAATAACGTTACTTTATTTATATAAGAAAGCACTAATTGGTGCTAAAAAGTTCACAAACTTGGATTTTGTCAACATTGAATCACAGGGTAGAAACATAGGATACGTTTCAATCCTAGTAATTACTAAGCCTAAGAATTGTTAGAATATTTCCATTTAGATTTATAGGAGCCAATTAATTCAACTACATATGGTAGAAGCGAGTATTTCCTTTATATTATTAATGACTTCACAAAAAAAAGGTATCGGTTAATCTACTGAAGCATAAGCAAGAAACCTTTTCTAAATTCAAAATTCAGAAATCCATGGTTGAAAATTATTGTAACAATGACCTTAAGACTTTAAGAAGTAATAATTGACTTGGATTTTATAATGAATCATTCGATGACTTGTGTAAAGACTATGGAGTTATAAGGGACAAAAATATTAAGCATACCCCTTAGTAAAATGAAGTGGTTGAGAGGATAAAGATGACCTTATTTGATAAAAGCATATGTATGCTTATTAGTTCTCATTGTTTCTAGCTATATATCGAATAATCGATCCTACTCTCCTCTGACATAGAACTATAAATGCTTCCATAGTTTATTACTTGAAGGCATCTTTGGGATAGGGTTCTTGCCTTTATATGTCGTCAGACAATAAAATCCCTTATTCTCTATGGGATTTGCTTTGAGTTAATATAAGTACTAGAACTCCTGAAAGGTGAACTCATATAGAATGGTTATAACCCACATTACATATAATCCTAACAAAACCCTTCAAAAAATTTAGTTTACTTGGGACAAGGCAAGCCCAAACTTAAAAAAGGTAGGATACAAAGTGACCTCACTATGAGAGTACTAACTAGCAAAATCTCCCATCTATGGAACTCGTAAAGTTATTGAACTAGAAATGTTATACTAAGCCCTAATCTAACAAGATCGGCCTCAGACTTACTAGAGGGGTAATAAGATCAATTTAATTTATAATCGTCCTCTTCAATTATGGAAGCCTCTCCTATCTTAGCCTCCCTATCGGTCTCGATCCCCTTAGAGTCCTCCTCAAACTCGACTAATTCTACCTCAATGACATCTTCTTAACTTCTATTGGCCTTAGGACCAATCTTTTTACAAGTGTTAGGGTCACTCCCTAAGGAACTAGATCCCATTAAGACCTCCTCTTATAAATTAAAGGGACCTATTATTTCTTTATATTAATCAAATCGGGCCTAATGTCATTGAAAGCTTAGTCCCCTATACTGTAAGAGCTACTCTAACTACTTATGGATATTGTTCTAAAAACTAAGGGAGTGAAACTAAAAAGGGGTGAGGCTAGGAATTCCAACGTACAACAACATAATCAAACACAGTGCCATATTCAAGATATAAATAAAGGAACAAAAAGCATATGACAAGGTAAGAATAACATGTATTAAAATGAAAGTATTCCAATAATTACAGCAAAAGGGCATTCATGCCACAAAGTGAGTCACCTAATAAAGAACAAGCCAACACCATATCAAAGAACAATACACAAGAAAGAATAGTAATAGACACTTATTAATGTTTATTGATGAAGAAATGAAGAAGATGAAAAATAAAGGTAGCTTAAAGTTGAAGAAGGATTGTGATAATGCCTTCTTGGAGTAAGAACTCGATTCTCATTTCGAAAACGAGTTGTAGTTTCTCCTTCTTCAAAAGGCTCAAAATATGCAAAGTTTTAAAATGGCACAATGACTCTTTATTTATAGCAAAATTTAGGAGTATTTTTAATTGTTGAAAAGATCTTCCACTCAAGATTCACTTGTGCTTAATTTGTCATTTTATCTTATCGATATGACAGCTAGAGAACAATGATGACCGTTGGATTAAATGCTAAGGCTAAGAATGTCCATGTTTTCTTATAACTCTGGTAACCTAATCCTTGGGTATTGATGAATAGTAATAGGTACATTACATGACTTTTAAAAGGAACCTCCATTTAATGAGATTCGCTAAAATTCAAAATTCTTTTTTTAAAAAGGCTCCACATCATAAGATTCTAAAAACTCCTACAATTTAAGACCAAAGAATCCTTCCAACCAAACCATTAAGAAAGAAACCTCGAGCTTAACTCTATTGAAAACTTTTTCCAAATCTAAAGAACCCTTATTTTCCCCAAGGACCTAGACCTAGGCCTAGTCTACTAAGGGTTTAGCCCCCAGGCTTAGCTCTTATAGGACATCTTACCCAAGGCCTACAGCATAAAACTTCCACACTAAAGCATCAAAGGCCTAAGCCCACGATGGCCCAAGAAGCTTTGGGTTAGAATTAGATAGGAGGTGTCCATGATACCTACCTAAAGATATCCTTGACCTTGAGTTATTTTCAGTATCCTCATCATTAACTAGATTAGTCCTCAGCATTCATAGAGTAACTTCCCCAGGCCAAGCCAACATCATAAATCTCGAGGACTAACTTAGAGATTGTCATGTCATCTTATGACTCTAGCTGTTCGTATTCCCAAGGATCTTGAATTATTCCAAAAACTTGGATATGCCCTACCCCTATAATATCGAAAAGGATCTTAATCGAGAATTTAAGACATGTCTTTGTCCTTATAAGACCCAATTGACTAAATACACAGAAGCCTATGAAACGAAGGTTAGGTTGTTTAAAGAGATCGACTTTTTTGAGAAAAAAACCATACTTTATAGCTAGCAATCCAATTTTTTACCCTTCATTTCTTAGTTTTCGGCCATCTTTTCCCTTGTCCTAAGATTCTCTTGCTAACTTAAACATTAAAGGATCATCACCGAAAACCATCGATGTAGCCTAATCGTGTTCTATGAGTGTAGAAATAGCCTTAACGATTAATGCATGTTAAAAAAGACCAACTTATTCCAACTTAAGGAGATCCAATCACTGTTCCCAAAAAAGTAACAAATTCAAATTGTGGATTGAGAAAATTTCAAATTCTCAACAATTATATTTATTTTTGAGATTACAATATAATTCAATAAAATAAAATAAAAAAGATTAAAACTCGGTAGGTCTCAACATTGGTTCTTCACCTTCACCGGTAATCAATTCGAATATTTGTAAGGTCAATATTTTACTCTTGAAACTTTATAAAAATTTTCCAAAATATTTTACTCTTGAAGGTGACTTTCTTCTAATATTGGAAATAGTTGTCCTAAGTTTTCAGGCATTGAGCATTATAAAGTTTTCAAGAGTAAAAAAGAGAACGAAAATTATCATTTCGTCCATCCACTTTCAACAATGCTCAATGCCTGAAAATAGTTGTCCTAAGTTTTCGGATTGCAGTGAAAATTTTCATTCTCTTTTAAAAATAAAATAAAGATTCAGAGAAGGACGTCTTACATGAAACACATTTATACAATTAATTAATAAATTTTATCATTTAATATAAATGTTCTCACATAATTTTTATATGTATTTATAATTGACTATTTTATTAAATAATAAAATATTATTAAATGGTCCTATATATAGTATGGTAGGGCTAATAAAATATTATTGAAAATATTTATTTATCTATTTGATAAAAACCTCGCTATCTAGAACAATTGTGAATGCGGATCATTTACCATCTTTTGATCAGATGTTCATGAATTTCTTATCCTTATTTATCACAAATGTTTACAAGAAAAAGAAAACCCAACTTTTAGCTTTTTCAACTTTGTATTATAGATCTTCATCTATTATTATAATCGTACCATTTTATTAATAAAAGTAAGCCCTCATATTTTTTATTATGTATTTGATATTAATTTCATTATTATTGTTATAACTAGATTATGATCACCATATGATTGCTGGAAAATTAATAGAGAGCATTCTTATTTCTGTTTTGTCAATAAAAAAAACTTTAATCGAACAAATTCATTTTTTCGTTTTTCTTTTTTCTTTTTTTTTTTTTGAAAAAAACAATTAGTCTAATGTCTCTCTATCTATGGTTCTAAACTCGTGAGCTGCAAAAGTTTACTTAACTTTCGTGCTAAGATATACGTAATGTATCTTATTGATCAAAATTATAAATGGAAAAGTATATTAATGAATTCAATCTAACTAAAACTGATTCACAATTGGCATCTTAAATAAGAAAAAATTATTTTGTATTCAATTGTTCTTGTTGATGTGAGTTATCTTGCATGCTCCATATCAGGGTTATAAAAAGGGATTTGGTTTGTATTCATATTGATGTTAAAGAAAAAAATTATGGATATGAGATATATTTTACAAGTACACATTTTTAGTCTTTGATCGTTTGAAATATCCAAGACCAAAATATAAATGGCTTTCATAATCATAAACAACATCAACACTATTTTGGTCCGTTTATACTTATCTAAAATTTTCCTTTCTTAGATACTTTTGTAGAAATAAACCAGAACCATTCGCGTAGCAATCAAATAAAGAGGGTAAAAAACAATGCCAGTCATCAATAATACAATTCGATAGACCAATAACTTCATGAAGCATTGTTTTTAATAAAGCTGAACCCATCGAAACGATCAGAATAAGCATAGCTTTTAGACCCCGAGTCCTTTTCGTTTAATTTTTAGTGAGGAACATTGTCTCTAAGGCTTGGCCTTATCATCCTTTGAACGCAACATCATAATAATAATAATAATAATAATAATAATCTACAACTTCCAACTTTATAAGGCGAACAATTAGCATTCTTGTGGGACTGAAATAACACTCCCATAAGTTGACTGTGTTTTCAATCAATAGAAAGCTTGTCTTTCGAAATAAAGTAAAAGCACCGTCTTTAATTTTATCAATACAAAACATTCATGTTACATAAAATTAGAGAAATGAATCTTTGACCAGAACTTTTGGAACTGTGACATCTCTATTGCAATTATACAAGCCTTTTTATCAAAGAATTGTTGCTTTCAATTTTAAAGCAAAATAAAAGATATAGATGTTAAGTTTAAAGATAGGGTTTCTTTAAGGTTCTGGGCTAGGGTTTTGTTTGGTTGGTTTCTCGACATTCTGTCAAATGCCCAAAAAAGAACAAATGATAAAAGAGAAGCAAAACTTTTAAATTTTGGATGTTAGCAAAAAAGAGAAGGCGATGCTCTGATGGTTAATATTATAGTGTTTTAGTTGTTCATAATTTTTTAAAAGTTGCCCAAAAGGAAAGATGAGAAAAAGAACCGTCTTTCTCCTTCTTGCTACATAACGTACGTCGTCGTGAACCAGAAGAAACTAATTAATCACAGAAACACGTCCAGATTGCTACAGATATAAAAGTTTCCAAAGGAAACAAGAGTTTTCATTTAGTGCACGAGTGCAAGTTGAAGTGGGTCAGTGGAATCAACAATTATATGTTTCTTTTTTTTTATTTTCCTTCCCAAAAAGCAAGATACAAAATAATAATATTGGTCTATCAAAATAATAATACTAATAATATTGGTACTGCTTTTAAGTTGATCGTTACTTATTTTTTAAAAGAACCTCAAATCTTCTTGGAATAGTTTCATAAAATACCCGTGCCAACAACTTAGATTAATATATCATTGTCTCATAATCATTTAATGATATCATTTTATTATAAGTTTTCTTTTCTTTTGACAGTTTTTAAATTGAATGTCTACATAACATAAAGATTAAATGATATACAAAAGTGCCTCATTTTCTTATAGTTTTTTAAGAAAATAATACACTTTTTAAAGATTATCTCAAGTATTATTTATGTCTATGCCTGAATTGTTAGTTTTATACCTTACAAAATAATTTATATTTTGTTCCAACATTCATTTAATCAATAATACATTATCTAAAATAAGTAAATAATGCGTAAAATATATAATATAATTCATTTCTCAAATGTCAAAGATATGGCTAAGTCGTCTTGATTCATTCAAATAGAAGCCATTGTTGCGGCCTTTTTTTTTTCTTTTATCAGAAACATAAACTTTATTAATGAACCATAATACTACAAAGTAGATCATATTACAAATCAATATTACACCATGATATATCACATGACCATAAATCGAAATTGATAGAAATTCCTTAGCAATAAACAATTGGATAGACCAGTACAAATTTGTTGAATCTCAAGGAGGACTATATTGTACAAAGTACCAAAAAAGAATACCATCCATCATCATTGTGTGCTTTGCACATAGAAAACTTGAATTTCACGAGAAAAATCTCCGACCGTTCTTTTAATATCACCCTCCACTTTTAGCTTTAATCCTTCTAATTTATATTATGTTGAATTTTCATTAAATTTGACCTATAATTCTTTGATATCACTCTGATATAAATCACAAAATTCACATATTCATTAAAAAAAAAAACAACAACAACACTAAAACATTACAATATAACACAACAATCTAGATTTATTGTAAATTTAGATCCAGATGGTAGAAACTCATAAAAAATCATTCTAGATTTAAATCTGAATTATAGAAAACTGTTATGGGTAAAAATCTGAATTATAGAAATCTGAATTATATATCTTAAGCCATCTCCCATTAGGTCCAATCAGCTTGCTCCAAACTCAATCTTTGGGAGAGACTAACCCAGTTACAAATTCAGATTTGATAGGTAACTCCAACTTGTCGATCCATGATTACCACAAATAGATTGTAGACATTATAAGAAGGCCAAAAGAGATTATATTCCAGCTTTCAAGTGATTGATGACTATTGAGTTTCATTGATGAGTATTGAGTTGAATTGCAATGATGATTACTAAATTGCATTGATGACTATTGATGGTTAATAGCATTCGTCATCAAATTTAATTGATATTTATTTGTTATTATTTAGTAATAACTCTTAGGATCTAAGCCTCTATAAACTTTGTAAATTGATTGTGACATGAGCATTTTGAAATATACGAACACACACAAAACTCCTGAAACAATTTCTTGAAAGATAAAATATCAATCTAAGCACACAAAATATTAACAACCTTACTTGTTCTTGCAATATAATCTACTTTCACATACACGTGCACCCTCTTATCTTCTAATTACTAACTTAGACGTCGAAATACTCTTTTTTTTATAGGAGGATAAAAGGTCTTTATGTAATTCTGGGAAGTACATGGAAGCAACAAAGTAATTTCTCGTATAGTTCATACCAAAGAACTTTAGTGGCGCCGTTTATGAAAAAGTAGCCAAATTGAACAATAGTTTTTGAAGTTCACCAAATCAACAGAGAATAAAATATCTAACCAGTAACATAGAGAGAAGGGAAACCAATAACCTAGATATCACAACGTTGGGAGCCTAGGTTCCCCTAGAGATGACAAACATTATGAGTTAAATTGTTAAGCAACTAGAGGAAACATGAAAAAAAAGAAAACTGAGAGATAAACTGACAGCAATCAAGGAATAAAATAAGACAATCAAAATCTTTCTCAACATATTCAACCAAGAAATCAGCAAACTTGGGAGCTATAATATCGAAACTGCTTCCTAAACTTGCCTGGAGCAATAAATACACCAACTCCACAGATATCCAAACTTGGGAGCTATTACATCGAAACAGCTTCCTAAACTTGCCGAGAGCAGTACATACACCAACTCCACAAATATCCAATACATAGGAACATCTCCTCGTTCAAAATAATTGATTGGGAATTAAAGCAATGGGTTAGAGGAGAAGATATCAAGACGAATACAGTAAAAAAAAGCTTCCTAATCACAAAATCGGAGAGTGGGAGCTTTATGTAGGAGAAAGTATTTGGAGAACAAACCTCCACTACAAGAGCAGATAGAGGAGACAAGGGACAGAAGTGATTTAAACCATTATTCTGATCAGTACTCTTATCTAAAAGAACTCTGTCGCTTACAAAGATTCCAAACTCTTCAGGATGTCAAGGCCCATACAAACGCTAAAAGAGGTTAAAGGTACTACATTTTTAACGATGAGCATAAATAAGACATTAGCAAGTTTTTATTCCTAACAAGTCAAATAAATGCCGTCATGAGAGGTGGTCACTTATTTGAATTTAGAGAGAAGTTAGAAACCAACGGAACCAAAAATAGGTCCCTAAATCATGAAATGTACTAAAATTGAATAGGTACAACAAATGAAAGCATTCCTCACCAGATTAATTAAAACTAAATGACATTGCTTTTCAATTTTATTTACTTTGATATCTCACTTAAGATGTTAAGGCCCTTATAAGCACTTCTTTCAAATAACTAGAAATATTCCTTAGAAGACCATTGATCCTAGGATCACGCTTCTTTTGAAGCAAAGACGTTAAGACCCTCAGACAAACTTTTTACAACTAAGGTAAAAAGTCTTCCTTAGAGGATCATTGACCATCGAGTCATTCTTCCTTGAAAGTAAGAATGTTAACACCATTAGATGAACTTCTTCAAAAAAAAAAAAAAAGCCATCCTAGAAATATTGTTGACCCTTAAACCGCACTTCCTCGAAAGCAAGCACGTAAAGACCCTAAGATGAACTTCTTCTAAAGAAGATAAAAGTCTTTCATGAAAGGTTATTGACCCTCGGATCATAGTTTTTTAGAAGTAATAATTCTAAGACCCTCAGAAAAACTTATTCTAAAGGTGTTAAAAAACTTCCTCGAAAGATTGTTAACACTTGGATCATACTTCCTCAGAAAAAAATAATATTAAGACCCTCAGATGAACTTCTTCCAAAGAAGTTAAAAGTCTTCTTTAGAAGATCATTAACAATCGATTCACACTTCCTTAGAAACAAGAATGTTAAGACCCTCAAATGAACTTTTAAAAAGTTAAAAGTCTTTATTAAAAGATAGTTTATCCTCGGATGCAAAGACGTTAAGAAAGTTAGATGAACTTCTTTTAAAGAAATAAAAAGCCCTCATTAGAAGATGTTAACCCTTGGGTCACGCTTCCTTAAAAGTAAGAATGTTAAGACCTTCAAAAAACACTTCTTCCAAATTAGAAAATCTTCTTTGGAAGATTGTTATTCATCAGATCACACTTCCTTTGAAGTAAAGACGTTAAGATAATCAGACAAACTTCTTCTAAATAAGTAAAAAGTCTTCCTTGAAAGATTATTGACCCTCAGGCCATGCTTCCTTGAAACAAAAGATATTAAGACCCTCAAATGAACTTCTTTCAAACAAGTAAAAAGTCTTCCTTGAAAGTACATAATCATTGGATTATGTTTCCTTAGAAGCAAGGACATTAAGACCTTTAGACGAAATTCTTCCAAAGAAGTAAAAAGTCATTGACTCTCTAGTCATAATTCCTAAGAAGTAAAGACATTAAGCTCCTAAACAAATTTCTTCTAAAAGTGTACAAAGTCTTCCTTAGAAGATTGTTGACCCTCAAGTCACATATTCTTAGAAGAAAGAACATTAAGACCCTCAAATAAACTTCTTACAAATAAGTAGAATGTCTATTTCGAAAGATCGTTGACCCTCAAGTCACGTTTCCTTAGAAGCAGGGATGCTAATACCTTTAGGAAAAATTTTTCTAGAGAAAAAAAAGTATTTCTCATAAGATTATTAACCTTTGAGTCATGCTTCCTCAGAAGCAATGACGTTAAACTTTTAGTAGAACTTCTTTCAAAGAAGTAAAAAGTCTTTTATGGAAAATTCTTAATCCTCGGGCCACAGTTCTTTGAAAATCCAAAGACGTTAATACCTCTAGGAACACTTATTACAAAGAAGTAAAAAAATCTTCCTTAGAAGATCGTTGACCCTCGGGTCATGCTTTCTTGGAAGCAAGGACATTATGACCCTTAGCTCAACTTTTTCAAAGCAGTAAAAAGTCTTTGTTGGAAGATCATTGACCCTTAAGTCTTGCTTCCTCAAAAGCGAGGACATTATAACTTTTAGACAATCTTCTTCTAAAAAAGTCAAAAGTCTTTCTTTGAGGATCATTAATACTCGAATCATGCTTTTTTTGAATCAAAGATGTTAAGACCTTTAGACGAACTTCTTCAAAAGAAATAATATGACTTCATTGGTAGATCGCTGACCTTTAGGGCATATTTCCTCAAAAGCAAAGATGTTAAGTCGATAAGCCAAACTTTCAAGGAAAGAACTTTATTCCACAAAAACAAAAAATTCTTCCTTAATAGGTCATAGACCCTTGGGTTACACCTCTTTGAAAACAAAGATGTTAAAACGCAAAGCCAAACTTTCACAAAAGCAAAAGTCTTCCTTAGAAGATCGAAGATCCTTAAGTCACACTTTCTCAAAATCAAAGACATTAAAATGCTAAGCCAAACTTCTACAGAAGGAAATCTCTTTCACATAAGCAAAAAGTCCCAATTGGATGATCGTAAATCCTTAGGTCACAGTTCCTCTGAAAGCAACAATGTTAAGACGCTAAGTCAAATTTCCACTTATGGAACTCTCTTTCACAGAAGCAAAAAAGTCTTCCTTGGAAGATCGTAGACCCTTAGGTCACACTTCCTCAGAAGCAAAAACGTTAAGAGCTAAGTCGAACTTCTACAGAAGTAACTCTCTTTCACAAAGAAAAAGTCTTCTTTGGAAGATCGTAGACCATCAAATTACACTTCCTCGTATACAAAGACATTAAAATGCCAAGTTAAGAAACTATACCAAACTTCATTGGAAGGAAATTTCTTCCACATAAGTAAAAGGTCTTCCTTGAAAAATTATAGCCCCTCGGGTCACACTTCCTTAGAAGCACAGCATTAAAATAATTTCTAGAACTAGAAGCACCGACATATAAAAGGTCTTCTATAGAAGGATCGGGTGCCCAATGACCACCCTTCCATTAAAGCACAATACATGTTTTGGATTATTACAAAATATAAGTCACTATATAAAATTTAGATGTACAGTACGTTGTCTTTTCTAGTCAAGTTTTATTATATCATAAGAGGAGTGTATGGGCCCCTATTGTAAATTTATGATGATCTGACCGTTAATCTATAGAAACACTTCCTAGAATGAGTCATGTATCGTAGGTCATTCTTGTAAAATACATAAATCATTCTAGGAAGTGTTTCTATAGATTAACATTCATTCTTGTAAACCACAAAAAGACTTCCTAGGAAAGGCCATGTTCCCACGAAACACCATACCTTAGAAACATTATATCATAAAAGACTTCCTTAAAAAAGGAAGAATTATATCAATCTCCCTAAAAATGAAAGTAAAGTCATTCTTCACAAGAAGCATGATGTTAACATAAAGACTTCCTCAAATTGAAAGCATAGAAATCAAGAACTACTTCCTAGGTCATAAGCTACATTTCTCAGAAACATAATTTAGAGTCGCATCCTAAAGCAATACAGAAAAAAGTTATCTAAAGAAGCAACATAAGCATTTTCTCCATACACACATAGAAGCAAGACTTAAGCAAGTTAGGCGCTGACACATGATAGGAAATACTATGTACGCATATGCCCTTTAAACTAAAAAAACATCATCAGCATTCAAAAAAATGTGATAATTGTTAAAAACAATAACACTATAGAAGAAGCACTTGATGTTGGAAAATGAAGAAGTGTATCCAAAATAAGGGGCATTTGTTGGGTTCATCTTCCATTTAGCTGAATCAGCTCATGCCAAACCTAACCTTTGAGAGGGACAAACACATTACAGATTCCAATCCATTGATATCATAAATGGGTTGTGGACACCATCGGAAGGAGAAAATAGACTGGATCTCAACTTTCAAGTGATTGATGACTATTGAATTGCTTTGCATTAATGACTATTAATTTGTATTTATTGTTAGGGTTGTGCCTATGTGTCAATCTATTTTTGTATGAATATTTGATATCTATACAGAGTATATTTTGTTATATCGCCAATTATTTTTTAATTATATGGTTTAATGCTTGTTACGCTACAGACTTTACTATATCTGAAGGAGTTCGAATATGGTCTAAAAGAGTTTAGACTGGTGCTAAGAGTTAGCAAATATTCCAAGAGTTTGAGCATTGTCTGTAATGGGACAAAGACCTCAGAATATGCTAATAATGATATAGTTGCAAGAGTTACAATAGGTTCCTAGGATATGTCATTATGTAAGCATGTTCTCAAATAAATAGTTATGATCTATTTCTACTAACGTTGGTCTATTAGTAGATCCTATTAATTATATAGATCAGTGTATGTCTATATCTGTAGGGTACAGTTGGTTATTCCTAGCTAACTAGGATCTTGGAGATTGTATAGGCATACGAGTATTTAGTTAGGATTGAGTACTGAACAGACTCATGAGGACCCTAATAGACATCCTATGTTGCCGTCAATGGAAGGTTCTCTTGAGTTGAGTAGTATATGTTGTCCTCTGACCTAAGCACCACGGTGGGCTTGTAAGTGATCCACTATACTTTGGTTCTACGTATGTCAGAGACTTTTCATGGTCTAATCGCTGGGTGTCGCTGAGTATGGTCCGATGCTCATGGAGTCCAGTGCATGCAGATATGGGATCCATCAGCTCTCATAGGGAGTGATATATCTAAATGCTCCAAGATAGTATATTAGGAAAGTTTTATAGCTGTAAACAAATAGCCAAAGAATCTATTTCCGTGAGGTTAAACAATATGACAAAGAGTTTGCTAATATTGTTCTATTGAGATACTATTCTGGAGATAAGTTTATGGATGAACATATAGGGATTTGACGTCGTGAATCTATGTCCCCGCACATCCAAGATATATATGGTGGAAGGACTATACATATGCGTTGTAATTGTTTAATCCAATAATATCCAACGTTATCACAGAAATACGTGCATGTACTTATTTAAGTGTTAAATACAATAATTAGTAAATAATTGTTATTCACTAATTATATATAAAATAATATGTGAAGCATTGTAGACCCTCAGTTGATTTGGTAGGACCCGCGAAAGGGTATACTTAGTAACTATTTATGACGGGTAAAATAACCATTTCACACTTTGATTATTTAAATGTTAAATAATCAAATATCTCTAATATTATATATATGTATATAATATTATTATTTTCTTTGTTTAATATTATTATTTACCAACAAAGCTTCTTTTATTTATATTATATTGTAATATATATATTGTTTTATTGCTTAGATATATATATATATATGTGTGTGTGTGTGTGTGTTTTTTTTGTAAACAGAATTGGTGAGATAATTGAATTGAAACAAAAGGAAAAGAAAAGGAAAGAAAAAAGGTTTATTTTTCCTTTACCATTTTTATTTTGCTCTCGGGAAAAACAGAAGCAAGTGTTGCTTTTATTTCATTGTCGTCAATGGTGGGAAACAAGAAGTAATTGTTACTTTTATTTTCTTCCCTTCATTACTATGAGAAAGAAGGAGCAAAAGGTTGAACTGGCCATTTGAGATTAAGTGTTAATCCTATGTTGGTTTAAGGAGCTGCTGTTCTAGATTATTAAGTTTAGGGAATTTTTCCTTTACCATTTTTATTTTGCTCTCGGGAAAAACAGAAGCAAGTGTTGCTTTTATTTCATTGTCGTCAATGGTGGGAAACAAGAAGTAATTGTTACTTTTATTTTCTTCCCTTCATTACTATGAGAAAGAAGGAGCAAAAGGTTGAACTGGCCATTTGGGATTAAGTGTTAATCCTATGTTGGTTTAAGGAGCTGCTGTTCTAGATTATTAAGTTTAGGGGTAGGCATTATTCCCGAACCCGACTCGTCCTAATATTTCGGGTCGGGATGGGAACGAGAATGGGTTCGGGACTAGTTTGGAATAGAAAATTCTGTCTCGAACGGGACGGGTCGGGTTCGAGAAATTTTTGAACCCAAATGGAAATTCCTGACCTGTCCCGAACCGTCCTGAATTGTCTCGAACCTGAACCATCCTGACCCGAACCGTCCCGAATTGTCCTGAATAAGCCCGAACCCGAACCGTCCCGACCCAAACCGTCCCGAATTGACCCAAACTGTCCCTAATTGTCCCAACCCGTCTCGAACCCAAATCAAAACAATGTCGTTTCAAAATAATTATTTTTCAAAAAAAAATCGGGATTTTCCGACCCGACCCAAAATATTTCTTGATCGAGACACATTTCGGCGTCCCGATTAAGTTCGGGTAGGGGTTAAAAATTCTCGAACCCGAAATTGCCCACCCCTAATCAAGCCCACCACGTTGATAATTAAAATTGAGAACATATATAACTCTAGGCGGACTCCAAAAGAGTACGTATGAAACATTACACGTACTGGTAATTTCTTAATTTTATCATTTATATATTAATTTGATTAATATAAAATTAGTGTGTTTTTAAATTTTTTCATGTTAAAATATATATTAGATGCGTATTTTTTAATTAACACACTACCACATACATATATTTATATATAATAAATCCTCTATATTTATGATTATTGAATTACATTAATGATTATCAAATTATATTAATGATTATTGATGGTTGCATTTAATTGATATTTATACTTTATTATTTAGTGATAACTCTTAAAATTTAAGTTTATATAAACTCTACAAATTAGTTTGCAATAAAAGCATCTTGATATATATGAACATATACAAAACTCTTGAAACAACTTCTTGAATAATAAAATATTAATTTATGTATACAGAAAATTAATAATTTTACTTATTCTTGCAACATAATTCACTTTTATACATTCATACATTCGTGAACTCTCTTATTTTACCATTAATGAATTTAGTATTAGAATGCTCTTTTTAACAAAAAGATGAATGGTTTTTATATAATTATGAAAAGTACATAGGGGCAATAAAATAATTTCTCACGGGAGAACTTCTATTTAAATATAAATAATTTGGGTGGAAATGCACTTGCGTTTACTATATATATATATATATATATTTGAAAATAGAGTTCTCATCGAGTAGCCATGCTGAATAGTTCTAACCTGCCCCAACTTCACCCGAGGAAACGACAAATAAAAAAAATTATTGAAGTAAAGTGGGAATTGAAATGCTTGTTCCTTTTAGAAGCCTTGACCCCATCACCTCCATCACTAGTCTGATAAACCAAAATCCGTTCTAGTGGAATTACACACATAAACGCATACATACAGACACACGCATACATACAGCCAAACCATATTCTCAACAATCCTAACTATGGAGAAAAATTAACAGTTAATAATGGAAAGATACATTAAAAGAAAGAAAAACAAAATTCATCATCAGTACTTCTTCCTGCCTCTTGGAACTGCCTCAAAAATCCTAGCACTAAGAATCATGCTTCTTGTGACTCCACTTTTAAAAGTTTTAGTGTCCTATTTCCTTTCATAATGTCGGCATTCACTCGATATTTGAAGGGCGCCCCAACTAATCCTGTCCCCCTTACATTTTATGGAATCAATTGCTGACCAAGCATTTTTAGTTGGTCTCAATGCAATTTGCTTCACCATTTGTCGATCTTACCTTGCACGACGTGACAATGTAGCCATGATTGGGAGTTGATTAGATGCCCATTTGGTTTCTGGTGCTCCACTGAAAACTGTACAATGCTCAAGCTGTTTAATTTTCTGAACTGTAGGATCCGATTTTTTTATGTGAAAAAGAGAATATATTTTTACCATTAATTCATATACATAAAAGTTGAGCCATTGTTGCACTTGGTTTCATTGAAAGAGAGTTATCACTCGTTTGTTTCTGGGTGGTGCTTACATGCTGGTGCTATTATTAATTTTCGTTTGATTCAAGGAATAAAGCGTCGATTCCAAAATATTCTGGCCTTTGAATTTTGCCTGAGACTATTTTTCGAGGCCGGATAAATTCGAGATGTGACATTAGCCGTAGCAAACGCGTACGATATGCATTCTGAAAGAAATCAAGAAGAAATTTAGAATGGGGATATTAGTTCTGTTACTTCTTTCATTTAATTAAAAACATAAAAATATTCTCAGTTTTTAAAAATATTTTAATTATTTATATAACAAATTATAATGATACTTTTAGTTTTTAATTAAGTAAAAAGAGGGTTTAAGAAAGTAATAAATAAAAGGAGTAACAATATAATTAAAACCAAAATAATTATCACAATCTAATTTATGCCAATCTCACGAGGTGATAGAATCAATATCTTATTTATTATTTTTTGAACATATAATGCAATCTTATCTATTAATTTAATTTAATAAAATTTATAATTTTAAATTTTAAAATTTAATAAAACAGTAATATTAAATATTTCAAAATTTTATCCCAAATTATAAACCAAAATTTTTGTGTCAAGCATACATTGGATACTGAAAAAGTATAAATTTCAAAATCATTTTATTATACTTAATGTTTACTTGGCACATCACTTATGAGATACAATTTAGGATAAATTTTTTAGATGCCTAGCATTACTCTTAATAAAATATCATAATATGATTAGTTACTTTTAAACACATGTCATTGTATAATTAATTTATATTTTTATTATAGGCATTGCCTGCCTTTTATTATTAATTAATTTAAAGAATATCGGCTAATAATTTTTAAATAAACTAATTATATAAAAATAAAATAAATTCAAAATAGAGCATCCATTGTCGCCAAAAAACAATGGCGACCGGCCTCCGTTTTTCAACGTACTCCAACGATAAAAAAGGAATCAAATTTTACATCATTATACTTTAATTTTCTTGATCTATATAATAGTGTGATTTTTTTAAATAAATAAAAGACCAGAAGATGACTAAAAATGGTGGAGTGGCCACCACCCACCATCAAACAGGGTAGGGAGAGGGGCGATGACTTGCACCGCTCCCACCTGTTGATAAATCGGTAGTAGCCGCCACCCATCTCCATCATTTTTTATCATTATTTCTTTTGTCAAAAATAACCCTATGATTATATAAATAAAAAGAAGTGAAATTCAACGATGTAAAAGTTAATTTTTTTACTACCGCCATCGCAGGATTGCAAGCTATCATTTTCCATCGATAATGTCAGATTTTATTTTTTAATTATTATTTATTCAATTTATTTTATTTTAAAAATATAACTAATTATATGATAACACGTGGCATTTACAACTAATCATATTATAACACATGTCTATAAACACATATTTTCATATTTTTGTAAGTTAATAATAGAAGGTAAAATAATAAATAAATATTAAAAATAGATTTTCATCCAAATAAACAACAAAAAATAATGAATTAAGATAAAATTTGATATTTTATATCTAATTTATGCAAAATTGTATTTAAACTCAAAATATTAGAGTAAAATCATTCTTTATCTCTTTCTATTTATGTTTTAAATCAGTTTTACATCTGCTGCTAAAAGATAAATAAATAAAATAGAAAAAAAGAAAACGGGGCAAATATTGCGTCCAGCTCCTGTATGCAAAATTCTGTAGAAAATATAGTACAGTATATATCAGAAAGAAACATGTGGGGTCCTAAGCCATATTTTAAATAACTACTGATGAAAGATGATGATTTACATGGGAAAAGGCCGAGTTTGCTGATTCTCCGTGATCCTCTCGTCTTCAAATAAGCATGGTCGCTTTTTCTTTTGTGCAAATAGCTAGCCGTAGCCACAACTCTTGATATCTCAATTCTCATGGGCATGGCGGATAGGCCAGTCATTTATCTAGTGGGCCATTGCAGCAAGCAGACGTTTCTTGCTTGTTTTATCAACCATGCTTTTGCAAGACCAGATAAATACGAATGCCGCGATATTCGCCAAAGTATCAGTGAACAAATGCAAGTGATCGCACAATTCGACGTGTTTTTCCATTCCCATCCGGAAATTCTTCCCACAGCGGAGATATATATTTGCCTGACTAGATTTTCTTGATTTTAATGTTGGCTGTGCTGCCACAGATTATATATATGTTGGATTTAGTAGTATAGTGCGTTGGATACTTTAAAGTTTAATGACAAGAGTTTTTGTGTTGATGGAAACTTATTATTTCCATAAAAATGCAGACAATATCCTATTTAGCTGAAGGTTAAAGACACAAAGAATACACGTATCTTGCTAAGAACCATTTATTAGAATACTAAAAGGTTGCTTATTACTTAAGTTAAAAGCGGCACTCGGGTGAATTGGAATCTCTATCAGTTGATGATGCAAAAAATTAAACATTCTGGAAATGGATAGGTTATAGAAATTGAAACTATTAGTTTATCACTTTACTTAAAAGTTTAAAAGTTTTAAATTATTAAGTGAAAATTTAATATTAGTATTAAAAACAAAGTTGAATCGTATCTCTCATGTGAAATGTAATTTAGCTTACAATTATTATTGAAGACAAATTTTAATAGTCATTTTCACGTGAAACTTGGATCTAACCTAATATTAATATTAAAGACAAGTTTTAATAGACTTTTTCATGTGAAACAAAGATCCGACCTAATATTACTATCAAAGACAAGTCTTAATAGTCTTTTTCACATGAAACAAAGATCCGACCTAATATTACTATCAAAGACAAGTCTTAACAATCTCCCTGATGTAAATCGTCAATACTATTTTAAGGTCCGAGACAAAATGTATCCCTAGAAATTGAAATAAAGATATATCCGACTTTAAAGTCTAAAGTAAAGTGGATCCATAGATACAGAAAGAGAGATAAGTGAAATAAAGATTAATAAAAAAATGTGAGTTCGAACTCAAGATCTTGGCTCTTATAATATATTAGTTTATCACTCAACTCAAAAACTTAAGTTATTAGGTAAGGACCAATATTAGTATTAAAGACAAATCTTAATAAAAACAATTAGTTTAGTTATCATTTCTATGAGGTTAGTAAAATGGTAAGGGTTGGTTAAATTGTAAGTCCTATAGTTTGATCACATAAAATTTAGGAGTTCTTTTCATGGGAACACATATTTTAGGAGTACAAATTACTTGACTTTTGCATTAAAACATCACCCTTTTTTAACCCAGAGCATTAAACTATTGCTATAATTAGACTAATTAATACAACTAGATCTATACACATCATTGACCTCAAAATTTGGTCAATTTAAAGTACAAGCTAGATTTGTTCATTCATGGGAATTAATTACTTAGAGCCATATAAAATAATGATGATGGTGTAAAGAACACGAGTTATAGTGGTTCAACTCAATTCGAGTCTACATCCATTCTACCAAGTCTTAAAGCTTACTATCTTTTCATATTAAAAATGTTTATACAATAGAAATACTAAGTCAATATAAAGAAGAATGATTACGAAGTTCCTCTCTCTTTGAAAATGAAATTTCCATCTCCCTTCTTCATAAATCTCCTCCCAATTTAAATGTGTCCTTGATGGTTGAGTCTTGATTCAAATAGAGCAAGCTATTTCCTTCTCAATTTAAAGCACGTTCTTCAATTATTAGAGATTTTCTTTAGGGATTCTTGAAATTTTGAGAATCTTAAAATTAAAGGCAGCAGGTATCCATGACTGACTATCCATCTTAATTACTCGTCTTGATCTTTACCAAAACAAAATCCTCAATCAGGTGTTTCTTACTTTAGAGGAGTGTGCTCGGCTTTTATGGGATATTAGTGTTTTAATCGACTTATACTAAACAAGTAGATGACCTACTCTATTCATGATACCTACCGAATACCCCTTATATTTATAATTATAAAGTTACTTATATTGTACAGACCTGAGTTAAGTTATGACACCAACTATTACTTTTTATAAAAGGGCCTGACCGTGCTTAAGGACTATAATTGCATAAGGTTTAACGGCTGAGTTGATCATAAAAGAGATAGGGTTTGGACTAAACTTTCAATAGGAAGTAGGAGTTCTTAAATATTCATTGTTAAATTATTGAAACTGAAAATTTTATAATAGTCAACAGACTAAAAAAACATGTCCTTGGTTTTTACCTTTTAAGTCCTCGATAATATAGTGTTCTTTTGGCGCATACCTTTTAGTGTTGAAGTGAATAGGCATCCTTCATGCCTTGTCTCAATTATCAATTGTCTTGGCCTACATGACTTGAGTGCTTATGCAGTTGTCAAATCGTAGCACTAAATATTTAAACTTTTGAAATGGCGCCCAAACTAGTCTTAATTTTAAGTGTCCCATAACAAAAATACATTGACAGGTAGTCAAGGAATAGTTCTCTCTTTGTATTTACCAATTGACATGGCTAAATCTTGGATCTCATAAATGATCAAACGATTGAGACAAAGGAATTTGAAGCGTTATTGTCAACTGAAAAGATGTCTACTTTATGAGAGCATATTAATCATTAGATCCCAAATCAATAGTTATGGTGACATTAACCCCTCTAAAATTAAGAGGGCATCTTTCTCATTTCTTTATTTTCTTATTATTTGATGATTTGAGAAAGAGAGAGAAACAATTGCTTGGAGTTTTTGAAGATAAAGGAATGTTATGACTACTGTTTTGTGTAATCTTACTTTGAAAGACTTTTCACTCAAATGAGTATATATTTTTTCTTTATTTTCCACTAATATTAATTCTATTATTTTCATTATGCTAGACTCTATATTTTGTTAGAGTGTGTGGGACCCATTAACTTCTTGGTCCACCAGCTAGATGACACCTCAAAGCCACCAGCGTCCCAATATACAATTAGGTTACCTGCGCCCCTATGGAATTGAACATCCGCCTTCATCTCTATAGAGGCCAAATAGGCCTTTAGAGGTTCGTCCTTGTACCCATCGGACCTTAAAGGCCTATAAAAGATGAGATTCCAGGTTTGACATTGGTTGGGGGCGTAGGTTACCTACGGGGGGTGTGAGTGGTGCACCAGTTAATACTATAATGGACTCAAGGTGTTTGGTGGGCTCTACATACTCTTACAAAAAGGCCTATAAGGTCTTCATTAGATGAGGGTAGGTGTTTAATTCCTTGGGGGCACAAGTAACCTAAGAATTGTGTATTGGGACGCTTGTGTGGGACCCACTAACTCCTTGGTCCACCGGCTAGATGACACCTCAAAGACACCAGTTTTCCAACACACAATTACTTAGGTTACCTATGCCCTAAGGAATTAAACCTCCATCCCTATCTCCATAAAGGCCTAATTGGCCTTTAGAGGTTCATCCTTGTACTTATCGGGCTGGCTAGCCCCGATGGGTACAACCATCAAACCTTAAAGGCCTATAAGGGATGAGATCCCGAGTTCGACATTAGTTGGGGGTATAAGTTACCTGCGGCGGGTGTGAGTAGTGCGTCGGTTGATACCCTGATGGACCCAAGGTATTGGATGGGCTCCACCACAGTCTAACAAAAAGGTCAGCCTTTTTGTTAAACTGTGGTAGAGCCCACCAACCCTTTGGTCCACCAGTGGGACCCCAAAATCACTGACGTACCACCAGCCTGATAGGTAACCTGCAAGGCCTATAAGGGATGACATCTCAGCTTCGATATTGGTTGGAGGCGTAGGTAACCTGCGAAGGCTGTTGGTGGTGCATCAGTGGCTTTGGGGTCCCATTAATGGACCAAAGGGTTAGTGCGCTCCACTATAGTCTAATATATTTATAGTGTCTTTCTGGTTTTATGCTACAAACCTTGAGTATTCAACTTGAGTGGTCGTAGGTAACCTGCGAAGGCTGTTGGTGGTGCATCAGTGGCTTTGGGGTCCCATTAATGGACCAAAGGGTTAGTGCGCTCCACTATAGTCTAATATATTTATAGTGTCTTTCTGGTTTTATGCTACAAACCTTGAGTATTCAACTTGAGTGGTCGTAGGCTTGAGCCGACAAAACGATCCATTTGATAGATTATACATCTCCTTTTTATTTAAGTATGTAAACCATGTCTTTTGTCAAGGATTTTCAGAACATATTTGGTAATGAGCTCGGTGGTACTGGTAGAGACTTAGCTGTTGGGAGTAGCTCAACCCAAGAGGTAAATAAAATGAATACTTAGGAAGTCTAAGGACCTTGTTTAATTGTTAGGGGTTTATTTCGAGAAGTGAATCATGTCGAACCTTTAAAGGTCCTCTGTGATTTTGAGAATACTCTTAGTGACATAGTGTCGAGTGAAGTACCTCAAGAAAAATTTTAAACTTTATGTCAACCTAGTAGACTAAAAAAGCAAAAAAAAAACAAAAAAAAGGAAGGAAAGAAAAAGAAAACCATCTTAGGAGTAGATAAGGGGACATCCATTAAATTAGACCACTTCCTTATTATCTTTTGCATGGGTAAGAATGATATCTTATGGCCTTAAGGGAGAAATACAAGATAAAAACCTCTGTTATTCTTAAGATCCATTGGGAATGTGAGTATGCGAGCAAGCCACATGCGGAGGAGGTGGCTTTTAACTTAGATTTCTTTAGTTTAGGTTTGAGGTTACCCCTTTAACCCTACTTGTGTAAATGCTCACACATTTAAATCTAGCTTTATGTGAATGTGGTTTGATAGCATGAGGGGTTTTAGTTTGTCCAAGGGTGATATGGATAAAAGCTGGGTACAATATTCCTATCTTTGTTGAATTCCAATAATTATACAAATACAGGGCTAATGTTTTTCGATAGAATGAGTACCATTACTTCTTTGTTTATGATAGTGAGAAAACGTACTCTTCAATTCGATATTTTCCATCTAATAATCATAATTGAAAATTTTTGTGATTTTTTATTAGTAGGGAGTGGTGCCAAGAATGCGCAGAAGTGTCTGGCCTTGCCCTCAAGCATTTTCTAGATAAGGTATTTTTCTTTTTTTGCTATGTCCTCATTTTTTAAAGTTGCTTTAAAATTAATTTTATTGTTTATGTTATAGCAATGTTTTGGACTTTGAAGCCTGAGCTTTCTTTGGAAGAGGAAGATCGGGTCAACAAATCTAGAAAGCAAAAGTGGTCCATTAAAAAGCTTCTTTCTCAAGAGATCTTGGAATGTATAAGCAGTTTAAGTCGTCAAAAATGTTTAAAGGAGAAAGAGTTATTTTTTTCTACTTGTAAGTCTCAGTTTGCTGGTTCTTTTTATTATTTTGATCTTTCTTTTGTATTAGTCTTCTTTTTGGCTGAAATGGACATAATGATAGTATCTAAAAGCATCTAAACTCTTCTGAAGTCCTTGGGCTAAATAAGAGGATAAAAGGGCTTCAAGGGTTCTTAGTCTAGGCAAGAAAAGTGCTTTAAGTAGGGGAACCACAAGATGTAGTCTGAGAGACTCTTCAGTTAATAAGAATGAAGGATCTACTGATCCCCTAGTGACTCCTCTAATGGTTTTAGTGACATAAGGCCTTAGTGAGAGTAGAGCACTACTTTGGTGGCAAGATGAATATGGGCTTTGACTGATGCATCTAAGTGATCAAAGCTTATTACCTTGACTTGGATTTCTCTTGGCTTAAAGAAGTAATAGTTGCAAAACAAAGGATAAGGGTGAAGCCATAGATTTACTTGTAGCTGATCATAATCCCCTAGCTAAGGATGTTCTTCCTATATTGCTAAGCTTGCATTTTTATTTTCTTTTTGTTTAAATTCTCATTTTTTGCGTTGAGCCTTTCTTATAACATTTTGTTTATTAAAAGGACTATTCTCGTCTAGTTATGTTCTTTAGTATTAAAAATGCCGACTCCAGTGGTGTTTGATTTATTTAATGACTTTTGTGAAAGTGTTTATAGTCTGAGTTATTGGATTTTTTAATTAGGGCTTGAAATATTAACTAAGGCAGTTTTAATAGTTTTATGTTCTGTTGAAGTGGTTTCAGATGGTCTTGCCTCTTTGATTCTTTTTGAACAAATGAGTTTTAGAGGTCTTGCCCCGTACCTTCTTTGTTTTAGACAGGTGAAGGGGTAATAGGGGTCTCACCCTATACTCTTTAGCTTTTTTGACAAAAAGGGTTATAAAAGCCCTACCTCGTATCTTTTGGTTTCCTAGTAACCCATGGGAGTCATAGTCCTCTCTCCCTATACCTCTCAGTTCTTTTAACCATAAGAGCCTTACCCTATACCCTTTGATGTTTTGCTAATTGAAGGGGTCACACAGGCCTGGCTTTATACCCTCAGCTCTTCTGACTAAGTTATAAGTGCCTTACCCCAAACCTTTTGGTTTTTTAGCTAGCTGAGAGGGTGATAAGGCACTTGCTCTATACCTCTCAACTCTTCTAACCAAATGAATCATTAGGACCTCGCCCCGTATCCTTTGGTTTCTTGGCTAACTAAGGGAGTCAAAGCGATCTCACCCTAGACCCTTATTTCTTCTAACCAAGGGGGTTACAGGGGCCTTGCTTAGTACCCTTTGGTTTTTCAGTTAACTAATAGGGTCATAGGGGCCTCTCCTTCTACTCTTTCATTTGTGGCCAACTAAAAGGGTCATAGAAGCCTCGTCTCGTACCCCTCAACTCTTCTGACCAAAGGATTCATAAAGGTCTCGTCCCACACCCTTTAGTTTTTAGGCAAACTGAGGGGGTCGTAAGTACCTCACCTCGTACCCCTCGACTCTTCTTACCAAAGTGATCCTAGGGGTCGTGCTTCGTACTCTTTAATTTCTTGGTCAACTGTGAGGTTATAGAGTCATTACCTTAGCTTTTTTTTACTAAAAGGTTCGTAGGGGCTTTGTCTTGTACCTTTTGGTTTCTTGGCTAACTAAGAGGGTTGTAGGGGCCTTGTCTCATACGCATAAGCTCTTTTAACTAAATGAGTCATAAAGGCTTTTCCCATAACCTTTTATTTTTTTTGCCAACTAAGGGGGTCATAAGGGCTTTTCTTCATACCCTTTGGTTTGTTGGCCAACTGAGGGGGTCATAGAGGCTTCGCCATATACCTTTTAGCTCTTTTGATTAAAAGGGTCTTAGAGGCTCTACCCTATACTATTTGGTTTCTTTAGTAGTTATGAAGGTCATTGTGGCCTCGTTTTGTATCCCTTAGATCTTCTAATCAATATGGTCATAGATGCCCTATCTCATATTAGTTTCTTGGCTAACTGAGGAAGTTGTAGAGGCCTTATCCTGTACCTTTCAACTCTCTGACCAAAGGGGTCGTAGGGACTCTACCTAATACGTTTGGCTTTTCGGCCAACTGAAGGGGTCATAAGGACCTCGCCTTGTACCTTTTAGCTTTTTCTTTAACAAATTCCTCATAAGAAAACTATTCTTGTATCCCTAAATGAGATATTATTATTACTATATTATTTGATCCAGAGAAGTATGAGTGCTCACATCAATGAAAGCACTAATTATTAAATGATGGGTTAGGAATGTTATTTAGCATCCATCATCGATTCCTCTAAGTCTTGGGATCTTTGTAAGTTGATGCATCTTTAAATATGGCTTTCTTTTTAATTCTCTTAGATAACTGTTGTGATATGGTGTGTGATGTGTATAGATATATATAATTTCAAAAATTAAAAACCCAACGGAAGTATTCATACATGTTATACACTATGTAACAAACTCAAGTATGTAATCACATGTTTGATCATTCAAGCACATATATATCTCATATATATTTTCATGCATGTAAATAAATGAATTATAAATAAATAACCTACCCGGTTATGAAGGTAGCTTTACAATTCTTCAAGAACTTCAATCTTCAGTTTATTGAGCTCACCTTGAAGTGTTTCCTTACGCAATTCTAGTTCACAACTAAATCCAGTGGGATTGTAAAACTAGAATGACAGCCTTGAATTTCTAGCAAAGGATTGTTTTAACACTTAAAATAATTTGTCCTTATGAATGATTACTACCAAGAGATGAGAAGAATTAAGTGTTTTCATTAGTTCTTTACAACTCTTTATGTTGAACCTTAGTAAGCCTTTGCATTTTCTCTCAACACTTTGAGAAAAATACCTAGAAAATGCTCTCAATTCTCTCCTAGAACGAAATTCTCTCTTCTCATACACAAATTGAACTCTTTCAATTCTTAATTAAGTGTAAAGAATGATTACTTCTCTTAGTGCTCCACCACCACTTATCCATGTTTTCCATTACAAACATTAATCAATAATATTTTTCACTCAACAAATTGATTCAACAATTTGAATCAATTTCTAGAGAGTAAATAACATTTAAACAATGCTAAGTGGTCTCACCACTTCCATAGTGCATCATTTAAGAATTTCTAAGTGGCCAACATTCCTTATTATTAATAACAAGTGCATTCTCTATTAGTAAATGGTATTTGCCACTTATTCCAATTAATAATAATAATTTGATTAATATATAAAATATTAATAATTCAAAACTATTTTGAATATTTACATTTACCATATATGTATTTACCAAGCAAGGTAAATAGGTAAATACATGATAAATTATTTATGGAGCAAGATTATGTCACTTGTTAATTTCTTATTGGTTAACAACTCTTGTAAACCAATAATGTATTTTTCATTCAATTATTGACAAGTGAATAATAAAAGGAACCTTGAAACATTTTTCATTTTTCTGGAAATTGTTGGATCAATTGTTCAATCCAATTCGCTGCCCCAGTGCACAACGAGTACACTTTATATTGTGAGACTCTCTAGGTCCATGCCTGATTTGTCATATAAAACTATTTCACACGTCTGTGAACAATGTCCTACACACATGTTACAGATATTACAAAATGGCGCATTAGACCATACAAGTTGAGGTTATAACATATTCGTATAATTCTTCCATCATAAACATCCTAGAAGAGCGGAGATATAGATCAACACCGTCAAGTCTCCACATGCTCAACCATAAACTTATCTCCAGATTTGTATTTCAATAAATAATATCTGTAAATACTTTTACGATATTATTTTCCCGAGAATAAAATTAATTTTGGATATTTCTGCTTATGGCCATAAGACTTTCTGAAATACAACCTTAGAGTTTCAGGATATTTTACTCACCCAATTGAGTTGATGGATCCCATATCTGTACACACCGGACTCCATGAGCATCGGACCATACCCAGTGACACCCAACAGTCAGACCATAAAAGGTATCTGACATGTGTGGAACCAAAGTATGATGGATCACTCACAAGTCTACCGTGGCACTCAGGTTTAAGGACCACGAATACTACTCAACTTGAAAGATCCTCCATTGACGGCTTTATGGGATGTTTATTGGAGATCTTTGTGAGTCTGTTCAATATTCAGTCTTTACTGAATACTTGTATCTCTATACGAGTTTCCACTAAACTCATGGTCTGCTAAGACTAACCATCTGGACTATCCAGATATACACATACACTGATCTATATACATTAAGGTCTTCACTAACAGACCCGCATCAGTGAAGATAGATCAGGAACATTAAATTTAAGAACATATTTGCGTAACAACATTTTCTAGCACCATTTGCAACTCATTGCAACTATGTCATTACTAATATTTTCTTAGGTCTTTGTCTCATTTCAGACAAGACTCTAACTCTTTAGATTTTACTAACTCTTAGTTCTGATCTAAACTCCTTTAGAGATCAAATCTGAACTCTTTCAGATCATACAATATCTAAAACGCTACAAGCATCTTACCATATTTTTATATAATATAATTAGTGATTTATAGAAATCATAATTGTATAAATATAAAGTAAATATTTATACATTAAAGGGATGGCACGTGTAGTAACCAGTATCTACAACCGGTAATAATAAATATTTATATATGTATAAATATACATATTTTATTTGTATGTGGGGGATATTTGATTTATATATTTTTATTAGTAGTGTTTGTATAGGTTAAGGTCATACTATTAACATTGGGTTTAATTGCAAGACTTTAGATTTATTTTCGGGACCAAATTGTAATACTTTGAAAGTTTTGGGGGTAAATTCGTAAATACCAAAAATTAGCCTCTTAGTATAAAAATACACTTTTGAACCCTAATTTTCCATTTTTAGGTCGAGCTACCCATTTTAAGAGAGAGAAGAGAGAAATAGAGGAGAGAGAAAGAGGAGAAGAAGAAGAAGAAGAAAAAGAAGAAGAAATTGGAATTTTGAATTTCAAGAGGTATATCATACGTATTTCTCAATTTATTGGTATTAATTAAGTTAATTCCTTTAAGTTTTGATTTCTGAAAATATGTATAATTGAGGATTTGTTGTGTATTTCGTAAGATCATATGAGAATTGATGATGATCTATAAGATAGTTTGATAAATCATGATGAATTATGAAATTTCTGCTGGATAACCTCTTGATCTAGGAATTTTATAAATTGTTGTGATTCGATTCTGGTTTTGAATTTTTATTATATGAAATTAGACATATTAAGGATCATCTGAGACTTTGAATCGATTGAAAATTCTGGAAATTGAATTTATAGTGAATTTACCAAAATGACCCTGAAATTCTGGAAATTTCCTGTGTAAACAGTCTAGTACAGTGAAAAATAATTTTTGTCCTACTGAATGATCTTCAAAAATTATGAATTTGTGGAATATGATAATTTTATATGTCTAATATGATATACTCGGAATTGAGAATTTAGATCAATGTGGTTAAAGTGTTATGAATTTCTAAAGTGTATCAGCTCATTGTAATATTTGATTAACAGATTTTTAAAGTTATAGAATAAAATAGTTTTAAAATACTTTTGGCAGTGATTTGGAAGTGAAATATTTATCATGGACTGAGATATGTGTTAAGAGTAATTATGTGGTAGTTTTATAATTTTTGAGTTAGTATATGATTTTATAAAATTGGGATATTGAATACTGTTCAGTAAGTATCTTGATCCTGTCAGGTTTGTAGTTTGGATTCGATGGTGTGTATGGAATGGATTGTGTAGGAAATTTGATATAATGTTCATATATAAGAAGGATATATGAGTCAAGAATGGTATATTCTGATTTTGGAGTAATTGGACATCATTTGATGTATTAGAAATTTTTGTTAAGTGTAAGTGGTCAGAATGACAGGTTTTGAGAAACCAAATATTTAGACCAATTTGATGTGATAAATGCATTGTGTATAATTTTGTAAGCTATTTAAAGTATTTTTTGTGAATTGTGAGGCTTATGAAAGGATTGATCTCCATTGATAGGTTAAGGAGATTTAAGCCTTGTAGCTGTAAGTGCTAAGAGGTAAGTATACTAGACTTACTACTGGAATCACAATAAACATAATAATTGTTTTGTATGATTTTGTAAATGGGGTTAAGAATATGTTTATGATATGTCAAAGTATATTTTGATATGAAATGTGAATATATGTTTATGAATGTGAGCATTGACATTGAACATGGACATACATGTATTTTTGAAAGTGAGCTTTCCAAAATAAGATGCGTTTAACAAAGAAAGCTTTTGAAGTGTAATATGTCCATGAGAAATATTTTGTGATTTGAGGGTACTTGAACTCACTGTTAACTTAGTAGGCATTTTATGTGATTTGTGGAGCCTTTATGTGTGGCCTTTCCTTCGGGATTGGTATATGTTATGTGTTCCGTATGTAGGGAGGATCCTATTGGTACCTAAAGGAAGTGTGAGTCATCACATTCGTGTGGTGGCGTATTGGTACATGTGAGAGGACTCACCGATGATCAGGGTGAGGGTTTGGCTTTTACCTTCAGGCATAAGCGTTATATATGTGTGATTTAAAGACCTCACTTGTACTATTCCTCTCATACGGTATGTCACCTACGAGTGACATTTGGCTCATTATGTGATATGTGATATGTAAGTCCTACTAAGTAGTAGTTGAGTGATGGTATTCCTATTATGTGTTTTGAAAGAATGTGTAAGCGCTTACATGATATGTGATTTGATAAGATTATGATTTTGATTGATCACAGCATATCATACACATGTATTGTGTACATATATGTATTTGTATTTGATATATGAAAAACTAGTATGCTTACTGAGTTTTATACTCATTATAGTTTATGGTGATTTCAGGTAAATAAGGTACATGTGTACATAGCGAATTTGGCAAGGCTTCTGCTGTTCCTTGGGTTCCCTAAGTTGTTAGGTTGCTAAGTGTTTTTTTTGGGGACACGTGGGATAAGATATTTGATTTGTCCCTAGTGAATAAATACCTATGTATTATTTTATTGTGTGGTTGGATTTAGTTTAAGTTTCACCAAGTGTAGTAATGGATTGATTTTAAGTAAGAATTTGCAATGAATATATTCTGGGCTTCCGGTAACAAAGTTGCTACTGGTGACGTAGTAGAGTGTTAATCTCTGAGAAAACTCTGCGTATCTCCGGTTTACTAATTGTCCCAATCATAATTCAATTGCTATAATTCTGAAAGAAATTAAAATTAATGTTTAAGTATTATTGAATGAATGTAAGTGATGTCGTGTGTCAGATCTTTTGGGTCTGGGGCGTGACAGCACGTAAGCACAAATCCCAATAACTCCCACTTGTTTTAGTGCCATTCACGATGGTATCTAATACTCATTGACTTCACATGTCTTTCAAATGTTTTTGGAGTTAAGGCCTTAGTAAGTGGGTCCGCTACATTATTCATAGAGTCTACTCTACAAACTACTACATCTCTTCTAGTCAAGATTTCTCTTATGGCATGGTTTTTTCTTTCCATATGCTTAGACTTTTGGTGTGCTTTTGGCTCTTTTGCTTATGCAATAGCTCCGTTGTTGTCGCAGAACAATGGTATAGGATCTATTGAACTCGAAACTATTCCAAGTTCAGCGACAAATTTGCGTATCCAAATCGCTTCTTTTGCTGCTTCTGATGCTGTAATATATTCTGCCTCTGTTGTGTAATCAGCTGTTGATGACTGTTTATTACTCTTCCAACTGACTGCAGCACCATTGAGAATGAATACATATCCAGATGTAGACTTTCTATCATCTAGATCAGATTGGAAATCTGAATTTGTGTATCCTCTCAATACTAGGTCATTTTCTCCATATATCAAAAACTTGTCCTTAGTACCCTTAAGATATTTTAGGACATGTTTCACTGCCATCCAATGGCCTTCGCCTAAATCAGATTGATAGCGGCTTGTAACACTTACAGCCATACTGATATCAGGTCTCGTACACATCATGGCATATATCAGGCTTCCCACAGCTGATGCATAAGGTATGCTAGACATTCTAACCTTTTCATCTTCAGTCTGAGGACACATCTTCCTTGAAAGATGAATGTCATGTCTAAAAGGTATATTAACTGTCTTACAGTTATTAAAACTATACCTTTCCAAGACATTATCTATGTACGATGATTAGGAGAGTCCTATAAGCCTCCTAGCTCTATCTCTATCTCTATAAAGCTTTATACCTAGTATATAGGAAGCCTCTCCCAAATCTTTCATGGAGAAATTCTTACTTAAGTAACTTTTTACTGATTGCAACATACCAATATCGTTTTTGATAATGAGTATGTCATCCACATATAGAACCAAGAAGACCACCATACTCCCACTGCTCTTTTTATACACACATGATTCTTCTTCATTCTTGATGAAACCAAACCCTCTGATTACCTCATCAAAACAAAGATTTCAGCTTCGGGAAGCTTGCTTAAGTCCATAGATAGACTGCTTCTGTTTACATACTAGACCAGAAGTTTGGCTGGATGTAAAACCTTCGAGTTGTTCCATATAGATTTCTTCCTCAAGATATCCATTTAAGAACGCTATTTTCACATCCATTTGCCAAATTGCATAGTCATAATACGCAACAATTGCTAATAAAATCCGAATTGACTTAAGCATCACTACTGGTGAGAAGGTTTCCTCATAATCGATCCCAGATCGTTTAGTATAACCTTTCGCCACCAATCGAGCTTTGAAAGTCTCCACTTTCCCATCAAGCCCTCGCTTCCGCTTGTAAATCCATTTATAACCGAAAGGAACAATTCCTTCAGGAAGCTCAACCAAATCCCAGACTTGATTGTGATGTATTGAGTCAATTTTCAGATTTCATGGCCTCTTGCCATTTTCCCGAATCGATGTCCAACATCGCCTCTTTATAAGTTAAAGGATCATTTTCTTCAATCAAGAAAACATTAAGAGCACCTTTAGATATGGAACCATACCTTTCAGGTGGCCTTGATATCCTTTCTGACTTACGTAGAGGGTGTGTCAAAGGTATTCTGCTTGATTGACCCTGAAGTTCCATTGTAGGTTCATTTATATCTTGATTGAGTTCATCTAACTCAATCTTTCTACAATGTCCACGATTTATGAGAAACTGTTTCTAAAAAAAAGTGGCGTTTCGAGCAACAAACACGTTTCGTTCTTCAGGATCATAGAATTGATATCCCATTGAGTTCTTGGGATATCCAATGAACCTATACTTGTAACCTTTAGGTGCAAGTTTATCCTGTTGCGTAAATTTTACGTAAGCAGGACACCCTCAAATCTTAACATATTTAAGACTTGGTTTCCTTCCAGTCCATATCTCATGTGGAGTGGATGGAATGGCTTTTGATGGAACTCTATTCAATATATGAGCAGCAGTTTCTAGTGCATACCCCCATAGATATTCAGGAAGATCAGTGAAGCTCATCATCGATCGGACCATATCCAATGAAAGTTCGATTCCTTCTCTCTGAAACACCATTGTGTTGTAGAGTACCTGGAGGACTATACTAAGCAAGAATCCCATTCTCCTTTAAATAATCCAAAAATTCACTGCTCATATATTCACCCCCTCGATCTGATCTAAGGCATTTGATATACATTCTGGTTTGTTTCTCTACTTTATTTCGAAACTCTTTGAACTTTTCAAATGTTTCTGACTTGTGTTTGATAAGAAACACATATCCATATCGTGACATATCATCGATAAAGATAACAAAGTATCGAAAACCACCCATCGCAGTGTGATTCATTAGACCACATACATCATTATGTATTAGTTCCAGTAAATCAGTGGCACCGTGTCCAACACCAATAAATAGAGCCTTGGTCATTTTCCCTTGAATACAAGATTCACAAACTGGATATAATTCTATGGTCAGATCAGGTATCTGACCATCCTTGACCAGACGGGATAAGCGTCTAACCCTTATATGACCTAATCTCATATGCCACAATTCTATATCATTTAAAGTTCCTACACTATTTTTAGCATTCACTTGTACATTTATGACATTTCCTATTATATCTAATATGTAATGCCCATTTGTCAACTGACATTCAGCTAACAAAACATTATCCAAATCATACAAACATAAGGAATGATTCCTAACATGCATATGATATCCTTCATTGTCGAATACAGGAATTGAAATAATTTTCCGGATAATGTTTGGCACATAATAACAATTATTCAATATAATAATTTTATTACATGGAAGTAGTAAATTAAAATATCTAATAGCCTCGACCTGTAGGAAATCTCCATTTCCAGCACGAAGCTGTACTTCTCCTGGTTGTAACTTTCTAACTTCCTTCAGACTCTGCAACATATTGCAGATGTGAAAAGGACAAGCGGTATCTAATACCCAACCAATGCTAGCATCAAATGCTAAGGAAATATCAATAAAAGGTAAGTGTATACCTGATGGTGTCTTCTCAATCATGGCAAGGTATTTTGGGCAGTTTCGCTTCCAATGCCCATCCTCTCTGCAATGGAAACATTTTTCACTCGCTTTGTTCTTATGTGGGTGCTTGGATATGTATTGCTTTCAAGGACTCATTCTAGGTGCATGCATTACTTTTCGTTTATTCTTCTTTTTGGACTTCCTAAAAGTCCTTCGGGTAAATGATGAAGTACCCTAAACATAGAGGACCGTGCCCCCTTTGTTCATGTCCTCCTGAGCTATTTTCAGAATGTTATGCAGCTCAGCATAAGTAAGAGTCAATTCTTGCATATTGTAGTTCATTATGAACGGTGCAAATGACCCTGGAAGTGATTGGAGAATCAAGCTCTTCCCCAATCCATTGCTCAGTAAGAGATCTATGGTTTCTAACCTCTCAATATATGATATCATTTTGAGGACATGAGGACTTACTGGACTGCCTTCGGGTAGTCTAGCTTGAAAGAGAGATTTGGCAACCTTATAAATTTTAAATTGAGGTTAGTCACCAAATAACTCTTTTAGGTGGAGCATGATACTCCTAGCACTGTCTATGTGGACATGCTCCCTTTGGAGCTTCGTAGACATTGACCTAAGAATGTACGATTTGACTTTCAAATCGTCATCCAACCATTTCTGATATGTCTCCTTTTCTTCTGGAGAAGCATCATCAGAAACAGCTTTTGGCATACGCTGATCAATTACATATCCAAGCTTATCACAATTTAGAACTATTCTGAGATTCATAAGCCAATCAGCATAATTTTCTGCACCTTTTAGTTGGTGCGCATCAAGGATGCGAGCTAGATTGTTGTTTGAAGCCATTTGATCTTCACAAGACAAAAGAAAAAGATGTCAGCGGAATATTTCAATCACTAATAAATAACGTTTTAGATCATGGGTATAACAGGTATACAATTTTTAATCTAAAAACGCCCTCCCACTATTTTACGTAATCCCTTTAATCTCTCAAACGGGAAAACGATAGTTCAAAAATCTTTAAACTATATAGTGAGAAGTGGATCCCATTGGCATTTACTTCAGCCTCATGCTATAGCAATATTGACCTTGGTAAACCCTAAAAGGTAGACAACTTTTGTCAATTGCATTTCATGCAACTCTTAACATTGATCCTAAATACACTTCATCCTCACGCTATAGCAATATTGGATAAGTGTATTCCAGATTAACTTGTCAATCAGCAAATATATGCTACCAGTATAACCCTCACGCTTTAGCAATATTGGGCAATACGTTCACATATATTTGTCATATCTCATGTTTAACCAACATAGCCCGAAACAACCTGATCAATCCCTCACACTTTAGCAATATTGGGAAAGACCAAAGAGAATCGCCTAATACGGTATTGACAAGATGGATCATATTTCATATTATCTCATAATAAAAATATTTCAATCTGATTAAGAGAGATTTATTAATAACATACTCATTTCATCCAAATGAATAATATAGATCATTTTAAAAAAATACGTAATCATAACTAACCCCACAAATAGGGCTCCTATTGTGATTATCAACGTATTTGAATGATCACATCATGTTATGACAATTATTGAAGTACATTACAGCAACAAAACAATTCAAAACATAATAAATGAATAAATAAAAAATTATTTTGTAACAGTGTCGAACGCTGTAGCGCTGAAAATGGGGGCTGTAGCGTTCATAAAAAATAGTCTGGGAGCCGCGGCGCTGGCCACAATACGGGCTAGAGCCGCAGCGCCCATAACCCAGTGCCTCAGTGCTAGTTTCCAGTATGTGGGCGCCGCATCGCTCACAACCTGTCGCCGCAGCACTGGCCAAAAAATGGGCTGGTACTGCAGCGCCTATAATCCAGCGCTTCGGCGCTGGTTTCCAGTATGTGGGCGCCGCAGCGCTTACAACCTGTCGCCGCGGTATTGGCCAAAAATGGGCTGGCGCGGCAGCGACCATAATCCAACACCTCGGCGTTGGACACTGTTACTGTGCCCGGTGCACGAAAATCAATTTTCTTCTATTCCGGCACCCAAATTATCCGATATAAAACATGATCAAATATCATATGAACAATTATAAACATCAACATGTTTAAGAATTCACAAAATAACAACATGTTTAATTCTACACATCAACATGCTTGAAATCAAACATCATCATGTTGTTCATCAATATAACATCAACATGTTAAAAACAACAACATCTCAACATCAAACATCAAACACCATATCAGCATACTCTGATACCACTTGTTGTGATATGGTATGTGATGTGTATAGATACATATAATTTCAAAAATTAAAAGCCCAACGGAAGTATTCATACATGTTATACACTATGTAACAAACTTAAGCATATAATCACATGTATGATCATTCAAGCACATATATATCTCATATATATTTTCATGCATGATATAAAATGAATTGTAAATAAATAACCTATCCAGTTATGAAGGTAGCTTTACAATTTTTCAAGAACTCCAATCTTCAGTTTATTGAGCTCACCTTAAAGTGTTTCCTTGCACAATTCTAGTTCACAACTAAATTCGGTGGGATTATAAAGCTAGAATGGCAGCCTTGAATTTCCAGTAAAGGATTGTTTTAACACTTAAAATAATTTGTCCTTATGAATGATTACTACCAAGAGATGAGAAGAATTAAGTGTTTTCATTAGTTCTTTACAACTCTTTATGTTGAACCTTAGTAAGCCTTTGCATTTTCTCTCAACACTTTGAGAAAAACACCTAGAAAATGCTCTCAATTCTCTCCTAGAACGAAATTCTCTCTTCTCATACACAAATTGAACTCTTTCAATTCTTAATTAAATGCAAATAATGATTACTTCTCTTAGTGCTCCACCACCACTTATCCATGCTTGCCATTACAAACATTAATCAATCATATTTTTCACTCAACAAATTGATTCAACCATTTGAATCAATTTCTAGAGAGTAAATGGCATTTAAACAATACTAAGTGGTCTCACCACTTCCATAGTGCATCATTTAAGAATTTCTAAGTGGCCAACATTTTTTATTATTAATAACAAGTGCATTCTCCATTAGTAAATGGTGTTTGCCACTTATTCCAATTAATAATAATAATTTGATTAATATATAAAATATTAATAATTCAAAACTATTTTGAATATTTACATTTACCATATATGTATTTACCAAGTAAGGTAAATAGGTAAATACATGATAAATTATTTATGGAGCAAGATTATGTCACTTGTCAATTTCTTATTGGTTAACAACTCTTGTAAACCAATAATGTATTTTACATTCAATTATTGACAAGTGAATAATAAAAGGAACATTGAAACATTTTTCATTTTGCTGGAAATTGTTAGATCAATTGTTCAATCCAATTCGCTGTCCTAATGCACAACGAGTACACTTCATATTGTGAGACTCTCTAGGTCCATGCCCGATTTTTCATATGAAACTATTTCACACGTCTGTGAACAATGTCCCACACACATATTACAGATATGGGATGTCTATTGGAGATCTTTGTGAGTCTGTTCAATATTCAGTCCTTACTGAATACTTGTATCTCTATACGAGTTTCCACTAAACTCATGGTCTAGTAAGACTAACCATCTGGACTATCCAGATATACACATACACTGATCTATATACATTAAGGTCTTCACTAACAGACCCGCATCAGTGAAGATAGATCAGGAACATTAAATTTAAGAACATATTTGTGTAACAACATTTTCTAGCACCATTTACAACTCATTGCAACTATGTCATTACTAATATTTTCTTAGGTCTTTGTCCCATTTCAGACAAGGCTCTAACTCTTTAGATTTTACTAACTCTTAATTCTGATCTAAACTCCTTTAGAGATCAGATCTGAACTCTTTCAGATTATATAATGTCTAAAACGTTACAAGCATCTTATCATATTTTTATATAATATAATTAGTGATTTATAGAAATCATAATTGTATAAACATAAAGCAAATATTTATACACTAAAGGGATGGCACGTAAGCACAAATCCCAACAATAACACCAACCCATTGAGCCTAAAATTTGGTCAATTTAAAGTTAAGAAGTTAGATTTATTAATTCTTGAGAAACAATAGCTTAGAGCGATATAAAATAATGATGATAATGCAAAGATTGTGAGTTATAATGGTTCAACTCAATTCAAATCTATATCCATTCTACCAAGCTTTTAATTTTCCTATCAATTTACTATTAAACAATATTTGTACTTATGAAATACTGGTTCAATATAAAGAAGAATAATTACAAAGTTCTCATCTTCTTTATAAAAAAAATTACATTCCCCCTTCTTCATAAATCTCCTCCCTATTAATAAGCGTTCTTCGATGGTTGATTTCTAGTTTAACTACGACAAGTTGTTTACTTCTTTATTTAGGGCCTGTTTCTTGATCGTCAAAGATTTTCTTCAGGGAGTCTCAGATTCTGAGGATCTTGAAATTAAAGGAAGATCGTGCCTTTAAGATGATCAGTTATCTATCTCGATTATTCATCTCAATCTTCACAAAAGAAAAATTCTTAGTCAAGTATTCCTTAGTTCAAGGGGAGTTGTGCTCGACCTTCATGGGATATTGATGTCTTGGTTGACCTACGCTAATTAACGCAAACAACCTACTTTGTTCGTGATGCCTGCTGAGTACCCCTTGTATTCATAATTCTGATGTTAATTACTTTACATAGACTTGAGAGGGCTCATGACATCCTCTTACACCTTTTGTAAGGAGGTTTGACCATGCTCAAGGACTCTAGGTTGCCTAAGGTTTGTGGGCTGAGTCGACCTTTAAAGGAGATGAGCTTTGAGTCGAAATCCCAAAAAAAATATATATATATTTATATTATCACAAAATGATAATACATATGATGAACATGATTTATCCTACGAAACACATAACCAAGTAATTCATTTCTATACGTAGAGTATTATCTTAATGACTACACATGAAAATTGAAGCGTGAATTAATTACTTCTCTAACTTCTTAGCAGTAGTTTGTTACAGCAATTATAGTTTGCCATACTAAGATACGGCAGGAGTGAGATTGTCCCATACGCGACAAAGCAATTAGCACTAAGAAATAAACCAAGTCATTGCAAAGAAAAATATGTTAAGCCTTTATTTTATGGCAAGTGATCATGCTTGTGATAGCACCAGACAAAACTAAGAGAACAGCTCCAAGTGGTCATCTTTTTGTAATCTCGAAACGAAGAAAAAGAAGGATTCTGAAAAGAAAAGTTAAAAAGAATGGGTCCACGTAAAGATCAAGAAGATAAAATTTTAAAACTTAATGTGGAACTTTCAAATAACGTGACTTGCAGAAAAAACAAGTAATTTCAAAAATAAAATAAAATAATTAAGAAAGAAGAATAAAGAATAAAGAATAATAGACGAATGGGCAAATCCACCTGATGCTTAATGAATATTTGTAACAGAGATGTGATGAAATATACCCGATGCTTCATGGATATGTGAGGTGACTCTACAAAAATAGGGATAAAAAAGAAAAAGAAAAGTATAATCGATAATACGAGGATGAACTTCTAGCTAATTTTATAAGTTATGGCTTGCCTTTCTTCTATTGAAGAATGTCGACAGTGGAATTTTCATGCTGAAAATTCTTTTCGATCACAATGGCGTAAGTTGCTAGGTTTAAATTATAACCCAAAAAACATATACAGATGTTTCCTCTACATACCTTCTTTTTTCTTTTAATTTTAATGACGTGATCAACTAATAGGGCAAATTTCTATTACAAAAGTCTTCACTGCAGCCATATAACTTATCCCACAAGGAATTAATTATTTATCACCTATACTTAGCTTCCCTAAAGAATAAAAGCGAAGAAAAAGGGGGAAAAAGTGATGGGCATTTTGATTGAAATTTTCTATGAACAGCTACGGGAACAATATATTTAAGATGAAACAACATCATTCATTACAAAACATTATTTGCAATACATAATACAGTTTTTTGACATAAGCACTTTAACAAAAAATTAAAATTTTTTGTTTAAGATATATTTAATAGTCAAATAATTATCACTAGCTGCGAAGACAAAGATTTTAATGGAAGGTGACGTCACAATTCTTAAAGATTCACAATTTAAAAATACTTTCATCTTTTAAAGTAATTGTTTAGAAAATTAATTACTGATGCCTGAATCTGTAGTATACATATAAATATCATCGGAAAATAATTAAAGGAAAAATTTATAGAATAGCGATTTTCAAATATATTCCAAATAAATAATGTAATATTCCAACTTTATAAAATGACCATTGTCCCACAAACATTATATATTTTGCATAATAATAATAGAAAAATAAATAAATATTGCATCAAGTTTGCAAATTAAGAATTTATATATGATACTATAAAAATAGTTCAGAATAACCTTTAGATTAAGCGAAAGAAACTTATGATTATAGAATCGAGCCATGCCTGGTAATATGATGATGATCTCACCTTAAAGTAGAACGATGTGTATAATTAATTAACGTTGAAGCTTTTGTTCTGTGGCCTTCGGATTCTGGATTCCGGCCGATCAATGCGTCGGAATGCCGCGTCGAAGAGGCGGAGTAAGCAGGCCCCACCGGGCCCACCACCATGTTAATGCATGAGGCCCCCAATGGCATCAGCATGCACCAAAATCAACTTTCGTTTTGGTAGCCCTCAATATCACTTGCCACTAAGGTTAAATCAAGTGAATCCCACCTCCCACCACGTGGAATCCACATCACCTATTATAATACTAATCAGAATATTCAAATAGATCCAGGGTTTCATTGCAACACTCACGTGTGGGAGAGTGAGATTCATTTTCACACGTACGCATAATAAAATTACTATTTTGGATAGAGGCCAGAACCCCTATAAATAAGTGATCTTGTGACCATTTTTCACTTAGGAGACAAGCAAATTCAAGTGTTCTTCCTATTCTACTTTGCCGCTCCTCTTCATCAAATTTCCACATAATTTGCCTCTAACGCAACTCTTTAATTTGCCTAAAGCACAATTCCTTAAATCAGAAGGGGGCAAAAAAAATGGAGGGACAAGGATGCTATGGCAATTTCATTGAAAGATGTAAGCCTTATATTGCCATGATATCTTTGCAATTTGGCTATGCCGGAATGAACATCATCACCAAGGTTTCTCTTAACCGAGGAATGAGCCACTATGTTCTAGTTGTTTACAGACACGCCTTTGCTACTGCAGTTATCGCTCCCTTTGCTCTTGTTCTTGAGAGGTATAATTATATATTTAACTTATCATCATCAAGTTTAGAGAAAGTATATATAATCTTATTCTCGTAAATCACTAACTTCTGTTTGTTTCTTTACAGGAAAGTTAGGCCAAAGATTACTTTTACCATTTTCTTGCAACTGTTTGTCCTGGGTCTTCTTGGGTTAGTTTCTTTGCCCTCTTCACTTTACAGATGATCGAGACCATGAAGATAGTGATCAAGCTCAACATAAGTATATATTTGTTGTTTTTATTATAGGCCTGTGATTGATCAAAACTTCTACTATGCCGGGTTAAAGTTCACATCGCCTACCTTTTCTTGTGCCATGAGTAACATGCTACCTGCTATGACATTTGTCATGGCAGTTCTTTGCAGGTAACTCTAATGTCCTCATCTCATATTAAAGCCATTTTTTCGCTTCATTGTCCTTATGTTGAATCTATAAATCGAATCTTTTTTTTTGTTTTCTTGAATCAAGGATGGAAAAAGTGAACATAAGAAAAGTTAGATGCCAAGCAAAAGTTCTGGGAACTATGGTGACTGTGGCTGGAGCCATGTTGATGACATTGTATAAAGGTCATATCATTAATTTGGTTTGGTCTGACCATATCCACGGTCACACATCTTCTGTCTCTGCAGCAACTGGTGCTAGTGACAAAGACTGGCTTAAGGGTTCCATTCTCTTAATTTTGGCTACATTTGCTTGGGCTTCATTCTTTATTCTTCAGGTAATTAAAGATTTCAGCAAGCATGATATTTTTTACTTGTGCATATACAAAATGTTTTGGTGGCTTATTTCTGATGTATTAATTTACAGGCAGTGACACTGAGGAGATACTCAGCACAGCTTTCACTCACAGCCATTGTGTGCTTTTTGGGAACACTACAATCCATTGCTGTTACCTTTGTGATGGAACACAAAACTTCTGTTTGGACAATTGGTTGGGACATGAATCTTCTGGCTGCTGCTTATGCTGTGAGTCTCTCTCCTTTCCATTTTCACTCATAATCTGCCACTCAATTTACTCGAATAGATCATTTATGTATACTATTTTAATTGTTGTACAGGGAATTGTGTCATCAAGCCTTGCATACTATGTTCAGGGGCTGGTCATGCAGAAAAGAGGGCCTGTCTTTGTAACTGCTTTCAGCCCTCTGATGATGATCATTGTGGCAATTATGGGTTCCTTCATTCTCGCCGAAAAGATCTACGTTGGAGGGTAATCATTCTATATTCTCATGGCGGAAAATACAGTAACAATTTTTTGGACAATGTTTATGTGTTCCAGCTAAAATACAAAATAGAGATTGAGAATTAATCATATATATATAGATATAGATATTTCATTAACAAAATGATGAACAAGTATTAAACCAATTTCTGCTTCAATTCCCCATCATTTTCATCAAAAAGGATAGTTCATGAAATATCACTGTCCTGAACACCAGAATTTTCTTTTATTGTTTTAATCATTATCAAATAAAGATGAATAATCATCATCATGTGTATAAAGTAGTACCACTAAGTCTATTTTGTTGACTTGGTGGTTATAATTCAGAATTCTTGGGGCTGTTCTGATTGTCATGGGACTTTACGCTGTGTTGTGGGGCAAGTACAAGGAATACAAAGAAAAAGAAGCCGAGACGATTCCCGAACCCATCAAAAGCTGTGGAGAAAATGGCCACGTAGTAATTGCTGATGACATTGAAGCCAATAATCGTATTGAAATTCAAAACAACGCCGATGAAACCAACAAGCCAGCGGTAATAATCACTACTATTCCAATACCACAACGCTCCATCACAGCCATGGAAGCACAGAAGGCATAAATCATTTAGTAAAGAGATACAGACAAAAGAGAGAGAGACAAATAATACAAGGAAGAGAATTATTGGGTTTACCCTTTTTTTTTCAATCTTCCTCTTTTTTTCGTTCATATTTTTGCTTTTACTTTGTAGTTAAATTATGAGAGCTTGTTATCCTTCACGTAAGCTAATTTTCAGTGAATGAAAGAGGAATTCAGAATCCTTTTTAATTTGAAGCTTTTAATTATTTAATATTGGCCCACCGAATAATTCGATAAATATTTGTTTCCTACGAAGCACAATTGCTGACGTCTGATGCAGATTCCACTGAGATAGCTAGTGGCGATCCTTTTGCTTCAATTTGCCATTTTTTGTTAATAAATTGGGTTAAGCTTCGTGTGGCTGTTCTGTTCTGTTGTGTTGGATAAAAAAATTTATTTGATAAAGAATTATTATAGTTAGAATTTTATATTAAATTATTAAGAAAAAAAAATTTAGAAGTGTACCTAAATTTATAGAGACGTAGAAAAATTAATACGTCTAAATTTTTTCTTTATGAGAGAAAAATTATTATCATTCACTGATGGGATGTAAATAAATAATACGTTAGAGTTTAGACTACACATTAAAGCTCATGTCATGTGTAATTCCTTAAAAACTCAATAATAAATAAACTTTATTTGATCATTTTTAATGGGCAACAAAATTGATAGACAATAATGTACAATTAATTAATATATGTAGGCCCACTTTAATATATAATACTCAATAATCTCCCATTTGGGTCACATATGTCACTTTATAATTGTACATTATCAATTAACTTTATGAGCTCAATATTTGCTATCTTAATAAAAAACATCGTTGAACAATCTGGTCCATCAATTATACTAATATAAGATCAAAGTGATTTTCGTTATCTTTCTTATAACTAGACCCATCAATGGTCACATACATCAACATAATCAATGACATAGATTAAGCATTGGTGTGTAGCATGAAAAATTTATGCAACGTGATCCCTTAACATGCCTATTTTCAACTAGTCCTACTTTATAACTCATAAGAGTTCAACAATATACTTTCAAAACTTTATGTAAAACTGCAATTGAAATAATATAACTTTATTTTAGAGTTTTTAATAAATAAATAAAGAGTAATATTTTAGTCTGATAAAAAAACATGTCAATTATAATTGAACATCAAGAAACAAATTTTCACTATATAAGTATATCATTAGGATGAATCACACCATACGAGCCACATGCTCATAAAACACCTTATGTGGCACACTTTAGTAAGCAGATCCGTAATCATTAAGTTTGTACTGATATGTTCAATAGACACTTAAAGACTCTGAACTCTCTTTTTAACAACAAGAAACTTGATGCCAATGTACTTTGATTTTGATGAGCTTCTGTTATTCTTAGAATATAACTCAGCAGCTTTATTGTCATAATTAATTTATTCTCAATGCCATCGATAATTTGTAACCCAATGATAAAATTTCGCAGCCATATTGCTTGATTTGATGCCTCATAGCAAGTTACAAACTTTGCTTCCATGGTGGATGAAGCTATGAGTAATTACTTGACACTCTTTCATGACACAGCTCTCCTAGCCAATAGGAAGACATAACCTAAAGTGGATCTTCTGCTATCGAGACAACCAGCAAAATCAAAGTCTGAATACTCAATGATCTTCGATATGTGAGCATGTAATCTTTTGTTATTTGTAGATACCGCATAACCTTTTTAACGGCTCTCCAGTGATCCATTCCTAGGTTACTCAAATAACTACTAAGCATTCTAACTACACGCGCAATATCCGGACGCGTACAAACTTGAGCATACATAAGACTCTCTACTGCCAACGCATAAGGGATATTCTCTATCTCTTTTTTCTCAATCTCATTTCTTGAGCATTGAAGCAGATTAAATTTATCACCTTTAGCAATGGGTGTGTCTCTTGATGCACAATTCTTTATGTCAAATCTACTAAGCACCTTATCAATATATGCATTTTGTGATAAGCCAAGTATGCCACAAGAACGATCTCAGTGATTCTGTATGCCCAACACAAAAGAGGCATTCTCAAGATCTTTCATTTCAAATTTATTTGAAAGAAATATCTTGGTTTCAGGCAATAATCTTATATCGCTCATTGCTAGTAGAATATCATCCACATATAAGACAAGAAGAATAAATTTGCTCTCACTAATCTTATGATAAATGCATTGATCAACAGCGTTTTTCTTAAAACCAAATGAGGTAATCACTTGATCAAATTTCTGATACCATTGATGGGATGCTTTCTTTAAACTATAGATAGACTTCTTTAATTTGCACACTAAATGTTTTGAATCTTTGGATTTAAAGTTCTCTAATTGGAACATGTATATAGCTTCTTCAATATTTCCATTGAGAAACACAATCTTTATGTCCATCTAATGTAGCTCTAAATCATAATGAGTTACAAGTTCCATAATAATTTTAAAAGAGTCTTTCGATGAAACTGGAGAGAAAATCTCTTTATAATCAATGTCTTTCTTTTGAGTGAAACCTTTTGCAACTAGACGTGCCTTATATCTTTCGACATTGTGATTCGAATCCTATTTGGTTTTGAAAATCCATTTATAACCAACCAATTTACTCCTTTAGGCAATTCGACAAGATCCCAAACGTCATTGTCTTGCATTGATTTCATCTCATCTTTTATGACATTTATTCATTTCTAAGAGTTCACGCATTATTTAAATTGATTGAAAGTTATTAGATCATCTTTCAGTCCTATATCAAACTCATGTTCTTGGAGATACACGACATAATCATCTGAAATAGCTGATCTCCTCTCCCTAATGGATCTCCTTAATGGCACTTTTAATTGAGGTTGTTGTTGTTATTCCTCTATATGTGTAGGAGCAAGTTCTTCAATATTAACAGAAAGTATCTCAAGAACATCTTGATTATCTATATTTGCATTCAATATAATGACAGGTGCAATTGCCTGTCATTATTAATTACAATATTAGGAACAGTTACATATTCCTCTTCAAATACAATGTTCCTAAGTTTAGCACTCCCAGTATATTCAACATTCTCAATGAACTTAGCATTTCTTGTCTCAAAAAAGGATCTGCTTGAGAGATCATAAAACTTGAAACCTCTCGATCTCTCTGAGTATCCAATAAAGTAGCAACTTATTATTCTTGAGTCCAACTTTCTTTCATTAGGCCTGTATGGCCTAGCCTCAGATGGACAATCCTAGACATGCAAATGCCTAATACTAAGCTTCTTTTCAGTCCAGAGCTCATATGGGGTTTTAGCTACTGCTTTATTTAAATCTCGATTAAGGATGTATACTACATTCTTTAAGGCTTCGCCCCAAATAGATTCTAATAAAGAAGAATGATTTATCATACTTCTAACCATATCTTTTAGGGTTTGATTTCGTCTCTCGCTACCCCATTTTGACTTGAAGTCCCTAGCATGGCATATTGAGGAACGATGTCACATTCTTGCAAATATCTTGCAAAAAGACATGGATATTATTCACCTGATCCGTCATATCTGCCATAAAACTCACCGCCACGATCAGATTTAACGGCTTTAATTTTCTTACCAAACTGATTTTCAACTCTACCTTTATAGGCTTTGAAAACGTCCAATGATTAAGACTTCTCATGAATCAAGTATAAATACCCATAACGAGAACAATCGTCTATGAAAGTAATAAAGTATTGTTGACCATTCCAAGAAGCCGTAGGGAATGGACCATAAATATCAGTATGAATTAATTCCAAGATGTTTGAACTTTTGTTGGCACCAACTCTTCTAACATTTATTTGTTTACTCTTAATACATTCAATACATATTTCAAAATCTGAAAAATCAAGGGAATTCAGAATTCCTTCTAACACAAGCCTTTGAATTTTTTATTTAGAAATGTGTTCTAAATGCTTATGCCATAACACATAAGAATTCTCACTAATTAATTTGTGCTTTATACCATAATTGCTTGCATGCAAAGTTTTATTAATTTGTGAGGCATGAAGATCCAATTGATATAAATTATCAACTAAAGAACTGGTACTAATAATATTTGAATTGTGAAAGAGACTAAACTTTCTATTTCCAAAAGAAGAGGAGTAACCAAATTTGTCCAAACACAAAATAGAAACTAAATTCCATCTAAATGACGGTACATAAAAAGTCTCATACAAATCCAAATAAAAATCAGATTCTAGTTGTAATCTAAATAATCCAATTGCCTCAATAAGGGCCTTGTTACCATCACCCATATAGATGAACCTTTTAGCATCAATTAGCGATCGACTCCTTAGACAACCCTGTATAGTCACACTTATGTGAGTAGTTGCACCCATATCTATCCACTAAGTGTGACTTGGTATTAAAGTCAAATTAACTTCTGAATAAACAAAGTTGAGAAGTTTACCCTTTTTATCAAGCTATTTTACATACATGGAACAATTCTTCTTCACATGTCCAACTTTCTTACAAAAGTAACAAGGGATTTCAGTATTTTGTTTCTTTTACATCTTAGGCTATAAAGTTCCAATGTCTGCAGCTCTTTTTCCTTTATTATTTCATTTCCTTTTCTTGTTGACAGTATTGTCGTTCGAAAAAGTTACTAAATGAGCACTCTCTATCTTTTTTTGTTTCAATCTCTTTTCCTCTTGCACACATCGAGCAATGAGCTCATTAAAAGTCAATTTCTCATTTTAAGTGTTATAACTGATCTTAAAAGGACAGAATTATGCAAAAAGAGAGATTAAGATCAGGTGCACGAGAATGTCATCAGACAACTCTAACTTTAGTGCCCTTAATCTTGTAATAAGATTAGACATTAATATAATGTACTCCCTTATATTTCCTTTGTCTTTATACCGTATTGAAACAAATTTAGACAAAATAGTGCTTGTTTCGACCTTTTTATTACCAGGGAATCGGTCTGCTATTTGGCTCAAGAACTTTTTAGCATTTTCTTCCTCAGGCATTGCGCCCTTAATGGTATCTGAAATAGAGTGCTTCATGATCATCAAACTTATGCGGTTAGAACGCTCCCATTTTTTATAAAGTACCATTTGTTCAGCAGTACTGGTATCAGTAGGGGCAAAAGGTTCTTCCATCCAGATTGCATAGTCTAGATCCATACACCCAAGCACAATGGTAATATGCTCCTTCTATTTCCTGAAGTTAGTGCCGTTAAGCACTAAAATGTTGTTCAAGTTGGCAGATATAGAAGAAACATTAACTGTATAAAACAAACAAAAGCTCACAATTAATAGCCATTTAAACATGCATACATATACATACATGGCATAAAATATGATAAATTGGGCCATTATAAGATATCAAACACTACATTGCTATTTAATCTTTGAACAGAAATATTAATTTATAAACAATACTCTAAAAAATAATTGATCAGTAAATATTGATAATAAATCTTGTCAATAATATACCTTTTTTTAGACTGACATATTATACGCATAAAAAATCTCAAAGTTTATCACATATTTATTGCTACATGTGTCTATTATCTAGCAAAAAATAATCTTCCTTTAGGCTTATTAACTTTCGTATAGATTTAAACACTATCATTTAGTTCTTTAATAATGTTCACATATTTTAAAATAAATAAATATGTATAAAAGATGTCACTTTTGTGATATTTTAATTCAATTTAATTTATTTTAAAATACTAGATATTAATTTGTAGAAAAATAGATAAAAATAAAATAATCAAAGTCAACAGTTAAAATCAAATCATGTTAAAATTAGGAAGGGACCGAAGTGGTTAGATCAGATCAAGTTTAACCTTTTCCAAATCACCCAAACCTTAATCTTTATACAATACCTTAAAACTCAAAATGGGTTCAAATTCATTCTAATTCACTTGATTTGGTCAATATGTTGAGTATATAAACTTAGATTCGGTAAAAAATTTATGAGCCTTATAAAATTGACTTGATAAAATCTTAAAATTTGTGGATACTAATGTACACTACAATTAAAAATAATCTATCAATGTTGACATTATTAATTTGATTTTGAATAAAGTTTAATTTTTGCTCTTTTTTTTTATATTTCAAAATTTAATTCGTAAAAAAAATAAAACAAAATTGCATGTTAAATCCATGAATAAATTTGTCAAAACCCATTCAACAAATTCCGTAGTACACAAAATAGAAACACAAACGTGATTCATTACAATCTGACAAATTCAAAGCACTGAAACAATTCATTGATTGAATAGCTGAATTGAATGTGAAATTAAAATATATATATCAGGATGCAATCAATTCGGCTCATATATTCATACAGAAAGACAAATTTAATTCTTTACCTAAGTTAAGGCATATATATAATATTATATATTAATGCAAATAACACTGTATACATATTGAATTGAACTTGCCTCTACCGTTTTTTATTATTATTATTTTATTTTATACATATGTTGCATGGAGAATTAATACTTCATGCGGCATATTATTTTTTTTTAATAATTATGCATGCAATTATAATCCTAAATATAATTCAATCAATGTATAATTTATATCTCATAATTTAGTCTCAATGATTCAATATGAGGTTGCTCTGATATTATTTGTTAGATAAAAATTTTAATTAGTAAAAGAATCACTATAACTAAAATCTTATGTTAAATCATAAAGAAAAATAAAATCAGAAGCATATTTAAATTTATAGAGACGCAAAAAAATTAGGGTTAATGTCTTTCACGTCTAAACATTTTTTTTATGAAAAAAAAAAACTATCATCACTCATTAATAGAATGTTAATGAATAATGTGTTAAGGTTTAAATTGGGGACCTCAACCTATTATTTATAGTATTTTATTTTATTTTATTTTGACCTATCATAAAAATAAAATAAAATAATTAAATCTCTACACATTAAAGTTCATGCCATATATGATATCTTAAAAATTCAATAATAAATATTTTATTTAATCACTTTTAATAAACAACAAAATAAATAACTAATAATATATATATAAGCCCACTTTAACATATAATACTTAATATACTGTTCACCTAATAGTCGCAGAGGCTACTTTTTTAGCATTGATGTTTTTGCTTTTCTTATTTCTCTATTTCAATTCCGACTGATCATTAATGTGACTTCAGTTTTTACGATTTATGATTTTTTCTTCCAATTTATGGAATCTTTATCATATTTTGAAACTCGTTAAATATAATTTTAGAAGCGTTCACATGTGGATTTAACCAAATCCTCAAACATTTATTCATTAGATGCAACAAGTTAAATGGTCCGATCTCTCATTGTTTTTTTTTTTTAATATTTAAAATGGACCTCCACTAAGCGATGAATAATTTATTAAATAAAAAACGATAAACACAAAATTAGGGGAAACTAGTGAGTCCTCTAATAAATAAATAAATAACCCATGTATAAGTAAGACGTAAATAGAGAACAATAGACTGAAGACAATATCATTACAAAGTTTTATAAGAAGGGAGAAAAAGAATATCCTTAATCATGAAAGAATTAATGTTAGTTGGCGGAACAGCCCGCCAGTGGAATGAATGAATTGCAGAGAAGCTCTGAATTAGCCAACCTATGAGGAGCAACATTATTCTCCCTTAAAGTATGAGAATATAGAAATTTTATAGAGCTGATTTGGTGATTGCATTCAATTAATAATTGCAAAGACAACAAGATGTTCTATGTTAATGCGACACACATATACAAAACCTGCAATTGAATGGATCGTTGAAATAATAAATAGATTATCATCTCATGAAGATTGTTCTCTCAATTAATACTAATTATTATGAGTTTTCACAACTTAATTTTATTTAAATTACCTTAATTATAAATTAATGGAAAAAATTAAATTAAACAAATCAATAATCTTATGAATTAGAGAACCTATAATAATTGAAATCATAGTCTTGATTTCACTCTATTTTTTTATATTCTAATTATTTAGTAATTATTGACTAACTTTATTCAATTTATTAATTATAAAATTAAGATTAATTTCATTACCGTTTTTAAGTATCAAATGAGATCCTATATATATATATATATATTATAATTGATATTTTTATCTAACTTGTCTATTTATACATTCATTAAGCAATCTTTAAATTAATTATTGAAGTGCTATTGGCTTCCCAAACTTATAACAACTAAAGTTATATTTTTAAATTCGAAGTCAATCTCTTATAAGTAGTAAAACTTATAAATAAAAAATAACTAATTTATTTTAGAACAAATTGGAGGCATTAAACGTAGAGAAATAAATGAATTGAATATAATTTTATTAATAATTAACTAAATAATTCAAACATAGTATCAAAAAGAAAAGGCCAACTCTCCTTGCAATTCTCATAATTATTACACAAATATTCCTAATTCAACCCCATATATTTGAAAACAAACTTACTGAGTGCATATGAGTTTTAGCTGTATAAGGATCAAAGTCTGGCTTCTATTAATACAGTCGAAGGTTTCTAGAACTTAACGTGCAAGTATCGCCCTTAAAACTTGTTGCATGTCTTTAAATAGAAGAGAAGTGCAAGTTTAAAAAAACCTTTAGGCATCAGGAATAAATGACAAAAAGAATTAGGCTTCCATAAGGTACTAAGATAACTCTTCAGAGCATCCACTGTTACTAGTGTGGAACTTTTGTGTAACATCAAGCACCTAATCAGATTTTCTTACTCATATCTAGGCACTTTTTGTAACCATCCTAGTTTATTATGACTACCAAATTATCACCCCAAACTCATGAAGGAGGAAGCTGTGATGTGTGTACGAATAAATTAGGTACTGAAGACAAAAGATCTCTTGGCTACATAAGCCACATCAAGTTAAGCCGAGGAAGAGGAAGGGTGATCACTAACATTATTCTTGTGTTTTGCTATAACAGATGCAATCTCATCAAGAAAATCCACGTTAAATTGCAACTACCACCGTTTATCGATCAAAAGTAGAAAAATAAATAATAATAAAAAGATGATTAGGAAACAAATCAATCACAACAGCTATTAGAAACCAATTTCGCTGAATGCAGAGCGTTGTCTAAGGGATTGTGTTATGATCATATAACTCCTAAAATCTGTCTAAGCTTTCACCCTGAAGTCTCTCCAAACTGTTGTTGAAAATAACTAGTATTCCAAATATATTGACTTTGTAATTCTATAATTTATTTTTTGATTTCTTCTTTAACTTAGCATCTGCCTGTTTGGTCTCACGATGTAATTATTTGTAAGTGTATTTTCCTCTTATCAAATGTAGCACAAAATTAATCCAAAACATTCTCTCTCTCTTTTTTTTTTCTCTCTTTATGGTATCAAAGCCCTTCACAAGATTAAAATCTATAGCATCTAGTTCAACCAACCCAACCAAAGAACCAACCTTGAGTATTCAGTCATTCCACCAGTGCACAAGCTTTGTATCTATCAAATTGAACTCCTCAAATTCTTGCTCTAGAAATCTCAAGTGCTTTCTTGTATGAGGAGTGTGAGAATATTGAATGAAAATCATCGAGATATGATTTGAAGAGCAAGCCAAGTACGTAGGGTGCACGAGGATTGAAGACAGACCAAAAGGAGGCGAAAGACGAAGGTACGCACCTAGAACAGAACCTGACTGCGACACCAAGTGACCAACGCCGTGGCGCCCAGGCGGGCACACCAGCACTGCGTGCTGAGCGCGATGACAGGTTTTCCATTTTGTCTTATCTGATTTCATCTCCCACTTGCTTCAGGACTCCCTAATATGACTCCCATACGTTTAGGATAAACTTAGAATGTCCTAAAGCCTATATAAAGCCTTTCTATTGGCTTGTAAATAGATCTTAGTGAAATTGAAGTGAGATCTTTATGATCAAACATACTTTATGATTCTTAATGAGAGAAAATCCCTTAATTGTAAGAGAGAGTGTTTCTTTGTAAGTCTTTCTTGTAAAATGTATACTTTGTGAGTACCTTGTGATTCAATCATAAGAGTGAGTGATCTTGATTCACCGTAGACGTAGGCAAGTTGCCCAACCACATAAATTTATGTGTGTTCTTCTTCTACGTTTCTTTCTATAGTTCTTTAATTGTTTATTTTGCACTATTTGTTGTGGTAATATTGCTTGTTTGTGTGCTTCTGCGTCAATAAACTTGTATCAGAGCCAGGTTCTAAGCAGATATGGCTACACCTAAGTATAAGTTAGAGAAATTCAACGAGATGAATGACTTTATTCTATAGAAGATAAAGGTATAAGGCATTGTTGGTGAGTCAACGATTAGGCTTGGCATTAAAAGAGACTGCAGCTCCATCTAGTGAAGAAGAAAAGACGATAGAGTCATTTAAAGTTAAAGCAGAAAGAAGAGACATTCAAGAAAGAGCTCATAACACAATTGTTCTATCATTGAGTGATGAAGTACTGTGGGAAGTAGCTGGTGAAATGACGGTAATTGGTCTTTGGAAGAAGCTTGACTCTCTTTATATGCAAAAATCGTTGACCAATAGATTGCATATAAAGAAGAAGTTGTATCAACTATCCATGTCAGAGGGGACGTCGATTAAAGATCATATAGACACTTTTAATAAGATCATCCTTGATCTTAAGTCTATCAACATCAAGATAAAAGATGAAGATAGAGTAATTATCCTGCCAAGTTCACTCTCCAAAAGTTATGAGAGCTTTGTTGATACACTACTCTACAGCAAAGAGAGTTTAACGATGAGCGATGTGAAATTATCATTAAACTCAAAGTTATTAGGGAAGTAAATCAAGGGCAATGCAAAAAGTTTATCTATAAGAAGAAGGCTTTCATATAGAAATGGAAGGAAAAAAGGCTCAAGATCGAAGTCTAAGACTCCTAAGAAGGGCTATTGCTATGAGAAAAATGGTCACTTTATAAAGGACTCTCATGAGAAAAGAGCACAAGACAAGAAGAAATCGGATGCTGCGCTTGCCTATGATGATAACTGTGATAGCGCAGAGATACTCGTCGCTACTGATGGTAAGAACACTGAACAATGGGTTCTTAATTCTGGTTATATTTTTCACATGTGCCGGTACAAGTCTTGGTTTGTAAATTTTCAACCCATCAATGGTGGTAAGATATTAATAGGTAATGACGTTGCATGTCAAATGATGGAATTGGTAGTGTTAAACTTAGGCTGCATGATGATCGAGTGAGAGAGTTGACAGATGTTATGTATGTTCCTGACCTCAAGAGGAACTTGATCTCACTAGGGACTTTAAACCAGAATAAGTGTTCCATCAGGATCGATGGAGGGGTTTTGAGAGTGTTGAAAAGTTTCATAGTGCTAATGAGATGAGAGAAGCACAAAAATATTTATGTGCTTAAGGGTGAAGTTGTGAGTGGTTCTGCATTATTCTTTATAAATGATGAGAGTATGCAAACCAAGTTATGGCATCTTAGATTGGGACATCTAGGCGAAAGAAACCTGAATGAGTTATTTAGTCAAAAGGTATTTGGTGAGGATAAATTTCAAGCATTAGAGTTTTTTTAGCATTGTATGCTTGAAAAAACACATAGGGTATTTAGTATTGGCGAGCACTAGACTAAGAGGACTCTTGACTACATATACTCGGATCTTTGGGGACTAGCTCAGACAGCTACTCATGGTGGTTCTAGGTATTTTCTCAGTTTGATTGATGACTATTCAAAAAAGCTATAGGTCTATATGTTAAAGAGTAAGGATTAAGCATTTGACGTGTTCAAGACTTGGAAGGCTCTTGTTGAGAATTAGGCTAGCAAAAGGGTAAAGAAGTTGAGAACTGATAATGGCCGTGAATTTTGCAATAGAGAGGTTGAAGAGTTTTATGCTAACCATGGGATTGCAAGGAATAGAACGGTAATATCAATACCATAGTAAAATGGCGTAGCTGAGAGGACGAATAGAACCATACTTAAAAGGGTTAGATGCATGCTTACCAATACAAAGATGTCCAAAGCATTTTGGGGTGAAGCTCTAGTGACTGCAGCTTATTTGATTAATAGAAGTTCCTCCTCAGCAATTGACTTCAAAATGCTAAAAAAAAATAGTCTAGCAACCCTCCAAAATATAGCTACCTCGGAATATTTGGTTTCCCTGCCTTTATATATGTTAAGGAGGGGAAATTAGAACCTAGAACTATCAAATAGGTATTCATAGGATATCCCGAATGAGTGAAAGGATACAAGGTATGGTGTAAAGATTTGACACCACCAAGGAGTATCATGAGCCATAATGTGACGTTCGTTGAGACGACGATGCTGAAAATCTCCCAAAAAGATGAGAAAAAAGAATCTATGCACAAGGAAGACTCAGCACATGAGTCAATAAAAGTTGAAGTAGAACCTGAGAATAGATCTAATATGCCCCCAAATCAGCACTTCAATAAGGAGATCTTTGAAGAAGAACTAAAAACACCAGCGAGTTCCTCTAAGTCCACCCAAAGAAAGATTAAGACTCTTGAGATGGAACTTAAAGAGTACCAGCTAGCTAGAAACAGGCTAAGGAGAACGATTAACCCACCAGTTAAGTATGCACAAGCAGATTTAGTTGCTCATGCTTTTAATTCTGCTTACACTCTTAAGTATGATGAGCCTAGGATATATGGTGAGGCTATAAAGAGTGAAAACAAGAAAGAGTGGCAACAGGCCATGAAAAAAAAGATTAGTTATCTTAGGAAGAATAATACTTAGAGCTTGGTAGAGAGACCTCAAAAGAAACTAGTTGGGTGCAAGTGGGTGTATAAGGTGAAGGAGGGGATACTTGGAATAGAGCCTACAAGATTCAAAACTAGGTTAGTTGTACAAGGTTTTACTCAAAGAAAGGGAGTTAACTTTCATGAGATATTCTCTCCAGTTGTCAAGCATACATCTATTAGGATTTTGTTAGCCATATGTGCTAACATTGATTTACATCTAGAACAGATGGATGTAAAGAAATCTTTTTTGCATGAATGGCTTGAAGAGACGATATACATAACACAGCCACAAAGGTTTGAGGAGTTCGAAAAAGAAGATCATGCTTGTTTGCTAAAGAAGTCATTATATGGGTTAAAGCAATTACTTAGACAGTGGTATAGGAGATTTGATGAGTTTATGATGGCTTATGGTTTTAGTAAGAGCAAGTATGACGGATGTATGTACTTGAAGGACATAACTTGTGGGATGATGTATTTGCTTCTATACGTCAATGATATATTGATCGCATCTAAGAATATAGAAGAAATATAGAAGCTCAAGAAGCAATTAAGTGGCAAATTTTAGATGAAGGATTTAGGAGCAGCGAAGAGAATATTGGGTATGGATATTGTGAGGGAAAGAAGAGATGTTATTATTGGGTGTTGATTATTCTAGGATGCTTGCATGTGGGATGTGTTCATCATACAAAACATATACATATCTCATACATATATGTGCACAGCGGAAGATTAATACAATGAACACATATTATACATATTTATCAAATGAAAAACGAGATTAAGAAATTTAACCTATAAAGCCTTTGGATTATTTTCTTGAAGTCCACCATGAAATGAAACTTTGATCAATCCTAGCAATCAACAAAGGTGGGTTTTATTGTCTAGAATGACAGTATGTTAATCCAGCATTTAGTTTAACTCTTAAACTTGATTCAAAATTAAACTCTTTAACTTAGTTAAATTTTTTTTTCCTTTTATTCAACTCTTGAATAAAAAAAAATTTAATTCAAGTTTTAATGGCTAAATAAATTGGAGAATATGATGAATATAAAATATTTTCAACTCTTGAAACATTTCAATTTTCATTCTTCATTTCTTTCTTAATTTTCTAGCCAACCAAAAACAATTAACATTTATTTCTATCAAATTAAATTAATTTATTTTATCTTTTGTTCAACCCTTGAACAATTAAAACAAATCTATTTTAGATTTTACAATTTTGGTAGCCATTTCAATTTGAATTCCTTGTTTTTTGTTTTAAGTGTTAGAATAACAAAATAAATAGATAAATGACTACTAAATATAATAACTAAAATAGATTTGTTTTAATTGTTCAAGGATTGAACAAAAGATAAAACAAATTAATTAATTTGATTAAAACAAATGTTAATTATTTTTGGTTGGCTAGAAAATTAAGAGAAAATTGAAATGTTTCAAGAGTTGAAAATATTTTCTATTCATCATCTTCTCCAATTTATTTAGCTATTAAAACATGAATTAAATTTGTTTTTATTCAAGAGTTGAATAAAAGAAAAAATAAATTTAACTAAGTTAAAAAGTTTAACTTTGAATCAAGTTTAAGAGTTAAACTAAATGTTGGATTAACATACTGCCATTCGAGACAATCAAACCCACCTTTGTTGATTGCTAGGATTGATCAAAGTTTTATTTTATGGTGGACTTCAAGCAAATTAATCCAAAGGCGTCATAGGTTAAATTTCTCAATCTCGTTTTTCATTTGATAAATATATATAACATGTGTTCATTGTATTAATCTTTCATTATGTACATATATGTATGAGATATGTATATTTTTTGTATGATGAACACATCCCACATGCAAACACCCTAGAATAATCAACACCCAATAATTAGTATCAGAGCAATTTAGTGTTGTTATGGGTATTTTTTTAGTGTTGGCTAGCTTGTAAGACAAGTTTCGGGTCTGTTGGGGTGCATTTTAAGTGTTGAAAATGTAAACCGGTAAAAACTGCACCTGGAACGCCGCAACACTCATGTCTAGCACTGCAGTGTTCATATGAACGCGGGGGCACTGGAAGTATGACGCCCCAGCGCTGGATGAACACAGAGGCACTGGATGTCTGGCGCCTCAATGCTGGAAGCATTGCTTCCAGTGCCCTAGCGCGGGTAAGATAGCGCCATAGCGCTGAGGCTTGTGAAGCCCTAGCGCAGCAGCACTATAAGACCAATGCTGCTGCTTTGACACTAAAAAAAAAAGTAATTTTTTTTTATTTTTGTATGTGGGGGTTTATGAGATGTAATAATAATAGTTATTAGTTTACATGATAAACCAAGAAAATAATATTTTTTTATTTTTTTTTTGTAACCACAATGGGAGCCCTACTAGTGGGGGTTAGTTGTGTTTGTACAAAAATGAACAAATGATTGAGAATAACCTCTCATGTGATGAGAGCATATGATGAAAGCCTGTAATTAAAATCTCTCTTAATCAGATTGAAATTTATTATATTATGTGATAATATTTTAAATGGTTCGTCTTGTCAATACGCTGTAAGACGGGTCACTATGGTCTTTTCCAATATTGCTTTAGTGTAAGAGATTTGGTCAGTGTGACTTGATCTAATATTGGTAAAACATGAGATGAGTCAAATATATGCGAACATATTATCCAATATTTCTTTAGCGTGAGGATAATGTCAGTAACATATATTTGACTATTGATGAGTTAATCTGAAATACACTTACACAATATTGCTTTAGCGTGAGGATAAGGTGTATTTAGAATCAGTAGTAAAAGTTGTATGAGATGCAATTGACAAGAGTCGCCTACCTGTTGAATTTATAAAGGCCAATATTGCTTTAGCGTGAGGCTAGAGTAAAATCTCAATGGGGTCCATTTTTTGCTATATAGTTTAAAATTTTAAACTGTCGTTATCTCGTTTGAGAGATTAAAGGGATTAAGTAAAGAAGTGAGAGGACGTTTTTGGATTAAAAAATATATAACAATTATACCCATGATCTAAAGCGTTATTAATTAACGATTAGAAATGTTCTGCTACATATCTCTTAAAATGTCTTATAAAGATAAGATACTCGTCTTATAGAGATAAGATACTCGTCTTATAGAGATAAGATAAGTACAAGCAATCCATTAGTAATCTTGATAAATACCCAATAACTATAGGGTACTGAATAAAATATTTAAGACTTGCTTAAAAATCTAAGAATAGTTCTAGATTCAGTAATATTTGATATTTCTAAACCACAGATAGAGAAAAGTCATAATGAAAAGTATTTCCAACGTGATAAGGTTAGAAATAGTAAATATTACTATTTATCGCCCCTTGACTTAAGAAAGATTGACTTATTAAATATCTGTTTTACCAAATATTAACATTTCATTAGCATTTGATGTTAACTTTGCAAGGGTATGAGATACCACTTGTTATTATCATATTTGCAAGATGTTGCATTATTTGAGAAATGCTTGATAGCTAAGAAATGAGAAGTTAAGCTTCACGTAGGTAATGGAGATTTCCTATTCGTGGTAGTCGTTAAGACTTCAAAGTTACTTCTTATTTCTGGTAACAGCATTAATATTGTATAATTGCTATTTTGTGTCAAACATTATTAGGTGAATCATATCACTCCCTGTAGATGACAGAGAGCGTTATCATAAAAATATTGGAAAAATTTCCTTATGATAATGATATAGTTTTACTAACTGAATGTCAGTTAATGAATGGGCGTTATATCTTATATACAACAGAAAATGTCATAAGTGTAAAAGTGAACAGAATAAATAGTAGTTCAGCAACTTTAAATAATAATGAATAGTGGTATATATAAGATTAGGTCTTGTAGTCGTGAGACGACTATCCCATCTGGTTAAAGATGGTCAGATATTTGATCTGACTATAGAACATTGACTAATTTATAAATTATGAATTCAAGAGAATATGACCAAATCTTTATATAGGTGTAAGATGCCAAGCCACTGGTTTATTGGATCTGGTACATATAGATGTATTTAGTCCAATAAATCTTACTGCTATAGGTGATTTCGATATTTCACTGTCTTTATAGTGATTGTCACCATATGGACATATGTTTTTAGGAAACGTAGGTCAGAAAAATTTTGAAGTGTTCAAAATGTTCTAACTATGAATGTAAAGAAATAAACCCTTGTAGATATTGAGTATGAATATAAGATTAGGTCATGTAGTCGTGAGACGACTATCCCATCTGGTTAAAGATGGTCAGATATTTGATCTGACTATAGAACATTGACTAATTTATGAATTATGAATTCAAGAGAATATGACCAAATCTTTATGTAGGTGTAAGATGCTAAGCCACTAGTTTATTGTATCTGGTACATATAGATGTATTTAGTCCAATAAATCCTACTGCTATAGGTGATTTTGATACTTCACTATCACCATATGGACATATGTTTCTGGGAAACGCAGGTCAGAAAAATTTCGAAGTGTTCAAAATGTTCTGACTATGAATGTAAAGAAATAAACCCTTGTAGATATTGAGTGCTTTCGATTAGATCGAAGCAGTTCATACATAATCAGTAGATTCACAAATTATTTTAACGAGAATATGATTCTTACTCAACATAGTCCTCCAGATACTCTTCAATATAAACATGTTTAGAAAAAGAGAAATCAGACTATATTAGATACAGTTTTATTCATATTGAGAATCACTAATCTTCTACAATATGTATAGGGTTATACTTTAGAATCTGCTACTCACTTATTAAAAATAATTTCGTCAAAAAATGTTCCTACTATTCTATATGAGATATAGACTAAATGAAAAATGAGTCTTAAGTATGTTAAGACTTGGTGTTATTTTGCTTTCATAACAGTTATGCAATAGAATAAACTTGTATCAAAAGATGCAAGTAACATTTCATTTTATGTCACAAGAGTATAATAGGATACCAATTCTATAATTCAGATAAACGAAATATGTTCGTTTCTCATTATGTCACATTCTTAGAGAAAGAGTTTTTTATGGATTGTAGAGATTATAGAAAGATTGAACTTGATGAAGTCAATAGATGAACCATCGATAGAGTTTTAATTTTAATTAAGTGAAATACCTTTAACACACTATGTTCATAGGTCGAAAAGGATATCAAGTCATCATTTAAGTATGTTTGATACCTGAAGGTGTACTTGGTGTTTTCTTAGTTGAAGAAAATGATCATTTGACTTATGGAGAGATGATGTTTGACATCGTTTAGAAAAAATGACAAGATACCATAAAATCCAAAATTGACTCTACGCATGACAATTAAGTCTAGGACTTAGTTGTGCTTTCTGTAGAAATTGTTTCTATTAGCAGTAAATCAGTTTACACAGTGGAAATGTGGGTTCTATTTGAAGGAATAGTCCTTCATGGCCTGATTGATGATGAAAGGTTACACTCAGAGATCTAGGATCGAAAATGAGAAAAACTTTTGCATCAATAACTATACCAAAGTCAATTTAGATTTTGTAGGTTATTGTCGCATATTATGATTATGAGGACTGACTAATGGATGTAAATAAGGTGTTTTGGTATGTATATCTCGAGTAAGAGATATGCATAGAACAGCTTGATGTTTTTGCATCCAAACTTAACTTCTAATATAATGTGCAAATTGAGGAAGTTCATTTATGGACTTAAGCAGTTTTTTCAAAACTAGAATCTTTGTTTATATGTTAAATTAGAAAGTCTGATTTTATCAAGAATGAAGAGGAAGCGTGTATGTTCAGAAAGGGCAGTAGGAGTGTGATTATCTTTTTAGTTCTCTAAGTGGTATATATACTCAATATTGGAAACGATTTTGGTATATAGCAAGTAAATAAGATAAGTGTTATCTGTGTAAAGAACTTCTTCATAAAAAAACATGAGAGAGGCTTCCTGTATACAAGGTATAAAGGTTTATGGAGATATAGCTAGAAAGCTTACAGGACTCTTTCAATCTTCGTATATAGACTAAGTCCATGAAAAGGTACAACTTGATTGACTGTGAGACAATTAAAGTCCCTTTTAGACATGGCATTCATCTTTCTCAGAGGAAGTGTCCTTGGGAAGAAGATGAGAGAGTTAGAGTGTTTAGTGTCTCAAATACATAACCTAGAAATAGATTAATGCATACCGTCTTATGTACGAAATTTGGATTTGGATGGTTGTAAGTGTTACAAGCTAGTATCTGATTAATCCAAATCACGACCATTAAATGGTTGTGTAACATATTTGAAATACTTAAGAAGTATAGAGGATACGTTTATATAATATAGAGAAATAATTCTTACAAGTAAATGATGCATATATTCAGACTTTCGTCTAATCTAGAAGGTAGAAAGTCTACATCTAATTATGTGTTTCTCTTTATCAGTACTGGATCTAGTTAAATGTATGTAATTAAATGTCTATAGCTAATTCTGCCTTTGAGGTAGAATATGTTGCAACTTGAGAAGCCTGCAAAGAAAGTACTATGAATATTCAAGTTAATTGTAGAGCTTTGAATAGTTTCAAGCTCAGTAGATCATATCTTACTATATTGCAAAATAATGGTAATTGCTCAAGCCAATAAGCTATAAGGCACACCAGTATTTTGATCATGTGAACTCTGAATATCACATAATTAGAAAGGTCTTGACTACAAGAGTTATAATAAAATCTAGGAATCAATCCTTGAATAATGTAGTGGACCCATTGAACTTAGATTCTTATAGTGTTTGAGAAACACGTAGAGTGTATTTGTATGAGATACCAATACTTATGGCACTAAAGAAAGTGGGGGTTTGTTGGAGCTGGTGCTCACGTGCCATTCTAATATTGTATGAATATTAATTGTTTAATATTTATACAATAAACATTTCAAATAAAGCATCGAGGACCCTAATAGATACCCTATGAAACCGTCAAAGAAAGGTTCTCTCGAGTTGAGTAGTATTCGTGGTCCTTTAACTTGAGCACCAAAGTGGTCTTGTGAGTGATCCATCATGCTTTGGTTCCACATATGTCAGAGACCTTTCATGGTCTAATTGCTATATGTCGTTGGGTATGGTCCGATGCTCATGGAGTCTGGTGTGTGTAGATACGGGATCCGTCAGCTTACGTAGGTAAGTTGAATATCCGATGCTCCGAGATTGTATTTCATAAAGTCTTGTGGCCACAAGCATAAACCCGAAAAAAGAGTTTTCCACAGGGTTAAACAATATAGCAAAAGTGTTTGCATATATTGTTTATCGAGATAGGAATCTAGAGATAAGTTTAAAGATGAGCAAATAGAGATTTGACAGTGCTGATCTATATCCCCGCACATCCAGGGTATGAATGATGGAAGGATTATATGTATACGTTATGACCTCAACTTGTATGGTCTAATATGTTGATTTGTAATATTCGTAACGTGTGCGTGGGGCATCGATTACGGATTCATGGAATAGTTCTATTTGACAAATCGAGTGTAGACCTAGAGAGTTCCAATATGAAATGTACTCTTTGAGCACTTTGTCAATTCATCGTATTGAATGGTTCAATGCAGTATAATTCAGCAAATACCTAAGGTTAAGTTAACTAAAGTATATGGTTAAATGGTGGGACCTACTTTAGGTTAACTTGGTAACCTAGTAAGGTTATAAATGTAATTTCACTTTATGATTATTTAATTGTTAAATAATTAAAATAAATATTAATTTATTTAATTATTAAATAAATGATTTAATTTAACTATAGTTAAAGGTTAACCATATGGTTAAGTTAAGTTAACCTTACATAATGGTTAAGTAAAGGTTAACCTAACCATGGTTAAGTTAGTTAACTATGGTAGAATATTTAAATATTTATTAACTAAGGGTTAAGTTAAACTAACTTAACTAAGGTTAAATGTTAACTATGGTTAGGTTAAGTTAAATTAAATACAAATGAAATTCAAATTAGTTTGAAATTTATGCATTAGTATATAAAGGGAAATGAAATTCAAAACTCATAATTTCTAGGTTTTTAGATTTTACAATTTTGGTAGTCATTTAAATTTGGAGCTGATACTCACGTGCCATTCCAATAGTTATCTTCTTGTCCCATCAGCAATATATACTTAAAAATTCTAGAGAAGTTTGGTATGTCCAATGCAAAGGCTGTCTCTACTCTTTTGGCCATGCATTTCAGACTTTCAATAGCACAGTCACCGACATCCGAAAAGTAGAAACTGCAGATGAGTAAAGTACCGTATGTAAGCATTGTGGGGAGCATCATGTATGCAATGGTTTGCATAAGACTAGACATAGCATAAGCTGTGAGTGTGGTAAGTAAATACATAGCAAATTCGGGTAAGGATCACTGGCTTATAGTGAAATAGATTTTGAGATATCTCAAAGGGACGTCAAATTAGGGGTTGATGTATAAAAGAGATGAAGACAACAATAAAATGGTAAGAGGGTACGTAAACTCAGATTATGCAGGTGATCTAGACAAGAGAAGATCGTTGACTGGTTACGTATTCACAGTGTTTGGATGTGGTGTTTGTTGGAGATCAGTTCTATAATATGTAGTTGCACTATCTACCACAGAGGCGGAGTACATAGCTGTTGGTAAAGCTATCAAGGAGGCCGTGTGGTTGAAAGGCATATATGTAGAGGTATTGGCTAGTGAATATGTGAACACTCGTGTATATTGTGATAGCCAGAGTGCTATACACCTAAGCAAGCATCAAGTGTTCCACGAGAGGTCGAAACACATTGATATGCTGCTCTATTACATTTGAGAGATTGTCCAAAGTGGTGAAGTTAGTCTAACGAAGATAGCATCGTCTAAAAACCCTACTGACATATTGAATAAGGACTTAACCAAAGTCACTACTTTGTGAGCGTGACCGAAGATGCGGAGATGAGAGATCAAGTTACTTTGTGAATGATTTTGAATCAATGAGGAGATTTGTGAGAATATTGATTGAAAATTATCGAGTTATGATTTGGAGAGTAAGCCAAGTGTATAAGGTGCGCGAGGATCAAAAACGAACACAAAAAGAGGTAAAAGATGAAGGTGCAGTGCCTAGATGTGGGTGCCGCGGCGACTATGGTTAGGCACTGCAGCACTCAGAATAGAACCTGAGGGCTGTGACGCCCAGGCGGGTGTACTAGCTTCGCGGCGGTAAGGGCTGAGCGTCGCAGCGCTGAGTGCAATGATAGGTTTCCAGTTTTGTCTCATCATTTTTCATCTCTCACTTGCTTCAGGACTCCCTAATACGACTCCTACACATTTAGGATAAACCTAGAACGTTCTAAAGCCTATATAAAGGCTTTCTATTGGCTTGTAAATAGATCTTAGTAAAATTGAAGTGAGATCTTTGTGATCAAACATACTTTGTAATTCTTAATGAGAGAAAATCCCTTAGTTGCAAGAGAGAGTGTTTCTTTATGAGTCTTTTTTTTAAAAGGCATGCTTTGTGAGTGTCTTATGATTCAATAATAAGAGTGAGCGATCTTGATCCGCCGTGGATGTAGGCAAGTTACTGAACTACGTATATTTATGTGTTCAGTAACTTGCCTAGTATATTTATCTTACCTATAATAAGGTAATTATAGGTTTTAACTCCTTTGAAATACCAAAACATTGTAATACCTTCTTTAGAAATTACTTCTGAGTCAAACGAATTTTGCCTCATTCTGTGTCTCTACTAATCTCAATGCCTAGTATCTTTCTAGTTTCACATAAATCTTTTATCTCAAACTCTCGGTTCAACTGAGTTTTTAATTTTTTAATTTCTTCGACATTCGTTGAAGCTATCAACATATCATCAACATACAAGAGTAGATAAATGCAAGAACGATCATGTAGACTCCAAAAATACACACAATGATCAAATTTGCTTCTTGTGTACCTCTGACCCATTATAAACTGATCAAACCACCTATACTACTGCCTCAGTGATTGTTTCAAACCATAAAGTGATCTTTTCAATTTGTAAACCAATTTTTCCTTACTAGCAACTTTGAATCCTTCTGGCCGAGTCATATATTTATTCTTCCAAGTCACCATGTAAAAATGCATTTTTCATATCAAGTTAAACTAGTTCTATATTTAACTAAGCTACTAAAGCCAATAAAATTCTAATAGAAAAATGTTTCACAATTGGAGAAAATATCTTATTGTAGTTAATTCCTTCCCTCTATGCATAGCCTTTAGCCACCAACCTGACCTTTTAGCAGGCATTTTTCTTGTTAGGAAATCCATCTTCCTTTGTATATATCTATTGCACCCAATTACCTTTTTACCCTTCGGTAGTTGAGTTAGCTCTCAAGTTTTATTATTCTGAAAAGACTACATCTCTTCCTCTATAGCTGTCTTCTACTGATCAACTTTAGAATAACTGCTGCCTCTCTATAAGTGGAAGCAACATCATCATCTACAATTGTAAGTATATAGGCTATTATTTAAACTAATCGAGCAGGTTTCCAAATCTCACGTCTTAGCCTATTTACTGTAATAGATTCTTGTTGCTATTGAGGTTTCTAAGAATAACCTTCTCTATCATCTCCCAAAATTACATCTATCATAGGAGTACCATTATCTATCTCTATAGATCTAACCCGGTTCAATGAAGTTGTTTCCAATTCTACCTGCTGCTGAGTATGCTCTACTTGTTACAGAGTACTATTCATTATTGTTTGGTTTTTTATTTCTTGAGCATAAAAGACTCATCAAATGTTACATATCTATTGGATATAATCTTCTTTGAACTCGGACACCAAAAACGATATCCTTTCACTCTTAAAGAAAATCCTCAAAAAATTACTTTCTTGACTCTGAAATCTAACTTTGATTCTTTCACATAATAATATGCAGTGGAACCAAATACATGTAAAGAATCATAATCAGAAATAGGTTGTCTAGACCAAATCTCTAATAGAGTTCTATCACCAATAGCAGCTGACGGTAGACGATTAATAAGATGACATGCATAAATTATAACCTTAGCCTAAAACTCATTGCCTAATTTTATATTAGACAATATGCACCGAACTTTCTCCAATAACATCCTGTTCATACATTCTACCACCTCATTCTACTATGGTGTAGCTCTCATAGTAAAATGATGTATAATACCCTCATTTTGACACAATTTAAAAAATTGATCACTGTAATACTCATTATTATTGTCTGTTTTGAGATGCCTAATTTTTTTGCCAGTTTGTGTCTCAACCACTTTTTTATCATTTAAGGAAAGCACTAAGTACATCATCTTTAGATTTCAAAAGGCACACCCAAGTTCTTCTAGAAACGTCATCAACAAAAATAATATAGTAGCATATATCTCTCATAGATGTAGTCTGAGAAGGTCTCCATACATCTAAGTGAATATAATCAAGAATACCCTTAGTATTATGAATAGTGGTGCCAAACTTTACTCTCTTCTACTTTCTCATAACATAATACTAACAAAAACCTAACTTATTGGTCTTTGCACCTTTTAATAAGTCTCTTTTCACCAAACCGAATAAGGCTTTCTCACTTGCATGCCCTAACCATATATGACACAATCTATTAATCTGTGAATCTACATCATTATTAGAAACTATAGTCGTTGATCCAATCACTGTACTACCATTATAGTAATACAAGTTATTCCTCCTAGTGCCTTTTAAAGTCACAAGAGTGCCTAAAGTGACCCTCAGAATTCTATCTCAAATAGATACAATACAGCTTTTAAATGCTAAAGCTCCCAAATAAATGAGATTCTTCTTCAACTTTGGTATATACCAAGCATCTGTCAAAACTCTAGTTGATCTGTCATCATTTTGCAACTAGATTGAACCTATCCTAACAGTATGGCAACTATTATTATTGCCCATATACACAACTCTACCATTTAGCTCTTCAAAATTAAAGAACTATTCTCAGTGTGGACATATATGATAAGTACAACCCAAATCCATAATCCATTCGTCAGAACAAAATATGGATTAATGACCACTTAAATAAAAATTTGACACACTATCATCACTTACACTCTCAACAACACGTGCATAAAAAATAGACATTTATTTTCTTTTTCTTTTCAACCTTGGACAACTTTTCTTCCAATGCCATTTCTCACAACAAAATGCATATTTATCTTTTCCTACTCTACCCCTCGACTTATATACTTACTCATCTTTATGTTCTCTCTGATCCTTTCTACGGATTTCATAGTTTGTTAAAGAAGAACAAGCTTTTTCAAATGACAATTTATCATTTTCATGGATGAGAGTAATACATAAATGATCTAGTTCATCTGGAAGAGAACCAATCAATAACATACCTTTATTTCATCTTTGAATGTTTTCTCTAAGTTTAATAAATCAACAATTAACTTATTAAACTCATCAATATAAGAACTGATACTCGTACCTGGTCTCAACTGAAGACGAAACAATCTCTTCAATAGATACAACTAGTTGTCATTACTTTTCTTCATATATTTATTCTCCAAGGCCTTCCACAATGTTGAGATTTGTGCTTATGTGACATTTCATTATGTATAAATATTTAATGATAATATTTATACAATTAACATTTTTAATAAAATTGTTAATATTATTAATTATTAAATGCTAAGATGCTTGTAACGTTTTAAAAATTGTATGATCTGAGAGAGTTTATATATAAGAAGTTTAGATCAGTGTTAAGAGTTAGCAATACTAAAAGTTATAAGTGTTAAGAGTTAGCAGATTATAAGAGTTAGTGACATCTAAGGAGTTAGAGCATTATCTGAAATGGGATAAAGACCTGAGAATATATTAGTAATGATGTAGCTACAAAGAGTTGCAGATGGTGGTAGAAAGTATTATTATGCAAGTATATTCTCAAACATAATGTTCCTAATCTAATTTTATCGATGTAAGTTTATCGGTGAAATTCAATAATATAAATTGGTGTATGTCTGTATCTGTATGGTCCAAATGGTTAATGTTAACAAACCATGAGCTTAGTAGAAACTTGTACAGAGATATAGGTATTTAGTAAGGACTGGGTATGGAACAGACTTACGAAGACCTCCAATAGACATCTTATAAAGCCATCAATGGAAGGTCTTCTGAGTTGAATAGTATTCGTAATCCTTTGACCTGAGTGCCATGGTGGGCTTGTGAGTGATCTACTATACTTTGGTTCCACACATGTCAAAAACCTGGGGTTACCTACGTCATCTGGTGTTCCACACATGGTAAGATACTTGTAACATTTCAGACACATGTCAATAGTCACTCACCATCCTAAACCTGAGGTTCTAATACTACTTATTACGCCAAGAAGTACTCAAAGAATAATTAGCATTGTTGTTATGCTAGCAATAGAATATAATACCACAACGAGGCAATCAACTATCATCTAACAATATGCAAAATAGAAAGAACATCAAATTAATGAAGTTCAGTAATATTACCTACGTCCTCGGGCGTTGCTAGAATAAATCTACTATTTTAAAAAAAAAGTTATAAAGTTTTTGAGTCATAATACAAAATTTTAAATTATTGGGTCAAACTTCAAATATATAAATAGTATAACTAATACTGTATTACTTAAATAATAGGATATTACTACAAATGTCCAAAAATAAAAAAAAATATTAAACTCTTATAAATTTCAAGAACTTAAATATAAAATGATTAAACTATGAAATTTTTATAAAAAGATCCTAAAAAAGAGAATTATTCAAAAAGTATAATAAATAATAATAAAGACCTTATCTTATATAAATTCAACCAAACTATTTTCATATCATCTCTCTTCAATATAAAATTTATTAAAATTGACAAATAAGCCAATTTTAACAGTACTAGTCATGCTCAACTAATTAAATGGATGAACTATGACATAATTGAACTCCCCCGTTATACAGATATTTGGATAGGATTGCAAAATCGGAACCCACAAATGGATGAAAAATCAATTCATTGACGACAATAAAAGAATAATTGCGTAATGAAGATTTCAAAAGGCCAATTGAAACGACTACCACTAAATTTGTTGGGTTTTTAATTGGCTTTTGAGTGTGCCAAAAGCTCTACGGTTCTGCCGGTGATAAAAGCAGCTTTCAAGTTGGATAATGACTAGAGCATAAGTGTCACTTGAAACGTTCCATGGAGACCACTAGCTAGCTACTGTGTTGGGAAAATATTTAAGCAACATCAACGTACGATTCTCCCCATAAAAACGTTTCTTTCTTTTTGTGCACACGTATCTTCCATTTTGTTTTGTTTCGTATCACTTCTTTAAGACCTTTGTCTTATTGCCTGGAGACATACACGACAACCGAAATCAAAATTACCATCAGCTTCCATTATTACTTTTTGCAATTATTATATATCGTGTAATAGGATCCTTCACATTGAGTACCAAAACCACCTTCCATTTTATTTTATATTTTTGAGACGGGGGCACTTGTAGTTCGTGAATATTTCCTAATGTGCTTATTCATTATAAAGTATTTACATAGCTATACGCTTTGCTAACAGTACGAGATAGAGAAGAGTTTTCTTTTCTTTTTTTAAACTTTGTGTATTTGGTCAAAGATGGTTAACACATGAACAGCCGATACATAGTGCATGCAGCTAGAGTTTGCAAATTACTCGCTTTGTTCGGCCCAAACACTTAAATGTATGGCCTGCGTCCAAAATTAGCATAGGGTTAAGGTGTAGAGTGCTTGAATTTTTAAATAAACAATATTAGATATTTTATGTAGAGTGCTTGAATTTTTAAATAAATAATATTATATATTTTAAATTATATTTTATAAGATAACGTGTCAAATAATGATTGAGTGTTAAATAAAAATTTATATTATTTTATTATTTAATAATTATTTGACACATCATTCTTAAAATATAATTTAAAATGTAATTTAAAATGTGTAATTTATTCTTTTTGAAGTTATATATTTTTTTAAGTTATTAACAAATATCAATAATTAAATTTAAATTATTTTATAATATTTAAAAATATATATTAAATAGTATTTATGTAAACAATCTAGTGATAAAAGGATACATCCTTACCTCAATTTTTGGGAGGTTCAAGTTTAAATCCTCTTTTCCATATAAAAAATGTATAAATAAAAATAATTTTAAAATACTGGGTCGTTGATAAATATGTTGGTGACAACAGTAGATTGGCAATTTGGCTTAAAGCCCGACACTTACAAGTCGACAACAATTGATGCTAGATGTTTTGGTTTGGAGGTGTGCAATGTGTTGTATGTTGGTGTAGCGAGCGGCCAGCAATCAAAGAAGCAACAAATCAGTGTCGAAGGCCAATAAATGTGGAAGGCAATCAGGCAAGGGCTGCAACAATAGGTTAGTCTTTCTTTCTTAAGTTAATAAATTTGGATTTTCATGAAAACCCTAAAAGGCTAAAATAAGAATGATAAAATATTCAGTGGGGATGGAGATTCGCAGGGCTCGCTTTGAATGAGATGAAAACTGAAAAAAAAAAAAATTCATCTCTAAATTATTAATGAGGGTGGAAATAAAATTAACCCTTTTGGTCTCGTCACAGTCTTATTTTTTATGAAAATATTAAATGTAATTTTTATTATATATTTATATATTAAATAATTTATTGATTTTTTATTTTATAATTTATATTTAATTAGAATATACTTTAATAAAATATTTTTATTAATAAAAATCTACATAATAAAAAAACTTTTAAAATTTACTTTTTTATTATAAATAATAAAAGACTTTTATTTTTGAATTATTCAACTGTTAATTTAATGAGAATATGAAATAATTAATAGAAAAATCATTGATGTTAAATAATAAAATATTATTTAAAATATTAATTTTTATTATTTATTTAAAATTTTATTTACTAATTACTTTTTACTTTATTAAAAGATATTGTTACATTATTCTAGTTTATTAGTTTGATATTTTTCTATACATATAATAGATAAAAAATTTATATTGTTAAAATTTGTCAATATAAATTTATATTTAATATCAATAAACAAAAATAAAAAAATGAGGGATGGATGTAAAAAACATTCTTTGCATGAAAATGTTTCACTCTGTTAAATTATTTTAAAGAATAGAGTAAAATCAAGAATTAAATTTTTTTTTAAAAAAAAAAAGATGGTGGAGTACGAGAAAGGCCACCCTACTGCATTATCATCCCTAAATTAAAACTTGTATATTTGTTTTGTTTAATTTATAAATTATATCATTTATCGGAAATTTAAAATTGGGATGGGCTTTCCACACGAGTGTGAAATTATTAGGTTGGAAACTACAGTGGGCTTGGACTTGGAATAAACTTAACTCTTTAGTCTCTTTAGGTCTATTTTATAAAAATATAAAATATGTAGATTTCAAACCCTAGCTAAGCTACAGGCCTTTTTAACCTGGCTTGTGTTCGAACTTTAATAAAACTTGGGCCTAGCCCAGGCTAGTTTAGGTTCCGGTGTTTTTGACGTCCCCACACCTAGCATTCAATATCAGTAAAACAATGAGAGCCGAACAAGCATGTTCCTAGTAATCAAAGAGAAATCTTACTTGAGCTCCTGTGAATACAGAGGTTAAAGATTTTAAGTCTTTAAAGATAGGAGTAACTGAACAAGTATGAACCTCTTATTATAATCTACTTTATTTCCTGCCATTTGCAAAAGAACCATGACATCCCTAAGTCTGAAACCCTCATTTTTTAAAAAAGTGAAATCCATCTCATTTCATTACTCGAAGACAACTGGAAGAAGCAAATATGTTAACCAGATTCTTTTAGCGCTATCGAGACCATTTAAGTCAAAACAGAGGGCGGTTGAAACTGTGTAAAGTGCTCATGCTTCAGTGGGATTGAAATGGGTTTGGGCAGGGATATTTTAAATGGATTATGGAAATAGGAAATGGGTTTGAAAATGGGAGTGAAGTGGGTTGGAAACTGAGTCGAAATAAGTTTCAAAATAGATTCTAAAATAGCACCTAGTAAAGAATTACTTTTTTTTTTTTCATTTGTCAAAAAGTTTGGACAGTTTTTGAGGTTGAAAAATGTATGTTTTACGTGGAGCTCATTTAATTGGGATTTTTAAATAGAGTTTTTAAAGAAAATATTGATTTTTAATTGTTAATTAAAAAAATTCTTTTAATGTAGTAGATCGTTTTATTATACATTATTAAAAATATTTATTTATTAATAAATTAGTAAAAAGAGCACTTAATAAAATTTACATTCAAATTCTAAATAGTTTAACTTTTTTACATAAAATAAAATTTACAATTTAATCTTTAAAATTTACTAACATATTTTTATAGATAGCACAAAAGTGATTCATGTTAAAATTTAATTTTGCAATCATTGTAAAATAATGGCTAAAATAATTAAACTTTAAAAAATTAATAAATATAATTTTATAAAAATTCAAATAAAATTAATACAAAACAATCAATAAATTAAATAATTTATTGTGTTTGGTATAAAAATTAAAATTAAAATACTACATACCTATGACAAAAAAAATAGTAGAGCCTTGTAGAGATATGGTAGTTGCAAAGATATAGAGATATAGTAGCTTTCAACAAAACATTAAAAATATATTAGTTAAATAGGATATATATTTTTTATTAAGAGTATGCTATAGAATTATGAAACTATTATTATGGTATATGTGTCAATACACAAATTTAAAAAAAAAAAATTTGAAAAACTCTACTCTTAAAAGCCCAAAATTTTAATTTTTATAATTAAAGGTAAAATAGTTTTTATAATCTCCAAATTTGTTTTTTCTATTTATAACTAAATATCTTCAAAAATAATTTTTAAAAAAATACACTAAAAAAACTCTTTTGACCAATAGAAAATCTCAATCAAACTACACTTAAACCGAAATACTTTGCTTATCTTTAAACATTTTAAATGATGATTGTTGATTTCTTATGCAAAAAATATTGTTTCTATGAAATGGTTATACTAGGCTATGTTCATTATTAACGAACATATGCTTGTTCAATAAAGGCTATGTGTTATGTAAAGGGGATATTTATTGATTGTAAAAATGATGTTATTATTTATTATTGATTAAAGTGATAATTCTAATGTCTAAGTATATACTTTATTTCTTCGTACTTTGTTCACATAAATGGGAGATTGTAAGATTAAGGTATTATTTTGTTGGATTAAAGTGGCCTTAGAGCAGAATCACATAAATTTTACAAGTTTGGAAGCCTTGGTCAATGTTGTCACTAGGTAAATGTTCAAAACAAATTAGAATAATGATAAGAAGTTTAAGGTTACTTGAGTTGTTATTTGGTCTAATGAGAAGATTGAAATAATAGCAGGCATAAATTTAATTAACTTCATAATCATAGTGATAAACAAAGAGGAAAAGTTATTAAAGTTTTAAAGGGACCTTTATTTACAATCATTGCCACAAATATTGGACAATCTTTAAGCACAACCAAAGAGGAGTGTCATGTTCTGCTATCTTAATAAACTAACAACTTTATAAGTACCATCTTAACAATCATCCTAGATTCCAAGTTCAACACATATGCTCCATCACTTCAATAACTTCCCTTAAATCTTATGCAAACATAAGAACCTCGTACATAAATAAATTACTAAACAAGTAGCCCTTCCATTCCAATGTAAACAAGTCCCTCCACATACCAATAATTATAAGAACTAGAGAATGGACTGATAAGCATGATGAGAAATATTTTAAATTATAAATAAGATGTATGTAACCTAATAATCCTAGTAAACATGGTCAATAACCAACAAGATACAAACTACTCTGTATGAGGAAGTTATTGAAGATGCAAATAAGTTAAAAGATTAAGATGATGTTCTTAGTAAATACTTGATCAACAAGATAAATCACCACTAGAAAAATTGGCTTTATTGATATTACGCTACTGACACATTTTGTAATGGTGTAAATGAATACTGGTTTAACAATATTGTGTCATTGATCGTTATTACTTCTTTGTAGTATCAGTGATTGACAGGACCCGCCTCAAGACCCTCTACCATAGGTCTTAGCGGCCCTACCGGGTACTTCGACAAAAATTCCTTAGAATTTAACTGGGTAAATTGAGAAATTTCGCGAGACAAACCCCTTTTTAGTTCTTGCTATTACTAAGAAAATCTTAAAATATACATGAAAATCACTTCTTAAGTTAAAAAAAAAAAGGGGCTGAGTTTCTCTTATTTTTCTGAAAATCCATACAAAACCTGTAAAGAAATTACACTTCTATTTCAAACACTTCTCAATACTACCAAATAGGACCTCCGGTCCTGTCTAAACCAAATCCAATACAATTCAATAATTTCATTTAAATCACCAAATAAGCATACTCATAAAAGTAAAAACTATCATCATAATATCAAAATCTCTTCTTATTGGTTCAAAACATACATACAAATATACATGTTTACAACTACTATACAGAAAGCAAAAGGTACTATTTAGCACATTTACATATACAAAAATGATCTTCAAATTTGGCCCACTAATCAACTGTAGGAGAATCAGTAGCTTGCGTACAGAGACTTGCACCTGAGAAAGGAGTTTAGAAAACATAAAACATAAAACGACTTAGCTAAAGGAGCTCAGTGAGTGCAATTAAGATTTTAAATAAAATAACATTATGCATAGATAGTAAATTCTAAAGTACATGCATAAATCATGCTTCTAAAACTGATGTAAAGCTGTAAAATAGTTTCTAACATCATATACTGATGAAATCTTGCCGAGCGGGTTTTATCTACATATTTGAAAAATAATATCCAAAATCTATATAACACAATAACTGTCATGTGCATATAAATGCATAAAATGCTATTGGTAGATCAAAAACTAGTAAAGTCCTCGCTCGGCCATTTTCTTTCTAAACTGTACCAATGGTAACCCTAAAGCTCTATACTCACGCAGTGACTCAACTAGCACTGCATACGTGACTAGGTCACGGGGCACCTCAACTAGCAGTACCCACAGTGACATCTCAAGATATCTCACTGGCTATGCAGCGGAATCCTACATCGTATACATAAAGCGAGACAATACCCCGTACACATAGAGCGACTCACATGACTCAGCATCCCGACTTTTCAGAGTTAGTGACACACCCTCCATAACCTGCCCATGTATACGAGATATACCGGCCAGGTCTAATACAATCACCACCACTATAATCTGAGGGTACAAATAGCCTTTAAAATAGATGCAGTAATTTTAAAACTATTTCTTAAACCAAATATGTAAAAGCATATCTATAGATATATATCAAGATCATAAATCATATTTATGCATTAAAAGCTCATAAAACATACATTTTCATTATGCGGAAACATAATAAACGAAAGATAAAGGAAATGACAGATTTTCACTCACAACCGCTCCGAGCTCAATTTTGCTCTAGATTTCTGTTCCCGTTACCATTCTCGGTTTTCTTCACCTACGCACCATAAATGACATTTAGAACCAAATCGAATACTAGAATCTCATTTAACTATTAAATGCCATAATCGGCATACAAAGCCCGGATAGATACTACTTTTCGATTTTCATTTACAGAGTTATTTAATCTAATCTAACTCACCATCCGACGACCCTGAAAATTATTAAACGCCATATAACTTAGTTGGACATAATTGCCCTTCACCTTTCTAAATGGACAATTATGTCCCATTTTCTTCATTTGTGATTTTTCCATCAACCATATACATTTAATATACATAAGGCGCCATTTACACACAACAACTCAATCAAAACACCACTCAATCCCTAACTTCCCTAGAGTGGCAGAATTTCACCCTAGGTTCTAACACATTTCTTTTCTCAATTTCTTGTTCTGATTACATCAAAATCAAGCTAATTTCATTCTAATACCCTAATTACAACCAATTGAAGTCTCTACATTCAAATCACCCAAAACCCTAATTCTTACCTTGCCAATTTCTTCAATTTGATGACTCCTTCAAGCTCCACACTAGAATTCAACTCAATCTAAACCAAGAATACACAAGAACATCAATTGAAGCAATCTTGAAAGTTAACTTATAAATCTCACAAAATAATGCTTTTCTTATCTCTTTTTCTTGGATTTTCACTAATGGAGGCTTTAATTAAGCTTAGGAATTGATATGTAACCTTATTTTAGCTTGATTAAGTATGAAAAATTATGAAAAAAATTTGAAATTTCACTGTAGCAGCCCCTCCAACACTTGCACAAATTTTGCTCTCTTTTGCTCTCTTTTGCTCTAAATGTTTGCTTTTGATCACTCTTGAAAAAACTACACCTTCTATATATATATAGTGCTCCATCAATTGACCAATTTGCCCTCAACTAACCAATTTGCCCTCAACTTACTCTAAAATTTTAAATTGCCATTAGTTGGAAACTAAGTATATAATTGGTTCCTTTATAACTATCTAGTTAGAATAGTCCAAGGAACTAACTAGAATTTCCAACTTAGCAATCCATGAGATTGTTTCTAATTGGTTCATTCTCTAATATATGGATAAGATTATGTTTCTCAACAAAAGCTAGTTCCATACATAACCCTTAAATGGAAATTCATTTAGTAAATTAGAATTTCATTTTCCAAGCCAATAGAGAAAAATTCTAAAAATATTTTAAGGTCGTCTGACACTCTGATCAAGTCTGAAATTACAAAATTAGGTATAATATCTCTCATGCGCTTCATAAAAGAAATATTTCTAATAGGATTAAAATCGAGTAACCCTACAGTGTCTTTATTGCTCTATACCGAAATCGATGTGCCAATACTACTAATAGGAATTGGATATTACAATGACTTGCTGATATTATAGTATCAAAGGCATGAAGTGTTAGTAAATTACTGATATTATAGTATTAGTCAATTTAAAATGATGTAGTTTTGATTAAAAAGAATTAATAAATTTATTACTTAAGAAAATTTAATATATAAAAATTAATATTTTAAAAACAATTATATTATGGTCTAAAACAGCAGCTTTTTGGGGGAAAAAAATATTCTCCCAAACAACGTCATGTTGAGGGCTTATTAATATATATTCCTACAAAATGCTGTCATTTTAGGACAAGGTATTTGGAAACAAAATTGACAAAATGGCATTGTTTTCTTATTATTTTTGTTAAACAAGTTGATTTTTTTCTAAGTATAGAATTCTTCATTTTATTTTGCACTTCTTCTTCTTTTTAAACTACTACTACAAAATCCCTAAGTAATCCATATTCAAACGTTTGGTTAAACCCCTATGCATAGAGAGTTTGTATGTATGACAGAGCCAAAATCAGTGTTTATGTGTGCAACAGAGAGAGTTTCCATTTTCAATGAAGTCAAAATTAATCTTTTCATCTCTATTCACAGAGAGAGGGGTGGAACCAAAATCGGTGTTTGTGTGTGTGGCAGAGCCAAAATTGATCTTCTAATCTCCATTCACAAAGAGAGAGGCAGAGCCGAAATTAGTAAAGGAACCTAAACCCAATGAGAAATTCCATCTCCATTCACATCAATTCGTAGAGTTAAGAATAAACACAAGCTTGTTTTTGTTATCAAATTCATTTTTTAACTTTATTAATTAGTTAAGGTTTCTGTTTAAACTTGTTAAATTTGTGCACCTTTCTTTATCCAAGTGGTTTGCTTTGTTATCATTATTCAATTGTTTAATAATTATTATTGTTACTGTTATTGTTTGAGTATAAATTAAAGGGGGATAATAGCAATAATTGTTATAGTTTTAAGAATTCGATCCTAAGTTTTAAATTATTGTACAGCTTCGATCAAACATTTACAACCGTTAGTAACAGTGAGAACCATATACATAATTCCATAATCTAACAATGTGGTCAGTCTACATTATGGCTTGCCTGCTATAGGAAGACTTGAATCCATTTGGTTGATTGCATGGGTTTAGATAAACAAATGTTTGAGTATTTTGTTACATGATGACCTTAATTGTTAACTTATATTGAGGCTTAACTATAAAATGAGAGAGGTCAAGACTTGTAAGATAGAAAAAATAATATGGTATTTTAGTGCATGATGATGGATTTAACTTTAATGTAGCAAAAAAATTAGATTTTTAGCGGTTGTTTTGCTTCTATTTTGGGGTTGTAATTGTTTTTTTTTTGTTATTGTAGTGTTTATATAATTTCAATTCTGTAATCTACAAGTTTATATATTTGCAAAATTATGGAACCGTAGTGTTTGACATGGATAAAATATGGATATTAATTAATAGACTATTAAAAGAGTATACAGTTAGAGTTGATGAGTTTTTGCAATCTGTGATGCTTAATTTTAAAAATAGGAGGTCACTGAGATGTCTATGTAATTCTTGTTACAACTTGGAGTTTGATAGTCTCAAGTTAATAAGAGTTCACTAGTTTGAAAAAAAGATTTTTTCCCCACATATACAATTTGGACTAAACATGGGAAAGATAATCGTAAGTTATACCTTCATCCGCCCAAGACCACTGTAGTAGGCAGCAATTTAAATGCAAGTAGAGTATGGGAAAGGCCTCTCAATCCGCCCAACCCCATTACCACCCTTAAGCTAAAACTTGTCTTTTTTTATATATATTTTTTAATTTTTAAATTATATAATTTATTATTGGACATTTAAAACTGGGTTGGGCTTTTCACTTGAGTGTTAAATTATTAGTTTGAAAACTACAGTGAGCTTGTATTGAAACACTAAGTTAGATTCTTTGAAAAACTCATTGTCAGAAAATACTTGGAAGCATTGTAGGGCTGTTAAAAAAAATCAATTGATGCTTTGTCCCATAAGCTAAAGTTCTACTGAAAGAAAAGATCTCGGGTTCAATGGCTTTATCACGGTGATAAAAACACGAAGTATTTCCACTCCTAAGCTTCTAAATGAAAAACAAGAAATACATTTCTGGATTATATAAGTCTAATAATGTTTGGAACACCAAATCGAAGGACATTCATGCCATTGTTCATGAATACTTTTTTAACCAATTTTGTTGTTCTTCTTCTATAGATGCAGATATATAGTCCTTATCAATGTCCCTTAGAAAATTTTAGAAGCAGATAACATACAGTTTAAGGCACATTTTGGTGTTGTTGACATTGTATAATTTAAAAGAGTTGAGATATAATCTAAAGGAGTTCAATCTGATCTAAAAGAGTTTAGATCAGAGTTAAGAGTTAGCAGCACCGAAAATTATAACTGCTAAAAGTTAGTAGGTTATAAGAATCAGTAAAATCTAAGGAGTTGGAACTTTGTCTGCAATGAGACAAAGATTGAGGATATACTAAGAATGACATAGTTACAAAAGTTGCAATAAAGTGCTAGAAAATGTCATTATACAAGTATGTTCTTAAATATAGTGTTTCTGATCTATTTCATCGATGCAGGTCTATCGGTAAATCCCTTTTATATAGTCAGTGTATGTTTATATCTGTAGGAAACACATAGTTGTTCCTCCTGACTATTAACTTGAAGCTCATATAGGTATATAGATATTTAGTAAGGACTAGGTACGAATTGTTGAGATTTGTGCTTACGTACTATCCCTTTATGTATGAATATTTTTTTAAATATTTATACTAGTATTATCATTTCATTAAATCGCTAATTATATTTTATATATGGTAAGATGCTTGTGTTAGGGCTGGTGCTTACGTGCCATCCTTGAATGTACATATACTTGTGTATTTATACAAATGTGCATTCTTATTAAATTGCTAATACCTATTTATATGGTATTATGTAATGTAACGTTATAGACATTATATAATTTGATGGAGTTCAGATCAAATCTAAAGGAGTTTAGATAAGGGCTCATAGTTAGCCACGTTAAGATATATAAATGTTAAAAGCTAGCACAGCTAAGTGTTAGCTGGTTATAATACTCAGCGAAGATCCAAAAGTTGGAGCCTTGTTTATAATGGGACATAAACCTGAGAATATACTAGTAACTACATAGTTACAAGAGTTACAATCAGGTGCTAGGAAATGTTAGTTGCGCAAGTATGTTCTCAAATAATTGTCCTTAATCTATTTTTATTGATGCGGGTCTGTCAGTGGATACCTTTATATATAGATCAGAATATATGGTGCCTATAGGGTATAGATGGTCATTCCTAGCCGACTGTGAGCTTGGAGCTCATATTGACAATTAGGTATCTAGTTAGGACTGGATATGGGATAGACTCACGAGGGCCTCTGATAAACACCCTATATAAGCCATCAACGGAGGGTTCTCTCGAGTTGAGTAGTATACGTGATTCTTTGACCTGAGTGCCATGGTAGGCTTGTAAGTGATCCAACATACTTTGGTTCTACACATGTCATAAATCTTTTATAGTATGATCGCTGGGTGTCACTAGGTATGGTCTGATGCTTATGAAGTCTGGTGTATATAGATATAGGATCCATCGGGTCGCATAGGGAGTTGATATCCAGATGCTTCGAGACTGTATCTTAGAAAGTCTTGTGGCCACAAGTATTAATCTCGAGAAAGACTTCCGCCAAGATGGAACAATATGGCAAAGGAGTTTGCACATATTATTCAATGAGATACAAGTCTAAAGATAGGACATGGTCTATCAGTGAATACCTTAATAAATATATAGATTGGTGTATGTCTATATCTCAATGGTCTGGATGGTTAGTTTTAATAGACCATACATTTAGTGAAAGCTCGTACAGAGATACAGGTATTTAGTAAGAACTAAATACTGAACAGACTCACAAAAATCTCCAATAGACATCCAATAAAGTCATCAATAGAGGGTCTTTCGAGTTGAGTAGTATTTATAGTCCTTTGACCTAAGTGTCATGGTGGGTTTGTGAGTGATCCACTATACTTTGGTTTGACACATGTCAGAAACCTTTCATAGTTTGACCGCTAGGTGTTATTGGGTATGGTCCGATGCTCATAGAGTCTGGTATACGTAGATATAAGATCTATCAACTTATTTGGGTGAGTAATATATCATAATGCTTTAAGATTGTATTTCAAAAAGTCTTATGGCTATAATCAGTAATTCCTGGGAAAATAGTTTAACCCTAGGGAAAAATAATATCACAAAAAAGTTTGAAAATATTATTTATTGAAATACAATTCTAGAGATAAGCTTTCGATTAGGCATATAGAGATTTGACGATATTGATCTATATCTCCACTCTAGCTGAATATAAATGATTAAGGGATTATACGAATATGTTATAACCTCAACTTGTATAGTCTAATGCACTACTTTGTAATATTCGTAATGTGTGTGTGGGATATTGTTCACAGACGTATGGAGGAGTTTCATATGATAATTCGGGTGTGAACCTAGAGAGTCTTACAATATGAAGTATACTCGTTGTGCATTGGGGCAACATTATAGATTGAACAATTCCATCCCATAAATTCCAACAAACTAAAAATTTATTTCATGGTTCCTCAAGTTGTGCACTTGTCTAAACTTAAATGTTAAGTACATCATTTAATTAGTTGCCAAGAATTGTTAACTAATTAAATATTGACAAGTGGCACAATTTTGTTCCATAAATTGTTTCACCCTGAATTCACCCATTAACCATATTAGTAAAATCAAATAAGGTTAAAAAAATATTAAATATTTAAATAGTTTTTGAATAATTAAATAAATGTTATTTAAATAAATAATAATATTTATTAAGTTGTTTATTATTTTAGTTTAGGTGGGAGACATATACTAAATTAGGTATAATAGCTACCAAATCTTGTTTTTTAATTTTTTAACCACTTAATCAAATTTATGAGCACTTGTGAAGTGCTTAACACACCTAAAAATTGAATTGAATAATTGATTAACAAAGAGTGAAGCAAAAATGTGCAAGGAGGGAGCATTGGAAAACGATTTTAGTTTCGGAGAGTTTTTCTTTGAATAAAGGGTTGTGAGAAAAATTAAAGTGAAAGAAAAATCAATTCTAATTATTAATTTTCTTTCAAAAACCAAAATCTTGTTGCTGAAAATTCAGTTGCTGCTATTCTAATTTCATAATCCCAATGGATTGTTGTGAACTAGAATTGTACAATAGTGCACTTCAAGATGAGCTCAAGATTAGAGTTAAGAAGAATTCAAAATTAAAATCTTCACCAAAGTTCTTCAAGGGTATATTTTTTGTCATCTTATGTTCTTAATGATATAAGTGTTAGGGTATGTGCTTACGCGCCATCCCAGTTTGTATTAATATTTAGTTTGTAATATTTATACAATGCATATTTTATTAAATCGCTGATAACTTTTATTAAATGGTAATTAAGCTTGTAACATTATAAACATGATATGATCTAAATGAGTTCATATCTGGTTTAAAGAAGTTTAGACCATGGCTAAGAGTTAGCAAAGCTGATAGTTATAAATGCTAAGTGTTAGCAGGTTATAATAGCCAGCGAGATCTAAAAAGTTAGAACCTAATCTATAATGTAACAAAGACCTGAGAATCTACTAGTAATGACAAAGTTGCAATAAGTTGTAATACACACTAAGAAATGTCATTATGGAAGTATCTTCTCAAATAAAGAGTTCCTGATCTACGTTCACCAATGTGGGTCTATCAGTGATACACATAGATTAGTGTATGTCTATAGTTGTATTGTACAGATGGTTATTCTTAGTTAACCATGAGCTTGGTTGAAATTCATATAGACATACAGGTATTTAGTTAGGACTGGATACTGAACAGACTCAAGAGGACCCCAATAGATATCCTATGAAACCGTCAAAGGAAGGTCCTCTCGAGTTGAGTAGTATTTGTGGTCCTACAACCTGAGCGCCACGGTGAACTTGTGGGAGATCCATCATACTTTGGTTCCACGTATGTCAGAAACCTTTCATGGTTTGACCGCTACGTGTCGCTGGGTATGATCCGATGCTCATGGAGTTCGGTGTGCGTAGATATGGAATCCGCCAGCTCACATAAATGGGTTGTATATCTGAACTTTGAGATTGTATCTTGTAAAGTCTTATGGCCGTAAGCAATCTACCTGGAAAAGGAGTTTCCTACAGGTTCGAACATTATAGCAAAAGTGTTTGCGTATATTGTTCATAAGATACGAATATGGAGATAATATAGTAATGGATGAAATTATCGGGATTTGACGGTAATGATCTGTATCCCGTTCATCCTGGATATAATGACAGAAGGATTATACGAATATAGAGTAACCTCAACATGTATGGTCTAACGCGCTAATTTGTAATATCCGTAACGTGTGCGTGGGGCATCGTTCACGGACTTGTGAAATAGTTCCATTTGACAAATCGGGCGTGGACCTAGAGAGTCCCAATATGAAATGTACTCTTTGAGCACTTGGGCAGCGTACCGTATTGAATAGTTCAATACAGTAAAATCCAGTAATTTACTAAGATTACGTTAACTAAAGTATATAGTCAAATGGTGGGACCCACTTTAGGTTAACTTAGTAACCGAGTAAGGACATAATTATAATTTCACTTAATAATTATTTAATTGTTAAATAATTCTAATAAATATTTATTTATTTAATTGTTGAATAAATAATTTATGTTTAACTAAGGTTAAGAGTTAACTATTTAGTTAAATTAGATTAACAATACTTGATGGTTAAGTAAAAGTCAACATAACCATGATTAAGTTAGTTAATTATGGTTAAAATATTTAAATATTCTTTAACTTAACTAAAGTTAAGTGTTAACTATAGTTAAAATATTTAAATGTTCTTTAACTTAACTAAAGTTAAGTGTTAACTATAGTTAGAATATTTAAATGTTAATTTAACTTAACTAAAGTTAAGAGTTAACTAAGATTAGGTTAGGTTAAATACAAATTGAAATTAAGTGAAATTAATTGTAATGAAATGAAATTAATTTCATTTGTATAAATAAGACAAATGTAAATTAAATTCATAAGTCTTTTTGTTAATTTGATTTTGCAAATTTTAGTCAGCCAATTCAAAGAGAAATTGTTTTCTAAAATATGGATTCAAGAGTTGAATTCATTATTTTCTTTTAAGGCATAAAACCAATTTAGCAAAATAGGTTTTGATTAATTGTTAATCAAAAAGGAAAAATTAATATCATAAGTTTAAGTGGTTAAACTTCTGCTGGATCAAAGGCTGTCATTCTAGATAATCAAACCCACCATTGTTAATTACTAGAATTGATCAAAGATAACATTTTGGTGGACTTCAACAATCTCCATCCAAAGGCTTCAAAGGTTATTCCTCAATTTCATTTCTGTTAATTCAATTAATATGTTTTGATTGTGTTTACTGCAATGTTTTAAGCTTCCGCTGCTTCATTATATGTATGAGATATGTATATATTATTGTTAAACACAAAATCCACATGCATACACCCATGAATGGACAACTCCCAACAATAAGTTACATATGTATATGTTGATCATATGTTTAATTCCGCTGCGAAATTGTGTATATGATACATGTATTTAATTTTTTTAATTGGTACAAAATTACATGCATACACCCTAAAACACTTTCACAAGTGGTATTAGAGCAAGTTTATTGTATTTTTAGGTTGTTGGAGTGCTATATGACGAGTTTGGAATGCCTAAAAATAGTAAAAATTATATCTTGAAGTGTAGAAAAATTGCTCTATAAAAACGACCCCGCAGTGGTAACACCGAACACTGGGGCGTTCATATGTTAACATGAACGCCGCAGAGTTTACTAGTGAACACAGGGGCATTTGTTGATGAACGCTAGGGCATTCATTATATAACGCTGGAGCGTTATTTGTGATAACGCTAGGGCGTTAAGGTGTTTAGCATAGGGGTATTAAAAGAGCAGAACATTGAGGTGTTCAAGTGTTGAACGTCGGGGTGTTCTTAATGATGAACATGGGGGCGTTCATAAGTCAGAAACCCAAGCTGCTTAAGGTTGAAAACAAAAAAAGAGTAAAAAAAGTTTTTTGGAGCATTATATTGTATAATGCTATAACGTTCAACTTTTAACGCTAATCATTCTGAACAATACACTCCAATTAAAAAATTTTACATGTCAGGTTCATTTAATATAATTATAATTGTTATATCATTGTATTAAATGTTGTATATATATATATTTGTTTATGTTTATTAATCACAATGGGAGCCTTATTGGTGGGGTTTAGTTGTTCTTGCTTAAATAAATATTCTAATTATAAATTAGATTCATATGAGATGCGAAAGTTTATTATAATTGTTAATGGTAATAATAATTATAATAATTATTAATATATAAATATATATATTAAATTTAAAAAAATCGCTTAAATCAGATTAAATAATATTATATTATGACATAATATTATATAACGATCCGTCTTGTCAATGCGGTATTAGACAATTTACTTCGGTCTTTTCTAATATTGCTACAGCTTGAGAGATTGGTCGGGGTGATTGATAAGAGTTGTATACCTTTTGAGTTTACAAAGGCCAATATTGCTACATTATGAGGCTAAAGTAAAATGCCAACGGGATCCACTTCTCACTATATAATTTAAAGAATCTAAAACTATCATTTTCGTGTTTGAGAGATTAAAGGGATTATGTAAAACAGTGGGATGACATTTTTAGATTAAAAGATTTATAACTGTTATACACATGATCTAAAACGTTATTTATTAGCAATTGAAAATTTTCACTAACATCGTTTCTTCTGTCTTGTTAAAATCAAATGGCTTCAAGCAACTTATTAGGTCATATCCTTGATGCATACCAACTCAAAGATGCAGAAAATTATGCTGAATGGCTTATAAATCTCAGAATAGTTTTAGATTCTAAGTAGCTTGGATATATAATTGATCAGCGTCTACCCCAAGCTGTTTCTGATGATGTTTCTCTAAAAGAAAATGAGACATATCGAAAATGGTTGGATGACGATTTGAAAGTCAAATCGTACATTCTCGGCTCAATGTCTATGGAGCTCCAAAGACAGCATGTCCACATGGACAATGCCGAGAGTATAATGCTTCACCTGAAAGAGATATTTAGTGACTGGCCTCAAGTTGAAATATACAGGGTTGTCAAATCTCTCTTTCAAGCTAGACTACCCGATGCCAGTCCAGTGAGTCCCTATGTCCTCAAGATTATATCTGATATTGAGAGGTTAGAAACAATGGATAACTCACTGAGCAATACATTGAGGAACAGTTTGATTCTTCAATCACTTCTAAGCTTATTTACATAATTCATCATAAACTTTAACATGTAAGGATTAACCCCTACTTATGTTTATCTGCATAACATGCTGAAAACAGCTCAAGAGGACATGAGCAAATGGGGCATGACCTTCTATGTTTATGGTGCTTCATCTTTTGTTTCGAGGAATTCAAAGAAGTTCAAAGGGAAGAATAAAAAGAAAGTAAAGTATGCACCCAAAATGGGTCCTAAAAAAAATACATGTCCAGACCCCAACATAAGAATAAAGTAAACGGAAAATATTTCTCTTACAGCAAAGATGGGCATTGAAAGTGAAACTGCCCAAAATACTTTGTCACGATTAAGAAAACCCCCTTAGGTATGCAATTGCATATCATTGACATTTCTTTAGCATTTGATGCTAGTATTGGCTAGGTATTAGATACTACTTGTCGTTCTCATATCTACAATGTGTTGCAGGGCCTAAAGGAAGTTAGACTGTTACAACCTAGAGAAGTACAACTTTGTGTTGGAAATGGAGATTTCCTACAGGTCGAGGTTATTGGATGTTTTAATTTACTTCTTCCATATAATAAAATTGGTGTATTGAATAATTGTTATTATATGCCAGATATTATTCGGCAAATTAATTTCATTCCTGTATTGGACATCTGGAGGATATCATATGTATATACAGAACCATTCCTTATGTTTGTATAATTTGGATAATATTTTATTAGTTAAATGTCAGTTGATTGATGGCCATTATATATTAGATGCAGTAGGAAATGTCATGAATGTACAAGTGAATGTTGATAATAACTCGAAAACGTTAAATGATATAAAATTGTGGCATATGAAATTAGGTCATATAGATGTGAAATGCCTAACCCGTCTGGTTAAAGATGGTCAAATACCTAATCTGACCATAGAGTCTTATCTAGTTTGTAAATCTTGTATTTAAAGAAAAATGACCAAATCTCCATTTATTATTATTGGACACTGTGCCACTGATTTATTGAAACTTGTACATAGTGATGTATGTGGTCCAATGAAACACATTGCAATAGGTGGCTTTTGATATTTCATTATCTTTATCGATGATCTATCACAATTTGGATATATGTTTCTTATAAAACACAAGTTAGAAACTCTTGAAAAGTTCAAAGAGTTTTAAATTGAAGTAGAGAAACAAACCGAAATGTATATCAAATGCCTTTGATCAGATTGAGGTGGTGAATACATGAGCAGTGAATTTTTAGATTATTCAAAAGAGAATGGGATTCTCACTCAGTATAGTCCTCCAAGTACTTCACAACACAATGGTGTTTCAGAGATGAAAAATCAAACTTTATTGGATATGGTCTAATCGATGATGAACGTCACCAATCTCCCTGAATATCTATGGGGCTATACTCTAGAAACTGCTGCTCATATACTAAACAGAGTTTCATCGAAAGCTATTCCTTCTACTCCTTATAAGATATAGAATGAAAGGAAATTAAGTCTTAAAGTATTGATTCATTTGATATCCTAAGAATTTAATGGGTTACCAGTTCTATGATCTTGAGGAATGAAATATATTCGTTGCTCAAAATGCCATTTTCTAGGGAAACAGTTTCTCATGGATCGTAGAGATTGTTGAAAGATTGATCAGAATACCTTTGACATACCCTTCAGGTAGGTCAGAAAGGATATCAAGGTCACTTGATAAGTATGTTTCAATACCTAAAGGTGCTCTTGGTGTTTTCTTGATTGAAGAAAATGATCCTTTGACTTATAAAGAGGCGATGTTGGACATCATTCAGGAAAATAGCAAAAGACCATAAAATCTGAGATTGACTTAATACATCAAAATCAAGTCTGGGACTTAGTTGAGCTTCTTGAAGAAATTGTTCATATCGGTTATAAATAGATATACAAGCAGAATCATAGGCCTGATGGAAAAGTAAAGACTTTCAAGGCCCATCTGGTGGCAAAAGGTTATACTTAGCGATCTGGGATCGATTATAGGGAAACCTTCTTACTAGTAGCGATGCTTAAGTCAATTTAAATTTTATTGGTAATTGTTGCCTATTATGACTATGAAATTTAACAAATAAATGTAAAAATGAAATTCTTAAATAGATATCTTGAAGAAGAGATCTGTATAGAACAACCTAAAACTTTACATCTGGCCAAACTTTTAGTTTAGTATGCAAACTAAATAAGTTTATTTATGGACTTAAGCAGAATTCTGAAAGTTGGAATCTTCATTTTGATAAAGTAATTTAGAGGGTATGGTTTCATCTAGAACAAAGAAGAATCATGTGTGTATATAAAGAGCAGTGAGAGCATGGTAGTCTTTTTGGGTCTTTATGTGGATAACATACTCATTATAGAAAATGATATTGGTATATTACAGTCAGTTAAAAGCTACCTTAATAAGAATTTTTTCATGAAGGATTTAGGAGAGGCTCCTATATAATGGGTATAAACTTTATAGAGATAGAGCTAGGAGGCTTATAAGACTATCTCAATCATCGTACATAGATAATGTCTTAGAAAGGTATAATTTCAACAACTGTAAGATAGTTAATATACCTTTTAGATATGGTGTTTATCTTTCAAGGAAGATGTGCCCTTAAAGTGAAAATAAAAAGGTTAGAATGTCTAACATACCATATGCATAAGCTGTAGGAAGCTTGATGTATGCCATGATGTGCATGAGACCTGACATCAGTATAGCTATAAGTGTTACAAGCAGGTATCAGTCTGATCTAGGCGAAAGCCATTGAATAGTTGTGAAATATGTCCTTGAATATCTTAAAGGTACTAAGGACAAGTTTCTGATATATAGAGAAAGTGACTTACAAGTGAGAGGATACACAGATTCAGACTTTCAGTCTGATCTAGATGAAAGAAAGCCTACATCTGGGTATGTATTCATTCTCAACGGTGCTAAAGTTAGTTAGAAGAGCAATAAACAGTCGTCCATAGCTGATTCTATACCAGAGGCAGAATATATTACAGCTTTAGAAGCAATAAAAGAAGTTGTGTGAATATGTAAATTTATCGTTGAACTTAGAATAATTCAAAGTGCAATAGATCCTATACCATTATTTTGTGACAACAACGGAGCCATTATACAAGCTACAGAGCCGAGAGCCTACTTAAAATCTAAGTATATGGAAAGAAAATACTATATCATTAGAGGAATCTTGGCTAGAAGAGATGTAATAGTTAGTAGAGTAGACTCTTATATATGTAGCAGACCCACTTACTAAAGCCTTAACTCAAATAATATTTGAAAAAATATGGAGCCAATAGGCATTTGATACCATTGTGAATGACACTATAGCAAGTGGAGATGTTGAGATTTGTACTTACATGTCAACCTTTTATGTATAAATATTTATTTAATATTTATACTAGCATTACCATTTCATTAAATTGCTAATTATATTTTATATATGGTAAGATGCTTGTAACGTTTCAGACATTGTATGATCTGAAAGAGTTCAGATCTGGTCTAAAGAAGTTTAGATCAGTGCTAAGAATTAGCAACACTGAGAGTTATAAATGTTAAGAGTTGGCACTGATAAACGTTATCAGGTTATAAGAGTCAACTATGTATAAAGAGTTAGAGCCTTGTCTAAAATAGGATAAAGACCTGATAATATATTAGTAATGACGTTGTTGCAAAGTGTTGTAAATAGTGCTAGAAAATGTCATTATGTAAATATGTTCTCAAATATTATGTTCCTCATTTATCTTCACTGATGCTAGTCTGTCAGTAATACCTTAATAAATATATAGATCGGTGTATGTTTATATCTGAATGGTCCAGATGGTTAGTCTTAACAGATCATGAGTTTAGTGAAAGCTCGTATAGAGATGTAGGTATTTAGTAAGCACTGAATATTGAACAGACTCAGAAAGACCTTCAATAAACATCCCATAAAGCTGTTAATAGAGGGTCTTTCGAGCTGAGTAGTATTCGTGGTCCTTTGACTTGAGTGCCACAGTGGGCTTGTGAGTGATCCGCCATAATTTGGATCCACACATGTCAGAAGCCTTTTATAGTCGTACCACTAGGTGTTGCTAAGTATAGTCCAATGCTTATGGAGATTGATGTGCATAGATATGGGATCCATCAGCTCATTTTGGTGAGTAATATATCATAATGCTCTAAGATTGTATTTCAAAAAGTCTTATGGCCATAAGCAGTAATTCTCGAGAAAAGAGTTTAACCCTAGGGATAAATAATTCACAAAAGTATTTGGGAATATTATTTATTAAAATACAATTCTAGAGATAAGCTTTCGGTTAGGCATATAGAGATTTGACTGTGTTGATTTATATCTCCGCTCTACCCGGATATAAATGATGGAAGGATTATACGAATATATTATAATCTCAACTTATATAGTTTAACGCGCCGCTTTATAATATCCATAACTTGTATCTGTGACTTAGTTCACTAATGTATGGAGGAGTTCCATATGACAATTCAAGCGTGGACCTAGAGAGTCTCCTTAGGTTGTGCACTTGTCTAGACTTAAATGTTAAGTACATTATTTAATTATTTGGTAAGAGTTGTTAACTAATTAAATAATGACAAGTGGCACAATTTTGTTCCATGAATTCACCAATTAATTATGTTAGTAAAATCAAATAAGGTAAAAAAAATTATTTATTCAAATAGTTTTTGAATAATTGAATAAATATTATTTAAATAAATAATTATATTTATTTAGTTGTTTATTATTTTTGTTTAGGTGGGAGACATATACCTAATTAGGTATAATAGCCACAAAACTTTTTGTTTTTTAGTGTTTTGGCTACTTAATCAATTTTGAGAGCACTTGTGACGTGTTTAACACATCTAAAAGTTGAATTGAATAATTAATTAATAAAGGGTGAAGCAAAATCGTGCGATGAGAGAGCATTGGAGAGAGTTATTGGTTTTGGAGAGTTTTTCTTTGAACAAAAGGTAGTGAGAAAAACTAGAGAGAAAGAAAAATCAATTCTTATTATTATTTATTTTTTAGGAAACAAAATCTTGTTAGTGAAAATTCAGTTGCTGTTATTCTAACTTTTCAATCCCAACAGATTGTTGTGAACTAGAATTGTACAATAGTGCACTTCAAGGTGAGCTCAAGCTTGGAGTTAGGAGGAATCCAAAATTAAAATCGTCACCGAAGTTCTTCAAGGGTATGTTTCTTGTTAGCTTTTGTTGTTAATGATATAAGTTACATGTGTATATGTTGATCATATGCTTAATTTCACTGCAAAATTGTATTTATGATACATGTATTTAGTTTTTTTAACATGTATATAATCACATACATACACCCTAAAATACGTTAACACGAACAGAATCATGAGAACCCTAATAAACATCCTATTTAAGTCATCAATAGAAGATTCTCTCAAGTTGATTTGAGCTCAATGGTGGGCTTATAAGTGATTCATCATACTTAGGCTCCATGGACATCAAAGACCTTTCATGGTCTGACTACTACGTGTCTCTAGGTATGGTTTGATGCTCATGGAATCTAGTATGCTCAAATTTGAGATCCGTCAGCTCAGATAGAGAGTTATATATCCGATGCTCTAAGATTGTATATCAGAAAGTTTTTTTGCCATAAGCAATAAACCCAGAAAATGAGTTTTTCACAGGGTTGAACAATATAGTAAAGGTGTTTGTGTATATTGTTCATTGAGATATGGATCTAAAGATAAGTTCATGGATGAGCTTATGGGGATTTGACGGTGCTAATCTATGTCATTGCACAACCAGGATATAATTGATGGAAAGACTATACGTATGCATTATAACCTTAATTTGTATGGTCTAATGCACTTATTTGTAATATATGTGATGTGTGTGTAGAGTATCGATCATGGACTCATGGAATTGTTCCATTTGACAAATCGGGCATTGACCTATAAAGTCTCACAATATGAAGAGTACTCGTTGTGCATTAGAGCAGCGTACCAAATATTGTTTCAAAAACACTCGAGATGCACATGTGTCACTTCTTAAGAGTTAAGTACATTAATTAGTTAACAATTATTATTGAACAATTAATTAATGACACATGACACATAGTAAGCCTTGGGTTAAGTTTACTTAAGTGTGTGGTTAGGTGAGACCTAACTCAAGAGTTAACTTGGGAACCAAGTAAAGGACTCGAGGATAATTTTACATATTTATTATTTAATTAATAAATATGAGATATTCATTCTTTTAATAATTAAAAACTTAACTTTAGTTAAATAGTTAACCTAGGTTAAGTTAATTAAATATTTAATTAATGTTTACTTTTTTGGAAACGTAAACTAACCTAACTATGGTTAATAGTTAACTTTAATTAGGTTAATTAAATATTTAAATATTAAATACTTGTTGGACAAGTATATTAACCTAATAAGAGTTAAGAATTAACTTGAGTTAGGTTAATCTAAACCTAAGTTAAGTGTTAACTATGATTTAACTAAATAAATTGTTAATTTGGTTAGTTTTGTATGGGTGAAAAATGAAACAAAAAAGTGTAAGTGTTAATGCCAAAAAGTGGCCGGCCATTTAAGAAGGGAAATAAGGAAATTTTGTTTCTTTTACTTTGAATTCAAGAGTTGAATTCACTATTCATTATCTTCTCCATTAAACTTAGGCCATTTAAGCATTAAAGCTTTTGTGTTTATTGATCAAGTGTTGATCAATGGTAAAATAAATAGTTCAAGGTTTAATTATTAAATATAGTGCTAGATTCAAAGCTGTTGTTCTAGATAGTCAAGCCCACCGCTGATTACTAGAACTATCAACAGTATCACTTCAGATGGACACAAGCAGTACTTTAATCCAAAGGCTTTTAAGGTGAAAATATCTCAATCCAATATATCAATATAATTAATAGGTTTAAATTTCGTTCACGATTTTCTTTGATACTTTTGTTGCGTATATGTATGTATTTGATGCATATATATGAATAATGGATACAAATACCACATACATACACCTTAGTTTTAACCAACACCAACAAAATGGTGTTATAGTGATTTGTATTGATATGGTGTGTTTCGAGTGTTTGGGAATATTATTGGTGAAGTCCCGATGTTAAGTGGTGCATTTCAAGTATTGAAATGAGTATACCAAGGTGGAAAATACTAGGACATCGCGGTCCTGAATCTAGCACCGCAGCATTAGGGACTTCTAAGCTCTAGCGTTGCAGTGTTGGATAGTGAGTGTCATGGTGCTAAGTTTTTTTATGCCCCAGCATTGTAGAGCTCGAGGCTTGGCACTGCAGTGTTATGGCTTAGCGCCGCAGTGTTAGTAGCTCAGCGTCGCAACGTTGACATTGTTTACTCAAAATTTAATTTTAAAAAATTGTTTAAATAATTAAATATGCATGTGGAAGTTTATGAGATGCAGTAATAAGAGTTATTAGTCTGCATTATAAACTAAAATCATTTTTCTCTATGTTAATAACCACAATAAAAGCCCTACTGGTAAGGGTTAATTGTGTTTGCACATAAATAAATGATTGATTGAGAAATTACTTTCCCATGGGATGAGAGCCAGTATTTAAAAATATCTCTTAATTAGATTGAATAATATTGTATTATAAAATAGTATTTTATCATGATCCGTCTTGTTAATACGATGTTAGACTGGTCACGTAGGTTTTTTCCCAAGATTGCTACGTGTGAGGGATTTGGTTGGTGTGATTTGGCTTATGCTGATTAAACATAAGATAAGACAAATATATGCGAACGTATTACCTTAGATTGCTATAGTGTGCGGGTAGTATCAGTAACATATATTTGATAATTGACAAGTTAATCTGGAATACACTTACCCTAGATTGCTACAGTGTGTGGATAAGGTGTATTTAAGATCAGTAGTAAAAGTTGCATGAGATGCAATTGACAAGAGTTGTCGACTTATTGGGTTTACAAAGGCCTAAATCACTACAGTGTGTGACCGGAGTAAAATGCCAATAAGATATACTTCTCACTATATAGTTTAAAAAGTTTAAACTGTTGTTATCTTATTTGAGAGATTAGAGGGATTATGTAAAACAATGAAAGGATGTTTTAAATTTAAAAAATGTATAATTGTCATACCATGATCTAAAACGTTTTTATCAGTAATTTAATAATTCTATTAACATCTTCTATTTATTATCTTATGAAGATCGAATGGCCTTCACTAACTCTTTGGTATGCATACTTGATGTACAGCAACTCAAAGGCTCTAAAAACTACTCAGATTGGCTCATGATTCTTAGAATTGTTCTAGATTTGGAAAAGTTTAGATACGTTATTGATCAAAAATTGCCCAGAGATGTTTCTGATAATGCCACCCTATAGGAAATGGTGACATATCAGAAATGGTTGGATGATGATTTAAAGGTTAAATCTTATATCTTCGCCTTTATGTCTACTGAGTTGTAGTGGGAGCTTTTCCATATAGACAGTGGTAGCAGCATGATGCTCCATCTGAATTAGCTCTTTGGTGACCGACTTTAGGTTGAGATTTACAAGGTTGCCAAAGTACTCTTTTAGGCTAGACTGGCTGAAGACAGTCCAGTAAGTCCTCATATCCTTAAAAGGATTGGATTAATCGAAAGGTTTAAGACAATGGATATATCTCTAAACAATAACCAATGAGGCAACAGATGGTGGGAATTACTATTGGGACCATTTAAATTATGCACATAAAATGGTCAGCCTATAAGAACTCGATCATATCGCTACAAGCTACGCCCAAATGGAGCTCAATCTAGTTGGTCTTGCAGAAAATGAAGCTGGGCCCTACTCTAGATCCAGTTTGATGGACCATGCTCGTGTCATGTGGCAAATGGCAAGTGGTAAATGGCAATAGAGTTTTCTAACTGAATATAACAAAAGGCAGCAAACTAACAACGACTTATCTTTATTTTTTTAAAAATGGCTTATCTTAAGCTGAAAGTACAAACTCCTTACATTGAGTTTTGTTTGAATCTTGATTAAAAATCATTAGGATATGATTTAGAGAATAAGCCAAGTGCGTAGGGTACGTGAGGATCGAAGACGAACGTGAAAGGAGGTGAAAGCACAATGGGTGGTGCCAAGGTGTGGGTATCGCGGTGACCTGGTCCTATGCGCCGCGACGCCTAGGCGGGTGTCCCAGCACCGTGGCCCTAGCATGAGAAATGGTTCCCACACATTTAAGGTAAACCTACATCATCCTAAAGCCTATATAAAGGTTCTCTATTGGCTTGTAAACACATCTTAGTGACATCTAAGTGAGTATTGAAGAAAACTTTGTGATTTAGACATACTTTATGATTCTTAGTGAGAGAAAATTCATAGATATCAAGAGAGAGTATTTCTTTGTGAGCCTTTCTTGTAAAAAAACCTATTTTGTGAGTACCTTTGAGATTCAATAATAAGAAATAGTGATCTTGATCCGTCGTAAACATAGGCAAGTTACCAACCTACATAAATTCTCTATGTTCTTCTTCTACCTTTCTCTTTTTAAGTTCCTTAATTACTTGTTTTGGATATATTTTTTGGGTTATATTACTTATTTATATGCTTCCGCTTTAACAAATTGGTATTAGAGCTTGGTTCTAAGCAGTTATGGCCACACTCAAGTATGAGGTAAAGAAATTCAATGGTACAAATGACTTCAATCTATGGAAGATGAAGGTAAAGGCGTTATTGGTGAGCTAACAGTTAGGCTCGACATTAGAGGAGACTGTAACTTCATCTAGTAAAGAAGAAAAGACACCAGAGTTATTTAGAGCTTAAGTAGAAAGAATGGACATTCAAGAAAAGGTCACAGCATAATCATTTTATTGTTGAGCGATGAAGTATTGAGGGAAGTAGCAGGTAAGACCACGATAATTGGTCTTTGGAAAAAGCTTGACTCCCTATATAAGCAAAAATTATTAGCCAACAGATTGCATATAAAGAAGAAGTTGTATCAACTATCCATGTCAGAGGGGATGCCGATAAAAGATCATATAGATGCCATCAATAAGATCTTTCTTAATCTTGAGTCTAACAACATCAAGATAAAAGATAAAGATAGAGCAATTATCTTACTGAGTTCACTCCTTAAGAGTTATGAGAGTTTTGTTGATACGTTACTCTACGGCAGAGAAAGTTTAACGATGAGTGATGTGAAATCATCATTAAACTCAAAGTTATTAGGGAAGCAGATCAAGGGCAATGCAGAAAGGTTTATCTATAAGAGGAAGGCTCTCATATAGAGATGGAAGAAAAAAGGGCTCAAGATCAACGTCCAGGACTCTTAGGAAGTGCTATTACTGTAAGAAAGAATGGCACTTCATAAAAGATTATTTAGAGAAGAAAACACAAGACACTCGTCGCTACTGATGGTAAGAATGCTGAAAAATGGGTTCTTGATTCTAGCTGTAATTTTTACATTTGCTCGCACAAGTCTTGGTTTATAAATTTTTAGCCTATTAGTGGTGGTAAGGTGTTAATGAGTAATGATATTGCATGTTAGATGATGGAAATTTGTAGTATTAAACTTAGGTTGCATAATGGACGAGTGAGAGATTTAATAGATGTTAGGTATATTCCTGACCTTAAAAGGAACTTGATTTACTAGGGACTTTAGACTAGAATGGGTGTTCCATCAAGATAGGCAGAGGGATTTTGAGAGTGTTGAAAGGTCCTATAGTGGTAATGAGAGGAGAGAAGCACAAAGGCATTTATGTGCTTAAGGGTGAAGTTGTGAGTAGTTCTGTATTATTTTCTGTAGATGATAAGAATATGCAAACCAAGTTATGGTATCTTAGACTGGTACACCTAAGCGAGAAAAACCTGAATGAGTTATTTAGTTAAAAGGCATTTGGTGAGGATAAGTTCCAGCCCTTGGAGTTTTGTGAGCATTGCGTACTTTGGAAAGCACATAGAGTGAGATTTAGTACTGGTGAGCACAAGACTAAGGAGACTCTTGACTACATACACTCAAATCTTTGGGGACCAGCTCAAACAATGACTTGTAGTGATGCCAGATATTTTCTCAGTTTAATTGATGACTATTCAAAGAAGCTGTGGGTCTTTGTGTTGAAAAGCAAGGATTAAGCGTTCGATACGTTCAAGACTTGAAAAGCACTTGTTGAGAATCAGACTGGCAAAAGAGTGAAGAGATTCAGAACTGATAATGGCCTCGAGTTTTGCAATAGAGAGTTTAATAGGTTTTGTGCTAAACATAAGATTACAAGGGATAGAATGGTAAGATCAACACCACAGTAGAATGGCATAACTGAGAAGATGAATATGACCCTCTTGAAAGGGTTAGATGCATACTTATTAATGCAAATATATCCAAGGTATTTTAGGGAGAAGCTGTAGTGATTGCAACTTATTTGATTAATAGAAGTTTCTTCTCAGTAATTGACTTCAAAACGCCAGAAGAGAAATGGTCTGGCAATTCTCCTAAGTATGACCACCTCAGAATATTCAATTGCCTAGATCCATCAAACGGATATTTATAGGATATCCTAAAAGAGTAAAATGATACAAGGTGTGGTGTAAAGACTTGACACCACTAAATAGTATCATAAGTCATGATGTGACGCTCGATCAGACAACCATGTTGAAAGCCTCCCAAGAAGATGAGAAAGAAGAACCTGTGCCCAATGAAGACTCAGCATCCGAGTTAATAGAAGTTGAAGTGGAGCCTAAAAGTAGGTCTGATATGCCCCCAAAACAACATTTCAACAAAGAGATCCTTGAAGAAGAACCAAGAACACTGGCGAGTTCCTCCAAGTCCACCCAAATAAAAATTAGAACTCTTGAGATAGAACTGGAAGAGTACCAGCTAGCTAGAGATTGGCTAATGAGAATGTAAACCTTCCAATCAGGTATGCTCAAGCAAATCTAATCTCATACTTTTAATTCTGCTTACACTCTTGAGTATAATGAGCCTGGATTATATGGTGAGGCTGATAAAGGTTCATTAAGTCTAATATTTTCATCTTCCAAACTTAATATTTGTTCATAAATATTAAGATTATTTAGCTTTTAATCTATTTTATTATTATTTTTTTGGTAGGTTTGGAGTTAATAGAGTGAATAGGGTAGAAATTCTAATAAAAATAAGCCAAAAACATCAAATTACTATAGTGATGAGCGTCGCACCACCTAGAAATGAGTGTCGTGGTGCCCAAAACAGTATCTCAATGCTGCAGCACCCAGGATTTAACGTCTCGATGCGTAAACAGTGGCAATAAATAGTACGTGTAAACAGTAACATGCAAACAATATTTTTGATACAGTAACTCATGAACAGTAATCGTACTTTTACTTGTATTTGATGTTTAACCCTAATTTGATGACATAAACCTATAAGTAGAAGGCAAAAAATCCTAATTAAGAGGGATAGGAGAACAAAAAAGGTAAAAACTTAGATAAAAAATTAACAATACAAAATCAAAGATCAAAGCTAAAGATTGAAGAATCAAGATCAAGATTAAGCGAGAAGTACATCAAGGAGTCACTTTGATTAGTTGTTCTTCTCTTTCTTTATCATTATATTCTTATTCTTATTGATCTTTATGAATTGGTTTGATACTTTTGATTTTGTGATGGGCTAAATTGTTCATCTAGGGTTAGACTATATGAATCTAGTATAGATTTGAATTGTATTATTTTTTAGTTTATGAACTTGACACATTTAATTGATTCATTATATCTTGTGTTTTAATGGTTTCATTATACCTGATCAATATTTTGAATGATTGAGGAACCATGATGAACTCGACAGAGGGATTCATGTGTTTAGCCTAGTATAGTTTGATGCATGATCATAGGGTAACAACTATGAGTTCCATCTAGGATAGACATATACCTAGGTGGCATGTATAGTATAATTTAGACTTGATCTTAATGAATTACATTATAATTTGATTACCATAGACATATAGGTGATTGTTAGAATGTGTAATATAGTCACTTGACCATCGACAGAGGCTTGTGATGAGATTAATGTCTAAGCTAACAATTGGTATTAAGAGATTAACTAAGAGATTAATAAATCTAATGAAATACTAGGGGACTAGTCAAAACCCTAGATTATCTTTATTTGAGAATTCTACCATTTGCTTTTGTTTAGTTTAATTGATAGAGTTCGATTAGTAAATTAAATTTTAGATTGTGATTTTTTGAATAAAAGTTAGGTAGTTATAATTTTAGTACTTGATTTATAGAATTAGATCGTATAGTCCCTGTGGAATCGATATCTGAATTTAAAATCCTATATTACTTGATACGATAGCGTGCGTTTAGCTAGTATAGCATCAATCAGAGGCTATGAAGAGTGAAAACAAGAAGGAATCGCAGTAGGTCATGGAAGAAGAAATTAGTTCTCTTAGGAAGAAAAATACCCGGGAGTTGGTAGAGAGACCTCAAAAGAAACTAGTTGGGTACAAGTGGGTGTATAAGGTGAAGGAGTGGATACCAAGGATAGAGCCTACGAGATTCAAGGCTAGGTTAGTTGCACAAGATTTTACTCAAAGAGAGAGAGTTAACTTTCATGAGATTTTCTCTCCAGTCGTCAAACACACATCTATTAAGATTTTGTTAGCCATGTTTGTAAATCTTGATCTACATCTAAAGCAGATGGATGTAAAGATAACTTTTCTATATGGAGAGCTTGAAGAGATGATATACATGGCATAGTCGCAAGGGTTTAAAGAGCCCAAAAAAGAAGATCATGCTTGTTTGCTAAAGAAATCATTATATGGGTTAAAGCAATCACCTAGATAGTGGTATAAGAGATTTGATGAGTTTATGATGGCTTGCAGTTTTAGTAGAAGCAAGTATGATTGATGTATGTACTTCAAGAACATAAGCTATGGGATGATGTGTTAATCGCATGTAAGAATATGAAAGAAATACAGAAACTTAAGAAGCAGTTGAGTGATGAGTTTGGGATGAAGGATTTAGGAGTAGGAAAAGAATAATGGGTATGGATACTGAAGGGAAAGAAGAAATGTCATCTTCTTGTCTCAACAACGATATATACTCAAAATTCAAGAGAAGTTTGATATATCCAATGCAAAGGTTGTCTTTACTCCTTTGGCCATGCATTTCAGACTTTCAGCAGCACAGTCACTGATATCCGAAGAAGAGAAACTACAGATAAGTAAAGTATCATATACAAGTGCTGTGAGGAGCATCATATATGCAATGGTTTGCATAAGACCAGATATAGCATAGGTTGTGAGTGTGGTGAGTAGATATATGGAAAATTCGGGTAATGATTACTTGCTTGCAGTGAAGTAGATTTTCAGATATCTCAAGGGGACGTCGAATCATGGGTTGATGTATAAGAGGGATGAGGATAACAATGAAATGGTAAAGGGATACGTAGACTCTGATTATGCAGGTGATCTAGACAAGAGAAAATCGTTGATGGGTTTTGTATTCACAGTGTTTGTGGGTAGTGTATGTTGGAGATCAGTTCTACAACATGTGATTGTACTATCTACCACAGAGGCGAAGTACATATCTATTGGTGAAGCTATTAAGGAGGCCGTGTGGTTGAAAGGCATGTGCGCAGAGGTATTGACTAGTGAAGATGTAAACACCGGTGTATATTATGACAGCCAAAGTGCTAAATAACTAAGCAAGCATCAAATGTTCCACGAGAGATCAAAACACAATAATGTACGACTTCATTACATTTGAGAGATTGTCCAAAGTGGTGAAGTTAGTCTAATAAAGATAGCATCGTCTGAAAATCCTATTGTCATGTTGACTAAGCCACTACCCTCAGTTAAGTTCATCCTATGCAAGAACTTAACCGGATTCACTACTTTGTGAGGGTGACCGAAGATGCAAAGATGAGAGATCAAGTTACTTTATGGATGATTTTGAATCAATGAGAGAATTTGTGAGAATGTTGATTAAAAATCATCGGGATATAATTTAAAGAACAAGCTAAGTGTGTAGGGTATGCGATGATCAAAGATGGATGCGAAAATAGGCGAAAGACACAAGGGGCGACACCTAGAATAGAACTTAAGCGCCACGGCGCCAGGTGACCAACGCTCAGGAGCCCAGGCGAGCACCCACCATAAGGAAATGTTTCCCATTTTGTTGCGACTTGTTTCATCTTTCACTTGTTCTAGGACTCCCCAAAATGACTCTGACACATTTAGGATAAACCTAGGTCGTCCTAAAGCCTATATAAAGGCTCTCTATTGACTTGTAAACACATCTTAGTGACATCTAAGCGATCATTGAAGAAATCTTTGTGATTTAGATATACTTTGTGATTCTTAGTGAGAGAAAATTCTTAGATTGCAAGAGAGAGTGTTTCTTTGTGAGTGTTTCTTGTGAAAGGCATACTTTGTGAGTGCCTTTGAGATTCAATAATAAAAAAGAGTGATCTTGATCCGCCGTGGACATAGGTAAGTTGTCGAACCACGTAAATTCTGTGCGTTCTTCTTCTATCTTTCTCTCTTTAAGTTTCTTAATCACTTGTTCTACATATATTGTTTAGGTTATGTTACTTGGTTATATGCTTCCGCTTTAGCAAGTTTTAATGGCAGTCTCTTCTTGGAAATCTCATTTTGAAACTGTAGCAGAAGCCAAACCTCCAAGTTTCCTGGAGAGAGAGATTGGGAAGCAAGGCTTGAGGAAACGAATTCTCTGCAGAGGTACTTCATGGCAAACTCCATTTCAAGTTCAAGTTGCTCTTTCAACCCAATAACGCTTTTGCATCAAAGAATAAAGAATCAAAGCCTAGATTCTACAAATTTAGCTTGGTAATTACTTGATCATGCTTCTACTTAACTTAATCACAGCCGTTAAAAGTGATAAACACTTCAAAAGTTATGTTAGTCTCCTCTACTTTCGCTTAACAATAATTGTGGCTTGAAGCCGCAACACCACAATACCCTTAGTTAAGAACTAAAAACAAAACCTCGTTCTTCTAATTTTTATTTTTCTATCATTTCCTCTTCTTCCTTTTTTTTTTTCAAATAAAGGTTATTATAATAATTGAAATTATAACAGAATTTATGTGTTTCAGTGCATTTCAGTGGTCACATTGAAGGCGGGGCATGTTTAGATTCTAGTCGAGACAAAGGAACTCCCGTTTGTTTCAAGTTAGGCCAAGGTAAGTACTGAACTGGCCATAATATTTTTGGCTAATAATTTATATTTCAGAATCTTTATCCAATTTCAGTTGCCAAATGGTGTTTTTATTTTTTCCAACTATCTTCTCCAGGGGAGAGATTTTTAAGTGTTTTTGCTTGCGTGAAATGTTGCTATTGTGGGCCTGAAATTTTAGTTTGACAATTGGGTTCAGGTGAAGTTATCAAAGGATGGGATGAAGGGGTTGCAACTATGAAGAAGGGTGAGAGAGCAATCTTCAAAATACCACCAGGTTTGGCCTATGGGGAAGCCGGATCTCCACCGCTGATTCCTCCGAATTCAAGTCTAGTTTTTGATATTGAATTACTATCTTGGAGTACCATCAAGGATATAACCGGTGATGGGGGGATATTAAAGATAATAATAAACGACGGTGAGGGATGGGCCACTCCCAGAGATAATGATGAAGTTTTAGGTAATACTAATTGTGATTTTGAGCATTTTTCTAAATATGCTTCGATTGGAGAAAGAAAAAAGAAATCGAATGGTCTGCGAAATCTTTTGATTGCTTGTACGTAAACGAACTGGTCCAAGTTTCATAAGTAATAGCACTCTAATTTCTGCCATCTTCCTATGCCTGTGGTTTACAAACGAAAATTTCATTCTATCACATATTCATCAAGTTCAAGAATGTAAGAATATAACTAAAATAGCTTAGGAAGATGAGGATGAATTTATGTCTGTGATGGTGAACAGGTCAAGTCCACAAATGTATTAAAAAACTTTATGACTTGATTGGTCAGAAGGTCGGTGGCTCATCATAACAATAGTCAATTTTTTGATATTGTAGTCAAGTATGAGGCAAGGCTTCAGAATGGAGCACTCGTTTTCGAATCTAAGGAGTGGAATTTCGCATACGTGATGGTAAGCTGACCTTCCACAGTTATTTGATATTTCATTGGATAATATACCAAAAATAAACATAGAAAAAAGTTTATGATGTTTTGATATTCTGAGGATGCTTAATTTATAGTTTTTGTCTACAAAGATCAGGTCATCTCTATCCTGCCGTAAGCAAAGCAGTAAAGACAATGAAAAGGGGTGAGAAAGCGGAACTAGCAGTGAAGTTCTCTTGCAAGTCGTTGCTATTACTTGTTCCATCCAGAGCAGTAAGGATTTTTGCTTGAAAATTGGCATTTGATTACTTTGTACCAATTCAATATTTACTCGTGTAATTAACTAATAGCAGCTCTTGCATTTCCAGATGGCATCAAAAAAGATGAACTTGGGATAATTATCACTGATGATGGTGTTTAATATGACTCTAATTTGACCATCCAACTCGAGCTGTTATCATGGAAAAGTGTAGTCGATGTCATGGGAGATAAGAAAGTCCTCGAAAAGATTACGAAAGCCGGTGAAGGCTTTGACCGGCCGAATGAAGGATCCCTGGTGAAAGGTAAAATCTTATAGACAAATGCTTAGGTCCTGATGAAGTTTCAAATTTGAGTTCAACAAAAAAGGTTAGTAATTTGAAGTTTCTTGCTTACTTCTGTATCCTTAGTGATATATATTGGCAGAGTTGATGGAACCGTTTTTTAGAGGAAAGGTTCTAACGAGGAACCTTTCGAGTTTGTAACACTTGAAGGTCGTTCCTATTCTCTTGTGAACTTACTGAAACAATAAAGTTCCCGTCTCATGTAACCTTGGGATAGCTTTACTATCTCTTCAGAACAAATTAATGAGGGCTTAGACAGAGCAATCATGACAATGAGAAAAGGAGAACAAGCCACGGTGACTATCAGTTCAGAGTAATTGTGCAGCCATGAAGTTTCAGATATGGTCTCCGCAAATTCAGTTCTTCATTATGTAGTCAAGTTGACTGACTTTACTAGGGTTTCCTTCTCCAATATTGCTTTCCTTAGTACTGCAATTGCCACAGAAATTAACAGTAATTCAAGCACATTAAAAACAGTGTCTCCTAATTAAAATGCATATTTGAGCCATGCACCATTGTATAGCTGAAATCCACATTTTAAAACACGAAATTATATATGAAGATTGTCTCAAGGATGATGTTCTAAAATGCAAATTCAACCAATATCGCATGGCATAGATGCTTCAAAACATCTTATTTTTAGCATCTTCAGGCTACACTGGATGTATATTCTAGTATTTCAACTAGTTTGATGCATAAGCATAATATGCCATGATGCATAAGCATCGTTGGGGACATGCAAGGTGTTATATCTCACATTAAATAAAAATTGGATGGATCTTAGGTATATAAGGGTGGGTATACAGTATTACCTAACAAATTAGTCTTTTGGGTCAATGGTAAGCGCCCGGCCCGTGACAAGTGGTATTAGAGCAAACTCGAATTCTTATTTATACATAAGCCCCTAAAATCGCCCCAATAGAGATTGCCATGTGAGATGTGGGTCTTCAATACCGCTAAGGGGATGGAAAATACGGACCAAATGGGCTCTAAAAATCCTGTGTTTTGAGCCCTAATAGAGATTGCCACATAAGTAGTGGGTTTCCTAACCTTGGAAGGATAGGCAATATAGGCCAGGTTGGTCCTTGAGTTTAGGCCATATTGTGACGAGGGTGTCACATAATTAGGTGGAGGAGAATATCACATTTCACATCGAATAAAAATTAGGTGGATCTTAGGTATATAAGGCTACCACGTGGGTAATGAGTCCTATAACCCCAGAGGGATAGGCAATACAGGCTAGGTCGAACTTTGAGTTTAGGTTATACCGTAACGATTGCGTCACATGATTGGGTTAGGTGGATCTTGGGTATATAAGGCTGCCACACGAGTAGTAGGTCCCATAACCCCCGGAGGGATGGGCAATACAGGCTAAGTTGGTCCTTGAATTTAAGTCATACCGTGACGAAGGCGTCACATTATTGGGTGGGAAGAATGTCATGTCCCACGTCGAATAGAAATTGGGTAGATCTTGTGTATATAAGGGTGGGTATGTAACATTACCTAACAAGCTAATCTTTTGGGTCAATGGTAAGTGTCCAACTCGTGACAAAGGGCTGCCTTAAAAGAGAGAGAACGTAGGATATCCATTGTTGTGTCCCGTGAAAATTATAGGCCCATCTTTCAAGTAAATGAAGTGAATAATCTTCTTTCAAGTAAATGAAATGAATAATCTTTTTTCCAACAGGCATTGAATTTTTGTTATCATATATACGATTTGTTGTTCTACACTAGGCTTTAGAAGTTAATCAGTTGCATTATCGAAGATGTTAAAATATGACAGTAGCACACTAAATATTGCATATTTTTTTAAATACATTTGCTAATTTCCCATAACATGAAAAGACATGCCATCAAAACTCTTTTGCACTATTTCACCTCTATAATTCTATCCCATATATAGGAGAAGCAATTTTGGAAGATGGGCACTTAAGAGAAAATAGAATCTTGTGAAAGTAAAAAATGTGATGGAAATTTACTGTTCAAGGATGGGAAATTTTGGAGTGCCTCCAAGAAATATGATAAGGCAAGGCATAGAGATGATTAAGAAATACTTTAAACCGACATATCTGTGTGACAATGAGAAATTGAGAATGTTGACATTGCTTCTTTTCTAAATTAAACCATTGTTTAACTATAAATTACAAGCTACAAAATTTATCGAGTTTTATTGGAGATATAACTAAATTAGGTAGACCTCAGGTAGACCAGAAGATACAAGAAGCTGATCATGATCTAAAGATATCATACGGTAGAGAGTAAAACAAGGGAACTAGTTACAGATTTCAGTTTTTTTATTTTTCCTACCAATAATAGTTTGTTATAGAGCTAACTATAAATAGTAGCCCTCTATTATGTTTTAGTATGTGAATTCAATAAATCAATTAGACTTTCGATATTCATCTAACTCACACTCTAAAAAGTTTTCTCACACTTTCTCACTCAAATTCTCAATAACCAAACAGCAACTTTAAAACATTTCATAATTTCTAATTTGGTATCAGAGCTACACTAAGGCAAACCAAGCCTCATCTTCTTCTAATCAAACATCTTTTTGTCACCTTTGGTTTCCCTGTGCAAATCAAACTTGATCGGACAAATTTTCTTTTTTGGAAATCACAAACACAAATAATTGTGAATGGCTATGGCCTTGAAGGCTACATAAACGAAATAGTACAAGCACATGTTCAATTTCTGGCTAGATCTAATTTAGGATCAATATTTGATTCTCAATAACTGGTTTTGAATCCTAATTATATCAACTGGAAAAGATAGGATCAGATTCTGCTTAGATGGTTATAGGCTTCTATCATAGAATCAGTGCTCAATTTTATGCTTAACTATAAGACATCTTTTGAATTGTGGAATACAGTAGATCGCCAGTTTGGAAACCAATCAAAAGCTTTAGCTATGAATATTAAAGCTTAGCTCTCACATTTAATTAAAGGTTCATTCTCAATCACTGATTACTTCATGAAAGCTAAGAAAATGTCGGATAACTTAGTTGTTGCTGGATGTCCTTTGTGTGATGATGATCTGATTATGCATGTATTAAATGGCCTTGATAAAAGCTTCGATCCAGTAATCATACATGTTCAAAGTAAGCTTGGATCTATAGACTATAATGAGGTTATGTCTTTAATTCTGACACAAGAAAGTAGAACGGAACAAAGAATTACTTCTATGAGGATCGAAGCTAATCTAGCTTAATCTAGACCATATCAAAAGAAGTTTAACAATCAAGGTGGAAGAGGTACGAGTAATGGATACAATACTGCTGGTAGAGGTTTTGTTGGTAGAGGAAATTAAAATTTTGGTAGAAGTTTTGCTGGACATCAGCAAAGAAACTTTAATTTCAAAAATAAAAATCAATTTAATCCTGGAGCTGGTAGAATGATCTATAAGGCTACATGTCAAATTTGCTACAAATTTGGGCATTCAGCTGCTGAATGTAACAATCGTTTTAACAAAAACTTTGTGCCTTAATATCCACAGCCTCAATATTAAACCAATGAAAGTTCAATGAATCAGAATTATAATCATGGTAACTATAATAGAGGAAACCACAACAACAATCAGCAGCAGAAACTGTTGGAGCTGGTGCTCACGTGCCATTCCAATATTGTATGAATATTAATTGTTAATATTTATACAATAAACATTTCGAATAAAGATTGTTAATATCATATTAATATGGTATAATGCTTGTAACATTACAGACATTGTTTGATCTGAAAGAGTTCAGATCTGGTCTAAAGGAGTTTAGATCAGAACTAATAGTTAGCAAAGCTGAGAGTTATAAATGCTAAAAGTTAGCACTGTTAAGAGTTAGCAGGTTATAAGAATCAGCGAGGTCTAAAGAGTTAGAACCTTGTCTATAATGGGACAAAGACCTGAGAGTATACTTGTAATGATATAGTTGCAAAGAGTTGCAATAGGAGTTAAGAAATATCATTATGTAAGTATGTCTCAAACATAATGTTCCTGATCTATAATCACTAATGCGGGTCTATCAGTGATTCACTTTATATAGATTAGTGTATGTCTATATCTGACTGGTTCAGATGGTTGTTCTTAGCTGACCATGAGCTTAGAGCTTGTATAGGCATGCGGGTATCCAGTCAGGACTGGATACTGAATAGACTTATGAGGACCCCAATAGATATCCTATGACACCGTCAAAGGAAGGTCCTCTCGAGTTGAGTAGTATTCGTGGTCCTTTGACCTGAGCGCCACGGTGGTCTTGTGAGTGATCCATCATGCTTTGGTTCCACATATGTCAGAGACCTTTCATGGTCTGACCGCTATGTGTCGCTGGGTATAGTCCGATGCTCATGGAGTCCGGTGTGCGTAGATACGGGATCCGTCAGCTTACGTAGGTAAGTTGTATATCCAATGCTCCGAGATTGTATTTCATAAAGTCTTGTGGCCACAAGCATAAACCCGGAAAAAGAGTTTCCCATAGGGTTAAACAATATAGCAAAAGTGTTTGCGTATATTGTTTATCGAGATACGAATCTGGAGATAAATTTATGGATGAGCAAATGGGGATTTGACGGTGCTAATCTATATTCCCGCACATCCAGGATATAAATGATGGAAGGATTATACGTATACGTTATGACCTCAACTTGTATGGTCTGACACGCTGATTTGTAATATTCGTAACGTGTGCGTGGGACATCGATTACGGATTAATGGAATAGTTCCATTTGACAAATCGGGTGTAGACCTAGAGAGTCCCAATATGAAATGTACTCTTTGAGCACTTGGGCAGTGTACCGTATTGAATTGTTCAATACAGTATAATTCAGCAATTACTAAGGTTACGTTGACTAAAGTATGTGGTTAAAAATGGTGGGACCCACTTTAGGTTAACTTGGTAACCGAGTAAGGATATAATAGTAATTTCACTTTATGATTATTTAATTGTTAAATAATTAAAATAAATATTTATTTATTTAATTATTAAATAAATTAATTTAACATAACTAAGGTTAAAAGTTAACCAAGTGGTTAAGTTAAGTTAACCTTACTTAAAGGTTAAGTAAAGGTTAACCTAACCATGGTTAAGTTAGTTAACTATGGTTAAATTAATTAAATATTTATTAACTTAAAGGTTAAGTTAAAATAATCTAACTAAGGTTAAATGTTAACTAAGGTTAGGTTAAGCCAAATGAAATGCAAATGAAATTCAAATTAGTTTGGAATTAATGCATTAGTATATAAAGTGAAATGAAATTCAAAATTCAAAATTGATTTAGTTTTTTAGGTTTTGCATTTTGGGAGCCAATTCAATTTGAGAAATTGAAATTGTTTGTTTTGTGTTTTAAGTGTTAGAACAACAAAACAAATTGAATTAATGGTTACTAAATGTAATAACTAAAAACAAGATTTGTTTTATTTATTCAAGAGTTGAATAAAAGGAAAAACAAATTTAATTAAGTTAAATGGTTTAACTTTGAAAAATGTTTAAGAGTTAAACACATATGCTGGATTAAGATGCTGCCATTCTAGACAATCAAACCCACCCTTGTTGATTGCTAGAATTGATCAAAGATTCATTTCATGGTGGACTTCAAAGAAAATTAATCCAAAGGCTTCATTGGTGATATTTCTCAATCTCGAATTTCAGATTAATCAAATGTTATTTTCTGTGTTCATTATATGTAATCTTCCGCTGTGCACATGTATGTATGAGATATGTATATTGTTTGTATGATGAACACAACCCACATGCAAGAACCCTAAGTAAATTCGCCCAACCATATAACCCAACAGAAACAATATAAGACAACTTTTATAGCGACACCGAAATGAGTAGCTGATCAGGGTTGGTATCTTGACAGTGGGGCCACTTATCACCTCATAAATAATCTGAACAATCTTGAACCTAAAGAAGAGTATGAAAAGGGGATGCTCTTTTGATTGAAGATGGTAAGGGTCTCAAAATATCTCACATTGGTTCTAGAACTCTGAAAAATATTGCCTTCAATGTAAAACTCATTCTTAACAATATGCTTTATGTCCCTAAAATCACCAAAAACTTACCTAATGTTTCAAAACTCACATCTGACAACTCTTTGATCATTGAGTTTTTTGACAATTTTGTTTGTTGAAGGACCAGAAGATAGGAGTAGTGATGCTGAAAAGGATTGCTAATAGAGGACTCTATAAACTGTTATTTGATGAATCAGATACACCAATCCGAACCAAGAAATTTCTAGTTTTCAACAAACCTACATCAATGCTTTCACTTTTTGTCACCAAGCCTGAGCCATTCAATCAAGGAGTGTAGCAGAATTGTAAAAGTCAAGCAAAGAAGCTAAAATAGCTCTTATTAGCTATAAATCTACTATGAGTTTAAATTTACTTCATAGAAGACTTGGTCATCCAAACAATAATGTGTTGTCTCAAGTGTTGAAACACTGTAAAGACTTTCAAATTTAAATAAATGAAAAATACCAAGTTTTTGTGATGACTGTCAGTATGAAAAAGTTCATAAGCTTCATTATCGAACTATAGAAACAAAAACACACTCACCTTTGGATCTTATTCACACATATGTATGGGGTCCAGCTCTATTAACATCTAGGGAAGGTTTTAGGTATTATATTAGTTTCATTGATGAATACACAAAATATACTTAGATATTTCTATTGAAAGTCAAATCAAAATGTGTTGAAGTGTTCAAACTTTTTAAACTTCAAGTAAGAAAGCAATTTGAAAGATATATCAAATCTTTGCAATCAAATTGGGGAGGGGAATACAAAAACTTTGTCTCATTTCTTCAAGAACAAGGCATTTTCTTTAGACATCCTTATTTATATATACACTAACAAAATGGAACTATTGAGAGGAAACATAGACATATAACAGAACTTAGTCTAACCCTTCTGTCACAAGCAAAAATGCATCTTACCTTTTGGTATAATGCATTCCATACCAGTGAATATTTGATCAATATACTTCCCACTCCTTCACTTAATCACATGTCACTATTTGAGAAGCTTTACCAACTGAAACCATATTATAAATTTGTAAAATGTTTTGGATGTTCTTGTTTTCTAAACATCAGACTATATAACATACATAAGTTTGATTTTCATACTATCAAATGTGTATTCATTGGTTATAGCCTCATCCACAAAGGATATAAGTTCTTAAGTAGTTTAGGAAAAATATATATTGCTAGGGATGTGATCTTTGATGAAAACTCTTACCTTTTTGATACATTGATAAACCTAAATACAAATAAACCAAAACTAACTGCAAATAGCCAATTGTTACCTTGTACATTCAAAATACCAATGATTTCAGGTGACAGTAAGGATAATAGTTCTCATCAATTCAATTCTTAGCATCATCAAGACTGCTCAGGTCAAGTACAAGCAATCGAAACTCAGTAAATATCCTTTCAAACAATCAAAACGAAAACAGTTCTGCAATACAACTATAAATACCAGAATCATCACAAACACAAACCAACACTCAAACTATAAACAATCAAACACTTTCTACTCATCATATGACTACCAAGTCAAAATCTGGTATATTTAAACCAAAAATATATTAGGCACAAGTTGAAGAGGCAGAACCAAGTGATGTGCAGACAGCCATGACAAGTGAAAATTTGAGGCAAGCAATGAAAGCTAAATATGATGTTTTAATCAATAATAATACATAAGAGCTGGTTAAAAAGGATGTAGCTCAGAAATTAATTGGAAATACATGGGTATTTAGAATCAAATATGGACCTGATGGCAAGGTATCAAAGTACAAGGCAAGATTTGTTGCAAATGAGTTTCATCAAACAGTAGGGATTGATTATTTTGATACATTCAGCCCAATGGTTAAAGTAGCAATAGTTAGAGTGGTACTCAGTCTTGCAGTGATGAATCATTAGAAGATTAGACAGATAGATATAAAAAATGCATTCTTAAAAGGAGATCTAATAGAATAGGTATTTATAGAGCAGCCAGATGGATTTGTTTGTTCAGAAAAACCAGCACACATCTACAGACTAAGGAAAGCTCTCTGGCCTCAAACAAGCACCAAAAGCTTGGTTTGAAAAGCTAAGACAATCATTAAACAGTTGGGGATTCGAAAGCTCAAAGTCTGATACATCTTTATTTATCAAGTTCATAAGGTCATCAATTTTATTAATACTCATTTGTGTTAATGATATTCTGATTACAAGATCAAATAAAAATGGCATTGATTTAGTGATGTAGCAACTGAGCAATACCTTTGCTCTTAAAGTTTTATGAGAGTTTAATTTCTTCCTTGGAATTGAGGTTAGCAAAACTTCATCAGGTCTGATCTTATCACAGACAAAGTATGTTTTAGATCTTTTAAAGAGATCAAACATGATGAAATCAAACCTTATGACATACCCATGAGTACTAGACGGAAGGTAAGCAAAGATAATGATGAAAGCTTCTCAAATCCTATATTCTTTAAAAGCATTGTAGTACTTAACACTCACCAGGCCAGAACTTGCTCATTTCGTGAATAAGTTAAGTCAATTTATGTCAAAGCCTTCAGCAGAACACTGGGTAGCATGTAAGAGAGTTTTAAGATATCTTCAAGCCACAAAAGTATATAGTTTGGAATTCATGTCTAGTGGCAGTCTCAACATCACAAGTTACTCAGATGCTGATTAGGGTTGTGACCAAGATGACAGAAATTCAGTTGGAGGTTATTGTGTTTACCTAGGCAGAAACCTTGTGGCTTGGTCATCTAAAAAATAATATGTGGGTAGCAAGATCAAGTATAAAGTCAGAATATAGAGCACTTGCTCTTGCTTGTACTGAAATCCTTTGGAATTTGTCACTACTTTCAGAATTACATCCAACAATGGAAACAGTACCTGTTATATAGTGTGACAACATTGGAGCAACATCTCTTGCAATCAATCCAATCTTTCATGCAAGAACAAAACACATAGAAATAGTGTGCACTTTATAAAAGATCATATAGCAGTTGAAAAATTGAGAGTTAATCATATAGCAAGTACTGAACAAGTGGCAAATATTTTCACTAAACCTTTAGCATTCAAGTAATTCACTTACTTAAGAAACAAACTCAATGTTGCTAATAGAACCTTGAGTTTAAAGGGGGGTATTGGAGATATAACTAAATCAGGTTGACCTCGGATAGACCAGAAGATACAAGAAGCTGATCATGATCTGAAGATATCATATGATGGAGAGTAAAACAAGAAAATTAGTTACAGATTTCAGTTTCTTTATTTTTCCCACCAATAATAGTTTGTTATAGAGCTAACTATAAATAGTAGCCCTCTGTTATATTTTAGTGTATGAATTCAATAAATCAATTAGACTTCTGAATATTCATCCAACTCATACTCTGAAAAGTTTTCTCACACTTTCTCACTCAAATTCTCAGTAACCAAACAACAGCCTTAAAACATTTCACAATTTCTAACTAGTTTGATCATTCTTTCATCGATGAGGAGAAGTACCTAGCAAAAGGATTGAGATTATCTGTCATTTGAACAACGCAACTTGTAAACTCAAACTCGAAGACTTCTCAAAAGCTTCAAGACTATATACAAAGGTAACTCTTTCCCGGGCCTCCCCAGTCACCCATGAACCCCACACACACATACATTTACATAATTCAAGACCTCATTGTGTAGAGCGCTTATTGCCGTGTTGTCTCTCCGCGTACACATCACACAAGCCTTAGTTTTTAATTCTTTTAAGGCATGGAGTAGCTTGAATTTGGTGGATAATGATCAAATAACGGCTCTACCAGTTCTTTACTTCTTTTAGCCTGAATGTGACGACAAGTCTTAAAACTTGATCCGTTAAATGTCAAAGCTCTCTTCAAAGGATTCCAAGCATAGTTGAAAACATCTGAACTAGACAAAGCCGAGGCGGATATTAAGAGAGTTCTAACTATCAACCCAAATAACAAGTAAGAGTCTCCCTTCTCTCTGTTAAACTTATTACATTGTTTATGAAGAATAATCTTTTAGTTAACTTAAATTTGCTTTCTAATTTGTTTTGGACTGCCGGAGATGTGAAGCTTGTGTACAAGGAACTAAAAGAAAAGCAAAAGGAGTATGTTAAACATCAAGCTGAGATATTCAGTACCATGCTTTCAAGGATGGGTTAGCTAGAAATACATTTATCTAAATTCTCTCAACCAGGAGCAGCAAATTCTGATATAGTTATGAATTAAGGATACTCTCATGGTCAAAACTTATCTGAGGATTGAAAAGTCTTCTTACACAAATATTATTATTATTATTATTATTATTATTATTATTATTATTCTTATTATCCATGTGTGATTAAGATTCATATCTTTAACGTATTCCTATTTATTAACTAGTAATGTTAAGTTTGTATTTTCTTTAGCCTCTCAAAAAAAAAAGTTTGTATTTTCTTTAGGTAAAAATCCTGATCTTGTTCTCATACAGCAGACCTAGAAAGTAGAAACCAACTAATAAATCGATGGCCCTCATGTAATTAATAATTAATAATTATCCTCCATTTCGTTCAGAAAAATATTCTAGTCGGGGAATAATGAGGAGCAAGTAGCTGTATTAGCATCAAATGGCGCGTTACTGACGGTAAGCACCCACCAGTTGGGCCTTATTAAGTGACAGTCATCCAATCCAAATGTGCCTGCAGCCGTACCAAACCTAGACCAAAGACCTAGATATTAAGGCTTTCCTAGATTTTAAATAATAATCGATTCATCCGGACAAGAAACCGGGGGCCAAGCACACATTTGGGAGAAGCTCACACTTTAAGCTCATTTCCCTTTGCATTTTAGCCGTTTAAATTTCAATTCCCACCTCCGGCATAGGGCAATTTCACTTGTCGTATTACCAACATCATAAGATATAAACTAAAACTATATAAACTCAATAAATTATACAATTTTCAAACTATTGTTTAAATAATATATTTTTAATAAATAATATAAAATAGAATATATTTGTAAATTTATTTTGCATAGTGAGAATAATGATAAACAATAACAATTGTTGTATGGATTTTAATCAATATGGAATACAAATAAAACAATAAAAAAAAACAAATTGTACAAGTTTCAATTTATTATTTGAAATTATGATTATTTACATTTATAATAAATAGTATAAGAAGAGAACATTTTATGAATTTATTTTACATAATGAGATTAATGAAAGACAATAACAATAGCTAAAGTTAAAAGAAGATGATGCTAAATTTATTTATTTATTGAAAACCTTACACATTACATTATAAGAGATTTATCGAGATCTGCTTAGATAAAGTTTATTAATAATTTAACTTAAAAATTTATTTTTATAAGAGTTGTCAACTCTTATAAATTAAGATTATCTCTTAAATTAAATTTTATTTAAATTTTTAAAAAAAATTTAACACGTGTTATGTATTACTTATAAGTGATTAAGATTTTTTTTAATTTGTTTTCAATAATTGTCGATCTTTTATTTTTTTCAATTATTGTCAATCCTCACTAATTATAGACTAGTAAAAAATTAAGTAAAAATTTAATTAAAAAAAAGAATCCACATCCACTCCTGTATTAATCTCATTTATTAAATCTGAGACGTTTTATTTATGAACTCATATATTGCCTAACTCAGTTATCTACTCTTATAGGAGGACTCAACTTTCATATTAGGCTCGCTTATGACGCAATCAAATATATACTCTTATAATACAAGTGGTCAACACTCATAAATGAGAGAAATTTATTCTTAATATTACATGTAGGAAGATGCAAACCCCTACTACTTGAGTAGAAGAGTTTTGCATCCTGTCATCAAGTTACGTAGGCATTGAAAGAGAACCATGATTTTCCCAAAAGCTGGCTTCTCACTCCTCCTTTGGTCTAACCACAAATAGAGGAATTTTATGCTCCCTCTATCATCTCAATGAAATATTTCTTAGATTTTTAACTTTACCATTTTCTCTTAATAATTTATCATTCAGAATATTTTGAATTAATTATTTATTTATGTTTACTCAAAAAAATCAGTTTTTTAAACCAATGAATTAGGGGTGGGCATCCTGTTTGATTCAATTTTTGGAATAAATCAAAAAAATAAACCAAATTGGTCATTTTTTGAAAAATAAAACAAAAAATCGAACTGGCTGAAGGAGAAATCGAACCAAACTAAATCAAATCGGTCCGGTTCAGTTCGGTTCTTCAATTTGAACTTTTAACTTCGAATGAGCTCAAATAAGCTCGCTTTTGACATTGAATGGTACGATTTAGTTCGGTTCTTGGTTTCAGCTCATTCCTAAGATGCTATGTGTATTTTTTTTTTCTTTTTTTAAATTAAGTTCTTAGTTCAGAAGTTCAAAATTAAAAACTAAACTAAATTTTTTATTTTTTTGAATATAAAACAAAAAACTAAACCAAGCAAGACAAAATCAAACCAAACCAAGCCAATTCGATTCACTGGGTCCGGTTCAATTTTTTAATTTTTTGTCCACTCTTGCAACAAACTTGTATTCTTAAAATGAAACTAGGTCTTTACTGGGCTATACTGAAGTGGGGTACACATGGTGGTTTTGGTTCTCTTGTAACAAAATGAAGAAAGGTTAAATCTCATCGATGATTTTTCTAGCAAGGACTCTGTAATGCTTAAGTTAGTGTTTGTTCACGTGGTAAAAAAAAGTAAAGGCTTTAAGGTGGCTTATAAAAATAGAAGTTCAATACATTTTGATAATTTTTGTCTCATATTTTTATAATTGGTTCTTGCCTTTTTAATTTCGAGAAATTTATGCTTCATCTCCATTATGATTGGTGGTGAACTAGGAGTTCATGGGATTAACCATGATCACGAACTTTTTGAGGCTTTCTTTAATGAGCAATGATTGACAAATAATCCTTTTGTTGGGGTCGGTGCTTACGTGTCATTCCTGAATGTACATATACTTGTGTATTTATACAAGTGTATATTCCCATTAAATCACTAATACCCACTCATATGGTATTATGCAATGTAACGTTACAAACATTTTAGATCTGAAGGAATTCAGGTCAGATCTAAAAAAATTTAGATAAGGGCTCATAATTAGTCACGCTGAAAGATATAAATGCTAAATGTTAGCACAGCCAAGTATTAGCTAGTTATTATACTCAGCAGATCCAAGAGTTGGAGCCTTGTCTCTAATAGGACATAGACCTGGGAATATACCAGTAACTATATAGTTACAAGAGTTGCAATCGGGTGCCAAAAAATGCTAGTTACGTAAGTATGTTCTCGAATATTGTTCCTGATCTATTTCTGCCGATGCAGGTCTGTCGGTGGATACCTTATATATAGATTAGCATACGTCATACCTATATGGTATAGATGGTCGTTCCTAACCGACCATGAGCTTGGAGCTCGTATTAAAATATGGTATTCAGTTAGGATTGGATATGGGATAGACTCATAAGGGTCTTTGATAGACATCTTATGTAAGCCGTTAACGGAGGGTCCTCTTACGTTAAGTAGTATACGTGGTCCTTTGACCTGAGTGTCACGATAGGCTTGTAAGTGATCCACCATACTTTGGTTCCACGCATGTCACAGACCTTTCATTGTGTGACCGCTGGGTGTCGCTGGGTATGGTCCGATGCTTATGGAGTTCGGTGTGTACAAATATGGGATCCGTCAGCTCGTATAGGGAGCTAGATATCCAGATACTTCAAGGCTACATCTCAAAAGATTTTGTGGCCACAAGTATTAATCCTGGGAAAAAGTTCCGTCAAGGTAGAACAATATGGCAAAAGAGTTTGCACATATTGTTCAGTGAGATATGAGTCTGGAGATAAGACATGGATAAGCATAAGAGGATTTGATGGTGATGATTTATATCCCCGCACATCCAGGGTATCATGACAGAATGACTATACGTATGCGTTGTACCCTCAACTTGCATGGTTCAACGCGCTGATTTGTATATTCGTGACGTGTACGTAGGGCATTGCTCACGGACTCATGGAATAGTTCCATTTGATGAATCGTTGTGCACTGGGGCAGCGTGCCGAATTAAAGTGTTTCATCCAACAATCTTCAGCAATATCACAGAAATGCGAGCGTGTCTGTATTTAAGTGTTAAATACAATAATTAGTCAATAATTATTACTTACTAATTGTATAATGACATGTGGCGCATTGTGTACCCTCAGTTGAGTTTACCCGAGTGTGAAATTTGGTGGAACCCACTTAGGGGTAGACTTGATAACTATTTATTAAAGGTAAAATGGTCATTTTACATATTGAATATTTAATTATTAAATAATTAAAATATCTCAAATATAATATTTATTATATATTATTTTATTATATAATATTATTATATTAAATAATACCATTTAGTTGGCATGCATTTTATATATTTTATTATTATTTAATATAATAATATTATCTTTTTCATAAAAGGTGGCTTTTTTGTGAGAAATGGTGTGTGTGTGTGTGTGTGAGAAATGGTGTGTATTTTGAAAGTGTGCTTGGTGTTTGCCGAGAGAAGAAATGGAGAAAGAAGAAGAGAGAAAGAAGAAGAGAGAAAAGGAAAAAAGAAAAAGGAAAAATGAAATTATTTCATTTTTCTCTATGCTTCCAATTGAAGCAATAGTATATTACTTCAAATTCTTCATTTCTTTATCTTTTTAGAGAAAATGATAAATACACACACCCGACCATTTTTGGTTTAAGAGTTAAACCCAGTGCTGCGTACAGGGGTGCTGTTCTAGTTTACCAAACTCACCGCGTTGGTGACTAGAACTACTCGCGAATTGGTCTCCATGCAGACTCCGAGAAAAATACGTGTATAATGTTACACGTTGAGGTGAGTTCTCAACCTTACTAATATATTAATGTGTTTAATATATTTAATTAATGTGTTTATTGTATATTTTACGCTTCTGCTGCGTATAAATTCGTATTTGATACGTATTTAGGCAATATGTACAATAGCACATACATACACCCACATGTATTAGATCCCCGACAACACCTTTAATTTGGGAGATCTTATCATTAACGCGAATTTTTGAGTTCTTTAGAATTCACTGTGCTCAAAAATCCCATAATGATCTTTAAGGTTTAAATATCAATATTGAGGAAGCACTCATCCCACCCCTTAGGTTGAGCAGGTGGCTGATTGATGCTATAATAATTAATCGCAAGTGCACACTATTGTATCAAGTAATATAAGATTTTAAGTTCAGATATCGATCCCACATGGACTATACGATCTAATTTTATAAATCAAGTACTAAAATTGTACCTACTTGACTTTTATTCAAAAAATTCCAATCAGAAATTTAATTAACTAATCTAACTCTATCAATTAAACTAAAGAAAAGTAAAGGGGTAGAATTCACAAATAAAGATAACCTAGGGCTTTGACTCATCCCTTAATATTTCATTGGACTCCTTAACTACTTAGTTAATCCCTTAATACCAATTGATTGGTTTAGATACTAATCTCATCACAAGCCTCTATCGATGGTCAAGTGACTATATTATATATTCTAACAATCACCTATATGTCTATGGCAATCAAATCAGAATATAATTTATTAAGATCAAATCTAAATTATACCATATATGTCACCTAGGTTTAAGTCTATCCGAGATGGAACTCATAGTTGTTACCCTATAATCATGCATCAAACTATCTTAGGCTAAACACATGAATCCCTTTGTTAAGTTCATCATAGTTCCTTAATCATTCAAAATATTGATCAGGTATAATGAAAACATTAAATTCAGATAGAATAAATCAATCTATTGTATTAAGATCATAAACTAAAAATTAACAAAATTTAAATCCATGCTAGGTTTATATAGTCTAACCCTAGAATAACAAGTTTCGCTCATCACAAAACTAAAAGTATCAAACAAATTCATGAAGAACAGCAAGAACAAGAATATAATGATAAGAAAAGAGAAGAAAAACTATTCAAGAAGACATCTTTGGTTGCTTCTCTCTTAATCTTGACTTGAAGCTTAAATCTTGATTTCTTAGTTTTGATATTTGATTTTGTGTTGTGAATTCTTTCTTTACGTTTTTTCCTCTCTAAAGTCTGTGTCTTGACCCTCAAAAGAGTGTTTTTCTTTTTGCATGAAAAAACCTAAGGGAGAAGGCCTTTGAATCCCCCCTTAACTTGGATATTTTTTTGCCTTATATTTATAAGTTTATATCATCAAATTAGGGTTAAACATCAAATACAAGTTAGTTAGGTTTACTATTTACGAGTACTATAGTAAAATACTATTTACGATCAACTGTTCATCATTACTAATCAAGCGTCGCAGTGCTCGCTTCTGTAGCAATCACTGTAGCAATCACTTTAGCGAGTACTATAGCAATTTGATATTTTTGACTTATTTTTATTAGAGTTTCGACTCTATTTACTCTATTGACTCTGAACCTACAAAAATAATTATAAAATACATAAAAAGTCAAATAATCGTAATTTCTACAAACAAATATTAAGTTTAAAAAATAAAAATATTAGACTTAATTAACTCCTATCAGTGGCTCTCTGGCTTATGGCCTATCTTGGAAGGACCTCTTCAGGATTAAAATTTGTATGATTTATGAACACAAGTGCACGTTATCACAACAACTATATAATAATAAGTAGAGTATCATTCACATAAGAAATATTACCAAATATGTTAATTACTAAAATTATGTTTCCAACTTTTATCCAAACAATTGAAAATATAAATAGACTAATTTAAACTTAATGAATCAAGAAAATAATGTAAAGATAAACTAAAATGGTTGATAGGGGCGTAAATGTACTAGTATAATTTGTACCCAACTTTTCTATTTTACTCCAAACCATGAATATTTGGGTTTTTATTTGTGTTTTTGATTATAAATAAATGCATAATGGAAAATGTGACATAATAAAAATAAACGAGAGGTGAATCAGACATAAAACGAAGAACTTATGCTCAAAATATGAGAGCGAGTGAACCAAGGCTGGGCGCCGTAGTGCCCAGGTCAGTAGTTGAATGCCGAGGTGCCTACATCCCAGTGCTGTTGTCACGCCCCAGACCCAAAAGATCTGACACACGACATCACTTACATTCATTCACTGCATGTGCACTCATAAATAATATTACACAAAATTTTCAACTTTCATTCAACACAGAAATCCTTAGCAAGTTGCTAGTAAGTTCAACACTAAAATCAACCCATAACTTAGCATATAAATATAAACTTCTCTTGACCATATTTAAACATTCATTTCAATTCCTTTCAGAATTATAACAATTGAATTATGACTGGGACAATTAATAAACCGGAGATACGCAGAGTTTTCTCAGAGATTAACACTCTACTACGTCACCAGTAGCAACTTTGTTACCGGAAGCCCAGAATATATTCATTGCAAATTCTTACTTGAAATCAACTAGTAACCACACTTTGAAAACTTAAATCAAATCCAGCCACACACAATGAAATAATACATAAGTATTTATTCAATAGGGACAAACCAAATATCCTATCCCACGTGTCCCCAAATGAAACACACAACAACCTAGCAACTTAGGGAACCCAAGGAACAGCAGAAGCCTTGCCAAATTCGCTAAGCACACATGTACCTTATTTACCTGAAATCACCATAAACTATAATGAGTATAAAACTCAGTAAGCATACTAGTTTTTCATATATCAAATACAAAGACATATATGTACACAATGCATATGTATGATATGCTGTGATCAATCAAAATCATAATCTTATCAAATCACATATCATGTAAGCGCTTACACATTCTTTCAAAACACATAATAGGAATACCATCACTCAACTACTACTTAGTAGGACTTACATATCACATATCACATAATGAGCCAAATGTCACTCGTAGGTGACATACCGTATGAGAGGAATAGTACAAGTGAGGTCTTGAATAACACATATCTAATGCTTATGCCCGAAGGTAAAAGCCAAACCCTCACCCTGATCATCGGTGAGTCCTCTCACATGCACCAATACGCCACCACACGAATGTGATGACTCACTCTTCCTTTAGGTACCAATAGGATCCTCCCTACATACGGAACACATAACATATACCAATCCCAAAGGAAAGGCCACACACAAAGGCTCCACAATTCACATAAAATGCCTACTACGTTAACAGTGAGTTCAAGTACCCTCAAAATACAAAATATTTCTCATGGACATATTACACTTCAAAAGCTTTCTTTATTAAACACATCTTATTTTGAAAGCTCACTTACAAAAACACATGTATGTCCATGCTCAATGTCAATGCTCACATTCAGAAACATATATTCACATTTCATATCAAAATATACTTTGACATAACATAAACATATTCTTAACCCCATTTGCAAAATCATACAAAACAATTACTATGTTTATTGTGATTTCAGTAAAAAGTCTAGTATACTTACCTCTTAACACTTTCAGCTACAAGGCTTAAATCTCCTTAACCTATGAATGGAGATTAATCCTTTCATAAGCCTCACAATTCACACAAAATACTTTAAATAGCTTACAAAATTATACACAATGCATTTATCACATCAAATTGGTCTAAATACTTGGTTTCTCAAAACCTGTCATTCTGATCACTTACACTTTACAAAATTTTCTAATAGATCAAATGATGTCCAATTACTCCAAAATCAGAATATATCATTCTTGACTCATATATCCTTCTTATATATGAATATTATATCAAAATTCCTACACAATTCATTCCATACATACCATCGAATCCAAACTACTAACCTAACAAGATCAAGATACTTACTGAACAGTATTCAATCTCCCAATTTTATAAAATCATATACTAACTCAAAAATTATAAAAATATCACATAATTACTCTTAACACATATCTCAGTCCATGATAAATATTTCACTTCCAAATCACTGCCAAAAATATTTTAAAACTATTTTATTCCATAGCTTTAAAAATCTGTTAATCAAATACTGTAATGAACAGATATACTTTAGAAAATCATAACATTTCAACCACATTGATCTAAATTCTCGATTCCGAGTATATCATATTAGACATATAAAATTATCATATTCCACAAATTCGTAATTTTTAAAGATCATTCAGCAGGTCAAAAATTATTTTCCACTGTATCATACTGTTTACACAGGAAATTTCCAGAATTCCAGGGCATTTTGGTAAATTCACTACAAATTCAATTTCCGAGCTTTTCAGTCGATTCAAAGTCTCAGATGATCCTAAACATGTCTAATTTCATATACTAAAAATTCAAAACCAGAATCGAATCACAACAATTTATAAAAGTCCTAGATCAAGAGGTTATCTAGCAGAAATTCCATAATTCATCATGATTTATCAAACTATCTTATAGATCATCATCAATTCTCGTATGATCTTACGAAATACACAACAAATCCTCAATTATACATATTTTCAGAAATCAAAACTTAAAGGAATTAACTTAATTAATACCAATAAATTGAGAAATACGTATGATATACCTCTTGAAATTCAAATTTCCAATTTCTTCTTCTTTTTCTTCTTCTTCTCCTCTTTCTCTCTCCTCTATTTCTCTCTTCTCTCTCTTAAAATGGGTAGCTCGACCTAAAAATGGTAAATTAGGGTTTAAAAGTGTATTTTTATACTAAGAGGCTAATTTTTGATATTTACGAATTTGCCCCCAAAACTTTCAAAGTATAACAATTTGGTCCTTAAAATAAATCTAAAGTCATACAAATAAACCCAATACTAATCGTATATCCTTAACCTATAAAAATATTACTAATAACAATATATAATTCAAGTATCACCAACATACAAATAAAATACGTATATTTATACATATATAAATACTTATTCTTACCAGTCGTGGATACTGGTTACTACAGCTGTGGTGCTTGGTGATGTTTTTTGAAGTCGCATTTTTAGATCTTAGCACAGCAATGCCAAGCCCCTAGTGTTGTGACGCTCGTACGACGTATAAAATCCCCTCTCAACTCTTTTATTTTAACTTGGATTCGAAGCCTCTCACCCTTAGAATTTCTCATACCTATAAAAACACTCTTTTAAGGACCAAAAAGAAGACTAGAGACTAGAGAGAGGCAAAAAACCTTTAGAAAAGAATTCATAAAATAAAATCAAAGCCAAGAAATCAAGATTCAAGATCAAGATTCAAACTTCAAGTCAAGATTGATAGAGAAGTAACCCAAGACTTCTTCTTGATTAGTTTTTCTTCTCTTTACTTATTATTATATTCTTGCTCTTGCTATTCTTCATGGATTAGCTTGATACTTTTGATTTTGTTATTAGCTAAACTTATTATTCTAGGGTTAGACTGTATGAACCTAGTATGTAGTTGGATGTCATTGATTTGTGGTTTATGAACTTAATTATTTTAATTGATTCATTCTATCTTATGTTTATTGCTTTTATTATATCTGGCCAATATTATGAATGATTAAGGAACCGTGATGAACTCGACGGATGGATTTATATGTTTAGCTTATGATAGTTTGATGCATGATTAGAGGGTAACAACTATAAGTTCCATCTACGATAAACATATACCTAGGTGGCATGTATGGTATAATTTAGACGTGATCTTAATGAATTACATTCTGATTTGATTACCATAGACATATAGGTGATTTTTAGAATGCGTAATATAGTCACTTGACCATTGACAAAGGCTTGTGATGAGATTAGTGTCTAAACTAACAATTGGTATTAAGAGATTAACTAAGAGGTTATAAATCCAATGAAATATTAGGGAACAAGTCAAAACCTAGATTATCTTTATTTGTGAATTATTTCCTTTTCTTTAGTTTAGTTTAATTAATAGATTGTGATTTTCAAAATAAAAGTTAAGTAGGTACAATTTTAGTACTTGATTTATAGAATTATATCGCAAAGTTCTTGTGGGATCGATATCTGGACTTAAAATCCTATATTACTTGATACGATAACGTGCGCTTATATTTAGCTAGTATAGCATCAATCAATAGCAATTAGCAAATCACCAATATTCAAATAGGTCTAAGTTTACAATTGTCTCTTAATACTTTACTTGAATCTAATTATTCCTCCTAAATTAATTTATCAATACAAATTGTTAGTTAAGAATCCTAATTTCTTGACAAGCCTCTTCCAATGGTCAAGTCAATATATCTTGACAAGCCTCGAATGGTTATATATACTATATAAATATTCCTATCTCATATAATTCAAAGCTATATGTAATGATCACACATCAATCTATTCATTGCCAACACAAAATTCTCTTTTTCAAGTTCATTAAAATTTTCAAATCAATCTAATAAGCGGTAAAGTAATTAGAATGAAGAAAGCATAAATAGATTAAACAACTCAATATAGACTTTATACAAATAAGAGAAAATAATCAATTCAAGCTACATATTGAATTCAAATTGTAATCTTAAAAAATAAAATAGTTCATGATAGATAAGTATAGAGAATAAAGAAAAACTAGTAATTTAGCTCCTTCAATCTTGCCTAAATCTTCAATCTTCTTTGATTCTTTCTCTTTGCCTATTTTCTAGGTGCCTTTCTCTCATAATGGCCTTCTTCCATCAACCTTAGATGCCTTCTTTTGTTGCTTTAAAACTTAAGGGTCAAAATATGCAAAATTAGGTCAATAGGATGAAGTTATAATCGTGATTAATGCTACAACATCAAGAATATGGCTTGTAGTGCCAAATTACTGACTTTAGGATGCTAAGTTATTGTTCTATACAGTGCCAAGTTACTACCACATTAATTATTGTTCATGGTACAGTTCCATTGAGCCTTTAGGTCTAATCTCAACAATTTCATTCCAAATAGTTTTATTAACTTCAAACCTATAAAATAATAATTAAACGCATAAAAAGCCTAAAATTCACACTTAAAATGAACAATTTCTAAGTCTACATAAGCCCAAATCATAAGTAAAAATTACACCATTAAAATTTAATACCAAGAAGGTCTATATCCCATTTCTAGGTAGGCCTCTGGCCCATAGCTCACCTCGGGCAGGTTTAGATTAAATTTAGGCTAACATTTTAATGGGAAACAAGGGTCTTTCAATTTTTAGGTTCTATCTTTAATTGCCTTAAAAGGGCTGCTCGAGTGTTTGGGTAGAGACTCCTTGACATTCAATTCTCACATATATCTTTACATTGTCTGACTAGCTTCAACCCTAGGCAATTCACTGCGTACTGAAATCTTCGCATTAAATGCAAATGTCCATTTGAAATTCATGTAACTATTATCCTACTTTTCATTGCTCCCAAGTGTTTAATATGAAAAGTTTTTGTTGACGTGCCCTGTCCCAAGCCTGATGTTGGATTTTAACGGTCCTTGATCCCTTAATCATTGTGTTGGGTAGTCGATTGGACATTTCTAAGTGAGTTTTGATCTAGGCCTTCCATTTGAATGGATGGTTGGGATTTTCCCTGAGCTTAGGCTATAAATATATCCCTTGGGGGTTCTTTCAACACTTTTTCTTTCTTAAAAAGTTTCTACAAAATGAGAAGATCAAGGTTTTATGATTCTTATTGATTTTTCATTATTTCTCTAACTAATTTCCATTAATGTTTCAACAATTTCTTCCTATCATGGTGAGCCTTTTTCATTGTTCTTCTTCTGATTCTTTAGCATTTGTTGTGTTGATGCTTTTTATAGTGTTGAAATTCGTAAGATAAATTATGAAGTTTTTGGAATTTCTGATTATTGAGTTTATTACCTTAAGTAGTTTGTGATTAGGTTTTGAATATATTTAGCTTGGACTATTTATTTTTATCCTTTTTTTCCCATAGGAAAAATTGTCAAAACTACAGTGGTTTCTGACAATGAGGACTATTTAGATCCTATACCATCAATGAACGATAAGGAAAAGGGACTTGATGAGACCCTCTTTTTATAAGGAGCCATAACGTGAGGGGTACCCAAGATCTTAGGGGTAAAGCTTTCTCCTTGGGGAGTTTAGAAATTCTTGAGATCGCTTTAGCTATTATGGGACTTGAGGAGATGGGCAATGACAATGAGGCCCTCTTAGGGGATGAAGTCAATCCCAAATTAGGAGAAAAGGTAGGAGAAGATAAAAAAATATATAAGACATTTGGTGATCTTTTGCTGATGAGCTAGAATATGAGTTAGATTTTAAGTACCAAAAGTCTTACATACCAAAGAAGACTTAGGGCATCTTAGACACCAATATAACATTCCTAGCTAAGTAACATTATGAGTTCACAACCTGTCTTGCACATTTATTTTTTGTAGTTTGGGCTTAGGCTTTTTATGCAGCCTTACTTTGCAAGGATGTTAGCCTATTAGAGGGTTGCCCCTTACCAACTAGGTCTAAATTCTTGAATAATGTTGTTAAAGATTTTTTTTTTTTTTTGCTAGCAAGGTCAAGGCATCTAAACCCTAAGAAGTTGTAATATCTATATCAGTTCAAGCACAGTGCAGTTGATAATAAAGGATTTTTTTTTAACTAAGTTTTCCTATTTCCAAATTTTACCTTCTAATAACAAAGGTTGGAAGGAGTTCTAGTTTTTGTGGTAGGGATTAGGGGAAAAAGGTACCTCGGTCCTAAAGGGGAACATGGTTTATCTCGATAAGGTTTTCCTTGGAAGTAGGTCATTCTTTATATTTTTCTCCTTCGTTATTTTATGCTACTTTTGTTTACTTCTTAATATGTTTCCATTTTCTTTGTAGATGCTTGGGCTATTAGGCCAAAAATCTCTGCAATGTGTTGCACCAAAGTTGATGTTGCCTTGGAGTACTCAGCCAACTACGAGGAACAAAATAATTTTAAAGGATGCAAATTTTATCTCAGAGTTATTTTGTCACGCTTCAAAGAGAAAAAGTAAGCTGTTCGCTTTTATCTTATCTATACGTGGTTGGTCTATTCCTGAATTCTCTTGTATTTTCTTTCTTCGTTTTTAAATATAGGAATGCAAGTTCGAAGAGGTGACACAGGTTAGGAAGAGGGCTCGTTATGAGTGAAAGAGTTCAAATTCAAGTGCAAGGCGTAAGGCTTAGAATGACCAATGGGTAATAGACCTTATGTTTGGCTTAAGAGCTTTACTTGATCTAAGTGCTCTGTTTGGTTTGAGAGCTTGAGGTAGGGATCATGAAAGTTCAAGAGGGGGTACACCTCCTAAGGGGCCACTTTAGGAGCAAAACAAGGGTACAACCCTAAAATCAAACACCAAGGCAAGGCAAGTCAAGAAAGAGGTAGAATAGTCATTTTTAGGGTACCCATGCAACCGTCCCTCATAGCTCATACCCTAGCCTGAGGACCTTCTCAGAATTACCGTACAATTAGGGCCTCAAGTTCTAGATCACTCTCTTAAAAGAAAGTTCAATGGCTAGTGACAGGGACCTTTCTTACTATTACGCTTGTGGACTTTGCTTCTAGTAGATGCTCCTATTTTGAGTACTTAATTCCACTACTATTACAAGGGAAGCGATACGTGGATCCTGACCAGGTCTAATGGATTATGGATTAGGACCCAATCACTACAATTCACCTTGTTGTTGGTAGCATAATGGATGTAAATTTTTTAACTCCGTCGATCTTAGTTTTATTTTTCCTTATCATTCCGGACTCTAATCTCTTCTTTTTTTAGGTTGCTTATGCCTTATCTCTATGCTGAATGTACATTATTCAAAGGCTGATCAATGTCTAACGGCTCAAAGAGAACCTAACTAATGCAAGGCAAAAGGCCCAATAGAATCACGAGGAGTCCAAAGACCTAAAGACTTATGTCAAGGTTGCTAAGACATAAAGAGCTTAAACGAAGAGTAAAGTCTTAAAGCTGGAGAGGTAGAAGGCTTTCCATCTATAGCAGTTGTTGAGAGTTGAGTGTCTAAGCTAACTCCATAAAATAGATTTATCAAGGCAAAATTTATTGAGACTTGTTAGGAGTTTGAGTTCTTAGAGCTAATCAAGTCAAAGATGGTTGGGAGAATTCAATGTGTTGACCTAAGAGGTAAAGGGTACCTTTGCTGAAGGACAAGATGATGGATGATGCATTGTTACGACCTTCAATAGCTTAGGGACATGATAAGTTACCGACCTATAGAGGTACCGGCTAGACTTCTAGTGAACAAGAAGTTGATGCTAACCCCACCACTAGCACTGTTGTTGATCCCTCTACCTCTCCCCCTTCCCCCGATCCTTTATTGTTTGCCCTAAATGCTATAGATACTCTTTCCGAGGAGGTTTATTTAGAGAATTCCTTTTGCTGTATTGTTCCTACTACTTTGCTACTCTTGTCCCCTTATTGATATTGTTCCTCCATCTGAGAATGTGGTTGTCTTGGATGTAGAGGAAAATGATGCTACCGAATCATGTTTTTCTTTCCTTTTAGCCTTTCTTAATTATGGGCAATTAGGCCCACATGAATACTTTGATATTTTTTTGTTGATACTTAATAGTCATTATTATGTATGCTTTTAAATAATCACCATTATATTTTTTATAAGTATTGTGTATTAAATGTGTTTTAGGGTGTAGGCATGTAATTATGTACATATTAAAAATACTAAATACATGTCTCATATATACGATTTTCAGTGAAATTAAATATATAATCAACATATACACATGAAAACTAAATCATTGACAACTTAAGATTATAAAAATATATCTTTGATGAACTTCGATGAAGATTTCAACTTTGGAACTCACCTTGAAATCTACTCTTGAACAATTCTAGTTCACAATAATTTGGTGGAATTGTGAAATTAGAATAATAGCTTTGATTAATTTTTAATAACATGTGTTAAACTCTTTCAACACATACATCTTTGTTTCTATGAAAATAAATGTGATTTTGGCCATCTATGAAAGGAGAAAAGAAAAATGAAGTCTTCTCTTTGTTATATCAACACTTGAAAAACAAGATTGAGAAATTCTCTTTCTCTCCTTTTGCATCACTTGCCAAATCCCCAAGTGTAGAAAATGAAAATTATTTTTTCATTCTTTTTTAGTTTTAGCACTTGTTGCACTTCTTAAGTGTTCCCTCTACCATTTCTCAATTAATGGATTATTAATTGATTTTTGGTGACCACTATTGATTTTCTTTTTGTTATTGCCTATCCCACTTAATTCTCCAAATAAATGACTAGGAATATATATTTATTAGCACAATAAAATGAAAGTGACATTTTTCATTTTTTTTTTCATATTGTGCTAGTGCAAATTAATTGTCTAGTTAATAAAATTAAAACAAATTTAATTTCATTTTTTTATTTCAATGGTGATCTACCATTCCTAAAGGCATGCCATTAGGAATAGGCTTAATTGTTTGTACCCCATTGATATTTATAATAACAATTAATATATATTATGTTAAATCAATTATTCAAAATAATTTTAAATAATCATTTTACCTTATTTTTACTAGTAAGGTTAATAAGTCAATTCAAGTTAAAAATAATTCATAAACCAAATTGTGCTACTTGTCAACATCCAATTGATTAAAAACTCTTGTCAACTAATTATGTGATGTACTTAATACTTAAGTCTTTACAAATACACATCCTGAGGGATCCTTAAATAAATATCTAGTTTGCTAAAATTTTCTGGATCGAATTATTCAATCCAGTCTACCCTTAGTGCGTAACGAGTACACTTCATATTGTGAGATTCTCTAGGTTCATGCTTGCTTTATCATGTAGAGCTCCTTTATACATTCATGCATGATGCTCCACATATAAATTACGAATATTACAAAGCATCCCACTAGACCATACAAGTTGAGGTTATAGCATAAACATATAATCCCCCCGTCATTTATATCTTGAAAAAGTAGAGATATATATTATCAACATCAAATCTCTATTTGCTAAACTATAAACTTATCTCTAAATATGTATTTCTATAAATAATATCTACAAAATACTTTTGTAATATTGTTTAACGCTACAGAAACCATTTTCTAAGTTTTATACTTGTGGCCACAAGATTTTCTAAAATAAAATCTTGGAGAATCAAGATATACAACTCTTTCATATGAGTTAACGGATCCCATATCTACGCACACCAAACTCTATAAGCATTAGACCATACTCAGTAACACCCAGTGCTCAGACCATGAAAGGTTTCTGACATATGTGAAACTAAAGTATAGTGGATCACTCATAAATCCACAATGGCGCTCAGGTCAAAGGACCATAAATACTACTCAACTCGAGAAGACCTTCTATTAATGGCTTCATGAGATATTTATTTGAGGTGCTCATGAGGCTGTTTAGTATCTAATCCTTACTAAATACCTGTATACCTATATAAGCTTCCGCTAAGCTTATAATTTGCTAAGACTAACCATCTAGGTGATAAGGCGTAATTGTATAAACTATTTTATCTTCCTAACTTGATATTTGTTCAATTTATCTCAATAATTTGGCTATTTATGCATCGTTGTATTGCTTTAAAGGTTTAATCATTATCGGAGCAAAAATACCGGAAAACGGACGCAAATCGGAGCATTAGAGATAAAAATACAAATGGAGGCACTGTTGCTACAGTAACACTGTTGATACAGTGCAGCGCCGCAGCACTGGATTTCAGCGCCGCGGCGCCGATTACAGAAAGTGAGCGCCGCAGCGCCAAATCGCAGCGCCGCGGCGCCGGGACCTGGACAACAAATTGTGACAGGTTCCTGAAAATCAGGAAACCCAAAAGCAGCCCAAAATGCGCCCTAATTCCGTGCTCTTACCTATTTATTTGCTCAAAACTTACATTTTGAGAGAGGACTCTAGTTGGGACAGCAGCTAGAAACACAAAGAAACACCTAACTTCTAAGTTTGGAGAAATCAAAGAGGAGGAAAGCAAGCTTCAACTTCAAAGACATTTGACAGGGATGTCTTCTTTTCTTTGATTCTTTACTTGTTGTAAGATGTTTAGTTTACATGTATTGATGGAATTAGCTTCAAGATTGTGTAGTTTAATGATGAGCTAATTTCATTAATCTAGGATTACATCCTTGAACTCATTTGTGATGGATTTTAGCTCTCTCTTTTATGGTATTAATTCAGCTTTTGATATATTCATTGTGCTTGTGTGTAATGCTATTTGATTACTTGGCTAGTAGTTAAATTGATCTAGAAATGCTTAAATAAACTTGACAAAGGCATTTAGGTATTTAGTCTTAAGCATATTGATGCATGATCATAGTGTAGTACACTTGAGTTTCATATGAGATAGACATATACTCATAAGGCATGTATGGCTCATAAAACTTGTGCTTAATGAATTTTGTTCAATTTATTTATCATAGACATATAGATATTTGATTGGATGGAATAGATTCACTTGACCTGCAAAAGAGGCTTGTGATGTGTTGAGTGTTTTGTTCAATATATCAAGTTGAGAACCAATAGACCTAAAAGATATTCTGCTGAATTTATTTGCATAATGGGGGATAGTTTGTAATCCTAGGATTTCTCATATTGAATATAATTTGTTGGTAATTTAGTTTATCACTTAGCATAATTAAGTTGTTCTTTTACTTGAGTAGTTTAATCTCATACATTAAATCATTTTCTGGATAATAGTAGAAAGACACCATTTCAGTACTTAAACTAGAAAAGATAAATCATTCTCTGTGGGATCGACACTTTTCTCATCATATATTACTTGTTGCGACAACGTGCACTTGCGCTAATTTGTGTTATAGAAAACACACAACAAGTTTTTGGCGCCGTTGCCGGGGAATGAAATTTTTTTCTTATTTTAATACTGATATAAGTCTTTTCTGGTGTTAATTCAGATTTCTGTTTTTGTTTGCAGAAATTTCAGGTGTGTATGAGACGTTCTAAGAGCGTTGATCTAGCATACTTTGATCCTGAAATTGAGAGGACACTAAGAAGATTACGACGAGACCAGAACCAAGTGACTAGCATGGAAGAGCAAAACCAGAATATTTGTGAAGAGCCAAGAGCCTTAAGAGACTATGCAGTTCCTTGGGTGAATGGCATACACTCAAGCATTCGCAGGCCAAATATCAATGCTAATAATTTTGAAATCAAGCCTGGAATTATTCAAATGCTTAAAGAATCAGTGCAGTTCAGCGGCTTCCCGAATGATGATCCCAACGAGCATATCACAAATTTCTTAGAAATTTGTGACACATTCAAATACAATGGCGTGTCAGATGATGCCATAAGACTCAGGTTGTTTCCATTCTCCTTGAGGGACAAAGCAAAAAGTTGGTTAATATCATCACCATCCGGTTCAATAACAACATGGGATGATTTGGCACAAAAGTTCTTAGCCAAGTTCTTCCCACCGGCCAAAACTGCAAAAATGCGTAATGATATTACCACTTTTGTACAACATGAGTCAGAATCATTGTATGAATCATGGGAGAGATTTAAGGATATGCTGAGAAAGTGTCCACATCATGGAGTTCCCAAATGGTTGTTGGTGCAAACATTTTATAATGGATTGGTGGGACATTTAAGAACGATTGTAGATGCAGCAGCTGGAGGGGCGTTAATGAGCAAGTCCACAGATGTGGCATATGACTTGTTGGAAGAAATGGCCTCCAACAGCTACCAATGGCCATCAGAAAGAGTGAATCCTAGAAAAGTTGCTGGTGTGCATGAAATTGATGCACTCACTTCTTTGACAGCATAAGTTAGTTTGTTGGCTAAGAAGATGGATACACTTGGAGTCAATGCAGTAAAGAGCCAACCACCAACTTGTGATTTTTGTGGAGATAATCACCAAAATGGTCTATGCATGGAGACAGCACAATATGTGGGGAGTTACAATCGACAGCAGCATAATCCCAACTCGAATTTTTACAATCCAGGGTGGAGGAATCATCCAAATTTTTCTTGGAATAATAATAACCAAGGGCAATCCTCAAAATCCATGAGTCCACCCGGATTTCAAATGCAGCGGCAGCAGCAACAATTTCAGCAAGAAAAGAAACCTGGTGTTGAGGAACTGTTAATTCAATACATAAGGCAAACTGACCAACTTTTGCAAGGGTCTTCCCATGTTAGGCCGTGAACTCATTCTATTGGGTTCTTCATATTTAGAAGCATTTTTCTCACCATAAGGTCTCCTTCTAAAAATTCTATGCCTGAACTATTTTATTATAATATCAAACACCTTTTTGTTGGTAAGCTGCAACTCTAATCTGCACAAGTTCCCTTTTCCTATTTGATTAAGTCTAAGTCCCTTCTAATCAGTTTCTTATTTAACCTTTTTTTTCCAAATGAAGCACTCAATAAATTGGAACCCCAATCTCTACAAGTATCACAACCTCACATCTAAAGGTTAAGAAAATTAGGGTTTCACTTATGAATATCTTGCATGTGGTTCTGAGTGACCAAAAGACCTCGAGTAATTCCTTTACCAATCCTTCTTTTCTTTTAATCAGTTTCTTTTTTTAATAGCTTCTTTATGATATATTGGAAGATTTCACCTATCCAGTTGTCTTTGGGTGGGCTAAAGAGGTGAGCAAAAGCTGTTTTCTCAACTGTTCAAAAAATATTCTTGAAATTACTATTATCAAATTGTTTCCCATAGTCAATTGTGATTGTCAACGATACTCTAAACCTACAGATCAAGTTCCTTTATTGTGTTTCGGCCTCTACCCACTTGTTAAAGCAAGCTACAATGATAATAACGTACTTGGCAAACCCTTTTTCTTGTAGGTAGAGGTTGCATCAAGTTAAGCCCCCTATTGAGCAAAAGACTATGATCCTAACATGAGAAATAGCTTTTCAAGAGGAGCATAGATATTATTAGTATAGCTTTGACAAGCATCACATTGTTTACCAGTTCTTTGGTGCCTTGGATTGCATTGGGCTAGTAATATCCACTTTAAAGAATTTTATAGGTTAAGGCCTCTACTCCTAAGTAATTTTCACAGATGCCCTCATAAATCTCCTTGAGTACATATTCCAACTCCTTAACCCTAGGCATCTTAGGTATGGATGGGAAAATTCTCATCGGTAAAGTACTTTATCTATCAGTGAGTACCGAGCTACTCTATACCAGAGTTACCACACTTTATGTTATCCTACGGAAGAGCCTTATTGCTATGTGTTCCCTTATTCCATCCAGCTAGGTTGTGGGGTGATCTACATTACCTATTTGATTTCTTGTATGATATGTTTTTGAACAAGCTCAAAAGGCACCGACCAAGGTATTCGAGCTTTATTAGCGAAAGCTAGACATGCTAAGACATTAGCTCGATGATTATAAACTCTTGGTATTTTACTGGATTTTTACTTCTTCAAACTAACTAGCCAACTTATAGGACTTCTTAAGGTATGCTATTATGTGCTGTTGGAGTTGATGCTCACATGTCATTCCAATATTGTATGAATATTAATTGTTAAACAATATACATTTCAATTATAATTGTTAATATTATAATAAATAGTATTATGCTTATTACGCTACAGATATTGTATGATCTGAAAGAGTTCAGATCTGGCTTAAAATGGTTTAGACCACGGCTAAAAGTTAACAACGCTGAGATTTATAAACGCTAAGAGTTAGTTTATTATAATAATCAATGAAATCTAAAGAGTTAGAACCTTGTCTGTAGTGGGACAAAAATCTGAGGGCATATCAGTAATGACATAGTTGTAAAGAGTTATAATAGGTGCTAGGAAATGTTAGTATGCATGTATGTTCTCAAAAACAATGTTCCTGGTCTATTTTCATTGGTGTAGGTCTATCAGTGAATCTCTTTTATATAGATCAATGTATAGTATATTTGTATGGTACATATGGTTGTTCTTAGCTGACCATAAGCTTACCGAAAGCTCATATAAGCATTCAGGTATTCAGTTAGGACTGAGTACTGAATAGACTCACGAAGACCATAATAGACATTCTATGAAGTCATCAATAGTGAGTCCTCTCGAGTTGAGTAGTATTCATGATCTTTTGACTTGAGCGCCACAGTGGGCTTGTGAGTGATCCACTAAACTTTGGTTCTACGTATATCAAAGACCTTTCATGGTCTAACTACGACGTGTCGCTGGGTATGGTCTGATGCTCATAGAGTCTAGTGTACATAGATATGGCATCTATCAGCTCACACGGGTGAGTTTTATATCCTAATGCTCTAAGATTATATTTCAGAAAGTCTTGTAGCCATAAGGGTAAACCCAGAAAACAAGTTTTCTGTAGGGTTGAAAAAAATCGTAAAAGTATTTGCATATATTGTTTATCAACATACAAATCTAGATGTGGGTTCACGGATGAGCACGTGGAGATTTGACGATGGTGATATATATCTCCACTTATCCAAGTATAAATGACAGAAGAATTATACGAATATATTATAACTTCAACTTGTATAGTCTAACGCACTGATTTGTAATATCCATAACGTGTGCATAGGGCATCAATCACAAACTTATAAAACAGTTCCATTTGAAAATTGGGCATAGACCGAAGAGGTCTCACAATATAAAGTGTACTCATTGTGCACTAGGGCAGTGTACCGAGTTGAATAGTTCAATCTAGTAAATTTTAGCAAACTAGGATATTTGTTTCAAATTCTCTCAGGATGTACACGTATCAAGACTTAAGAGTTAAATACATTAATTGGTTAACAAGAGTTGTTGATCAATATGATGATAACAAGTGGCATAAATTTGAACCTTTAGATATTTGACTTTAAAAATGACTAAAATGACCTTGTTTATGAGATAAGTAAAGTTATTAATTAATTGTAAAATTATTTTGCTAATTAATTAATGAATTTCCTAGTCAAACTATTATTTTTTAATTAAAGGGAACAAATAAATAAAAGAAAAATATATTGGTATGGAAATCATGGCATGGTGGGACATGACTTGACTTGCCAAATGAAAGGAATTTATTGTAAAATGAATTAAAGCAAAATTGCTTCAATTTTAAAGCTTGGTTGGCCATTATCAACTCCATAAGGTAAAAGTGCTTTTTTTTTCTTGCTTGATCAACAAATGCTTGAATAATAAATAGGCATATGCATTTTTTCAATTTCTTAATTTGATTAAATGATTAAAAAATATGGAGGCATGGCATTTAAGACAAAATGGGGGCAATATGTTTGACAATTGTATTTAATAAACAAAAGTTGTTTCAATTTTGTTTAAGAAAATCGGCAACACCGATTTGTTAACAATACAAAATTGTTTTGTGTTGAAAAGTCTACAAAAGCTTTAATATTAAATTCAACCAAATGTCTTTTATTTGATTATAGTAATTAGAAAAACATGACAATGGCTTGGAAATGCTTCACCATACTTGGTAGGGGCATGTGTTAGTTACATAATTGGAGTAGAGTTGTAACTTATAAAATGAAGAATTTTGTCTTCATTTTGGTGCTTTTTGGGTTCAGCAATGAGAGGAAAAATAAGCAATTTTCAAGTGTTGAGAAAAAAATGATCTTCTATTCATCATCTTCATCCTCTAAGTTAAGCCATGGGAGGAGAATGAGAAAGAGAGAGCTTTCCCAAGAGTTATAAATAGTTCTTCATCTACTCCATTCTCTTCTATGATGGCCAACCAATTAAGGCTTACAAAAAGATTAGGTTTTTGTTGATTCAAAGAGTTGAATAAAACAAAACAAAACAAATCTTTGCTTTGAAACAGATGAGATTGGTTGAAGTGTTTAATCATTCTTCCCAAGCTTAAAGAGTTTAAGCATTAATTAAGAATTAACCAAAGTGATTAAGAGTTAAACATCATTGCTGAAAATTGGAGTTGTTATTCTAGTGATCCAAGCCCACCTCAGTTGGATCCTAGAATTACTCGCAAGTGCACTTAATGGTGGACTTTGGTTTGATCATTTTTAAAAGCTTGACAGGTGATTCTCGATCCTTAATTTCATTACAATTATAAAACTTAAATTTTAAATGTATTTGTTACACTAGAAAATAGAAATTTTCACTTCTATTGCGTTAATTTATGTACATGATGAATAAATTGAATAATGATAAACACGCACTACATGCACACACCCTAAAAAATTAGTACGCTTTCATGTGTTCCCCTCAAGCTTCAAATTCTCAATTGACTCGGTCATTATTAACTAAGAATCACCCTTTACCAGTGTCTTCTTGGATAAAAGAGCCTAGACAACTCTTAATCCAGCCAACAGGGCTTTATATTCAACTTTATTATTTAAGGACAAAAAGTCAAACCAAATGGCATAGCAAACCTCGTCTCCCTCTAGGCTAATGAAAATGATACCTACCCCACACCCTTGTAAGTTGGATATACTTTTGATGTATAGAGTTCAAGCTTTCACTATCGTAGTCTGCTCCCCTGAAGGTTCCCTTAGAAAGGATTTTAAACATTTATCCTGGGTGCACTTGACCAAAAAAATATGCAAAGTCCTACTCCTTTATTGTTGTCTTCAACTTATATTATATACCACTCATCAAAGTTCTACTGTACATTTGATTAGTCATCCTAAAAGGTTGGGCTTAGGTACAATCTGCCTTAAAGATTAATTGGTGAGCACAATTATAATGAGGCCCTAAACGTAAGGGTGCAGCTTCTACCCTGACATGACCAAAGCCAATGCTAGCTTTTCAATAAGTAAGTACTGGCTTTTTAGATTGATAAAGGATTTGGTTGCAAAATACATCGATCTCTAAATCCCCGTCTCTTCTTTAACTAAGACCGAGATTATAGCTCAAATTGATACCCTGAGGTATATGATTAGTTGATCCCTAATTATTGGTCATTACAAGGTAGAAGGGCTGTACAAGGTAACCCTTTAGTTGTTGGAACACCTCTTCACACTATGGGATCTACTTGCTCTTATCCCTCCTCTTAATGGCTTGAAAAAACTCGAAGCACTTTTCAATCGCCTTGGAAATGAATCTACTGAAGGCTACTACTCTGTCTATTAGCTATTGAATTTCCTTCACAGTGTTTGAAGTTTTCATCTCCAAGACCACTTATATTTTATTGAGGTTTGCCTCGATGCCTTTTTAATAAACATAAACTCAAGGCATTTTCCTAACTCCACTCTAAGTGCTCATTTTTTCAAGTTCAATTTCGTATTGTATTCCCTTAATATCTCAAATATTCATCTTCGATCCATAATCCTCTGATTTCATAGAGTCGACGATCATATCCTCTATATAGACCTCTATGTTTTTTCCTATCAAAAGCTTAAACAAATTGTTTACTAACCTCGAATAAGTGGCATCAATATTATTGAGACCGAATGGTATTACCTTGTAGCAGTAAATACCTTAATACGTGATAAATGAGGTTTTCTCTTAATTAGAGGAAATATTTTGATCTAGTTATACCCTAAGAATGCATCCATAAAGTTGGGGAGGGTGTGTCTAACTGTTGAGTCTACCAATTGATTGATCTTCGGGAGGGGGAATTGTCATTTAGGCAGGCTTTATTCAAGTTTGTAAAGTCCAAGCACATTCTTTATTTCCCATTAGGTTTTTTAACCATCATCATATTGTTCAACCAATTAGCTTAGTGAACTTCACATATAAAACCTGTTGCTAGTAATTTCTCAACTTTGGCTACCACCACCTCATTTCTCTCTCAGTTTAAGATTCTTCTCTTTTGTTTTACTTGTTTAAAGGTAGGCTAACAACTAAAGCATGAGACACCAAGGATAGATCTATCCTTGGCATGTCCTTGTGTGATTATACAGAGACATTCGAGAATTCTCTTACTATAGTGATTAGGTTTACTTTTACTTTAGGCCCTAACTGAGAGCCAATTTTAACTACCTTCTCTATGAGCCTATCTTCATTTAGACATCAAGTAACTCCTCCACTTGTTTTGGGGATTTAACCTTATCCTCCCACACACCTACAATGGTGATACATAAAGTTATCTTTATTATTGTGGCATAAAAACTTCTCACCATTTTCTGATCCTCTACCACTACTTGTATTCCATCTCTTGTGAGAAACTTTAGTTTTATAAATTGAATAGAAAAGGGTCGCATTGGTGTTTTTTATAGGAGGTCATCTTAGTAAGACCTTATAGAGAAATGGTTAGTTGACCACCACAATGTCCATCATGAGGTCTTAACATAGGTCTTCTTTCCCAATGACATAGGTAGACTCATTATCCCAAAGGGCATTATGCAGTTATCCTTGAACCTTTGCAAAGGGGTTTGAGTTCTTTCTACCCTCAAATATTTAATACCAAGTTAGTCCAGTTCTTTGAGTATTATATTAATTGAGCTTTCTAGATCAATAAATATTTGATTCACCTCCATATTGACTATTTGTGCTATAACAACCAATACATCATCATATGGGTAGCTGATATCCTAAGCATCCTCCTCAATGAACATAATTGGAAAAACTTACATTCGAAGCTTTTTGGCAGTTAAGATGTTACAGATCAATTGATATCCCATTATGAAATTTTGAGAATAGTTTTTTCTTTGTGGGTTGTAATCTCCTGCCAATATAAGACCTCCCGAAATGATTATAGTTATTATAGATGGGTGAACTTTTCATTTGAAGTATTTGTTGGTTGTTCTTTACATTACCGATCAAATCAAAACTCTTCTAGGTAGTTGTTCTTAACTAGTTGGTCTACTTATTTCCTTAAGTTATGACACTTCTTTGTAGAATGTCCAACATCCTAATGAAAACTACACCTTCTTATTTGATCGCACCAATTCAAAAGTGCCTTTAAAGCATGGGGCTAGTGAGAAAATCTTGATCTTTTATGGCCTCTAATATTACTTCTAAAAGGGCAACCAAAGGAATCATCTTTTCAATCTTTACTTTGTAAGGTTAAGATACCATCACTTGATCTCTTTAATTCATTTCTTATGGTTGGTCCATTCGATGATATTTTAAGGTTTGCAAGGGTTTTTTATCCCTTTTTTTCTCAAGGAATTTTTTATTTGAGGATCTTATTCTCTCAATCTTTTAGGGATGTACTTGCCCTCGAATAGCATCTGCTAAGGCCACCCTTTTAACTTCTTCTTCTTCCTCAATAGCTCTATATAAGGTTCCTTGTCATAAGCAACTGCATAGCTCAGGATAGGCTTCAAAAGAGGTAACACCAAAACTAATTTAGTTTCAACTCGACTTTCCAAACTTCTAGTGCAATGGGTAAATCAAAGGCCCCGAGCTTGGTTACTTCTCAATGGAATCTCTTCATGAACTCCATCAGGCTTTTAGTTCGACCTTGTCTAATTCTTCATAGTTGTCGAGGATCTTTATTCTCCTCATAAGATCCTTAAAAGTGCTACACGAACTTGTTTATAAGTGATAAAGGTAAATTTGTCATATATTTTCTCATGTTTTTATTATTGATATTTTATTGTTTTATGAGAATAGATGGTTATTTATGTGTTTTATTGTTATTTATAGGGACTTGAACAAAATTTAAAGAAAGAATGCAAAAGGAGCGAAAACAGGAATTAAAATGCAAAATTTTTAAAGTATGTGTACATCGCCTCAGCGCCACGAGTATTATCGCCTCAGCACTAGAATAGTGATCGAAATAAGAAAAATGACCTGTTTAAGTCGCATCTGGCGCCCTAGCGCCGAACAGTCACCGCTCCAGCGATAACTGCATAACGCTCCAGCGATATCGCAAGTTCTAGTCCGATGAGAATTGAGATTTTCAAGCTCATATCAATCCCTATAAAAAGCCACTCGTTCCCAGCCTTCAAGAATGAATCCAAGAGCAACCTAGAGTAATTCAAGAACACCAAAAATACAGAGTATAAGTCTTGGAGCGCAATAGGAGTTTAATTGAAGCAACCTTAGAGAGAGATTCAAGGCATTCTTCGGCATCAAGAGTATCTTAGGCAACGCAATTAAGAGCAATTCGACATCTATATCGGTTTGCTATTGATTGTATCATGATTTATTATTATTTTTACTACTATTCTCTTATGGCCATGAGCTAAACTTATTTTCTAGGGTTAATACTTGAACTCAATATATGTGCTTAATTGCCATATCTTTTGAATATTCAATAAACTTAGTTCTTTGATATTTAAATTACTTGATCCTAATGCTTCAATATATCTGGCCAATATATGGTGAATGAGTTGGTAATATTATTGATAAACTCGGAAGAGGAATCATAATATTTAGACCTAGGTAATTTGATGCATGATTGTAGAGTAACATTCAATGTTGCATATGCAAGTTTCAATTTAGGATAGGAATATACCTAATTGGCATGTATGATCAATAAGGCTTAATCTTAATGAATCTTAATTTATTACAAGTACCATAAGAATATAGGTATTTGATAAATTAAGATATACTTGCATGACCTTGGAAGAGGCTTGTGAATACTTTAGTATCTTGATCAATAACAAAGACTAAGGGAGTTAAATATTAGAAGATTAATCATTAGAAAGCATATTGAGGGATAGTATTAATCCTAGATTTTCTTTATATTACTATCAACTAAATCTCTTTGCATTGTGTTTTTGCCTTTATATTTTCTACATTCATTCTTAGATTTTTATTTATCTGAATAATTATTAGGAAGATATAATTTTAGTAATTGGTTAAAAAGAAAAAATTATCCCTGTGGGTTCGACATCCGACTTATTTAGTCTCTTTATTACTTGCATACGATAGTGTATACTTGCACCTAATTTTATGATATAGAAAAATTGCATCAATAAGCTCACTATATGATTAAACACTCTTTTGTTTCAAACCTTATACTAGAGGATGACTTATCCTTTTACGTTTATATGGAATAACCTCACATCTATTTTTTTCTTAAAATTGTAATGGATAGTAAATTTGTAATCTGATCCATATAGTAGTTAAGGTCTGTGATGCCTTTATAGATGGGAAGGCTGGGTAATCTAAATTTTATCAGCGAGTCCAAATCTCTGAGCTCGTCAATCAAAGAGGATCTTTTCTCTTTTTCTGTTTTTCTCTAGGAGAGGAAGGTCTCATTTTCCTTATTCTTCAAGCAGGTTATGTATCTACTCCTCTAACCATTGGACCTTTTCTTCCAAGGGTATTTCTACAAGTGAGCTCTTCATTGCTTTATTTCTTAAGTTCTTTTTTTCCTCAACTGAGAGATCATCAATCCTTCACTCATTCTTATCCTTCATGAAGTTTGAATCTCTAACTTGAGGCTAAGCACGCTCCTTCTCTGTGTGGCTAAATCTCAACTAACTTATGAACTAGTCATTGGTTGAAACTTGTTGCACTCTTTTCCTATATCATCTCAGAAAACTTGAGCAAGTCTGTCATCTTGCCTGTTTAGTCCTCTCAGTTTTAAAGAGGTCATCCTGGCAATCAATACCTTGAGGCTTTATTGCTTTGCCCAATTTTCTACATTCTTTCTTAAAAATTTATCAACAATTTTTTCATTTTTTCTTTTTCCTCCTTTATCATTTTAAGTTATTCCTCAATCTCCATTAGCAAGAATGTTCTACTTTGCGATGTTGAATCCCTCCTCAAGGATCTGTTAACCGAACCCTATTATTCTTACATTGAGTGCTCATTCAATCACATGTATAAGTCATGATCAGCATTATTTCGTGAATGATTAACCATCTTAATTCTAGTTAACACTTCCAAGGCTCATTGTTTCATTCCTACAGACAATACCAAAAATTATAATCCAAAAATTTGGATTTTTAAGTTAACGGGCTTTAAATTTGTATTCTAAAAATAAGACTTGGATTTGTATTCTGAAAACAAGACTAGGCATCTACTGATGGTTGTGCCAAATAGGCTATACGTGGTGGTTTTGATTCTCCTATAACAAAAATGAAGCAAGGTTAAGTCTCGCTGGTAGTTTTTCCAATAAGGACCTTTCAATACCTAAATCAATGTTTGTTCATGTGAAAAATAGAAAGATTGGTTTTAGGGTGGCTTATAAGAGTAAAAGTTCAATACCTTTTAGTCGTTGTTGTCATACATGTTTATAATCGATCCTTGCCTTTTTAATTTTGAAAAATTTGGACTTCATGTCCATCATGATTAATGACGAACTCAGAGTTTATGGGATTAACCATGATCTTAAACTTCTTGGGGCTTTCCTTATCGAGCAATGATTGATAAAAGATCCCTTAGGTTGTAGAATCATATTATTAATGCGAATTTTTAAGTTCATTGAGGTCTATTATGCTCAGGAAAAGCTCGTGGCAACCTTTTCAAGTTTATTGATTAATATTACGAAAGCTCTTATGCCACCCTCTAGGTTCAAGTAGGTGAGCCTTAACCCATAGCCCATCTTGGACAGATCTCTTCGAGATAAAACAATTAATACTAAGAACGTTCTCATCCCACCCTTAGGTACAAACAGGTGGGCCTCTAAGTTATGGCCCACCTTGAATGAGTTTGGGCTAGATTTGGGTTAACTTTTTGAGAGAAATAATTTTTATTTAATAATTATTTTATTACAATAAAATCATCAAATTATTTGATTAAGAAGTAGTAATGTTTATAATGTTATTTATAAATTAAAATAGAAAAATTAATTATTATATAAACATTTTCATTTATAAAAACGACATAATTTTATGTTAATTTTAATTGTAATTATTGTTATAGGTTGTCACTATTTTGTTATATGTAAAAATAAATTTACAAATATTTTTCATTTTTATATTTATTCATTTTAAATAAGATAATTATTATTTTAAATAGTAAATTGAAACCTGAATAGTTTTTCTTTTATAGTTTTATTTTATTTTATCACATACTAATTGTAATTCATAAAAATCATTTTGCATATAATAATTTGCGGTTTTTGTTATATAAGAAATAATTATTGATGTAACAATGTTCTTATTCTTTTATTAAAGTGGATTCTAAGCCCTAAGAAAATGAAAAATAAAATATGAAAGCACATGAATGTTATATATTTAGTTTAAAAGTAAACTTCATCACAAAATGATGTGCAATACTTAGATAAAAATAAGGGATACATTTAGCAATTAAGATTTTAATATTTAAAATATTAATTTGTGTAATCCAATATTAAACTATATTGAATTTTTTTGTTAATATATAATTTGGTCCAGTTCAATTTTATACCGAACACAACACACTACATAAAATCAATCCAATATAGTCTTAATACAATGTAATCTAATACAATCCTAAAATTTATTCAAACCGACCTCCTTACTAAAATACTGTAAATTTAAAATCTGAAATTTAAGAATAATCCACTATACATGTAATCTGGATTCATGTTTAAATTACAACTCCGTTTAGTATGTCAATACTTCTTCTGCGTTCTCGAAACGCAACAAAGTATTGAAGTGCCTCTACTATGATTTACGAAACACAACAAAGTATTGATAAACACAACCATCGGTATTTACTAAACTCGCAACCGGTTTTTTTTTCAGAGGTACCACTTTAATTTCCAGCAACTATGGTTTAACAGGGGTAGGTCGCTGCCTAATAACATTTATCCAAACCAATGGTCAAGGGATTTGCCCACTTTTTCCAATTTCCTCAAAATAGTAAATTAACGGACAATGCCTTGCCTCAGAAAACTAGAATTATGGAAGACGATAAGAACCATTTCCAAACACAACCGAGACAACCACTGGCAGTCGTGCAAAATTTTGCTTACTTTTTCTTTCTTTCTATACTACCATCAACAAATACAAAGAATCATTTTGAGGTTAATGTACAGAAAATCTGGCTTGCCAACTAGACTGATATTTGAAGACATCATATAAACCTCGTAAGAATGATTTACATGTATGTTCTACAAAGAATTAATGAGCATTTTGGCCATTCCCAACCAGATTTCACACCCATCACTAACTTCTGCAAAACCTTTTAGAGCCCGCTTGGAATGGCATGCGAGCTATGTTTACTTTCAAAGGAAAAAATTATACAAAATACCATCACAAAATTCAAACAAGACCTCCCCACGTTGCACCAACAATATGAACTTTGAAGAACTCTGCCATCTTCAAGTTGGACAAAACTAACACAGTGCAGTATTTCTTCATCCATGCCCAAAGAATCCGATTGATTGATTAATCACATTGTCAGTGGAAATACATCACTTCCATGTAAAACTATTAGCTATTGCACGAAGGGTTTTGAGCTATTTTACTCGAAATTCATGCCTAAATACAGTCAAATTCTGGGTGAACTTGTCCCTGTTCTTTGAATCCAGGCTTCGAGTAACATCAGCCATTAGTTTATCAAAACAAACAGATAGCCGCTGATGTTGATCCACTGGCTGCAGAATATGATGAAAAGAGATCACTCAAACAGGGAAAAGGATAAGAAAAAATAAAAATAAAAACACAAAAGGATAGAAACAAAAATGAACTTCCTAGTCCCAATTACAGACAAGTAAAAATTTCTGTTACTCGTGCAACTGCCAACTGCCTTGATTTATGTTAAATCTTCAACATTTATCAGTCGTCTTTACAATCAAAGGCTTGCTTACATCTTTGATAGTAGCCATTTACTTCTAACATTGTTGTCAACTAGGTTTCACACATGAACGTCCCCCCAGTCTAGTTAGATGTAAGGTGCACACATTTATATAGAGCATAGCTTTAGGAAAATTCAAATCTATAAAATGTAACTTTTATTTTATGAATCTTTTATTCTTGCCAAGGCATCACAGATGGAGGGCCAAGCATCAAAGCTGCAGAAGATTAAAAATATTACCAAAACTAGAGCTTCATTGAATGTTTGATATATGTATATTAAGGCTTCATCAACAAGGCCAAAGCGTCATGGCGTTAATTAAACTAAATTCATCCCTGGCTGACATAATGCTATAGACTAATTAACATAATGGGAGAGAATAAAAAAAGAGACCACCATTCTTTCTACAGGTGATAGGTTTGTTAAACTCACCTGTGAAGCCAAAATTTGAGCTTTCAAATCAGAGAATACCTGAAGGTCAATTTTTGTTTATAAGTCAAGGATAAAATAAGCCAATAGAGATCCCATATAAGCAGTCAAATTCAAATTAATGTATCATAAAAATACTAATAACTAAAATGGAAACATCACTAAAATATATAATCTTGCCGAATTATGGACACTTTGAGGGAATCGTAGACAGCATATAATGATCAGCAGCAATGGACAAGTTAACTTCATTTTCTTAAAGAAATTAGACATGCAAAAAGTAATCCTAGATTTGTAAGCTAAGGAAGTGCAATAAAGCAAGATGGAAAGTGAAAGAAAATATGCACTAAGATGGTATAAACTGTCACCTGTTCACTAATAAGAATTAAGCTCAGCATAGGTCTGCTAAGACTCCATTGGTTGCCGCAATCTTCAAATAACACAATCTCAAATAAGGTCTTCAATATCTGCACACAAAAGAAAAGAATTAAGACATGCAAACTTTCAATAGAAGGCAACAAAAACAAAAGGCAGAAGGTAATAGTATAGAATCTGCATCAAAACAAGGGAACAATTTGATAATCATCTCACTGTTATACTTCAGAAAAGAAAGAAAGTGGACAAAGAGATATTCTCAACACCGAACTCAACTCATTCCAGTTTCCATATTTCTTCTACTACAAACCTACACTTTCAAGAGCTCATCATTGCAGATCCTACTTCTAGCACATTGCCTGTCAAACATGTAAGCACATTATGCCTGCTTTGACATATCTGGAACTAGATTGTGTTTTGCTAGAGATATTTACTTTTTGGGGTAGACCCAAAGTGCCAAAAAGATATCTTAAATGAATATCCCTAGTTCAAGCTTACAAGGAACAACACATATTTCTGCTTCTTGGCAATACCACATTCTATGAGGTGCATGTAATTGTCGCATTACATAACTTAAAAATAATTTCAGAATTGAATATGGATTTTTTCTATATGAATAAGAAACAGAAATAATTTTTTTTTATACTGATAAAGACTTGATCACAAATATATATATATATATAATTAGCACGTCTGGTTACTGCCAGGAATCAAACCTCTTCCCAACCCACACCCCCCGATTCAAGAGTGCAGAAGTGCTTGCCATCCAATTAAAGAGCCTTGTGCACACACATATATATACATTCATGACTTAATAAGCAGAAGAAAAAAAAAGATGAAAAAAAGAACAGTGCATATGAATATTAAAACATAAACAAAATACTCAATATTATCTCGAAACAGCATCCTGATTTCTATATAAAACAAAATAGGAAAAGAATTCTGAAAATCTCATGCAAGCAAGTTCACAGAGACAATAAAGGACTTTGTCGTACAAAGGATAGTTTCATTTGGAATGAGATAAGGAAAATGATGAGAAGACAAGTCATATTGGCCGAGCCTGAAGCCTCTATTCTCATTTAGGCAACCATCCACCACCCTGCACATCCTCTCACCCCAAAGCTAGTGGTTCCTCAATCATCTACCCAGTCTCTTTCACAACTTCCTCAGGTCAGGGCAAGAACACTAACTCTTTGTGAAATATCAATGAAAGAGAAATGCAAGAATTCCTTGCTCTCTTGGACAACAGTCCTTATGAACTTTCCTTAAAATAAGATGAGAGAAGACAGGAAAGTTTGGATGCTCAGGCATCCAGCAAGTTCTGCAATCCTTTGTCAATTGGCTACTGGATGATCATTCTTAGAATCTCTTAAGCCTATCGGCATGATAGGGAGGCCTCTTGTAAAGTCCAACATTTTTGTGGGTCTTATCACTTGCTAATGTTAACACAAGATTACATAATTCAAAGGTGATCTGAAGATTGGCATTTATCCCATTTTTGCTCCATTATTTGCCAAAGTTATTCTTGCAGCAGCATTGCTATAAGATTCAGGTGCAAAAATTTGGTTGGTCATGCAGCATTTAGCTACTTTTCAGTTGCTTCAGCAAACAAGGAACAGAGTGTTATTTGAACAAGGAATAAAATGCTTAGGGTCTTAAGATCATTTATCAGCTTCTCCCTGGACCTTGATGTCTAATACAATCCAAGATACCTCATTTTCCTTTCTCTACTTACATTGGGATCAACTTTTGCGCCAAATGAGTTTTGATTTGGATTCATGAGTTTATAGTTTTTTGCAACAGCTGTTCCATTTATACTGCACGGATCTTTTTGAGCCCCTTCAGGTTGTTCCTAGTTTTTTTGACATCTTTCTCAATCTTGTAATTCTCATTCACGTTTAAGAGTTTTTGTTTGTCTTTTTTTTTACAAATAACAAAAACACAACAGAAGATTTTCTTCACTTTATTTTGGGTGGGTGTATAAGAGCTTTGGTTTTAAGGAGATGGTGGTGTATGTGCTATCATGTCATCAGGAGAGAAAAAAATAGAATTAAGAGGCTGATGCAGAGGGATCTTTTTGTGGGACAAAGTTTACTTCTTAGCTTTGTAGCAATTTTAGGGAGCTTTAGAAATTCAAATGCTGTTATAAATTTATGATCTTGAGTATTTTCATTTGCTAGTTTGGGGTATATTGAGGTGGACAGCAGTTCATTATGTTACTGACTTTTCACCGTATTGGTAACATGTTTCTTCTAATAGCAATAATAACAACATAATAATAGAAAAAGTGCTCGGACTTACTTCTGGAAACAAATTGGGGCATTCTGCAATATGTCTCGCAAGGTTAATAGCTACAGGTGAGGTGGGTGCCTCTCCCATAGTTATGTTATTGAAATAGAAGGCAGCCAAATTATCCACAGCAGAAGCACACTGAAACAAGAAGTTCAAATGTTTAGGCTTGACGAATGAAATTAGGAGAAGGAAATAAATAGATAACATGGTGCCATATTTGGACATGAAATTGGCCCAAAGAGTTGCATGCTCAATGAAGATGGTTTAAATTTTGTACGTGGAAACTACAGCAGCTGTCTGAGGGGTCATGCCTATCTGCATAATATAGTAGGTTACCAGAATTTTATAATTGAACCTATTATTGTAGCTATCTCAAAATAATTAAAACTCATTATCTCATAATAATTGTAGTCCATTTACAAGCATCCAAGTACATCAATGTATATACTAACTGTATGTAAGCACATACAAGTGCAAGGAATCTGGAAGTAAAGAACTTTTTTTATTAGATCATATAACCAAATCCCTCCCACCTTTGGTGTGAGCTAGTAGTCAGGAACACCACCACCCACCCCCCCCAAAACACACAAGACCTCTTGTAGCAACCCAAAAGGCTTGAACCAACTGACACAGACAACTAAATAAAATGACTTTTTCATCTTCCTTCGTTAAATATATGTATCTTTCTCATTTTTTTCCTTTTAATTATCAAATGAACATAATAAAACACCTAAGGTGTGCAAGAAGGAATCTAACCCCAAATCTCTTATAACAACCCAAAACGTTTTACCAATTGAACCAACCAACATCTACAGATTAAGTGCTTGTTTGCTTGTTTCGAATAAACACCCAAGAAACTTTATCAATTTAACATTTACAGAAATAAATAGTTTCTTTTATTTATAATCATATAACAAAAAGAAAAAGAAAAAGAATAATTGATGTGCATATAACAATAATTATTCTATATACTTGGGTTTTACATAAAGCCCATCTATATACTTGGGTTTCCATAAAAAACCATATAATAAGCTTAATGTAATATAAATTATTGCACACATAACTCCATATCCTGCTCCTAGTTATCATTTTGTATATAGTGTTTGATTGATTCAGTGTTGAATACATATGTTGCACCATATGTATGCTCCTAAAGTCAGCCAAGAGTTCCATAGTAAGCAATACCACAATGTTAGCAAATCCAAGGCTCAGTGTTTACAACCTCAATGCTTCTCAATTCCAAACAATTTATGAATCATCTTAATTGAATTTCATTTTCTATTATAACCTAATTCCCAGCATTGACAAATTTTCTTCTCTGCATTATATAATAAATTAAAGGGAAAACAATACTCACAAATACAAGGCAGTCAGCTTTAGAAATTGTGTAGGATTTGAGATCCACACTAAGTTACAAAAAAGGGAAAGTTCAAAAATAAATATAATGATTTTTAGAGATAAAAAATGAATCTAGTGGAGAACTTTGTCAAAATGGCAGTGACAGTCGTAATACGTTAAATTTTAATTAAGTGGGGTTTCATTATTAGTAAGCACATAGTGGACTTAAAATAACTTTTGGGTATTTTCTATGAAAGTTTTGAAAAAAAGCTCAAAGAGCTCTACTTAAAGAAGCTTAGAATTTGAACTTCTTCTAGCAAAGGTAGCTTTTTAATCTTCCATAAGCTGCTCTTTGGTTGCAAGCAAATGACACAAAAATATTTTTAAAAAAGCTTTTAGCATCAAAAAATCTCTTTTGGCTTGTAAAGAAGCTGTACTAAATGGGCGCTTAGTACAAGATCTACCTCAAGAACCTCTAACTGATGAAAATATAACAAACAAATCCTAACTATTTGTATGATAATCCACTTCATTTATTGTACTTACATATTTTATTTTTCTATTGCTTCTGTCTTCTATTTTCAAATTAAAAGTAAGAGAAATAAGTCTCAATCCATAAAAGATTCATCATAATCAAATCAAATGTATATACAGAAGACCATTTGTTTTCTCTTCCTTGATTGACATATTAATAAGAATAAGAGTTTACCATTACTAGTCAGCAAAATTGGTAAATAAAAATCACTAATAAATAAGAATAAGAGTTTATCATTAATAGTCAGAAAAATTGGTAAATAAAAAACACTAATAAATAAGAATAAGAGTTTACCATTACTAGTCAGCAAAATTGGTAAATAAAAATCATTATCCATGCTACTTTTTCTACAATTAAATCTCATATTGCCAAAGAAAAACCCGTTCCCTTTTTTTTTCAATGGATTGACTTTTGGTTAGAATTTTATGCATGAAGCTGAAAGAACCTAATTGGAAGTCAATACACACCTGTGAAGAGATATTTGTATCCAGGCCTTTAACACCAGATTCAAGGGAACCAACTATATGCATAAAGGTGTTTCTATCCAAATTCAAAATAAAAGTGATGTGGCTGCCGAACAAAACCTCCAAGAATGAAAAGTAGGCCCTTGTCAACTGCAAAGAAACAGACAAGTGGAGATATAAACCTTATAACTGAAAGGCTAAATGCTAGCATGGTTTGAAGAATGTGAACTCAACTTCATTATTCCAAACACTTCAATGTTACAAAGGTACGTGTACAAGATAATGCTGTATTTTATGGCATATTAACTATTTTTAACATTAAAGCCCTTTGTTGGCAAAAAGAAAATGAAATCAGCTCATAAAAGAACCTCACAGTTTGCTTTCTACATATATGAAATTGGTGGGTCACAAAGGGTTTTCTTTAATATCCATAATAATATACATGCATGCAAACATATTTGGAGAAATTCTTAAAAATAATCTACAGAAAATAATCAAACAGTTAATCTTGGAGCCAAAACATCAGTAGCATTCCACATACCTTCCTGAAAGCCAATATATCAGCTAAAGGAACTGACAATGTCATCTTAAGAGCAATGTCAAGTGCATTAGAGAGAGCTCTATCACCATATAATTCAAAAACACCAAAGTTGACGTAGTTGCCTGCAAGAGCTGCCATTTGTTGGCAAAAGAAAAAGAAATCAGCTCATAAATGAGTCCACTTAAAATGCTGTTATTAAAACAACAACATCAAACAAGACAATCCCACACTTCTATCACGGATATCGGACTGCCACAAACAGGTAGTGAGTGTAAATTAAGACCAAAATACCATGCCAGATAACAGGAACTACATGTAAAGAATGTAACCATACTCTAATGTGGAAATCTCTGTTTCCTGCCTTAGGAGGGCTAAGATGAGTCCTACTACTTACCAGATAACCAAAAAAGAAAAGAAAAGAAAAGAAAAGAAGAAAGCAGAAAGAGAGAAGAAGAAGAAGAAAAGCCGTCCCCTCATTCTCTCTTTGAAATAGAAAATCGTAGTCATTTCAATGATTCTTTTCCTTACTAATCCTCAGAAAACCAAGTATTGCCACATTCATTATACATATATAGAAGAGTTTGCTTAAAACAAGTAGCACATATAGAATAATATACATCACATGAACTGAAAATTTATACCAGAAAAGAATGCTGAGACGAATAAAAATCTTATATTTGTTCACAGGGCTGAACAAATACTAAAAACAACTAAGAAATTGCCTTTATCTTAATGATGTCATTATACTCCCATCTCATTTAATGCTCTGTGTACTCTCCGCACTACCTGATGATGCATGCTTACATATGGTTTGCACAACTACCAGAATAAAACAATAAAACTTCTGAAACAGCTCTAGAAACACATAGGAAGAGCAGCACAAGGAATATTGATAGAAGCAAAATATGAAAATTTACATAGCAATATATGGGAATAATATTTCTCATTTATAGAAATAAATACAATATTTTTCATATAAGCAACACAAATTACATATGTATGAGAACAGTGTGTGTATTGCTATATATGGGAATAATATTTCTCATATAGAAATAAATACAATATTTTTCATAGAAGCAACACAAATTACATATGCATGAGAACAGAGAGTGTGTATTTGTGTCTCTTCCGTACTTAACCCTGAAAACTTCTCAAAGGACTTGGTATAAATTAAACTAAAAGAAAAAACTCATACCAAGACATAAGTATATCTATGACAGCAACAATAAATAAAAACCACCACATACTTTAAGCGAAAAAGAGAGAAAAAAGGTTTGTACAACAACCTCTTGAGAGAATAGTTAAGCAAATCCATATTCCCTTATATTTGTAGGCATAAATGTCTGCCGCATTTGGAAGAGCTAAAATCCTTGATCCATAAGCTACTATTATTTTACTAACTTCCCGGAATAGAAGAATTCCATTAGGAGAAGACGAGTCAAAAGTTAAACGCTGAGCTTTGTTTAATACAAACTCAGCCATGAATTTTAACAATGGAGTAGTAACCTGCAAAATTAAGTCGAACAATAAAGTCTTACATGTTCAGCAAAAACAGTCTAGGTTTATCATACAACAGGAATATGATAAATTACCACAAGGATTTTGATAGCAAATAACAGAGCAGGGGCAGATGCATCAAATAAAATAGGCAGGCCATAGATGTATGTATAATAGAACTTGAGAAGTAAAACATGTAGATAATAGCATTTGAAGGACAAATGAATAGATCTATTTCTTTTCTCAAAAGTTCAGGCAAAGACTTAAAAGAGACGATCTTTGATTGCATAAATGATCCAACATTTAGTGCAATATTTATCCATCAAAAGAAAAAAAAAATCAAGATAAGCAGCTAGAATGAACATGCTCATGTGCAAACGGATAAGATTTTGCGGTTTGTAAGATGGAGAGCAATTCAATACGTGGGAGCTAACAAGGGCACGCATAGCAATAGGCTCATAAACAAATGTACTCAATACAATAGACTTAAAACAAGGGACAACAATGAGACCCAGTGTTTTGTGTTATAAATGACCTAACTGGGGATGAAAAAAATCAAGCCCCACGGTGAAGATAAGTAAAACCATGCAGGAAAGAAAGCAGACACAACAGAAACAATACTAAGCGTCCACCCAGTGAGGGAGGATGGAAGAAAATGGATAAAGTATTCTTCAGGTATTTATACATATCATAATTTAATTGGATGGTGAACAATTCTTCATTCCTTCTGCACATTTTGAATGATTTGAAGGCAATCCAAGTAAGGTTCAGATTCTAGCCTGGCAATTGCCCATGGTAAAATGAAGACATGTAGTTCAATTAAGAAGAACTGGTGTTTGCCTATCTACTTTTTTGTGTGTGATATGTAAGAATGCTGCAGCAAAAGTCAACCAAAGCTCTCCTTTACTCTGCCTTTCACACTAGGGCAGAATATTTTTCAGGCTGCTTGAGTTTTGCTGCAAACAGCTTAACTTGTGTTGATGTCTGTAGAGGATTCTAGAGCTTTCACTGGAGAAAGAAAGGCCGAGATTTTATGGACTTCTAGTATCTTGGAGTACCTTGCATTATTTTGCTGGAATAGAGCAGTGTTTGAAAATGCTTAGGAGGAAAATTTCTGAATTTTTGTGAAGTAACAGTAACTTCCTTGCTACATTATGTGCCTAGTTTTCTTGATAGATTAGCAATATTTCACTATCTCTATAACGAAAAAGTGGGCATGCCATTGTTTTATGACATCATTGTTTTTCTCTTCATTTTTCCCACAGTTGTACTACTGGTGGAGGTAACTCTTGTACTAGATCAATAATTTCTTATTTTGTTTCTTATCATAAAGAAAAAAGAGAGAGCGACGCTAGGACAATTAGCTAATTGTTAGGTAATTCTTCTCAAATTTAATGCAACAATACTTTTTTTCTTAACTAAAAGAAGAAAGAAAAATGACAAATAGTGATCCTTATCTTAGTCTTTCATGTAGGAGAAAATGACGTAGAGAATGCACCCCATTCAAAGCAAGAACGGGAGCCTGACATGCTTTTAAGTTTGAACATTGAGCAGATCCAGAACAATATGGGTATAAAGCATGGTAGATCATTCAATGCTGAGACAGACCAAAAGAAGAGATGATGGGAAAATGAAGTTATACCTAGAGCAACCGATTCAAGTCAGAATTGTGTTTCTGATATAACTTATTCTTTTGATTGGCAAAGAAATTAAAGATCACCCAGAAAAACGTAGGATTGATGAATGGAACGTTCAGCTTTTGTGTTTGTAAGCAACCCATTTGATGTCTCAATGATTACAAGGTTTTATATTGATAAGCAATACTAATTAAAGAATATGAGAAATCTAATTGGAGTATTTAGATAGTGATCATGAAAATGCCAAATTGTAAGTAGTTATAAATCATTCGATTTTCTCCAGGTTTGATATTCACTTTCTATTTAATACTTCTATTGCATGACTTTATATTGAATGCCATGCTTGAAATTTCCAAATTAGTCTTTTAATCTTCTATCTAGTACAGCTTATTTTTTATTTGTTCTTCCTGTGGTAAACTGCAAGAACTCAGTACTAGACCTCCTCTAAGAGATGTTCCCAAGGACATCTAACTGTTATATGTCATTGACTTGCATCAGATTTTCATAGTTTCTTTTTGTGCTTTGAACCCAGACAAAAACTCTATCGGATGAGACCCTTTCAGCCAAACTTCCCAACTCGAGAAGCCTCTGAAAAGAGTGCAAGAAGATCACAAGTACACAAGGGAATTCGTTTTCCAATACATAATGTTTTTCAATAAATAAGATAGCACATTCTTTGATAGAGGCGGGAACTAATTCTTCAATAGATAATCTTTCTGATATTTCCTTTGTTACTATTTCTCTTTCAATAGATTTTGAGGAAGAATGATCAACTTCTATAGCAGTATGAACTAGATACTGCAATAAGCCATGAGTGATCTTGCAAATAAAATAAACTACGTGGAATTCACCAAATCAATCTCAAGCAACAGGAAAGGAGTAACCCATTGTAAAATCTGAACTACAAGTCAGAATGTTTCCTGGCATTTTTACATTTCCTAGTTCAAGTTTTTCTTAAAGCAAATCTCATGGTAGTTGAAAACTCATAAAATAAGTTACTGTTTAGGAAAAAAAACTACTGGGAGTGAATCAAACCTGACTTTCTGAAATCGTGGTTCTACCTCCATAAAAGCCTCAGGTATTACCCATAAAATTTTCTAGATTATTAGTTGAATCTTTTCATTACGGCTCTATGTCACAATTGCATATCTGATGACAAATCAAGATTGTCCAATTTAGGGTTTAGAAACTGTCAAATTTGGTAGTGATTTAAATGGTTTAGAAACTGTCAAATTTGGTAGTGATTTTCTTTTATTGTTATGAACTTTTATCTTTTAGTTTTTAGGATATTTAGATATTTGTCTTTATTGTTAATAAAGCCATCTTAGATTTGGCTTATCAGAGATTGAGATTTTCTATTTCCATCTTCTATACTCCTAAACCTATAAATATGTTTGTGCAACTAGTGTTAGATGGACTTGATGAATTATTGAAGCAATGGATAATCTCACTTTTCTTATTCTCTCTTATTTATCAACTATCACTACAATTTTCCCTTTCTCTCGTATACTGTCCTACATCAACATCTGTGCATATTTCTTTACACATCCTGTGTTATCCAACTTTCCTTCTTACTCAGATGAATACCACACACATTTATCCAAATTTGGGACAAATCACACAGACCACTTATGGTTTCAATCATTAAAGTAAAATCCTCAAAGATTATGGAGATGCTAAATATACACCTCCATCCACCACATGCTAAAAGGTTGACACTGTTTAAATTTAAGGTCAAATTAGACTTCCAGTAGAGAAGAAAAAAAATTCAGAAACTGTGAATTTGAACATTATACTGTAACCGATCACAAGGGGCGCCCAAGTTCTAAGGCTTAGGTTGAGTGCACAATGATCTAGGATCATTGGCATGTCAGAGATCTGAAGGTAAGAGTTAATTAACACTACCTCTGGTGTATCAGTCCAATGTGAAATGCCTTTTAGGAGAAGTGGCATGTGCGCTGGATATACCCAATCAAATAGAAGTCCATATGTTCTGCGACTGAAAGATATCCATAGAAGGAAAATGAAATCATTTTAACATTCATCAAAAAAGGATTAAGAGAGTCAAAATTCAAATTGCACATGTACTAACCTATTGGTGGCCATTGCAACTCCTCGGAGATCCCTCATTAACCCAATCAAAGCATACTTTACCACATCAGTACGAAACATTGAATCCGGAGTTGATTCCAAACTGATAAAAACCTAACATACCATAAACATTGCTTCAGCATCCAGGAAAGATAAATTTACTGACATTGGGGTTAGAAGAATGGATAATGATTGTGCACATCCTCGATACAATAGCAATAATAATAACAAGCAGCAAATAGGTGCAATGACTTGGGCCCAAGCATCCCCAGAAATAATTCCTCAGGGTCAAGACCTCTTTCGAAGATGCATGATGAGTTTCAGAAAGCAGATTAACATGATCATAGCCAAAAGACTGAAAAATATGAAAAAAATAGAGAAAGAAAGTATCTGTACTTGCAAAAGTGGATCCATTGAAGACTTAAATTTCACAGGGCTATCCTCCATGAAAATCAACCAGCCAATAGTGTAGTAAAAAGTTGTTCTGCTGCGAGAGCATCTAAACTCTTCCAGAAAAGGAAAGTGCTCTCTCTGAAATCAGCAATCCAAACCCGAACTTTTAGAATAAGGTTTCATCAGTTTCCAGACACAGAGATGAAATAAAGAATAATGAAATGAATGAAATTATGTTAAAAAAGGAATTACAGTATGATTTGCAACAATAAATTTGATAGCATCCAACTTCAAAAGCAGTTTTCCAGTCATATATCTGCCGAAGGAAAATCACTTATTCAATAAGAAAATTTTATGGAGGTAATAAATAAGTTTCACAAAACAAAACAACTAATGGTTCTAATTTCTAGTCACAGACGGAGGTAGTAATACTAACCCAGAAGCTAGCTCCAAGAACAAACTTAATGTGTGATCAATAACCTCCTCGCACTGTAACAAGGTATAGAGAATTACTAATAAGGAATGTATTCCCAGAATAATATGGTGAATAGAAATCAAACAAACCAGTCACCTTAGTATAGCACTTGAGATTAGTAGCAATCTTCCCCACAATCACATTCAACAGTAATAGATGATCATGGAGTCCAAGAAGGTCAGACAACCGAGCATATAACTGCTGCAACAGAAAGATAAAGTCTCATAGAATATGTAGACAGGTAACAAGTATTATAATAAAGAACAAAGAGAATTTAATTACCTTGGAGGAATGCATTGCCTGATCACCTACATAAGATTTTCTGAAATTCTGAAAGAAGGTGAGAATGGCACGATCAAGTCTCTGCTTGCTCAATTCATGATATCTCTGCCAATGCCAAAATAATGAAATGAATATGGTAATAGTCCTTTACCAAGAGAGAAATGTTGAATCTTATCCAGTGAGGATAAAACAAAAGGTAATTGGCATGCTAAAACCAAAGCCTCATGATTGAAACAAACACAATTAGACCTTTTGTTTGCTGAATTTGGAATGAATTTCACTGCTGTGCAGGACATATAATAATTACATTCAGATGAAAAGAAATCATTCCATGATGGTTATACATTAAAAAGGAGAAGTTTAGCATTATTCAAGAAAAGCAACAAGTATCCAGTACTAACTAAAACCAGACAACAGGATAATTGATTCTTTTAACATTAACAACTGAAGATGCTGGAGGAATAGATCAATCAACTTTCTACAACTACCAATAAAGACTCTTTGCCAAACAGGAAGTACGTAATCTCCAACTGACATGAAGTTCTTTTTAGAGCTTAAATACTATTATTTGGCCCTCACTTAATAGCTTAAGATTTTAGATCAAGTGGTAACTTAATAGTTTTAAAACATCCATCGATTTCTTCCCATACAGTAAACTTTCAATAAGTTGACAAATTATACAATCTACTATACACTAGGCAACCGAAATTGAACATCATCAAAAGAGGAATGACACAGACAAGTTTATTCATTACAAAACAGAGATGACAGAAAATATGAGCACTTCAAATAGTCAACTGTTCAACTTCATGCCAATCAATAAAATGTACAAAATAGAGTTTAATTTTACAAAATAGAAAACCCCAAAGCAATAGGTCAAATTTAGGAACAACAAAATCGGAGACGTCAAAAAATATCTGAAGCGACTTCACCGACACTTATCAAAAAACTGACACAACACTAATAAGATATAGATCACTCATCACTACATTTTTTCAGCCTCCAAAGATCCCCCATTTATGTGTAACATGAAATTATCTCAAATGTAAAGAAGGAAAAAAAAAAAGAACAGCCTATAAAAAAAATCCATCTGATGATGAAAGTTCAACAAGAGAAAAGCCACCCCATACATGCGTATTTTTTGGCTCCTTTTAAAATGTGAGGATAAGCGAGAAATAGACCTAAAAGCAAATGCAACAAGTCAATATGCAATGATGCAGTAGATGCCAAAATTGTTAACCACCAAGAACCAACCCTTTCATTTGTAACATGACAAAAAAGGCCATGCGATTATTATTGCACCTGGCTGCTACTTTGAGAATCAAAATAAAATAATGTGGCCATTAATAGAGCAACCATTCATACTATAAAGACGTAACAGTGAACTAAATTTTGCCTGCAATCCATTTGAAGCATTGCCATATTAAAGAAAATTGAACTGTTCATTTCACCCTAAAATCTGCATTAACATAAGAAGAACTTTTCCAATATCAACCAAAGTCCCACACAGCATCTGGCAAAAACCCAAAGCTGTACTTCAGCCCAACAACTCATAAGTAATAACCATGCAACTTTTAATATCATCCCTTTCTTTTTTGGCAAAAACTTTTGATATCACCCATAAAATGTTAAATATGCATTTTTGACCATTCATATGTACCTTCTGCATTATAACTACCGGCAGTATAATATAAAATCTCATTATATTACCACCATACTTTTATCAATCACATTATGAAACACCAAATTTATCACTTGCTCGAGAGAGAAAAGCTGGATGATGCCTCATCACATTCTTGGTAATCAATCTTAGAATCTGTGATAAATCAGAATGATAGAAACAGATGAACTACTTGGTAATCTCCTACAACCTTTGGAATGAAGACTTCTTCACTCAGCCATGGCCAGAGATAATATCAATGACAACCATATGCGGCAATTAGTGAAATTCTCAATTTCACCCTACACACCATGCATGCAACAAAAAGCCAAGGCATACAAATTTCAGGAAGACAAATGGTAATCAGACTGGATGCTTCAACTTAAGTTCCAATATTCTAATTAATCAAACACAACTCCTGGTGATATACCTGGCTGTGTAGTCCACTGTCACTGAGATTTATTAGTTGCAAAACACGAGCTGAAAGTTCTGCATCAAGCACTTCTTGCGACTCCATACTGCAAAAAAGAAAATAACTAAATTGATTTACATATGCTGAGAAAACATCACTTACAAAGAATGTTGAACAAATAGATAAAAGGTAACTAGAAGAAGTCTTTTACCTACAACCGGTACATTGTTTAATTTTGAGAATTGCAGCAATAATATGAACAATCCATGCAAGTTTGGCTTCAACTACAGAAAGCTCACTGTTATCACCAGTCTGCACTCGAGCTCTTTCCTATACATATCAAACATTTAAATCAAAAATAATGATTGAGCTTGTAATTCACACTGCAAAAATTCTAGATCAGAAAATAGGCCTTGCCAATGATAAATGACAGTACCGTATAGGACTGCAGAAGAGGCTCAATTATGTTTATTATGTACAAGCCACTGTTTTCATACTGCAACCCAAAAGAAGGAAGGAGTCAAAGACATCAATACCATTTAACAATAGACTAGGACAAATAAGGGGGAGACGAGAAAAAAAGAGGCAAACAGCAAATTTCAAACCTAAATTCTCTTTTGGTCATATATAAAGGAAGAATAAATATATAGCTATTCATTTAAAACCTGGAATCTGCAGAGGTATGGAAAGCAATCTAGTTGATCTTGAAGTAGTTCAACATTGTCCAGTGGATTGTCAGAAAGATCATCTGGGAATCCAGCCTACAGAATATGTAGATAAGGAAATAGTAAGAGATTTTATAAATAACTTTTACTTCAATAGACAAATCAGAATACCAGTCCCCAAAAGAGTGAAAACAAAAATAAAAATAAGAATAAAACAAATCGAATGTGTACCTGCACAGAGTTAAACCTTGATGTGATAAAACCTTCAGTGATTTTAGGCACAAACTCATCCAGCAAACTTGGTGCATCACCTTTCAAATAAGGTACAGATGTCACCAGTCTCGACCAGAGGCCCAAGAGGTAATATACACTGCTGCTGGCCCACTAGTAAAAGATGCGAGTTTAATTAGTATTCAGAGGTGTATATGGCAATAAAAATCCCAAATAATTCTCCTTCAGAAATACAGACCGATTAACTGATCCCCAAAAAAAATAGCTAAAATCATGACAATGAAATTCAAGTTGTAGGACATTCTATTAAATTAAAGCTTACTATATAGACATTCTTAAAAGTTATGAACACCAGTCAACCTGCCAAGACTGCAAGGACTTTAATGTGAACTCTGCTACTAATTGTATCCAATCGCTATAGCCTTCAACATTCACAAGCTCTGACAACTGGAACACGTTCAAATTCAAAAAATATGAGCAATGATGTTAGACAATTCAGAAAGAGGTAAATAAATGTCAACATCGCGCCCTATAAATCAAGCACATTTACAAAATGCAGCAGCAAACACACCAGCATTCATAGTATCTCGAAGATGAGATAACATTGATAATTACCAATTGACCAATACTTTAGTGCAAAAATTGAAATGTGCATAGTAGTTTATATGCATGAAATAAAAACCCAAAAGATAACATGAAAAATGGTGACTGTAGACAGCGAAAGTTGTCCACAATTTTCTCAATCACACACTACAAAATAGAGAAGTCCTCATCATGTGATTATAGACATTAATTTATTATAAACGAAAGCACAGTAAATATATCAGTTCCAGGATTTGTTAGAGGAAGACTAACACAATTTTAAATCCAAAGTATGAAATATAGGCAGAGAAACTAGAATATTAGTAAACACTATTGTAACACAAATAACAAGAAATGTTTTCTACAACCCATAGATTCGAGGGACTTCTAAATGTTACCTTCTGCAATACAAATAAAAAAATAATTATTAACAACAAAGGTAATTATTTATTATGTACAAAGAAATTAATAAAAAAGGATTTCCATAGTCGATCCTAGATAATTAGGCTTAAACAAAATTCAAAAGATTGAATTCAGTTCTAACTACTCTGCCACTGTACTACATAGCCAGTCCTACAAACAAAAGGAAATTATTTTTCAATCAATTTCTAACAATATGAGATAGCAAATTATTTAAGAGACATGACCATATTTACTAGTTTGGATATCTACAGAATTAAAATACAGCCAAAAGTATTCCACGACAATTGCTTTCAGCAATCCCATAACCACATATTAGAACTATTCACACTACATGCTACACACATGGACCTTTAGGGATGGCAATTTTCAGATCTAGATCCGGGTTTTGGTCGACTTGAATCCAAATAAAAATTTTCTTTAATTATCCCAAAACCTGGGTTGCATACAGGTTTTTTCGGGTGCGGGCCGAATCCAAGTTAAAGTCCAGACTAGACCAAAGCTGGGTAATTCGTAACCCAAAATTTTTTTCAATTTTTTAAAGTAAAATTTGAACTTTTGGAGTCTTTATGTTAAGCAATTGTTAAATTGTAATGCATAATATGTATTCATAATTTAATATATTTTAAATTTTATTAATTCTTTTCTCTTATGATTATTAAAATTTTAAACTTATTTTCTTACATTATTTCAACTTTTATCAACTCATCTTTCTTTTCAAATAATTTTCATATTAATATCGAAACATAATAATGTAGTAAATACAAATTTATTGATTTGATTGTAAATTTATAATACTAATAATTCAAATTAATAAGTCAATCATTCAATAATTGAAATTCTTTTATAAAAAATAATAATAATATTTTGCCACAAAATACACTTTCTTAGTAGTAACTTAGCAATTACTATAAATAATAAAAATTCAAATAATTCAAATTGGGGCCCAAATTCCCAACTTTTTATTTAGACTTTAGAGGGAAAACCCAAATCCAGCCTGACGTTTTTCAGATCTAGAAAAACCCGTAGATACGGGTTTAGAAAACATAAAAAAGATTTGTGTTTGAATTTATTTTATTTTTAAGAAAAATTTTGAAATATTTAATAGAGTTTTATTTGGCAAAAATATATGGACTTCTTTTATTGAGTTAATTGGATTAATTGAATAATTGAAACCACTTTTTAATTCTCCCCATCTCCCTCAAATCATAATTGAATTAAATTAAGTGAATTAGAATTTCGACTAAATTAAATTTTATACTTTTTTATAAACTAAATTATAAATTATAATAGTAATAGATTTTTCAATGCAGGCAACGCAAAAAAAGATCTAAATGATAAATGATTAAATTAACAGCAAAATACTAAATAATTTTATAATTCTAATTTTAAATCCAATTACGTTAAATTTTATAATTCTAAATCTAATTACAATTCCATAAAATTTTATAATTCAAATTTCATTAAATTTTATAATTCAATTTCAATTGTAATTCCATTAAATTTTATAATTCAAAATCTAATTTCAATTCCAATTAAATTTTATAATTATAATTCCAATTCCATTAAATTTTATAATTCCAATTCAAAAAAATTTTACAATTCCAATTCCAATTCCATAAAATTTTATAATTCCAATTCCATCCAATTTTATAACTCCAACTCCAATTACAATTGCAATTTCATAAAATTTTATAATTTCAATTCTAATTACAATTGCAATTACATTAAATTTTACAATTCATAATCAAACTCCATTAAATTTTATAATTTCAAATTCAATTTCATTAAATTTTATAATTCTAATTCCAATTACAATTCCAATTTCAATTGCAATTCCAAATCCATTAAAGTTTGTAATTCCAATTCCAAATTTTATAATAATATGTTTTGTATTTCTCTTTATTGAAAAAAGTCTTTTTTTTTTTTGGGTTCAGGAAATTCCCAAATTAGTTCAAAATTTCCTGAACCCAACCCAATCGGTCGAGACACTCAAAATGAGTATCTATTGGTCTCAATAACCCAATAATTTTGGAATGGGTCGGTCGAGTCGAAACGGGTACGGAAATTCTGCCCACTCTTAAAAAATAGAACCTGTACCCGGAAAAATAAAACCGAATTTTTCAGATTTTTTCCCAGATCAGGATTTTTCAGGTTTCTAGGTTTTCCCAGATCCAGATCCAGGCTAAATTGCCATCCCAACATGGTTATACATACAAAAGACATGTTGCAGGTGTTAATAAATAAATGCACTATAAACACATTGTACATGCACATACATAATGTTGAAAAGTACATACAAAAATTACCTGATAATTCACTCTGAAACGTCCAAGAAGGCGACAATACTCATGGTAATTATCGTGATCAGCAAGACCTAAAGCCCAATTAGGTGACAATTTGTAAATGATGAGGAAGAACAAGGAAAATGTAGCACAATACCTTAAAAACTTAACTTATAAAATAATTGGCAATTTGTGTGACACCTGAAAAGAACTAAATGGCATAAGAATTGACTGCTACTTTACAACAACAAACTTTAAACTCTTCCAAAATCAATGAACTCCTAGGACCTGATTTACTACATAACATAGCACTAATTAAGCACGACAAAATTGTGCATACCAACAAACTCCAACCACACAAAAGACACATCAATGGTATAGATTCCGCGCCTGAACATGCTCCTATTAAGCATATGATACTTAAGCTTGAAATCCTTTTTCTATGAACTGACTCTTCCACTAGTATCTGATTTACTACATAACATGGCACTAATTAAGCATGACAAAAATGTGCATACCAACAAACTCCAACAGCGCAAAAGACATATCAGTGATATAGATTCTGTGCCTGACCCTGCTCCTATTAAGCATATGATACTTAAGCTTGAAATTCTTTTTCTATAAACTGAGTGGTATAGATTCCATGCCTGAATGTGCTCCTATTTAAGCTTGAAGTTCTTTTTCTATGAACTCCAAAAGTGCAAACCAAATAGATGGAAGCCACAGGATGAACTCTGTTGCAATTTTACTTCAGTTACAGTTTCTGAAAGAGGAGGCCATAAGATGTAACCATTTATTCAACTAATATTGACATCTAGATGGAAAAACGAATCAAAATATCTGAAGCATATAAAATTAATAAATGCAGAACTTTAAAGCCCAATCAACTGCTCCGCAGAATTAAGCGGCCATAAAATTTTCAACTTAAAACAAGTATCAAATAGAAATCATGGTAGGATGTCCCATTTGATCTGAACACCCACATAAAAGGTCAAACATTATTGAATGTGTCCAATATTGTCAGTTTCAGCAAGCTTAATCAAGAACAATATTTTCCAGGATACACAAAGTATCTGTCATGTTGAAAAGGGTAATCAAAAAGCAAGTGCAAAAGAAGAATGGCAAATAAATGATAAAGTAAATCCATAAAGTTATTAGCCAAATGAAAAAGGAAAGTACTGTAAAATTATAAAGAAAGAAAGAGAATTTAATAAGACAGTATTACCTTGCCCTGTTTGTAGAATTTCTTTGGTTCCTGTCATCAAATGGGCCAAAAACTTAGAACGAGCAGCATCATTCGCAAATAAAGAACGTCTTACAGAAGCCAGTCGAACCAAGCATTCCAGTGCCTAGAAAGACATTTATTTAATAACCTAATGAAGAACTCTCAAGCGGCAAATTCATGAGTATTTGAGGGGGGGAAAAAACACATTTCAAATAAATCACATAAGGATCTCTCAACTTTCAAGGAAGACAGACCACATGACCAACAATCCACCAGTTTACATTGACATGTACACTAATTGCAAGTAATTATAATTGGTTTAAACTAATAAGAATGAAATGCACGCCCATACAGAGGTAATACCTGAGAACTCCAATAACAACATTTAAATAAGATATAAACCTGTGTTATGACAGAGTGATTAATTATAGCATCCAAATAGTCACAGCAAACAGTTCTTTACATTTCTTTCTTCTTTCTTGAATGAAATTCAAACCTAAGATCAACCCCATGCCAACACCAGCTATTTCTTGTTTGAACGGAGGTCAATGGGCCGACAAAGAGATCTCTTCCCACCTTATCAATATTCTGAGGCAAATTTTTAAAAATTTTCTAGATAAATATCAAACATCCCAAGAAAACAGTGCTCCATAACATTTTCTCACTCCTGTTAAAACATGTAGTCAACATCCCAGATAATTTGTCAATATGTACCAAATCTATGCTTTAGAAAATGGGAAGTACATGATTGACGCGCAAAGTAGCCAACTTCCTAGTAACAAGTTGTTTCTATAAATTTCAGTTCTGTAAAAGAACCCCAAAAGTAAACATTAAAACAATCTTCACAGACATAAATATGCATTTAAAAAACTGCAATACATGCAAAAGCTTCTGATAATCATGATATTCCTCCCCCGGAGTAGTATTAAAGCAAGTACGGCATTGTCCCAAGGAAATATTCATCAGTGGGAACTCAATGGCTTGATGGCAATTTAATAGAAACAAAAAGAACTCTTTTCTACAAAACTAAGAATTCAAAAGGAAACAACAATGTTGTTTCCTTTCCAGAAATATTTTAGAAATGAATCTAAAATATTTTTCATAGAACCAAAACGAATGTGAAGTTTTAAGAACTCAAATTGATCCATGTAGATTAAACTTGGACAAAGAAATATATACATATATATACACACAAAAATATATCAATTAGCTTGGTCTTTCAAATTCCTTCGAATCACAATCTCCAATCTGACCCCCTCAATGATCCCTTAAATTCTAAAGCAAAAGACATCAAGCAAGGAAAATAGAAAACAAAAGTTCCCAACAGTATGGTTTAGTTATGTGGCTTGATGATCTCTCCAAAGCACTACAACATAAGAAACATGTTATGTACTAACCTCCTTGGAAAGCGGGGGCTCTGTAATGGCATAGTAATCAAAAAATATTTGTAGTGTAGAAGGATCCTCTAAAACTGGTCTCCAAGAGGAAGGGATCTGAAGAATATTGCCATATTACTTGGTATGTCAAAATTCATTGCACAAGGCCCACATGTAGGCCATTAACCAATTAAGGATTGAAACCAAAAGAATAGAAATTAATGAGTACCTGAACAGTACCAAACTCTTCAGAACTTTCGTCAATAGATGTCCCCACAAAATCGAAAGATAAACATTTTAGACAGAGAGTAAGTGCCAACTCTTGCAACCGACTAGCAACTGTGAATTACAGGAAGAAAAAAATCTATCAATAATAATGGCTATCCATGAAGTAGCATCAAAATATACTAAGTATAGAGATAAAAAGAACGACTAAAACAAACACACATAGAAATATAGAGAATCATAATGACAACATAAGAATGAAACTTAGCACATACCATCATTTTTCAGTTGAAGCAATGATGTTAGAGATATTTGGAATATTTGAAAAAGTGACTGATCCCTAAAGGAGCAGGCAACCCGTCGATGATGTGTTGAAGGCAGTCCTGGATTAGGCTGATATTTAAGTGTCAAAAAGTACCCAAAAAAAGATGTTAGCAGACATATGAAGAGGATAATGATGATAACAACAAAAAGAAAAGCAATAGTAGCCACATCAATAATATAAGACAAAAGTAATATCTACTCTTTATTTTTTGCCTTTTATAAGAAACAGAATATTTTTGTTACTACCGGAAACTACAAAAAGTGATATGGACTAGAACCCACTGCCAGATCTACATAAACTCTGAATTTCTATTATTTAAAAAGACTAAAAAAATTGTGCATAGTTATAGATTAATGGTGAAGCTTAATCAATAAAGAAAATAAATAGGGCATTCACCAATGTTAATAACCATCACCTTTTTACTTTTGCAAAGTAATTAAGAATAGAATACCACATAATCTTGGAAAACTTAGACGGGAGACCCTGACGCTTCATTTCACAATTTTAGTAAGGGAAATGAAAGGAAGATAGGAAAGATAAGAACAGACATAGGATGGTAAGCGAAGAGTGGGACCCCCCAAGCCTGTTTTGTCAAAGGCTTATACAAAATGTTTATGCTTGTTGTGATTTCCGCCTTCCATCATCTCTCCACGCTAGGGAATAAAAAGTGGTGGCATAGGGGAAGTTTGCCTCTTAATTATCCTTCATTTCCCCCTTAACCCAAACAGAGGAAACAAATCTACTACCCTTCATTTCTCTTGTCTTTCTTTCATTTCTTCAATCCAAACCAACTCTGACATTATAAAGCTATTAGGAACCTTCAAATATTACACACAACGGCAATCTATTCGCAATACGATGTAATATAACAAGCACATTATTTATTCGAGACAAAGATTTTAACATGACAAACACTTAAGCTAACAACCTCCACTATAAGCTAGAACCAAGAGGATTAGAAATACAAATAGGGAAAAAGTTAACATTTCAGATATCTACATTCTTTCAAAAACAAAGAATGGACACTCCAATTATGGTTGACATTTGACTTATGGAACAAAAGTTGAAATCTACATAGGCCATTCCAATTTCGAAACTCAAGACATTTTTTGCAAATATTAGAAATTAGATTCTACTTATCACAATTTGTCATGAAAGTTGGTATTCAAACTCCAAGTCACTTAAAAATGAAAATTCCAAAAGCATATTTTCTTTTATTAAAAATTGAATTTATTTCTTATAGCAATTTGTAGGAATTGATAATGGCACTGTTAGTAGACAAGTACCTATGAAGGGTGACTGTGTCATTTACAAGAATAGGCTATATATATAAGATGGTTAAGAGTTGATGATGGAACAGTTGAGACAAAAGAAACTATCAGTCATTTAGCATAAAGTACTGATACTAAAAAAGAGATGGACAATAACAAAGCCTAGAGGCCTTGCGAGCACATATACCGCATGGGGAGTCCCTTAAATCTAATGAATTTGAGAGGTTGTTGGTATACCTATCCTAATGCACCCATTAAGTTTTTGTGAGATAGACAAAGGAAATAAAATAAAAAATTAGAATATGAAATATTTAATGCCTACCAAAACATTTGCAAGTTGATTGTCACCCCTCGTAGAACATAATGCAATAAAACAATAAAAAAAAAGATATATTTGCAATGATTACCATGTAATCATTGCAAATATACCTATCCTAATGCACCCATCAAGTTTTTGTGAGATAGACAAAGGAAATAAAATAAAAAATTAGAACATGAAATATTTAATGCCTACCAAAACATTTGCAAGTTGATTGTCACCCTCGTAGAACATAATGCAATAAAACAATAAAAAAAATGATATATTTGCAATGATTACCATGTAATCATGAAAAGCGATTACATGCTGTATGGATTAGAGGTTTATGGCTGAACAAAGAATCTGTCGATTACATTAGCAAAACATATCAAAAGCAATAAAAGTAGGGTACTCATACAGTAAATTGATAACATAAGACAGTAAAATGTCAATGAACACTAAAACATATAACAACTCACTAGTACCAATTAAGACTTTCTTTTGATTTTATCCACATTCAACTATAACAAACCATGCAAATAAACAGTTAGTATGATTCATTGTTCTCTAAAATTGTTAGGCTTCAATAAGATGACAGACTGGAATTAGTATTTTACTGCACAATAGAAAAGTACGTCCAAGACGGAAAAACATGAATAATTTTTTTCTACCCTTTCTGGTTCACAGGAGAAATTCCCTTTGATCCAAACCTTGATAACACCCACAAAAGCGATCCTTTCTACCAAGGTATCTATTATTCATATGGTTATATATGTTGTTGCTTAGCATGAACTCCAAACTTGATAAACATCTATTTAAAATATGCTATCATGATGTCATCACATATAAATCCAAGACATGAATAATAGCACATCAACTATATTTGTTTTGCTTCGTTAATTGGATTTGTGTGATTCAACCAATCAAAACCAGAGAAAAGGCAATTCTTTATGTCGTGTTTTCAAAATCTAATAAAAAAACTTAATATCAAGCAAAAGAAAGGAATTACTTGTTTTCAAAAGTATCAAACAAAAGTAAATATTCTACAATCTTTAGTATCCTTTCCAAAAAAGTAGAAAAACTTGTAATATAACGAAATATTTATCAGCATCCTTACTTTCCAAGGAAGCGCTCATGAAAATAACATACATATTTTATACAATCAAATGATGAACTGTATCACCTTAAGGATGACATATATTGCAAGCAGAAAGTAACCTGATTCATCTCAGAAACAAGTTGATTGAGTAGCTTCAAACCAATGGCATAATGATCTGATGTTGCCTGACAAAGATAAAATACCTTTTAGCATCTTATTTTACAAGTATTGAACACTAAAAAGAAGGGATATAGTAAACCACCTTAAAATGAAACTAACTCGTGGACACATTGTTAGAACCAATATGCTTTATAAAAGATTTAGGAAACAAAATTTGATACAATGCAAGGAATTGCTTAGACGTAACAAAAAGAGAACAATGATTAGTTAAATCACAAATTAAAAATGCGGATAACACTCAAATACGTCAACTTTAGGAGAACGTAGCAATATATACCAAGACATTACTAATAACATTATAAGCATTAAGCAAAGAGTACAATTAAGAACATTTTCTACTTCATCAACATTATCCAATAAAAATATGTCAAGTACTGGCAGGTGACTTATTGTATACATGTTGAATCACCTGGCTCAAGAAATTTGTGGACTCTTTAACCAAGTCACGAAATCTATCATCATCAAACCAACCAAACTTTGTAAGTCGACACAATAGTTGAATCAAAGAGGCAGTCACAAATGGTTGCAGCTCAGGTCCTCTCTTTGCCAGATAATTTATAAGGTAGTTCCCTATACCATCAAATAGTAAGAACATAAGAGAAAAATTCATCATTTCTAATAACCAACAAATATGAAAAGCATAAATGATTGTGAAGATTAATTACTGATATCAAGACGGAGCTGTAACGCAAGGCTATGATCGGTGACTTGCTTGAGCAAACTAGAACTAGCGAGCATCAAAGCATAAGGAGTCAATGCATTGTCAAGAATGTATTGGCATTGAGAAATGTAATCTGTGTTCACAGAGAAGCACTTAAGAGTGTCTTCTGCATGAGCCCTTTCGACAGAATCTTGTGAATTGTATAACCTCTCACACAACGCCTCTAGCTGTGCCAAGCTCTCCATCCAAAACCAACCTGAAATAACAAATATAAATGTTTGCTAATATCTTTGAACCTTATGAATCCAAAAGAGAATTGGGTCTATATCCCCAGACCAATCCCCGATTCACTGAATTCGGAAATGGGTCCAGGAACACACAGTTTGAGATGAGGATCCCACCAGGGGCTCAATCCTCAATTTCTTTGATATATTTCTCCGTAACTATTAGGCCTATGCCTAGTCCTGTATACAATTTAAATTGGGCAAATCTTTCGGGAATTTTCTTCTTTTCATCAAGACAACAACATAAAATGCAAACCTAATTGAGCTGAAGAGCTGTAAAATTGAATAAAAAAAGAAACAATGTAAAGTGAATGCTTCTGAAAAATTTCAAGTCACACAGCCCCAATGATTACATGGAAAGGTTTTCGAAGTTTGGAAATAATCTAAAGATTTGATTAATAAGAATCAGAAGAAATTATAAGTGGAAACATTAAAGACACAAGAATAATGTCCAACCTATGTTAAATTTCAAACCCTCAAGCACAAATACATAAGCACCATCCATCCATTTACAAATCTGAACTTAGTTTGACATCAATAGAAAAGCATATACTGATTATCCGGTTATCCTCTTACTAGTAAAATGTTACAATGGGTACGGGTGAGTTCAAACAGTCGGGTTACAATGGCAGCACATTCACCAAGAATCCATCAAATCCCACAACAATGATACCCTTCGACATTCTTATGGTAGTACTCAAACAATTCATATAAGAATTCGTTTACAGAGAGGAAACATTAAAATATATTAAAAACTAGAAAGAATAAAAGATGCCTTTTTATTTTGGATTTCTTGGTGACCAGCGGCTTCTGACCGTCGAAGATGTCAGCGGCCGCTGGAATTAGCTGACGAAGACGGCTAGGGCCTATCGATGGTGATCGGCAGTGATGTGTCTCCTCCGCGTTACAATTCGATGATCTCAAAGAGAAATGGCAAATATTATGAAGGCTGGTTGTTGCGAGTGATCGGAGAGCGCTGCGGTTGGCCGACGACTGCAAGATGGTGGCCAATTCTGCGGTGTAAAATGAACACCGGCTGTTGTTTGTGTCGATTGTGGATCGGAATGAGAGTAAGGGTTTGTCAGTATATTGCGATTCCTTTATTATTACTATTATTTTTTATCACAGAATATAGTTTATTATGATTTCTAATTTGGTTTATATTCGTTTTTTTTTTTTTAAGAGATTATCGACAAAAAGTTTTTAAGAATAAAAAGAAAAGAAATTCCTGTACACGGGCCGGGTATGGAAGAGGAATACTCTATAAGACCGGCCCAAAATAAATTTGAAGGCACTGCCCAACCCAAATTGAAACTAGGCTTCATTTTCTCGGCCCGCCCACGGGAAATTTTATTGGGCCTACATTTGCTCCACGGTGAAAAATGTTTGCCACCAGAGAAAATACGAACAAAAATTAAACTAGGTAAATTGAATGGAAACAAGTTTTTTCCCATTTTTTGGTTCCTAATTGTTTTTTCAATTTATATTAAGGGAAACAAATTTGAACTTTGGATTGTTGCATGACAAAGACAAAGGAGAGATCTACGAGGAATCATGGAGAGAAATCATTAAATCGTTGTTAATCATGGCAACAAAGCATGGGTTTTGGGAAATTTAAGTATTTAATTGTTATTTTTCATTTAAATAATATTATACTTTTCAAATAATATCTCAAATTTTTTATTTTAAATTAATGTGTCAAATAATTATTAAATAGTATAATAGTATAATTTTTTAAATTACTCACTACACTATTACAATAATTATTTTGGCACATTATTTACAATGAAAAAGAGTTTTTTTTTTCCTTAAATAGTTATAGCTGAATTGAAATTAATTCAAAAGAATGTATTCAAATATAATGTTTAAAAATATTAGGAGTGACAATGGCAAGGCAGGAGCAGGAATACCGCCAACTTATTTTTTATTTTGACCTATTCTCTAATATATTTAATAGGATTGAGATGGATAATCCCTACAAAACGGTTTCTCCATCTCTATCACATTTTCTTATTTTCTAGTTATTTATATTACATATTAATTTATATTTATAAACATAATAATATAAAAATAAAATGAACTTAATGAAAATTATCATTAGCATATTACAATACTATTATAAATTAGTATAGTAGTTATATTAAGATTAGAAAAAAATCATCCCTGACATACTCATCAAGTATTTAATTTTGTGGTTTCAAATAATTAAAACTTAGATTTTGGAGTTTTTCATTAAATATCTTTGGTTTTTATTTATAACATTATATCATTTAAATATTTTTCTTTTATATATATATATATATATTATAAACTAACAAACTAATAAATTAGATAATATAATTTGGGTCAGCATTAAGATATTAGCATTTTAAGACTTAAAGCTTTATTTGAAATAAGGACAAAGACCTGAGAATATATTAATAATAACATAGTTGTAAATAATTGTAATTGGGGTTAAGAAATGTCATTATGCGGTAAGTTCTCAAAAATATATCGTTCTTAATCCATGATTGCTGACACGGGGTCAATTGGTATTTCTTCTGGATCAGTGTGAGTATATGGATTATCTAGATGGTTAATTTTAAAAAACTGTGGGCTTAGTAAAAGCTCGTATAGGCACATAGGTATAAAGTAATGACTAGGTACTAAACAGATTTATGAGAACTTCTAATATACATCTCATAAAGTTATCAATGATTAGTCTTCTCGAGTTGAGTAGGATTTATAATCTTTTGACCTGAGCATCACGGTAGGTTTGTAAGTGATCTACCATACTTTATTTCATGCATGTTACATAATTTTTTGGTCTAACCTTTGGGTGTCGTTAAGTATAGTCTGATGCTCATGGAGTCCGGTGTGTAGATATGGGATCCGTCAGCTTATATTGGTGAGTTGTATACCTTGTACTTTGAGAATCGTATATTAAGAAGTCTTATGGCCACGAGCATAAAACCCCGTAAAAAGAATTTTTCGTAGTGTTAAAGAATATCACAAAAAATTTATGCATATTATTTACGGACATACAAATCTGGAGATAAGTTCACGGTCACGCACGTAGTGATTTAACGATAATGATCTATATCTCTGCTTTTCTATGATATAGGTGATGGAAAGATTATACGAATATGGCTGATCTCAACTTGTATGGTTCAATGCGTCGATCTGTAATATTTGTAACATATGTGCGGAGCACTGTTCATAGACTTATGGAAAAGTTTCATAAGAAAAATAAGTGTGTACCTAAGAAGTCTCACAATATGAAGTATACTCGTTGAACATTAGAGTAGCGAGCCAGGTTGAACGATTTAATTCTTAAAATTTTCAAAAAGCAAAAATTATTTTAGGATTTCTTGGGAAGCACATGAGCTTAAGTGTTAAGTTTAAGATTATTTAATCAACAATTATTATTAATTAGATAATATGTATGTGACAAGTAGCCTTTAGTAATTGGTCAAGTGGCTAAATGGCAAAATGTATGGCATTAAGGCTAAACAAGCGGCTTGTTAAAAGAATGTTTTTGCATTTATTATGATTCCGCCATTTTTCTCTTTAGGGTTAACAAGGGTTGTTAAGCTATGGACATATGTCTATGAAAAAGAATGAAAAACTCTTAAATATGCAAAATGTTTGTATTGTTGAAGATATGATAGATCCAACCATTTAATGTTCAAAAAGAAAGAAGGAAAAGAGTTGTTTTCTTCCTTTTTAGAGCATTTTGTTCGACCAATTTTAAAAGTTAATAAATTGCAAGAATTGCAATTTGTGTTGAAAGTGAGAAATGATCCCTTTTGTTATGTGTGGCGTATTCAGCCATAAGTGAAAATGAGAGCAAAAGTTGTTACATTTTTCCTTCTTAACGCACACTTATATTCGACTAAGTGAGAGACACTAAAACAAAGAGTTGCTTGAAACATTCCTGCTAGAAATTAATACTACCATTCTATATTTCTAACCCTACTAGCATTGGGGACTGGAATTGCTCACGGAAACATTTTAGGTGAGCTTCGAATTTGAATCTTCACCAAATCATCTTTAAGGGTATGATTTTGATTCTCTTACTGTATTTCATATAATTGGGCTTGTGTTTATTGATTAATTAAAATTATAATTTTGCTGCATAAATTGTGTGTTGGAAATGTATTTAATATTAATCATTATGTACACATTTTACATGCATGCACATAGATCAGCAACACGAACAATGGTATTAGAGCATATTTATGTGTTATTCTTGTTAGGGTCGATGCTTACGTGTCATTCTTCAATGTACATATACTTGTATATTTATACAAGTGTACATTCCTATTAAATCGCTAATATCCATTTATATGGTATTATGCATGTAACGTTACAGACGTTGTAAATCTGAAGGAGTTCGGATCAGATTTAAAGAGTTTAGATAAGGGCTCATAGTCAGCTACGCTGAGACATATAATTGCTAAATGTTAGCACAACTAAGTGTTAGCTGGTTATAATACTCAGCAGATCCAAGAGTTGGAATCTTGTCTGTAATGGGACATAGACATGGGAATATACTAGTAACTGCATAGTTGCAAGAGTTGCAATCGGATGCCAGAAAATACATGTTGCGCAAGTATGTTCTCGAATAATTGTCATTGATCTATTTCTGTCGATACGGGTCTGTCGGTGGATACCTTTATATATAGATTAGCATATGTCGTACCTATAAGGTATAGATGGTCGTTCCTAACCAATCGTAAGCTTGGAGCTCGTATTGACATATGGGTATCCAATTAAGATTGGATATGGAACAGACTCATGAGGGCCTCCGATAGACATTCAATATAAGCCGTCAACGGAGGGTCCTATCGAGTTGAGTAGTATACGTGATCCTTTGACCTGAGTGCCACGGTGGGCTTATAAGTGATTCACTATACTTTGGTTCCACGCATGTCACAGACCTTTCATGGTGTGATCGCTGGGTGTCGCTGGATATGGTTCGATGCTTATGGAGTCCAGTGCGTACAAATATAGGATCCGTCGGCTCCTATATAGAGTTAAATATCCAGATGCTTCTAGACTGTATCTCAAAAAGTCGTGTGGCCACAAGCAATCATCCCGGAAAAGAGTTCTGCCAAGGTGTAACAATATGGCAAAAGAGTTTGCGCATATTATTCAGTGAGATACAAGTCTGGAGATAGGACATGGATGAGCATTGAGGATTTGACAATGATAATCTATATCCCTGCATATCTGGGATATCATAATGGAAGGACTATACGTATGCGTTGTAACCTCAACTTGCATGGTTCAACACGCTGATTTGTATATCCGTGACGTATGCGTGGGGCATTGCTCACGGACTCATAGAATAATTTCATTGGACAAATCAGACATTGGACCTAGGGAGTCTCGCGATATAGAGTGTACTCGTTGTGCACTGGGGCAACGTGCTGGATTAAATTGTTTAATCGAGCAATATTCAACATTACCACAAAAATACGTGCGTGTCTGTATTTAAGTGTTAAATACAATAATTAGTTAATAATTATTATTTACTAATTATATTATGACACGTAGCGTATTGCAGACCCTTAGTTGAGTTTACCCAAGTGTGAGATTTGGTGGGACCTATGATGCGATATTTCTATATCATAAATTAAGTGCAAGTATACACTATCGTATGCAAGTAATAAAGAGACTAAATAAGTCGGATGTCGAACCCACAGGGATAATTCTTTCTTTTTAACCAATTACTAAAATTATATCTTCCTAATAATTATTCAGAAAAATAAAAATCTAAGAATGAATGTAAGAAATATAACACAAAAACACAATGCAATGAGATTTAAAGATATAGCAACGTAGAGAGAACCTAGGATTAATATTATCCCTCAATATGTTTCTAATGATTAATCTTCTAATATTTAACTCACTTAGTCTTTATTATTGATCAAGACACTAATGTATTCACAAGCCTCTTCCAAGGTCATGCAAGTATATCTTAGTTTACCAAATACCTATATTCCTATGGTACTTGTAATAAATTAAGATTCATTAAGATTAGGTCTTATTGATCATACATGCCAATTAGGTATATTCCTATCCTAAGTTGAAACTTGCATATACAACATTGAATGTTACTCTACAATCATGCATCAAATTACCTAGGTCTAAATATATTGATTCCTCTTCCGAGTTTATCAAAATATTACCAATTCATTCACCATATATTGGCCAGATATATTGAAGCATTAAACACAAGTAATTTAAATAATAAAAGACTAAGTTTATTAAATACTAAAAGATATGGCAATTAAGCACACATATTGAGTTCAAATATTAACCCTAGAAAACAAGTTAGCTCATGGCTACAAGGGAACAGCAGTAGAAATAATTATAAATCATGATACAATTATTAGCAAACCGATATAGACGTCGAATTGCTCTTAATTGCGCTGCCTAAGAACTCTTGATGTCGAAGAACGTCTTGTATCTCTCTCTAAAGATGCTTCAATTAAGCTCCTATTGCTCTCCAAGACTCGTGCTCTGTATTCTTGGTGTTCTTGGGTCGTCTTCGATTTTTTCTTGAAGGTTGGGAACGAGTGGCTTTATATAGGGATTGATATGAGCTTGAAAATCTCAATTCTCGTCGGATTAGGACTCGCACTACCGCTGGCGCGCCATGCATCTGTCGCTGGGGCGACGCGTGAAAAAGCGATCACCGCTGGAGCGGTGGGATCTTGGCGCTGGGGCGCTGCATGAAAACGGCTTCACCGCTGGCGCGGTGAATTTCTGGCGCTGGGGCGCTATACGCGACTTAAGCAAGTCGTTTTTCTTATTTCGATCACTATTTCAGCGCTGGGGCTAAATTCCTTGTGGCGCTGGGGCGATGGACACATACTTTGAAAACTTTACATTTTAGTCCCTGTTTTCGCTCCTTTTGCGTTCTTTCTTTAAATTTCGTTCAAGTCCCTATAAATAACAATAATGCACATAAATAGCCATCTATTCTCATAAAATCATAAAATATCAATAATAAAAACATGAGAAAATATATGACAAATTTGCCCTTATCAAATTCCCCCAAACTTAAATACTTGCTTGTCCTCAAGCAATAAAATAAACTAAGAGAGAAATAAAGGGTTATACTTGACTCATTTAACAAAACAAAATATACTAATACTAGTAAGATGATCAAAATCATTGTCTCAAAGGCTGACGAAATGGTACAAATCCATAAGGTAGACAAATAACTATTGACAATTCTAATTATCTTTATTTAGTCTCTCATTCTTCCTCATGAACAATCACCATGTGTGTGTGTGCAAGCAGCAAGCAAATAGCGAAAACCATACTTTGATTTACTTTATACTTTAGTTTGTACAGAAAAGATGATGTCTCGGCATTTAATTTGTATAATGACACTTCCATAAGCTTGTCTTTATTACCACTCTCCACTAATGTAGAAAATCACATGTCTAGGGATCTATTTAGGACTTTACTTAGCTTGTAATGTAAGGCTAAGGTCAAGGTGGGATAAAAGGATAAATATATGAAGTTCAATTTACACCATGAACACTTAGATTTTACCTAGAAACCTCTTGATCTTCTTTTTCTTGTATTATCTCTTCCCCCAAACTTATTGTGTTCCCATCCTTCTTTTCAACCTTTTATTTTTCAAAAACTTTCTTCTTTTTCTTAAGCTGGGGGTATTTTTCTTTACTTTTTTTTTTTTAATGAAATACCCCCAAACTTAGATTGACAAATACCACCCAAACTTATTTTTCTCATATCACCACAACTTTTTTCTTTTCAAGAGTATTTCTAAGTAAATGCAAGGTTTATGGTGTTACGGGTAAATTTTTAGATAAGTAAACTTTAAGTCTTGGGCTTGTAATGTGGTTAAACCAAAGAATGGGTAATTAGGCTCAAAATAGGGTACTAGGGATAAATATACAATAAAATGGTAGGCTAAAAAGGCTCAATCGGTCCAAAGATGGCCTAATGTCATTTCCCTATTCATGTGTTTTCTAGAATTTCGCCTCAAGTAGTAACTAAAGACAAGTTCTAGAGTGTCGGTCTTCGAGACTGTGGTGTACTCCCTAAAGCATAAGTATCTCTAAGTAATAGTTATAACTATTCATGCTTATAAAGTGCTCAAAAAATGGTGATTATAAATAAGGTCAAATTTGTTCCTAAACTTAAATAATCAAAATTGTCTCAAGTATCTATCATTCCTTAGGGATTTGTAAAAATAGATTCAACCATGTATTCTTTTTCTTATCATAGACTAATGATCATCTTATCAAAACCTAATAAAAATGCATTAACTAAAAAAAAAAATAAGTAACTAAAAGAAAAAAAAAATTTTAACCCACAAGAATGACCACCCAAATCATGCATCAAAATGAACACAAGAAAGTGTTTCCCACCCCCAAACTTAATTTAGACATTGTCCCCAATGTCAAAAAATAAAGAAGTGAAAGTAAGAGACTTCCCTGGTCAATTGTCGCTGGCGCGCTGACTCTCCATCGCTGGGGCGATGTTCTGGCGCTGCCGCGGTAATTGTCTATCGCTGCAGCGCTGAAGGCTAATTTCTGCACAGTTACTGGAATTTGCGCTGGCGCGATGTTGCGTGTATCGCGGGGGCGGTGGTGCTCGATTTTCCTGTCGCTGCTGCGCCATGCTATGCCGCTGGAGCGCTGAAATTCTTGGTTTTTTTTTTTTTTTTTTTTTTTTAATGCTGAAAAAAAAAATTAAAAAAAAATGATAATAATAATAATAATATTTTCCTTGGGTTGCCTCCCAAGTAGCGCTTGATTTAACGTCATCGGCTTGACGGGGCTTCCTTTTCTTTCATGGTGGATCGAAGATGCTGGTGGAAGCATTTGAGTAAGTGATTTTGCTGGCTTTCTTCTTTTTCGGCTTCCATATTCTTGCAATTAAACCTTGGGCAGTATCTTTTGTTGCATTCTCCTTATGTCTCTCCGGAAAGACTTTAATCTTAGACCGGGGAGATGGTTCTTCCTTTTCTTTCTCTTTGCTTGCTTCGTCGCGATGCTGCTTTTTCTTCTTCTCTCTTGCCTTCCTATGCTTCAATGCTCTTTTTCGGATGTGAGGATCCAATGTCTCCATATCTTTAATTTGCTTAATGCTTGGATGCACTACATTAATGCAGAGACAGTCTTCATTTTCAGCTGGTAATTTGATCTCCTTGAAGACCTTAAAAGTGACTGTGTCCTCTTGTACTCTCATGGTCAACTCCCCTTTTGGCACATCAATAATTGTTCTTCCAGTGGCTAGGAAAGGTCTTCCAAGGATGATAGGGATCTCCTTGTCTTCTTCCATATCCAAAACAATGAAATCGGCAGGGAAGATGAATTTATCGACCTTAACCAACACATCTTCAATTAATCCCTTAGGATAGGTAAGAGAACGATCTGCTAACTGAAGTGTGATATTTGTTGGTTTGGCTTCTTTCAGTCCCAACTTTTTATACACGGACAATGGCATAAGATTGATGCTAGCTCCCAGATCACAAAGTGCCTTCCCAAAATCATAATTTCCAATTGAGCATGGTATGGTAAAGCTCCCAGGATCTTTGAGCTTTGGAGGTAGCTTCTTTAGAAGGATGGCGCTACACTCTTCTGTTAGGGCCACAGTCTCGAAGTCATCTATTTTTCTCTTCTTTGATAGGATTTCCTTCATAAATTTCACATAGCTCGGCATTTGCTCCAGTGCATCTGCAAAAGGAAGATTAATATGTAATTTCTTAAAAATATCAAGAAATTTAGAAAATTGCTTATCTAGTTTCTTCTTTTGCAGTCTCTGAGGAAATGGAGGTGGTGGAGTGAATGACTGCGTAGATTGCTTCTGTGGGTTGCTATTGGTATCTTCTGCTGCATTTTCTCTTTTTTGTTCTTGCACTTGAATACCATTTTCTATGCTTTTCTGCGTTTCAGCACTTTTCTCTTGGTTTATGAACTGCTGTAATCTTTGAGGAAATGGTATAGGTGGTCTATATGGTTGCACGTCATCTTGCTGGACCACTGGTTCTTTTTCCTTCTCAATCATCTCTGAAAGCTGTGGTTGAGGAGTGTTGTCATGTAAGACTTTACCACTTCTTAGGGAGATGGCTTGGCATTGTTCTACGCTTCCTTTTGGATTGACTTCGGTGTTGCTTGGTAGAGTTCCTTGAGGGCGATTGTTTATTGCTGTTGCGAGCTGCCCTACTTGATTTTCCAAGGCTCTAAGTGAAGCTGCTTGACTTTGAAAGAGTGCATCTGTTTTCTTCATGAATTGTAAGAGCATGTCTTCAATGTCTGGTTTCTTCTCTTGCTGTACTTGTGGTTGAAAGCCAGGAAGAGCTTTGGAATACTGTCCTTGATTATTGTTGCTCCATGAGAAGTTTGGGTGATTTCTCCATCCAGGATTGTAAAAATTAGAATTGGGATTGTTGCGGTTGAAGTCCCCTACATATTGAGCAGTCTCCATGCATTGTCCATTAGCATGATTGCTTCCACAGAAATCGCAAGTGATGGGTTGACTCTTGATAGCATTAACTCCCAAGTTGCTTATTTGTTTGGTCAAGAGATTGACTTGGGCAGATAATGTAGTCAAAGTGTCCACTTCGTGTAATCCAGCGATCTTTCTTGTGGTTGACCTTTCGGTGGGCCATTGATAGGCATTGGACGCCATCTCATCTAGTAGATCATAAGCTTCATCAGTGGATTTGTTCATGAGTGCTCCTCCAGCTGCAGCATCTACTATCGTTCTGAATTGACCGGCTAATCCATTGTAGAATGTTTGTACAAGTAACCACTTCGGAACTCCATGATGCGGACATTTTCTTTTCATATCCTTATATCTCTCCCATGCCTCATAAAGAGATTCTCCATCTAGTTGTAGGAATGATGTGATGTCGTTCCTCATCTTGGCAGTTTTAGCAGGTGGAAAATATTTGGCGAGGAACTTTTGTGCAAGATCATCCCATGTAGCTATAGATCCGGATGGAAGTGATAACAGCCAGCCTTTTGCTTTGTCTCTCAAGGAAAAGGGAAACAATCTTAGACGGATTGCATCATCGGACACCCCATTGTACTTGAATGTATCACATATCTCCAAGAAGTTGATGATGTGCATGTTTGGATCGTCATTGGGCAGTCCACCAAATTGTACCGAATCCTTGAGCATTTGAATGGTGCTTGGCTTGATCTCGAAGTTGTTAGCTTGAACAGTTGGTCTTTGAATGCTTGAATGGATTCCATTGACTAAGGGAACAGCATACTCCCTTAGTGGTCTTGTTTCATTGTCAGGTGCAATTGGTACTTGATCTTCCATAGTGTTAACTTGATTTTGCTCTCTTCTAATTCTTCTTAAAGTTCTTTCAATCTCTGGATCAAAAGCAATCAAGTCTTCACTTTTCGATCTTTGCATGTACCTCGTAACAAAGAAAGTAAAACTAAATTAAGAAAAATAAAAATAAAAAAAATTCTGAAGTAAAAATTAGAAAGATTGGTATTAATATTGGTAAAAAAAGTAGATAATTATCCCCGGCAACGGCGCCAAAAAACTTGATGCGATATTTCTATATCATAAATTAAGTGCAAGTATACACTATCGTATGCAAGTAATAAAGAGACTAAATAAGTCGGATGTCGAACCCACAGGGATAATTCTTTCTTTTTAACCAATTACTAAAATTATATCTTCCTAATAATTATTCAGAAAAATAAAAATCTAAGAATGAATGTAAGAAATATAACACAAAAACACAATGCAATGAGATTTAAAGATATAGCAACGTAGAGAGAACCTAGGATTAATATTATCCCTCAATATGTTTCTAATGATTAATCTTCTAATATTTAACTCACTTAGTCTTTATTATTGATCAAGACACTAATGTATTCACAAGCCTCTTCCAAGGTCATGCAAGTATATCTTAGTTTACCAAATACCTATATTCCTATGGTACTTGTAATAAATTAAGATTCATTAAGATTAGGTCTTATTGATCATACATGCCAATTAGGTATATTCCTATCCTAAGTTGAAACTTGCATATGCAACATTGAATGTTACTCTACAATCATGCATCAAATTACCTAGGTCTAAATATATTGATTCCTCTTCCGAGTTTATCAAAATATTACCAATTCATTCACCATATATTGGCCAGATATATTGAAGCATTAAACACAAGTAATTTAAATAATAAAAGACTAAGTTTATTAAATACTAAAAGATATGGCAATTAAGCACACATATTGAGTTCAAATATTAACCCTAGAAAACAAGTTAGCTCATGGCTACAAGGGAACAGCAGTAGAAATAATTATAAATCATGATACAATTATTAGCAAACCGATATAGACGTCGAATTGCTCTTAATTGCGCTGCCTAAGAACTCTTGATGTCGAAGAACGTCTTGTATCTCTCTCTAAAGATGCTTCAATTAAGCTCCTATTGCTCTCCAAGACTCGTGCTCTGTATTCTTGGTGTTCTTGGGTCGTCTTCGATTTTTTCTTGAAGGTTGGGAACGAGTGGCTTTATATAGGGATTGATATGAGCTTGAAAATCTCAATTCTCGTCGGATTAGGACTCGCACTACCGCTGGCGCGCCATGCATCTGTCGCTGGGGCGACGCGTGAAAAAGCGATCACCGCTGGAGCGGTGGGATCTTGGCGCTGGGGCGCTGCATGAAAACGGCTTCACCGCTGGCGCGGTGAATTTCTGGCGCTGGGGCGCTATACGCGACTTAAGCAAGTCGTTTTTCTTATTTCGATCACTATTTCAGCGCTGGGGCTAAATTCCTTGTGGCGCTGGGGCGATGGACACATACTTTGAAAACTTTACATTTTAGTCCCTGTTTTCGCTCCTTTTGCGTTCTTTCTTTAAATTTCGTTCAAGTCCCTATAAATAACAATAATGCACATAAATAGCCATCTATTCTCATAAAATCATAAAATATCAATAATAAAAACATGAGAAAATATATGACAAATTTGCCCTTATCAACCTACTAGAAGATAAACTTGGTAACTATTTATGATAGGCAAAATGATCATTTCTCACTTTGATTATTTAATTATTAAATAATCAAAATATCTCTCTTATTATATTATATAATATATTATTATATTATATTATATTTTATTATTAGATATTATATATATATTAATATTATATTTGGGTGCCAAATAGTTGGCACCCATTACTAATTTTATATTATTATTATATATATTATTATATTACTATTTTATTTTATATATATATATATATATAAAGTGTAGATAGAAAGAATTAGAAGAAGTAGGTGCTGTGTGATTTTGGGCAATTGTTGCCGAGAGAAAGAGAGAAATAGAGGAGAGAAGAGGAAAAAAAGAAAGAAGAAGAAGAGAGAAAAAGAAAAAAAAAGGGAAAAATGAAATTGTTTTATTTTTTTCTATGCTTCCAATTGAAGCAATGGTGGATTGCTTTAAATTCTCCATTTCCTATCCTTTTGGAGAAAAGGATAAAAATACATACGGACCATTTTAGGGTTTAAGAGTTAAACCCAGTGTTGCGTAAAGGGCTGCTGTTCTAGCTCACTAAATCCACCGTGTTGGTGACTAGAACTGCCTGCGAGTTGATCTCCATGCAGACTCCGAAAAAAATACGTGTATAACATTACATGTTATGGTGAGTTTTCTATTCTATAAATATATTAATACGATTAATATATTGTATTTATTATGTTTATTACAAAATTTATACATTTCCACTGCGTAGGCAATAGACACAATTGCACATGCATACACTCACATACTTTAGATCCTTCGCCAATAATTCTAAGCATATTATAGTGTGTTGTGTTGGTTAAGATGCCTAGGAATAGCGGGTTATGCATTTTCAAGTGTTAAAAATACAAAATTAGATCATTGTTTATGTGGTCGCCATGACAGTGTTCTTGAATGCTGTGACGTTGAGAGTTCTGCCTCCAATACTACAACACTACTAATAAGCTTAGCACCATAGCACCTGGGGTTGTGACCCTAATGCCACAAAGTTGGAAGGCTAGCGTTATGGCACCAGGGGCTTTGTCTTTAGTGTCTTAGTGCTAACACTGTTTCACTCTAATTTTTTGTAAATGTTTAAAAAAACATGTGATGTTTATTTTAATACAATATAATTGTTATATCATTGTATTACAAATCTCAAATATTTGTTTACGTTGTTAACCAGAATCACAGTACTACTAGTGAGAGTTAGTTATACTAGCGTGAATAAATATACTGGTTATGAATCAAATCCGTATGAGATATGAAAAAGTTATTAAGATCATAAAATCTCTCTTAATCAGATTGAAATGTATTTCATTATGGTATAATGTTATACATGGTCCGCCTTGTCAATATGGTGTTAGACAGGTTATCTCAGTCTTTTTCCAATATCGTTAAAATGTAAGGGATTAGTTGTTGTGATTAGACTATGCTGGTTAAACATAAAATGAAGCAAATATAAGCAAAAGTATTATCCAATATTATTAAAGTTTGAGGGTAGTATCAGTAACTTCTCTTTGATCATTACAAGTAAATCTGAAATATACTTAATCCATATCTCTAAAGTGTAAGGATAAGGTGTGTTTAGGATCAGAAATAAGAGTTACATGAGATGTAATTGACAATAGTTGTCTATATTTTGGATTTTATAAAGGCTAATATTCCTAAAGTGTGAGGCCGGAGTAAAATGCCGATTGGATCTACTTCTAACTATAAAATTTTAAAAAGCTTAACTTTTTGTTTTTTCGTTTAAGAGATTAAAAGGAATAAGTAAGCAGTGGGAGGGCGTCTTCAAATCGAAAACATATACTAGTTATATCTATGATCTAAAAACGTAAATTTTAACGATTAAAAATTTTCTGCTAGACATCTCATATCTTGTCTAATGGAGATAAGATAAGAAGAATATGAGCAATCTGTTAGAAATACATATTAGACACACACGAACTACAAGACACCAAAAAAATAATTATGATTGACTCAGAATCTAAGAAACGTTCTAGATTCAGAATGACTTAGATATATAAATCGTCAAAAAATGCTAAGAGGTGTTTCTAATAATACTTCGTTTGAAGAGGTTAAAACGTATTAGAAATAGATAAATCATGATTTGAAAGTTAAATCATATATCATAGCCTTGATATCTTCTGATATTTAATGGAAGCATGTGAATATAGATAGTATAAGTAATATTATGGTCTATCTAAAAAAGTTGATTGATATATCCGAACCACAAGAAGAGAACAATGGAAAAGAAAAATGTTTCATTTGCGGTATAGTTGGACATTATAAATGTTATTATCTAAAGTACCTTGATATAGAAAAGATCATCCCCTTAGATGAACAAAACAAGTAGCAGTTCAGGAACTTTGAATAGTACAGAATTATGACATATGAGAATATGTCAAATTAGCATAAGATGCCTAGCCTTTCTGATTAGGGATTTTCATATACTTGATCTTAACTTAGAACCCCAGTTTATGAATTTTATATTCGAAGGAAGATGAACTAGTACATAGTGATGTATGTGGTTTAATAAATAACACTGCTATAGATAAGTTTCCCTACTTCGTTGTCTTTATTGATGAATGTCACGATACAAATATGTGTTTAATATAATACAAGTTGGAAATTTTTGAAATATTTAAAGGGTTTTGACTTGAGGAAAAGAAACCAATCACTATGTGTATTAAATGTCTTCGATCAGATCGAAGTAGTAAATTCACAAATTATTTAAAAGAGAATGGAATTCGCCCTCAGTATATTCCTTCAAGTACTCAACATAACGATGTCTCGGAGAGGAGAAATTATATTTTATTATATATGGTCAAATGAATAGTGAGTTATACCGATCTTTCAAAATATCTATAGGGTTATGCTCCAAAAATTATTGTTCACTTATTGAATAGAGTTCCATCAAAAGCCTTCCTATTACTCCGTATGAGATATGGACTAGTAGGAAACCGAGTCTTAAGTATGTTAAGACTTGGAGCTGTCCTATTTACATAAAAGTTACCTAATATAATAAATTTGCACTTAATGGGTTAACGTATTAGTTCAAAGGATGTCCCAAATACTTTATGGGATATCAGTTCTATGATTCAGAGAAATAAAACATGTTCATTGCTTGTAATCTCATCTTCCTAGAGAAATAATTTCTTATGAATCGTGAGGATTATAGAAGGACTGAACTTGATAAAATCAATCTAAATACTTATGAACCAATGATAGAACCTTAGGCTAGATCGAATAAGATACTTTTAATACACTCTCCCTATAGGTCAGAAAAGATATCAAGGTTGCTTGTTAGGTATGGTATAATGCCTGAAGGTATCTTTTACGTTTTCTTAGTTGAAGGAAAAAAATAAAGAGGTGATGTTTAACATTGATTTCAGAAAGTGGCAAGTAGCCATGAAATTTGAAATTGACTCTATACATGTCAATCAAGTATTGGTTTTGGTTAAGCTTCCCCAATGAATTTTTTCTATTTGTTGTAAACGGGTTTACATGCGGAAGGGTAGGCCCAATTAAAGGTAGAGTCCTTCAAAGCCCAACTAGTTACAAAAGATTACAATTAACGATTTTGGATTGATTATGAGAAAACCTTTCATTAATAACTATGCTAAAGTTGATTGAAATTTTTATCGACTATTGCAGCAAATTTTAATTTTTAAAATCTGGCATATGGATGTAGAGATGGTATTACAAAATATATGTCTCGAGTAAGAGATATACATAGAATAGCTTAAAAGTTTTACATTCAGTTGAACTTCTAATCTAGTATATAGATTGAAGAAGTCTCTATATGGACTTAAGCAGGCCTCTTGAAGCTAAAATCTTTATTTTGATGAAGTACTTAGAGAGTTTATTTTTTATCAAAAACGAAGATGAAGCTTATATGTTCAGAAAGTGCAGTGGGAGCATGATTATCTTTTAGGTTCTTTATATGGATGACATACTCATTATCTGAAATAATATTGGTGTGTAACAGTTAGTCAAGAGTTATTTTAATTAGAACTTCTTTATAAAGAATGTGAAAAAATCTTATTATATACTAGAAATAGAGCTTTATATCGATAGAGGTAGAGCCTGGAAGCTGATAGGAATTTTTTAATCCTCATACGTATAAAATGTTCTTGAAATATATAACTTTAGTAACTGTGAGATATTTTATGTACCTTTCAAACATGGCATTCATTTTTCTAGAAAAATGAATGCCATGTTTGAAAGGGTTAGAGTGTCTAACATAATATATGGATCACTTATAGGTAGCTTGATGTACTCCATTTTATATATGAAACTTGATATCAGTATAACTGTAAGTATTATGTGTCGATATCTATCTGATACAACTAATGACTATTGGATGGTCGTGAAATATATCTTAAAATATTTGAGAGATGCAAAGGATAAGTTTATGATATATAGAGAATGTAATATACAAGTGAGAGGAAACATTAATTAAGACTTTGAGTCTGATTCGAATAATAAAAACTTTACATCTGAATATGTGTTTTTCACAAATAGTGTCATTGTTTTAGTGTGTTAAATAAGTGTCCACAGCTAATTCTACCTTAGAGGAAGAATACCTTGTGGCTCTAGAAGCTATAAAGGAAATAGTATGGATATGCAAGATAAATCGTTGAACGCAAAATAATTCCAAGTTCTTGGATCCTATCCCATAACATTGTCACACATAGTAGAGTAATTGCTCAAGTATAGTAGCTAAGAATACACCAAGAGTCTAATCATGTGGAGATCAAATACCATATAATTAAAGAAATCTTGAATTAAATAGATGTAATAGTATCTAGAGTAGATCTTATGGGTAATACAACAAACCCGCTCACTAAGGCCTTAACTCCTAAGATGTTTGAGAAAAACATAGAGATAATAGGTATTATATATCATTATAAATGGCACTAGAATAAGTGGGAGTTGTTAGAGATGGTGCTTATGTTTCATTCTAATCATGTGGAGATCAAATACCATATAATTAAAGAAATCTTGAATTAAATAGATGTAATAGCATCTAGAATAGATCTTATGGGTAATACAACAAACCCGCTCACTAAGGCTTTAACTCCTAAGATGTTTGAGAAAAACATGGAGATAATAGGTATTATATATCATTATAAATGACACTAGAGTAAGTGGGAGTTGTTGGAGATGGTGCTTATGTTTCATTCTAATGTACAATAATCATTTTGATAATAATCGTTAATACTTAATTATATGGTAATAAGCTTGTAACTTTTCAGACATTGTATATCTAAAAGAGTTTAAATCTAATCCAAAGGAATTTTAATTAGCGCTAAGTGATTAGCATTCTAAGAGTTAGAGCCTTGTCTGAAATAAGGACAAAGATCTAGGTATATAGTAGTAATGACATAGTTTCAAGGAGTTGTAAATAGTGCTAAGAAATGTTATTATGCAATATGTTCTTAAAAATATATCGTTCCAGATCCATGGTTGTCGACACGGGTCAATTGATATTTCTTTTGGATCAATGTGTGTATGTTTGGATTATCTAGACAATTAGTCTTAACAAACCATAAGTTTAGTGGAAGCCTGCATAGGCATACAAGTATTCAGTAAAGATTGGGTACTAAATAGACTCATAAGGACCGCCAATAAATATCTTATAGAACTATCAATAGATGTCTTCTCGAGTTAAGTAGTATTCGTGATCCTTTAACTTGAGCACCACAGTAGGGTTTTTAGTGATCTACTATGCTTTAATTTCATGCATGTCAGAGACCTTTCATAATCTGACCTTTGGGTGTTGTTGGGTAGGTCTAATGCTTATAAAGCCTAGTGTACATAGATATGAGATCTGTTAGCTCATATAGGTGAGTTGTATATCCTAATACTTCAAGAATTATATTTCAAAAAGTCTTAAATACGCAAGGGTTAAACAATATCCACAAGGGCTAAACAATATTGTAAAGAAGTTTATGGATATTATTTACAGAAATACAAATTTAGAGAAAAATTTACAATCGAGCACATAGAGACTTGACAGTAATGATTTATATCTTTGTTATTTCATGATATAGGTGATAGAAGGATTATACGAATATGGTTGACCTCAGCTTATATAGTTCAACTCGTCATTCTGTAATATTCGTAACGTGTGTATGAGGCATTGCTCACGGACTTATAAAAATGTTCTATAAGAAAATTGAGTTTGTATCTAAGGAGTCTTACAATATAAAATATGCTCGTTGAGCACAAGTGTAATAGGCTGGGTCAAACAGTTCGATTCAAAAAAATTTCGAAAAATATTTTATGATCTATTAGGAAGCACATTGCCTTAAGTGTTAACCTTGGAATTATTCAATTAACAATTGTTGTTAATTAAATCATGTGTATGAGAGGTGGCCTTTAGTATTTGGCTTTTAGTGGCCAAATGGCAAAATGCAAGGCATTAAGGCTAAACAAGTGGCTTGTTAAAAAAGCCTATTTAAGTTAACAATTGCCAAGAAAAGGGACACTTGACATGGAGCAAAGTCAAAGGCATAAAAAAATGCAAAATTAATTTCCATCTGTTGTAATTCGACCATTTTTTTCTTTGGGGTTAACAAGGGTTGTTAAGCTATGGACAAGTGTCTATAAGAAAGAATGAAAAACTCTTAAAAATGCAAAAATTTTGCATTGTTGAAGATATAATAAATCTAGCCATTTTATTTTCAAAAAGAAAAAAAAGAAGAAGAGTTGTCTTCTTCCTTTTTTTAGCATTTTGTTCGCCTAATTTTTAAAGCTAATAAATTGCAAGAGTTGTAATTTGTGTTAAAAGTGAGAAGTGTTCTCGTTTGTTAGTGTATTCGGCCAAAAGTGAGAATAAGAGCAAATGTTGTTACATTTGTCCTTCCTAACAGACACACATACACTAAAGCAAAGAGTTGCATAAAACATTCCTGCTAGAAATTAAATTAAATGCTACTATTTTAGATTTCTAATCCCACCCAATTTTAGAGACTAGAATTGCTTGCAGGATCATTTTGGGTGAGCTCCGAATTTAAATCTTCACTAAATCATCTTCAAGGGTATGATTTCGATTCTCTTACTATATTTGATACAATTAAGTATGTGTTTGTTGATTAATTAAAGTATAATTCTACTATGTAAATTATGTATTGGACATGCATTTAATATTATTCAACATGTTCATATTTCATATACATGCACATAGTTCAGCAACGTCAATAAAGATGAAGCAGGAATCCTAAACTTATTCTTGCCCCATCAAATATTAATGGATAATTTTTCTTATAACCTACCCATTCCCACATATACATCTCTCAATCCCATCCCATACGAGATGGGTATTCACTAGCCTCATTCTCTCAAGGCATTTTGCTATTTCTAAATAATATCAAATAAACAAGAAATGGTCCAATTAGCATAAATTAAAAGGCATAACTTGGAAGCCCAAACTCACAAATTGAACTAAACTAATTAATGGATTTAGTTTAATTCAATTTGACTTTATATTTTTATCAGCTTGTTTTAATTTATTTTAAAATGAAAACATTCAATTCGATGATTCATTAATCAAAGACATGTATTGATTGATAGAAAATATTCCCTATAAAATTCTTAAACAAAAAAAAATATTATGGTGGCAAGAAATATGATTTATTAATGAGAAAAGAACATTGACATCCCTAAGTTTTGGCCAAATGGACACTTTCAACCTCTTTTTTTTTTTAAATTATCCAAAAATACCATTTTCATTAAAACTTAACAACTATTTGAATTGCTAAAAGGTAAAGTGATACATTGACATGATATATGATATGTTAAACTACATTTTACACTTAACTTATCAAATCAATTGCTGTGTGGCAGATGATAATTCATTGAAGGCATTTCACACCTTAAAGCCATTCATTTGTCTTCCATGATTTAGACAAGTTAATGAAAAAACAAAACTTTAAGAGTAAAGAAGTCATCTTTATAGTGGTTATGTTTTGCAAGGAGGATGACGAGAACCACATTGATGAGGAACGACGTTATTAGAAAATCGAACATTGATATTTGAGGTCGATCAAGATTGACTTATAGTTGGAGTGTTAAGATATAAGTTTTTCAAACATTATAATATGAATTGAGAATCATTCAAACTCATATTATTTTTGTATTTTTTATATTATAATCGAGATTAATGTTGTGATTTGAAGAAAAGAATAAGTTGATTAATGGTTTTTTTTATTGTTGGGTATATTTAGGTATGTGAATCATTGAATGTCAATATTTGGGTATATTTGTTAATTTGCTTGGAACATTCAATTCAATGTATTAAAATAATGTTAACCGTCTATTGATTCTTCACCATTAGCATTTAATTTTGAAAATTACTGGTTTCAAATGCTCATTTCTTAGATGTTAGTATTAAGTGATTTTTATATAGAATAATTCAATACTAATATTGCAGCGGTGAAAACATATCGTGTTAGCACTGTGGCGCTGGGGAGATAAAGCTGCAGCGCTGGATGTTGGAAAAAGAAATCCTATTCTAACTTGGATGCGATGTTTTACCTAATTAAAAGACTTAAACCTATAAATAGAAGACAACATGCCAACTTCGGAGAGAATAATTAAGAGGAAGAGAGAGAATAACTCTTGGAGAGTTTAAAGTAACATTTGGGAGAAAGGACAAAAAGATTGAGGATTGAGTAACATAGTTTTATTTCTTCATTCTTTATCTTCTAATTTTCTATGATTTCTATGATGTTAAACTTATTATGCTCGAAAACTTTTTATTTCATCATGAAATGAATTCTTTATTTAAGGTTACAATTTGAACTTAATATGTAACTTAAATTGATTTATCTTCTCTCATTTTATAAAGTTAATATTGAATTGTTCAATCTATTCTATGTTTAAAATTTTTAATTACTTGATCACTAATTAGATTAATTATGGAAACCATAAGGAAGTTGGAAAAAGGATTTATGTATTTGGCCATAAATATATTGATATATGATCAATATGTAAAAGCTTCGAGTTTTATGAAAGACAGAGAGACAGAAGCTAAACTCATATCTCTTGTACTGAAACATTGTAGTGATTGTGGCTTCTGGTAATTTGAATTGTAGGCTGCACTAATTTGAGATTTACTTATATGAGGAAAGATACAAGACCCAAATTAATAGAAATCATATTTACTGTAATAAGTTTCTTTAAAATAGGAGTGGAGTTGGGGAGAAGTGAGAGGTAGTAGTGGTAGGACTATTGCTTAAAGTGGGTAAGTTTTAGTTTTCATTTGAAAATTAATGTTTCTTTATACTTATTATTGCAGTTTGTGTTGGTGTAGATATCTCTGATTAAATTCCATGGATGATTTTTTAATCCAAAAAATAATTTTCTCTTTACAATAGGTACTGATGTTAGTACTGATATTTAGACTTTCTATGTGGCAAAGATAATGGCTATATCCATGTTTATAAAATGTTGTAGAGAAGGTTTTGTACACGATCTAATTATGCAACATTATATAAAACATCTGACTATCAAGCAGAATGAAGGACATCCTTTTTAACTAGTTTCTTGCCACTTGGAGTAGGAGTACTCTACGTTGTTGGTGTAGGCGATACGAGCGAATAAGTTACCATAATGTCTCAAATAAGTATAATCCATATGAGGGTTCCTTAGCAACCAATAAGTTAGGTAGGGTAAGAGCTAAGGCTAAGATTTAATTTTGAGCTTAATCTGATTAAAAAGAGTTAGATTTATAGTCAACAAGGTAAACTACGGGCTCGGGATCTATGACAATTCCTCCTATAAGTGTTAGATAAAAGACAATGAAAGCAAGGGAGTTAATGTAAGCTTCTAAAGTGGTATAAGTCGAAGAAGGATCCAAATCCTATGCTATGATATTACAAATACCCGTCTCTTTAGTCCATAGTTAGCAACTCACCGTTCTAAGCGTGGTAGCCTCACCCTCTCAGGAATAGAATCTTACCTTTTTGATATGTCAGCCAAATAGCCCAGATGGGACGAGACTAGTTTGATCAATAGATACTAAATGATACCACGTATTTAGTACTCTATGTAGTCCTAGACCAGAACTAGTCACTTTGGATCCCATAAGTATAACAATCTTCTCTTTCACTCGGCAGGGCATGGGCAGCAGCCTTAATAAAGTACGTGTTAATTTTCACGAGCGATTGATTGAAGTAGGCAACGAATGGGACAATGTAGTAGCAACTTTATATGTTAATAGGTAGATTACCAATACCTTTTTTTATAACGTAGTTGGGGATTCGGCCTGGTTTCATAGAGTAAAGAATAGCAGGGGCCCTCTGTCGTGCAAAATAGACTAAGAGTGCACTTTGTGAAGCGATAAGAAAGAAGTAGGATTGTAGAGCTGTGAAGTGCAAAGTCAACTATAGATACACCCCACTTGCGCTTTTAGCTTAGGTTTCTTAGTTAGGAACTTTCCTTTTAGTTAGGACTTGTCCTATTTGGTTTGGTAAATGGTCAACCAGCCTAGGAGACACAAGTGAAAGCTGGTGTGGTGCCCTATTTGGTTAAAGGTTTCATACTATTAAACATATCCAACTTTCTATCAAACAACTTTTTCCTGTATATTTCTAAATACAATACTGAGAATGTCCTTCTTTCTTGTCAAAATTTCATGTTAGTATCCTACATTCGCATAGTTACTCTATGTGTTTTGAACTGTTATTAGAGACCTAAATTTGCAACCTTATGGGGTGCTTTTCGTAATAAGCTAAACGTGCCTTTATGAAGTGCAGTTCTAAAGTAAATAGATAGAGCCTTATTTTCTAAGTACAAAAAACTATATGTTTTTACATTTATAGAAATGCCTTTCAAGCCTTTATCTAAGGTTCACTTTCTTAGTCATAAGGGGACAAAAACTAACGACTTAATGAATGAGTGAAACGGAGTTCATAACGGAAGAGTGATGGCATGCCATTCTAGGTATAAGATCAAATAGAATATAAGTACTAAAATAACTAGGAACCCTTATCTTCAACTAATAGAAGAGGTTAAGGATTTGGTAAAAGAGTGGCAACAGCCCAAAGGCAAGAGATGGCATAACTTGAGTAGAGCTAATAGTTTCTAAACAGCCTCATTATTAATCCTAGTTGGGTTAGAGCTATACATAGAGAAAGTTTCATTTTGATAGAGAGAGTTACCTTCTCACTAAAACTATAAATCACAGGCATAATAGATTTCAAACTGCATTTTTAGGGTGAAGGACTTTGACCTGAGACTTTCTTAAATACCAAGATTGGGAACTACCTCTCACCCTATCAGAGGTTGAGTTAGAGATCAACAACCATAATGTATCATAAAAAAAGGCTAGAGGAGAATTGTTGAGCACTTATAATTGAAAACTGGCAAAACTAAAGAGAGGTCAAAGAAGATAGGGACTTAACTCTCTACAGAGTGGGATATGAAGGTTCCATATGCCTTTTGAAAAATTCTTGCTTTGTATTTAAAGTTCTAAGATCCGGTACCATTGTCACTAAAGGAAAAAAAATATTGGACTAGACTATTCCTTATGTAGATGTAGTGGATAAGATTTTTGTTTTGGGATAAGCATTCGAATTGGAATAACTATTCTAAGAGCGTGCTGAATTCAACCGTTGCACTTTCGTTCTCTCTTTGGCTAAACCACGTCTTCAGGCTAACACTTTTACCTTGCTAACACTTATAAAATTTAGAGTTTTATGTTTTCTCAATATGCCTATGAGTGTTCTTCTTAAATTAAGCTTCTGAAATAGATGCTTGTTGGAGTAGCTAAACAAGATATGGGTTTAATTGCTGCTGTGCCTCATCCTAGTAGGTGTCTGCGCCATTAGCTAGCTAAATTTGCTTTGATCTAGTGTGCATCTACTACTGTTCGAGCTTATTCAGTAGAAAACTAACTCTCTTCTCCTATTTTAGCTTGAGCCCACTCGGACAAACTCCGGTATGACATCCGTCACCATACATAGGTAATAGCAAGTCTCAATGCTATCTCCCTCAAAGTTGTTGCTCAATATGATCTTGTTTTTTAGGGGAAGGATCCACTAAATGGATTGATGGAGCACTGTAGGGTTGATAGTCCTTGATCGAAGATCTCATTTCGCTTGAAAGAAACGCAAATTTTAGGATTGACTATTCTGAATTAGAAAGGTAAAATGATGCCTAATGGCATTAGAGATATAGGTCCATAAGCTAGTGAGACTCCTTACCCTGTAGTTTATTCATAAACAGAGGCAAGATCAGTTCTAGGTGGTCAAGTGGATTAAGCCATTGGTATCATTTAAAAGAGTTTGATTCGCTAGGTGCACTAACGCTTTTCTAATAACATTAAACTTTGATTCGCTTGCTCAATGCTTTTATAGGTAGACCTATCTGATTAGGGAAAATCCTTTCTTGTGCTTCAGATTTGCTTTGCTAAAGAATCATAGTTATGGGTTGCCATCCATGAAAATAGAAATATAAAGAATGGATTCTATACCTAATCATTATGAAAAGGAAAAGTCACATGACCACTGTATGCCTCTTAGATTGAGCCCTATATTTTCTTGGTCAAACATCATATTCAGTTGATTTCCCTTAGTCGGCTTCAACTTATTTCACTAATTGATCGTTCTTTTAAATAATGAGTGTTCTCGATTGTAGGTTCTTCACAATTAGTTAGGCTTCTAGTACGGAGATCACTACTTGTCATGCCATGGTCTCATTTTTCGAGTTGGTTACTGAGATCTTTCTATTGAGCATTATTTTCGAGGCAATCTCTACTTAGGGTGGCCTCATAAAGTTTGGGAGAGTACTCTGGTTCTTGTTCATCTTCTTCAAAATATTCATAATCTACGAAAGGCATCTCGAAGCTCTAAATCTTGAGAGAAAGTCTTGCTTTCGACGAGAAGACTCCTTCTAATTGCAGCTTGAAGGGTTCCAAACCTGAGTAGAGTCTCTTCTAACAAAGATGGGATCAAGTAAAGATGTAACTATAACTGATTCACAAAAGTTATAATGATTTCTTGCTCTATTCCCCCATTCACTTTAGGTCAACAAAGAAGGATTTCATTGTTTGATCTATATGCTACCTACTATTTTCTCTGGTTTAACCAAATAGAGTTGGTTTCCTAATTAAAATCTGAGCTCACTAGGTGCTTTCGGGCTTTCATCTCCCTTCTAATCTTTTATATTCAAGTTTGGTAAATCAAAGTGTGATTTTTCCATCTCTTACTTAGCTTGGGTCTGTGTTTATTGGCTGACTCTCCTCAGTACCAAATGCTGAAGGTGGATAGCCTTTGTGAGCAAGGTCTAAGGTAGTCAATGGTCTTTTCTTTCCCTTTAAGAGTCATCATCTTTTGCCATAACGTCCCAAAATAAGGAAATGTTGTAGGTGGTGAACACAAAAAGTAAGAGTGGCCCACCAGTAATATGAGGCAACAAGATCAGATTAAGCTTGAGGAATAAAAACCTTTTTCTTTGTGCTCTAGTCTCCAAACAAAGTTTGCGTTTTGATAGGAAAAAGATTGACATCGAGTTCTAGCTTTTGAGATCAAAGCTAGCACTAGCCTAGCAGACTACGTAACTTTTTAAGGTTATGAGTTGATGACATAGATTCACAGTGGCTTTCACTTTAGTTGGATCAACCATAATTCCTTTCTCACTCATGATGAAAGCTAAGAGCTTGCTTGAAGATAACCTAACTAGGGTATTTTACCCTTCTTTTTATTGAATTGATTCAGATGTTTAAATGTAGGCTCCAAAAGTCACAAGATCTTGCTGAGAAAGTAAAAAATCCACAGAGTCTCATTCATCTTACTAGTCTACAAGAAATAAGGCAATGAGTAGTGAGTGTCGGGTAGAGCAGCTTTCTAGATTATAAGGTATGAGAAGTGGTGATATCAAGTTGAGTAGCCAAAGCTGTCAAGTGAGCAATGGTCACTTGTAGTTTAGAAAAATTAGACGCGCAAAGCACGGGAAGAAGTGGGCAATGAACAAACTTCAGCAAAAGTAAAGTAAACAAAAGGATGAAGTAAATGCAACAAGGGAATCAATAAGAAAATGACCTTCACTCTAATTTATTCTTCGAGTCTTTATTCAGTTTGCTCATCTCTTGTCCTAACTTACTAATAAGATGGCTTACAAGTTGCAAAGTAAGTTGAAGCTACTCTAATCGAGCTGTGAAATTGGTGTGGTAAGGTATTGGAAGTGTTTAATGAATATAGAGAAAGGCACTACAAAAAAGCACAATGCTATACTAAAAGCAAAAACCAGGTAGGCAGCTTTCGCTAATGAGAGATTGGTTTGTGACGGGTGTCTTATATCCATTATTAGGTATTCAGGGGTATGAATAGTGGCTCAGGTTTGGATCCCCACTCTAGATGAAGAAGGCTTAGGGGTCGTTGAGGCTGAGTCTAAAGAGCCCAAAGAGAGACTCGAGCATTTTACTTTTTTGAATAGCATTCCACCTTTCATTCATGTTGAATAGAGGAACTCTCTAGGTGAACCACTACGATATGGGTTAAATAAGTCTTGTTTTTGGTCATTTTCAATTTAGTCTCAGGTTCGTTTCATCCTTTCGTAAAGACGATATTAGATTTCTATAAACGTGCTCTTGGTCAAGTCAATGGAAACTTCTATAAGATTTTTTTATGGAATTGTCATCTTGAGAGGGCTGAAGGCCAATCGAGAAGAATAAAACTCTACTTGAAGACTGAAGTAGTGTCTATAAAATGAGAGATTCAGAATATGCCGTTAACCCTCATCTATTTGGTGTAGAAATCTATTAGTGGTAAGAGTTTAGATAAGTCAATCATTTTTTCTACCTTCTGTGGGATCAATTTATGAGTTTCAGGGATCAACTAAATAGGGTTGCATTTGCACTGTCCCTTAAAAGATAGGGTCAGACAGCCGGGCATCAAGTCTATGAAATCGCATAAGCTTAGATAGGGTTAGATCCATAAAAGGAAGTAACTCAGGTCTTTTTTATCTTTAATTCATGTGCTTTGTCCCTTAAGCCAATTTCATTCCCTTATCTGAACAAGGTTAGCAACTTTAGTACACCTCATAGTGTACCATAGCGCTTACTAGAAAGAATGATATTTTACTTGTCGTAATCCCTTTTTGTATTCTCTTATGCCCCTCGGTCATGCTCGGATCTCCCCTGAAATATGAAAATAAACGCCTAAGTAGTTAATCTCATACTTCACTTTAGAATCAAGCTAAAGATTGGACACCCACTTTCTTACACTTTATTATAAAACTAGTATCTCGAGGCTTCTGATTTCACTACAACAAAGCCTTTCTTTTTCTAGTTTAAACTGAAACCCACTGGCTTGTAAATTAAGAAAGAGTTTCAATAGTATCAATCCTTAAGCCTCTTTCTTATGTCAAGGAAAAAGAACTGAATGGGCCTTCCCCTTTCCTGCTGATAGATTAATTTGGACTACTATCTATAAATCTCAGATTATGTTTTGGACGAAGGCTGTTCAATATGTAATTAAGAGAGACATGGTATGGTTAGATTGAGGGATGTCTAGAAATGTTAATGTTAGAAATTACGAAAAAAAAAAGAATGCATTTTGTGTGCCGATGTTTATTGGAGAATGGAAACGTATGTTCAAAGTTTAAAGATGGCGGTCTTGAGAAAGACGAATTGACTTGCCAAAGGAGTGAGACGAATCGGGGGAGGTGGAAAGCCTAAAGGCTTGAAAGGACGGTGTAGGAGTTCATTGCTTGGGAACTATAGGATGGGAATCTTAAAGTGACTAGAAGATCTTCCTTTTAGGAGATGACAGTCTTTCCTATTCAGCCTAACTTATTTATCAATCTATGGCAACCGGCTACACTCCATTTTAACCTTTGATAGGAATTTATTCCATGGGTAGATAAACAACAAAATTTTATTCTTTGACCCCTCATTGAGCACAGGTCGAGTAAATATTATATATTACTAACTCCCTTCCAAGTGAGTAAAGTGCCTTATTTCTAACTTATGGGTAGTGTAGTTAGGCTATTGATCATGATGAAGGAGCCTAATTAAGTAAAGGCCGGACGAGGGGTGATAGAATAACAAGTAGGGTCACTTCTGCAAGCAAAAGAAAAGACCATTCCAATAAGATCTGCAGTACAGTAGTCAATGCCTATAGAAAATAGAATAGATTCTCTCTCTTTATCCTATTGCCGAATTTTGGGAGGACCCCATCAAATGGAGTAACATGAATCCATGTTGACGTTATTGATTTTAGATATGGGTAGAACTCTATATAGATAGAAGCAAGCGCTTTGAAAGAACCAACAATCCAATCCCTTCCTACCCCAGTTAATCCCTTCACCGAATAATGATTAGACTATTTAAGCACCTTTGGAAGTAGACGGAAAGAGATGGCAGAGTCAGCGCCTTATCCTTATACTACTTTCTATATATTAAATCACTCCCCTTCTCTCACTTAATGGTAAGCCTTCCTAAAGAAGAAATCACAACACAACCAGGGCTATATTAACCTCGATGTAAGGTAGTCTCTGTTGTGATATGGTGTGTGATGTGTATAGATGTATATAATTTCAAAAATTAAATACGCAATGGAAGTATTTATACATATTATATAATATGTAACATATTCAAGCATGTAATCACATGTATGATCATTCAAGTACATATATATCTCATATATATTTCATGCATGATATAAAATGAATAGCAAATAAATAACCTACCCGGTTATGAAGGTAGCTTTACAATTCTTCAAGAACTCCAAGATTCAATTTGTTGAGCTCACCTTGAAGTGTTCCCTTGCACAATTCTAGTTCACAACTAAATCCGGTGGGATTGTAAAGCTAGAATGGCAGCCTTGAATTTCCAGCAAAGGATTATTTTAACATTTAAAATAATTTGTCTATACGAGTAATTACTACCAAGAGATGAGAAGAGCTAAGATTTTTCTTTTGTTCTTTACAACTCTTTATGTTGAACCTTGGTAAGCCTTTGTATTTTCTCTCAACACTTTGAGAAAAACACTTAGGAAATGCTCTCAATTCTCTCTTCTTTCTCCTTGAACGAAGTTCACTCTTTCTTACACCCAAGTTGAACTCTTTCAATTCTTTTTTAAGTGCAAAGAATGATGTCTCTTAGTGCTCCACCACCACTTAACCATGTTTGCCATTACAAACATTAATCTATCATATTTTTCACTCACCAATTTGATTCAACCATTTGAATCAATTGCTAGAGAGTAAATGACATTTAATCAATGTTAAGTGGTTTTACCACTTCCTTAGTGCATCATTTAAGAATTACTAAGTGGTCAACATTCCTTATTATTAATAACAAGTGCATTCTCCATTAGTAAATGGTGTTTGCCACTTATTCCAATTAATAATAATAATTTGATTAATATATAAAATATTAATAATTCAAAACTATTTTGAATATTTACATTTACCATATATGTATTTACCAAGCAAGGTAAATAGGTAAATATATGGTAAATAATTTATGGAGTAAGATTATGTCACTTGTCAATTTCTTATTGGTTAACAACTCTTGTAAACCAATAATGTATTTTACCTTCAATTATTGACAAGTGAATAATAAAAGGAACCTTGAAACATTTTTCATTTTGCTGGAAATTGTTGGATCAATTGTTCAATCCAATTTGTTGCCCCAGTGCACAACGAGTACACTTCATATTGTGAGACTCTCTAGGTCCATGCCCGATTTGTCATATGAAACTATTTCACACGTTTGTGAACAATGTCCCACACACATGTTATAGATATTACAAAATGGCGCATTAGACCATACAAGTTGAGGTTATAACATATTCGTATAATCCTTCCATCATAAATATCCTAGAAGAGCGGAGATATAGATCAACACCGTCAAGTCTCCATGTGCTCAACCATAAACTTATCTCTAGATTTGTATTTCAATAAATAATATCTGTAAATACTTTTACGATATTATTTTCCCAAGAATAAAATTAATTCTTGGATGTCTGCTTATGGTCATAAGACTTTCTGAAATACAATCTTGGAGTTGCAGGATATTTTACTCACCCAATTGAGTTGATGGATCCCATATCTGTACACACCAGACTCCATAAGCATCGGACCATACCCAGCGACACCCAACGGTCAAACCATGAAAGGTATCTAACATGTGTGGAACCAAAGTATGGTGGATCACTAACAAGTCCATCGTGGCACTTAGGTTTAAGGACCACGAATACTACTCAACTCGAAAGATCCTCCATTGACGGCTTTATGGAATGTCTATTGGAGATCTTTGTGAGTCTGTTCAATATTCAGTCCTTACTGAATACTTGTATCTCTATATGAGTTTCCACTAAACTCATGGTCTGTTAAGACTAACCATCTGGACTATCCAGATATAGACATACACTGATCTATATATTTATATATATATATTAAGATCTTCACTAACAGACCCGCATTAGTGAAGGTAGATCAGGAACATTAAATTTAAGAACATATTTACATAACAACATTTCCTAACACCATTTGCAACCCATTGCAACTATGTCATTATTAATATATTCTTAGGTCTTTGTCCCATTTCAGACAAGGCTCTAACTCTTTAGATTTTACTGACTCTTAGTTCTGATCTAAACTCCTTTAGATCAGATCTGAACTCTTTCAGATCATACAATGTCTAAAACGTTACAAGCATCTTACCATATTTATAAATAAAATAATTAGTGATATATTGAAATCATAAATGTATAAACATAAAGCAAATATTTATACATAAAAGGGATGGCACGTAAGCACAAATCCCAACAGTCTCCTCACTGAACATAAGTAAAAGTTTGGTTGGATTGAAAGGGTCTTCGCATGACTTGTTTTTAGCTCCTTACTTACCTACCCTTATATATTCTAGAACAAAAAAATTCCAATGATTACACAACCCATTTTGCTCCGCTACTCTACTCAGTCCGATCATTTTAAAAGACATGTTAGAAAGAGAGAGAGCAGTTGGTTCTACAATTGAAATCATGGAAATGATATGTCGTAAAGCTTCACTACCAATGTTGAGCTTTGCTCTTGATTTGACTGAAACTAAATACCTCAATAAAATTTCAAAGCTCTAGCACTGCTATCTAAAGAATGAAGAAAGCATTACTAAACAAGAGTGAGTGAAGTAAGTAAGCCCTTTTAGAGATAGGGGCGAGCTAAAGAGAAGTTCTAGCAATGAGCTACTAATAATAAGGAGTTATTGTGTTGAAGCTTTAAATGTAGAGCTCGCGATGACTTCGACTGAACTCCACGAGCATGCGAAAAAAAGAAGAATTTGTGATAAGTAAGTGCCTGATTTGATTTGAAAGCTTTCTGTTTAATTTCATAAAGAAATAAAAGTCTGTGAACCTCAGCGAGTTCAGGTTTTAAACTAGCCTTCTGGTTTGAACCGACCTTTTTAATAGGTTATAACTATCAAGAAAGTAGGAATGGCGATTTGAAGTATTCAAAAGTTGGCTAATTTAATAGCATCTTTGTGTAAAATTCCATTTGGAAACTATTATTCCAACTATTGGGTGGTTTGCCTAATAATTGAATTGTTTAATATAGATGATCTATCAATCTAGTGTATTTTTGAATACGTGTTTTTCAAAGTTTATCAGTTAACAGCTAGCTCTCTTTTAGGTATATTTTGATTTTCAAGTGAATGGATCTTTCTCTTGTTACCTCTAGGATGTAGATTTTAGTCTACCTGCTTGGCAATCATTATTTTTTTAATTGGATATATTGTGGTCAGTTACATTGGTGAATTAGGTAAAGGTACGAAAAGAGGGGGATTTAAACCTCCAGTAAACAAAAGTCTACATAGCAGTTCCAATGCTACACCTTAAACCGCTCGACCATCTCTCTTACATAATAATTATGATCGAAAGCCTGAGTGAATAGCTAGTTATTTATATTAGACTCTTAGATGGGTATGGATAATTAAATCTATTATAACTAGAAAAATAGAAAACTTTTCTTCAAAGAAAAAATTGAAGTAGAAGATCATACCTTTATTTATGGGATCGGTTTCTCATGAGAAGTAATGAAAAGAATTATAGAATGGATTTTTACCTATGCCCAGATCGCGAATAAATGGAAATTCTATTGATAATACCTTTTCAATTATAGCCAATATCTTATTACAATTAATTTCTACAACTTTTGGTGAAAATGAGGCATTTACCTATGATAGACGTTGATAAGATCTTTCCATTTAGCAGTACCTTAAGATGGCATAGCCTTAAATTTAAGTTAAGGATGAGAACTAAGTGGAGGTCTGAATTGACTAATGCTGAAGAATCAGTAAATGAGTTGTGGTTAAGGATGAAATGCCACTCGAACCCAGAGCTAGTTGGTTCTCCCCTTAAATGCGTTGAAGCACAACAGTTGATTGGACATCTAGGGGTAAGGCACTATTTCGGTGTAGGCCACGAGAGCAGTACCAATTTGAGGCAAACTCTAAATACTAGATATTACTTCAAAATAATATGGGTCAAGAAAAAAATGCCCGTACGGTTGTTTAATTTTATTTTTTTTCTTATTCTTCCCTCCTCCTAATCATACGAGATAGAGGAATCTTCTATTATATTATAATATATCATTAGGGTAATGATCCATAAACCTATTGCCAATTTTTATGAGGCACAAATGAGAGAAGTTATCCTGGAAGCAGAAGAACTACAAAAACTGTGCGAAATCCTTACAAGGGTTTATTCACAAAGAACGAGCAATCCCTTATAGCTTAGTGGTTTTATAATCTGATACATAATCAAGTCCAGTTAGATGTTCTAGTTATTCTAGATTTCTTTAATAAAGGCGCTCAACCTATAAGAACCGTTTATGATATTTTAAAAATGGCTGAATTTTTTTTTATAGAACCAAGTAATTAATAAGAGAATACTAAAGATTCAAGCCATAGATTTTCTCAATTCTAACTCAATGTACTTATTAGATAGAATAAGTATATTGACCTAATAGAATTCTTTCGCTGTATCCGAACTAATACAAATCTAACACATTTTATGAATAAAATGTGACCAATTAACTAACCAACAAAACTACTTGTTACAAATAATTGTCCGTATCATCTTGACTTGAGATTTTGTTACTTTTCCACCTAAAATTACCATTAGTTGCAAATGTGTGTATAAGTTTAAGATTAGGTCTTATGGGTCTATTGAGCAATTTAAAGCTCATTTTGTTGCAAAAAGCTTTACTCAAGAATAAGATATTTATTATCAAGAAACTTTTGCTCCAATTGCTTAATTTACTTTTGTTCAGAGTTTGTTAGTCATTGCTACAGTTCATGGTTAGACATTATTTTAAATGGAGTGAAGAATGATTTTCTTAATGGCGATCTTGCTAAAGAAGCATATATGAAGCAATCTTTTGGTTATACACATCCCACAAGTAACATCTGCAAACTTTGTTGTGCTATATATGGCTTTAAACAAGCTCTCCATGCTTGGTTTGTAAAGTTTAGTGGCACTATTTTTCAACATAGTTTTCAGTTCAGTCCCTATGAATCAACTCTTTTCTTCTATAGAATTACTCATGAATGTATTGTGCTACTTATCTATTTTGATGACATAAATATCACAAGGGATGATCTTATTAGTGTTTTTACTCTTACAAACTTTCTTCAAAAACATTTTAAAATGAAAGACCTTAGTACTCTCAGTTATTTCCTTTGCCTTGAAATACTGTCAGATTTTATTGGGTATTATCTCTCACATGCTAACTATGCACTGGATCTTTTTGTTAGAATTGGCTTGATAGACACTAAGATTGCCTTTTCTCCCTTAAAGCCAAATACCAAAGTCCAATCTTTTGATGGTAGTCCCTTCAATAATGCTACCCTTTATTGCCAATTAGTGGTAGTTTGGTATACCTCACTGTCACTCAACTAAGCATTGTCTATGCTCTCCATATTGTCAATTAGTTTATGATTGATCTTTGTACTTCTCATTTTGCAGTAGTTCTTTATATTCTATATTATCCTAAAGGTTCACTTTTTATGGTCTCCATTTCTCAGCTTAAGCTCCTTTGTGTTATGAGCATTTGCCGATGCAGATTAGGTAAGTGATCCTACGGATTAATAACCAAATACTAGGTTTTAATTTTCTCGGGAGATTCTATTTTTTCATGAAATAGTAAAAAAGTAGACAACTACTACTCATTTCAGTACCAAGACTAAGTATTTTGATCTTATTAATACTACCCATAAGATTGTTTGACTCCGACAGCTTCTTGGAGATATGGGTATTTGTCATTTTGGAGCTACACTATTTTATTGTGATAATTAGAGTGCTATTAGAATTACTCATAATGATGTTTTTCATTTACAGACTAAGCATATTGAGATAGATTGTCACTTTATTCTACAACATGTTTATTAGAGAACAGTTACGCTCTATTCTATCTCTTCTGTGGATTAACATGATGCGATGCAAATATAGCACAAATATATGCAAGTATACGTTTTGTACCAATTAGTATAATGATCTAAATTAGATATTGTCCCACAGAGACTTCTAGAACTAATCATTTATCAATTACTAAAATTAATTCTACTGAACTCTTATTCTGACAAAATTTAAGGATAAATGTTCTAATTTATCTAATTACGCTAAAATTAATCTAACTTAATCAAGAAGCAAACTGAGAAATGAATTCACCAATATGAAAGGGAATATAGGGTTTCAACTTATCCTTTAATACTTTATTGAACCTATTATTATTTTATCTAATACCTCAATAATGAATTGTTGGCTAGAACTCAAATATCGTTATAAGCCTCTATCGATTGTCAAATAATTATATTTTATCTCAACAATCTTCTATATGTCTATAATGTTCAGAATGGAATAAAATGCATTAGAAAAAGTTTATCAAAGCTATACATACCATATAGGTATATTAATTATTAGGGTTGGTGCTTACATGTCATCCCTGAATCTACATATACTTGTATATTTATACAAGTGTACATTCCTATTAAATCGCTAATACTTATTAATATGGTACTATGCAATATAATATTACAGACATTATATGATCTAAAGAAGTTTAGATAAAGGCTCATAGTTAGCCACACTGAAAGATATAAATGTTAAATGTTAGCACAGCTAAGTGTTAGCTGTTTATAATACTCAGTAAATCCAAGAGTTGAAGCCTTGTCTGTAATGGAACATAGACCTGAGAATATACTAGTAATTGCATAGTTGCAAGAGTTATAATCGAGTGCCAGAAAATGTTAGTTGCGCAAGTATGTTCTCAAATAATTGTCTATAATCTATTTCTGCCAATGCGGGTCTGTCGATGGATACCTTTATATAGATCAGCATATATCGTACATATAGGGTATAGATGGTTGTTCCTCGCCGACCATGAGCTTGGAACTCGTATTGACATATAGGTATCCAGTTAGGATTGGATATTAAACAGACTCACGAGAGCCTCCGATAAACACCCTATGTAAGCAATCAACGGAGGGACTTTTCGAGTTGAGTAGTATACGTGATACTTTGACCTGAGTGCTACGGTGGGCTTGTAAGTGATCTACCATACTTTGGTTCCACATATGTCACTGACCTTTTATAGTGTGACTGCTGGGTGTCGCTAGGTATAGTTCAATACTTATGGAGTTCGGTGTGTACAGATATAGGATCTGTTAGCTCGTATAGGGAGTTTGATATCCAGATACTTTGAGACTGTATCTCGAAAAATCTTGTGGCCACAAGTATTAATCCCGGGAAAGAGTTCTGTCTAGGTAGAACAATATGGCAAAAGAGTTTGCGCATATTGTCCAGTGAGATACAGGTTTGGGGATAAGACATGGATGAGCACTAGGGGGTTTGACAATGATAATCAATATCCCCAGCACATCCAGGATATCATGACGGAAGGACTATATGTATGCGTTATAACCTCAGCTTGTATGGTTCAACGCGCTGATTTGTATATCTGTGACGTGTGCATAGGGCAATGTTCACGAACTCATGAAATAGTTTCATTTGACGAATCGGGCGTGGACCTAAGGAGTCCGGTGATATGAAGTGTACTCGTTGTGCACTGAGGCAGTATACCGGATTAAATTGTTTAATCTAACAATATTCAGCACTATGACAGAAATGCGCGCGTGTCTGTATCTAAGTGTTAAATATAATAATTAGTCAATAATTGTTATTTACTAATTGTATAATGACACGTGGCACATTATGAACCCTCAGTTGAGTTTACCTAAGTGTGAATTTGGTGGGACCCACTAGGAGTGTACTTGATAACTATTCATGAAGGGCAAAATGGTCATTTCACACATTAATTTTTTAATTGTTAAATAATCAAAATATCTCAAATAAAATATTATATTATATAATATTATTATATTAAATAATGCTTATTAGTTGTCAAGCATTATTTATTTTATTATTATTATTTAATATAATAATATTATCTTTTTCATAAAATGTGATTTTTTAATATTATAATATATAATATTATTATTATATTATAGTGGGGGATACATATATGTGTGAAAGTGTGTGTTTTTGTTTTTTGAATGGGAAATGAAAAAGAAATGAAACAAAAAGAGAGAAAGAAATGGAGCCGAGAAAGAAGAAGAAGAAGAAAAGAAGAAAAGGAAAAAGAAAAAATGAAATTGTTTCATTTTTCTCTATAGCTCCAATTGAAGCAATTGTGAATTGCTTCAAATTCCATTTCCTATTCTTTTAGAGAAAATGATGAAAACACATACCCGGCCATTTTAGAAATTAAGAGTTAATCCCATGCTGACTATAGGGCTGCTATTCTAACTCACAAAGCCTACCGTGCTGGTGCTAGAACTATCCACGAATTGGTCTCCATGCAGACTCCGAGGAAATACGTGTATAATGTTACACGTTGAGGTGGATTTTCTACCCTACTAATATATTAATGTGATTAATATATTTATTTATTGTGTTTATTGTTTAATTTAAAAGCTTCTGCCGCGTATAATATGTATATGATACGTATTTTAGGAAATAGAAACAATTGCATATTCATACATCCATATATATTAAATCCCCAACAAGAATGGTATCAGAGCCATTTAGGACATATTTGGGTGTTGTGTAAGTGAATGGATGCAAAAGGTCTAGTGTAAATAGCTAATAAGGGCAAATTTGTTATATATTTTCTCATGTTTTTATTATTGATATTTTATGATTTTATGAGAGTAGATGGCTATTTATGTGCATTATTGTTATTTATAGGGACTTGAACAAGAATGCAAAGTTTTCAAATTATGAGTCCAGCGCCCCCGTGCCACAAGAATTTTCGCCCCAGCGCTGAAATAGTGATCGATATAAGAAAAACGACCTGCTTAAGTCGCGTCTAGCGCCCCAGCGCCGAAGAGTCACCGCGCCAGCGGTGAAGCCGTTTTCATGCAGCGCCCCAGCGCCAAGATCTCACCGGTCCAGCGGTGAAGGCTTTTTCACGCGTCGCCCCAGCGACAGATGCATAGCGCGCCAGCGGTAATGCGAGTCCTAGTCCGACGAGAATTGAGATTTTCAAGTTCATATCAATCCCTATATAAAGCCACTCGTTCCCAGCCTTTAAGGAAGAATCCAAGACGACCCAAGAGCACCAAGAATACAGAGCACGAGTCTTGGAGAGCAATAGGAGCTTAATTGAAGCAACTTTAGAGAGAGATACAAGACGTTCTTCGGCATCAAGAGTTCTTAGGCAGCGCAATTAAGAGCAATTCGACGTCTATATCGGTTTGCTAATAATTGTATCATGATTTATAATTATTTTTACTGCTGTTCTCTTGTAGCCATGAGCTAACTTATTTTCTAGGGTTAATATTTGAACTCAATATGTGTGCTTAATTGCCATATCTTTTAGTATTTAATAAACTTAGTCATTTATTATTTAAATTACTTGTGTTTAATGCTTCAATATATCTGGCCAATATATGGTGAATGAATTGGTAATATTTTGATAAACTCGGAAGAGGAATCAATATATTTAGACCTAGGTAATTTGATGCATGATTGTAGAGTAACATTCAATGTTGCATATGCAAGTTTCAACTTAGGATAGGAATATACCTAATTGGCATGTATGATCAATAAGACCTAATCTTAATGAATCTTAATTTATTACAAGTACCATAGGAATATAGGTATTTGGTAAATTAAGGTATACTTGCATGACCTTGGAAGAGGCTTGTGAATACATTAGTGTCTTGATCAATAATAAAGACTAAGTGAATTAAATATTAGAGGATTAATCATTAGAAACATATTGAGGGATAATATTAATCCTAGGTTTTCTCTACGTTGCTATCTTTAAATCTCATTGCATTGTGTTTTTGCTTTTATATTTCTTACATTCATTCTTAGATTTTTATTTTTCTGAATAATTATTAGGAAGATATAATTTTAGTAATTGGTTAAAAAGAAAGAATTATCCCTGTGGGTTCGACATCCGACTAATTAGTCTCTTTATTACTTGCATATGATAGTGTATACTTGCACTTAATTTATGATATAGAAATATCGCATCAATAGCGCGTTTCAAGTGTCTTTTCTCTTGAGTCTCTCCTAATAAAAGGACAAATTATGTCTTTTCAATTTTCCTTCTTCGAAAAATTAATTTTAAAAATTCAATAAATTTAAAAGTTGTGTAACTCTCAAATTTTTGGTGTTATACGTGAGCCAAAAGAGACATTAAAGACAGAATGTCTCTTTTGGCTCATATTTCCTTCTCCCTAAAATTAGGGAGGTATTTGTTTGATTTTAATTAATAAATATTATTAATTAAAATTACTCAATTAAAAATAAAATAATTTATTTTAATTGGAGTATTATAAAAGGAAAAAAAAAAAGAGAGGACACATACTAACGTAAAATAAAAACACAATGCGTATTTTTCTTTAAAAGAAAAAAATTGAAAGCTTATTATTTCTCTTATTGTAGAACAAGAGACTTAGTTTAGAATCCTTTGGTAGACGAAAAATAAGAGTGGATTCAATGTATATTTTTTTAAATTTATTTTAAACATCAAATTCATATATTTATAAGATTCTAAGATAAAAGTGTTTTTATCTAATGAAAACTGTTCTCTCCTAAAATTCTCCATAAGGCTCAACCTTTATAGGCCTAAGAAGACTAAATCCTTCAAGGTAGTCCTATATGGGCCAACCTCGAAGGCCCAAGCCAAAGATAGTAAGGATCATTAAAAGATATCAAAGCAGAGTTCAAGGATGAACTTTGAACATGGAACCTGTCTGATTGCTCGATCTGAATTTTGTCCAGACTACTTGAACATTAGCCCTGTATACTTAGACTGAACTGACTAGGATCAAAAACTTCCAGAACCAAAATAAACAAGGAAACCGGCTCGGTAAAAGTACTAGGTCAACCCGAATTGAAAAGCCTTATACATTCCGATCAGGTAATGCTAAGAGAATAGAAACAAGACAGACTAGCAGGGATCAAGCGCATTATAAGAGAAACCAGCTCAATAAGAGATACTAAACCACTTTTATAGGGAAAGTAAAGTCAAACTGCCATCGACCAGAGTAGAAAACAATTAAGCTTAATATGGAAATAAGTTTAAAGAGGAAACCAATATTATAAAGGAATTATAATTATAGTAGAAGAAGAACTATGATGCCTTTAGGAAAGAGTCCCCCAAATCATGCCAAGAAGTCAGGATAATAAAAAAATTAGCACGACTTACAAAATTTAACCACAACACCGGTGAAGATTAGTATAAGGAATATTCTCTGAAGATCGATGCTATAAATAGGTGAAAAAACCACAATAGTGGGGAGAGACTTCTTTTTTGGAATTGAATTCTGGATTTTGGATTCAACATTCTTTGCATTAAACCTTTCTTTTTAACATTTCTTATTATTCTCTTAAACCTTGCCCAAAACAACCTCTTTTTTTACTTAAGCATTGGAGGATCTTTATCGTAATCTACCTCGGTGAGGTTTTAATGATAATTTCAAGTGTTTTGCATGCATTTCATCATCACCAATAGAGAAAGAGAGATTCAGGCTTTAACTTTTAGTCCCAGTAAGACGAAACCCAGCGTGCTGATTTCCACATCAAAATAAATTCAAGCTCGTTGGCTCGAAAAATTATTTTTTTGGGTCAACAAAAACAAAGATTAAAGATTTTTTATTTTATATTCTGCTGTATTATGAATGTCATAACACCCAACAGAAGATAGGTGTTTAAAGATGAGTTATCTGATGGGTTAACTCCTAGTTCTTATCCACTTACAGAAAGTTTTTTAAAAACTTAAATATTGAGCGTAACTTTTAATTTACGTTGTTTAATAAAATATTTAAATTATTCATTAATTTATAATTAATTAATTAATTTAATTAATTAATTAAAAGTCAAACTTAACATGGGAAACCATTGTATTGGCTTGAAGATGAATATATGGTGAATATCACATGCATTATGGAAATGCACTCTTATATTTTCCTTCTCTTTGGGTGCGTAAACTTGTTTTCATTAGGAAGTGGATCACATATTTCGTTATGCTTATAGGAAAAAATCACAACAAATAGATACACGAGGGAAAATATTCTCATTGATGGGGATGAAAATCTTCATAAAAACATTGATAACATGATTGTCATTTTTTATACCCCGTTTTAAAATGTGACCAAATTTTACCACACGAGTTTATAAGCCATAATACCTTTTCACATCAATATAGACCATATGTGTAATAACCATGAATTTACTTTTCGTGGCAAAATGGTGGTTCATGTTTTTCTCTTCTACTAGTACAACTTGTTTGTGTTTGATGTCATTTACCATGACATTAACAAGAATATTTATCACGAAATATAAATACATTAAAACCAAGAATAACAAGGTAAGAACCAGTTGTATGTAGATTTTTCATTTTATGTTCATGATATCTACATGAAAATGTTAGCAAACATTGTTCCCTTAAACCTCACCTAAAACGACCTTTTTTCTTACTTAAGCATAAGAGAGTCTTTGCTGAAACCCACATCGGCGAGGACTTAATGACAGTTTCAAGTATTTTGCATGTGTTTTATCGTCACCAATAGAAAAAGACAAATTCAAGCTTTAACTTTCAGGCCTAGTAAGATAAAGTTCAGTGTGCTGATTCTTAACAAATTCAAACCGCGTTGGCCTCAAAAATCTTTTTTTTTGGTCAATAGTTTTTTGTGCCAATGGTGGAGATCAAGACGAAAAGCTTTTTCGAAAGGCATTTCATTATTTTATCATAATTAAGATGGCAGAACTATCATCCATCAGTCGAAATTTGATTACAAGAGAGCAAGATTTAAACCTGGACAAGAATGGAGGCCATGGAAATCGACCCACACGTCAACTAGAGAGCTCGTTACCGGCATAAATTTAGGAAGAATTAAGAATGCTGAGGGAAGATTTAAGATAGCTCATGGTTGAGTTGATGAAAAATAGAGGAAGAGGATCAAGAAAAGCAAGAAACGAAGGTAAAAGATAATCTTAAGTCATTGGGGTTCAAATTTAAGAGTGGTTAGAAGGAAGAGTTATGTTAAAAATTCAACGTAACCAAAGGAATTATAGGTTGGAGATCCTGACTAAATAATGAGAAAAGAGCCGCAAACTGAACAACACCACAATATTGAACCATCTTTAGAGGATAAGGTTTATAAACTGAAAAAGAGGCTAAAAAGATTTCTAGAGGCAAAATAGAAGAAAGAGCAGCCTCTTCTAAAGAAGACTGAGAGGGAAATGAGATTTTCATTGATAGACGAGTTGAGGGACTTAGAGCTCCCAAATGGGTTTAGATTTCTGAGCCTCCCAATCTATTGAGGATTTACTAACCCCAACTATTATGTGGACCATGTTACTAACTTGCTCTCAATTACAGGGTTGAGCAATTATTAAATGTGTAGGCTTTTTCATATGAATTTGAAGGGACGGAGCCTTCTATTTTTTAGAGGATTGAAGCAACAGAGCATCTCATCTTACCATGAGCTGACCGAAAAGTTCTCCCAACATTTTTTAGGCTTCTGTGAGGTAGCTAATGACTCAAAAAGATTGACCAGGTTAAACATGGTCAGAATGAGAACCTAAAAGATTTTGTTCAGAGGTTTCATAGAGAGGTAATATTGCTGAGAGTTTTTTATGAACCCATTGCCCTAGAGGCTCTCAAGTCACATCTAAAGCTGAACAAGTTCTAGTATTACCTATTTGAAAGTAACATTTTGAACTATACGGTAGTATACAATAGGGCATCAAAGTAAATTATCATAGAAAAAGAGAAAGAAGCAAAGAGATCCTTCACCGATCCTCCCTATAGGACAGGTTAGATCGAAGGAAAATGAAAGATATAAAAGAAAGAAGAGACCTTTACCCTTTCAGAAATATCAAAGGACGAATAATGACTACCAACCCTAGTAAAAAGGAAACTTCACAAGGAGCACCTGACGAAAGAATGGGCATAACAAATCTGGTCCCTATCATTACCCTAAGCAGCTCAGGAGTTTCGGGAATCCTAAGGAGCACCTGACGAAAGAAATATGTGTAGCTCGGATGGAAAGTTTCTTCCTTTAGCCACACTGTTAGAGGATATTTATGAAGCAATTAAAAATAAGGGTTTGCTCAATAAGAACTTCAAAGGTAAAGAAGTTAAGTAGTAGTTGAATCCAAAAAGCTAGTGTGATCTACATAAAAACACGGGGAATACCACAAAGGAATGTTTATAGCTAAAGAAACAAGTGGATGCACTAATGAGGAATGGCTACGTATGCGAGTTTCGAGCAGAAAAGTAGCAAAATTAGTCCACTGATCAGCCCTGTAAATCAAACCCCAATCCCACTATGATTATATTTGGTGGGCCTATATTAGCAGGAGATTCCAATAAATAGAGAAAGAACTATTTAAAGTACTTAATGATAGCACATCAGGTTATGTTCAACATACCTTTGATTAGAAAATCAAGATTGAAACAGGAAGTGCCGATCATGTTTACCAAGGAGGATGATCAAGGAGTCAGTTATCCCCATAATGATGCACTAATGATAGAAGTGCAAGTAGTTGACGAGAAAATAAATAGAGTGTTTATTGATCCAGGTAGCTCAGTTGACATTATTTTCAAAGAAACCCTAGATGAGCTAAAAATTAAGAACCTACACATGAAGAAGGCCCAAACACCATTGCAAGGGTTCGAGGAAAATTATGTAATGCTAATAGGGGTAGTAGCCCTCCTTTAACCATAGGGTAGAAACCATATAAAAAAAGCTGTGATGACCAAGTTTGTGGTGGTCAACCAACCCTTCCCATACAGAATCCTCATTGGGCAGCCTTTTATGAAGAGTACAAACACAACCCTATCTATCTATTATTTAGAACTCTAGTTTTCAATTGGAGAAGGTATAAGGGGTGGTATCTGGAGATCAAAAGATGGTTAGAAGTGTTTATGTAGTATTCATAAAGAAGGTATTTTATTTCCACTGTTAATCCAAAGGAGAAAAGAACCATTTGGCTAGAACCCATTGAGGAACTTCAGCCAGTGTAGGTAAGAACTACGAAATCGGAGAAGATAGTTAAGATTTGGTCCCAGTTAGAACAAGAAGTAAAAGAAGGGTTGATCAAACTGGTTTGAGAATTTTTGAACTTCTTCGCCTGATCACATAAAGATATACCTAGAATAGATCCTGCCCTGACATCTTATAAATTAGCTATAAATCCCATGTTTCGCCTAATCAAATAGAAAAAAAAAATATTCAACCAAGAGCGGAACGAAGCTGTAGTGGTTGTAGTTGAGAAACTATTAACGGCAGGTTTTATCAGGGAGGTCCACTATATTGACTAGCTGACAAATATAGATATGGTAAAAAAAAAAAGCCATTGGAAAGTAAAGAATGTGTGTAGATTTCACTGACCTAAATAAAGCATGCCCAAAGGATAGCTTTTTACTCTTAAAGATTGATTAGCTTATAGATGTTGTAGTTGGGCACGAGTTGCACAGTTTTACGGACGCTTTCTTTAGTTACAACTATATCAGCGATGTTTCCTTCAGGCTTAGAGAAAATATCTTTCATCACCCACCAAAGAACATACTACTATAAAGTAATGCCATTCATGTTAAAAAATGCAGGGGCTACTTATCAGATGTTGGTAAACAAACTCTTCAAGAATCAGATTGGTAAAAACATAGAGGTATACGTTGATGACATGATAGCCAAATCTATGAGTGCTGAAAACTATAGGTAAGACTTGAGAAAAGTCTTTGAAATATCGAGGAAGAACAGAATGAAGCTGAACTTAGAGAAATGTGTTTTTAGGATGAAATTAGGAAAAAAATTAAGTTTTATGGTTAACGAGAGAGGGATAGAGGAAAACTCAGACAAAGGTCGAGCAATTCTAAAAATGAAGTCCTCGAGCACGGTTAAAGAAATTCAGCGACTTATTGAGAGAGTTGTGGCTTTGAACAGATTTATCTCCCGAGCAACTGATAAATGCTTTGAATTCTTTCAAGTAATAAAAAGAAAGGATAAGAACTGGTTGACTGTAGGATGTGAGCAGGCCTTCCAGCAGCCAAAGGCCTATCTCTCCAAATTGGTTCATCTCACTGTTCCAGTCTAGGTAATGAGCTAATGCTTTATTTAAGAGCTTTGGATCGGCCAGTAAGTTTAATATTGGTCAAAGAAGAAGAAGAAGAGATTCAACAACCAGTATATTACATCAGTAAAGCTTTCACCAACCCAAAAAGTTGGTATCTCCCTCTCAAAAAAATTGGCTTTAGCCTTGGTAGTATCAAAAAGAAGGGTACTGTTTTACTTTCAAGCCTACACAATCATTGTTCTCACAACTTAGCCATAGAGCTAAATAAGTTTGATATAGAGTACAAGCTCTGAAAAACCATTAAAGGGCAAGCCTTAGCCGATTTCATAACGAAAGTACACATGGTTGTGTCGAAGTTGAAGAGTCTGATCCATAAATGCCAGACCAATAAGCTCAAAATAATAAAAAAGTTATGGTCGCTTTATATAGATGAGGCATCCAACCTACAAAGGAATGGAGTTAGAATCGTTCTTATTAGCTCAGAGGGAGATGAAGTCAGTTACGCTATTCGCTTCGGGTTTAAAGTTTTTAACAGTGAAGCAGAATACAAAGCTTTTATAGCTGGATTGAGAGTAGTTCAGACACTAGTAATAAAAGAAGTTTTGGTATGAAGCGACTCTCAGCTGATAGTAAATAGGGTGAATGATAGTTTTGAAGCCCGATAAAAAATGATAGCCTGCTTAGGAAAAGTAAAGAATTGGATTGGCCAATTTAATAAGGTGAAGTTAGAGCTAATCCCGAGAAGTGAGAACCATCGAGAAGACATAATAGCATTGTGAGGCATCGAGTGAAGAAGTTCAGTTGCCCCGAATAGTCCTTATTGAATTCATCCCCAAACTCAGTATACAAGAAGAAGAGTAGGTTATGCAGATTGATTTTTGTCCTAGCTAGATATATCCAATCAAGGATTACATTTAGAACGAGGTCATCCCAATTGATAAAAAGGAAGCTCTGCAGAATTAAAAATCGAGCAGCTAACTACTCGATAAAAGAAAGGGTATTATACAAATAAAGGTTCTACTACCAATACAAGAGGTGTTTAGGACCACGGGAAGTAGAACAGGTTCTTAAAGAAATTTATAAAGGAAGTTGTAGCAATCATTTGGGAATCGAAGCACTTGCTCATAATTTTTTTCAAACTGGATACTATTGGCCAATGGCCTTTCAAGATGCCAAATACCTAGTGTGACACTTGCTAGATGTTCATTAACAAGATTCAAGCATCATCTGAAGAATTAACCAATGAGGGACATTGGCCATCTACTCAATGGAATCTTGACTTAATAGGGCCCCTACCCCGAGTAAATGGATCTTGCAAGTATGTAGTTATAATAATGTACTACTTTACTAAATGAATCAAGGCTGAACTATTATCAAAGATAACTAAGAAAAGCATACAGAATTTTATTTGGAGAAATACGATGTGCCGGTAAGAAATCCCCCATACCATCATTACCGATCATGGGAAGCAGTGTGATAATAATAACTTCAAGACTTCTACAAACAGTTGGGAGTACAACTGTTATTTACATCACCAGCTCACCCCAAAATAAATAGCCAGGTAGAATCCTTCAACAAACTAGTCAAGAAATTGCTTAAGAAGAAGTTGACTAATAGAAAAGGAAGATGGGTAGAACAGCTTCTAAAGGTACTCTGGACGTTACAAACGACCAGCAAAACTGCAACCAGCAAAACACCATTGTCACTGGCTTTCTACTGTGAAGTGATAATTCTTGCTAAGATCGAAACTCTAACGCACCAAATATTGTACTTCTCAAAGATGACAAAAAATGAGCTGATCAGAGAACAACTAGACTCGATCGAACAACTAAGAGAGATGGCCTAGATCTGAGTAATTTTCTACCAGCAGAAGGTCGCTAGATAATAATAACAAGAGGATCATGATAAGGGAGTTCAGGGAAGATGTTTTGGTGCTAAGAAGAGTAATGTTGAATACTAAGAATCCAGTAGATGGAGTCCTCGGGCCAACCTATGCAAGCCTATACAAAGATGTCAAATACATCAAATGAGCTTATAAGCTCAAAGAAACAAAAAGACGGGTTGTGAGAAAACCATGGAATGCTGAGTTGCTAAAGAAATATTACCATTAATATTTTATTTTTTATGCAAAGCTTACTTGCTATGTAAAGACATCATTTTTAATAAAATCATTATTTTCTTGTATGTACCTCTACATGAATGACTATTTGGAATATGGGACTAAGCAATTGCTAACATCTATAAATTAAAAATAGAAGACAAATGCCTCTAAAATAACATGCCAGAAAGGGGCGGTACTGATGAGGTTACCCACAAACCATTAGATTGTGTAACGCTCTATGAGGTGTACTCTGTGGACGTGCAATATATACTTTGTAGGGGGCGACACTCATGAGGTTACTCATTGACCACCAGACAGAGTAATGCTCTATGAGGTATACCCTACAAATATACAGCTTTGAAGACATTGAAGATTTATATGTCGTAAAGGGGCGACACTCATGATGTTACCATTAACCACTAGACCTAGTAACACTCTATGAGGTGTACCCTATAGATGTGCAGTGTATACTTTGAAGGGGGTGGCACGTATGAGGTTACATACAGACTACTGGATAGGGTAACACTCTATGAAGTGTACCATACGAATATACAACTTTGAAGACATTGAAGATTAACACGCCATAGTAGGGCAACACTCATGAGGTTACTTATAAACAATCGGACCAGGTAATACTTTATGAGGTGTACCCTATAGACATGCAATGTATACTTCGTAAACGGCTAGCACTCATGAAGTTACCCATAGACCACTGAAAATGGTGACATTCTATAAGGTGTACCTTATGAATATACAACTTTGAAGACATTAAAGATTTACACGGCATAAGGGAGCGGCACTCATGAGATTACCCACTATAAGGTAATGCTCTATGACGTGTAAAACTTTACTACTTCTTGGCAGAACTCCACTTCCTTCGAGGACCATAAGTAGTATTTCAAGCTCGATATTCTGGTTGACCAGCTCAGTGGCATGGCTCTCTGCCACAACCAAAGAGTTGACCATCTCTTGCTTGGCCAACCTTTTTGGCGTTCTAATTTGAAGACTTAACTTTCTGTCTCGACCCGATTGGTATCCAGCTCCTCAATACGAGTGCATAGTTCTTGCACTTTCTCACTTTCCTGGTCAGCCACTCTTCTCGCCTTTAAAACCTCGACCATTGACAGTGTCAGGTTCTCTTCAGCTTGGTGAGCCGGGCAACCATGTCCAGAATCTCAATCCTGAATCGAGATAGAAGATATATTAACTGCATGACAAAAGAGATAGTTAGAAGGAAGAAACAAACAAATAACTTAACCAAAGAAAAAATTACTTACATCTAATGCGGATCCCATAATAGCATGAAACCCCGTAATGGGTCCAAAGATGAGACCTGACCCACCCAGGCTAGAGTCAGGTACCTCTTTAGTTCCCACATCATGGGCAGTAGGGGGGCCAAATCCTTCATTCTTTCTGGAACAAGAACTGATGGAGACATGCATAAATGGGAGCCCTTCCTTTATCAAGGGCCCTTTTTAGCTCCTCGAACCTGACGCCTCCATAGTCTGGCTAGAAAGGGGCCCATCTACACTGAAGACTAAATTAGTAAACCCCACCCCTACTTTGCAATTAGGGAAAGTAGAGACCTTGTACTTGAGGTGAGCGTTAGGTAGTTGCTTGTCTCCTCCTCTTGGAGCCAGCCTTAACCTACCTTCTACCCTGGGCAGGTGGAGTAGACATTTTTCCTCTTTGAGGGCTCTGTCGACCACCAGTTTGGCTAATCAACCCACGTCCATAACCGGGATCCCTACTCTGACTCAGTTCATCAAAATTGAATAGCATCCCCATAATATTATGGGGTAAAGGTTACCTCGACCTCTAGAAGATAAGCTAGAGCCATCTGTGCGGCTCCTCTTTCTCTTCTTGCTACCTTCTTGCTCAGACATTCCTGTACAGAACACAAAAAGAGATTAGTAAAGAATAAACAATGGAAGAAATAACTTTAAAAGAAAGAATGATACTTACTGCAAACTCGGGACTCACGAGGAACATATATCACTAGGTCGAATTGAATAAGGCTAGCCGATGAGAGAAGGTCCTGAATAGGACAGACAAGTGTAAGGGTAGCTGTGATCTAAGCAAGTTTGCTATAAAAAAATGTCAAACTCAGTGGCCTAAGTCACTATAAAACACCAAGTAATTAGAAGAACAGAAGAATAAGAGGAAGAATAAAGTACAAACAAGAGAACAAATGAAAAACCTACACTCAAAGAGAAGTTGGTGGGAACAACCAAATTTCCCTTTCTCTTTTTAGGGACGACGTAACCCCACTCTCTCTCAGTGAAGAACCACTCCCCTTTCAATCATTAACAGAAGAAAGATGATTAGGGAAAGAGTTTTGGAGGCCGTGGAATGAGAGATAGCAGAAGCTTCACTGACTTCTAGTATTACTCCTAAAATGATATAGGTGGCACAACTCTTGAAAGTGTGTAGGGGGGATAGCCCTACCATTGTCCAAAAGTTATATAGACTAGCTAAAACCCTCCAAGAATTGGGGCTTAGTTCAAATAGAGCTACTCTTAGATGGGCCAGCATCCTAGCAAAATACTCAAAATTTTACATGAATGGCCACCTCGCACTTTATAGGGCTACTCAGAAAATCATCAAGAGGTAGTAGGCTAAGTGTAACTGACTTTGGGATATTATAAGTCGACCTAATATACTCCAGGTCGGCCCCGTTTAAATTGGACATGTGGTACTTGACATCCAACTCAAATTTAATAACCTCTATATCCTGACCAGGTTCTTTATGGACATCCTCTGGGTCCTTCCTAATAATTGAGACCAGCTCCGCCTCAGTAATTATAGTAAGAGAATAAGAGCGCATGTCACCTACTGAGGTGGATGCCCCTCCCTACCTCTAACCTCACCAGTCCTCCTGACAATTGGGACCTCTGGACAGACTTCTTCTTCATTAACCATGTTAATGGCAGAAAAGTTTAAGTTTCTTTTACCAGTGAAGATTACACTAAACACAAGTATTAGAAATACTAATCAAGATAAAGACATCAAGAAAGGCTAAAACTCACTAGATGGAAGTGCGAAAATAAAAAAAACCTAAATAAATTATCACCAGAAACTACTGTAAAATACCTGCACCAAGAGAACAAAATCCAAGAAAATAAAAAAAAATACAAAGTAAAAAAGAAAATAGGTATGGAGGGTAGTGTTTTATACTCATCAGACCTGAAGGGTTATAACCGTTCAGATCAAATGATTGGGCAAGATCATCAAAAGAAACCAAAGGGAACACTCTTAAACAGAACGTCGCAACACTTCGGGTTCTCAGAGCATTAAATACATGTCTTTTTAAAGCTTTGAATCTGGCCATTGAAATTTAAATTTCAACAGACTAGATCATCTCAGTCACCCAAATGTCACCCAGAAACAGAAAAGATATAATGCTTTGGTTTCAACTACCCCCAACCACACGATTAAAAAGAGGATGAATGGCTGCGATCAGTTTTTGCTCTTATGACTTCTTTTTACATGGATTAAGGATGATGTTTTAAAATCTTTATCATCATTATCTGACAAAATTAGAATTTGAGGAATATTTCCAATTATACAAGATCCTAATAAAACCCTAAAAAGCAACTGACAGCTCGGTACTTTACAAAGCAGCTACAACAATAAAACTAAACTGAGCTGAACTGTCTGGCACAACATCATCCATCAAAGATTAGGACAGTCATATAAGGAATTATTCAGCTTTGCTCATTCAGTATACTAAGATAAACCAGGAGTACTCTCATAAGGAAAGACTCTGAGCAAGTATGAGAAGCAAAGGTTCTGAGTAGACATAAGACAAAAATTAAGTTTTTAGTTTTACAATAGCTTCAGCTGAGTTGGTAGATGGGAGGTAAATACCTCTTTTTGTCCTTGGTTCGAATCCTATATATGTTATTTTTCTTTTTTCAAATTATTAGTATTTTAAATGCAACATAAAAATAATATATTTGTGTTGACTTCTAAACTAAGTTTAGCTCAATTTTAAAGTGCAAAATTTAGTATTTGTTAGGTCAATGGTTCAAATCTTGCCGCCAACATTTTTTAAAAACTTTTTATTTGTAATTTTATAATTTATGATATTATAAAATAAATAAATTACACAATTTAATTTCATACAATAATTTTTAAAATTCTTTTTATTTTCAATTATAGTTTATGATATTATTTAAAATAAAAAGTTACATAATTTAGTTTCATATAATAGAAACGTGAGGTATCAAAATTAAAAATAAAAAAATATGAGTCTTAATTGGAGAATAAAAAATAGCAGTTAAATCACATGCACATAAGAATATATTCTTAATTACATATGAAAGGTGTATGTAATATACTATAAGGGCGTAAATGTACCGCATTTAATTTTTTATATTTGATTAATAAATTCAAAAAGTTAATATTATGAAATAAAATGTATTTTAAATCAAACACTAACACTAGCTCAATTGAAAAAAAAGTGTACAAGGCTATATTTAATCCGGAAAAAACCAATTTGATTTTTTAGATTAAAATTAGTTTTCTTGTTCTTTATTAAGGAAGATTTGAAAAACCACAGTTCAATTTAGTGGCCAAAATCGAATTAAACTGGACAATGCCCACCTCTACATAACGTATGTTTTTGAAGGAATACTATAATACAAAGTATAAATTACAAATTACAACTTACAATATATAATTTGTACACTATCACGAAGCTATTTTATGATCTGCATTTTCTTGTCAATTAGAACATAGGAGACAATGAAGGGCCAGCCTTGTATTGAAAAAACATCATGCAACAATTGCTTTTAATGTATTCTAATTGCTCATGTTGGCTTATATTACGCTTTCAATCTACACATGAATTACTACAATTTTCTGGGTAGAACTCACCATCAATGTCCACCTTGCACAAGACATTGCCAAACCTCTTAGCAACTGAAAATGGTCCCTTGTCCCTATGATCAAGGCCCTTTTGAAGTGGGTTTGCCAACTTACATTGAGCTAGAAGTACCATTTCTATCACTAAGTTTTCCACACTATACTTGACATGTTGCCGCTTATCTTTAATCCATTTCTTGTGCTAAAAGCGCACACTCTATATAAAGCCTTAGGTTTTTGAATGGCTCTCATACTCGACCACTCCTTGAACTGCCCCCACAACTCACCTAACTCTAGTTGAAGAGAATGCATTATAGTTAGAAGCTTAAACCTCAGCTCCAACTTATCCCCAAGTTCAATCTTACCTCTTGGTGGTAGCTTCTACGGCATGGTAGTTAGCACGACCCCTATATGCTACCTAAGCACTTCCACAATCCCTATTGGTAGCTCATCCTCTCCCCCTTTCGCCTTATCATCTGTCCCTCACATTTTTGTTGATTGTTGATTAAAACATAGGTGCATGCAGGTGATATATGTTTATCATCCAAATATATGCATCTCATATATACATATACACTGCGGAAGTCTAAAAATTGATAATGAATACAAATTAATACATATTAATCAAATTAATATACAAGATTGAGAATTTTACCCATAACCTTTGGATTAAAATAATTGAAATCTGCCTAGAATTACAACCTTTGTCAATTCTAGTACTCAACGGAGGTGGGTTTGAGTATTTAGAATAGCAGCTCATAATCCAGGAACTTTATTTAACACTTAAACATAATCCTAAGTTAAACTCTTTAACTTAGTTAAATTTGTTATTCATTAGTTCAACTCTTTAATAAAAAAAAATTTAATGGCTAACTTTAATTGAAGAAGATAATGAGTAGAATATGTTTTCAACTCTTGAAAACATTACAAATTCTTATTCTCAATTTCTCTCTAAATTGGCGGCCATTCTAAATGTAAAAACATAACTAACCAATTTGTTTTGTTTCATTTTACTAACATAACTCAAATGCATTCAATTAACTTTCAATTTAACATGCATGAATTTAATTTCACTTTATTTTAGATATTTAACTTAACCAAAGTTAATTTTTAACCTGAATTGAGTTAGAATTAACTTAACCTTTAAGTTAATAAATATCTAACTAACCTAACTTAGTTAACTGTCAACCATAGTTAGATTAACCTTAACTTAATCCTTAAGCAAGGATAAAATAACTTGTAACTTTACTACCTGGTTAACGTTTAACCATAGTTAAGTTAGATATTTATTTAACTATTAAATAAATAAATATTTTGAATATTTAATAATTAAATAATCAATTAAGTGAAACTATTCTTAAGCCCTCTTTATTAACTCAAAATGGGTCTCACTTAACCCTACACTTGAGTCAACTTAACTAAATGCTCACTATGTACCATGTGACAACATTTAATTAGTCAACAACAATTGTTAACTAATCAATATACTTAACTTTTAAGTCTTGACACGAGCATATCCCAAGGGATCTCAAAATAAATATTTAATTTTGCTGGATTTTATTATATTGAACTATTCAATCTGGTATGCTATCCCAGTACACAACAAGTACATTTTTTATTGCGGGACTCTCTAAGTCCATGCCCAATTCGTTAAATGAAATTATTCTATAAGTTCGTGATCGATGCACCACACACGCGTCACAGATATTACAAATCAGCATATTAAACCTTAAAAGTTGAGGTTATTAATATACGTATAATCCTTCTGTCATAAATACCCTGAATGTGCGGGGATATAGATCATCGATGTCAAATCCTTATAAAATCATCCATGAACTTATCTTTAGATTTGTATCTTGATAAACAATATACGCAAATACTTTTGTGATTTTGTTTAACCCTGAGGGAATTACTTTTCTGGGTTTATTACTTATGGCCATAAGATTTTCTAAGATATAATCACGAAGCATTGGATATACAATTTATCTATATAAGCTGACAGATCTCGCATCAGTGCACACCAGACTCCATGAGCATCAAACCATACCCAATGACACACAGCGGTCAGACTATAAAAGGTCTTTGACGTCCCTAAAACTAAAGTATAGTAGATCACTCACAAGCCCACTGTGGCGTTCAAGTCAAAGGACTACGAATATTACTCGACTCGATAGGATTGTCCTTTGATGACTTCCTAAGATTTCTATGGAGTTCTTATGAATCTATTCAGTATTCAGTCCTGCCTGAATACTTGTGTGCTTATACAAGCTCTAACCTTATGGTCAGCTAAGAACAACTATCTGTACCAAACAGATATAGACATACACTGATCTATATGAAAGGGATTTACCAATATACCTGCATCGGTGAAAAAAGATTATGAACTAATATTTGAGAACATACTTGCATAATGACATCTCCTAGAAAACATTACTATTCTTTGCAATTATGTCATTATTAGTGTATTCCCAAGTTATTACCCTATTTTAGACCAGGCTTTTACCTCTTAAAATTTTATTGACTCTTATAAATCGCTAACTCTTAGTAGTACTAACTCTTAGCACTTATAACTTTCAGCGTTGTTAACTCTTAGCTCTAGTCTAAACTCTTTAGACCAGATCTGAACTCCTTCACATCATATAATGTCTATAACGTTACAAGTATAGTTCTATTTAATAATAAAATTAACAATTTTTATTTAAAATATTTATTGTATAAATATTAAACAATTAATATTCATATAATATTAGAATAGCACTTAAGCACAAACTCTAATCATTTTGACTAAATATATTTTTTCTTTGATCTCGACAACTCTCTATAGTTGTATGGTGGAAAGAAGTTTGATATTAGCTTTCGGCTTAGATCGCTCACCCTTAGGCTTATTACTATCAGTATCATGCTACGTCCCCCTTTCATAATGCACACATAGTTATGTCAAGGAAGTAGTACCATATCGTATTGTTTTAAGAACTCCACATAAAGCACCACATCAAAATCATCAAGAGATGCTACTGATAAATTTACCTCGTCATGCCAAGTTTTGAGGTGGATTTTAACCCCTTGAACTACCTCATCTAGTGGTTTGGCTGCAAAGTTTACAAACTTGAGGTATCCTTCTTCTTTCTTCACTTAAAGTTATAAGCGATCCACATTTGCACGCTTAATAAAGTTATGTGTAGCATTGGTATCTATCAGCACTTAAGTCTTTATATAGATGATATAGCTTCAACGTATATGAACGCCTTACTCATCAACATAAGGGCACCTCATTTGACTTTCGTAATGTTGAGTAGTAGCAAATACACTATCTAGTCCTACTTACTTACCTCGCGTGCCACAACCATTATATTGATAGCCTTCTTCTTTCAACAGTCCTTGACCTAATGATCCTCATTGTAAAAGAAGCAACTCGTCTTCACTCTATTACCACTATAGCTTTACGCTTTTGCTCTTTCCACTTGAGTAGCTTGCTGTTTTCCTCCTTATCCTCTGGAGGATGAAACTTCTTAGCTCCACAACCTTTGATATGAATAAATTTGAAATTCTTAAATTTTTCTGCTTCACCCTTACGATAATCTATAAACGTTTCCACCAATGTAAGGGCATTAAATATATTCACCATTCTGTGTCACTTTAACTCATTAGATGCCCATGTTCGTAACGCATATAAAACATTAAACAACAAGTCCTCTTCTCTCATGTTGGGAATTTGTAGCATCAATAAAGAGTACTCCTCCATGTACTCATTGGTGGACTTGGTTTCCTTCAATTCCTTTAGCCACTTTCGAGCATCATGCATTATGTTCTTTAGATAAAATTGGAGCTTCAGCTCCCATTGTAATTATGCCCATGTGTTCATGGTACAAGTACCCTGGTGTATTTCTGGCTTTTCCTATGCTACCATAGAACTACATAATCTAAAAGATACAATATCACAGTATTTACACAACTCCTCTATGCCCATGGTATCCAAGTATCTTTCCATTTGTTAAAAAAGGTTGTCGAGCTCCTTGGCATACCACTTACTGCTGAACTCCTTCAGCTTAGAAGTCTCAACTCTCAGTGTAGCCATCATAAATTAAGCATAAATAATTCTGTTCATCATTATCACTTGCATAGCACCACATCTTCCTTGACAGCATCAACCCTTTACACAGCTCTTCCACTTAGGCTTGAACTTTGTCCTTTGTGGAATATACATTCTCTTGAAAAGCCTTGACCCAATCTTGCTACTTACTAGCGTAGCTTTTAATGGATGTGTTAATGAGAGGGCGTAGCTCATCCCCTTTAACATCGAGGTCTATTTAGCGCTTCTTTATATGCTGCTCAAACTCCTCAAGGTAATTCCTTGCCTTTTCTACAGTGCCACTAAGCATTTTTACCGTGTTTCCTAGATCATGGCCATGTTCAACGGACTTTTCACAAGGTACACTATTGTGCCTCTTAGATTTAGGGTCCTTATCCCCATTTCTTCAGTCGCTTTTGATGATGTCGCAACATCTTTCACCATCATCTTCAAACTCGCTCTAATAACAAATATTATAGACCATTTTGAAACCGTACTACCTTAGATGCTTTACGCGCTAAATGGCCTAGAAAAAACCAAACAAAGAAAAAGATGAGAGACATGCATACTAAGTGTTTGAGAAAACTTCTCTATTATAACTAAAAAAGAATATAAGTTAAGATGGTTTTGTACAACTAAAGATATCCTATTTATATACTACTAGCAATATACAATCAATGATTAAGATCTAAATGATCTAACAGTGTATATACAAGATGGCATACTATGCCAAAAATATTCCAAGATGCCTTCATATATTCCATGGAATATTTCCCTTCCAAATAAGGGTGTACATCTCTTATAAGTTGTAGGCTTTACCTAAATTTCTATCAAAGTCAATGGGTTTTCTAGAAGATTTAGACTACGAACTGTTCCATCAGCCCATGTAGCCTTTAAGAGGCTCTGTCGTACACCAAGTGCTCGAGAAAATGCTTAAGAGCACTTGAGATGTGACACTTGTAACTATAAAAGGTTACCCCTATTGTCAATGCCTATTATTTGAGAAAATGTGAGCTTATAACAATTTCTTACCCATAAAGTATAACAATCAACTACGTAGTATTTACACTCTTAACTAACCAACCAAAATACTTCTTTTTTAATATAATACATTGAAGTTACAATGGAATCCAAAAACCTATCTCTTACACTATTGTCGTCTCAAAAACTCTAAGATGTGACACACTTTTTAAAAATAGTTATGGAGAGCATCAATTTTGTAATTTGCCTTCTCATATGACTATTTCATTTCAGGCATGTGGTGGTCATTGTACTAACTTTTTATCTCTGCTGCCAACTTTTGATATAAAACTCCTTCATCCTTTTTCATATAATACAACACTCTTTACTTATTTAGTTTTCCTCAATATAATACTTAATATTTATAAAACATTCAATAATACACAAGATTAGAGCTCACCTCCCAGGTGATTAATGCTTCACTATATTTCACTTTAATCTTTATAGTAACTTTCTCGTTGTCACTATGTATATTTTTAGAAATTTTAAAAGTATTTCAAAATAAAAAAAAAGTAAAGTAAAAGGCATAACAAATAGGCTAAGGAAGGGAACAAAAATTGGCACTTTGGCACTAGGCATTGCGGTGCTATGAGTTGGCGATGTTGTCTTGTTACTGACTAAGTAAAAGACATAACAAATGGGCCAAAGAAGGGGGAAAAATTCACTTGTTGTCTTATTGTACTTCTGGCTAAGTAAATTAAAGAGTCTTCTCTAAGGCTAGGTAGTACTTTCTACAATGAAAATAAATGAGCTTAATCTCTTAATAAACTACATAGCTCATTATTTATAGTGATATGTTATATTTCAAAACACATTGGATGGAGGTTCACATATGTGAGTATAGAATTAAGTCAATTCCTATGAGAGCTAGGAAGACATCTCTAAAGCACTCATAAAACTAGGACGACACAGGGCCATAAAAGTGCCACATCATTGAACAAACAAGTTAATAGATAATTTAATGTAAACATTTAACCCTTTGCTTTACACCTAAGGAATGAAAGTTTATAGTAACTTATGTTGCACCCAGTTCCTACAAAACGTGATTAACCGTTCATTGACTGATTCATAGCTTTGAAAAGCACCAACTTATATACATTAAATTCTACTTTGAATTTTGAATTTAATTTATTTTGTTTATTTTGAAATATCTGGGAGATTGTTATATGTTTTAAAAGTACTTCAAAATAAATAAAGTAACTAAAAGATATAATAAATGAGCTAAAGAAGAGAACAAGCATCGGTGTTTGGGCATTAACCAGGCACTGCGGTGTTAAGAGTTAGCATATTAATGACTGACTGGTCATGAGTGTTCTAAAAATCACCTTGAACAACTAACTTTGTGGCTTTAAGAAAAGGTATATTGATTGTACAAAGAGCAACCATTTCGTTATAATTGTTGGCCTCTCCTGGATAAAGATATGAACTTTCTTGATCTTGAATTTCTCATCATATTCTTGTCTAAACAAACATTTCAATTTAAAGGCATTAACTTTTTGTTTAGGAAAGTTGCGTCTGAGAGTGCATTCTAGCAAATTTCAAACTTGTCATTAAATCATGGACACTCTATTGTCATTTAACTCATTTTCACTAAGATTACATTCTCCTGAGGGCATAAATAATCTTAAGGACAGTGCCTATAGCACACCTTGATAAACATCTAACACTACATCTGAATTCTAATTTTTTTAACACATGTTATGTTGGTCGAACTTAATTACAACAAATGTTAATGATAACTTAATTAGTACACTAAGTTAATAATATTTATTACAAATAGGTCACAAACCATATCCTACTCCATATATGATGTGAACTTCATTTCTAAGTTTACTTCCCCTTGTAAAGCCTTATTCTTTGGTCATTGTGCCTGCTGTATGGTACTCCCACATCCTTTTACCATCAGGATGATCCTCTTTCATACCTTTCCATTTGTTTTATGTCTTTTGTTTTATGTTGTAACCATAAGCAATACAATAAGGTTGTGGTGCCTTTGCACTGACATTCTCTAAAGGGGCTTTAACTTAAAATTTATATTTTTACATACAATAGTTTAGTTATCATGATTGCCAACAGTGACAATAATGTTCCTTAGTAGGAAACATAGACCAAACCTAATTTATTTTTGTTAAATTAGTAAAAGGTATTAAATTCTATAGGGCCTTTAAAAGCTCCCACAGGTTTGCACAACTTTTTAGACTAGCGCAAAGGACATTTTGACCCATATGGTTTTGTGAAAATGATTGTTTACTCACTCTATTTTTAAAAATTCCCAATTACACCCCCCCCGGTCATTAGTGATTGATGGTTGATTGCATTTGACTTCATAGAAAATACTAATTGAAGCACACATTTACAACTAAAATTGATTACTATTATTCTTAAATGTTGTGTGGTCACTAATGTGTCAAAAAAAATAATAACAAATTAAACAGCAGTTGGGTTTTTGATTTTGAGAGGGAAAATAATTTGTTATGCCAATTTCCTCCCCCACCAAAAGAAAATGTGAAATTATAATTTTGCCCTTAATCATAAATCCAGAATATGACAGTTGTTTTTTTACCGTTCATAAGTGCCTTTAAAAGTCAAATTTTAAAGTCATGTTACTCACATTTTGTGCTCAGTTTTCCCTTATTACTTGCTGAATTATTATATTGCCATTTCTTAAAAAAAATTCTTTATTTTTGTAAGAAAAAACAGATTGAAGCACAAGTTCATTATACTCTGTACACTTTATATAAATTAATTTTTTATTTTGAATTTTCTTTAACCGTTATAAAAAATAGGTATGGAGATAATTCAAGCATAAGTTTAATTCTAAATGCCAGCAATGTTAATGGGGGGCCAATAAAATTCAAGAACCGAATATTGCTTTTGTAATGTGCAAATTTGAAATTTTTAGATACACATAACATGCTCATATTCTATTGCTTAACAAGTGCCTGCAGCTGCTACAAATATTAGCTGCCCCAACTTGATGAACTTCATGAAAGCATTAAAAATAGATGACCATTTAACTGATGTTAATGGAGGGCTAGTGAAATTCAAGAACAAGTATTGTGAATGCAATATAGTCGCATATCTTGGCATATATCAATCTACTACTAATTCTAACACGTACTTTAGATGCATGAAGAGAAAGTATGATTATTATAGGTTATGGAAACCTAATTATTTTGAGTACAATGCAACTACATTGTCAAATAACTACACTTGGTAATATAATGAGCAATCCATAGGATATGAAAATATAAATGAAGTCATGCAAGCTAGTAGCATAAGATTTCAAAAAGTTCAATAAAGTTAAAAAATGAGTAGTAGAACATGTGTTGCCATAATCATAAGCCTTATTATAGGCATTTGCATTGGGATTGTTCTAAGGGGCCAATGTATATGTTGTGATAGAAATACTAGTTGAATAAATATTGAATCTGTAATGGACTAGCAATAGCAAAAACAATCACATATCATTTGTAGACATCCTAACAAAATAAACATTACCCGAAAAGATTAACATCCTAATATAAATTATAGTTCCTATTACCAATAAGGTTCAACAAAAGATGGCATTTAGATGACTTTACTTTCACTTATCACTGTGGTTGTCCAATAGTTGTTGGTTACCTCTATATAGATCAGAATAATGCATAAGTATTTTCTATTAACTGTGTAAATGTAAATAGAGAAGTTCATGGTTAATAGAAAACACACATGATTAGTACTTGGTGCAACCTTGTATACTCTCTTGTTATGGCCAAACTCTTTGCATTGTCCACATCTGACAGTGGCTTTAGATTTCTCTCTAATTTCTCTCCTCTTAATAACCTTAGGCCTACCCATTGTGGCCTTCTTATGAGGTAGAACTATTTTAGGACCATTAACCATGTTCCATGTTGACTTATTAGACAAATGGTGGATACAATCTTCATAAATTGCCATATAGGCTGCTATTGCTAGTTTTGGGTTAACATAGTCAATAGGGTCATCCTTTTTAACGGCAATACATGGCAGTACATGCTAGTAAGAAAGCTTAGTGATCTAGAATTCTCTACAATCATATATTTTTTAGGCCAAGTCCACCACATATGTTATCTAGTCAACATTAGTGACTTTAAATTCATTATCATTAGCCTTTAAGATCTCCACATACCTTCCAAATGTTTTGGAAGTTTCTAATTTTTTTCATAATATTTGGATGGAGCCTAGTAGTCTAAGTTCTAGCTGTTTAAAGCCTTTTTCTACAATCTTTACATAATTGTGTTTTTCTATGAACTCTAATAAGTTCAAAATAAGCATTTCTCTGTAAACATTTAGCCAGCTATTCTAAAACTGACATATTATTTGTGACATGATCACACTTGATAGAATCTATTTAGAAAGTGTGGCATGCCCATACCCATTTATTTATTAAGGATAAATAATCAAATGAACCAGTGTAGAAATTACCACCACTGTCCTTCTTGGCTGACCTAATTTTTTCTATACTAACCTTTCAATCTCTCTTCCTAGTACCTCTTGCAATAGTCCAGAACAGTAATCTGTATACCACATTGGCATGCTTCTTTCTTAAGTTGGCTTGGATATGCCTGGCACAGTGTCTTTCATAGGCGTTAGGCCATTGCTCTTTTAAGGCCTTTAAGATGCATTTCCACCTGTCTAACATGAATATCACAACATGTGTATTTTGTATCCTTAAATAGTCCTTTTGAATTGCAAGAAACCAAGACCAAGTCTTTGCATACTCTGATTCACACACAAATATCCTTAATGGGAAAATCTCATTATCAGCATCTAGAGACACTGCTGATAAAAGTACACCACTATATGGTCCCTTCAAATTATATCCATCTAACCCTATAAATAACCTATATCTTTTCACATGCAAGGAAAGTGAATATAAACCTCTCAAATCTAATGCCCTCATCCTCGCTAAGAAAATTAAATTTTATTTTAACAAAGACCCTGGATTTCTATCTATTAAAATTTGAGCATAATCTCCGAGTCTACTGTAGGACATAACATGTCCTTCACCGCTATTTTGAAGTACCCTGGATTTTGCCCTAAAACTCATCTTTCATCAATTGCCCTTGGTAGCATTGTGGGGTTATTCTTAAGTTGTTTCAAATACCTAGCAATAATCCACCCAACTTTTACCTCTTTGCTGGCTGCCACCCTATTACATGTGTGCTCCTCTTGTAATTGTTGAACTTTAAAAACTATTAGACTTTACCTTTGAAGCATAAATCAGTCATTTACACTCTACAACCGTACATTTTTGTTTAAATCTTCTATTCTCATTCTTTAACTTAATTAGCTGAAATTCTTCATGTATGCAATAATTTTTCATAACCTCTTTAAATTGAACTACATCAAAGAATCCTTTACCGATATGCATAACATGGTTATCACCTTTTTCATATCTTATAAAGTTCATCCCAACTCATGTAGCAAACCTGGTAATAGTATATCATCCCCTGAATCTAACTGCAAGCCATCTACTCTAACATCTGAATCATAATTAGATAGGATTTCATCATTTGAATCATCTTCCCCTCTTTCTTCACCTATATTAACCCTTGTTCCTTCACTTGTATTGACCCCTATGCATTCATCTATATTGACCCTGTACCTTCATCTACATTTACCCCTGCTCCTTCACTATTTACATCAATAACTCATCCTTATTGTCATTGTTGGTCTAAATTACCTCATCAACAGGTAGGTTGGTATAAGGTGTGTTGGTATGGGGTAGGGGTGATGCTTGAAATACTTGAGATTCTTGGACTTAAGAGTCTGCTACATCATCTAGGCCTATTGAGGATGAGACACTTTTGTCACTTTGCTCTGGGATTGTTAAGACGTGGACAGTGCATTATGGTTGCTTAAGGGTATGGACAGGGTAATGTGATTAGGCTAGCTTTGGGGCTCTTAGTTGGGGTTGATTTGGGCAGTAGGTTGGGCTTGCTTTGGGGTAATAGGTTGAGGTACCTTTGGTGCAGTTGGTTGAGGTTGCTTTAGAGAAGTTGAGTGTGCTTGCTTTAGGGATATTAGTTTGGCTTGCTTTATGACAGTTGGTACATGATGGTATGCTTGCTTTAGGGTAGTAGGTTGAGGTTGCTTTGGATTAGGGGTAACAGTGTGCTTGCTTTAGGGATGTTGGTTGGGGCTGCTTTGTGGCAAATGGTACAGGGTGGTGTGCTTGCTTTGAGAAAGTAGGTTGAGGTTGCTTTGGGGCAAGCTATTGTGCTTGCTTTAGTGATGTTGGTTGAGGTTGCTTTGGTCCAAGATTTCCAATTTTCATTAAGGCTGTTAGTTTAGGTTTATGTACTTGCATTGAGGAATTAGAGACTTGAAAGTTGTCACTTTCCTTAAAGGGGCAGTGTGGTTTAGTATTGGGCTGATTTCGACTTGCTGTGGACTTTCTTAAATCAATCTTAGAACAACCTTTTTTTGGACTTTGAAGTCGCAGTCTTGGTACTAAGGACAGTTCATGGTATAGGGCTATTCTAGGTAATGTAACCATGCTTAATAGAAGGACCTCAACATTAACTACCAAATGTCACAAAAACTAAGTCTATTTTAAGCATTTATTTTTTCATAAGCCAAGGCACTACAGCTGTAACCTTAAACTTCTTATTTGGTAGTAGTGTTCTATGGAAAATTTTGGTACAGACATTATACTCTTCAAAACCAAGTATCCTAACGGTTACTACCACCCAATTCCATTTTCTCTTGGGAGCCATCGGGTTAAAATGAAACTTAACCACAAATTCAAATCATGGAAAACTCCAAGTACATAAACAGTGCCATGTACAACTTTTTATCACACTAGAAATTGGATAAACATAACATAACAAAGGCATTTATAAATTAATATTACAATGAGATTTCAAAAAATGCAAACATAAATAAAGCCACATAACGTGCATTCAAAACCTATTAACTAAAGAACGAGTTCAAACACAAAACCCTAAATCAATAAACATTTTAGGGACATGGCTTCAAAATTGACAAAATCAAACATAAACAAAGCCATATAAGGCATCCAAACCAAACAAAAAAAATATTTTTACTCGAAATACGATTTCAAACCCTAAACCCATATACAATTTTCTGCATGCACATAGAGGACGATGTTAATCTATGCAAAATTTCTTTATAGTCGACATTATACAACAATTTATTATCATGTATTCAGATGAAAAAATTTTCAAAACAAAAAATAATCATATTTCGATTTTTCAATGAATGTGTACTGTAATACAGTTCTTCCACACTCACAATTTGATCTTGTAGATATTTGAAGCTTCTTTATTTTGGAATCACAAATGTAATTGCAAATTTTGTTTTTCAAATTTCTTTGGTATGATGAAGAAAAAGATTTTATGTTTTTGTTGAACAGTTTTAGAGACTCTTTGAAGAAGACGATCCTTTATCTTCTAAGCGCCAAAATTCTTCCAAAATTAAATGTTGACACATGTCTTTGATAAGATGGTTACTTGTTTCTCCTGATTCACATGTTAATTATTTCTTTTAAACAATGGTGAATGGAAAATACTATCCTTCTGTCTATGAAGTCAAACAAAGTCCACTATTAGTCATTAATAACAGGGAGTGTAATTAGGTATTTTTGAAAATAGTGAGTAAACAGTCATATTCATCAAACCGTGGGATTAAAATGTCTTTTGCCCTTTAGAGTAATACTTTTTTTTCTCGTTTTCCTTCTTCTCATGCCAAATCTGAGCACATTCTTCTTATTCTCGTTTAATTCTTCGTTAATTTAGTACTTCTTTAATGCGAACATTTGTATCTGTTTAAAGTCTAAACATTATTTTTCTTAAATTTAAGTCTAATGTTAGTGTTTAGTTAAAATGGCTTTTAATTTAGTTTAAAAAATAAGCATCCACATTTTAAAAAAGATGATCTAAAAATTATTTTTTATTAATCTTCGTAATTAATCTTAAAATAAAAAGTTTGAAATTAATATACTCATATATAATTTTTGTATGTTTTCTTTATAAAGTCTTGTAGTGAGATGTAGTAATTCGATATTGAAGCATTCAGCTTAATTGGCAAAGAGTGGAGAGAAGCTTTGGCGACTTTTGATATAGATAAATTAGAGGAAACAATGTTGGGGTATTCAAGGTTACTTCTAGAACTTGACCCATTTGGCACAACAATTAATTTATTGATAGGCTTTATATATATCTTTATGTGTGTGTGTGTGTATGAGCGCATGTTGTTTTGATCTTTTGATTTGGTTGTTCATGTTTTCAATAAAATTTTAGAGATCTTGCTTGATCCATTAGTTCAGGAATACATGCAGCATTTAGGTGATATAAAAAGCATCTTCAATAAACATATTTATTTTAGATCAAGAGTTCCTCTTATGAGAGAGAAATGAGAAGAAAAGAACTTTTATTTGAGATGAAGAGTGTTTGTAAGGAGAAGAAACAAATGAGAAGAAGAACAATTTGGTTGGATTTAATAGAATAAAAAGAAATAAAACGAAGAAGCAAAAATTTTTAATTTATGATTGAGAAAAGAAATATTAAAAAATCTAAAAAGTAGGGTGGACTTTTACAATGCCACTCAGATAGCTAACAAATAAAATTTTAATTATTCGATAATTTTATGCTTGGGATATTTTATTTAAGAGCTTAATTGGAGGGAGTCCTTGAGGCCTCGTGATATAAAGCCTTTTTTGTTTTAAATTTTGAATTTGGCGGCATGCATTAAATAATGATGCCACTTCAAAAAATTTGTAACGTATCTATTACACTTTATTGGAATCCAAAAGTCAAGTTGCTATAGTTTTCAAAGACATGGACATATTTGTAGCCTTGGGATTTAATCCAATGGTTATTATTGCTTTCTAGTTATCACATCAGTTAGATGAAAGAAGTTTTAAGTGCAGTGAATATGAGATGTTGATCGTTCCAACAATTTAGATTAATCCCTAACATTTGCTATAAATTAAGAATCTCTGCACCTCTTTAACACTTTTTATACTTTGAGCTTTTTAAAAAGAGAGACTGTAATTAGCTCTAGAGAGAGAAATAGTGCTTTTTGTAGTGAAAGACTACTACAACATGCTTTTTTTGACTCTGATTTCAATTTTAATTTTGGTTCTTTCTTACTCTTCATCAATGATTATTAATAAGTCCCCATTATCTCTCTTTTATATGTAATATTCATTGATATTGTGTTGACCCTTTCTTGACTGAAGAGCTTTGTGGCATTTATATTTCTTTTTTTAATTATTGTAACCCATGGAATGCTTGTTTTTGGATGCCTATTTAACTCCCCTATGGCATGCCATATTCTTTTTCTTTCTTTCTTTAATGTGAAAATATGTTTGATATCTTTGTGTGCTCTAGTTAGGATGTCTGGTCTCCCCCCATTTTTGGCTTATTTTAGCTTACCTCTGGTATTATATCGATAGGTAGCCATATTGGTTCAGGACTAAGTATTTATCGATATAAGGACCAACCTAAGTGACATAGAGGAAATAAATGACCCTTTAGTATGTAAGAGGGAATCGTAAAGAGATCATGTTCCTCAGGGAATACACTCTAAGGCTGAAGTGATTGAGGTCAAGGAGAATTAAGTGAGGGGGACCTTAAAGTTAAACTTGTTAAGTATGAAAATGACTTTGAAAAGATAGAGAATGAATAAGAGGTTGAGGGCAAGGAACCTTCTACAAGTGAGGATGAGGAAAATGAATTAAACCAATCCTTCTAAAACCTTTCGAATGGGTCCAAGCCCAACTTGTTAAACATAAAGCCCAATACAATATTCCTAGCTTGGTGACATTGAGGTAATTGGAAATGGGGGATTTTTCTAGTCAGCCCTATTATGGTAAGGTCGTCATGCATCTTGCCTTCTTTAGGTTATGACTTCTTATAGTTTTAGATTTTAGATGTCGTTGAACCTAAATTTTAGGTTATATTAAGCAAACGAGTCAAATTTATAGTTTATAGAGAAAACAGAGTTTTCAGCTTACCTTTCTTAGGCTTTCTGATGCATGATGAGAATACATGGGCACCTCATATGAGATGTCTAATCTTAATTGAAGTTCAAGAAAAACATGCAAAGTGGTTTAATTTTATAAGAGCCTACATACATTGTACTAAGCTTTTAAGCCCACTGTCGATCCACTATTAGAATACTTGTACATAGAAAGTGCATGGAATGATTATATAATAGATTATCCTCATTTCTATGTGAGCCTCTGAGATATGTTATCCTTCAAAAGGTTGTGGCAAAATCGTTCCGTCATAAGGGTTTTTAAAGTTACCAAAGAACTAATTTCCTTTTTGATAAAGTCTAAAACTAAAAAAAACTTTCATTATGCCTTCTTCAGAAACCTAAGAGAAACAAAATCTTCATTTCTTATCATTCAACCCTTTATTTATAAGAATTCATTGATGATTGAGTCTTGGTGCAATTAAGGCAAGCTGTCTCTTTCCACATTTAGGACACCTTTCAAGATTGCAGAAGATTTCCTCTAAAAAAATCTTAAGGTTTAGAGGATCTAGGAATTTAAGTGTGGCTTGTATTTTCTGTGCAGTTAGTTAAGTATCAATTTTTAAATAAGTACCATTACTTAAAAATAAATGCTGAGCCTTGATGGGAGCTCTGATTCCTATTCAGTCTATTCTAATTATTCTTGACGACTTGCCCAAACTTCGCTGACCATTAAGGTATAATTTCTAAGTGATGGTTAATGTTATAATCTCTAAGTTGTGGTTATGAGGTAGACCATGGCATTTATAGTATTCTTTATAAGGATCTCAGCTGTGTTGAAGACTTCAAGTCGTCTATGGCTCAAGAGCAAAACTAACCCCTAGAAGAAATTGGCTTAGAGGGATTGGGGGAATAGAAGTCCCTTAATCGTTAAATTAACTTATTGATATTAAAAAATTTATAATATTTCTCAGCCCAACACCTCTTTGGTTTTTAAATATAGGGTCCTCAGTGGTAAAGAACTCTTAATATGTATGTCTCGGGCCTATATAACGTCGGTGCTTATGTGATTATCAAATAGCGCCTTTTAAAATCTGACTTTTGACATTAGCAACCAAACTAATTTCATTTAATTACAGGTGGCCCTTTGAAAAATGCGCATTGATAACTAGTTAGGTCTCAAACTGTTTTCGCCAATCGAACGGTTCAAAATGGAAGTTTCAAAAGTTGTGCTAGTTTGAAAGACACTCTACTTTATGAGAGTATATTAACCATTAGATTTAGAGCTGATAGTTATTATGACAACGAGGGTTCTTTCTAAATACGAGACACCTTTTTATTTCTTCATTTTGTATTCATTTGGCAATGTTAGAGAGAGAAAATTTTTCAATGATTTTAAAGAGAGAGAAGAATGTTGTAACTCCTAATTTCTGCAACTCTTTTGAGAAATATTTTTTTAAGTAAATGACGTTCGTCTCCCTTTTATTTTTAGTGCCTTTGATTTTACTAGCTTCAATAGTTGGCTATTGTATCAAACGAGTTTTTCTAGATTTAGGCTTTTAAAACTTGAGTGTTCAGATTAAGTGGTCGGCTTAAGATGTTAACCAAAATAACCTTATCTAATAGGCTATATATATCTTCATTTGCCTAAGGTATAAACTAGGTCATTTGTTGAGGATTCCCATAATGTTTCTAGTCATGAGCTCGACAATGTTGGTGGGGACATAGTTGTTAGGATTAGTTTAGTTCGAGAAGTATATTGTACAAGTTTTTAAGAAGTTCGAAGACCTCATCCGGTTAGTAAGGGTTTTTCATGGGGAAGGGATCTAGTAGAACTATTGGTGCTTCCTACTAATTCTGAAAGGACTCTCAGTGATGTAGTACCGAGCAGAATACCTCAAGGGTAGGCCTAAGAAGAAGAAGAAAAGAAAAGAACTTCATTCTATAGTCGGACAATGAGATACCATTTGAGGGAGAAGTATGGAATTCTAACCATTGTAACTCTTAAGGTCCCTCAAGAAGATGAATATGCTAGAATTCCACCTACAAGAGAGGTGGCTTTAAATCTAGATTTCTTTAATTTAGGGTTAAGGTTACCCCTTTTAGCCTTACTTCATATATATACTCGTATATTTAAATTTAGTGCCATGCTAGCTAGTTTTAAATACATGGAGGGTGTTGGTTGGTTTTAGGATAATGGCATAAATTCTGGGTACAAAGAACCCACCTTCGTTGAGTTTCAATAACTATATTACTATAGGGCAAATATTGACCGAAAAAAAGGTTCCGCTACTTTTCTATTAATGATAGTAAGAAAACGTTCTCCCTTGTTTAGGAAAAGCACTCAAGCAACCATGACTAAAAGTTTAGATGGTTTTTTGTCTATGGGGAATTAGGCCAAGAGTATATAGGATGGCCATCTATTTTATCCTTGAATCTTCTCTAGATTAGATCTTTATATTTTTTTCATTATGCCTTCACTTTATAGTTCAAGAAAATCTGTAACTTAAGTGATTTTTTTGTTACAATGACAACTTGGAGTTCGAAACCTAAACTCTCTTGGGAGGAAAATGATCAAGATAATCATTCTAGAAAATAAGGTGGGTTAATCAAGAAACTTCTTTCTTAAGAGAACTTAGAGAGCACATGTCTAATTAATAGATCATCGAAAGTTGCCAAGAAAGATAGAAGAAGTAATCTTTTTATTCATACATTGTTTGGTAAGCTAATCCTAATTATCTTGATCTTCACTTTTTCTTTTCTCTAATCTACCAGAAATGGACGCTGGCAAGAATAATAAAAAAATGTCTTTACTCTTCTAAGGCCTTCAGATTGAACAAGAGGATTAGAGGGCTTCTTAATTTTCTTGGTCTAGATGAAATAAATAATTCGAGTAGTGCAACCTTAAGGGGTGGTTCAAAGAGCTCCTCAACTAATAAGAAAGGAAGGTCCATTAAAGCCTTGGTAGCTCTTTAAAAAGTCTTAGTGGATCTACGAGATGAAGTTTCTCCTTCCATAAGTACCTTCCTCTTCGAAAAGTAAGTGGGGGGAAATCTAATTACTGAGGTGATGGCTTATGTTCTTTCAGCCTCAAGTCATGTTATCTCTAGTCTGAGTGATTCTCAAGTAAAGTTACGGTGCTTGATCTTTGAGCTGTCTAATGTCTCTGCTTTGAAACAAGACAGATATAGGCACGATGTGCTATTGGTGAGAAAATTCTAGTGACTAGTCTTAGCCATTTCAGCAAATAATTTTTCAAGTACAATACCCTTAAGTCTTTGACATATGGCATGAAGTGTTTGCTTGAGGCATTCTTTTTGCTTGTGATCCTTTTTAGTTGAATTGTACTTTGCCCAGCCTTTTAACTTATTTGTTTTTATTTTAGGCGGCTTTTATTTTCTCTCATCATCAAAATAAGCTCTTTGGTACTGCCAAAGAAAAGCAAGAGCTATAAAAAGTTGAGGTAAAGATGACTAGACTCAATAAGGCCTTGCTAAAGGCTAATAAGAAATTTAATAAGGAAAGCCAAAGGCGTAAAGATCTAGTTTCCAGAGTGAAAGAGACCGAGGTCAAGGCGTTTACCATAAAAAGCAAGGTTTTGGCTCTTCAGTTAAAAGTTCGCCAGCTCAAAGAGATGAATGACGAGTCTTAAACTTTGATCAAGACTCTTTACAAAAAGAATGTTGCCCTCAAAAAGATAAGGAAGGAGCAGTCTAGAGAGCTTAAGGTTACTCAAGCGAGTGCCTTAGTGAGAGCTAAGAGCCACTTTAGTGATGGGCAAACATGGGCTTTGATCAATGTATCCAAGTGTTCAAAACTCACTACCCTGACCTAGACCTTACTTGGCTTAAATGAGCAATAGTTGCTCAAGCGAAGACAAATGATGAAACCTAGGACCCCTTTATCCCCCTCCAATTAAAGTGGCTACTTAGTTCAAACAAGTCATCCTCATAAAGAACATCCTTGTTGTTTCTACTGTCAAGGACCATCCTTGGCTTCTAGGATGTTATTTTTGAATTTTTGGTAATCTGGGCTAGGCCTGTTATGTTTGATTAGAGCGCAAGTGCACGCTATCATAAATAAGTAATATAATATCAGTAGAGTATCATTTCCACGAGGAATTATTATTATAATTTGCTAAGTATTAAAATTTAATCCTCCTACTATTATCCAAACAATTAAGATTTAAAATAAACTAATTTTAAAAAACCTAAAAAGAAAATACAGAAAAAATAATATGAGGATAACAAGTATCGAATCATCAATAATGAATAAGTTTAGCATTATAACTATCCAAAATATTTTATTTGAATTTAATAATCTTATTTTAATTTATTCCATCAATATGAATAGATGACTGAGAACCCTAATATCTTTACTAGACTTGTTATTAAGAATAGTTCTTTCAAAATCATATATGTTGTATGAGTATATTTTTATCTCATATGAAACTCACAGCTGTTACACTATAATCATAAATCAGCTTATCCATAGCTTAATACATAAATTACTCTTCCAAGTTCATTATGGTTCCTAAAACAATCTAATTATTAATTAAGTAACTAGAAAACATTGAATATAAGATAAACTAAATAATTCAATACTGACTTCATAAAATAAGAAAAGATAATGAATTCAAATTACATTTCGAGTTTATATTGTAATCCTAGAATAAACCTTAGTTCACGATAAAACCTAGAGTTTTAGAGCTCAATACAATCAACATCATAAAAAAAATAACAATCTAAAATTAACAAGAAGAAACAAGAAAAGAGATAATGTCATGAAATCTAAAATCTTCAATATCTCATTTGCCTTGAAATTATTCTCTTGATTCTCAATTATTGAACTCTTAAAAACTTTTTTTCTCTTCTGATCTCTCTGATCTTTCCTTAATATTGGCTGAATAGATTCTTATTTATAAGTTTTAATCTTCAAATTAGGGAAAACTTTGCATTGAAGGCAGATTAGGTTTTTTAGCTTTAACACCCAGCGTCGTGGCATTTACTTCTTAGTGCTACGGCACTCACTCGATACTTACACTACCATTATAACGCTGGCTTTATAGCACTGTAGCGGTAAGCTTCTGACTTGGAGAGGATTCTTTCATGATCCAGTGTCATGGGTTGTAACGCTGAGCTACTATTTTCTCATCTTTTATGAAGAAGACTTACACTACCATTGCAAGTGCTTTCATTGCAGTAATAATGGGTACGAGAAACACAACTGCCCCAAATACCTTGCCATTGTGAAGAAGACTCCATCGGGTATTATCTTTCCTATTATTGACATTTTTTTAGCATTTGATGCTAGTATTGGCTGGGTATTAGATACCGCAAGTCTTTCTCACATCTGCAATATGTTGCGGGTCTGAAGAAAGTTAGATTGCTACAGCCAAGAGAGGTACAGCTTCGAGTAGGAAATGGTGATCTCCTACGAGTCGAGGCTGTAGGATATTATGATTTGATTCTTCCTTGTTATAAAACTGTTGTAGTTCATAACTGTTATTTTGTGCCTGCTATGATCAGACATATTATCTTTCTTCCTGCACTTGACAGTAAAGGGTATCATATGTATATTAAGAACCGTTCTTTATATTTATGTGATATGTTTGATATTTTATTAGCTGAGTGTCAGTTAATTAATGAGCATTATGTTTTAGATACAATGAGAAATATCATGAATGTACAGGGTAGCACTAGTAATAGTGCACAAGCTTTAAATGATACTGAATTGTGGTACATGAGATTGGGTCATATAGGTGTGAGACGCCTAACCCGTCTGGTTAAGGATGGTCGAATACCTGATCTGAACATAGAACCTTATCTAGTTTGTGAATCTTGTATTCAAGGAAAAATGACTAAATCTCTATTCATTGGCGTTGGTCATCGTGCCACTAATTTATTGGAACTAATACATAGTGATGTATGCGGTCCAATGAATCACACTACAATGGGTAAATTTTGATACTTTGTTACCTTTATCGATAATTTGTCATGATATGGGTATGTGTTTCTTATGAAACATAAGTCAAAAAACTTTAAAAAGTTCAAAGAGTTTAGACTTGAGGTAGAGAAACAAACCGGGATGTATGTCAAATTCCTTCGATCAGATTGAGACGGTGAGTACATGAGCAGTGAATTCTATGATTATTTAAAGAAAAATGAGATTCTAGTTCAGTATAGTCCTCTAGGTACTCCACAACACAATGGTGTGTCAGAGATAAGGAATTAGACTTTATTAGATATGGTCCGATTGATGATGAGCTTCACCGATCTGTCTGAATATCTTTAGGGTTATGCTCTGAAAACTGATGTTCATATATTGAACAAAGTTCCATCTAAAGCTATTCCAATCACTCCACATGAGATGTTGAATAGAAAGAAACCAAGTCTTAAATATTTTAAGATTTGAGTTTGTCCTGCTTACGTAAAATTTACGCAACAGGATAAAGTTACACCCAAGGGGTACAAGTATCGGTTCATTGGATATCCTAATAATTCAATGGGATACCAATTCTATGATTTTGAGGAGCGAAATGTGTTTGTTTCTCGATATGCCACTTTCCTTGAGAAAGAGTTTCTCATAGATCGTAGAGGTTGTAGAAATTTTGTGCTTGATGAAGCCAATTATAACGAACATGAAACCGAGATGGAACCTCAAAATCAATGGAGCGGTATACCTTTAACACACCCTCCAGGTAGGTCTGAAATGATGTCCAAGCCAACTACTTGGTATGGTTAAATGCATGAAGGTACATTGAGAGTTTTCTTAGCGGAAGAAAATGATCCTTTAACCTATAAAGATGCGATGTTATACATTGACTCGAAAAAATGGCAAGAAGCCATAAAATACGAAATTAACTCAATTCATCACAATCAAGTCTGAGACTTGGTTGAGCTTCCTGAAGAAATAGTTCCTATCAGTTGTAAATGGATTTACAAGTGGAAGTATAGGCCCGATGGGAAGGTAGAGACCTTCAAAGCCCGACTGGTGTTATTCTCAACGATCTGGGATCGATAATGAGGAAACCTTTGCACCAGTAGCAATATTGAAGTCAATACGAATTTAATTGGCTATTGTTGCATATTATGACTTTGAGATATGGCAGATGGATGTAAAGACGGCATTCCTGAATGGATATCTCGGGGAAGAGATATATATGGAATAGCCTGAAGGTTTTGCATCCAGCCAATCCACAAGTCTAGTGTGCAAACTAAAAAAGTCTATTTATGGGCTTAAGCAAGCTTCTCAGAGTTGGAACCTTCGTTTTGATGAGGTAATCAAAGGATTTGGTTTCATAAAAAACAATGAGGAACCATGTGCGTATAAAAAGGTCAGTGGGAGTATGATTGTCTTCTTAATTCTTTACGTGGATAACATACTGATAATTGAGAATGATATCGGTATGTTACAATCAGTCAAGAGTTATTTAACCAAAAGCTTCTCCATGAAGAACTTGGGAGAGGCTTCCTATATAATGGGTATAAAACTTTATAGAGATAGAGCTAAGAAGCTAATTAGACTCTCTCAATCATCATACATCGATAGTGTCCTTGAAAGGTATAACTTTATAACTGTAAGACAGCTAATGTACCTTTCAGACATTGCACTTATCTTTCGAAGAGAATGTCTCCTCAGACGAAAGATGAAAGTGTTAGAATGTCAAAGATGCCATATGCACCAATTGTAGGCAGCTTGATGTATGCAATGATGTGCACGAAACCTAACATCAGCATGGTTGTAAGTGTTACTAGTCGATACCAACCTGATCTAGGTGACAGCCATTGAATGGCCGTCAAACATGTCCTTAAATACCTTACGGGTACAAAGGACAAGTTTCTCATTTATGGATAAAGTAATTTGCAAGTTAGGGGATACACAGATTCAGACTTTCAGTATGATCCAAATGATAGAAAATCTACATCTGGATATGTATTTATCCTCAACGGTGCTGCAGTGAGTTAGAAAAGTACCAAACAGGGATCCACAGCTGATTCAACAACTAAAGCAAAATATATTGCAGTCTTTGCGGTAGCAAAGGAAGCAGTGTGGATACGCAAGTTTGTCTCTGAGCTCAGGATTATCCCAAGCTCAATAGATCCTATCCCTTTATTTTGCAACAACAACGGAGCTATTGCATAAGCAAAAGCGCACCAAAGATCTAAACAGGTGGAGAGAAAATACCACATAATTAAAACAAAATCTTGGCTATTGAAGATATAATAATTTGTAGAGTTGACTCTGTAAATAATGTAGCGGACCCACTGACTAAGGCCTTAACTCCAAAGGTGTTTGAGAAACACGTGGAGTCTATAGATATTAGATACCACTATGAATGGCACTAAAATAAGTAGGAGTTTATTGGGATTTGTGCTCACATGCCATCCCATTATTGTATGAATATTTTATTTTATAATATTTATATAATATATTATTTGTTAAATCACTAATTATTATTATTAAATGGTTCAATGCCTGTGATGCTACAGACATTATATAATCTGAAGGAGTTCAGATTTGGTCTAATGAAGTTTAGATCAATGCCAAGAGTTAGCATCACTGAAAACTATAAATGCTAAAGAGTTAGCATGTTATATTGATCAGTGAAGTCTAAGAGTTAGAATCTTGTCTGTAACGGTATAAAGACCTGAGAATACATTAGTAATAACATAGTTGCAAGAGTTGTAATAGGTGCTAAGAAATGTTATTATGTAAGTCTATTCTTAAATTATATATTCCTGGTCTTAATTCACCGATGCAGGTCTGACAGTGGAATCCTTTTACATAGTCTAGTGTATACTATACCTAGATAGTCTAGATGGTTGTTCTTAACTGACAATGGGCTTAGTGAGGACTGAATAATGAACAAACTCAACGAGGCCCTAATAGATATCCCATCAAGCCGTCAATGGAAGGTCCTCTCGAGTTGAGTAGTATACGTGGTCCTTTGACCTGAGTACTACGGTGGGCTTGTAAGTGATCCATCATACTTTGGTTTCACGTATGTCACAGACCTTTCATGGTGTGACCACTGGGTGTCGCTGGGTATGGAATCCATAAGCTCACATGGATGAGTTATATATATCCAGATGCTCAGAGACTGTAACTTAGAAAGTCTTATGGCCATAAGCAACAAACCTAGGAAAAGAGTTTTCTACAAGGTTAAAAAATATTACAAAAGTGTTTGTATGTATTGTTTATTAAAATACGTGTCTGGAGATAAGTTCATAGATAAGCACATAGGGATTTGACGGTAATGATCTATATCCTTGCTCTTCTAGGATATGATTGGCGAAAGGATTATATGTATGCGCTATGACCTCAACTTGTATGGTCTACTGCACTGATTTGTTATATCTGTGACGTGTGCGTGGGGCATCGATCTCGGACTCACAGAATAGTTTTGTTTGATAAATCGAGAGTGGACCTAGAGAGTCCCACAATATGAAGTGTACTCGTTGTGCACTGGGGTAGTGTACCGAATTGAATAGTTCGATCTAAAAAATTTCAGCAGACTAGACATTTACTTCGGTTTCCCTCTGGTCGTGCATGTGTCAAGACTTAAAAGTTAAGTACATCAATTAGTTAACAATTAGTTGTTGACCAATGGAATGTTAACACATGGCACATGTGGGCTAATTATTGTTTGATTTAAAAATTACCAAAATGACCTTATTTGTTGGACAAATAATATCATTATTTTATTCATTAAAATGTTTATTGAATAAAATAATAATAATATATGGTATTATTATTTAAATTAAAATCAAATAAGTAATCTTTTATTTAAATTGGTATGTGTTTCTACCATGATTTAATATGATTAAATTATTTGTTTAATATTTATTAAATAAAATGATAAATATAAATGGGTGACATTTGTTAATGGTAGGTCTCAAGATGTTTCTTAATAATGAGAAAATATTTTCTCATTTGACCTAGATTAAGGCCAAGTTCATTTAAATAATTTTCTATTTTGTTTTGTTTTTATTTTGTTTATTGTAAATACTAATTAAAAAAAAACTAATAGAAAATATAATGGATGCCATTAGGTGAGAAAATAAAAGATAATAATAAATAAAACACTAATGGCAAATATAATGGATGTCATTAGGTGAGAAAATAATAAAAAATAAAAAAACAATTATTTGCTCAATTAATTATCAAAAATTCGTGCAAGAGGTTAAGGAAAGTAAGAGAAGTAAATTTTGCTAAGTGTTAGAAAATTCTCTCAAGTGTTGAGAGCACAAAAACACAACTCTTTTAATTTTCCTCTTCTAATTTTTTCTTTGTCACCCATACTACAAAGTAGAAACAAGGATTTAAGAGTTGAATCCTTTACTGGAAAAGCTACTATTCTAGCTTCATAAAGCCCACCGTGTTGAGGAACTAGAATTGTGAACGAATTGCTTCAAGACTAGTACTCTGGTTCGACCAAATACCAAAGGCTTGATAATGTACTATTTCTCAATCTTGAAATATTTTATATATATGAGATAACATGTAAAGTTTATTTGTGTTTATCATTATGAAATTTGTATTCCGCTCATCCGCTGCGCATGTATGTATGTGATATTGGATCTAGTGTATGATGTGTAGAGATACGTATAATTTTAAAAATTATAAATGTGCTACAGAAGTATTCATACATGTTATAAACAATATTGCATACTCAAGCATATATTTTCATGTATGTTCATTCAAGCACATATATATCTCATATATATTTTCATATGTATGATATAAAATGAATTGTAAGTAAATAACCTACCCGGTTTTGAAGGTAGCTTTACAATTCTTCAAGAACTCTAAGCTTCAATTTGTTGAGCTCACTTAGAAGTATCCCGTTGCATAATTCTAGTTCACAACTGAAATGAGTGAGATTGTGAAGCTAGAATAGCGGCCACGAATTTTCAGCAATGGGTGTTTTAACACTTAAAACAATTTAGTCCTTATGAATTATTTGTTACAAGAGATGAGAAGAATTGAGTGTTTTTCTTTTGTTCCCTTACAACTCTTTGTTATGAACTTTTGTAAGCTTTTGTAAACTCTCTCAACACTTTAAAAAATGGCTTAGCAAATTCTCTTAACTCTCTTCTCACAATTGTTGAATTCTATACTCTTGCTCTCTAAAAAATTAAACTCTTTCAATTTTGGTTTAGTGTAAAATGATGGCTTCACTTAGTGCTCTACCACCACTTATCTTTGTTTGCTATTCGCTCAATAATAAAACATGTAAATGCACCTAACAAATTGATTCATCCGTATGAATCAATTGTTAAAGAGTTAATGACAATTAAACTATGTTAAGTGGTTACATCACTTCACAAGTGCACCACTTAACTATTTTTAAGTGGTCAACAATTGATATTATTAATAACAAGTGCTTACTCCATTACAAAATGATGTTTGTCACTTATTTCAATTAATAATAATAATTCATTAATAAATAGATTATTAATAATTCAAAACTATTTTTGAATAAAGACATTTACCTTATTTGTATTTACTAAGTAAGGTAAATAAGTAAATATATGGTAAATCATTTATGGAGCAAGATTGTGTCACCTGTCAATTTCTTATTGGTTAACAACTCTTGCAAACTAAAAATGTATTTTACATTTAAGTATTGACAAGTGCATAACATAAGGAACCTTGAAAAATATTTTCACTTTTCTGAAACTTCTTAGATTAATTATTCAATCTAATACACTGACCCGGTGCACAACGAGTACACTTCATATTGTGAGACTCTCTAGGTCCATGCCCGGTTCACCATGTGGAACTTGTCCATATGTCTGTAAACAATGTCCCACACATATGTTACGGATATTACAAAATGGCGCATTAGACCATACAAGTTTAGGTCATAACATATTTGTATAATTCTTCCATCATAGATATCCTAGAAAAGCAGAGATATAGATCAACACCGTCAAGTCTCCACATACTCAACTATAAACTTATCTTTAAATTTGTATCTCAATAAATAATATCCGTAAACACTTTTACGATATTATTTACCCCGAGGATAAAACTAATTTTTTTGGGTATTTCTGCTTATGGCCATAAGACTTTCTGAAATACAATTTTGGAGCTTCACGATATTTTACTCACCCTAATGAGCTGATGGATCCCATATCTATGCACACCGGACTCTATGAGCATCGGACCATACCCAGCGACACCCAGTGGTCAGACCATGAAAGGTATCTGACATATGTAGAACCAAAGTATGGTGGATCACTCACAAATCTACCGTGGCACTCAGGTCTAACGACCACGAATACTACTCAACTCGAAAGATCCTTCTTGACGACTTTATGGGATGTCTATTGGAGATCTTTGTGAGTCTGTTTAATATTCAATCCTTACTGAATACTTGTATCTCTATACGAGCTTCCACTAAACTCATGGTCTGTTAAGACTAACCATCTAGACCATCCAGATATAGATATACACCGATCTATATATAATAAGATCTTCACTGACAGACCCGCATTAGTGAAGATAGATCAAGAACATTAAGTTTAAGAATATATTTGCATAACAACATTTCCTAGCACCGTTTGCAATGTTTTTGCAACTGTCATTACTAATATATTCTTAGGTCTTTGTCCCATTTTAGATAAGGCTCTAACTCTTTAGATTTCGCTAACTCTTATAACCTGATAACTCTTATCAGTGCTAACTTTTCGCATTTATAACTTTCAGCGTTTCTAACTCTTAGATTGATCAAAACTCTTTTAGATCAGATCTGAGCTCTTTTAAATCATAAAATATCTAAAACGTTACAAGCATCTTACCATATATATATATATATATATTAGTGATATATTGAAATAATAATAGTATAAACATAAAGCAAATATTTATACATAAAAGGGATGGCACGTAATCACAAATCCTAACATGTGATACGTATGCTATATTTGAATGATAAACACAAACCCACATATATATACCATAGGTTTAAAATCACTCACAATAGGGACCTCGTCTTATATCTTTTGGCTTTTCTATTGACTAAGTAGTCATAATAGCCTTGCTATGAACCCTTTGACTATCATGACTAAAGGATTCACGAGAGCCTTGTCCTATATCCATTGGTTTTTTTTTTATCAAGCAATGAGGTTATAGAGGCCTTATCCCATACTCGTAAGCTCTTTTTCCAATCAAAGTGGTCATAATGGCCTCACCCCGTGCCATTTGGCTCTTCTGACCAAAGAGGTCAAAGAGGCCTCCCCACGCCTTTTAGTTTTTTGATCAACTAAAGGAGTCATAGGCTTTACCACGTGCCCTAAAGCTTGTTTGATAACCAAAAGGGTCATAGGAGCTTTACTTTGTACCTTTTAGCTCTTCTAACAAAAAAGGTCACAAGAGGCTTGCCTCTACCCTTTAGCTCTTTGATCAACTTAAGGAGTCATAAGTGTTAAAGCTGGTGCTTACGTGTCATTTTAATATTATGTGAATATTATTTGTTAATATTTATAAAATAAACATTTCAAATATAATCATTTATATTAAACAGATATGGTATAATGCTTGTAATGTTACAGACATTGTATGATTTAAAGGAGTTCAAATCTGGTCTAAAAAAGTTAAAAGTTAGAATAGCTAAGAGTTATAAATGCTAAGAGTTAGCAAGTTATAAGAGTCAGTCATATCCAAGGAATTAGAGCCTTGTCTAAAACGGGACAAAGACCTGATGGTGTACTAGTAATAACATAATTGTAAAGAGTTGTAATAGGTGCTAAGAAATGTTATTATGCAAGTATATTCTCAAACACTATGTTCCTAATCTATTTTCATTAATGCAAGTCTATCAGTGGATCCCTTTTATATAGATCAGTGTATGTTTATATTTATAGGATACATATGGTTGTCCTTTGTTGACTATAAGTTTAAAGCTTGTATAGGCATGTGAGTATTCAATCAGAGCTGGATACTGAACAGACTCATGAGAACCCTAATAGATATCCTATGAAATCGTCAATGGAATGTCCTCTTGAGTTAAGTAGTATTCGTGATCCTTTGGCCTGAGCACCACGATGGGCTTGTGAGGATCCATTATACTTTAGTTCCATGAATGTCAAAGACCTTTCATGTCTGACTGCTACTTGTCATTAGGTATAGTCCGATGCTCATAGAGTCCTGTGTGTATAAGGAGTTGTATATCCTAATACTATAAAATTGTATTTCATGAAATCTTTTAGCCAAAAGTATAAATCTTGGAAAAAAGTTTTTTGTAGGGTTAAATAATATCACAAAGAACTTTGTGGATATTGTTTTATGAAATATAAATCTAGAGATAAGTGCATGAATAAGCATATGGGAATTTGATGGTGTTGATCTATATCTCTGCTCTTCTACGATATAGGTGACAGAAGGATTATACGGATGTACTATGACCTTAATTTGTATGATTTAACACGTAAATTTGTAATATTCACGATGTGTGTGGGAGGCATCGATCACGGATTCATAGAATAGCTTCCTTTGACAAATCGGGTGTAGACTTAGGGAGTCTAGTAATATGAAGTGTACTTATTATACACCAGGGTAGCATACTGAATTGAATAGTTTAATTCATTAATTTTTAACAAAACTAAACATTGTTTCGGGATCTCTCGGGATGCGCGCCTATCAAGACTTAAGTGTTAAGTATATTAATTAATTAATAATTTTTATTGACCAATTAAATATTGACACGTGACGTATTGTGAGCCTTCGATTAATTTGACTCAAGTGTATGGTTAGATGTAACCCACTTTAGGTTAACTTGGTAACTAAGTAATGGCTTAAAGATAATTTTTTTAATTAATTATTTAATTATTAAATAATTGAGATATTTTACTTTCTTAATTGTTAAGAAATTTGAGATTAAGTTAAAATTAAATGTTAAATTCAACTTAAATCTAAATTAAAGAAAAATTCAAATTAAAGGGAAATGAAAACAAAAGTTGCTTTAAGCAAATGTTTTAAAAATTATTTAATTTTAATAATTACAAGTGGCCAGCCATTAACCAATCAAGTGTACAAAATGGTTTTGTTTATTTTACTTAAAATATACATTCCTTAATGGCTAAGCATGAATGAGATATAATATAACATATTTTATTTGGTAAATGGGTATAAATTGGCCGGCCATTAAGCCAAAGATAAGCAATTGAATTCATTTTGATGAATTTTGGCTAAATAAGGGCTTTAGAAGGACGGCAACCAAAGAGGTAGGGAAATTAGAGCAAAGGTTGTTGCTTTTTTTCAAGTTCCAATTATATTCGTTCTCTTTTCTAAATTGCCAACCCACCATTGAAGCTATCCAATGGTTGTTTTGTTGTTTAAAGTTTTAAACAAAGTAAGAGAAACAATTTTTACCCTTTAAAATAAATTTTTTAAATTAAAGAGTTTAGCTTAAGATATAGTTTAAGTGTTAAACTAAGAGATTAAGAGTTAATTTTAGTTTTAAGTGTTAAACAAGTGTTGAAATTAAGGCTATTATTTTAACACTCAAGCTCACCTTATTGAGTCCTAAAATTACCAATGGATTCATTTTAAGTGGTACTCCAGCTTGAACCGTTCTGAAGGCTTATAAGGTGATTATTCTTAATTTTAGTATTAATGTGATTAATATTTATTTAATTTTATTAATGTAATGAAATATAAAATTTATTATATTCATTGTTTAGGAAATTAGATTTTCAGCTTCCGTTGCGTATATTATGTATGAGATGCATGTATACGTATTTATGAACAATAGACACACGCACATGCATACACACACCAATACGATTTATAACCGAAACACCGTACCTAAGAATAAGGACCATGTCTCATATTCCTCGACTCTTTTGCTGACCAAATTAGTCATAAGGGCATCGCTCTATACTCTTTGACTCCTCTTACCAAAGGAGTTACAGGAGCCTCACCCTGTACCATTTTTTGTTTTATCAATAAAGGGGGTCATAAGGATCTTGTCCTATACTTTTTGGCCCTTGTGTTGACCAAGGGTGTCATAAAGACCTCACCCCTTACTTAGGTTCTTAAAGTAACAGAAGGAATCATAAGAGCCTTGCCTCATATCCTTTGACTCTTCTTATCAAATGGACCATAAGGTCTTCACTATATACCTGTTAACTCTTTTAACTAAAGGGGTTATATAGGCCTCTCCTTATACCTTTTGGCTCTTCTGATCAAAGGGGTCATAAGGGCCTTGAATCGTACCATTTGATTCTTTGTTTAATCGATGGGGTTATAAGACCTTGCTCGTACCCTTCGACTTTTCTACTGAACAAATGGGTTATAAGGGCCTCGCCTCATACTCTTTGGCTCTTTGATTGTTCATTCTAAGAAATAACGCCAGCATTCATGAAAGAGAAGAGGATTACTACTATATGGACTAATTGGACAAAATTCGAGCGCTCATAAGTAGCCATTATAATGAAGAGTGCAAAAATAGGGAATTTGTTAAGCAATGAGTTAAAGGTATTATATGGTGTTTTATGGCATCCGTTGGTTCCTTTAGAAGTGTTTTCTCGTGTTTGGACTTTCACATCAGTAGTCGAGTCTTTCCATATACTCCATAGTGAACTTCTGACTATGATTGAGGGTTCTTGTCACGCCCCAGACCCAAAAGATCCGACACACGACATCACTTACATTCAACACAGAAATCCTTAGCAAGTTGCTAGTAAGTTCAACACTAAAATCAACCATAACCTAACATATAAATATAAACTTCTCTTGACAATATTTAAACATTAATTTCAATTTCTTTCAGAATTATAGCAATTGAATTATGACTGGGACAATTATTAAACCGGAGATACGCAAAGTTTTCTCAGAGATTAACACTCTACTACGTCACCAGTAGCAACTTTGTTACCGGGAGCCCAGAATATATCCATTGCAAATTCTTACTTAAAATCATCCAATAACCACACTTTATAAAACTTAAACCAAATCCAATCCACACACAATGAAATAATACATAAGTATTTATTCAATAGGGACAAACCAAATATCCTATCCCACGTGTCCCCAAATGAAACACACAACAACCTAGCAACTTAGGGAACCCAAGGAATAGCAGAAGCCTTGCCAAATCCGCTAAGCACACATGTACCTTATTTACCTGAAATCACCATAAACTATAATGAGTATAAAACTCAGTAAGCATACTAATTTTGCATATATCAAATACAAATACATATATGTACACAATGCATATGTATGATATGCTGTGATCAATCAAAATCATAATCTTATCAAATCACATATCATGTAAGCGCTTACACATTCTTTCAAAACACATAATAGGAATACCATTACTCGACTACTACTTAGTAGGACTTACATATCACATATCACATATCACATAATGAGCCAAATGTCACTCGTAGGTGACATACCGTATGAGAGGAATAGTACAAGTGAGGTCTTTAAATCACACATATATAACGCTTATGCCCGAAGGTAAAAGCCAAACCCTCACCCTGATCATCGGTGAGTCCTCTCACATGTACCAATACGCCACCACACGAATGTGATGACTCACACTTCCTTTAGGTACCAATAGGATCCTCCCTACATACGGAACACATAACATATACCAATCCCGAAGGAAAGGCCACACATAAAGGCTCCACAAATCACATAAAATGCCTACTAAGTTAACAGTGAGTTCAAGTACCCTCAAAATACAAAATATTTCTCATGGACATATTACACTTCAAAAGCTTTCTTTATTAAACACATCTTATTTTGAAAGCTCACTTACAAAAACACATGTATGTCCATGCTCAATGTCAATGCTCACATTCAGAAACATATATTCACATTTCATATCAAAATATACTTTGACATAACATAAACATATTCTTAACCCCATTTACAAAATCATACAAAACAATTATTATGTTTATTGTGATTCCAGTAGTAAGTCTAGTATACTTACCTCTTAACACTTTCAGCTACAAGGCTTAAATCTCCTTAACCTATCAATGGAGATTAATCCTTTCATAAGCCTCACAATTCACACAAAATAATTTAAATAGCTTACAATATTATACACAATGCATTTATCACATCAAATTGGTCTAAATATTTGGTTTCTCAAAACCTGTCATTCTGACCACTTACACTTAACAAAAATTTCTAATACATCAAATGATGTCCAATTACTCCAAAATCAGAATATACCATTCTTGACTCATATATCCTTCTTATATATGAATATTATATCAAATTTCCTACACAATCCATTCCATACACACCATCGAATCCAAACTACAAACCTGACAGGATCAAGATACTTACTGAACAGTATTCAATCTCCCAATTTTATAAAATCATATACTAACTCAAAAATTATAAAACTATTACTCTTAACACATATCTCAGTCCATGATAAATATTTCACTTCCAAATCACTGCCAAAAGTATTTTAAAACTATTTTATTCTATAACTTTAAAAATCTGTTAATCAAATATTGCAATGAGCTGATACACTTTAAAAATTCATAACACTTCAACCACATTGATCTAAATTCTCAATTCCGAGTATATCATATTATACATATAAACTTATCATATTCCACAAATTCATAATTTTTGAAGATCATTCAATAGGACAAAAATTATTTTTCACTGTACTATACTGTTTACACAGGAAATTTCCAGAATTTCAGGGTCATTTTGGTAAATTCACTATAAATTCAATTTCCAGAATTTTCAATCGATTCAAAGTCTCAGATGATCATTAACATGTCTAATTTCATATACTAAAAATTCAAAACCAGAATCGAATCACAACAATTTATAAAATTCCTAGATCAAGAGGTTATCCAGCAGAAATTTCACAATTCATCATAATTTATCAAACTATCTTATAGATCATCATCAATTCTCATATGATCTTACGAAATACACAACAAATCCTCAATTATACATATTTTTAGAAATCAAAACTTAAAGGAATTAACTTAATTAATACCAATAAATTGAGAAATACGTATGATATACCTCTTGAAATTCAAAATTCCAATTTCTTCTTCTTTTTCTTCTTCTTCTCCTCTTTCTCTCTCCTCTATTTCTCTCTTCTCTCTCTTAAAATGGGTAGCTCGACCAAAATGAGAGAATTAGGGTTTTTAAAAGTGTATTTTTATACTAAGTGGCTAATTTTTAATATTTACAAATTTACCCCTAAAACTTTCAAGGTATTACAATTTGGTCCCTAAAATAAATCTAAAGTCTTGCAATTAAACCCAATGCTAATTGTATGACCTTAACCTATACAAACACTACTAATAACAATATATAAATCAAGTATTGCTTACATACAAATAAAATACGTATATTTATACATATAAAAATATTTATTCTTACCGTTGTGGAAACTGGTTACTACAGTTCTCTCTTGTTCCCATTATTTTTCATCATTGCCGCTAATTCTTTTTAGTCCTCGAGTCTTCATGATTAGACAGGTAGTTGTCATATGTCCTTAAGGTATGGTCTTTTATTTATTTTCATAGATGGCGCCAAACTATTGATCCCAAATTTTGAGTTATCCTAAGCAACGAGTGAATTTTGTAATTTATAGAGCAAACAGATTTTTGGGCCTACCTTTCTTGGGCTTTATGATGCATGATGATAGCACGCAGAGACCTCATACAAGATGTCAAATCTTAATTGAAGTTTAGGGAAAACATGTAAACATTCACAAGACAATATTATAATGGTTCAACTTTATAAGAGCCTACATCTATTGTACCGAGCCTATAAACCCATTGTTAACCCACTATTAAATACTTGCACAAGGAAAATATATAAAATGAGTACATAATAGATTGTCCTCTTATCTATATAAGCCTTTGAGATACACTATCTTTTAAAGGGTTGTAGTAGAATCATTCCTTCAAAAGGGTCTTTGAAGTTACCCTAGAACTATTTTCCTTTATGATGAGGTTCGAAAACTAAAGAGAAACTTTTATTGTCCCTCCTTTAAAAATTCAATAAAAAAAATCTCCCTTTTTATCATTCAACCCTCAAAATTTAAGTGTTACACATATTTTTGGTGTAATTAGTTAATTATCGATTTTTGAATAAGTACCCTCGTTTGAAAAGAGGTGCTCAACCTTAACGAGAGCACTGATGACGTACTTATTCTGATTATTCTTGATGACTTATCTAACCTACGCTGGACATCAAAGGTATTCTGCTCAATGTTATAACTCTTAAATTATGGTTCTGAGGTAGACCATAACATTTATAGAATTTTTTTATGATGAGGTTAGTTATAATTAAATACCTCAAATTATCCAGCACTTGAAGGCCGAGTTGATCTATTGTGAAAAATGGGCTTTGGGTTTAAAATCTTGAGGGAACTGATACTAAGAATTACAACACTGCAAAATTTCTTTAGCCATATAAATCTAATCAAAGGGAAGAAACAAATTCCTTGATCACTTCAATATCTTTTGTAATGTCATCGCGTCATAGGAAAGAAAGAAAATCTGAAAACCTAAGAGTTGATTATATATATGAAAAAAATTGAGCGAAAATATTAATGTATTTAAATATGATTATTTGAAAGACATAGTGAATATGATCATGCGTTTCTATGCTAAATGGACAATACATATGAAAAAACCGTATGCAAGTTTGTGTTCATAGCCATACCCACCAGATTGATGGGGCGAGTACATTATTTTTCCTACACTTGCGCGTTGACGGTATCTGGCTTTTCTTCAGACCACCCGCATCTGGCTTTTCTTATTAGCAATGTCTGGTGCTGATTTCGTCAACTACTCGTCACTATTATATAAGGAAAGATAGGTAAACAGAAAAAGTGCTTTTTTTATTATGGTGTGGGGCAAAAGTGCTTTCTTTTGTCAAGCAAACGGGTTGATAACATTTCAATTGGAAATCAAACATCTCTATTTCACCAACCCCCCACCAACTCCGAGTGGGTCCCATAACAATCCATACAATTCAGATTGACCCAACCCAACCACCCAACTGCACCAAATTCACCATCAAACAATGAACAACAAGGACCACCGATACTTTTTATCTAAATAAGAATTAAGTTTAATGATTAATAATTAATAAAAAAATATTATAAATATTAAAAACACGTTATTATTATTATTTTAATAATACTTAAATATTTTAATACCTAAATACTTTTTAACACAAGAGGATATCAATTCAAAATTTTTACAATTTAATTAACTCTCTTTAATTATTAACAATTTGTAAAAATAACATTCTCTATTATTAACATAGCTTTTATGCCGCTATTAAACAATCAAATGTTAGGGTTTTTGCCTCTCATAATTTCCATTATAATAAAAAAAATTAGAGTCATAAAACAAAATTCTTTTGTGCTTGAACTTGAATATTAATGTAGCAAGCAAGAGAAGGAAGTAGTTCAAGCCGTCAATTAGAGCAAATGGATAAGTTTAGCCATATTTCTCTTTTTTTTTTTTTAAGTATGGTTATTTGAATCTATAAGTTTAGCCACATTTCTCTTTTTTTTTAAAGTATAGTTATTTGAATCTATCAAATTAATTATTTGAATAGTTCTTTGATTGTTATAATAAAAATGTATAGTTAGAAGCCAACAGAGCTAAACAATCTTTTAAGTAATATCAGTTAGAACATGACACTTAACTTTAATACTAGAGTAAGTAATAGTTGTCTGTTTCTTACTTTTTCATGAAAGAAGATAATCATTCAAGAAAAGATTAAACCCAATAGTTAATCATCTATCCATATGATCACACACTTAATCAACATCGGTATAAGCTCATAATACGAGATAAAAATTAGCCAAAAAAATAGAGAATATAAAAAATTATACATTTGAGATAACAAAAATGAAGAACTGGTGCATAATGACAAGTACAAAAAGAAGTCATGAATTGACTGACAACATAAATAGCATTGAAAATGTCTAGGCTAATAGTAATTAAATAAATCAAATTACCAATCAACTCACGATAGAGGGTGATATCATTAAAAAGAGTACCATTAGAAAATTGGAGTTTGGTATTAAACTTTAAAAAAATAGAGATTATTTTACTATCTATCAGGCCAATTCTAATAAGTAGAAAAAAGAATCAAATTTAATTCGAATTTAAATTGAATTTAGATTAAATTGGGGTTGAATTTGAGTATTCACATCAAAAACAAAATTAAATGATTGATTCGACTAATTTAAAAAATGAATCAAATATAAATTTTAGCTTTAAATTCGAATATATACAAATATAACTTGAATGCAAATTCACTATAATGTTATTATACCTAACTTAAATTTAATACGAATTTGATTTGTTTATTCATTTTGACATCTCTTGTTAAAATCTAAGCTAGGTCCCAATTCTCTCGTTCCTTAAAATGATGAAATAAACTAACAGAAAGGATGTGGCTGATAGTTTTGAAATTGAAGGGTGTGTGAACTCAGATAGTTTAGGCAAATCATGATTAGTTTCTCATATTTAGCAAAGTAGCTAGATTTGTATATCAAGTCCAAATTATTTGATAGTATGTTATTGCATATGTCATAATTAATAATGTATACATATTTTTTCTAAATAAAATCATTTTAAGTTACTCTCATTAGCTAGTTGTAGCATCAATATGATTTAAAATCCTTTCGAAAATTATATTAATCATGTGTTAATAATTATATTAGAAATATAGTAAAAGGACAATGTTACATTTATATATTTTATATTCAAGTAATGTTAGTCATTTTAAATTGTATCCTAAAAAGTGGCGTGTCAAATAATTATTGAGTATAATAAATAATTTTAAAATTTATATTATTTTATCATCAATAATTATTTGACACGTCACTTTTTGAATATAAATTTAAATTGTCTAGCATTACTCTTTATATCCTAACTTTGCATCTCTATTATAACATAGTATTTATTGAATCGTAATGTAAATAGTACATTAATAAAACAATTAAAAATTAATAAATACTAATATATGATACTTCTTAATTTGTGTCACATTAATTAAAGGGATATTATTATTAATATCTTGAGATGTGAATTAATTATAATAATACTCACAAGTTTAAAAAGTTAACATTAGTACCTAATTTTTTTATAAAATATGTACGAATGCTCAATTATCAATGTTTTATCATAAAAATTAACAGAATTAATGATAATTACATTTTTTCATACTTTAAAGATTTAAATTTTTTAAGAAAAATAATAACATAATATAATAATTTTTTTAAAAAGTAAAAACAAAAACAGCCAACCATTTGACCGTCTGATGGCCGTCAATCCAAAAGGGACCAAAATGGCAACTGGTGCAATCAGCGCCCGTTGGAACAGGAGGCCAAAATGGCCGCCTAAACCAAGCGGCCATTTGGCCTCTCATTTTTTTAATTTTTCTAATTTATTTTCAAATTTTTATTTTATAAATATTTTATTTTATTTTTTATTTTTTTAATTATATTTAAAAGTTAAAATTTTAAATTTTGTGTAAATGTCAAGTCATTTCATTCTCGTTTAACATGGCAAAATGGTCTTTTTATACTGATTGACATATAATTTGTTCAGTTTAACTGAATATTCCTAATGTTTGGGCAACCGTACTTATTTTGGTCAAATATTGGCGCTAATATTAAATTTTTAAACTTATGAGTATTGTTATAATTAAGTCATATTTTAAAAGTATTGATGATAATATCTCTTAATTAAAATATAAAATATATAAATATAGAATTATCGAGCATTTAAATTGGCCATAATAATCATGAGCATGAAATCTCCTAATCAGTGATTTTAAATGAATGTCGTTTTAAGTTTCATGGCCTGTATAAACATTTTTTATTTTTGAGTAATGTTAGGCATTTTAAAAATTTATTTTAAATTATATTTGAAAAATAATGTATCAAGTAAACATTGAGTGATGAAATAATATAAATTTTAAAATCATTTATTATACTTAATGTTTACTTAAAAACATCACTCTTATGATATAATTTGAAATAAAATTTTGAAATAACTAACATTATTCTTTAACTTTTGAGTAGTGCAAAAAATACAAACTAATTATATAAAATAAAAGCATAAAAATAAAATAAATATTTTATTTTTTAAAAAAAGTAATTACTGTAATTGAGAACGATGATGTGGTATTATTGTTGATTTTTTTTTCTTATTAATTTAATTATATTCTATCACATTATATATAACATTACTCAATATTTATTATAGTTATTATAAAAAAAAAATTTAACGTTTGTTTGATGCTCCAATTAGTGTGGGGGATATAATTTACTTATTTAATATCAAATATATAAATCTATGGCAATTATAAGTAGACTATTGATGGGCAGAGAGAGAGGCCATTATTTTAGTTACTTGTACTGGCCAATAAAAGCACTAAGGTGGCATGATGAGTAACAATTAGTGATATTGTTGGGCAACCTAAATGTTCGCTAGTGTAATAATTCAATTCAATGACTCCCTACTTTAATTATTTGGAATTGATTAATGCCGGCCACATCATCATGTAGTCCAATACAAACTCTGGGAGTTTCTAGCTAATGAGCAAGAAAAAGAAAGTTGGAAATAGATTAAAATGACATTTGTAAACCAGATTCACTTAAAATTATAAAAAGAGAGAGAGTATGTTACAATTGGGAGCAAACGAAGGAAAAGACATAAAACATATTGTTATATAGTACCAGCTGTTTTGTTAAAATGGTTTGTAAGGTCTGTGTATCTATTGATTTATAGTTGGGGGTTTATGTTTTGATTGAGATCTAAGATATGTTTATATTATAAATACGTTATATTATAAATATGTTTCTCCTTTAATACAAGGGTGTGTTGTTCTTCCTTTGTAGAGGTGTGAAGTCCTCTTTTTGTAGAAGTATAAGTTTAAATGTGCATGAGTGTGTAAGTAAAAATGAAGTATAGTCTTGTTTGTAAATAAAAATTAAAAGAGTTTAAAGCTCGTGTATATTTAGTGTCTTATTAGACGAATGAGAGAAATTTATCAAATAAGGCAATGTCAAATTTAGTTATTAGTAAATAGGGTTTACTCTTGAACTATCAGCAAGTGAGGTGTACTATTAAATTTGAACTATGATAAAATAAGCGAGCTACAAAGTTTGAATTCTTTTTGAAGAAAAATAAATAAAGATTAGGTTTTTAATAAAGACGCGAGTTTTGAATTGAATGATAAAAATTAATAAAAAAATAAAAAAAATTAAGAAACTTGTATATTATATATATATAATAGTTGATGGTAATTAGAATAAAAAATTAAATTTATTTATAAGCTATAAAGTCTTATACAAAATTTAATTTTATTAAAAAATAAGTTCTAATGTAATAAAAAAATTTATTATATATAATTTTATCTTTAATTGTCCCCTCACTTTGTGGAGGTATGGGTTCTCTTGTCTTATAGAAATATAGGTTAGGCGCACATAAATTTATAAATATATATAAGTGATGTATAATTTTAGTTGTAGGTTTAATGTAATGTCAGTGTTAATACTAATTCTTTCTCCTGCAACGCCAGTTACCAATGATGATGACAAAGACATAAAACATAACTTGTGTAATTTGAACTCTATGACGTATACATGCACATATCGATCTTGATTACTCCAGAGGTTGCTTCCGAATGAATTCTTGAGTCGTGATGGCCTTTTTATAATGCCTTCGGCTCATTTCATTATCTTCTTTTCAGTTTTTATATTTTTTAATTTCTATCTCCCAAATGCTTAGTGAGCTTACGATTTTTTTTTTTTAATGGTTGTTGTTGAAAGGAGCTGAGATTACCACGAAAGACCCTCTAAAGATTTAACGTTATCTCAACTCTTTGATTCACTGCAAAATTTTTGTAAAATGACTAAAACGCCCTTGTACCTTTACTCGTTAACAGAAAAAGATGGTAACATTTTTTTTTTTCGTTTTAAAAGGGAGGTTGTAACAAAAACTACTGGCTTAAACAAGAACTTGAAATTTTCAATACAAACCTTTTTTTATTTTGAATTGCATTTTAATATGAATATAAACTTTTTAAAAATTAAACATAACATAATAAAAAGGACACTTAACTCCTAAAATTTTATAAAATGGACTAATACAACCTTAAAATTTTAAAAGGAACAAAAATAGGTGTCACAAATTTTAGGTGAATTCTTTTTTATCATTTGAATACTTAATTTAATAATAAGTGCACATGTCATAATATAATTAATTTATTTATTTTTAATAAAAATAAATAAATAAACACACTAATAATATAATAAATTACAAATGATATATGTCATCATATAATTTTTTATTTTTTAATAAAATTTTTTTAAAACAAATTAAATAAAATAAAATTCTAAAAATAAAAAAAGACGCAAGTGCTTATTGATTAGTAAAGGCTATGGTCGTGGGTGATGGTTGTTGATTCGCTTATAGTTAATATCATTAAATTCAAAAAAACAATTTATGTAAGCACTAATAGGTTTTTTTATTGACAAAGTAACGAAAAAGTATCAAATATGAAGAAAAGAGTGATGGCCACTATAACAACGCCTTTAAATAATAACAAGTGAATGTGCACCACCACCTTCATTAATAAGATCATCAGATGGCGACTCTAATAATGACGTCATTGTATCTTCAAGTGTTGTCATTGGATGATAATTTATTATGGTCTCCACTCTTCACTTCACATTTATGTACTCCTTTTATACTTCTTTTGTCATTGGTCACTGGTAGGCTTTTGACTAGTTTGCTAGCGGGAGCAACCATTAGGGCTACTTTCTTTTTCAATTTTCAATTTTTATGTTATTTATTTATATTAAAAATAATAAAATTGAGTGAATAAAAATATCTCATATGTCATTACATATGTTTAAATTTTATTTAAAAAGATAAATAGGTTATTTAACTATTATAAAAATATAAATCATTTAAAATTAATTGAAAATCTTTTTGTCCCTTTTAAAATTTTAGGTATGTATTAATCACTTTTATAAAACTTTCTAGTCCTTTTCTTTATAAAATATAAAAAGAATTAAATGAGACAATTAAGCTTACAAATTTAATGTAAAATTTAAAAAGATTTCAGGAAATATTAGTTATATCATGACAGAGATCATTCATGAGTAGTAAATTAACTATATGTCTCAATTAATGAATTAAGATTCTTTTTTTATTTTATTTTTAATTATTGATATAAGCTTATTTGAACTTCTAAAACTTTTTTGATACCTGTACATCATTTTATTATTCATACTTTATTTTATTAAATAATAAAATATTGATCAATGCTTTAGTACTATGTCAGATAAATTGAGTCTTTATATTTTACATTTTGAATAATAATTATAAAAGATAATTTTTATATAAATATTAAATATTAGAAAAGGGTATTTCATAATAAACAAATTGAAGACAAAAACAAATAGCCATAAGGTAAGAACCGGTGTCACGACCTAGATCGACTCAGGTTACGGTGCCATTTTGGATAGTAAGCATGCGTCATGACACTGCAAGAGGTCAGGCCAGTGTTGCAGCGCGGCTAATCCAAGCCATGACACTAGCCCAAAACAGTAAGTATACATTACGGTTTGGGCAATCCAAGGTGCAACGATAATGATTAGAGGTACTTTTTCTAAGTAATCAAAATGAGTTTTTTTTATCAACAAAGTAACGAAAAAGTGTCAAAAGTAAAAAAAAAAAGAGTGACAGCCACTATAACAATGCCTTAAAATGACAACAAGTGAAGGTGCACCACCACCTTTATTAGTAAGATCATTATATGGCGACTCTAATAATGACGTCGTTGTATCTCCAAGTGTTGTCGTTGGATGACAATTTATTATGGCCTCCACTCTTCACTTCACCTTTATGTACTCTTTTTATACTTCTTTTGCCATTGGTCACTAGTAAACTTTTGACTGATTGAGTGATGGGAGCAACCATTAAGGTTACTTTCTTTTTCAAATTTTAATTTTTATGTTATTTATTTATATTAAAAATAATAAAATTGAGTAAATAAAAATATCTCATATATCATTAGATATGTTTAAATTTTATTTAGAAAGAAAAATAAGTTATTTAATTATTATAAAAATACAAATCATTTAAATTAATTGAAATTGTTTTTGTCTCTTTTTAAATTTTAGGGATGTATTAGTCACTTTTATAAAACCTTCTAGTCTATATGCCATTTTCTTTATAAAATATAAAAAGAATTAAATGAGACACTTAAGCTTACAAATTTAATGTAAAATTTGAAAAGATTTCAGGAAATATTAGTTATATCATGACCAATCTCAGGAAATATTAGTTATATCATGACCAATCTCAAAGTGATCATTCATGAGTAGTAAATTAACTATGTCTCAATTAATGGATTAAGATTCTTTTTTTATTTTTTTAAATTATTGATACAAGTTTATTTGAATTTCTAAAACTTTTTTGATGCCTGTACATCATTTTATTATTCATACTTTATTTTATTAAATAATAAAATATTGATCAATACTCTAGTACTACGTCATATAAATTAAGTCAACTTTTATATAAACATTAAATGTTAGAAAAATGGTATTTCATAATAAACAAATTGAAGACAAATGGAAGACAAAAACAAATGACCATAAGGTAAGAATCGGTGTCACGACCTAGATTGACTCAGGTTACGGTGTCATTTTAGATAGTAAATATGCGTTGTGGCACTACAAAAGGTCAAACCAGTGTCACAGCGTGGCCAATCCAAGCCATGACACTAGCCCAAAATAGTAAGTATACATTGTGGCTTGGGCAATCCAAGGTGCAACGCCAGTGACTAGAGGTACCTTTTCTAAGTAGCCAAAATGAGTGATTAACTTTGTGACTTTTGAAAAATGTTTGGTGGTTGTACAAACAACAAAATTTATATTATAAATTAGTAGCCTCTCTCAAATAAAATTGAATCATTTTCTTATTTTTAAATTCCTATTATTGTTCTGTCTTAACCATCACTCTAAAAATTAAAACAATTACTTGTTGTTCAAAAAAGTTATACTTAAGTGTACGTTCTTATAATTTTCATTTTTGTTATTAAATCTTGAAAGTTATATTGTTATCCAATCTTTTTACACCAAAATTATACTCTCGTGGGGGTAGAAATATTTTAAAGATAATACATAATACTTAGCTCGCCTTGGCATATTTAAAATATTACATTCATATCTAATTCTCCAATAGTCTTAACAATTTTAAGACTAATTTTATAGGTATAACTTTATATACATCATTGCGGACTGTTGCAAAATTCTTTTCAAAAGCAACCAAAATTATATTATTTGATAGAAAGTATTTCAAATGTTGGTAGGATCAAGTGTTCAATATATTGAATATCACGAATTTGATAAAAAAATTTATACAACAATCTCTAAAACTTGACGCAAACAATTACACAAAATTATTTCAAAAATTAGTTAAGACAAATAAAGTATATTATAATACTATTCTAATTATTTTATCTAATGAATCATATAATTTTTATTTTATTTATAAAAATACATATGAGATTTGGCCCAACTAAAAAAAAATAAAAAGAAGAAAGAGAAAAAAAGTCGATGAAAAGGATAATTTTGTTAATTTATTTTAATTTTAACTAATAAAAATTATGACTTAAAAAAAAGGTCAGCCCTTATTTTTGAAAATTTTCCGATAATCCGGAGCTAAGTAAGAAAAGAAGAGAGGAAAATTTACAACCTCACCAACCTTGTAAAAGTTTCTAACTTCACCAACCGCCAATTCCAAAAAGCACCAATAATGAGAACAATTCGCCAATTCTCCATTATCAATTTCCCAACACACGCGCCATGGTCCTTGGGATTGTGCCTAAATTACGTGGGCTTACTTCTCAAACTATGTGCTGAGTTGTTGAATTTTCAACGGTCATCCTTATCAACCATCGACCTATAATGCTTTTGATAATTTAATTTAAAACTCAATCGGCAAATTTATTAATTAATTAATTTCTCATAATCTCATCACATAATTTTCTAAACAACGTCAACATATTGATCCACCAACTCCCTCTCTTAGACCCATTTATTTATATATCAACTTAGGCACACATTTCAACTCAAAGCAAAATCAATGGCCCTCCCTCTAATACCTTTGTCAATCGTCTTTATCATCCTAGCATATGTACTCTACCAACGGCTGAGATTCAAGCTCCCGCCGGGGCCTCGCCCGTGGCCGATCGTCGGAAACCTCTACGACATAAAGCCCGTGAGGTTCCGGTGCTTCTACGAATGGGCTCAGGAATACGGCCCAATCATTTCCGTGTGGATTGGCTCAACTTTGAATGTGATTGTGTCAAATACAGAATTGGCCAGAGAAGTGCTCAAAGAACATGATCAACAGTTGGCTGACAGGCACAGAAGTAGATCGGCCGCAAAGTTTAGCAGAGATGGCAAGGACCTTATATGGGCCGATTACGGTCCTCACTATGTTAAGGTTAGAAAAGTATGTACGCTTGAGCTCTTTTCTCCGAAGAGATTGGAGGCTCTGAGACCCATCAGAGAAGACGAAGTTACCGCCATGGTTGAGTCCATTTTCAAGGACTGCACTGATCCCCGTAAGTAATTTGCCTTTTCCTTATTGTCCCTTTTCATGTTCTGTTGCCAACTTTTAATCTGTTTTTGTTCAAAAATCTCTCTCTCTCTCTTTTTCTCTTAAATCTTTTGTGTACTTTTAAGCCTTTGTTTTGTCATATGCAACTGGATTACATAGTCACTAATCTGATATGATAAATATCTGAATCAAAATCAGGGAAAAAAAATGAAATTCCATCTATCTCTTGGTCCCTAACATGAAAGACTTGGCTATCGCGTTAGCATTTAAAGGGGTTTTTGGTAATTGCCTATTGATGACAATATTAACTAAGAAAAGTTAACTCTAGGGTTGAAGAACAATTTTTCAATGTAGCTGACTGAAATTGGTGGGGTTGGTGAACAAGTTCATTTGGCCAAATTACTGAACTGATGTCATATGCATGATTTGATTTCTTTCTTGAAGGTGGATTTTTTTGACTTGGTCAATCTTCAGCGGCTGGCCTCACCTTTATTCTTAAATTTTTTCTTTTTTCTTTTTCAAATAATTTTTTTTTTCAATAACAGAAATATATATTAGAAATGAATTTGAAAAGTCAAGTGTCAATTTTTTTATATCTGAAATTTTCTCCGGTGATCTTATTTAATGATTTATTAATCAGATCGTGAAGGTAAAATATTTTTAAAAATATTTAAATTAAAGTGGAGCGATTAAATTCAGTTACCTTCATAAAAATCAATTAGTTTCTTTTTTTTCAAATGTCTCCACATAAAAACCAAAAAAAAAAAAAAAAGGAGATACAGCAAGAGATAGACCTGCTAATTAATTTAAAACTAGCTGTTTCGAGAGTATAGCTAATCGATTTTCTGAAAATTTACAGAAAATTACGGGAAAAGCTTGCAAGTGAGGAAGTACTTAGGAGCAGTGGCATTCAACAACATAACAAGGCTAGCATTTGGGAAGAGGTTTGTGAATTCTGAAGGTATAATGGACGAGGAAGGGCTTGAATTCAAGGCAATAGTGGCTAATGGGCTGAAGCTTGGGGCATCACTGGCCATGGCCGAGCACATTCCATGGCTCCGTTGGATGTTTCCATTGGAGGAAGAGGCTTTTGCCAAGCACGGCTCACGCAGAGACCGTCTCACCAGAGCTATCATGGAAGAGCACACCCTTGCTCGCCAAAAGAGTGGCGGTGCCAAACAGCATTTTGTTGATGCTTTGCTTACACTGCAAGAGAAATATGACTTAAGTGAAGACACTATCATCGGGCTCCTGTGGGTATGTCCAAACTTTATTTCATTTAGGCAATTGATGGAGTAAAACTGAATGCTTATACCAAAGCCTTTCTATGTTATTCTAAATGTAAATTAATTAACTTTGAGTTGAAAATTTTGTACTTGGGACAGGATATGATCACAGCTGGGATGGACACAACTGCAATCTCAGTAGAATGGGCAATGGCGGAGCTCATCAAGAACCCAAGAGTGCAACAAAAGGCACAAGAAGAGCTAGATCGTGTCGTGGGATTTGAACGTGTCATGACAGAAACTGATTTCTCTAACCTTCCCTACTTGCAAGCTGTAGCCAAGGAGGCTCTGAGGTTGCATCCACCAACTCCCCTTATGCTGCCTCACCGTGCCAATGCCAATGTCAAAATTGGAGGCTACGACATTCCCAAGGGATCAAATGTTCATGTCAATGTCTGGGCTGTAGCTCGTGATCCGGCAGTCTGGAAGAACCCGCTAGAGTTCCGACCAGAGCAGTTTTTCGAGGAGGATGTGGACATGAAAGGTCATGATTTCCGGCTACTACCATTTGGTGCAGGAAGAAGGGTGTGCCCAGGTGCACAACTTGGTATAAATTTGGTCACGTCCATGTTGGGTCACCTGTTGCATCATTTTTCTTGGGTACCAGCTGAAGGATTGAAGCCTGAGGAAATTGATATGTCAGAAAACCCAGGATTGGTCAGTTATATGAAGACTCCATTGCAGGCTGTGCCTACTCCTAGGCTGCCTTCACACTTGTACAAACGTGTGGCTGTTGATATGTAATTGTTCCTTTCCGCTTTTGTTTGTTCGTTCACTTCGATTTTGGATTTTGAACTTGTAATGAGATGGGAAATTGTTGAAAGATCTCTTGGCTCAAAAGAAGGTCTAATAAGGCACTAAAGTTTATGTAAGCAGTACCAAGTTTTGTTCTTCGGACACATATTCTAAGGCTCTTGGTTAATAACAAAGAAACATCCACACGAGTTCATTAATTGACCAGTTTATGATAAATAGACAATATGAGCCTGATTCTCAGCCATTTTCATCTCCAAAAACAGCAGCCAAACAAAGGAAGTCCATCAAAATTGCCATTTAGATCACCTACTTTCTACTAGATGATGTATACGCGTACAATAACTAGACAATGAGGAAAATTAATTAAAGTGTAAGCATGTTGGAGGAATGAAGAAACTCTAGTAACAATGATTCTCAAGGGCTAATATTGCTTACGCTATACTTTGGTTGCATTTAGACCAATTTGCATCTATTTATCTAATTGAACAAAGCGGAAAAAAGAAAGTAACTAAAGGGTAGAACCCTCAGAATAAGCTTCCATCCAAACAACAAAATAAGATCACGACTTCCTATGTCCTCAACTAACAATGTGTAGCAGAACGCACTTTAGAGGATTATAATAATAAAGCACGAGGAAAATATATAAATGAAGTTGGATAAATATATACAAACAACAGCACATGAAGAGGAGGAAGATTATTCAATCTGTATCCATACATATTAGACATTAGACATATATGTACTTGTAAACAGAGAACTGTTATAGTGGGGCTGTTATTGGTCCATCATATAATAGATAGTAGCCTTATCCGCACTTTTTAACCTATTGACATAATATGTAGATTAAGAACTGATAAAGTTCCAATCTAGTTCATATGAAACTTTCCATCACTATTCTTAATTACTTCAACCCAGAACTTCTCTTCTTTACTTCCCCTCCTCAGCTTCAGATGCAATTTGAATTTGGCATAATCTTCAAGGACCTACATTCAATCAAGACTAAGACTTCAGTGAAACATAATTCCATAATTTTGAAAAAGAAAAGCCAAGGAAGTATGATTTCTAAGTGCAAAGGAATATAAGCAATCTATTTATTCAATTCAATTCATATTTGTATAGTATATAGAGATTGACAGTCAAGAGTAGCCTAAAAGATTAACCCAAAAACAAAGATCGCAAAATATATGAAATGCCAACCTTGGCCTTAGCTTGAAGGATCTCTAGGAGTTGATATGGGAACAATGAGTTGGACTTCAGCTGGATGGACTTAACAACATGATTTGCAGCATTTTGAACTTCTTGATCATTTGTTGGCACAACTAGCCATTCTAGTCCATGGCCTGATTTGAGAATGCATCCAATCAATCACTAATTTTCCTCTTTCCTTATTTCTTTTACTTCTTTGATGACTGAATTAGTCAATGCTCAATAAAACTCTTGAAAATTAACATGAGAGATGCAACAACAATGCCTTTGGCTGATGGAGAAGGAAGGAGGAATATGAAATTCAATTGAGAAAACTCTCAACTGAAAGTAAAGAGTAAAACACCTTTTTTCCCTCTTCTTTTACCAATTCTTTCTAACCAGAGACTTTGTTGGCTTTTCCAAAACAATTGACACAATAACTCCCACTGAAATTGCATACAATAATTAGCCAATAACCTTTAAGGATGACGCCAACCAGTATGTTAATTCTCAATCCATTCATATCTAGTGCCTATTAAAGAGAAAACCTTAAAGAAGAACTACACTAATGCAATGCAATCATTGAGGCATATATGTACATGCGACATAAAGTTTAGACATCCAAAGTAACTAAGCTGTTAAAGTAAAATAAGATATTTAATCCTACGTACTCAGATAAAGCATCCCAAATACTTAAGTAAGGGCAACGTTCTTTAAGAATGTGTGTATTGCATGGTCATTGACTGCAGAAGTGTGTGTAGAATATAAATAAAAAATGTAACCAAATTAGCCCATTACCTCGTTTGACACCAAGGTCGGAGGGGGTGAAGGAAGGGCCGTCCTCAACATGCTTGAACTCCTGCAATTGCTTGAAGTTCATCCATGGCTTCACCCAGACTTTAGCTTCATATATCTTCTTCTTGCCAGCATCAACAACTTCCAATGTAAGATGGTATAACTTGCCAGCAACTACCTGCTCCTTGGCCTTCAACACCCTTGCAAACTCGAGAAGGGCATTCTGTATAATTCAAAAGTTATGCAGTTATAGAAAATATTAAGTTTCAAAGTGTTGCAACACAGAGACTTGGGTATCATTAATTTCCCTAAAATCAATTAGTAAGCAATCGGATTGATTATCCTAATGATGGGATAGAGGGGTTTACACTAATATGAATACCTTTTAGAATAAGTGTAGACACACATAAAAGTTGGAACCGTTGACAAAAATAGATACAGAAGAAGAGTAAACTCAAATCTCAAAATTTTAAGCTAACTAAGGATCTTTACTGTTAAACATCATTAAACTTTCTTTTCCTCCTATAGAATTGAAATACTCATTGTATGGGCACACTTACAAGAAATCAATCAATTTTACATATCAGTATGTGTATATTGCACCAACAATTTGATATTAAAGACTGTTTACAAAATGGGAGAGCCAAAGAATTAAACAAAATCACCAATGGCGCACAAAAATGCACAAATTTGATAAAACGTTCTTATGACTTAAATTGTTTATATTATGAGCCTATTCATTTCAGAAATAAAGAGACTGCACAATTAGATTATTAGTTGGAGAAACTACAAAATAACAATCATAAAAAAAAAAAAAACGACTTGACAATGGACCAATCTATTGCTGTGTTCTGAAACATCGAGATAAAATAGCAATAGTATGGGATTAATTAAAAACTGAAATAAGGAAAAACACCTCCTTCTTGTTGTGCTCTTGAACAGCGAATCGCGCAAGGCTTTCAATGTCAGCGCTGTTCTGATTGCCCTTGCAATCGTGAAGCCTTCCCGGTTTCATCCTTATGAGATTATCTTCTCTGCAAAGACCAGATTCAAAGAATCCACAAACCAGAACCATAACGCTCAACACTATCATAGAGTATCGATTCATCTTTGCCATCGTACAAACTCGACCACAAAAAAACTAGGGTTAATTTGATTTTGGATGATGAAAATATAATAACAACAGTAGATGGCTTTTCGGTTTTGAATGTTAGTTGGTGTGCGCCGTAGACTTAACGATGAAGTTATTTTCACATCACCGATTTTTAATTGTGACGTATAGCTATTTGTTCTTGGTAGGCCCCAAAAAGGCACAAATAGCTATCGTATGCTAATAATAATAATAATAATAATAATAAAAAGACATTAGAATCCGTAACTTATAAAAGAGATATTTAAATTTTAATATTTTAAATTTTGTTTATACTTCTTTAGCTAATAAAATTCGTTAAAGTTAACCAAAAACAATCATTTAAAACTAGTAAAAGTATAATTATACATTTGAACTCAGTTTTGGTCGTTTGAAGGATGTCCACGTCAACAATTACAAGATGAATTATTATATTACCTATACTAATTGATATAAACTTACAAAATAACTTATAGACATAGTGTACCAAATTTAATCTGAATTGATTTGATGAAATTACATAATTACTCTTCATTTTAAATTAAAAGATGTTAAGTGGTGTTTCAGATTGTCATGTGCAATACTAAATTTGTTCTCATAAATTAGCTAAATTATCAAATTAACTTTCATAATAAGTTACTGACGTTAAGTCATTTTTTTACCATCGTAATCATTGACTTAACATATTTGACTATTATCTTGTGAAGTAATTTTTTTTTTAAAATGAAATTAGAGCTATTTAAAGGTTTTTTTTTTCAGATTGTGTTTGTCATTGAATCAAATCAAAGTATGAAGTTTTCAATTTTTCTTTCTTGAAACACTTTTTCCTCTTTCAAACAAAAACATCCTGTAACCGGTAAACTAAAAATTATGCAGTATCAAAAATTTTTTTTAGTAGCATTAGAGACATTCAGTACCCTAAATAACACTCATTAGCCTGTTTGTATCATACAATTATGCTTACACAAAGGCAAAGTGTTTCATAGAGTGTGAATAAGGTTCTTATAGAGTTCAAGAATTGTATGTGTAGATGCAAAGAGAGAGCAAATGTCAGAATTTTAAAATTGAAGTTCAACCTAGATAAACTTTATTTTTGTTTCATGTAATTTTGGAAACCTGATGCAAATGAACTCCTTCCAATCTTAAGTCATTAAACTCTAAGAAATAAAGTTAATGACGATCTTATAAAATTCAAAAATATGATTTGTGATTGCAACTTGAGAGCTTTTGTGGAAATATCTCAATCAACAAACAACCCTAGTAATATTTTCATTGTGCATGGAGAAGATGCAAATTTTATGAATTTTTTAGAGGCAATTAAATTCGAGTTCAACCAAAATTAGTTGAAGATAGTAACCAATTCATTAGACAGTTGTTTATCAATACAATCAGATAATGAAAATGCACATGCAAGCAAAAATGAGGTCATTGATTATACCGATGTAAGAAAGATGATGAACGAGAGCAGAAGTTCAAACAAAATTCAATTGTTTGTAATTGTTATAGCTTTAATAATTGATTATTTTTCTAGGGTTTAATATGAAGGGTTAATATAAATGTTGTAAAGAGTATGAATGAAGCCACACATGTATTTAAAAAAACACAAGTTCAATGTTGCTGATTTTGTAGCAATTTCTACTTCATCTAATAAAATATTTAACTTTAAAACTATTATATAATTGTCTCTGTAAAACAAAAGAGGGACAATACCGAGTTCCAAAAACTTCTTACAAATGACACATAATTGACAATCTACACCCATTGGCAGTATTGCAATGAATAATGGCTACACAAATAAGATAAAAGGTTCAATTTCTTCTATTGTAGCATACTATGAGAAAAGAATAAAAAGCCAGGACATAATTCATAGTACCAGTATTTTCATGATTGTGCAGTATCACCATTGGTTGAATTTAGCCCTATCTAAGATGTTCCCTCTCTATTTCTAATTGTATTTGCCTACTAATGCAATGAGGACACTTAAAGGAAGTGGCCAAATAAGCATCCATAGGTAACCTTTTATCAATATGATTCACAAAATCCTTTTTCCTAATTGCAATGAAAGGTATTACATGCTTTCATGGAATCCTTGTGATTTGGAATACACTACAATCATATATCTTTTTATCAAAATCAATCACAAATGTCTTATAGTTTTCATCAATTGCTTCAAATAGAAAGTTACTTGCTGTTAGTACCTTAACAAACCTCTCTTATTTCCTAGCATTATCAAATTTCTTCTTTACAATTAAAGGCAGCTTGTGAGTCCAGTTCCTTGCTACCACTAATCTCTTGTATAGTCTTTTTCATTATCTTCTTTCTAATGAATTCAAATAAAACCAGCACAGGTCTACCTCTATACTCAGTCAACTAATTATTCTAAGTTTCTGTCATGCTGTTGGTTACATGATCAAATTTGGTATCATCATTGAAGGTGTGCACAACTTACTCATACTTGTAAATATCTACCAAATACTTATATACATTATCATATTCCTTTCTAACTGTCATGATTCTCTTCATGTTCTCCAACCAATCATTCTCCATTGTGGCCCTAGTTGTTGCCCAAAACAATGATTTATATATCACAATAAGTTGTTGCCGTATGAGATTTGCATTTATATATGTCTGCAATAGTGCTTGACTGATGACAGTGGCCAGTATGCTTGCAATGTTGCCATTATACCTTTATGTCGATCAGTCATAAATCTAACCTTGCTGTGATCATTAATATTTAGCCACTGCTTCAAAAATCTTAGAAACCAGCCCAAGCTATTAGCACACTCTAACTCACATACACATAACTATTAGGAAGATGTCATTGCAGAAATGAGCATTCCCTTATATGGCCCTTTTAAGTGGTAACCACTACCCTAACAAACCATCTATAGCCCTTGATAAACCCCTTCTTCTGAGCATGGAAATTTATTATGAACCTCTCGAATAATAAAGATTCATTAAATGTAATCGGTATGTACTTCACCTTAATAAAGACTACTTCATTTATGTCTTACAATCTTTGAGTAATCTCTCAACCTCTGGGAAAATCCTTTATGATTATCAAACACACTTTTAATAACCTTATTCTTGGCCCTATATATTTTCTTCTTATTGGCATGCACTCTATATTTCATTTTTAACTTATCACTAAATGCTCTAACTGACATCTTAGGGTTTGACCTCAAGGTGGTCTCAAACTCTCCTATTATTTGTGTGCTTGATGCAACTTTGTTCATTGACTACTTTTCATGTATGTTCCTTAACTAGTTATTGAATTTTAAAACCTGAACCACAGCTAACTAGTGCTATATATATAAAATAACTACATTCTGGTTGTGCACACTTTGCCCGAAATCTATGATTCTCATTCTTTATACTCTAAATATTAAACCCCTATGTAGCACAATATTTGTCATGGCCTTATTAAAAATGACTATAATTTTCAAATTCTTACCCACATAGAAACTTTTTGAATCATGGGTTCCCCCCTCTATACAGGTCTTTGCCCATACTAGAATCGGGCTACTTACTGGATCATCATCCTCAGATAAGGATAACAAGCCAACTCTTGAATCATCACTACTATAATTAAATAGAAGCCCTTTATCAACATTATTATCCTCCATAACTCTGCCACTATAATCTCATTTGATCTCTTGCTCATTTCCAATGTTTTCGCCTTAATTTACCTCATACTGCATCTTACATTCACTACTGTTGTTAGACGAATGGGCATCTTCAAGCTTAGGTTCAATGGGTCAGCTTGGGCTGCTATTAGTTCAAGAAGGTCAACTTGGGTTGTTACTATTGGCGGATCTAAAATACGTATGGATGTATACATAAGCAATTGTGTCTATTGCCTAAATACGTATTATATATGAATTTAAGTCCAACGGAAGCGTAAAACATGCAATAAACACAATAAATAACATTTATTAATCACATTAATATATAAGAAAGTTTGAGAACTCACCTCAACGTGTAACGTTATACACGTGTTTTTCCTGGAGTCCGCATAGAGACTAACTCGCGAGCAGTTCTAGTTACCAACTCGATAGGCTTGGTGAGTTAGAACAGCAGCTCGATATTCATCCCGGGATTAACTCTTAATCCCAAAAATGGCCGGTGTATATTTTTCATCATTTTCTCCAAAAAGATAAGAAATGGAGAATTTGAAGCAATTCATAATTGCTCCAATTAGAAGTATAGAGAAAAATGAAACAATTTCATTTTTTTTTTCTTCTTCTCTTCTTCTTTCTTTTCTCCTCCATTTCTTTTTCTTTTCTTTCTTGGCCGAATGGCCAAATTGCACACCCCTCTCTTTTCTCTCTTTCTCTTTCTTTATATATATATATATAATAAAATAATAATATATAAAATATAAAATATTATATAATATAATAATAATAATATATTATATAATATAAATAGAGAGATATTTGATTATTTAACAAATAAATAATCAAAATGAGAAATGATCATTTTGCCCATCATGAATAGTTATCAAGTTCACCCCCTAATTGGTCCCACCAAATCCCATACTTGAGTAAACTCAACTGAGGGTCCACAATACGCTACGTGTCATTATACAATTAGTAAATAATAATTATTAACTAATTGTTGTATTTAACACTTAAATACAGACACACACGCATTCTTGTGGTAGTGCTCAATATTGCTGGATTAAACAATTTAATCAGGCACACTGCTCCAGTGCACAACGAGTATACTCCATATCGCATGACTCTCTAGGTCCTACGCCCAATTCATCAAATGAAACTATTCTATGAGTCCGTAAGCAATGTCCTATGCACACGTCACGGATATACAAATCAGCGCGTTGAACCATACAAGCTGAGATTACAACGCATACGTATAGTCCTTCCGTCAAGATATCCTAGATGTGCTGAGGATATAGATTATCACCGTGAAATTCCCTTGTGCTCATCCATGTCCTATCTCCAGACTTGTATCTTACCGAACAATGTGGGCAAACTCCTTTCCCATATTGTTCCACCCTGACGGAACTCTTTCCCGAGTTTATTGCTTGTGGCCATGAGACTTTCTGAGATATAGTCTTGAAGCATCTAGATATCTAACTCCATATGGGAGCTGATGAATCCCATATTTATACGCATCAAACTCCATAAGCATCAAACCATACCCAGCGACACCCAGCAGTCACACCATGAAAGGTCTATGACATGCGTGAAACCAAAGTATGGTGGATCACTTACAAGCCCACCGTGGCACTCAGATCAAAAGATCACGTATACTACTCAACTCGAGAGGACCCTCCGTTGACGGCTTACATTGGGTGTCTATTGGAGGCCCTCGTGAGTCTGTCTCATATCCAGTCTTAACTGGATACCCATATGGCAATATGAGCTCTAAGCTCACAATCGATTAGGAACGACCATCTATACCATATAAGTACGACATATACTGATCTATATAAAGTATCCACCGATAGACCTGTATCGGCAAAAATAGATCAAAGATAATTATTCGAGAACATAATTGCGCAACATGCATTTTCTAGCGTCCGATTGTAACTTGTGTAACTATGCAATTACTAGTATATTCTCAGGTCTATGTCCTATTATAGACAAGGTTCCAACTCTTGGATCTGCTGAGTATTATAACCAGCTAACACTTAGTTGTGCCAACATTTAGCAATTATATGTCTCAGCATGGCTAACTATGAGCCCTTATTTAAACTCTTTTAGATCTAATTCAAACTCATTCAGATCTACAATGTTTGTAACGTTACATTGCATGGTACCATATAGATTAGTATTAGCGATTTAATAGGAATGTACACTTGTATGAATATATAAGTATGTGTACATTCAGGGATGGCACGTAAGCACCGACCATAATAGTTACTCTGAGAGTGAACTAGTTTGGGTTATTACTGGTAGGGGTAGGTCAGTTTGGAGCTGCTAGTAGAGGTAGGTCATTTTAGCTATTGGTGGTGGGCTCAGGTCAAATTGGGATGATAAGGGTGAAGAAGCTGCTGGAGGGCTGAGGTTTCTTTGGACTGATGAAAGTGGGCTTGGGTATTATTGATCTAATTAGAACTGTATGTGTTCTTGTGAGTTTGGTGTTAGAGTTAGTGCTTAAGCACCATTATAATTTTGTATAAACTTATTTATATTTATATAATATGTATTTCTATAAATCATATTTATTATATGGTATTAATCTTGTTCTTTTCATATAGTTTACATTAATACTAAGAGTTAATATTTCTAAGAGTTAGAACCTAGTATGAATTAGGACAAAGACTCGAGAATATTTATTATAATGACATAATTGCAAGTAGTTGCAAATAGTATTAAGAAATGTCATTATGTAGTATATTCTTCAAATTGGTTCCTAGTCATAGGTTTAACAATATGAGTCAATTATTAAAATTAGAAAGACTGGTGTATATTTACATCTAGAATGATCAAACAATTAATCTTAACAAACTGTGAGCTTAGTAGAAGCTCGTATAGGTAAGCAGGTGTTAAGTAGGGACTTGACATTAAACGAACTCATGAAGACATCTAATAAACATTCCATAAAACTGTTAATGGATAGTTTTCTTGAGTTGAGTAGTATTTTTGGCCATTTGACCTGAGCGCCACGGTAGGCTTATGAGTGATCCACCATACTTAGATTTCACACATGTCAGAAACCTCTTATAGGCTGACCTCTGGGTATCGTTGGTATGGTTTGATGCTCATGAAGTCCAGTGTGCATAGATATGGAATTTTTCAGCTCATATAGTTGGGTCATATATCCTGATGCTTTGAGATTGTATTTTAGAAAGCTTTTTGGCCAAAAGTATTTAACCGAATAATGTTTTCATAAGGTAAAATATTATTGTAAAAGAGTTTGTGGATATTGTTTATTGAAATACAAATCTGAAGATAAGATTAAGATCGAGTGGATAGAGACTTAATGGTATATCAATGTCTCTACTCTTTTAGGATATAATTGACAAAAAGATTATGCGAATATGGTTAATATTAACTTGTATGATTTTATGCACCATTTTATTGTATACGTAACATGTGTGTGAGGCAATGTTCATGTACATATAAAAAATTTTCTTAAGATAAATGGAACGGGTGTGAACTTAAGGAGTCTCACAATATGAAGTATACTCGTTGAGCACTGGAGTAGTATATAGGGTTGAAAAGTTTAATCCGAAAAAATAAATTTTGAATAAATAAGATTCGGTGTTAACACCTCTCGGGAGTGTCAAATTCTAAGTGTTAGGATTTGACACATGCCAAAGTATAATAGAAAACTTAATTAGTATTTCATAATTCTCCTTTATTATTTTATATTATTAAATTATTAATGAAATAAATATTTAATTGATTATTTGATAATCATTTAGACACTTGTCATATTTCATGTATTTGTATCTCTCATTTTCATTGTTAAAATAACAAATTCATAAAAGTCGTGTAATAAATAAATTAATGCATGTGATATGCATTATGTCAAAGAAAAAAAAATGTGTCGGCCATTTGGTTTGGGTGGGAGACAACGAAACATATTTTTTCATTAATTTCCCACCTAAGCTTTATTATAATAATATATATGATACATTTTTCAAATTTATTTAGTGAGACAACGACTTTTGATGACTTTTGAATATTTAAAAAATAGGTTAAATAGATACATGAACCGAGAGGGTGAAAGATAAGTGAGAGAGTTCTTCATTTTATCATTTTCTCTCTCTTTGGTGTCTTGGTGACTTGAGAGATAAATTCTCTAAGACAAGTCTTAAACTTGTAAAGAAAAATAAAAAGATTTTAAAAGAAAATTGGCTTAAGTGTTAAGCCTTGAAAAACTTAAACGCCAAGATCAAATCCTCTATAATTGAAAAGCTACCATTCTAGAGCCAAAAATACCCACCTTGATTTTGGCATAGAATTGTTCAAAAGTAAAATTTTTTGTGAGATCTACATTTGGATCTCAATAAATTGTAAAGCTACCTTCATCTTGATAAGTACTTTCAATATATTAATATAGTATAATTATTATACATATAAATATATATGTGATATATATACATTTAAGTGTATTAAATGAGTGTAATATATATATATATATACTTCCGCTACATATTAAAATTTTTTGAAATTGTATTTACATTCATATCATCACATAATCCTATAAAATGGTATTAGAGCATGCTAAATTGAGTGTGTGATACATGTTGTTATTTAAAATACTTTAATATGATGTTGTTTGATAATGAAATATGTTGATATTTAAAAATTGAACATGGTGACGTTTAATATTTGAACATGATTTTGAACATTTGATGTTTAAAGTTTGAACATATTGATATTTAAATTAGAACATTGTGATGTTTGATTTTTTTTTATTTAAAATTTCATATAAATGTCATAGCGTTCAAGCAAAATGCTGCAGTGTTAATAGCATTAAATATTTTTTTATTTTAATGCATCTAATTTTTATATAATGCAACTATATATTATTTTATAAACTAATTTTTTTGTTTTATGTTATTAACCACAATGGGAGCTCTATTGGTAGGGGTTTGTTGTGCTTACGTAAAAATAAATAAATGATTAAAAAATTCATCCTCATGAGATGTGAATGTGTATAAAATATCTCTTAATCAGATTGTAATGTATTTCAAGAATGTTATACATGGTTCGTCTTATCAATACGGTGTTAGATGAATCACCTCAGTCATTTTTAATATCGCTAAAGTATGAGGGATTGATCGGAGTGATTTGGACTATACCGGTCAAATAAGAGAGGAAACAAATATAAGCGAACGTATTACCTAATACTGTTAAAGTGTGAGGGTAGTCACAATAACTTATATTTGATGACTGACAAGTTAATCTGGAACACCCTTATCCAATATCGCTAAAGTATGAGGATAAAGTGTGTTTAGGTCTAATGATAAAGGTTGTATGTGATGCAATTGACAAGAGTTGTTTACCTTTTAGGTTTACAAAGACCAATATCGCTAAAGTGTGAGATTGGAGTAAACTTGGATTGGGTGTACTTTTCACTGTAAAGTTTGAAGAGTTAAACTTTCATTTTACCATTTGAGAGATTAAAGAAAAAATGTAAAACAGTGGGAGGGCGTCTTTAGATTTAAAATTAGTAATTTGTTACATCTATGATCTAAAGCATTTTAACAATTTGAAATGTTTCACTAACATCTCTTATTTATCTTTTGAAGATAAAATGACTTTGAGCAACCTGTTGGTACGTGTACTGGATGCACACCAACTAAAAGGCACTAAAAATTATTCTGATTGATTGATGAATCTTAGAATTATTCTAGATTTAAAAAAACTTGGATATGTGATTGATCAGAGGTATTTCTATTAATTCAACTTCAGAAGAGGTTGTAACTTATCAAAAACGGATTGATGATGATTTGAAAGTAAAATCATATATCCTGACCTCAATGTCTACTAAACTTCAGAGGGAGCATGTGCACATGGATTGTGCAAGTAGTATTATGCTTCATCTGAAGGAGTTATTTGGTGATAGACCATAGGTTGAGATTTACCGGGCCACTAAGACACTATTTCAGGCTAGACTTACAGAGGGCAGTTTAGTTAGTCCTCATATGCTTAAGATGATTTCTAGCACTGAGAGGCTAGAAAGGATGGACATATCTCTGAATAATGTATTGGAGAATAGTTTGATTCTTCAATCTCTACCAGGGTCATTTGTATAATTCATCATGAACTTTAATATGTAAGAGTTGACTTCTACATATGTTGATCTTCACAATATGTTAAAGACAGCACAAGAGGACATGAACAAAGTAAGTTCGGCCCTCTACGTTCAGGGTGTTTCATCTTCTACCTCAAGGGCTTCAAGGAAGTCTAAAGGGAAGAAAAAGGTGAAGAAAACATCATCTATAGTCCTCAAAGACACATCATATCCAAGTTATAAGACAAAAAAAAAAAAAGCAAAGGAAAGTGTTTCCATTATGGTGAGGTTAGACATTGGAAGAGCAACTATTAAAACTACCTTGCCATTGTCAAAAAAACCCCACAGGTATATATTTAGCTAATATTGATATTTCATTAGCATTTAATACTAGCACTAGTTGAGTATTAGATACCATATGTCCTCACATCTGTAATATGTTATAGGGACAAAAGGAAGCTAGATAGCTGTAGCGTGGATAAGTACAGATTCGTGTTGGAAATAGAGATTTCCTCGAAGTTGAAGCTGTTAGGATTTTTGAATTACTTTTCCCTTTGGGTTGTAGTATTTTGTTGTATAATTATTATTTTGTGTCAAATATTATTAAGCACATCATATCCCTTTCTTTACTAGACAAGGAGGGTTATCATATACTTATAAAGATTTGTTCCTTAAGTTTGTATGATAAAAATAATATTTTGCTAACTGATTGTCAGTTGATGAATGGCCATTACATTTTATATCCAATTAGAAATATTTTTAATGTATAGGTAAATAATAAAAGAAAAAGTTTAGAAACTTTAAAAAATACAGAATTGTTACACATGCGATTAGGTCATATAGACGTGAGACGCCTAACTCATCTGGTTAAGGATGATCTTTCCATAGAACCTTATTGAGTTTGTGAATCTTGTATTAAAAGAAAAATGACTAAATCTCCATTTACTTGTGTAGGACATCACACCAAGATTTGTTGGAACTAATACATAGTGATGTATATGGTCCAATAAATCATACTGTCATGGGTGGATTTTGATACTTCATAACCTTTATCAACGATTCATCATGATACAAATTTATGTTTTTAATAAAACATAAGTTAGAAACTTTTGAAATGTTCAAAGAGTTTCGACTTGAAATAAAGAAACAAATAAAAAAATTCACTAAATGCTATCAGATAGAGGCAGTGAGTACATGAGTGGTGAATTCACTGATTATTTGAAGGAGAATGAGATTCTCACTCAATATAGTCCTTCAGGTACTCCTCAACACAATGGTGTTTCAAAGAGGAGGAATCAGACTTTATTAAATATGGTTCAATCAATGATGAACTTTATTGATCTTCCAAAATATCTTTGGGGTTATGCTCTACAGAATGCTACTCATTTATTGAATAGAGTTCTACCAAAAGTCATTCCTAGCACTCTGTATGAGATATGGTCTAGAAAGAAACCAAGTCTTAAGCATGTTAAGATTTGAGGTTGTCCTGCTTACGTAAAAGTTATACAACGAGATAAACTTGCACCCAAATGATATAAATATCGATTTATTAGATATCTAAAGCACTCTATTGGATATTAGTTCTATGATCCCTAGGAACGAAATGTGTTCATAACTCGTTATGCTACTTTTCTAGAAACATAATTTCTGATGGATCATGGAGATTGTAGAAAGTTTATTCTTGATGAAATCAATGAACAACTCAATGAATTGGAGATGGAATCTCTAGTTCAATCGAGTAAGATACCTTTGACACACCCTCCCCATAAGTTAGAAAGGATCTCGAGGCCACCTATAAGATATAAAATGATATCTGAAGGTGTCTTTGATATTATCTTAGTTGAAGAAAATGATTATTTGACTTACAGAGAGGCGATGTTAGACATTGATTCGGGTAAATGGTTAGATGCCATAAAATATGAGATTGATTTTATGCATAACAACCAAGTCTGGGACTTAGTTTAGCTTCCCAAAGCAATTGTTCATATTCGTTGTAAATGAATTTACAAGTGGAAGCGTGGGCCCGATGGAAAGAAAGAGACCTTCAAAGCTCGACTGAAAGCAAAAGGTTATACTTAAAAATCTAGAATAAATTATAAGGAGAATTTTTCACTAGTAACCATGCTAAAATCAATCAAGATATTTTAGCTATTGCTGCATATTATAATTATAAAATTTGGTAAATGGATGTAAAGATAACTTTTTTGAATGGATATCTCGAGGAAGAGATATACATTGAACAACCTTAAGGTTTTACATCCAGCGAGAATTCTAATCTAGTGTACAAATTAAAAAGGTCCATTTATGGGCTTAAGTAGACCTCTTGAAGCTAGAATATTCATTTTGATGAAGTAATCAGAGGATCTAATTTTATCAAAAATGAAAGGAAATGTATGTGTATAAAAAGGTCAGTGGGAGCATGATTGTCTTTTTGGTCCTTTATATGGACGACATACTCATTATCAGAAATGATATTGGTATGTTACAATAAATCAAAAGTAATTTGTAGGATTTAGGAGAGGCTTCCTATACGTTAGGAATAAAGCTTTATAGAGATAGAGTTAGGAGGCTGATCAAACTCTTCCAATCCTCATACATAAACAATATTTTAGAAAGGTATAACTTAAGTAACTGTAAGACAGTTAATGTACCTTTCAGACATGTCATTCATATTTTTGAGAAGAGGTATTCTCAAAAGAAAGATGAAAGAGTTAGAATGTCTACCATACCTTATGCATCATCTGTAGGAAGTATAATGTACACGATGTTATATATAAGACCTGACATCAGTATGGCTGTAAGTGTTACAAGTTGGTATTAGTTTGATCTAGGAAATGACCATTGGATGACCGTGAAGTATATTCTGAAATACCTTAAAGGCACAAAGAACATGTTCCTAATTTATAGAGAGATTGACTTATATGTAAGAGGATACATTGATTCAGACTTTCAGTCTGATCTGGATGGTAGAAAGTCTATATTTATTTTGCATTTATTCTCAATGATGCCACTGTTAGTTGGAAAAGTGTAAAATAGGGATCTACATCTGATTCAACCACAGAAGCAGAATATATTGCAGCTTCAGAAGTTGTAAAAGAAGCAGTGTGGATATGTAAGTTTATCATATAGTTGGGAGTTGTTTGAAGTATAGTTGATCCTATCATATTATATTATGATAACAATGGAGCAGTTGCCTAAGTCAAGGAACCTAGGGCGCATAAAAAATCTATATATGTGGAACGAAAGTACTATATAATTAAAGAGATCTTGGCCAGAAGGGATATAATAGTATCTGCAGTAGATTTTAGTGAAAATATAGCGGACCTACTTACTAAGGCTTTAACTCCTAAAGTGTTCTTAAAATATTTGAAGTTAATGGGTATTAGTATAATTCTGAATAACACTAGAGCAAGTAAGAACTGTTGGAGTTGGTGCTTAGGCATCATTCTAATTTTGTATAGATCTTATTTATATTTATACAATATGTATTCTATAAATTATTATTTTATTTTATAGTATTAATCTTGTTCTTTTCATACAGTTTACATCAATGCTAAGAGTTAGAACTTAATATGAATTAGGACAAAGACTCGAGAATATTTATTGTAGTGACATAGTTGTAAGTAGTTATAAATAGTGTTGAAAAATGTTATTATGTAGTATATTCTCTATATTGGTTCCTAGTCATAGGTTTAACAATATGGGTCGATTGTTAAAACTAAAAAGATTGTTGTATATTTATATCTTGAATGATTAGACGGTTAATCTTAACAAACTATGAGCTTAGTGGAAGCTCGTATAGGTATAAGTGACAACAGGATTATACGAATATGGTTAATCTCAACTTATATGATTTTATACGCTGTTTTATTGTATACATAACATGTGTGTGGGGCAATGTTTATGTACATATGAAAAAGTTTCATAAAATAAATGAACGGGTATGAATCTAGGAAATCTCATAATATGAAGTGTGCTCGTTGAGCACTAAGGTAGTATATAGGGTCGAACAGTTAATTTAAAAAAATAAATTTTGAATAAGTAGGATTCGGTGTTAACACCTCTCGGGAGTGTCAAATTCTAAGTGTTAGAACTTGACACATGCTAAAGTGTAATAAAAAACTAAACTAGTATTTCATAATTCTCTTTTATTATTTTATATTATTAAATTATTAATGAAATAAATATTTAATTGATTATTTGATAATCATTTAGGCTCTTGTCATGTTTCATGTATTTTTATCTCTCATTTTCATTGTTAAAATACAAAATTCATAAGTGCCATGTAATAAATGAAACAATGCATATGATATGCATTATGTCAAAGAAAAAAAAAATAATGTGTCGGCTACTTGGTTTGGTTGGGAGACAAAGAAAAATGTTTTTTCATTAATTTCTCCCCTAAGCCTTATTATAATAATATATATGATACATTTTTCAAATTTGTTTGGTGAGACAATGACTTTTGATGACTTTTGGGTATTTGAAAAATAAAATAAAATATGGGTTAAGGAGATACATGAATCGAGAGGGTGAAAGAAAAGTGACAGAGTTCTTTATTTTATCAATTCCTCTCTCTTTGGTGTCTTGGTGACTTGAGAGAAAAATTTCCTAAGACAAGTCTTAAATTTGTAGAGAAAAATAAAAAGTGTTTGAAAGAAAATTGGCTTAAGTGTTAAGCCTTGAAAAACTTAAACACCAAGATCAAATCCTCCATAATTGAAAAGCTACTATTGTAGAGCCAAAATACCAACCTTAATTTTGGCCTAGAATTATTCAAGAGTAACATTTCTTGTAAGCTCTAATCTTGGATCTCAACAAATTGTAAAGCTACCTTCATCTTGGTAAATATTTTCAATTTGTTAATATAGTATAATTATTATACACATAAATACAAATATATATATGTTTAAGTGTATTAAATAAGTATAATATGTATATATGCTTTTGCTGCATATTAAAACTTTTTAAAATTGTATTTACATTCATATCAATACATAATCCTACATTTAAAAGGGTTGCATCCTGTTTTCCCCCATAAGGTTGTGGGCTAATGTTACTATTTTGGTATGTCTGGTACACTTGTGACTGAGGTTCAAGTTCATCAAAGACTTATTAGTGTCTTGGGATTGGAAAATGTTGGGATATTGACCTTTTGGGAACTTTTTTGTATGTTCCCCCATCTTTATTAAACAAATTTCTTTTAGGTTGACTTGATAGGTTTGACTTGGGTTTTGGATATTTAAGGCTACAGACGAGGGTGTTTGCATATCTAAAGGTAAAACTTTGAAGTCAATGGATAATTGGTAAAGCCCTAACTTTAAACATCTCTCTACTAATTTAACTGTATGCCCATATTTTTTCGAGAGCACTAGCTTGTCAACCCAGAGCACTTTTGTAGTGATCTTAAACTTCTCATCTAGCCTCAATGAGGTTTTCAACAAATGGTCACACACATGCTTTTATAAACTAATCAAACTACAAATGTCTAGTTCCATATACTTTATACAATCATTAAACCCTATAACATCAAGTATCATAAAAAATTGTCCTTTTTTTCTTCGTGTAGCCATCTCAAAATGCAAATAACAAACAATTCCCTACATAAATACCAATATGTAAATCACAAACCTTAAATGACCAAAACCTTAATCTTAAATGTACAACACACCAAAAATGAAAACATAAACACAATAAACAATAATAAAGCTAAAAAGGTTTTCCTTATTGACAACCAAACAACAATATACAACAACAAAAGTAACCGTACTCACACAATGATATACATACGCATCAAATGAACAATCCCAATAAAGAGAAATAAACAAAATCATAGAAATAATTGAACAAAAGTAGATGCAAAAATCAAGAGAAATCTATAAACGCCTAAAAACATTTCGTCATGAGAAATTGAAAAACCCAAAAAAATTAATTTTTTAGATTAAAGAGTTTTATTTAGCCAAAATATATTTGAGAAATATCAACAAATCCCCCCAATGCATAAAGGGTTACAACTAAAAAAATTAATAAAATAAAAAAGTTAAAAATACCTTAAATCATGAGAAATACCAAAAATGAACATGAAAAAGATAAACTCTTGCAAGAAGTACTTTTGTTTGATTTGGTAGGGTGTTTAAGGGTTTTGTTTGTTTCCTCCTTTTTGATTTATTTTGTTGTGTTTTTGTTAACGAATAGGTTTTATGAAGAAAGAAGATAGATAGATGCTTACACAATGGGAACCAAAAGAGTCTCCTAATTAAAGGCTGATACGTGTAACAAAAAGAAATGCAACGTCATGTCATTTGACTTCGATTTTTTTATTTTGTGTAAGTTGAAATACTAATTTTTCCCTTTAAACATTAACTTTAACAGATTTCGTTATTTGAGAGGAGTGTAAATGAAATTTTTAAAAACATTGGATATGGATATCCCTTTTTCTAAATTATTAGAGTCTAAATATCTTTTTTCCAATAAAAAATTGTTGCAAGAGGAGGCTGTTGGCAAATGATAGCTTACTATTTACTCGAGCTAGGTTGCATGATTGTGAAGCTATTAAAAGAGTGCTATAGGTGTACAACGAGGTGTCCAAGTAAATGGTTAACTTTGGGAAGTCAGTGGTTTGCTTCAGTCCAAATAGGGAGCCGACTGTGATTGAGCAGATTAGGACCCTCCTTGAGGTGAGTACAATTAAGCAGCACGACAAATATTCGGAATTACTTAGGTATGTGGGTAGAAGCCGAAAGCCAATTCGAAATAAGGTTTGGAACTGACTCAAGGCCTGGAAGTCTAAATGTTTCTCGATTGGAGCGCACGAGGTACTTCTTAAAGCTGTGATTCTATAGATACCTACCTATTCTATAAATTTATTTTGGCTTCCCAAGTCCTTGATCAATGAGCTTCACTGAATTAGCGAAAGATTCTGGGGGAGGGGGCCTTGATGAGAAGAAGAAGCTACATTAGTGTAAATGAGATGATCTTTGTATCCATAAAAATGGTGGGGGCCTAGGCTTCCAAAACCTGGAACTCTTTAATCAGGCTTTATCGGTGAAATAATGTTGAAGATTGATTTGGAATCTTGAGTCGCTGGTAGCAAGGGTTCTTAAACGTTTCTACTATCATGATGATGAGTTGCTGACGGCTAACTGCAAAGCTTCATCATCCTTTATTTAGAAAAGCTTATTATGGAGGCGGAAAATTATTGAGTTTGGTTCAAGATGGCGAGTGAGTCAAAGCTTTGACAGTTTCATTTTATTATATAGGAGGATTCCCAGACCGTTTATCTTTTCGACTTTTTTTTCTCCACATATGCTTCCTGAAGCAGTGATGGTCAGAGCCCTACAACTAGCCCCAAGTGGTTGGAACACCCAGTTGGTTTGTCAAACATTTTCGAATAAGATGCAACGACCATCCTTAGTATTCCCTTAATTGGTGTGGGGAACGAAGACGTCTTAATATGGCTCTATGAAAAGAATGGCTAGTGCAAGTGAAGAGTGGCTGCTGGTTAGCCTCAATGAGGGACTCTCTGTCTTCATCCTTGCTGGATTCTAGGTTGCAGGCTTGGTGGAAAGCTCTGTTGAAGTTGAACTTGCCGACTAACATAAAAATATTTCTATAGTGAGATTCCCATGATTAGTTGCCGACTCTAGCCAACCTCGGGAGATATAGCCTGCAAGTGACGGAGGTGTGTCTAGTATGTCAGCTCTGTCGTAAATCTACTGCATATGCACTGTGGTTCTGTCGGTCTTTAAAACAACTTTACTAGAAATTTTATTATCTTAGGTTATGGTCTGAACTTGAATCAATTTCTTTTATTGATTTTATGTTGTTTCAGGTGAAACAGTTAAAGGTTATTGAGTTCAAAAGGTAGGTTGTCCTTTACTGGCGAGTTTGGTATAGAAGGAATATATTTGTTCACAACGAGTGTTTCCGAGTAATGATGATGTTTTATGGTGGGTTTCATCTTTTGCGGATGATTTGTAAGCTCTAAAGCCTCTCTTGAAAGCTCACGAGAATCCACCACATGGCAGCCACAAGCTTGCAACACTTTCAAGATTAACCCTGACGCTAAATGTAATAGATGTAAGGGGACTGTTAGGCTTGGGTCTGTAATTCGTAACCAAGATGGTGAGGTACTGCCTTCTTTAACCACCAATCTTATTTCATTCGTTCCTGTTAATATTGCGTTAGTGTTGGCGGCTATTCATAGATAAAATTTGGCATACCAGTTCAAGATGTTTTGAGTTTGATTCTCTAAAAATTATCTAGTTAAAGATGTTGAAACTTCAAGCTTTGAGTTAGGGCTAGTTATTCAAAATGTTATTGAGCTATTGGAAGGTTTCTCATCTCATGATATTATTCATACACCCAAGAAGCCAATAAACTAGCCCACATTCTTGATAAGATAGGTCTCAATGTACCTCATGAGTTACTTTGGGAAGCTACTGTCTCATTTGTCGGTGAAAAATAATTTTTTTTTTGTTTAATAAAATAAACGTAGTAGAAATTAGATCATATTATTTATAATTATATGTATAGGATAAAAAATTACCTCAATTCTTTGTTATGAAAAATTTTGAATTGACTAACTGTAATATTTTCTATTATTCTCAATCTTCAAACTCAATACGTGTGGACATGTGGATATTTCTTAATCTTTAAAAATACTAATACCTAAATTTAAGAGAATGGTAATACCCAAATTCTTTTTCTACGTAAGAATACGTTAAAAAAAATTTCTAATTATAGTTATTTTTATTTTTTACTACTCCAACCTCCCATATATATAGAAATTTTCCTTGGCTATTTAGAATTAGATTAGGATTAAAAAATTAGAATTTGATTAGAATTTGAGCCAGTAGAGAGATTGCAAGATTCATGAGCTTCCTAACTCCAACTTAAAAGACCTACTTCCTAAAAATATCATAATACACTAATTTTTCTAAGTTAACTCCATGCTATTTCACTAAAAGTCAAGGGTTGTACTCTAATAACTCATGTTATTAAATAAAAATCTATTTAATTAAAATTTCTTTTAATTAAATTGGACTTGGTCTTTAGACCAATAATAGCCACTTAGTTGACCCTCTAATTGATGTCCATAATTAAAATTAGGCCATAAAAAAATGTCTTGCCTATTTAATTACTTATTTGTTTTTAAGTCACTGAATACTTTAATGATCATTTTTAATATGTTTATATTCGTAAATTAATTTATAAATAAATATTATTATTCAATAAATAATTTATTGAATAAACTGTGAACACAGATCTAATGATTAAGTACTGCAAACATCTTAAATGGACATTAATTATTAGATTCTATCTTGCAAATATATGTTCCTACGACCCATGAAATTATATCTCCAAGTTATCGATGTTTTGACCGTTTATCTAGATCTTACTCCATAATAACTCAAAAGATATAACGCATAAATGTAAGTTCATTACCTGCTCAGGATTAAGATCAATCAAGCTTATTAAAGCTTTGTGAATTAGGATCTATGACATTTAGTTAACAAGATCAAAATTCACAGTAGTCCCGTTCAATGTAATATATATACTAGTTTTTCTACTCGAAATCTCTATTTCGATGATCAAAGTAAATCATCCACTATAAGAAGCAGAAAAACTACAACCTTACATAATGAAATGCCATTTTCATTAATAGTTGTGAACTAGATTTAATTTATAAAAAACTTGTGATTTATACCCTCTGTATTAGCATCATATACCTAATACATAGATCACATACTTTATAAATATAGGCTCATCAATATATACTCAATTATATATAAATAAAATTTATTAATTTAATAAAATATTATTTCACGTGCTTTAAGGGCATAAATAGCATTATTTGTCCAACAATCTTGCACTTGCCATAAAGCATGTCGAGTAACTATTAAACCCCTATATTATTCATATGAGTTTTAAAAATCTTTGCTACCAATTACTTAGGTGAATGGATCTACTAGATTATCCGTTTACGTAATTTTAGATACCATGGCCTCACCATTTTGCATAAAACTCCCTTACTAAACTTTATTTTCTCTCAATGTGTTTTCTTCTCGTATTTGGTTCCTTAAATTGTGCTATTGTCCTACTATTGTCTTAATAAAGAACAATAGGCATTTAAGCATTAGGTACCACCTTAAGCTTTATAAGGAACTTTTGGAGTTATATAACCTATTTTACAGCTTCAAATGAAGTTACATATTCAGCTTTCATGGTGGAGTCTACAATACATGATTGTTTTGTACTCCTCAATCTTATAGCTCCACCACTTAAAGTGAACATATATCCTGAGAAAGATTCAGGTATCCTATATTATTAGAATTCTGAATCTGTATATCCAATAGGAATAAGATTCTCACTGAAATATACACGCATATAATCTTTCGTTCTCTAAAGGTACTCGAATATATGCTTTACTACAGTCCAATGTTCTAGTCCTGAATTAGATTGATATCCATTGATCATTCAAACTACATTACAAATATCTGGTCTAGTACATGGCATTGCATACATGAGACTTCCCACTGCTAATACATATGAAATACTTCTCATGCAATCTATCTCTTCAGTTATCTTAGGAAATTGATACTTGGATAGATCAATTCCATATATAAAAAAAACAATCCTTTTTGGAATTATGTATGGAAAACTTGATCAGAATTTTGTTAATATACTTAGTTTGGGATAAGTCTAATATCTTTAACTTGAAATCCCTTAATACTTTGATCCCAAGGATGTTATTGGCTTCTTCAAGATCATTCATATCAAAATAGTTAGATAACCATATTTTATCTGATGATAATGCTTCTACATAATTTCTAATGAGTAATATATTATCTAAAATATAGGACTAAAAAAACCACCAACCATCATCTATCTTCTTATAAACGTAAGGCTCGTTAGGATTTTGATCAAAACTAAACGATTTGATTGTTTGATCAAATCTGATGTTCCAAGATCTAGATATTTGTTTAAGGCCATAGATAGATTTTTACAGTTTACAAACCATATACTCTTGGCCTATAGTTAAAAAACCATCTGATTGTATCATATAGATACTTTTTTTACTATTGCCATTAAAAAAGGCAGTCTTGACATCTATTTGGCAAATCTCATAATTAAGATTTGCTGCAATGGATAAGAGAATTCTAATATACTTAAGCATGGTTACCAGCAAAAAGGTCTCCTCATAATCGATACCTTCTTTCTATGTGTACCTTTAACAACAAGCCTAGCTTTGAAGGTTTCCATCTTTCCATCTACCCCTCTTTTTCTCTTGTGGATCCATTTACACCCTATGGGTTTTATCCCTTTAGGTTTCTCTTCAAGTTCCCAGATTTTATTAGAATACATGAAATCCATTTCTAATTTTATAACTTTATGCCAATGGTTTTCATCTTTATCAATCATTGCTTCATTGTAGCTAGTGAGATCTAGTTCATGCTCATTAGAGATTACCTGAAAGGACTCTCTAATTAATATGTATTTAGTTTAACGTTTAATAATCCTCCCACTATGAGGAAGTACCGGTGGTTGTTGTTCTACAACTAGCTCTGGTTGGTTATTATGATCTGGATTAGGAATTAACTCATTGACTCTATTAGGCATAATATTAGATTTCCCAGATAACTCAAGAATTATATTACTCCTAGGCTTGAAGTCTTTCATATAGTCTTCTTTAAAAAAGATTGTATTAGTGCTAACTAATACTTTCTTATCTTGAGAACTATAGAAAAGACTTTCTCTTATTCCTTTAGGATAGCCAACAAAAAAACAAACTTCTAACTTAGAGTTCAACTTATCTATCTTCCCTTTTAGCATATAAGCTGGACAACTTTATATATGTATGTGACGTAAACTTGGTTTACGTCTTATCTATATTTCCAGAGGTGTTTTATAGACTGACTTAGATGGAATTAAATTAAAAAGATACATGGCTGTTATTGGGATTTGTGCTTACGTGCCATCCCATAATGTATAAATATATAGTGATAGTATTTATACAATTATTATTTCTAATAAAATCGTTAATATTATTTTTATTAAATGGTAAGATGCTTGTAACGTTTTAGATATTGTATGATCTGAAGGAGTTCAGATTTGGTCTAAAAGAGTTTAGACCAGGGCTAAGAGTTAACAACGCTAATAGTTATAAATACTAAGAGTTAGTGGTACTAAGGGTTAGCGAAATTTAATGAGTTAGAGCCTTGTCTGAAATGGGACAATGACTTGAGAATATATATTAGTAATGACATATCTGCAAGGAGTTGCAGATGGTGCTAAGAAATGTCATTATGCAAGTATGTTTTCAAATATAATGTTCCTAATCTAATTTCATCGATGCGGGTCTATCGGTGGAACCATTAATATAGATTAGTGTATGTCTATATCTGGATGGTCCAGATGGTTAGTCTTAGCAAACCATGAGCTTAGTAGGAAGCTCGTATAGAGATACAGGTATTCAGTAAGGACTGAATATTGAACAGACTCACGAAGACATCCAATAGATATCTCATAAAGCCGTCAATAGAAGGTCTTCCGAGTTGAGTAGTATTTGTGGTCCTTTGACCTGAGCGCCACGGTGGGCTTGTGAGTGATCCACCATGCTTTGTTTCCACACATGCCAGAAACCTTTCATGGTCTGACTGTTGGGTGTCACTGGGTATGGTCCGATACTCATGGAGTTCGGTGTGTGTAGATATGGGATCCATCAGCTCATATGAGTGGGTTGTATATCTTAATGCTCCGAGATTATATTTTAGAAAGTCTTGTGGCCGCAAGCATAAACCTCGAAAAAGATATTCTGGAGGAATAAACAATATCACAAAAGTGTTTATGAATATTGTTTTATGAAATATAAATCTGGAGATGAGTTCATGGTTGAGCAAATAAGAGATTTGACGGTGATGATCTATATCTCTGCTCTTCAAGGATATAAATGATGGAAGGATTATACGAATATGTAATAACCTCAACTTGTATGATCTAACACGCTAATTTATAATATCCGTAACGTGTGTATGGGACATTGTTCACGGACGTATGGAGGAGCACTATATGACAAATTAGGTGTGGACCTAGAGAGTCTCACAATATGAAGTGTACGCGTTGCGCACTGGGGTAGCGGATTGAATTGAATAGTTCGATCCAATAAATTTCAGCAAAAGAGAACGATTGTTTAGGGATCCCTCGGATTGTACATTTATCAAGACTTAATTGTTAAGTATATTACTTGATTAATTGACAAGAGTTGTTAATTAATAGAATATTGACAAATGACAAAATTTGTTCCATGATTTGATTTTACCTTTTTACCATTTAACCATAGTAGTAAAAATTAGTAAGGTAAAAAGTAATTATTCAAAATTGTTTTGAATAATTAAATCATATATTATTATTATATTATTAGATAATATTATAATATATATAGATCATGGCATTGTATTTTAATACAATGAGGGGCCTAGATGTTGGCCATTTAATTACCCATTATAATTAAAGTAATTATAATTGTTAGGTAAAGATTAATTTAGGTGGCCATTCTAGTGCTTGGTTTAATTAATTTTAAGTGGGAGACCAACAATAAAATTGGTGAAGCACTTCATTTTGTTTATTTTTGTTTAATCAAAGTATTGAATAAACAAAATAAATTTTTGGTAAAACAAATGAATTGAATTCATTCTTGCAAGAAGAAGAATTCGATCAAAGAAGATGGAGAAAGAGAGAGAGACATTTTTAGTCTCAACTTTCCTTTCAAGGAGTTGAAAGAATACAAGGTGAAGTTATTTTGTAATTTTTCATATTTCTACATGCTTAGAAAATTTGTAAATTACAATAGAGAAAAATGATTCTTGTTATGTTAGTAAAGAGTTATTAACAAGAACAAGAGAAAACTTCATCTTCCTCTCCTCTTCCGTGGATGGCTAAATAATGTTCATGTTTATGAAACAAAAATTGTATTCAAAAGAGTTTGAATACAAGTGCTGAAAATTCTAAACACTAAGCTACCATTCTAGCTCCTTAATCCCACCAAAAGTTATGGACTAGAATTGTTCAACATATACTTCAAGGTGAGCTCTTCACATGGATTATTGAAGAACTTGAAGAATTTGTAAAGCTACCTTCATTAGGTGAGTATTTTACATTATGTTTTTAGTACAATATTGTTCATCATATATACTTGTTCATATATGTGATACAATTGTTCATCAAGTTTATAAATTGTATAATTGTTATACTTATACATATATGTGATATATGTTGAAATTATTAAATAAGTGTATTATGTAACATGCTTCCGCTGCGCATATTGTAATTTTTGAAATTACCTATACACTCGTATAATGTCATACACTCAATTAGACAACACCCAACAGTTGTTTCTAAGGCATAATCTTAGAACGAGATAGGTAAAGTTGAATAACTCATCATTAACCTCACAATTTCAAGAAGAGTTTTATTTCTTCTTTCTGCTACACTATTTTACTAGGGTGACCCTGGTACAATCAATTAGGATAATATCCTATTGTCTAAGAAATAGGTCCTAAACTCACTATAGAGGTATTCGCCACCTCGATCAGAATGAAGTGGCTTTATGTGTTTTTCTAATTGTCTTTCCACTTCTGCCTGAAACTCCTTGAATTTATCAAATGCCTCAGATTTGTGGCGCATTAGGTACACATAACTGAATCTAGAATGATCATCAATGTAAGTGATGAAATATTCGTTATCTCATCTAGCTTGTGTGCTCATGGGCCCATATACGTCAAAGTGCACTAATTCTAACATTTCAATGGCTTTATTACCTTTAGTATTAAAAGGTTTTTGGGTTATTTTTCCTTCTATACAAGATTCGCTGACTAGTAATAGTTCAATATCTAATGAACTCAAAGGTTCATCTTTGACCAGGTTTTGGATCCTATCTAGACTAATATGACCAAGACATAAATGCCATAGATACATTTGATTAATGGGAATCACTTTAACCCTCTTATGGTGATTAGAATCATTATTCAATTCCGTGTTATGCAATGAGTTGATTTTATGATATATGTGGTATAGATTGTTAACTAGTGTACCAGAACATATAAACGACTTATTTCTTTTGATCACTACAATTGAGTCAAAAATAACAGTATATACAAAGTTATTCAAATAACTAACTGAAATCAAACTACGTTTAAGTTCTAGTACTAACAAATAGTCATCTAATATTAAAGTCCTAAAACCACCAAAATGGAGATGAACTCCTACTACCTTAGTTGCAACAATTGCACCATTTTCTAGCCTAAGACTGATCTCTCCTTTATTGAGTGATTTGGTTTCTTGGAACCCTTAACAAATTACAAATTTGATTAGTGACTTCAAAATCCATTATCCAAAAATCTATAGAGTCAACCACTAAACATGTCTCAATGAAAAGAATTTTACCTGAAGTCGAAGCTGCCCCTTTAACTATTGAAAGCTTTGCTAAGTGAACTAGACAATTTCTCTTTCAATGCCCTTTAACACCATATTGGAAACATTTTCCTTTGAGTTTCTTATCCTTTTTTTCTTTTCTTTTTCTATTATTACAACCAAAATAATAATAAAAATATATATTCTTTAGAATGCAAATCAAAACCCTACGCCAATAAATTGACATACAAATAAATCTAAAGAACTACCAAGAATTAACCTAACAAAGAGAGGAAATTGTGATATAATTTCATCACCCCCTCTTGTTACAATTCCAAGAAAAAAATACAAATAAATATCTAACCATGAATTATTGGGTATAACCATTCATCACATAATTAATAAAATAACAAATATAGATTAGTATGCAATTGATACCACAATAAATAATTACTACCATACACAAAATAAATTATACATGTAACATAAAACAAGGCGGCTTTGATACCAATTGTTGATGGAAAATAAATTTTTTTCTGTTTAATAAAATAAACGCAGTAAAAGTCAGATCATCTTATTCATAATTACATTTATAGGGATAGAAGATTACCTCAATTTCTCGCTATGGCAAATCTTGAATTGACTGGCTACAATCTTCTCTATTATCCTCAATCTTCAATCTTCAAACTCAATGTGTGTGGGTATATGGATCTTTCTTAATCTCTAAAAATACTAATACCCAAATCTGAGAGAATGGTAATAATCAAATTCTTTTTCCACGAAAGAATATATAAATTTTTTTTTATGGTTACAGTTATTGTTATTTTTTACTACTCCATACCTTCCATATATATAAGAATTTTTATTGACTATTTAAAATTAGATTAGGATTAAGAAATTAGAATTTGGGCTAGTAGAGGGACTGCAAGACCCATGGGCTTCCTAATTCCAACTTAAAAGGCATAGTTCTTATTATCTCATAATACATCAATTCTTCTAAGTTAATCCTAGGTTATTCTACTAAAAGCCAAATGTTGTACTCTAGTAACCCATGTTATTAAGTAAAAACCCATTTAATTAAAACTTTCTTTAATTAAATTGGGCTTGGTCTCCAGACCAATAATAACCACTTAGTTGACCCTCTAATTGATGTTCATAATTAAAGTTAGGTCATGAAAAAAAGTGTCTTGCCTCTTTAATTACTTATTTGCCCCTAAGTCACTAAATGCTCTAATGATCACTTTTAATATGTCTATATTTGTAAATAAATTTATAAATAAATATTATTATTCAATAAATAATTTATTGAATAAACTGTGGCCATAAATTTTAATGATCAAGTGCTGCAAACATCTTAAGTGGACAATAATTATTAGATTCCATCTTGCAAATATATGTTCATATGACCTATGAAATTATATCTCTAAGCTATCAAGGTTTTGACTGTTTATATGGATCTCACTCTGTGATAACTCAAAAGATACAACGCATGAATGTAAGTTTATTACCTGCTTAGGATTAAGATCAATTAAACTTATTAAAACTTTTGTGAATTAAGATCTATGACATTTAGTTAACCAGATCGAAATTCACAGTAGTCTCATCCAATGTAACATATATACTAGTTTTTCTACTCGAAGTCTCTACTTTGATGATCAAGGTAAATCATCAACTGTAAGAAGCAGAAACATTACAACCTTACATAATGAAATGCCATTTTCATTAATGATTGTGAACTAAATTTAATTTTATAAAGAATTTGTGATCTATACCCTCTGTATTAGCATCATATGCTTAATACATAGATCACATACTTTATAAATATGGGCTCATCAATGTATGCTCAATTATATATAAATAAATTTTATTAATCTAATAAAATATTATTTTACATGCTTTAAGGGCATAAATAACATTATATGTTTAACACCATATACACTTTTTTCTGTCGTAATGGCTGACTGCCATCCTTTTGTTTAGTTGCTATAAAGTTTATTCTTTATAAAACAAATGTTGCAAATTTATATCCAAAGTGCCAAAAATACCTTACATAAACATCCTTGAAACAATATTGTTAGCCTGAATTCATATTCTACATCATATAAAAATTGGATGGGTTTTAGGAATATATAAATAGTAAGCAATATTATCTAATAGGTTAATTATTTTTTTCTTATTAGCAAAGGCCCAACCCATAACAAGTGCTATTAGGGTAGGTACAAATTCTCATCTACAAGTGATGCATCAAAAATTTTGTGTCTTAACTAATAAAGATTCAGATTGCTCTTTCCTATCTACATTTGAGCCCTAAAAATATTTTTGGGGTAGTAGGTCTTATATTTATTAAAAATTATCACATAAATAATAGGTCTCCCATGAGTAATGGGGAGGGAAAATTCTATAAAGATTGCCACATAGATATTAGTTCCCTCATGAGTAGTAGAGAAGGGCAATACGGGCCAAGTTACTCTTAGTTTATATCTTAAGCCATAATAAAAACTTTTATATGGATAATGAATCTCTCATGAGTAGTGAAAGAGAAAATACGGGCCAAGTTGGCCTTTGAGTTTATATTGTGAGCCTCAACAGAGATTGTTATGTACATAGTAGATCCTCTATAAATAATGGAGATAGGGCAATACGGTCTAAGTTTGAGTTAGACATGACAAGGGTGTAACATGATTAGGTGAGGGAGAATGTCACATCCCATATTGAATAGAAATTAGATGAATCTTGAGAATATATGGACGGGTAGGCAGGATTAATAAGATAGTCTTTTAGGTCATCGGTAAATGCCTGACCCATGACACTGAGGATCCTAGAAAATATAGTATTTAAACTTAAGTGGAAGCACTCAAGTCTCTTTTCTCTTATTTATAGTCAATTATAGATCTCAACAAGCTCTTTGATTTGGAAGGATTTTGGACTTTGCTCTCTATCTCTTGTCTTTTCTCCTATTGCGTGAAAAACTAAACCTAGGGGAAACATTCACTTGACTCTCTCTAATCTTTGCCCTAGCCAATTATAAACTCAATAACTCCTTAAATTTTGGGATATTGGACTTTATCTCTGTTGTTTTCTCTCTCTTTTCCTGCACTTAACGATGTTAGACTCCTTATACTAGAATTGTAGATTGGATGAGTAGAGATTAATAGTTATGCATATATTTCAATTTGGTGTCCCTCATTTATGTTGACTATTCCATAAGTTGTTATTGATTTGGTCTATTTAAAATGATCTTTTGTAGTTATGGGTTTTATTTTTTATAATTAGTATAAGGTATGTTTATTAATATTGGTCAATTAAATGGACATTTCCTTTGAATTATGTAATTAGGTGTTCTTCACTAGTTCTCCTTCTTATCCACCTAGAAATGTGGGTCGAGTGATGCGATATTTCTATATCATAAATTAAGTGCAAGTATACACTATCGTATGCAAGTAATAAAGAGACTAATTAGTCGGATGTCGAACCCACAGGGATAATTCTTTCTTTTTAACCAATTACTAAAATTATATCTTTCTAATAATTATTCAGAAAAATAAAAATCTAAGACTGAATGTAAGAAATATAAAACAAAAATACAATGCAATGAGATTTAAAGATATAGCAACGTAGAGAGAACCTAGGATTAATATTATCCCTCAATATGTTTCTAATGATTAATCCTCTAATATTTAACTCACTTAGTCTTTATTATTGATCAAGACACTAATGTATTCACAAGCCTCTTCCAAGGTCATGCAAGTATACCTTAATTTACCAAATACCTATATGCCTATGGTACTTGTAATAAATTAAGATTCATTAAGATTAGGTCTTATTGATCATACATGCCAATTAGGTATATTCCTATCCTAAGTTGAAACTTGCATATGCAACATTGAATGTTACTCTACAATCATGCATCAAATTACCTAGGTCTAAATATTATGATTCCTCTTCCGAGTTTATCAATAATATTACCAACTCATTCACCATATATTGGCCAGATATATTGAAGCATTAAACACAAGTAATTTAAATAATAAATGACTAAGTTTATTAAATATTAAAAAGATATGGCAATTAAGCACACATATTGAGTTCAAATATTAACCCTAGAAAACAAGTTAGCTCATGGCTACAAGAGAACAGCAGTAGAAATAATTATAAAACATGATACAATTATTAGCAAACCGATATAGACGTCGAATTGCTCTTAATTGCGCTGCCTAGGAACTCTTGATGCCGAAGAACGTCTTGTATCTCTCTCCAAAGTTGCTTCAATTAAGCTCCTATTGCTCTCCAAGACTCGTGCTCTGTATTCTTGGTGCTCTTGGGTCGTCTTGGATTCTTTTTTAAAGGCTGGGAACGAGTGGCTTTATATAGGGATTGATTTGAGCTTGAAAATCTCAATTCTCGTCGGATTAGGACTCGCATTACCGCTGGCGCGCTATGCATCTGTCGCTGGGGCGACGCGTGAAAAAGTCTTCACCGCTGGAGCGGTGGGATCTTGGCGCTGGGGCGCTACATGAAAACGGCTTCACCGCTGGCGCGGTGAATTTCTGGCGCTGGGGCGCTATACGCGACTTAATCAGGTTGTTTTTCTTATTTCGATCACTATTCAGCGCTGGGGCGAAAATACTTGTGGCGCGGGGGCGCTGGACTCATATTTTGAAAACTTTGCATTTTAGTCCCTGTTTTTGCTCCTTTTGCGTTCTTTCTTTAAATTTCGTTCAAGTCCCTATAAATAACAATAATGCACATAAATAGCCATCTATTCTCATAAAATTATAAAATATCAATAATAAAAACATGAGAAAATATATGACAAATTTGCCCTTATCATCGAGCGAAAAGAATCATGGACTTGGAGTTTGGTTTCGGGTAGATCGTTAAGCATAGAGTAGGTTTCAATTTGCTAGGTAATTTCAAAGCTCTTGTTGCTTTTTTTTTTCTTCTCTTTTCCTCTTTTGGTTGATAGAATATATTATAAATGTTAGGGATAGTGCTATAAAAACATGTATTTGTACTATTTATTTTTTTATGAAATAAATAAAGTTTTAATTTTATACTTGAAAAGTATTTATAATGTTATAACGTAAATATCATAAAATTCTTAATTTATTTATATGACCATAATCTTAGTATGTGATTGTTATATACAAGAGGATTATAGTTATGAATAATAAATAAATTTTTTTTTGTAATAAATTAATTAAAGTTTGGGATGTTAATTAAATATTACTAGTGCGGTCCACATACATTAAGAATGTGGTGATCTTATCTGAATCACTAATGTAGTGACATTATGGTGGAAGCACTTTATATAACATGATCATATAGGACTAGATCAGACGAAGTTTGAATTCTTATGTAAAATTCATTGTTAATTAAAAATTTAAATAACGTCAATTGATGATCATATGCAGATCAACCTCAATTCTAGGTGATCATAAACTCTTGTATGTGTCACTGTATCATTTGAAATACTCTTTATAGTTTGTTTGGAACATGTTAAAAAGCTTGTATTTTGGTGGTGTAATGAGATAAGTAGTTGAGAATGTAATTTACAAATGTAGAGAATCAATTTATTTTTAATAGAAGTTAGAAGGAAGGTTCTTTTAAGGGTTAATTTTGAAACTAAATAGTTATAGCACTAAATTTGTAACAAGGTTACAAATTAATTGTTTATTGGTGAATAAATAATACATAAGGATAAGAAATAATTAGAGGGGTCAAACGATAATTGAACTAGCTCTAATTATGAACCATCTATAAATGGTTAAATTGCATATAGTGATTCAATCAATAGACTGCTTTAAGTTTTTTGAGTAAATTATACTGCAATTTTAAGAGTACAATTCCACATTTTTAATGAAATAACACTAAAATAATAAATTAGATTAAATAATTAAAAAATTTAATTAATTGTCCAAAATTTATTGGAGCTTAAAATTATAAGTCCATATGTCCTCAAGACCACCTCTTTAGTTATTACTTTGAACAAGTAAAATGGATTGTATTATTACACAAATTGTTTGTGTTCAGAAAAATAATTTTCAAAATACGTATGTTTTATGTTTGGATAAATTAATTAATTTAGAATTAATAAATTTTAGAGATAATATCTTATCTAAATATAATTAAATATGTAATTTAGAAATTAAATGGATAAAATCTTAAGGATAATTTTTTAAATTATCAAAAAAATTTATTTTATTTTTAGTGTTTTTCTTTTATTAAAAGACTATTAGTCAATTTATTTGGAAGTATTATATTACCCAATTGTTAGGTATTATACATTAACTATAAAGAGTTATACTCTATATAATTCACATGTATTAAATCTCATTTTAAGAGATAATAATTTAATTAATAAATATTAATTAAATCATTCAATTAAGATAATAATAGTTTATTATTTTAAAGACATTATAAAAGGAGAACATTTGGGTAAGAAACTAACTCACGTATAACATATGTACATCTCTCAGAATACGTATTTTTTTTTAATAGAAAAAAATTAGAAGTCCACTATTTCCTCTCATTGTGGTATAGGATGCTTAGTTTAGAATTCTTTGGTAAAAAGAAAATTAAGCGTGGATTTAAAGTATGTTCTTGATCCTAATTCTTTTTTTTTTAAACCATCAAATTTATATATTTATAAGATCTAAAGATAAAAAGAGTTTTAGCTAATGAAAAAAAAATATTAAAGAATTTTTATTTTCTATTCCGATTCATTTTTAATGTCATTTTTCTAATAAAAAATAGATTTAGTAGTTCTATTTATATACTATATTTCTTACGTGTGCAGTCTACTACTCTATATCTATTGCTGGTTAGTAATTTACTTTTTAGTTTTGTTTTATAGAAACTGAAATTGTTTCAAAAATATAAGTTTAAAGCGTTACCTTACTTTATTTATTGTTCATAGTTGTTACGGAGTCAAATGGTGATAGTTGATTTTTTCCCCTTTAAGTACATTAATTTGTTACTTGAATAGTAAGGTAATTTTTGGTATGTAAAGGTTTTATATCTGTTATTTTTCACATATATTTAATGATGTTTTTGCACTTAACTTCATTACCCTTTATGAAATTTAGGTAAAAAAGAATAAGAAATTTGATTTGCAACATGCCTTAAGACTTGTTGTAGTTGTTCAACTTGTTAGTATAAAAGCCAACACAATAAATCTCGTTAGAATTAGTGATTCAAAATTATGATTGAGCATAATTTTGAGTTAAAAATCAATGAAGAGTTGACACGTAATCAAGTATATGATGAATGGACAAGAAATGAATAGAAATGAAAAGCTAGAACTAATGAGGAGACAAAAACATGAGGAGACAATTTCTAGGTGTGATCGTAATAACATTGAGCAGGCGCTGGATCGAGATCGCATCAGCACCGCAATGCCAGTTCATAGTCTAGCGGCACCAAGTCGTGCAGTGTTTCCTGTTTTATTTTAGATTCACGTTTGAATGCTCCCATTTTTCATAAACATCCATTTGATCAGTAATACTTTCATTGGTCTGAGTGGGAAGTTGTTTAATTTAAATCACACAGTCTAAATCTATGCACCCAAGTATTACTATAATTTGCTTATTCTATTTCTTGAAATTTGTGTCGTAAAACACAAGAATGTTATTCATATTCACAGATATCAACGATGCACTAACTAAACATATATAAAATAAAATAACCAATTAACAATTAATTACTAAATTCATAATTATAAGTAAATATTAAACATATACACATATGAGTGGGCTCATCACGAGATACCTAGTGCAACATTGATATTTAGTTTTTGGATAAAAATAACTATTTGTAAACGGTACTCTCAAATTATAGTCAATAAATATTGACAATAAACTAGTGAAATAATATGTGTTTCTTTGGACTGAATTATTATCTACGCGGGTAAGATTAAATTTATCATATATTCACAACTATAATTTATCTTTTATCTTATTAAAAATTAATATTCCTTTGAGTTGATTATTTTTTGCATAAACTTAATATGTAACATATTTTGAAATAAGCAAATTTATGTAACATATGTTACTTTGGCAATATATAATTTCAATTTAACCTATTATGGAATATTAACCAAAAGTAAAAGAAAATAAATACAAAAATCACTCTGAGTTTATGACTTTGGCACTGCGGCACTATGTGGTTGGTGTCACGACACTGAATCTTTTTTAACGCAAGAATGAAAACAAAGAGAGAGAAAATCACTCCAAAAAACTCTACTGTCATAATTTTCAACTCTAATCCCATATTTTATGATCCTTGACCCAAATTTAACCTAGAAATTCAAGTAAAATTTCATATCCTCAATAAGAATCACAATCATGGTAATTCATCATATATAATTTCTACCTTCAATGAACCTATGGAAGAAAATCTAGCAATCTAGCAAAATTCAACATGTGAATCTCAATAATCTAACATGAAACTACTCTTATACCACTTTGATGGGAAAAATTTAGTTGACACATGACATATCCTAATACATCAATATTATAGTCAATATGAAATATGACCATTAACCACAATAAAATTTGCAAGATTTTCATATTAGATTATTAATATATATATGATAAAAAGTAAAAAATCTAAAATATGTATTTGAATCCATTGAAGAGCAATGTGAAGGTTATAGCTTTCAAAATTTTCATAATATTATATTGATAGCCGTTCTCTGTTTAATGAAAAAAAAAGTACGAAAGGCTGAAACTAGGGATCATAACCTGACCTTTTATATAACCTAAATTGCTATTGGCTCACTAATTGGTGCTATAATAGTTGCACGCTATCGTATCAAGTAATATAAAATTTTAAGTCCGGATATCATTCTCACAGGGACTATTCGATATGTTTCTATCAACAAATTACTAAAATTATACCTACTTTACTTTTATTCGAAAAACTATAATATGAAATTTAACTAATTAACCTAAAACTTAACATAGATAACAAATAATAGAGGGTTAAACTCACAAATTAATATTAATATAGGATATAGACTCATTCCATAATATTTCATTAGATTTATTAATATCTTAGTTAATCCATTAATATCAATTGATTGGCTTAGACACTAATCTCATCACAAACCTCTGTCAATGGTCGAGTGACTATATTACGCATTCTAATAATCATCTATATATTTATGGTAATCAAATTAGAATATAATTCATTAAGATCAATGAGATGTTATAGTATCTAGGATATATTCCTTGAATAGCGTAGCGGACCCACTTAAGCCTAAACTCATACTGTGTTTGAGAAACACTTGGAGAATATCGATATAAGATATCAGTACAAATGACACTAAAGCAAGTGGGAGTTTGTTGGAGTTGGTGCTTACGTGCCATTCTAATACTTATGAATATTAAATTATTTAATATTTATAAAAGAAAATATTTCGTATAATCGTTAATACAATATAAATATTTGGTACAATACTTGTTACATTATAGATATTGTATGATCTAAAGGAGTTTAGATCTAATTTAAAGGAGTTTAGACTAATGCTAAGAATTAGTAGAGCTGAGTGTTATATTTATGGTAAGAGTTAGCACTGCTAAGAGTTAACAAGTTATAAGAGTTAACCAGATCTAAAAGATTAGATCCTAGTCTATAATGGAACAAAGACCTAAGGGTATATCAGTAATGACATGGTTGCAAGGAGTTGCAATAGGTGCTAGAAGATGTCATTATGCAAGTATGTCCTCAAATACTATGTTCCTGATCTGTTTCATTGATGCGGGTCTATCGGTGGATCCATTATATATAGATCAGTGTATGTTATATCTATATGGTATAGATGGTTATTCTTAGACAACCGTGGGTCTACCGGAAGCTCTTATATGCATATGGGTATTCAATCAGGACTAAATGCTAAACAGACTTACGAGAATGCCAATAGACATTCTATGAAACTATCAATGGTGAATTCTCTCGAGTTGAGTAGTATACGTAGTCCTTTGACCCGAGGGCCACGATGGACTTGTAAGTGATCCACAATACTTTGGTTTCATGCATGTCATAGACCTTTTATAGTGCGACTGCTGGGTGTCGCTGGGTGTCGCTGGGTTTAGTCTGATGCTTATGGAGTTCGGTATGTACAGATATGGGATCTATTAGCTCCCCGTATATTCAGATGCTCAGAGATTATATTTTAATAAATCTCATGGCCACGAGTACTAACCCCGGAGAGGTGTTTCCCAAAAGGTTGAACAATATAGCAAATGTATTTGTGTATATTGTTCTTGAAAATACAAGTCTGTGGATAAGCTCCTAGATAGGCATACAAGGATTTGACGGTGCTGATTTATATCCCCGCATATCAATCATATACATGATGAAGGATTTTATATATGCGTTGTGACCTCAGCTTGTATGGTCTAACTTGCTAATTTGTAATATCTGTGATATATGTGTGGGACATCGATCACTGACTTATGAAATAGTTTCATTTGATGAATCAGACGTGGACCTAGGGAGTCCTGCAATAGGAAGTGTACTCGTTGTGCACTGGGGCAACATATTGGATTGAATTATTCAATCTAGTAATTTCAGTAGAGCTGAATATTTGTTTCAGGAACCCTCGGGATGCGCGCGTGTCAGTGCCTAATTGTTAAGTTCAATAATTAGTTAATAATTATTGTTGGCTAATTAAATAATGACACGTAGCGCATTGTGAGCCTTCGGTTAAATTGACTCAAGTATTAGATAAGATGGGACCCACATTAGGTTAATTAAAGGCTTAAAAGTTATTTTTCTTAATTGATTATTTAAGTGTTAAATAATCTAAATATTTGTTCTCACTTAAGAGTTAAGTGGTTAATTAATTTGACTAGAGTTAATTGTTAGCTCATGGTTAAATTAATAAAAACAAATATTTTAATTGAGGACTTAGTTACTAAATAAAATAAGATTTTATTAAGCTAATAATTAAGTTAAAGTAAAAGTTGCTTAAAAGAGAAATTAATTAAAACCTTGAGGACATAAGTGCAAACTTTTTTATCAAAGACAAAGTGATGGCCGACCATGCTACAATTATTTGATAAAAATTACTCTTGATTTTTTTTTAATAATAATTTATTAAACAAAAGAGAGGATATTTATCATTATTAATAATAAATATTCATTTGATGAATATATAATAAAGGAAGTGGCAAACATTTAATTGGAGTGGTTGGCATTGTATTTGGTTTTTGAAACAAAACAAAATGATAAAGGCCAAATAGAGTGGCCGGCCAAGTATTGGTTAAGTATTCATTTTTGTTTCTTCATGAAAAAAAAGGAAGGATGAAATGAATAGGGCTAAGTTGGCTCTCAGCCATGGAGAAAGAAGAAGATGAAAATGTTTTTCATTTTATTCTTTGAAGCAAAACCAAGATGGCCATCAATTTTGAATGCAAGGAAAATTATTTTGTTTTGAGTTTTTAAGTGTTAAAAATAAGAAAAATTAATAGCAAAAGTTGTTTTGCTATTCATCTTCTTCTCCTAAACATATGACTATTATTGTTGCATTTGAATTATTTGTTTTGATGAATTTAAGTATTGAATACATCAAGAACAAAATGAATATAGTCTAAGTGTTAAGTTATGGGATTAAGAGTTAATCCATCGGTTTAAGTGTTAAACCGGTATTGAAAATATATAGGTTGTTGTTCTAGCAACTCAAGCCCACCATGTTGAGTCCTAGAACTGCCAACGGGTCGACTTTATATAGTATTCTAGCTACAAATTCGTTCCAAAAGCTTAACATGTGATATTTATAATTATTAGTATTAATTTGATTAGTATGTTTTATATTTTGTTCATTAATGTAATGAATAAAATTTATTGTGTTCATTTTAGAAAATTAGATTTCTAGCTTCCGTTGCGTTTATGATTTGTATATATATGTATTGGATGCGTATGTATATGAATTTTAAAATGGACATATATATCACATGCATACACCCAATAGGTTTAGATTGTAAACTGGGATGAACCGGTAACCTAACAACTAGCACGTCATTTATAATTCCTTTTGGGTAGGCAAGAAAAAGATCAGCAAGTTAAAACGTGATATTGATTAGTTCGATTCTCTCAATTCTAACTTATTATAAACGGAGTGGGGCATGAGATTGACACTCGCTCTTAGATGGCATAAATCTTTACTAATATCATGATTGCCAATAGAGTATGGTATGGTAAATCTTCTGTGATCTTTAAGCCTAAGAGGTAACTTTTTCAATAGAATAATGCTACACACTTCTATCAATGCCACGATTTCATAATCCTCTAATATTCTTCTAAAGAATAGCACTGCACTCTTTTGTCAATAATACTCTTTATGAATTTGACATAGCTAGGCATTTTTTCAAGTGTATCTGCAAAATAGAGATTAATATGTAATTTCTTAAAAACATCAAGACATTTGGAGAATTGCTTACCTAGTCTCTTATTTTGCAGCCTCTGAAGGAATGGTAAAAGAGATGTAAATTGCTGATTCCGTATGTTATGACTGATATTTTCTGCTACATTTGAACTTTCCTACACTCTTGAATTTTCTGTAATTTTCTAAGTTTTTGCACTTGGTTCTAGACTGATATGCTGCTGATTTTTTATTTTAGCACTTGTATTATACCTCTGTAACCTTTGAGGGAAAAGAATAGGTGGTCTATATGTTTCTACATTTTCCTTCATTTTTTGAAGTGGTATTGGTGATGTGTTCTTTTGTAAAATTTTACCACTTCGCAAGTTAACGACTTGACATTACTCTATATTCTCTTGTGAATTTATCTCAGTATCGCTTGGTAGAGTACCTTGAGGTTGCTTGTTGAGAGATGCAGCAAGTTGTTCTATTTGAACCTTTAGGTTCTTCAAGGTGGCTGAATGGTTCTGTAGGATGGTGTCATTAGACTTTATGTAGTGCATGAGCATGTCTTCTAATGCCAGCTTCTTTTCTTGTGATGGCTAAAATTCTAGGGGATTTATCGATTTAGATGGCTCATCTTGGTTATTACGCCACAAGAAGTTTGGATGATCTCTTTACCTTGAATTATAGAAGTTGGATTGTGGGTTAGTTTGCTATCGATTAAAATTGTCGATATAATATACTGCTTCCATGCTTCGCTTATACATGTGGTTATCACCACAAAAATCATAAGTTACTTGTTGAGGTTTGACGATGTTTAATGCATCGATCTGTTTTAGACAACTTATTGATTTGTGCTGTCAATGAATTGAATGTGTCAATCGCATCCACACCGATAACTCATCTTAGTGTAATCCTCTCTGCTAGCAATTAGTAAATATTTGACACTATTTCTTTCAATAGATCATAAACCTCATCTGTAGACTTATTCATTATAGCTCCTTTAGCAGTGGCATCTACAATGGTCCTCAAATGGCCTACTAGTCCATGACTTGAATATCCAATCTTAAACTTAAATCTTGATTTCTTGGCTTTGATCTTTTAATTTTATGTATGAATTATTTCTCTATATTTTTGCCACTCAAATATGTGATTTGACATTTAAAAGAGTATTTTTATATATATGAGAAATCTTAAGGGCGAGGTGATTTAAATTCAAGTCAAAATAGGACTCAAAAGGGTGAATTTTTTTTTTATATCTCATTGGAACTGTGGCGCCAACACCTGGAAATGCAATATGGTGTCATGTCGATCGGGCGCTGTAGCGTTGGGTAATGGGTGCCACGATACCGACCTTACTACCTTGGGTGCTGCAGCGCCTAGCCTTGGGCACCACGGCGCTCGGGCCTAGTTTATGATGCTCTCGTAAATTGAGCATATCTTCACCGTTTTACGTCTGATTCGCTTTCCATTTATTTTTATTCTTTTTATTTTTCGTCATGCACTTATTTATAATCACAAACATAATTAAATAGTTAAATATCCATAAATTGAAGTAAAATACGAAAGTTCGAGACTAAACATACTAATGCATATATGCCCTTATTACCCACTAATCATAATAAAATAAAATATTAAATTTCTATACATATATAAGCTCGTAACAATAATACTTGATAATTTTATAAGTTCATAATAAATTTATTAGATCACTTTTATTGAGCTCTTAATTAAACAATCATGTACAATTAATATTAATATATGACCTTATAAAATAATATCAAATAAAATATTACTTTATAAAAGTTTGCTCAAATGCTGAAGAAATTAGTTCCTTAGACATGATTGGTTTGTAATTTTCATCTCTTTAACGCCATAAAATATTGCTTTAACAACTTAGTTCAAATGGTGAAGAGATGAGTTTCTTGATAGGAGGAAGAATCGGTAGTGAATGATTTAATATTTTATGGAGACGTTGAAATAAAGTTTTGGGACATTTATTATATCCGCCAATGATTTTAATAAATCTAATAATGTAGTACGAGTAAGATGAAGTGAGTTTGAAATTTGATGAGATAGATTATAATGTGAAATGAATATGGAAAGGAATTGATTTTCTGAAATTGTGCAGGCCTTTTCTTTGTTTAATTTTATTTTTTTAATATTTAAGTGTAATATTATTGATTAAATTAATAATATTATAATGTAAAATTTTTGATATAAAAAACTTTGAAACGACAGTATTCAAAGACTCACGATGGTCCCGGGGGCGGGAGGGGTGGGTTGCGGCGACAGGAGAATACCGATGAATCGAGAACGAGCAGCTTAAGTCGAAAAAGCTTGGCGTGAGGGCAGAGACACATGACGGGCCCGTGAGGGTCGGTGCACGTCACGGAGGCTCGATGGCAGTTGAGAGAGACAGTTAAAACAACGCCAAATAGTCGACAGAGAGAGGGAGAAGATTGAGAATGTGAAAAAACAAAAAGGGAAAAAAATTAAAGACTAAGAATATAAAAGGAATGCTGTAAAATAACTAAAAGACTACCGAGAAGCCCCCTCTCCGATGAAAACGTTTGATGCAGGCAACGGCTCTTTTGGGAGAAGTTTAGGAGAGAGCTTTTAGTTTTTTTTTTAATTGCCAAAAAGTACCATTTATCCTTTGTTTAACTCTTTAATTAGCGTAAAAATGATTAATTTTCAGAATTAAAGTCCAACATTTTTGGAATATGTTGGAGGGGCAAAAACTCACTAGTCTTTCCGATGGGTCCCTTATAAATAAAAGAATCAGAAAATTTGTGTCGGTAGATCACCCAATTATCAACGCTAACTGGGAGATTGAAAGGAGGAGAAAAGAAGACGACGTCTATTAAAATTTAAAAAATTCAAAATTAGAAAGAAAAAGCCAGGAAAACACACACAATATTCAAAATTGGAAAGAATCGGATTTCCGTGCCAAACCAAGACCCGCAAAGTTCCGAACAGAAAAAAGGTAGGAAATTTCGCCTTTCGTACGCACCAATTAACTCAATCCTCTTTCCTTATGGCTTCTTAACTGTTGTCTCCAATTGTCGTCAAATTGTCCTTGAATTGAAATTTCCTCTTTGAAGAAAAATGGGTTTGGAAATTTTGGAGCCAAACACTTGCATCAGAGGATGCTGCAGCAGCAAATCAATCCCTCTTCATCTCCCTCCTTCTTCTTACACCCTCCTCTCCCCTATCGCCAGAGGTATTGAATTAATAAGCTAAGCGAAAGCAAACGGGCTCAAATCTTTGTTTCAGTTAATTTCTTATTAATTCTCACATTTTTTTAATGTTGACTGGTTTTGTTTAGGGGCAGAGAGTGTTGTTTATGAAGCAACATTGGACGGGAGAAAAGTTGCCGTTAAGAAACCAATCTTGTCTACCTCTGAAGACCTGGATAAGTTCCACAAAGAGTTGCAAATCTTATGGTTTTTTTTTAAAAATTTTTTTCCCTCTCTTTCCTCTCTTCTTATGTATGTTTATATGTTTGTATTTTGTGGTGAACTTGTTTAATGGTTTAACTTTTTTTTTGTTTATTTGTTGATTTTATAGCAAGTTGGATCATCCAGGATTCGCCACGCTGGTGGCTTCTCATGCAAAGCCACCAAATTACATGTTTTTCTTTGAATTCTATGAGTCTCGCAATCTTGCTGAGAAATTACACGTCGAAGAATGGAGCCCAACTATTGATCAGGTGCTCATGATTGCAAGCCAGTTAGGTATGATTTTAACTGTCTTGGTATTTTGTGCAATTTCTTTTTTATTGTTCCATCATTTATTAAATTGTAGCTTTGCTGGTACGATATGTTGTTCATTCAAATAATCTGAATAACAATTGAAGATCCTGATGACCAAATTAACTGGTGCTGAATAGCTCATGGTGCCAAATTTATTTTGTATTTGTTTCCGATCATAATTTTGTAAGTTTACACGACCAAATCATTCAATGTCACAGATTTGATCTTAGACGAGCATGTGTATTTTGGGGTTTTAATCCCTTGATGTAGGAGACTTAGTACCCAAAAGTCGTAGGGGTGAATTCCTGTAACTCAAAAAACTTTTTTAAAAGATGTGATTGGCAATGACTATTTTCCTCCTGTAACTCAAAAACCTTTTTAAAAGATGTGATTGGCAATGGCTATTTTTTTGTTTCTTTCTGTGTAATGTCTTTCATAAAAACAAGATAAAGAATAAAAAATATGACGATTTGGTGTTAGCTTCTTGGCTTGGCGAAAATAGCTCATATATGGAAGAGACCTCAAATACTTTATCATATCTTGATCAGCTGTTAGCCTTTTGGTATATAAATCTACCTTTAAATGCTTTTAATATGTTACCTTGTGATGATATAAGATTGTAAATTGATTTGCTAAGTAAATTACTTGATGAGAAAGATTCTTGATTTGACAAGGAATGACCAGATAAGAAAGACTGATGATGATAACAGAACATCACATTGTGGCTGAGATAATGATAATACCATTGGATATTCTAATTTGCTTACATTGCTATAGTAAGTTCAAGTTCAAGTTCTAGTTGGCAAGTTGCTTATCAGATATTTCACTGTTCAATAATGGTTTGTTTAAGTACTTGTTGGAGGATATTACATTAATTTTCCTTTCCATTGTTTTCTACTTACAGCAAAGGCTTTGCAGTATCTGCATAATCTCGGGATTGTACATAGGGATGTGAAACCGGCAAATGTTCTTGTAATTTTCCTCAGAAATCTCCTGATTTTTTTAGTTAATATACAATTTTCCTTTAGTTATGGCAAATTGTGAAAAATAGATTCAAGTGATTGGTTCTTGAGCTTCAAGATATGTAACTAAAGTAGTAAATTTGTTGCAGCTCGACAGAAACTTGTGCCCACACTTAACAGACTTTGGTTTGGCAGAACACAAGGAAAATCTTCGAGGAGTTTCTTTAGAGAATTGGAGATCATCTGGCAAGCCAACTGGTGGTTTTCATAAAAAGAACATGGTTGGCACACTTATCTATATGGCACCAGAAATATTGAAGAAGGAGATTCACACTGAAAAATCAGATGTATACAGCTTTGGAATATCAATCAAGTAAGGGTTTGAGACAGGTATTTGAAGTGTTTAATATTAACTAGCAAGGCTTTGGGCAACTTGACAGAAGTAGAAAAAAATTGGTATAGTTGTATTTCTTAAGTTTCTTTTTGTTTATCGGAATGAAAAATTTACTGCAACTGCCTTTTCTGATGAACTACTTATTTAGTTATGATGCATGTTTTGGATTCTGATTTTTAAACTGTATAGATTTTTGCACTTTACTGCATCAAGAAATCATATGATTATGTTAACTTGTTTAAGATAGACCTGGCTAGCAGACATTTTTTAAATTGATGAAAGTTAGTTTAGAGAATAAATAGTGTTGGAATGACTGTGATATTGAACTATATGCCAAAGGAAATGCCTGCTTAATCAGAGGTTTCCAGTCAAATTTATGGGTTAGCCAATGTTTCTCGCTTACCCCCTTTTGTGTAATGTTTTCATACTGTAGTGTTTGATATGTCAATGTTGATTAGTTTGGTTTGTTTTTAAATAACATGAAAATTGCTTACCTTTTATTGTTATTATTATTATGTGTTAGGCCATCTTAGATTAAAGGTAATGACCACTTCCCTTTCCTTTCTCCTTGCCCCAAAGAAAATGATTGTTATCATTCTTGTGATTATGGTAGTCACAAACTAAGATCTGTATGGATAATATGTAAAGAAGACAAAAAAATTGCATTCTGTGGGACATCTAAGCAACCCTAAGCTAAAGAAGAAACATATATAAATCTGTAATGCTCCTAATATATCACCTGGAGATGGAACATTTCTTTCTAATTGTAATCTAAGTCGCCATGTATTGATCTTTTGTCTGTAGATAATGTAATTGCTTTTCCACATATTAATTATTGAGGAGTGATGAATACTTTGTAATTTGCCAAATAAGAAAATTTTCAAGGCTCTTAATTTTTAAAATCAGGAAATGGAGACTTAGAAGGTGATTATGAAGGGAAGTTTAGATGTGAGTAGCTATAAATTGCTTAATGGGCCTTGGATCAGCTGGTCAAGGAATTAGGTGTGACTTGGGTTGGTATAATGATTAATACTTACCAAGCAAAAGAATCGTAAAAAATAGTTCAGGTGTGAATTGCTTGATTTGTTCTGCCACATTCAGAGTGGTTGTACAAGTTTAATATGCTTGTGAAAGGTGCTATTATGTAGTCTACACAAAGGAGAATATGAAAAGTCATCCATTTTGGTGAAACCAATAGTTTTCCTCTGTTTGTAGTGACTTGGCCTTGCATCATGTTTAAAAATGCTTAGATATTTTAAGATGTTTCTGTGGACTTGTTTAAATGACCATATTCATGCCTGTTAGGGCACTCATGTCTTAGTGGTTTATTTGCAGTTTAAATACCTGTCAAAGTGAAATTCCTTTTTATTTTATTTTATTTGTGTATGTATTATATGAATTTTGTATACTAGATTTTGCTTGATTCATTATTGATACCACATATATGTTAATCTATTACAGTGGTATTAGTTGCTATCTTGTACCACATAAATGTCAACATGGTATTTGATATGTTGAAGAGATGGGTAAATATTCAATTGGATAAATATATGTTTCCTTCAAAGTGGTTTTCATGCTTTCTGGAGGTCCGTGATAGTGGGACAGAGTGCTCAAGAAAGTATGTATTTGATCACTTGATCAGATACCTTTCTATTGCTAGGACAGTGGAAATACATTTGATTATCATTAATTCTCAGTTATAACAATTGAATAGTCATTCTAGTATAGCTTTATTATGTATGATAGAGAGGTTGGTTAACTAGAAGCTCTTTCCTCCATATTGGTTTGGATTTCTTAGTTTGTCATAGATCTTGGGATCCTTTTTTATTGCTGTGTCATTGAATATTTGTCCTGTTTCTCTCTTGTAAACATGAAATTCAGTTTTCACTTTATTGCAGTGAACTGCTTACAGGTGTTGTCCCATATACTGACCTTCGGGCAGAAGCTCAGGTTAGTATTTATCTTAATTATATTTTGCTCGTCTTTTTGAATTGATTAGAGGTGCTGTTTTATAATTTATTTTTCAATTAGTTAGCATATCTTTATTTTGCAGTTTATCTGAGATGATATTTATGTTGTATTTACATCATTATATTCTGAGAATCAGAAAACTAAAAGTCAAGAGTGTTTAACCCTCGTGATCTTGGAGGAAAAGGGCTGACTTTTGAATTTGATAGTAATATTTGTCTGTCTGATAGCATTCCGTTCCTTGATTTCTCCAAACAGATAAACACAACCTCATCCCACGGGAGTAGGTCTAAGTACCATTCTCTGACGTTGTTTAGAGGGGAATACGCTACTTCAAAGTTGGTGGCATATTCGGTAGTAATCACTACCTGGGAGAATTATTTTGATATGTAATGTGGGGCTAGAACATGACCTACCCCAAGAGATAATTAACTTGTTTATAGAATTGAGCCTTTGTACAGAGAAGCAAAACCTGAGCCCCACAGCTATAGAGGCTTTTCAAGAGAGGAGAGCAATTCCAGCATGGAAGATTTCATTTGAACTTGAAAAAAATTAGGCAGGATACATGCTTTTCAAGAGAGGAGAGCAATAAACTCACTTCCAAAAAATGAAAAGGTTGATTAATATGGACACCAAAGGTTGGCGTATTGATATCAGGACAGATCACCTGTCCATATTGGCCTCAAATGCGTCCACCACGACCTGCTCCTGTTACTCTGTCACCTTTATTTCCATGAATTGTGAGGGTTTCATGGTCTAGCGTGAGGGAGTATGGGTCCTACAAGATTTGTGTGCCCAGTACCAAATAACTGACAGGAGTCTTAATCAATCAGAATTTTAACTCCAATGCTTTGTACGCACCAAATCATTCCATTTGTGAGATTGGCTGATTATGGGCTTCTGAAATTCTCAGAAAATAAGTTTTTGCAGTGTTAGTTTGGGAACCTCAAAGTTTTAGGAGTCTATGTCTGAAATGTTCTGTTCTCCTAGTCTGATGCCATTATTATTTATTCCACTCTTCTGAACTTCCATTGCAAAACTGGCAGTTACTTATTGATTATCACATTTGTGTTGCTGGCAGGCTCACACTGTTCTGGAGATGAATTATACCGAACAGCAACTTACAGCAGCTGTTGTTTCTGGTGGTTTGCGACCTCGTCTTGCTAGCATGGAGTCAGGTGTACCGGAAAATATATTGTCATTGATACAGAGATGTTGGGATGCTAACCCTTCGAACAGGCCTTCTTTCTCTGATATAGTTTCAGAACTAGATCTACTTTTGGAACATAGAAAGAGCACGAATGGAGAAGATATATTGTCTAGAAAAGCTTCAATTTCTTGTGATGATAAGCTCATAAATAGCATCAATATTGTACGAACTTATCAGGAGAGTGTTAACTGGTCTGCCCTGGGAGAACAGTCCTCCAAGAGGGCATCTCATGCAGATGAATCTGATGTGAGAATTTGGCTTGGTTGCACCACTGATACTTTGAATTACCATCCTATACTTTCTTGGGGGTCCTTTGCTACATGTGGCAGACGGGAGACTATGGAGGATACACATTTCCTTATGCCTCATATGTGCAATGAAAAGGATATTCATACTTTTGGCATCTTTGATGGTCACAGAGGTATGCTTAATGTTCATTTGAGGTCTAAGGGCAACTTGGACCAAATTTTGAAAACATTGGTTCCAATCATCACAACTAGTCTTTTAGTGTGGTGCCAGAATACAGATTCATGATATACGTTGTTTAGAAATCTCTTTTGAAGTGATAAGATAAAAAAAAGATTGAAAAAGGAGGGTGTGGGAAGGCCCCAGCTTGAGTATTGTGAAAGGAAAATCTGACAAGTTTAGTGATAATCTGTTGATATAATTTTTTTTTCCACTTCATTTTTTATTTCCCCCATTGATTGGCTCTTTCAAAATACATCTGGTGCTAATACTTGGATGTCACTATGCAGGCTCAGCAGCTGCTGAGTTTTCGGCTCGAGCTTTGCCTGGATTTTTGCAAAAATTAGGTTCCACAAGCAGGTTTCTTCCACACTGAGGTTTTTCCCTACTTCAGTCATCTCATCTGTCTTTAATTAGTTAATATTTTATGAACAATGCAGACCTGCTGATGCACTACTGGAAGCATTTGTTAGTACAGATGTCATGTTCAGAAATGAACTTGATTCGCATCGTAAATCCAATAGAGTTCTTGAGAAAGAATGGCATCCTGGTTGCACTGCTGTTGCTGCTCTAATAATTAGAAACAGGCTTTTTGTTGCTAATGCTGGTGATTGCAGGGCAATTTTATGTCGGGGTGGCAATCCTTTTGCTTTAAGTAGGGTGAGCAAGGCTAGTTTACTTGAAAGTATGTTACTTTCCATGCTTATGATTAGGTGCTGAACTAGTTGATTTTAATATGCTAGGACCATGTTGCTAGCTGTCTTGAGGAGAGGGAGCGTGTTGTTAGTGCTGGAGGAGAAGTTAAATGGCAAGTTGATACTTGGAGGGTTGGTCCTGCCGCACTCCAGGTTATCCTCTTTGCCTGTGAAACGTTTTTGTTTATGTTGTCGTAGATGATGTATGCCATTCTTTTGATAAAGTCTATATTTCTATTGTTTCGTTGTTTAAAATCTTTTATATCATGGTTAAGGATGGCACACTGGGAAACTTATATTGGTAGCAAATCCATATAATTTTAATGATAGCAGATTGTTAGGTGTCAAAAAAGAAATCTTTTACCTGAAAGAAAGAAAAAGGAGATACCAAAATATCTTAGTGTTGCAATGAGACGAGGATTGTTTGAATACTGAACCTCTGAGATAAATTTTCCTTTGAGATGTTATGTTCACTCTCTATTCTGCCTCAAGTTTGGTTGATTTTCTTTGAAGTTGCTCCTCAGGGTAAAGGGTGTTGACATGCAACCCATGACCTAACACCAATAATTCCTTGGCACATATCAGCTTGTGACTACTAGCTTTATGCTGTGGAATACACTACCATTTTATTATGGATTTCAGTGTTCATATTTATTAGAATAGATAACAGTTGCAATTTTGGAAACTATTGACATAACTTCGGTGAAAAATTGTTATAAGAGAGAGTTCTATATTATGGTATAAACTATGTTGCAACTATATTGAAGCAGGACTGAAAATCAGGTTAATGGAGTAGATGAAAAGCATCTTGGTTGCTAATGTGTAGAATGCAGTGCAGGGATGACAATTATTTGATTGCCATTTGTTCCTCTACTGTAAGAAATAAAACCAATAAATCAGGCTCCATGCAATTCTCTGAGCTGCTTGCATATACTCGAGAACCTCACTGTAAATCATTTAGAAGAGGTGAAAAATGATTTTGTGGGATTTAAGGTAAAAAGAAAAGGCAATGACTAAGACCGAAATTTGTTACAAGTATCTCATAAGGATTAGGCATGGTATTTATTATGGCTAGTGTACTATGATGGAACCTCTACCTAATGCCTTAAGCTTTTGGGTTGGATATATCTGGTGGTAATCTGGTTTGGAGGTTTCCATCTTCTGAATGTGAGGACCTGCATGACAAGTACTGGATCTTTTTCCGTCCATTTCTCTCTTGGAAGGGTCAATTGCTTAATGAATCAATCAATTTCTTTTAACAGGTCACTCGCTCCATTGGTGATGATGATCTGAAACCTGCTGTGACTGCAGAACCTGAGATAACTGAAACTGTACTGTCTCCAGAGGATGAATTTTTGGTAAGGACTTTTGTCTCAATGGATGGTGGTTTATTAAATTAGTACAGGAGTTCTAATATTTATAAGTTTGTTTTTGTGTTATTATTTGTCTGCCCCTTTGATAGATTTCGTTGTGTAATTTCATAAACAAGTTAGATGGAGATAAAAAAAAAATAGCATTAAAGATTCGGATGAAATTCTCAATTCTCCCATTGCTAGGAGATGAGCTTGGTAAGCCCAATTGACATGACCAAGCCTAAAAGTAGGGTCTTTCTCAGATCAGTTCTAGAGATGTCTGAGCCAGCTTTAGGCCATTTGAGGCCTTTAGAAAGAACTTCGTAAGCCTGTGATGATTCACTTTCTCGAAATTAACACCATTTTTTTGAAATGGATCATTGTGAGTGTCATCAGCATAGCAAACATAGCCGAACCTGTCCTGTCTTTGCATAAAAGAATTCATTTTCATATAAAAAAAAGTTCTGGATTAGTTGACCCCCTTTGTAACTTTTTTTTTATAGAATAGGTCATGATGAAAATCCTGCATTAACCATAACAGTAGAAGTAATGTGAGGTTCATTGGCAGGTGATGGCTAGTGATGGACTCTGGGATGTTGTGAGCAATGCCGAGGTTGTGAGCATAATCAGGGATACAGTCAAGGAGCCAGCAATGTGCTCCAAGAGATTGGCAACAGAAGCGGCGGAACGTGGCAGCAAAGATAACATAACCGTCATCGTTGTCTTCCTGCGACCAGTATCTACAGCAGAGCGAATATACTGAATCAGAGTTACTAGTGTTTTTGCCAATGAAATGAAGGCAAGTTGTCGGAGCAGTATACTGATGCAAGGAGCGAGGGAAGTAAATCACAGAACAAATGGATATTTTACATATATTTTTCTTATTGATTCATATAGTGTTGGTATTTTGTTTATATCATTCACTCCTACATTTGGGGAAGACTTTAGACTTGTAAGTATTAATTTACTCGAATTAATACGCAAAACAATCATGGCTATTATTTAATCTCAATTTTCTTTTTCATTGTGTAATTTGACACGTTCTGTGGCAGTCGATGGCTAAGATGACCTGAAAAATTATGGAATTATTTAAACAGAATTGTTTGTTACACTTAATTATGTTTACAAGAACTACAAATTTTGCGTACATAATCACAATGAGATTTCAACGAGATTACTAATATTATAATAAAAAATAAAATATAAAAATATAAATTGACGGTCTCTCCTCGTTAGGGATGGACATTTCAAATTGTGGCCCATAATTTAAAATTAAACTCAAATTAAATAGTTTGAGTTAAGTTGGATTGAAAATTTTTAACCCGTTTAGCTTAACTCAAACTAAAACTTTAATAAAAATTATTATTGTTTATTTTTATTGGAGGTTAGCCCAAAATAATAAACCAAATTAGTTTAAAATGGGTGAGGGACTTGGAATTCACCGACTTTAATCTAGGGGCAAGGTAAAGGCCTTCTCGGTATCAAAGTTCAATCTCGAGGAGATGGTTAGGAACATCTTAAGTTTATTAGGTCTTGAGCAACTCAAAGATTCGTATTAATGGTAAGATATTGTAACTCCAAAAATACTTATCTATCACTGTTTGATAAGGAAAATCTGCAAATCATCGGATCATGATTAATCTCATAAACCTTAGGTTCACCACCAATTAGCACAAAGATAAAACATAGATTTTGCAGGATAAACATCAATACACTAACTATAAAAAGGTAAAGTTACAGTAATTAAAGAGGACTAAATATCATCCCTAACTTGATTTCTTTTCTTCGGAGTAACCCTAAATATCTATTTCTACATTTTCTTGGACGAATAGAGCTTAGCTAACTTAAACATTGGAGGCTCTTTATAGGAAAAAAATCATCGACAAGACCTAATCTCATTTCATTGTGGTTGCAGGAACCTTAGACCCCCCAATCAAAGCCCACCTCAGTATAGCTCGTTAACGGAAGCTCAATTTTGTTCTCAAAATACAAATTTAAAACTTGTTGGACTAAAAAATAAATTTTTAGGTTAAAATTTTTTGACGCCGTTTGTGAGAAACGAAACAAAATGGCCTTGGAAAGGTTACTGAAATTAAGATGATGAATTAATCACGGGGTAGTGTCGAACATAGCCTAAATCTACGATTACCTAAGCATCTAAAGCAGAATAACAAGGTCTAGTTAGGGGATCCTTAGGAAAGCAATCCAATGTCGTAAATAAGAACACTCTTACAAGTAGTTATCAAGGAAGAACTCAGAATAATGAAGGAGAAAAGAGAGGAAATGGGAAATTTGTTGATAAAGATCTTGAAGGATTGCAAGGGACCAAGCAAAGCGATTGAGCCTCAGGGTGTCAATCGATAAGACCACCCTTCAAACTCAAGACTAAATACCCAGAGAGATGATAGACCTCTTGTTCAGGTTTCTCGAGAGGAGAAGGAGAAATGAGCATAACCGGTTCCACTTGATGACCAATCGATGATCTAGTCAAGGTCTAGCCATATTGAGAAGGAGTGCACTCGGTCTCATGTTGGAGATTGGGGCTGTGTAAAAGACCAAAGTCTAAAGGTCAGCGATCTCTTAAAAGGGAAAAAAAAGGAAACAGTGAGATAAATCACCTAGGAGATCACCAGTGAAGATGCCCTTGGAGGAAAAAGTTTATAGGTTAGAAAAAGGGATACACAACTTACTTGAGGAGCAAGAAAAGTTAGACCTTCTTCCCATGAGAAAGACATAAAGGGCTCCTCTTAATTAACAAGCTCAAGGATATAGAATTGCTATTTACGGTCAAAATGTAATGCGGCTATCATAGAATAGATTGAGGTGTCGATCCCACAAGAAAGATTTTTGACAAAATAGGTTAGTGAAATAAAAATATTGAAATAGTCCCAAATGAGAAAATTAATTAATTGGTTTATATGAATGAGATTGAATTGTATATAAATTAAAGGATAAGTCTTATGATAATGTAAGTAAGGCTTCGAGAATCACAATTATGCTTTATAAATCTACTTTACACTTTGATTCAATATTTATAATTCAATTAAAAGTTTCACATCCCAAACAATCAATTGGAAGATATATATATATATATATATATATAATACAACACATTTGATAATACATGTATTTGATATGACTAAACTCTTTACAAACATTATCATAAATCATGGTCATTTATATAAGTTATTTAAGATCGACAATATATTATTTTGACAATAAGATCAACTTGAATATTAAACAAGTATTGTCTTTACATGTTATCTAAGATCGACAATATATCTATTGACAATATTGCAGTAAAAGATTAACATGTAAAAAATATAACCAATAACAATTATAATTCAGCAAGAATCACATAAAGAAAACATGACTAAAAATATATGAAATATGAGAATTATAACTTTTGGATTATAGAAAAATAATAGATAAGAGTTTAGACACAAGCAAACTTATAAACATTTGTAACTCTTGACAAAGAATTAAAGTATAAAAGTAAATTTATTACACATAAAAGTTCATCTTTAACTTTGCAAAGAACTCTAGCCTAGCTTACAATGCATGTTAAAGAGAAGAAATATGAGAGAATTGTGAAGCATTAAAAATCGTCCCTTAGCCTCCTAAGAGTGTCCTTATATAGACAATGACTGAAAACATGTTTAGTGTGACTTCAATCTTTTATAATTTAAGCTAACCACTCATTCACTTAATTGCAGCACCTTTTTGATAATAGAAATAATCGATGTAGCCTTGTTAGCCGACATGAAAGTTGTAGAATTTTGTTTTTTCTTTCCATAGCCACAAGGTTCATTCAATTTGGATGAGTATCCAATGAGATATGGATTAAATACTAAAGATAGGACAGATTTCGACGAACAACCCTTTTGCCAATTCGCAATACAATTTGGTCTATGATGATGGCTAATTTGGACTTTACCATCAACATAAGAGTTGTTGATAATTGAGTCAGTATTTCACAGCTTTAAGACTTATATCGATTGGGTATGTATTTTATAAAATACGGTCCAAATACTTTAGGTGGATCAAGTTTAGCGGAAGTTGTAATCCAATTCTGTTGTATCCCAATTTTGTCCAATAAAATGTTGGATTTGGTTTTTCAACTATTCTTCAAGTTTATGTAAGATTGAGTCATGTTACTCCAGATTTAAGAATTTATTCATTTCAATTTCTACATTGAGAGTTACGTCTATTTTACATAAACATGTGCAAATAATATTCATTAATCACAATTTAAGAACAACACTTTATTTCAAGCCTAAAAAAATAAAAATGCTAAAATTAGTGATATTAAATAGTGACTAAATCTCTTAACAAACATGTATTTTAATGTGTTTATCACAGCCCCCAACCAGCTTATTGCTAGTCTCTAGCAATTCAAGCATAAATAGAATATGCAAAACTACCTGAGCATTTCAAACAAAAAGTCTGTTCAAGATCACTATTGCTATTATAGTCTTTTTAATTATAACTTTCAAAATTGTGTGTGTGTGTGTGTGAATGATTAATGCTTTACTAGCTAAGTGCAAATGCATGCTATCGTATTAAGTAATAAAGGATTTTAAGTCCAAGTATCAATCCCACGGAGACTATTCGATCTAATTCTATAAATCAAGTATTAAAATTGTACCTACTTAACTTTTATTCAAAAAACTAAAATTTGGAATTTATTTAACTAATCTAATTCTATCAATTAACTAAACTAAAATATAATTCACAAATAAAGATAATCTAGAGTTTTGACTTGTCCCCTAGTATTTCATTAGACTCATTAACCACTTATTTAATCCCTTAATACTAATTAATTGGCTTAAACACTAATCTCATCACAAGCCTCTGTCGATGGTCAAGTGACTATATTACGCATTTTAACAATCACCTATATGTCTATGGTAATCAAATCAGAATGTAATTCATTAAAATTAAGTCTAAATTAGACCATATATGCCACCTAGGTATATGTCTATCCTAGATGGAACTCATAGTTGTTACCCTATGATCATGCATCAAACTATCCTAGGCTAAACATATGAATCCCTCTGTCAAGTTCATCATGGTTCTTTAATCATTCAAAATATTGATAAGGTATAATGAAAGCATTAAACACAAGATATAATGAATCAATTATAATAATTAAGTTTATAAACTAAGAATCAATAAAATCTAACTACATACTAGGTTCACATAGTTAAACCCTAGAATAACAAGTTTAGCTCATCACAAAACCAAAAGTATCCAATCAATCTATGAAGAACAGTAAGAACCAGAATATAATGATAAGCAAAGAGAAGAAAAGCTAATCAAGAAGATGTCTTGGGTTGTTCTCTCTCAATCCAGACTTGAAGCTTGAATCTTGATTTCTTGGCTTTGATCTTTGATTTTGTGTTGTGAATTCTTTCTCTACGTTTTTGCCTCTCCAAATTCTGTGTATTTAACCTCAAAAGAGTTTTTTTTATTGGTATGAGAAACCTTAAGGGCGAGGGGATTCGAATTCAAGTTGAAATAGAAGAGTTGAGAGGGACTTTTATATGTCGCACGAGCCCCGCAATGCAGTGGGCTTGGAGTCGCAGCGCCAATACCTAAAAAATCTACTTTGAAAAGCCTCATCGGGAGCCACGAGGCTGTGTTGTGGGCGCCGCAGCGCTCAGCTAGTAACCTGGGCGCCCCAGCGCTCAGTCATGGGCGCTGCGGCGCCCAGCCCTAGTACTCATTTCGTATTTTGAGTGTAACTTCTTCATTTGACGTCTGATTCACCTCCTGTTTATTCCTATGCGTCAAATTTTCCATCGTGCATCTATTTATGATAAAAAATATTAAATAGTCAAATATTTATAATTTGGAGCAAAATACGAAAGTTGGGTACAAATCATACTAGTACTTTTACGCCCCTATCAAATACCCCCAAACTTAAGACTTTGCTCGTCCTTGAGAAAAATAAAGAAAAACATTCACAACTTATTCATGACTCAAAAATAAAACTAAAAACTAAAAAATAAGCTTCGATTGATTAAATAATCATCATCATAGTCTCAAATTAAAGTTGTTAAAAATAGCATAAGGCTCTTCAGAAATCAATAAACAACTTTCAACAATTCTCATACCATTGATCAAGTATTTCATTCTCTCTTGTAAATGTTCATTTGTGAGTGTATGTAATAAGCAAGTAAATAGCTAAATAGAATATAGATTTTCTCAATACTTAAGAAATATATAAATATGATATCTCAGCATATTTTCAATTATAATACTACTATAAACTTGCTTTTCATACTACTCTCCACTAATGTAGAAATACACATGTCTAGGGATCTATTTAAGACTTTAATTACCTTATAATGTAAGGCTAAGGTAAAGGTGGGATATAAAGATATATATAAAGTACAAATTATATTATTAACACCTAGACTTTACTTAAAAACCTCTTGATTCCTTTTCCTCCTTGATTCTTCACCTTCTCTGCTAAACTTATGCTATTTCAATCTTTCTCTTAATCACATTTTTGCATAGAATTTCTTATTTTTCTTAAGCTGGGGGCATTGTACATTTAAATTTTTTTTTTCTTTTTTTTTATGTACCTCCAAACTTAGATTAATAGGCACCTTCAAGACTTATTACTTTTCATTGTAGTACCTTTCTTTCATACATCCACAATATTTTTCATTTTAAGAATATTTTTAAGTAACTCAAGGTTTATGGTGCTACCAGTAGATTTTAGAATAAGTAAACTTAAAGTCTGTAGGCTTGTAATGTGGTTAAACAGAAAAAAAAGGTAATTAGGGTCAAACGGGGTGACTAGGGATAAATATACATATAAGGTAGGCTCGAAAAGGCTCAAATGGTCCAAAGATGGCCTAATGTCATTTCCCTAAGCATGTGAATTCTAAGATTTTGCCTTAAATAGTAATCAAGCAAGTTCTAGATTATTAGTCTTCGAGACTATAGTGTACTACTTAAGTAAAGAGTATTTCTAAGCAAAAAATTCAACTAATACATGCTTATTTCATTGTGCTCAAGAATAAGTGATCAAAAATAAGGTTGAATTCAGTGCAAGAATCATGATATAAGAATTATCTCAAGCATTTATTATTTTTTAAAGACCTGTGAAAATAAATTCATTCAATATTTTATTTCTTATCATGGACTAATGATCATCATCTCAACCAAAACTAGACAAAAAAAAATAAAACTTTACTCCACAAGACAACCACTCAAATCATGCAGTAAAAATAAACATAGGTTATGTGTGTTTTTCACCCCCAAACTTAAAATATACATTGTCCTCAATGTTTAAAAATAAACTTAAAAGTAAGAAAAACTCCTCTGGTAGATAAAATTGAAGTAATGCAACGTTATTGCCCATTAAGTGGATTGCGGTATTATTTTACTCATACGTTTAAAATTGTTTGTGCTGCTTTCTTGAATGCTTGACTTGCTAATTTTATTCCTAAAATAAAAAAAGAAACTAACATAACTAAAACTGAAAATAAGCTAATAAAAATAAAAATAAAAACTACTTGGGTTGCTTCCCAAGAAACGCTTGATTTAGCGTTGTCGACTTGACGGAGCTCTTTCTACTCTTATAGAGGATCAAAGTCAATGGTGGAAGCATATTTTATATGTGAGCTTGTTAGGATTTATTTCTTTTAGTTTCCACATCTTATTTATTTAATCTTGGGCGGCAACTTGTTCCTCTTTCTCCTCGTGTTTCTTCGGAAAGACTTGAATCTTAGACCGGTGAAGTGTCTTTTTTGTGCCATTCTCTTCAATTATATCATCGTACTACTTCTTCTTCTTCTTTTTCTTTAATCTCTTTCTATGCCTTAACGCATTCTTTTTTATGTGAGGATTCAACATCTTCATGTCTTTGAGCTCTTCGGTATTTGATGGTACCATATTAATGCTACAATAGTCAAGTAATATAGTACGCATAGGCTAATTATGCTCTTTGTTACTAGTATTTTCTATTGTGTTGTCACTTTTCTATACCTTAGAATGTTGCTGTACTTTAATACCAGTTTCTGCACGTTCCATTATTAAAAATTCTGCACTATTTTCTAGATTGGTATGCTGCTGATTTTCTATTTCAACACTTGTTTGACACCTCAATAGCTTTTGAAGAAAAGGAATAAGTGGTTTATATGGTTGCACTTTATTTTTTTGCACTTCCTTTTCCTTTATACTTGATGGTGGTGGTATGAATATATTTTCTTGTAAGATCTTACCACTTCTCAAGTTGATGGCTTGACATTACTCTACATTCCTTTTTGGATTTGTCTCAGTATCACTTGGTAGAGTACCTTGAGGTCTCCTATTAATTGCAGCAGCAAGTTGTCCCATTTGAACCTCTAAATTCTTTAAAGATGCGGAATTATTCTGTAAGATGGCATCATTAGACTTTATATATTACATAAACATGTCTTCTAATGTCAGCTTCTTTTCTTGTCGTGGTGGGAATCCTAGGGGATTCATTGGTCTAGATGGCTCCTCTTAGTTGTAATGCCAAGTGAAGTTTGGATGATCTCTCCACCCCGAAATTAAAGAGGTTAGATTGTGGGTTAGGTGATTGTCGATTAAAATTGCCCACATAATTTACTGCTTCCATGCACTGCCCATTCATGTGGTTATCACCACAAAAGTCATATGTTACTTGTCGAATTTTGACGTCATTTAATGCATCAAACTTCTTAGATAAAATATTGATTTGAGCTATCAATGCATTGAATGCGTCAGTTTTATATATATCGACAACTCTCTTGGGTGTAACTCTCTCTGCTAACCATTAGTAACTGTTTGACGCCATCTCTTCTAATAGATCATAAGTCTCATCTATAGACTTATTCATTAAAGCTCCTCCAGCAGCAGCATCTACAATAGTCCTCAAATGGCCTATTAATCCATTGTAGAATGTTTAGACTAATAGCCATATAAGGACTCTATGATAAGGACACTTCTTTAACATATCCTTAAAGCGCTCTTATGCCTCATACAATGACTCTCCATCAATCTGACTGAATGACGTGATGTCATTCTTCATCTTTGCTGGTAGAAAGAACTTGGTTAAGAACTTCTGTGCTAAATCTTTCCACGTTGATATAGAACCTGGCGATAATGACATCAATCAACTCTTGGCTCTATCCCTTAAAGAGAAAGGGAATAGTCTTAATCTGATGTCATCGTCGGAGACTCCGTTGTATTTGAAGGTATCACAAATTTCTAAGAAATTTATGATATGCATGTTAGGATCGTTATTAGGAGCTCCGCTGAACTGTACAGTTTCTTTCAACATCTGAAAAATATTCGGTTGATGGTTGGTCGCTGAATACTAGATTGAACATCATTTGTAGTTAGGATAGCATACTCTTTCAAAGCTCTCTGTGGTATCATAGGCTCAAATACAGGATTATTGATGTGATTGTTGTTTCCCTCAATGGTATGAACTGTTAAAGTAAAATAAAAAGAAAATCAAAGTAAAAAGAAGAAGATAAAAGAAAAATAAAAAATCTTAATTAAAAGTAAGTAGCTTGGTATTAGTATTGATCTAAAGAATAGATAAAACTAGTCCCCAGAAACGGTGTCAAAAACTTGATTGATGTTATACTAGCTAAGCGCAAGCGCATGCTATCATATCAAGTAATATATGATTTTAAGTCCAAGTGTGGATCCTACAGGGACTGTGCGATCTAATTCTATAAATCAAGTATTAAAATTGTACATATTCTAAAATTTGATTAACTAATCTAACTCCATCAATTAAACTAAACAAAAAAAAGGTAGAATTCACAAATAAAGATAATCTAAAGTTTTGACTCGTTCTTTAATATTTCATTGGACTCATTAACCACTTAGTTAATCCTTTAATACCAATTAATTGGCTTAGACACTAGTCTCATCATAAGCCTCTGTCGATGGTTAAGAGACTATATTACGCATTCTAAAAATCACCTATATGTTTATGGTAATCAAATCAGAATGTAATTCATTGAGATCAAGGCTAAATTATACCATACAGTCACCTATGTATATGTCTATCCTAGATGGAACTCATAGTTGTTACCCTATGATCATGCATCAAACTATCATAGGCTAAACACATGAATCCCTCTGTCGAGTTCATCATGGTTCCTCAATCATTTAAAATATTGATCAGGTATAATGAAAACATTAAACACAAGATAGAATGAATCAATTGAATGTATTAAGTTCATAAACAAAAAAATTATCACAATCCAAATCCATATTAGGTTCACATAGTCTAACCCTAGATGAATAATTTAGCCCATCACAAAACCAAAAGTATTAAACCAATTCATAAAGATCAATAAGAACAAGAACAAGAACATAATGATAAAGAAAGAGAAGAAAAACTAATCAAAGTGACTCTTTGATATGCTTATCCATCAATCTTGACTTGAAGCTTGAATCTTGATCTTGGTTTTTCAATTTTTGGCTTTGATATTTAATTTTGTGTTGTGAATTATTTCTCTAACGTTTTGCCTCTTTTCTTCTCTCCTCTCCCAATTAGGGTTTTTAACCTTCTATTTTATAGGTTTATGTCTTTAAATTACTGTTCACGGATCACTGTATCAAAAATACTGTTCACTTGATACTGTTTACCGTAACACGCGCTGCGGCGTTAACTCCTGGGCACTGCAGTGCTGAGATACTATTTTGGTCACCACGACGCTTAATTTTGTATACTGCGGTGATGGGTATTGTAGCATATCATTGTAGCATATTAATGTTGCAGGTACTATAGTAATTTGATATTTTTGGCTTATTTTCATTAAAGTTTCGACCCTATTTGCTCCATGGACTGCAAACCTACAAAAATAATAATAAAATACATCAAAAGCTAAATAATCTTAATTTCTACTAACAAATATTACGTTTAGAAGATGAAAATATTAGATTTAATAAACCCTTATCATGACCCACATGCATTATTTAACCAAAAGATTTGAATTTAAGACATCTATACAAGTAGCCTTACTATTCATAAAATAAAATAAAATAAAATAAAGTTTGAAATTAAAACGCATGTATTTACAGGTAGTTGTGATTATTACTCACATCTTCCTTCCTTATTTTACGTCCGCTAATAGATTAAATGCCCTCTATGAGTCGGGGATAGGCTTTCTATCTAATTTTCTTATAAATTGGCAAAAAAGGTCTTTTAAAGTCAGATTCTCGATGCTATATCGTTGATGTTCATTTTTGAATTTATTCCATAAATCGAGAAGTTCACGTTGCACAAGTCCACAATGATGCATCTCAAAAGTCAATAGGATATCATCTAAATACTTTTTACTCAGTCCATCCTTAATGAATTGAATTTTATCTTCTCGATTTCTAGATGCAAATTCTAAAGAACGATAACTCCGGTTATAATTCCATCAAGCACATTTATAACAAACTTGTAACCTTTTTGCTCTCTATCTTTTGGTATAAGAGCTTTTTCCAAGATCAGACATAAAAGAAACAAAATCATTTACATATTCACCAGATAATCGAACATTGGCTTTGATTAACCAATGAATATCCGCAAAAGATATACCTTAACATTAATAGCCTTAGTCTTTCACACCATGCTTTGTAAATCTTAACTAGATCATTTTGAGGCAATAAAGAAAAGCATTTTTTAAGTTTGGTAAGAATGCTAATAATTTTGAAAGAAAGTGAAAAAGAAAAGAGATGAATGCACGGTTTGAGAGACATTTTTTAAAGAACTGAGAAAATAACTTTAATAGTTACAGAGTATCGTATCCACCACTTGACTGGAAAACAAAATTACACTGAAGAAAAAAGAAAAATAAGAAAATAAAAGAAAATAAAAGCAAAAATAAAAAGTCAAAAGATAAAATATGGATAAAATATAAAATATAGTACAGATAGATTGAACCTGATCAAGCATGATAAACAGGATCCACAAGAGGGATCTCATCTAGGTACATAAAGTGGTTTACCTTTTTCACATAGCTTTTCAATCGCTGTCCATTCACTTTAAAAAATTTTCCATCAGTAGGGTCCTCGATTTCAAAAGCACCATTAGAAAAAACGTGCTTTACCATAAATAGACTAATCCATCGAGATCTTAACTTTTTAGGGTGTAAATGCAATTGAGAATCATAAATATAAACTTGTTGATTTGACTCGAAGTGTTTTCTTGAGACCTATTTGTCATGAGCCACTTTTATTTTAGCTTTGTAAATCCTAGAGTTGTCATATGCATCATTTTGTAGCTCTTTTATTTATAACAATTGTAATCTGAAGACCCGTAGTGATCAAATCAAAGTTAAAGGCTTTGACAGCTCAATAAGCTTTATGCTCTAATTCAACAAGTAAATGACAAAAAATTTCATAGACAAGTCGGTATGGAGACATTCCTTAGATGTTTTTGTATGCAGTACGATATGCCCATAATGCATCAAAAAGGCGTAAAGACTAATCATTGCGATTTGGGTTAATCGTCTTTTCTAAATTTTATTTAACCTCTCTATTTGCTAGCTTAGCTTGTCTATTTATCTGTGAATGGTATGCAATGGAAACTTTGTAAAGAACACCATACCTGCGCATCAAAGTTTCAAAAGTATGGTTACCAAAATGTGTTCCTTGGTCACTAATGATGACACATGATATACTATACCTAGATAACACATTTTCTTTTAAGAATTTTACCATAGTTGTGTTATCATTAGTACGACAAGCTATAGCTTCCACCCATTTTGATACATAGTCAACAACTAGAATGATGTAAAGGTAGCTAAAAGATGAGAAAAAATGACCCATAAAATTAATACCCCAACAATCAAATATTTCAATAACAAGAATAAGATTAAGAAGCATCATATGTCTTTGAGATACAGTACTTAAATTTTAATATCTTTCACAGGAACAACAAAAATATTAGTGTCTTTGAACAAAAAACCACATTGTAAAATTTTCGTAGCTGTCTTCTTCATAGAAAAATGACTGCCACAAGCAGCACTATGGCAAAAATTTAAGACACTAGAAACTTCACTTTCAGGAATGCAACGTCTCATAATTTAGTTAGAGCAATATTTAAAAAGATATGGATCATCTCAATAAATATTACATACTTCAACCAAGAACTTACACTTATTTTGTGCACTCCAGTTAGATAGAAGTTCACCACAAACTAAATAATTTATGATGTGTGCATACCAAGGTATTTGGCTTATAGTGAAATTATGTTTATCAGGGAAATCATCTCAAATAGGTGGAACATCAGTGGAGTCAGTGAATTTAAGACAGGATAAATGATCAGCAACGATATTTTCAACGCCCTTCTTGTTTTTAATTGCTAGATCAAATTCCTGCAAAAGAAGAATTTACCTAAACGGGTTTTAGCATCCTTCTTAGAAAGAAGGTACTTAAGGGTCGCATGGTTAATAAAAATAATAATAGGTAAACTAATCAAATAAGAACGAAATTTGTTTAAGGCAAAAATAACAACTAATAGTTCTTTTTCAGTAGTAGTGTAATTCATTTGAACATCATTCAAAGTTCTACTGGTATAATAAACAACAAAGGGTTTTCTCTCCCTTCGTTGTCCAAGAACTGCTTCTACAGTATAATTACTTGCATCACACATAATCTCAAATGGAATGTTCCAATTCGGTGATTACATAACAGGAACGGTGGTGAGTTTAGCAATGAGTGTTTGGAATACCTCATCACACTCTTGTATCCATGTGAATTTAGTATCTTTTAGTAGAAGGTTACACAATGGTCTAAATATGGCAGAAAATCTTTATATAAACCTCCTGTAAAAGCTAGCGTGTTCAAGAAAAGATCGAACATCTTTTACCGTTTTGGACATAGGTAATTTAGAAATTAATTTAATTTTAGCCTTGTCAACCTCTATTCCTTTTTCAGATACAATATGCCCCAAAATAATCATTGAAGATACCATGAAGTGAAATTTCTCCCAATTTAACACAAGTCCTTTTTTTTCACACTTACTCAAAACAGCTTTTAAGTTAAGTAAACATGAATCAAAAGAATCACAAAAAAATGTCAAATCATCCATAAAATTTCTATGCATTTTTTAACCATATTAGAGAAAATACTCAGCATACAATGTTGAAAAGTAATTAGTGCATTACATAATCCAAATGGTATTCTACAAAAAAATATAAGTACCAAAAGGGCATGTAAAAGTGATTTTTTTTTCTTGATCTTCTATAGCTATCTCAATCTGATAGTATACTGAATACCCATCAAGAAAGTAATAGAAGAGATGTCTAGCTACACGTTCTAAAATTTGGTAGATAAAAGGCAATGAAAAACAGTCTTTCCTGGTAGCTATGTTTAATTTTTTATAATAAATGCACATTCGCCAACCACTTATTATCCTAGTTGAAACAAGTATCTCATTCTCATTTTTCACAATAGTAACCCCAAATTTCTTAAGAACTACTTGAGTTGGACTTATCCATTGACTATCAGAAATTGTGTAGATTATACATGCATCTAACAGTTTTAAGACTTCTTTCTTCACGACTTCTTTCTTCACTACTTCTTTCATTGTTGGGTTAAGTATTCTTTGTAGATCCCTTAGATCCCTATGGGGTTGAGAACTTTCTCTAAATGAATTCGATAGGAGGATATCAATGGAAAAATTCTTTAATATCAGCTATAGTTTAACCTAGTGTTGACTTATGTTCTTTTAACAATTTTATCAATTTTTTCTCTTGTTCAACACTAAGTTCAGAAGACATGATGATAGGAAAGGTATCACTTGGTCCCAAGAATACATGTTTCAAACCTTTGGGTAGTGGAGAAAGCTTAACTTGTGGTGTCTTAAGGTTTGATGGTTTTGGTCTCTTCCTCTCTCATGGCAACTTTTCAAAGCGTGACTACCAAAATCGAGTCATTGTATCCTATGAGTTAAAAATACTAAACACATTAGTTATTTCATCAAGATAAAGTAATTCTTCAAAATCAAAATTAAGGATGTTTTCTAAAGAATCAGAATCATGGTTTTTATAAGCTTCTTTCGTTATAAGTGTGTCTATCATAAATGAATGATAACATTCGTCTTCCTCTCATGGTTGCTTGCCAATATAGAAAATGTTCACTTTAAGAGTCATATTCCCAAAAGATAACTTCATTAGACCATTTTCGCAATTAATAAGAGCATTAGAGTGGTAAGAAAATGTCTTCTTAAAATAAGAGGAATTTTAAACTCTATATTAACCACAGAATGAGTATCTAAAACAAGAAAATTGACAAGGTAGTAAAATTTATCAATTTATAACAAATTATCTTCTATAATTCCCCGTGGTTTCTTGATTGATCGATCAACTAATTGTAGGACTACAGATGTAGGTTTAATCTCACCAAGTCTTAATTGCAAGTAAATAGAATAAGACATTAAATTTACACCTGCTCTTAAGTTCAACAAAGCTTGACTAAACTCATGTGTCCCAATTTGGCATAAGATTTTAGGACATCCTCGGTCTTTATTCTTAGGTGGTGTCTTTTGTTTAATCACTACACTTACCTATTCTGCCATAAATGTAATTTTCTTTACATGGTATTTTCTTTTGATAGTGCACAGATCCTTGATGACTTTGCCATAAGTTGGAACCTGTTTAATCAAATGCAACAAAGAAAGATTAATCTTAACTTGTTTCAAATGTTCTAAAATCTCACCTTAAATTTTTAAATTTTTCCCAACAGGATGAGAGCTTGGGAAAAAGGCACTAGGATTAAAAATTTATTTTCAGGCTCTTTTTTCACTGTGGCCTCTTTTTTAAGAGGGCGTCTTTGCTACTTGTAGATGTGTTAGTTAGAGAAGTAGGCTCACTCATAATCTTACCACTTCAAGTAGTAATGGCATTGACTTCTTTGAGATTTTGTGCATCAAAAGTAGAAGTGTGCCATAAATTGTTCTTTTGGATTGGATTGAGATTGAGATGGAAACTTACCTTACTCTTGTATAGTTAAGGCACTTGTCAGCTTAATGATTTGACTTTTGATTTCTTCTTTTTCGTCTATCACCTGTGCAAGAACTGTTTCAAATTTTTGATTAGTCCTATTTTATGTCTCCACAAATACTTGCAATGTATTCTCTAAAGGACTCCTAGTTGGTCGTGCATTATATTAAGGTGCAACATAAGACTTGGGTGTTTGTTGTTATTGTTTCCAATGATTATTGGCTTGTTGGTTAGATTTCTAACTAAAGTTTCGGTGGTTTCTCCAATTAGGATTATAGGTTTCAAAGTAGGGTGAATAAAGATTCGTGTACATCCTTAGGACATTACATTACTTTTTATATATCCATTTCATCTCACTATAAGTGGAGAAATTCTGAGCTAAGTGTTCGGCTCCTCTCCAGACAAACTAGACATCGTGTGACTCAACCCTAACAACTGTGTGGGTTATCCTTCTATCTTTTTCTTTCAAGGCCTCTAATTCCCTAGTTAAGACATCTAACTAGGATTTAAGGTTATCCTCTTCTCTAAGATGGGAAACTCTATTAGGTCGTGACCTATTTGTGCTTTCAGTAGCGTTAGGTCCAGTCCATATATAGGCTTTTTTGGCTAAGTCATTAAAGAATTCTATGGCTTCCTCAAGATCTTTGTGAAGGAACTCCTCATTACACATCATCTTAACAAATTGGCATTCTCTAATTGTAATTCTTTTATAAAAATAGCTAACTAAGCACCAATTTTCATACACATGATGATGACAAAAATTTAACAACTCTTTAAACATTTCCCAAGCTTGATTACTATCTTTTTGGAAGAAAGAAGAAATTTATCTTTTCAGGCTATTAGTTTTGTGTTGAGGGAAGTATTTATTGAAAAATATTTGCATCATTTCTGCCCAAGTTCTTATAAATCTCTGCCTTAACAAGTATAGCCAACTCTTTGCTTTGTCTTTTAAAGAAAAAGGAAAAAATTTAAGCCTAACAGTGTTTATAGCTTCGAGTTGGCTATAGAAGGTGGCAATTACCTATTTAAATTCCCTAACATGTGTATAAGGATTTTCATTATCTAGACTATGAAAAGTAGGCAGAAGTTGTATCATTTCAGATTTAAAATCTAAATGTGATGTGTTAGGTAGAAATATAATGCATGATGGTGTGGCTGTATGAGTAGGATGCAAGTAATCTTTTAGAGTCCTAATAGGGTTATCCTCGTGTTGGCTCATTGTGTTGGAATTACAAAGTGAACTAGATAGTGAATTCTCTTTCTTTACAACTTGTGGTGGTGGTTCTAGTTCTACTTCTCTCACTAATCTTCCTCGTTTGTCTCTAAGTCGATGCATATATCATAACAATTTTTTTTTTACTCTTTTTTTTAATGAAGAAAATTCCCAAGAAAAAATTAAGAAGTGAACAAAAGAAAAAACAAAATAAGTTAGGTGGTAAAACCAATCATGAAATTGAGATAAAATACAAGAAGTGAAATAAAATACAACAAGAAATAAAAAATGAGCTAAGTGGTAAGACTAACCATGAAATATAAAATATAAAATAAAAAAATATAATAAATAAAGAAAAGAAATTGTAAAGTACAATAAATAAATAAAATAAAATAAATTATAAAGTACAATAAATAAATAAAATAAAATAAACTAAGTTAAGCTGTAGAACTAGCTATAAAAATAAAATAAAATAAAATACAATAAATTAACTAAAAAAATAAACTGAGTTAGATGGTAGAACGTACCATGTAAAATTAAATAAAAATATAAGAAGATAACAAAATAAGTTAGGTGGTAGAACCAACCATGAACAATAAAATAAATTACAACAATGAAAATAACTTTAAAAACTAAAATTTTATAAAGAAAAGTAAATGTATAAAGTTATCGCTTTATTATTGATAAACGCAACCTACTTTCGCTTAGTATGCCTCCCTGGCAACGGCACCAAATTTTGTTTACACTCAAAATATAATATGACTATTATAGTATAGAGTTAGGTGTCGATCCCACGAGGAAACTTTTGGCAAAATAGATTAGTAAAATAAAAATATTAAAATAGTCACAAATGAGAAAATTAATTAATTGGTTTATATGAATGAGATAGAATTATATATGAATTAAAGAAGACGTCTTATGATGACGTAAGCAAGGCTTCAAGAATTACAATTATACTTCATAAATCTACTCTATACTTTGATTCAATGTTTATAACTCAATTGAAAGTTTCACATCCCAAATAATCAATCGGAAGATATATAAAATATTACACATTTGATAATACATGTATTTGATATGATTAAACTCTTTGCAAATATTATCATAAATTATGGTCATTTATATAAGTTATTTATGATCGACAATATATCATTTTGACAATATTGCAGTAAAAGATCAACTTTAATATCAAACAAGTATTGTCTTTACATGTTATCTAAGATCGACAATATATCGATTGACAATATTGCAGTAAAATATTAACATGTAAAATAATATAACCAATAATAATTATAATTCAACAAGAATCACATAAAGAAAGCATGACTAAGAATATATGAAACATGAGAATTATAACTTCTAGATTATAGAAAAATAATAGACAAAAGTTTAGATACAAGCAAACTTACAAATATTTGTAACTCTTGACAAAGAATCAAAGTGTAAAAGTAAATTTATTACATATAAAAGTTCATCTCTAATTTTACCAAGAACTCTAGCCTAACTTACAATGCATGTTAAAGATAAGAAATATGATAGAATTTTGAAGCATTGAAAACCGTCCCTTAGCCTCCTAAGAGTGTCCTTATATAGGCAATGAATGGAAACATGTTTAGTGTGACTTCAATATTCTATAATTTAGGCTAACCACTAATTTACCTAATTGCAGTACCTATTTAATAATGGAAATGATCAATGTAGCCTTTTAACCGACATGAAAGTTGTATAATTTTGTCTCGTCTTTTCATAGCTACAAGGTTCATTTAAATTGGATGAGTATTCAATGAGATATGGACAAAATACCAAAGATAGATCATATTTCGGCCAACAACCATTTTTCCATTTTGCAATACAATTTGGTCCATGATAACGACTGATTTGAACTTTATCATCAACATAAGAGTTGTTGATAATTGAGTTAGTATTTCACATCTTCAAGACCTATACCAATTGGGTATGTATTTTGTGAAATACGGTCCAAATACCTGAGGTTGGTCAAGCTAAACAAAAGTTGTAATCCAATTCTGTTGTATCCCAATTTTAGCCCATAAAATATTAAATTTGGCTTTTCAAATGTTCTTCAAGTTTGTGTAAGATTGAGTCATGTTACTCCAGGTTTAATAATTTCTTCATTTAGATTTCTATATTGAGAGTTACATCTATTTTGTATAAACCTGTGCAAATAATATTCATTAATCATAATTTAAGGACAACACTTTATTTCAAGTTTAAAAATACAAAAATGCTAAAATTAGTGACATTAAATAGTGATTGAATCTCTTAACAAATATACATTTTAATATGTCTATCAATTACCAATAAAATTTAGGCTACTCTGTCTCTCTACCTACAAAGGCATCACAAACCCAAACCACTCTATTGACCAGGTTACAGATCCGTTCTCCATCATAAGCTTGAGACAAGAGTAGATGTGTCGATCATTTCATATGAACCTAGAAGGAAAAGTCCTCCTCTGGTACTGAAGTTTGAAACAAATGAGTATTTCATCTTACAGTGAGAAGCCTAAGAACCCCTGACAACTACGAAGAGTTAGGCAAGGTAGAACTGAAAGCTTGGGAGATTTCATAAAGAGGTTCCACAGTAAAGTAATCTAGCTTGGGGCCTCTGACCTACCTATTGCGCTAGAAGCCTTAAAAGCCATGTTGAAGCTGAATCGGTGTTGGTACTACTTGTTTGAGAGTTCCATCCCAAGCTAAGCAATTATTTATGACTAAACATCTAAGTATATAGCCAAAGAAAAAGAGAAAAAGGCTAAGAGAGCGGCATTAGCAGATGTTTAGGGATAGGCATATCTCTGAGAGAAGAGAAAATTATCTCCAAAATGGTTCTTCAATGGGATGAGGGACAGAATGCCCCCATGTGCCTCAAAATATTTGCAAATGGTCGAGCACAAGAAGAATCAAAGAAATAGAGCAATGGGATCCTAGTCTCTCGTGGCAAGGATTGAGAAGTTTGTTCACCTGACTACTCCCTTGGAAGTCGTGTTCGAGGCCATAAAAGATCGAGGCCTATTAAAAAACACCTCCACCCTAAAAGCACCTTTAAATCACCACAATCAAATGAAAAGGTGCAATTTTCATCAAGACGTAGGACATACTACTGAGAAGTGTTATGATTTGATGAAGCAAGCAGACCAACTAGTTAAAAATGGGTACCTAAGCGAGTTTCGGGTTATTAATCAATGAAAAGTATAGTCGAAAAACACACTAAACGAGGAGTTCAACCCATCTAAAATAACTATGATTATATCTGGAGGTCTCACGCTAGTAGGAGATTCCAATTAGCAAAAATAGAATTATTCTTAGTACTCTATGGTGGGGCATAAAGTAATATGTAATATTTCAACCGCTAAAAAACTTCGAATGCAGGTTGTTCCATTTATGTTTACTATAGAGGATGCTTTAGAGGTCGGCTACCTATATGATGACACATTAGTGATAACGATACAGATAGTTGGCATGAATGTGAACCGAGTATTTGTTGATCTTGAGATCTCGGTTAATATAATATTCAAAGAAACCTTAAATGAGTTTGGTATCAAGGAATTAAAAATAGAAAGGACTCAACCCCTTTACAAGGGTTCAGGGATAGTTGCATCATGCCCCTCAAGTAAGTTAGCTTACCATGTCCCTAGGTGAGAGATCCAATTTCAAGACCATCATGAAATACTATGAGGGTTCAAGTTCAAACTTAAGCATATAATTAACGGATCAATTATATTAATTTCCTTTTTACTATGAGGGTTCAAGTTCAGACCTAAGCATATAATTAAACCACATTTAGAGATATTGTCAAAATCCTCTAATTATGCATGTGAAAACTTAGTATAACCAAAGTTCTAGTATTAAATTCTCATGCTTATCCTTGGCCTCTGGGCACCTAATAAACAACATGATGGTTCCTGGATGTTTTTTTTTCTCTATGTTCCTAACCAAGCATTTGATACATGATTAGATTTATGGAAATATTGTTAAAAGTACTGTAATTATCCTCACCACTATACATTGACTAGATAAACTCTATATTAGTGTACGTAGAAAGTCCTATCTTCATATATTATTCATTAGTATTACTTTTTTCTATTGGTAAGTTTAAAAAGAATACTTAATATGTCATAAACGTCTATATATGGAAACTAATCTTTCAAGTTCATAATCTTTGTTTAGAAACGACCTAATCTGAGTTGTAATATGATGTATTTGAAAAGTTGACATTCAAAGATCCTCTTAGGGACACTAAGAACATCTTCAACTTTGGTTTTTCTTTTAATATCTTACCGTTTCAAGGTCATGCAATAACTTTTCTAATGGGATATCCTTCCATATATGGAAGATGCAATATCACTTTGCTCTCCATAAGTATCTAATGTTCCTTCAGTCTTTTGAATATCACAAATTGAATTACTAAAACTTAATTTGTTTATTGACTATTGAGAATGGCAATAATGTCTGCTGGAGTTTCATGCAGAGGCCTTGAAGACCAGAAAATGAAAGGAGAGGTTGAAAAAGCCATTTCGGAGTCTCATGAAATGTTGGATCACTCTCTAGATTTGAAGCTACGCAATAACAATGAGGTTGATAATGAGCCAAACCTTGGACTCAATCTATTGGATAGCCTCGATAAAGATTCAGCAAAGGCATTGGAATCCTCTAATCTAAACAGCCGTGCAAAGAAAGCTGGGAAGAGACTTTTCCTCTGCAAATATTGCAGCAAGAAATTCTCAAATTCTCAGGCCTTAGGTGGCCACCAAAATGCCCATAAAAGAGAACGGGCTGCTCTGAAAAAAGACAAGGGACTAGATGATTTGGTCAGTTTAGATCAAGTAGCTAGTTCATTTTATCAACAATATCCAGTTCCAGCCATGGCAGCAGGCTCTTTTTACAGACCCCTAGGGGTTCAAATGCACTCTATAATTCATCAACCATACCATTATAATCATCCTCATCTTATGAACAGACCACAGGTTCCCGTGCACCATCGGTCTGATGATTATTGCCGGGCACCAAATGGCGGGTTTCAGCCGGTGGACATAATGGGATTGAATCCAAAGGCTCCTCCGTTCGGTGCGTTTGAAAGTTCATTACTGGCAAATTCAACCTCTTCAACAAGCAAGATCGCTTTAGCAGGCCAAGCAAATTTTTGGGGAGGTGGCTTTTCGGTGAATCAGCAGCGACGTGATCCTGCAGAACCTAACTTGTCACTCAACCTCTAATTTCCCTTTTACTCTTGTGGTTTTAGCTCAACATTTTTTCAGTTTCTTTATTATTTTCTTTTTTGTTGTTCTATTCTTTTTCTTTTTTTCTTTGGTAATTAGATGTTATTTCTGTACTTTCTTGTGTATTTGCTGATCATATGTTAATACAATTTTTCTATACTAGACACATGAAAATCATAAGATTAAAACCCCTTTCTAATTTAATCTTAGTTAAATTTTAAATAATTTTTTAACAAATATATTGTGTTAGTTATGAGTGATAAACATTTATTTTATAATTATTTATTTTTTATCAACGACAAACTTTATGTTAATAAATGATTAGATTATAAAAAAAAAAGATTAGCAGAGGATCTGAATTATTTGAGTAATGTTATATTTATCAATTTTAATTTTAATATTTTTTATCTAAAAAATAATATGTCAAACATTCGCTAAATTATTATTATTTTATTTATAGACAATAGAGAGCAGGCTTTAATGTTTTTTCTTTTTCATTTCAAACCAAAAAAAAAAAGCTTAACTTTTTGTCTAAGGTTAACCCTTTAATTTGCACAAACTTTAATTGTAAGAATTGATATTGTTTTTTAACGAAGTTTTAAAATTATCTTTACGTATATACTTAAAGGGTAAGTATACATTAGCTTAAATATTCGACTTAAAATATTGACATAAACTTTTAGTTATTAATTTAATACAATTTAATAGTAGAAAGGATTGACAAGTTGATCCTAATTTTCTACTTTAATTTTAACTTGCTAGTTGACTATATAAAATTTATAACTGAAAATTTGTGTCAATATTTTAAATTAAATATTTAAGTTAGTGTATCCTTACACATTCATAATTAACACAAACTTAAAAGAAATATATCCTAACAAAATAATGAGATCGAATGTATAACCTATATAAGGTTAACAACAATAAAATTATAGCATACATAATAAATATTAAAATCTTGTAAACTAAAACCAAGAAGATCAAATAAATGTAAGTGATGAATTTATTATTATTATTATTATTATTATTATTATGTGTGCGCTCACACGACACCAATGTGTATTAATATAAAAGTTTATATTTTTTTCAATATCCTATTATTACATTTGTATTTAATTTTCACTTTCTCGTTTAAAACACTATTTGTATAAAATATGACAGAATAATGTGGTTTAAAACACTATTTGTTTAAAATACGACAAAATAATGTGGTCATATGTATAGCTTAAAATAACTACACTTTTTAAATTAATGTAGAGATTTTGAATTCAATTTTTTATTTTTAAAATAAAAAATATCAGAGTAATTAACAATGATCATGTTATTGTGATTAATGAATTCCAAAATTAATGATGATTTAAATTAGATTTTCTAAAAAGACCATTTAATTGAAAATATTATAAATTGAAATTATTCTATTTGATAGCTCCAAAATTTAATACATACTAGTTATCCTATTCAACTAAAATTGATTCAATTACTATCTTTGGTAGAACAATATTTTGGTCACATTACATATGACTGCAAACATTCAACAATACCAATTATTTCATTATTAATAACAATTAATTATAGTAAGTACAAAACATGTATGGTAATTTCTTCAAAAGAAAAAAAAAACATCGACGGTAATAAAATATTGAAAGATGTTTCTTTAAAAAAAAAATGCAAAAGGGAAGGAAATGTTGATATTTGATATAGATGTTAATAAGTGATGGTAAAAAAACGTTTTGGTGGGGGAGACAATGATAATTTATTAATTAACAGTAAACAAACATTTTAATTTTTTTATTCACATTTTAATAAAGATTCAGAAAAGGACTTTATTTTTTTATTTTATTTAAACCATTTCATTCTTTTAATTAATTTTATTTAAAATAATTTAATAACAAAAGAATTGACTCACTCAAATAAAGAGCATAAATTACAACATTTTAGACACATTTTAATTCATTCTCTTAATATATATGTTTTTTTCTTCGTTTTATAAAAATGAATACTGTATTGGGCTATAAATCAGAGGCAGAAGATGTAAGAATTTTTTTTGACCACATAAAAAATATTTATGATCCATATTCATATCTTATTAGGTTTAATATAATAAAAAATTATTTATTTAATTTATTAAGTGAAAAGTTAATTTTTTTTAGGAATTCTATTTTGATGGAAAGTGAATCATAGTAAAATTAGAAAAATTGGTCGTCTCTCTGCCTATGGTTATAAAGGTAACTTAAACGATCAACTAGGTTCATCCAAAACTTATGTTAAAGAATCAAAGGAGCCTAAGAGAGAAAAGTACAGTTTTTATTTATTATTTTCTTCAAAATTTTAAGCTATAGATTAGAGTACGCTTGCTAATGTTATCAAATCTTGTAAACATCGTGATATTCAATTTCTTAACATAATGATTATGCACGATTAAATAGCATAAATTTTTAAGGTTCATTTTACAAAAGAATCTGCCATTACAAACTTAGTTAAATCAGTAGGCAGTTCTTTCGTCCAAATCATCTCCTTCGTATCAACAAGATGTTGGTTGGTAAATAAAAATTTTTTGTTTATAAAAATAAATGTAGTGAAAGTCATATCATTTTGTTTATAATTATATGTATAGGAATAGAAGATTACTTTAATTTTTCGTTAAGCAAATCTTGAATTGAGACTGACTGCAATCTTTTCTATTATCCTCAATTTTCAAACTCAACACGTGTGGGCGCGTGAATCTTTCTTAATTTCTAAAACCACTAATACTTAAATCTGAGATAATAATATTAATTAAATTCCTTTTTCACATAAAAATACGTAAAATAATTTTCTCTGTATGGTTGTAATCATTTTTCTTATTACATACCTCTCATATATATAGAGATCTCCCTTGAGTATTTAGAATTTGATTAGGATTAGAAAATTAGACTTTAATTAAGATTTGAGTTAGTAGAAGGACGGCAAGACCCATGAATTTTCTAACTTCAACTTAAAAGGCCTAGTCCTTTTTATCTCATAACACATCAATTCTTCTAAGTTAACCCCAGGCTATTTCATTAAAAGTTAAGGATTGTACTCTAATAACCCATATTATAAAATAAAAGCTCATTTAATTAAAACTACATTTAATTAAATTGAGTTTGGTCTTTAGATTAATAATAACTATTTAATTGACCCTCTAATTGATGTCCATAATTAAAGTTAGGCCCTTAAAAAAATGTCTTGCCTTTTTAATTACTTATTTGCCTTTAAGTCACTGAATGCTTTAATGATCACTTTTAATATATTTATATTTGTAAATAAATTTACAAATAAATATTATTATTCAATAATTAATTTATTGAATAAACTGTGACCACAGATTCTAATGATCAAATACTGCAGACAGCTTAGGTGGACATTAATTATTAGATTCCATCTTACAAATATATGTTCCTACAACCCATGAAATTATATCTTCAAGCTATCGAGGTTTTAACCGTTTATTTGGATCTCACTCCGTGATAACTCAAAAGATACAATGCATGAATGTAAGTTCATTACTTGCTCAGGATTAAGATCAATCAAGCTTATTAAAACTTTTGTGAATTAAGATTTATGATATTTAGTTAACCAGATCAAAATTCACAGTAGTTCTATTCAATGTATTATATACACTAGTTTTTCTACTCGAAATCTTTACTTCGACGATCAAGGTAAATCATCCACTATAAGAAGCGGAAAAAACTACAACCTTACATAATGAAATGCCATTTTCATTAATGGTTGTGAACATGATTTAATTTATAAAAAACTTGTGATCTATACCCTCTGTATTAGCATCATATGTCTAATACATAGATCACATATTTTATAAATATGGGCTTATCAATGTATGTTCAATTATATATATGAATAAATTTTATTAATCTTATAAAATATTATCTCACATGCTTTAAGGGCATAAATAACATTATATGTCTAACAATCTCTCACTTGCCCTAAAGCATGTCAAATAACTATTGAACCCCAATATTATTCATATGAGTTTCAAAACTCTTTGCTGGCAATGACTTAGGTGAATGGATCCACTAGATTATCTGCTTACGTAATCTTAGATACTATGACATCACCATTTTGCACAAAACTCTATTACCAAACATGATTTTCTCTCAATGTGTTTTCTTCTCTTGTAGTATTCTGTTCCTTACACTGTACTATTGCCTTTGCTATTATCATAATAAAGAACAATAGGCATCTAAGCCTTAAGTACCATCTTAAGCTCCATAAAGAACTTTCAGAGCTATATAGCCTATTTTGTAGCTTCAGATGCAACTACATATTCAGTTTCTATGGTGAAGTCAGTAATACATAATTATTTTGTACTCTTCCAACTTATAGCTCCACCACTTAAAGTGAACACATATCTTGAGAAAGATCCAGGTATTCTATATTATTAGAATTCTAAATCTGTATACCCAATAGATATAAGATTCTCACTGAAATACATAAGCATATATCTTTCATTCTCCGAATGTACTTAAATATATGCTTTACAGCAGTCCAGTGTTCTGGTCCTGGATTAGATTGATATCTGTTGACCATAACGACTGCATAACAAATATTTGGTCTAGTACATAGCATTGCATACATGAGACTTCCTACTGCTGATGCATAATGAATTCCTCTCATATGATCTATCTCTTCAAGAGTTTTGGGACACTGATTCTTGGATAGATCAATTCTATATCTAATGAAAAACAATCCCCTTTGTAATTATGCATAGCAAACTTGATCAGAATTTTGTTAATATACTCAGTATGAGATAACCCTAATATCTTTAACTTGAGATCCTTTAATACTTTAATTCCAAAGATGTTATTGGCTTTTTCTAGATCATTCATATCAAAATTGGTTAGATAACCAAATTTTAACTGATGATAATGTTCTCACATCATTTCCAATGAGTAGTATATCATCTACATATAGGATTAGAAAAACCACCAACCGCATATCTATCTTCTTGTAAACACAAGGTTCATCAGGATTTTGATCAAAACTGTTCCATGATCTAGATGCTTGTTTAAGCCCATAGATAGATTTGTGCAGTTTACAAACCATATGCTTTTGGCCTACAGCTATAAAACCATTGATTGTATCATATAGATACTTTCTTTAATATTGCCATTAAGAAAGGCAATCTTGACATCCATTTGCCAAATCTCATAATCAATATTTACTACAATGGATAAGAGAATTCTAATAGACTTAAGCATGGATACCGGCAAAAAGGTCTCTTCATAATCGATACCTTCTTTCTGAGTGTACCCTTTAGCAACAAACCTAACTTTGAAGGTTTCCACCTTCCCATCTACCCCTCTCTTTCTCTTATAGACCTATTTACACCATATAAGTTTTATCCCTTCAGGTTTCTCTACAAGTTTTCAGACTTTATTGGAATACATAGAATCTATTTCTGATTTCATAGCTTTATGCCAATGGTTTGCATCTTTGTCAACCATTGCCTCATCATAACTAGTAGGATCTAGTTCATGCTTATTAAAGACTGCTTGAAATGACTCTCCAATTAACATGTACTTAGTTGGATGTCTAATAATTCTCCCATTATGATGAAGTACCGGTGGTTATTGTTCTGCAACTGGCTCTGGTTGGTTATTATGATATAGATTGGGGATTAACTCATTGACTCTATCAAGCACAATATTAGAGTTTCTAGATAACTCATCAAGAATTATCTTACTCCTAGGCTTGAAGTCTTTCATATAGTCTTCTTCAAGAAAGATTGCATCAGTGCTAACTAATACTTTCTTATCTTGAGAACTATAGAAAATACTTTCTCTTGTTCTTTTAGGATAGCCTACAAATAGACAAACTTCTGACTTAGATTCTAACTTGGCTGTTTTTTCTTTTAGCACATATGCTGGACAACCTCATATATGTATATGACGTAAACTTAGTTTACGTCCTATCCAAATTTCCAAAGGTGTTTTAGGGACTGACTTAGATGGAATTAAGTTAACAAGATACATGGTTGTTTCTAAGGTATAACCCCATAACGAGATGGGTAACGTTGAATAACTCATCATTGACCTCACCATTTCAAAAAGAGTTCTATTTCTCATTTCTGCTACACCATTTTGCTGGGGTGACCCTAGTGCAGTCAACTGGGATAATATCCCATTGTCTAACAAATAGGTCATGAACTCACTATAGAGGTATTTACCACTTCGATCAGATCGAAGTGCCTTTATGTGTTTTCTTAATTGCCTTTCCACTTCTGCCCGAAACTCTGTAAATTTATCAAACGTCTCAGACTTGTGGCGCATTAGGTACACATAACTGAATCTATAATAATCATCAATGAAAGTGATGAAATATTCATAACCTCCTCTAGTTTGTGTGCTCATGGGCCCACACACGTTAGAGTGCACTAATTCTAACGTTTCAATGGCTTTATTACCTTTAGCATAAAAGGGTCTTCTGGTCATTTACCTTCTATACAGGATTCGCAGACTGATAATGGTTCAATATCTAATGAACTCAAAGGTCCATCTTTGATCAGTCTTTGGATCCTATCTAGACTAATATGACCAAGACGTAAATGTCATAAATATGTTTGATTAGTTGGAGACACTTTAATCCTCTTATGGTGATTAGATTCATTATTCAATTTTGTGTCATGTAGTGAGTTGATTTTAAGATAACTTATTTATTTTGATCACCATAGTTGAGTCAAATAAAACAGAATAACCAAATTTATTCAAATAACTAACTGAAATCAAATTATATTTGAGTTCTGTACTAACAAATAATCATCTAATACTAATGTCGTAAAATTATCAAAATAAAGTTGAACAACTTCCACTGCCTTGGCTGCAACAGTTGCGTCATTTTCTAATTTTAGACTGATCTCTCTTTTATTGAGTTGTCTGGTTTCTTAGTATCCTTGCAATGAATTGCAAATATAATTAGTGGGTCCAAAATCTATTATCCATGAATCAGTAAAATCAACCACTAAGCATGTCTCAATGAAAAGAATTTTATCAAAAGGTAAAGCTATCCTTTTAGTTATTGAAAACTTAACTAAAGGACAGTTTATCTTCCAATACCCTTTAATGCCACATTAGAAATAATTTCTTTTGGGCCTTACTACCTTTTTATGAATTTGCACAAACTCTGAATTAGATGCTTCCTTTGGCTTATTTTTCTTCTTCTTACTACCCTTTCCTCTAGGATTGAGACCAAAAGATAAAGATGGACCCTTAATCAATTGACTATTATAAGCATCTATTTCATCTTGGGGTGCCTTCTCATTAGGTATTTGAGTGAATTTATCAGTCAGTACATATTTGTGCTTTTCAACTATGAGTTCACTATCTAAGTTCCTTTTCCAATCCACATAATTATTTTCAGTTAACTTGTTTTGGTTAAGAATGGATGCTAGTGGGCTGAATGAAGACATGATTTTGAAAAATACATTCATACATGAGCATACATTATCTGAAAAGCATATGTTACTTTTGCATGAATAGATGAAATGCATTTATGTAGAACTCTTTATGTACATTATACATCGACAATCTAATTTTCATTCAGAATATGCCTCTGTAGGGTGGTTGTATCCGTCATAAATCAGACTAGTACTATACTAATTTATTATTATTATCTAGATATCTCATATCAAATAATAATGAACTATTAATTCTTTGGCCCTTAGATTTAATTGACAAGAACTCCGTAGGGAGGATATCAATCAACCTAAGTTGAGTGTATAACCATTATTTTAATCATTTATATTTTCTAATTAAAAAAACCACCGTAGAGTAGTCAGTTTTGTATGAGTCCTATATTGAATCTTATCCTTTAGGGAAGTCCTATCTAATAACCAGTTCTGATTAATACTCTCTGTAGGGAGCTTACAAAATTTGAGGCAATGCATTAATATATCTTACTATAGGACTAATAATAGAGGCCATAAGCTTTATGCCTAAAGCCCTCTCTCACTCAATATTTTATTTATTAGAGTTTTTAATTAATTTATAAAATGACGTTCTACTTATTAATATCTAATTTTATTTTCATAAATAATTAATAAGGCCACGTTAAATAAATAAATTAATATAATATTAAATATATGACAATAAGCTTATCCTAATCTCATTAAAACATTAATATCATACAATATGATATATTTTATGCATGGACATGTGAATGTGGCACCTTTAATCTATATGACATGTTATTCATCTAATCAATTAATTAGTGATAAGGGCAAATTTGTCATATATTTTCTCATGTTTTTATTATTGATATTTTATGATTTTATGAGAATAGATGGCTATTTATGTGCTTTATTGTTAATTGTAGGGACTTGAACGAAATTTAAAGAAAGAATGTAAAAGGAGCAAAAACAGGGACTAAAATGCAAAGTTTCCAAAATTTGTGTCCATCGCCCCAGCGCCACAATAATTGTCGCCCCAGCGCTGAAATAGTGATCGAAATAAGAAAAACGACCTGCTTAAGTCGCGTCTAGCCCCCCAGCGCCGAATAGTCACCGCGTCAGCGACACTACATCGCCCCAGCGCTATCAGCATACCGCGCCAGCGGTGAAGCCGTTTTCATGCAGCGCCCCAACGCCACAATCCCACCGCTCCAGCGGTAATAGCTTTTTCACGCGTCGCCCCAGCGACAACTTCATAGCGCGCCAGCGGTAGTGCGAGTCCTAGTCCGACGATAATTGAGATTTTCAAGCTCATATCAATCCCTATGAAAAGCCACTCGTTCCCAACCTTCAAAGAGGAATCCAAGACGACCCAAGAGCACCAAGAATACAGAGCACGAGTCTTGGAGAGCAATTAGAGCTTAATTGAAGCAACTTTAGAGAGAGATACAAGACATTCTTCGGCATCAAGAGTTCCTAGGCAGCGCAATTAAGAGCAATTCGACGTCTATATCGGTTTGCTAATAATTGTATCATGATTTATAATTATTTTTACTGCTGTTCTCTTGTAGCCATGAGCTAACTTATTTTCTAGGGTTAATATTTGAACTCAATAAGTGCGCTTAAATTACCATATCTTTTTAGTATTTAATAAACTTAGTCATTTATTATTTAAATTACTTGTGTTTAATGCTTCAATATATCTGGCCAATATATGGTGAATGAATTGGTAATATTTTGATAAACTCAGAAGAGGAATCAATATATTTAGACCTAGGTAATTTGATGCATGATTGTAGAGTAACATTCAATGTTGCATATGCAAGTTTCAATTTAGGATAGGAATATACCTAATTGGCATGTATGATCAATAAGACCTAATCTTAATGAATCTTAGTTTATTACAAGTACCATAGGAATATAGGTATTTGGTAAATTAGGGTATACTTGCATGACCTTGGAAGAGGCTTGTGAATATATTAGTGTCTTGATCAATAATAGAGACGAAGTGAGTTAAATATTAGAGGATTAATCATTAAAAAGCATATTGAGGGATAATATTAATCCTAAGTTTTCTCTACATTGCTATCTTCCTATTCTCTTTGCATTGTGTTTTGCTTTTATATTTCTTACATTCATTCTTAGATTTTTATTTATCTGAATAGTTATTAGGAAGACATAATTTTAGTAATTGGTTAAAAAGAAAACATTATCCCTGTGGGTTTGACATCCGACTAATTAGTCCCTTTATTACTTGCATACGATAGTGTATACTTGCACTTAATTTATGATATAGAAATATCGCATCAATTAGATAAATAAATAACCCATAATTCATGACTTTTCCTAGGAAAAAAAACATTAAAAACTAAGCCTAAATTCTTCAAAGTCTTCTTTGAAGTCAACTTGGGCTCTTCCATAATGTTATCTCATCTTGCTTGTCTTCTTTTATGGGCTTGAATTTTGGGTTTGTTAATTTTCTTTAGTCCACTTATTTTAAAAATAAATTGAGCTTATTTTAGACTTTAAAATTTCTTTAGGCCTTCAAAAAAATATAAATAAAAAATATTTTTAGACCCAATAATTTTAATAAAATAGTCATAATAAAATTTTATAAAATTTGAACTAAGATTAAAAGGAGTTTGGGTTAACTTTGAATTTGTAAATACTAAAAATTAGTACAAAAATAAAATTTGGTCAAACTTGCGAACCTATTAATAAATATCTCAAAGTTGTCTAGCCAAACTATGATTACCCAAATCCTTGAGGGGGCTGAGTGAAATAAAAATTCGGTTAAAACCTATTTGTATTGACAAACTTTTAAGAGTCTGTTTGTACATAATGCAAACTTCTTAACCAAAACTAGAATTATTTATAATAAGGAGAGGCCTATGTGAGAATTTTCAAATGAACCCGGTTTATCTCATCTCATTATTTCTCCTTTTTTGTTTTTACGTTTTTCTTCTCTTTTTTTTCTTCTTCCTTTTTTTTTTAATTACAACAAAGTAATAAAAAATAAATTCTTTAGATTACAAATTAAAAAAAAAAACTTTAAGCCATTTATTTAGTTTACAAAGAAAAATTTAAAGAATCACTAAGAATTAATCTAACCATTAATTATTATGAGCACAATTATTCATCGCATAATTAATAAAAATAACAAATATAGATTAAATATGCAATTGGTGCCACAATAAATAATTGCTACCATATAGAAAAATAAATTATACATGTAATATGAAATAAGACGGCTCTGATACCAATTGTTGGTTGGTAAATAAAATTTTTTGTTTATAAAAATAAACGCAACGGAAGCCAGATCGTCTTGTTCATAATTACATATAAGGGATAAAAGATTACCTCAATTCCTCGCTATAGCAAATCTTGAATTGACTGGCTGCAATCTTCTCTATTATCCTCAATCTTCAAACTCAACGCGTGTGGGTGTATGGATCTTTCTTAATCTCTAAAACTACTAATACCTAAATCTGAGAGAATTGTATTAATTAAATTCTTTTTCCTCGTAAGAATACATAAAAGAATTTTTCTCTGTATGGTTGTGATCATTTTTCTTATTACATACCTCCCATATATATAGGGATCTCCCTTAGGTATTTAGAACTTGATTATGATTAAAAAATTAGAGTTTGATTAGAATTTGAGCTAGCAGAGATACTGCAAGACCCATAGGTTTTCTAACTCTAACTTAAAAGGTCTAATCCTTATTATCTCATAACACACCTATTCTTCTAAGTTAACCCCAGGCTATTCCACTAAAGGCCAAGGGTTGTACTCTAGTAACCCATGTTATAAAATAAAAACTCATTTAATTAAAACTCTATTTAATTAAATTGTGTTTGGTCTTTAGACCAATAATAACTACTTAATTGACCCTCTAATTGATGTCCATAATTAAAGTTAGGCTTTTAAAAAAATGTCTTGCATCTTTAATTACTTATTTTCTCTTAAGTCACTGAATGCTTTAATGATCACTTTTAATATATCTATATTTGTAAATAAATTTAAAAATAAATAATATTATTTAATAATTAATTTATTGAATAAACCGTGGTCACAAATTCTAATAATCAAGTACTGCAAACAGCTTAAGTAGATATTAATTATTAGATTCCATCTTACAAATATATGTTCCTACAACCCATGAAATTATATCTCCAAGCTATCGAGGTTTTAACCGTTTATTTGGATCTCGCTCCGTGATAACTCAAAAGATATAATGCATAAATGTAAGTTCATTACTTGCTCAGGATTAAGATCAATCAAGCTTATTAAAGCTTTGGTGAATTAAGATTTACGACATTTAGTTAACCAGATCAAAATTCACTATAGTCCTGTTCAATGTATTATATACACTAGTTTTTTTACTCGAAGTCTCTACTTCGACGATCAAGGTAAATCATCCACTATAAGAAGCGGAAAAAACTACAACCTTACATAATGAAATGCCAATTTCATTAATGGTTGTGAACTTGATTTAATTTATAAAGAACTTGTGATCTATACCCTCTGTATTAGCATTATATGCCTAATACATAGATCACATATTTTATAAATATGGGCTTATCAATATATGCTCAATTATATGTATGAATAAATTTTATTAATCTTATAAAATGTTATCTCACATGCTTTAAGAGTATAAATAACATTATATGTCTAACACAATAAAGCTAGCTTAGATAGATGGTGAGCCACTTGATTTCTCCTCTTGCAACATGACCAATTCTACAAGTACAAAAAGAAGATAGGAGATGTTCAATATTAGCTACAACTAATTAAGCAACCATTATAAATAATTTTGATTTATGTTGTAAATAAGCTTATAACAACCAATGAATCATACTCTTTTAAACAAGAATAAGACCGCAATCAATGGCCTTCTCAACTCTTTACAACATCAAACTGAAAAAGGCCGTTCAGTCGAATACAGCTTGACGCCTGAACCAAACCATTATCTCAACCTAGGCCACAATAGCATTGAGGTTTATGAACTAAAGCATATCAGTATTTAGCTTGAAGAAACCTGCCTGCAGAAGACTAATGGATAGGGCGAGAAACACTAAGATTTACCACTCTTGAATTTGATGGTCTATAATCCTTAAGATAACTATCACCCTAAATTAGTCACATCAAACTCAAAATGATGATGAACAATTTATAACATTGTTTATGTCACATGAATCACATATATAATATATTCTATTTTTTTTTTTAGAAATTGATTAGTTAAAAAATTCATGATATCATTTTATATTATTCAATTAATTTTATTCATCTTTTTCAAAGTAATTCACTTACAATAATTTATAATATATAGATTTAAATAAATGTAGCACTTTAAAGGACATAAATGTTAAATTACTAATTTTCCAATATTTGTAGTTTATAAAACAAAAGCTTAACACTTAATTCAGACCTTGAAAAGAGAAAAGCATAACATTCAAACATATGCATTTAGATATGTTTGTTCCTCAGTCAGAATCATATATATCCAAGTTTCAACCAAATTTAAATTTATTGAACTCCAGGAAAAAAAATAAAAGGAATGAAAGGCTAACTTAGTGTAATATAGAAATAAACCTATTGTAATTCTAAAATTAAATAGAAGTTTAATAATATAAAATGGTAAATTTCATTCCACTCTCTTATCAACTTACACTAAATTTCTATGACTCTCTATATCTCACACTCATTCTGTTAGAATTCTCCACTACAATGGAAAATCATGTTTTTAGGAGGTAGCAATAAATTAATATAAGAAGACAAAAATACTCCTAAAACAATAAAATAAAACATTTTTATAAAATAAAAATGATAAAATAAATTATTTTTTATTTTCTTCTTTATTTTTCTCTTTGTCTCTTTATCTTATTTCTTTTCTAAGACAATCTCTTCATGAGATTTTTCTAAATTGTTCCCACCAAAATTTCAGCCCTTAGGCCATTTCACCTAAGGGTTTCAACTCAACCAATTAACCACGGTCTAAGTATTCCGAAGTCCTTATTTAAACTTTGACCAAGCCCATCGTATAGGACATCATGGCCCAATGACTCTAGAAGACTCCTAAACTTATATAAGAAGATGACCTTGAGATATTATCAAAACATTAAAACTTTAGAGAATTTTAGTATTGAACGAGGTGACCTTAGTTACCAACATTGATTGAGCAAGTCGGTCGAGTATTTACAATGATGCTGTTCACTCCTTCCCTAAGTAAATGAGGAGATATACCGATCAAGGACTAGGGACTTAAGTCAATCATCCTAAAGATTTAGACTACTTTTAATCTTGAAATTCCTAGAGCAAATCCTCCTATAGTCTTTGATTATAATTATAATAAGAAAGGGACAACGCTCAATACACCTATAAATAAAGGGCTCGATAATAGAGAAAAAGGGTTTTGTTCTTGAATTTTTTTTTTTTTTGGGATTTTGAAAAAGGGCTTTTTTACCTATCTCAAATCTGTGTCCTCCTTGGAACTCTCTCTAAAATCATCCTCAAGTAGAATATCATACACCCTATATTTGGGTTCTAACATGACTCTTGAAGGTTTTTGCTACTCATAAATCCATTGCGCTAAGAAGGAAGGTTATTTAGTAATTTGTTATTTATATAGGTCATGCCTCTTTGTATTTCTGTTGTAGGAATCATTATTAATAGTGCATCAGAAGTAAGTTAGGGCTCGATAAACTAAATGTCAGCTCCAATGAAGTTGAACAAATATAATCTTTTATCTTGTTCTATATATGCTTGTATGCACGTTCTTTACTATTTTACTTTTTTTTTTAAAAAGCCATGCACATGCTTTTAAACCCATTGAACATCACTAATTGGTCTTCTAGATTGAAGCTTAATAACAAGCCCATAAATTGTTCCCATTAAAGTACAAATTCGACTCGTTGGTTCAGGCAACTCAAATTTTAGGGTCAATAATTTGACATCGTCTATAGAAAACAAACAAAAGACCATTAATCAAAGACATATAAGGACAACCAATATATCGTCCACGAGCAGACTGCCAAGGATGGACCAATAAGGATAAATATAGTAAACGCCTAGCAAACTCCTCAACTTTAGTCAAAGCAGGCCATCATGGAATACTCAAAGGAGTTTGGTCACTGATGCTATATTTCTATATCATATAATTAAATACAAGTATACACTATCGAAACAAGTAAAAAATGGGCAAAATAGTCGGATATCAAATCTACATGGATAATACCTACTTCTTACCAAGTACTAAAATTATATATTTTTTAGTAATTATTTAGAAAATTAAAATTTAAGAATCAATATGAAAAATATAAAGCAAGATTACAACATCAAGAATTTAAGAAAATAACAACATAAAGAAAACCTAAGATTAATATTATCCCTCAATACACTTTCTAATTATTAATCCTCTAATATTTAAATCTCTTAGATTTTATTAATGATCAAGACACGAATGTATTCACAAGCCTCTCCTAAGGTTATGCAAGTATATCTTAATTTACCAAATACTGTTAGGGTCTGTGCTTACGTGCCATTCCTGAATGTACATAAACTTGTATATTTATATAAGTGTACATTCTCATTAAATTGCTAATACCCATTAATATGGTACCATGCAATGTAACGTTACAGACATTGTACGATCTGAAAGTGCTCAGATCAGATCTAAAATATTTTAGATAAGGGCCTACAGTAAGCCACACTGAGAGATATAAATGCTAAATATTAGCACAATCAAGCATTAGCTGGTTATAATACTCAGCAGATCCAAGAGTTGGAGTATTGTCTGTAATAGAACATAGACCTGAGAATATACTAGTAACTGCATAGTTGTAAGAGTGGCAATCGAGTGCCAGGAAATGCTAGTTGCGCAAGTATGTTCTTAAATAATTGTCCCTGATCTATTTCTGCCGGTGTGGGTCTGTCGGTGGATACCTTTATATATAGATCAGCATATGTCGTACCTATAGGGTATAGATGGTCGTTCCTAGTCGACTGTGAGCTTAGAGCTCATATTGACATATGGGTATCCAGTTAGGACTAGACATATAACATACTCACGAGGGCCTCCGATAGACACCCTATGTAAGCTGTCAATAAATGGTCCTCTCGAGTTAAGTAGTATACGTGGTCCTTTGACCTGAGTGCCACGATGGGCTTGTAAGTGATCCATCATACTTTGATTCCACGCATGTCATAGACCTTTCATGATGTGACCGCTGGGTGTCCTGGGTATGATCTGATGCTTATGGTGTCCTGTGTGTACAGATATGAGATCCGTCAGCTTGCATAAAGAGTTACTTATCCAAATGTTTTGAGACTGTATCTCAAAAAGTCTTGTGGCCACAAGCATCAATCCCGAGAAAGAGTTCCGCCAGGGTGGAACAATATGGTAAAAGAGTTTGCATATATTGTTCAGTGAAATACAAGTTTGGAGATAAGACATGGATAAGCACTAGGGGATTTGATGGTGATAATCTATATCCCCAACACATTCAGGATATCATGACGAAAAGACTATACGTATGCATTGTAACCTCAACTTGCATAGTTCAACACGCTGATTTGTATATCCGTGACGTGTGCGTAGGGCATTGCTCACGAACTCATGGAATAGTTTCATTTGACGAATCGGGCATAGAACCTAAGGAGCCCAGCGATATGGAGTATACTCGTTGTGCACTGGGGCAGCATGTCAGATTAAAGTGTTTAATCCAACAATATTCGGCACTACTACGGGAATACGTGCGTATATGTATTCAAGTGTTAAATACAACAATTAGTCAATAATTGTTATTTACTAATTGTATAATGACACGTGGCGCATTGTGGACCATCGGTTGAGTTTACCTAAGTGTGAGTTTAGTGGAACCCACTAGGGGGTAAACTTAGTAACTATTCATGAGGGATAAAATGATCATTTCACATTTTAATTATTTAAATATTAAATAATCAAAATATCTCCTTATAATATATTATTATATAATATTTTATTATATAATATTCTATATATAATAACATTATATAATTATTTTATTAATATTTGATATATATATATATATAAGAGATGTGTGTGTAAATGAATCAGTGGGTGTGTATTGTAATTTGCTGAGAGAAGCAAAAAATAAAATTGTTTCATTTTTCTCTATGGTTCAATTTGAAGCAATGGTGAATTGCTTTAAATTTTCCATTTCTTATCATTTTAGAGAAAATGATATAAACACACACCCGCCCATTTTAGGGTTTAAGAGTTAAACCCAGTGCTGGCTATAAGGCTGCTGTTCTAGCTCACCAAGTCCACTGATTTAGTGACTAGAACTGCTTACGAGTTGGTTTCCATGCGGACTCCGAGGAAATACGTGTATAACGGTACATGCTGAGGTGAGTTCTCTATACCACCAATATATTAATGTGATTAATATATTTATTGTATAATTTACGCTTCCACACCGTTAAATTCGTATTTGATACGTAGTTTAGGAAATAGACACAATTGCAAATGTATATACCCACATATATTAGATTCCCGACAACAAATACGTATATCTATATGGTATTTGAAATAAATTAAAATTCATTAAGAACCAGTCTTATTGATCATACATGCTAATTAAGTATATTTCTATCCTTATTTTAAACGTGTAAATATTGCTCTACAATCATGCATCAAATTATCTAGGTCTAAATATAATGATGCCTCTCTCGAGTTTATCAAAGTATTATTAAAATAATCATAATATTGGCTAGATATGATGAAGCATTAAGAACAAATAATTTGAATAACGAAGAACTAATTTATTAAATATTAGAAAGATATGACAATTAAGCACACATATTGACTTCAAGTATTAACTCTAAAAAGAAAATTAGTTCATGGTTACAAGAAAATTAGTTCATGCCTATCAACTTCAACGACAAAATAATTAAAAATTTTGTTAACTCTAATCCCCGCTCATTGTTTTTTCAAGTTGTCTCTTAATACACGAACTAATGTTTCAATTACATCAAGAAATTTTTAATTTGCTCGGACTCAATTCACGGTTGTGTTCAAGGATTAAAGACCTAATTTTCTATTTTCATCTTTATCTAAAAAATCTTCAATCCTTATTTTGCAATCAATTTTTGTGTTCAGACGTAGTTTAAAATTTTGGATGTACTTTTTTGATTTATCACTTCATGCATATGAAAATGTTACCCATCTTAATCTTCAATTACTCTCTTTCTTATATGTTCTTCACTTCATAGGAAACCCATTTATTTAGCATAATTCTTGTAATAAGTGAATATTTCATCGACACTTAAAAATACATATCCCAACCTTTGATCCATCTAAATTTTATTCCAAACCATCTATATTATTAATATCCTCAGCTTTTATACCATTATCCTCCAAACCATCAACTTCATTAAATTTGCTTAAATCTCCAACATCTTGAATTTTAAAATAAGAAGACAATTTTTGAAATAATATTCTTTACTAATATTTTGTATACCTAATATGGATGATTACATATCATGAATAATTACAAATTTTATGATTTATTAGAGATCAAAATATATTATAATAAAAATATGATGCAAAACATTACCTAAACAATTATTCATTATTTTTGTAGTGAACTTCAATAAAAAGTTTAGCAGATAAAAGTATAAGAAAAAATAATTTCAAAAGTAACAAAAATAGAAAAACTTTAAACCCGTAAGATTTTAAGTAAAAAAAAAAAATGATCATGATAAAAAAAGGCAAAAACATATAAATATTAGACTTAAATTTTTTTTTAGGATCTATATTTATAATACATGTTAGACATTTTTATTTTAGTAAGCACGTGTTGTAGATATCAAGACATGCTCTTCAGTTTGATACTCCTATGGTATCAATTAAGCTACAATCTTCATACCTTTTTTATTCTATATGCAGCGAAAAACCATAACTTACACCATAAGTAAGAACGTATAAGATCAACAGACCAATAAAGATAAAAAAAAAATAAATCAATCAACAAAACACAAGATATATGTGATTCGGCCCAAAATTGCTTACATCTATAAAGGATTCATAATCTAACTTATTATTATTAATATAGATCATTAAGTATCTTCTTACATCATCAATGATTCCACAAGACTCCTTAGTATCTCCCATAGAGACTTCTAAGTATCTATTCTTGATCACCATGACTCCTTAAGATTTTTTAGTATCTCATTATAAGAGATTTTTACAAGGAATACAATAATAGTCCGAGCATCTAAGTCAGAAAGATCTATAATGTTTCTTTTGTTCACTCAAGAACTAAAAGAAAACACTCCCCAAAAGGTTACACTCTAGTGCACCATACACTTAGTGCCTACTTAGCTGCTCTATTGTTTCTTATAGTTATATATTGAAATTTTAGATGTTTATTTTTCTCTTATATTTAAAAGGGTTTATATAGTAAATAAAACATCTTTAGAAACCCTAAATCTAATTTAAATAAGAGTCCTTACTTATAAGAGTTCTAATACCACTTATAGAAATTAATTAAGCTGAAATAAAAAATACCTTAAAGTTGTTGCGTAAATAATAAATGCATAAATAGTACCCACGTGTAAACAGTAATTAATAAACAGTATTACAATAAGCAATATCTTATAAATAATACTTATAATAAATAGTATCTTTGTCGTGTTCAACGAACTCATTGTAAACAATATTATCAACAAACTCATTGTAAACAATATTATCATATAAACAGTATCTCATTCTTTTAATTTTTTATTTTACTCATTTTTTATATATTTAAAATATACGTAATTTTATAATAATATTTTTTTAATATTTATTTTAATTATTATTTATATAAAATTATTGAATTACTAAATTTTAACGATTCAACAAGAATGCGCAATCTCATCTCTTAGCTAGTCACTATCGACAAACAACGTGTGGAGATTAGAGAGTGAGTGAGAGTGGCAATCGTAGCTTCTGGCACAAGTCATTGCTTTTTATTTTCAGGTGGGCTTTCTTTTCTTACCCTTTACCCCAGCGGATTTGGAGCCCCCCGTAACTCAACCTATAAAAAAGGCCACCCCTAATCTTTACCGTGTTTCATTCATTCTTCAGAAGAAACACATTTACTGTGTGTACATTTAATTAAGGTAAAAAAAAAAATTTCATATTATTGTTTTTCTGATGATTCGTTGGCCTCTTTTGGAAGGTTTTAATTATTGTTTTTTTTAATTCTTTTTTGGTTTGGTTTAATTTTGAATTGGCTTGCGGTTTGAATTTCATAATTTGTAGTTTTGGTGCTTAGTTGTTTCAGTGGTAAAGTTTTTTGAATGGAGGAGTGCAGTCGTAGTATAAATGCCCAGAGTGGACTCGCACAGGGGATAACTACGACTGGAGAGCCACGTTCACTCCTGATTTTAGATACAAAGTCATTAACAAAATGTAAGTTTTCCTTTTTTCTTTTTTGAACTTAAAAGTTATCAGTTTTTTTTTTTGGTTGGGTTTTGTTTGTGGCTATTCTGTTACAGTTTGATCGGTAGATTGATTTTGTTGGTTTATTTTATGTATGTGTTTACGTTTATGGGAGTGTGTTTGAAAAAAAAAAAGGAAGAAAAACCCTTAAAAATTGCGCCTTTGAAACCCTTTTTGACTTCTAATATTGATGCTTTTTGTAGAATTTATTTAACAATTTTTCGTTATTTTATATCTGTATTGAATTGTTTTTATAAAATCTAGTTTTCATTATGTTTATGTTATTCTGTTTTAAATTCTTGATATTTTGAATGAATAATTCTCTAATAAAATATTTTGTTACAATGACAGATTGGGTTTACTGAGATTGCATTCTAATCCTGAAGGTCTAATTCAATTAACTAAAGCTGTCGAGCAATTTGAGGAAACTGCATTCCAGAAAGCAAAATCAAAGGTAAATCTATTAGTATATGAGTTTCTAGAATTTCTTCAATATCTGCACCTTTAGTGTTCTCTTGAAGTTGATGATGAAGCTAAACTAGCACTTCACTGATTATTTGATATCATAAGTTCTTAATCAAAATTTCTTTTTCCTTTTTGGATTGCTAATTAGATAGTTTGAGTTCTCTGTTGCTTGAAGATAATTATATAATTAAAATATCTGCAAAAATGATGCCAATAGAAAATTTTCCTGTATTTAATACCTTGTCTGAGTTTAATTGTGTTTTCTCGCGCTCAGGATGATTACTGTCGCACAATAACTAAGAGATTGGAAATGGTTAATCAGTCATATCCTCGCATTGTTGGTGTATCTTCCTCCAAACCAGGTTAGAAGCTGTATAAAATGTTTGTAAATGTTTACAAACAAATTAAAGGTTTTAGAATGCAATTCATAGTTACTGAATGTGATTACGGGTGTGATAATCTCATATATAGTTTGGCTATGAAGATTTCTAGTAAAATTTCAAGATTCTTGATTCCTGTTCATGTCAATTTGCCTTGTACTTTTTCTTCTTTCCGTTTTTCTTAAATGTTGAACAAGAATAATCTGATCAAATTTTCGTCTTGGTATCATTTCGAAAATTTAACCTGATGATGTCTTTTATCTAATGATGATGAGAATAGAATATCGGGATGCTGCTTGTAAAAGCAAAAGTTCTTATGATATTGCTTCCCTGCACAGTTGAATAGTTTTCAAATTAATGTTGACACATGCAAAGGCATCTTCCTGGTACATTTTATATTAGACTTTGTTTGACAATAGTGTCACTTACATCATGTGCTCTGTATATTTTGTATATACATTGATCTAATTATTATTCTATACCTGTGCTTGTGTTTCTTTTGTTTTTTTTTCCCTATATAATCTTCCTCAAAATTTGTTCAGTACCTTACATTCACTTGAAAAGGATTATAGATTTTGTGTTATCTTTAAATGCTGCAGTAGATTCATCTCACCTATCATAATATATGCTTGAGTAATCTATTTAAATTATTTTTTATTTCTTCACTTATCTGTTACAGGGCTGACTCAGAAGAAGTCTATGGTTCCTGGTGGTGAGAAAAGCTCTGGTTTTAAGAATGCCTGTCAGGCTTCATCTGAATTTCCTGATGATTCAGTTGGACAAGGAATGCAATTAAATCTCTCGGCTAATAACAAGAGAGAGATTCCTGGAACTCTGCCATCACAAAAGATGCTTTATCAGCAAAACCAACAGAAAGAGTCCAAATATCAGTTTTTAGAGCACAATGGCTAGCAAAATGCTTCACTTGTCAAAGATATTCATGAAAATCATCAACATCAACAACAACAGCATATTTTATCACAGTCAAATCTGTTTCAGTGCTCTCAGAATCAGGCATTACCAACAGACTCACGGCAACCCCCACTCATAGAGCAATCAAGCACTCTTGTTTTTCAGCAGAATCAACTTGTCGCCAAGGAAAACAATGTAGAGCAGCAACTATCCTCATCTTGGAAGAGCATGCCAAACTCATTCCAGCAGGCTGTTCCATTACAAAGTAACACTTCTTGCCCTTGTTCACGCTTTCTTCTTCTAACAAAATGTGTGCATTTCAAATGTTAACAGAAAATATTCTATATTTTGTTCTTGTTTTAAACCTTTCTCATATTTTTTTCATTTGGGTACACTTTTGATTTATTTTTTTCTACAGTGTTATCTGTTGACTTTCTTGTAGGACTACAATGTGTCATTTCTTATTTGATGCATTCTGTTGATTTTTCTTTGGTAAATTTTTTTAAGCTGTAATAGATAAGCTCTGCAATTATTGCTTCTCTCTATATTTTGAATTATTTTTAATCACTAATTCACCATGCCTGTCACCTGTAGCCTCATTAGCGTCTGCAACTCCTACTGAAGAAGCAAAAATGGCTGAGTCGCATCATCAGGCATATCAAAAGGTAATTTCGAAAATTCATTCTTTCCCTTGGGTTTATGTTGAATTCTATCATGTTGGCAACATTTTGACCTTCTTGTTTTTCTTTCCTTTTCTTCTAATACAATTATGGATTAATTTCAATGTCACAAGATAGCACCCTAAACTTTTCTTTTTGTTGGCAACATTTTCACCTTCTTTGTAGATTTCTTTAAAGTTCCACTATTATGTGGTTATTTTTCTTCAGCATTTATAGTATTACTTAGTATGCTTGATTCAAACTGACATTGCATATAATCCATCCTGAAACATCTGCAATATCTGTTTTATCTCCCTTAAATGTATCTAATACATAACATTTTCCTGGTTTATATGCTCAGTCTCCTTAAACAAACAGTCAATCTTGCCCTAGGAGCCTTTCTTTTATTATATCCTGTCCATAGACAATTAATTCCTATATTTAACTGCTATTTCCTTTGCAAAGTGTTTAAGTGAAAAGGATATTTGCATTAGTTATCACTTAATTGTTCCAAAACCCGATAAGTCCTACATCATCCTTTTCTCACTTTTCTTTTGATCTGGCTATTTAATCATTTCTTTGTTCTCCTGAATGAGTTCTCCTTTGTTAGATAAGCCCAATTTTCAATGAAGATAGACAGTTTATGTACATTTACAGTTGAATCTCAATGCAGGAGACTTTCTCTGACTAATCAGAATATTTATGTTGTTCTGCAGCTTCAGTCTATGAAGAAGCAGTACTTGCCATACTTGACGCTTGTGTACAATACTGAATGAGAATTGTCAAAAGGTATATGAACTACGTTGACATTTCATTTTTCTTTTCATCATTGCCAAGTCCAATTACTTCCATGCAATTCATCTAATCACCTTATTTGTCATCTTGCTGTCCATCCGTTTCTTGGATTTGATCCTTTGCCACAGTCACAAGTGCCAGAAATAGTTCAAAAATACAAGAGAATAATTAATGCAGCGGAGAGGTGGATTAAATTTTTGTCCATGCCCCGAGGTGACCTTGTTCAGTTCTCCATGGAAAAATTGGAATCCTACCGGCGGACAGTGAAGCTGTTTCTTAAATCCTTTATGCCAGAAAATTCGGTTTCTGTTCAGCTATATGCTCAACGTCAGTCACCTGGTTGTCAATCCCAAATGTCTCAGCAGCAGCAACACACTAATTGGGAACACCAGTTCCATCCAATGAACTTAGTGTTGACAAGTACACCAGTTGGTCCACCTCCTTTATCATCAACACAGCAAGGGGTTCTAAGTTCTCAACTAAACATGACAAATTCACCACAAGGCCATGATTTGGCAGGCACGGAGCTGACTAAATTTTCACATAATACCTTTCAGAAGTCATTTGATTCTGCTACAATTCCCTACAGAAAAATTCTATTATCAACACTTTCCAGCAAGAGAGACAATGTGAACATCAAATGATGCCACCACAAAACATTAAGCAACACCTTCAGCCACAAGTAATTCAGCAGAAAATGCAACTTATGCATATGGCTAACACTCAACCTGTTGCCACTTCAGGTATGCTTCAGCAGGACCCCTTAATCAGCTTACATTCAGAATATTCCCATCAAATTCCACTTTCAGTTGCTAGTTGTTTTCATAGCACTTCTCAAATGTCTCAGCATTCTTATGCTTTTTCAAAAGTTGGGAAACCATGTCATTCCATTAATTCACCATCAATAACATCTTCTCCTACTCCCTTAACTCCATTTTCAATACCAGCAGACTGTGAGAAGCACCCATTCGGTACTTCTCCCCTTTCAATTCCACAAACTAGAAAACTCTCAAAAAAATTTGTGTTGACAACAGGTGATAAGCAAAATGAAGTTCCAGCTGGATCCCTTACCGTTGCCTTGCCTGGGATTTCAGCATCCCTTTTGTGTACTGAGTCTGCCGGTCTAAATAGCAATCAACAATCATCTGCTACAGAGGAGCCACTTGAGCGCTTACTTGAAGCAGTAAGTTTTTTTTTTTCCTTAATTTTTTCTTTCCACATAATAGACCTAGTAAATTCCATAAGTTTCTATCTTTAGCTTTATCCAGCATTATGCTTTACTGTGCATTTATTTTGCATTTGACCAATGTTTAAAATGTTCTTTTGTTTAAGGGACGGAACATTTGCAATTAGTAATTTGAGATGCTACCCACAATTAGCAATCTGCTTTCTTTTCAATAAGTTTTATGTAATGCATCCTTAGATGAATTAATATTCTTCCAGGTACAGTCACTATCACCAAAAGCATTAAGTGCCTCTGTTAGTGAAATTGGCTCAGCAATGAGAGTAGTTGACACAATAGCTGGAACATCTTGTTATGTCTCTGGAGCATCTGAAACAAGGTGTTGTTTACATGGAAGGAACTCCAGCTTGCAATATGGAGATTCTTTTAACAAATTGGTGAAGCGCAATACTAATCTCAAGCGGTCAATTGATCACATATCTGACTCAGAATCAAATGAAAAATCAAGGTTCAAGAGGCACAGGATAGAGGTTTGATATCTGCTCTTATATTTTTAATATTCAACTGTGCATTAATAGTGGACTACACAATTCTTCATCCCTTGTTAGAATTGGGTTTATCTTATTCTGTGTTCTTGGTCTCTACCTGAGCCCACAATTTGGCAGCTGTCATGGGATGCATGTACGCCATAGTAAGTTTACAGTGAAAAAAATCAGAAGATAGTAGTTTAATATGAGAAAATGAAACTGTAGGAATTTAAGCTTCATGATTTCATGGTACATGAAACAGATCCCGCCATGAAATGATTAAGATGCTTACCATAGAAAACCATTAACTAAAGATAAGACTACTGTTATGTTTTTGTACCTAATACTAAGTCTCTCTGTAATCTTTGGAGTTCATCAACTCAGTTTTATCACATTTTGTTGAAAAGTGTCAAACTCAGCCAATTTTCTCCTTCTTCTAGAGTACTGGCGCTTTTCTTCTGTTCTCTACTCTTGTCATCTTATCCATTGAGTTAATTAGCTTGTCTTAGCTTTCCTTTATTTTTATCTAAATGAATTAATAATGTACTGGTTACTTGCAGCCCAGCAATACTCTGTTAAATGAAATCAAATACATAAACCAATTCAACTGAAGATACAGCTGCAAGTGGTCCCAGCGAAGGAACAATGGTAAGATGCATTTATGGTGCTGTGGGTCTTGATGAAAATTTTAAGATGCAGTATGCATCTCAAATGGTGAGTTCTTAAATTCACATGCCATAATATGACATGCAATATATTTATAGAAGTTCTTATACTTAATAATCTGGCCCTCTGCATACAGCTGCAAGTACTCCCCTTGAGGTTGTTGGTTTGTGCCAGTTATCCAAATTCTTCTCCTGTGATTTTAGGTGGCTTGACTTTTGACTCAAGGTAAGAGATTCTAAAATGAATTTGTGATTCAGTCTGAAATGCATGGACACATCATGAAGCACGTGTGATTCAATACCTACAGACATTATTCTCCAAAATAAATGCACATATGTGAACACATTGGTATCAATCAACTGTAGATAACTCTAATGTTTTACCTCATAAAAGTATATTGTAAGTTATTTAATTGACTGGGTAATAATGATTGTTGTTTATTCAAACGTTCTGCTCTTATGCACAGCAGTAAGAACAAAGAATTGATTAATTTATCAGAGAAGGCAAGGTTGCGATTCAGCTTGTCTTTGCACAAGCTTTCAGAGCCCGTGTCTCTTGTGGAGATGGCAATGACTTGGGATATTTGCACTCGCTCCGTGCTTTTGGAGTGTGCTCAATTAGTTGGAGGAGGATGCTTCAGTTCAAGATATGGAAAATAGGAGAATTGTGTTACTGCTTCTTGATGAAATTAAGGGTGCAAAAATGGTCCAACAGGTAATAAAGATTTGTGGAGCAAGTTAGCATGTTCAGATTTAAGTTAATTCAGTTCATTAACTCGTGCATCAGTTGTAAATTCTTCATATTCTTATTCTCTTTCATTGATCTTGTGTAGAGATTTGTATAGATCGTTTGGTGTTATCGTGTTAGAATCAGGATACATCTTTCTATTTCTGTGATTCTGGTTTCTATTCTTGCATTTGGGATGGTCCTGAACCATGATACACGTTGTTAACAAATAATTTTCCAAGCAAGTATTGGTGCTTCAATTGAAAGATTGGTATGGCGAATATTCATATTATAATTAACTCCAAAAAGAAGGGGAAGATGATATATTGATTTTATTTGTTATTTTATTTATTGAAGTCTTGATATATTGATTTTACGTTGGCTGCAATGCACATGATATATATATATTTTGAATGACATGATATTTTAAGACTTATGAAAGTGTAGTGTAAAAGTTCAATTTTTTTTAAAAAATATATTAATAATGTGCTCTATAAAATAGATTTAAAAAATATTTTATTAAATTTAAATAATCTCATTTATAGATGATTCTCATTTTAAGTGATGTGATATTTCACGTGGCATTTATCACACCTATAATGTCATGTGGCAAAGCGTGAATAATGTATTGAAATTTACTAAATGTGTATATATTTGTTAAAAACAATTCTTAATCTGCTTACAAATTCTTTGATAAAATTACCAAAATAAATAAATCGTGTATATTGTTCAAAATTTTTGTAGTGGTTGTGTAACTGTAACATATGAAAACAACTCCGAAATTGTACAACATAATTTTTCAACTGAACTTGGATCCGAATACCAAAAGCCCAATGCTTTTACTTCGGTAGACAAGTCAGATTCAGGTATGATGATGATTTTTTGTTCTTGTTAACGGCCGAGGAATTGAGGCTCAACAGAGTATGCTCTCTTATTGAGACTAAAGAGCCAAACAAATAGTAACAACTGTTATAAATCGTACAAGTGAACAGTATCATAAAATTAAATAGTATTATATAAGTAAACAGTTTTATAAACAGTATTTTTCATTAAAATCTTACACTGAAAAGATTTTATTTCTTTCTCATTCTCTCATTTTATAAATATAAATAAGTGTTTTCATTTATATACAAGTGAGAAATAAATATAAATATTAATATATTTATAAAAATATTTATTTATATTCACATTTTAAATTTTAGTTCAAAATTTTTGCTTCTTCATCTTATTATTCACAACATGTTATCAGCATGATTCACGATAACTACAAGTAATAATTACTTATTTTCTTTCTTTTAAATTTTAAATATTATGTGGGATAATCGATTGGTCAATTCTGTCACCTTGGTTGTAAATTACACCATCTCTTAAATTATATAATTTAATTTATTATTATTTACTTTCTGCACAATTTGAGAGGGTATGCTATCTAGAATAATTATAATAATTTACTTTAAGTCTTTACTACCTTAAAACTGTTAAATAATAAATTTTTTATAAAAAATTGAATATAGTCCACATAATCAATAAAGTAAATCGGGGATCTTTGGTTCAACCTCTTTACTACTTTGACTCATTTTGGTCATAATTAAGGTTTTGAAATAAGAAGTTCCTATACTAATTCTATGTTTTATATTATTGTTGTTACTTAATTGAATGGAAGGCTATGCCTCTTAATTGTTATTACTTCATCTATGTCAAGTCTCTTAATAATTATTATTTTGTTTAAGGAAGGCAATGCCTTTTGAACTTTACTTTTGATATTTATATTTTATAATGTGACATATGGAAGGTCATGCCTCCTAATTGTTATTACTTCATCCATGTCAAGCCTCTTAATTATTATTATTCTGTTTAAGGAAGGTAATACCTCTTGAACTTTACTTTTGATATTTTTATTTTATAATGTGACATATGAAAGGTCATGTCTCCTAAATATTGCTTTTGATATTCTGCATAAGGTTAATATTCTATGTATTAATTTTAATTTTATTCTTCCATATCTAAATAGCCTTTGAATAAAAATGTATTTAACAAACTTACAAATCCCTACACTTGATGTCTCTGAGAAAAATTACCTATTATAAGTGCTATATGATAAAATGCACCTCCAAGCTAGTCGTTTGGAAAAGAGTATTAAAAAAGAAAATGGTACGCTCTTGCAGAACAAGGCAAAAGTAATGATTTTTCTTCGTCACCATATACAAAAGAGCTTAAAAGCTCAATATTTGACCATAGATGACCCGCAAATCCTCTGAGAAAATTTAAAATAAAGATTTGACCATCAAAAGGATGTATTTCTCCCAAAAGCAAAATATGGATGGATGAACCTGTGATTGTAGGATTATAGAACTGTTGCTGAATACAATTCTGCCCTGTTCAGAATTACCTCAGATAAAATTATGTGGGGAGAAAGTGACAGAGCATGATATGTTGGAAAAAAAATATTCTCAACCTTTCATACTTCTAATGTGGTTCTACAACAATAGTACTGTGAACGATGATATACAAAATATTTAGATTTAATCTCTTGTCTTTTGGTTGATGAACAGAATAATGAATTATTGTTGAAAAATCATGAATCACGTCAAACGAGTTCTTAATCATTCCCTGAAGTGAATACAAATTTTTATAATAATGCTAGATGTGGTCTTGAAAGAGAAAAAGGGTGTGGTTATTACTCTTGGGGTGGTTATAAATACCAAAGATAGAGATATATTAAAGGAGGACAGAAGCACCAAAACAGAGAAAATGATATAGAAATCAAACACCCTAAGTATTATGAAATTGTATGTTATCAATGTGGTAAAAAGGGACATTAGTCACATACATGTCGTGCACCAAGAAATCAAATTAAGCTTCATGAGATATTTATCAAATGAAAAAGAAGAATATGGAGACAAATCTTATTGATGAATCAGATCCTGCAGATCATGCTCATCTAGAAGTCTCTGATTTCTTTGAAAATTAAAAGGGGAGCATTAATTATTTAAAGCTTTATTATGTTATATTTGTTGTGTTGTTTTCTCTTTATGTTTTTGCAATTTTTATTTTATTTCTTAATGGTAATATTTTATTAAAGGATATAGCTTCCAATAATGAACTGTCCACTCTAGAGAGAAAAGATGGGGATATCTGTTTGGTTGACAGTGCAACTACACATGCTATCTTAAAAGATAAAAAATATTTCTCAAAACTAACAATAATTGAAGGGGAAGTTAATACTATATCAAGTCCTGCAGATCTGATTGAAAGCTTTGGAAGAGCAACAATCTTGTTAGAAAATAGAACAAAATTATATATAAATGAAGCTTTATATGCTGATAGATCCAAAAGAAATCTGCTTAGCTTATCTTTAAAGATATCTGTCGAAATGGATATCTCATTGAGACCTTAAATAAAAATAATGTAGAATATCTCTGCATTATTTCTAATGTCTTAAACAAAAAATGCATACTTGAAAAGCTTCATGCTTTATCATCGGGTTTGTATTATACAGTTATAAATTCAATTGAAAACTACGCAATAATGAACCAGAAGCTCAGTGATCCAAAACTTTTTACACTATGGCATGACCATCTTGGTCATCCAGAATCAACAATGATGCATATGATAGTTGAAAATTCTTATGGAAATCCGTTAAAGAACCTGAAGATTCTATTATCCATTGAAAATATTGAAAATATCCATTGAAAACATCTATTACAGACCATCCCCTTCTAAGATTAGTCTAGAATCTCCATCTTTCTTACAAAGGGTCCAAGGAGATATATGTAGACCAATTCATCCACTAAGTAGACTTTTTCGATATTTTATGGTCTTAATTGATGTATCTGTGTGGTGGTCACATGTGTGTTTATTATCTATACGAAATATTGCATTTACAAGATTAATGGCATAGATCATTAAATTAAGGGCACAATTTTCAGAATACCTTATTAAGATAATACGTTTAGACAATACTGGTGAGTTTACATCCAAAATATTTGATGACTATTGTACATTAGTGGGAATTGAAGTAGAAGATCCTGTTAGGATCGATGCTTACGTGCTATCCCTGAATGTACATATATTTGTGTATTTATATAAGTGTACATTCTCATTAAATTGCTAATACCCATTTATATGGTACCATTTAATGTAACGTTACAAACATTGTATGATCTAAAGGTGTTCAGATCAGATCTAAAGGAGTTTAGATAAGGGCCTATAGTTAGCCACGTTGAGAGATATAAATACTAAATGTTAGCACAGCTAAGTGTTAGCTGGTTATAATACTCAGTAGATCCAAGAGTTGGAGTCTTGTCTGTAATGGGACATAGACTTGGGAATATATTAGTAACTGTATAGTTGCAAGAGTTGCAATTGGGTGCCAGAAAATACTAGTTACGCAAGTATGTTCTTGAATTATTGTCCCTAATCTTTTTTACTGATGCGAGTCTGTCGGTTGATACCTTTATATATAGATCAACATATGTCGTACCTATAGGGTATAAATGATCGTTCCTAGCCGACCGTGAGCTTAAAGCTCGTATTGACATATGGGTATCCAGTTAGGACTGGATATGGGACAGACTCACGGAGGCCTCTAATAGACATCCTATGTACGCCGTCAACATAGGGTCCTCTCAAGTTGAGTAGTATACGTGGTCCTTTGACTCGAGTGCCACGGTGGGCTTGCAAATAATTCGCCATACTTTGGTTTCACGCATATCACAGACTTTTCATAGTGTAACCGTTGGGTGTCGCTGGGTATGGTCCGATGCTTATGGAGTCTGGTGTGTACAGATATGGGATCCGTCAGCTTGCTTAGGGAGTTAGATATCCAGATGCATTGAGATTGTATCTTAGAAATTCTTGTGGCCACAAGCATTAATCCCTGGAAAGAGGGTAGAACAATATGAAAAAAGAGTTTGCACATATTATTCTGTGAGATACAAGTTTGGAGATAGGACATGGCTAAGCACTAAGGTATTTGACGGTGATGATTAGTATCCTCGGACATCTAGGATATCATGATGGAAGGACTATACGTATGCGTTGTAACCTCAATTTGCATGGTTCAACGTGTTGATTTATATATTCGTGACGTGAGCGTGGGGCATTGCTCATAGACTCATGGAATAGTTCTATTTGATGAATCGAACATAGGACCTAAGGAGTCACACGATATGGAGTGTATTCGTTGTGCACTGAGGCAGCGTGCCAAATTAAAGTGTTTAATCCAGCAATATTGAGCACTACCACAGGAATGCGTATGTGTCTATATTTAAGTGTTAAATACAATAATTAGTCAATAATTATTATTTACTAATTGTATAAGGACACATGGCGTATTGTGGACCCTCAGTTGAGTTTACCCAAGTGTGAAATTTAGTGGGACCTACTAAGGGATATGCTTGGTAACTATTTATGAGGGGCAAAATGATTATTATATACTTTGATTATTTAATGGTAAAATAATTAAAATATCTCTCTTATTATATTATATGATTATTATTATTTATATTATATTATAATTTTATTATATATATATATATATATATAAAGAAAGAAAGAGAGAGGTGTGTGCTGGTGGCTGAGAGAAGCAAATGGAGAAAGAAGAAAACAGAGAAAAGAAAAAAGAGCAAAGAGAAGAAGAAGAAAAGAAAAAAATAATAAGAAAATGAAATTGTTTCATTTTTCTCTATAGTTCTAATTGGAGCAATTGTGGATTGCTTCAAATTCTCCATTTCTTATCATTTTGGAGAAAATGATATAAACACACACTCGGCGATTTTGAGAATTAAGAGTTAATCCCGTACTAAATATCAGGTTGCTGTTCTAGCTTACCAAATATATTAATGTGATTAATATATTATATTTATTGTATATTTCACGCTTCCACTGCATACAAATTCGTATATAATATGAATTTAAGCAATAGATATAATTGCACATGCATACACCCATATGTATTAGATCATCGACAACACATCTTATATAACATGTTCACACACAAAATGGATTAGAAGAATCCTTAATTAAACGACTTCAGGTAATTGCACGTACTTTATTGATGCGCGCACAATTACCAACTTTTGCATGGGGACATGCTATATTGTATGCTTAAGCAGTAATTCATTTTAGACCTACTGCTTATCATCAATATTCTTCATTACAGCTTGTACTTGGTCATCAATCTGATATATCTCATTTACATACATTTAGTTGTGCTATATTAGTACCTATAACACACTAAGATGGGACCTCAACGTCGCTTGGGAACTTATGTTGGTTTTGACTCACCATCAATTATAAGATATCTTGAACCTTTAACAGGTGACCTATTTACCGTAAGATTTACAGATTGCCATTTTGATGAGACAATATTCCCATTTGGGAAAGAAATTTGCCTCCTGATGTAATACATGAACTTTTTTGGAAAACAACCACTATGTCTCATTTAGACCCTCGCACAACTCTATGTGAAAATGAGGTGTGAGGAATTGTTCATCTTCAAAAAATAGCAAATGAATTACCAGATGCATTTACAGATACATTAAAAGTAACCAAATCATATATACCAACTGCTAATACACCAACCCGGGTGATTGTTCCTATAGAACAATCTAATCAAATAATAGCAAATGAATTATCTGTAGCACGCCAAAAGCGTGGTAGACCAATTGGTTCAAAAGATATTGCTCTGTGAAAAAGAAAAAGAAAAACATAGGATCCTATTGAAAATAATGCTCAAGCAAATGAATCCACATTCTCTAAATCAATAACAACAAAATGATTAATAGTTCTTGAAGAGACACAAATCTCTGAAGTGACACATGTCCTTGAAGAGACAAAATTTTTAGAAGAAATATTAGTCCCAAAAGAGACACAAGAATTTCAAAATAAAGAAAATAGTATAAATTATGCTTATACAAAAGAAATGTGGCAATGAGATAAAACAATCGTTGATAATGTGCTCTCATTTACAGTAGCTACTAAAATTATGAATGATAATTTTAAGCCATAAGCTGTTGATGAATGTAGAGATAGGCATGATTGGTTTCAATGGAAAGAAACAATTCAGACAAAATTGACTTCACTAACCAAATGGGAAGTATTTGGACCTGTAGTCTGGACACCTGAAGATGTTAAACCCGTAAGATATAAATGAGCTTTTGTACGGAAATGTAATGAAAACAATGAAGTCATCAGAAACAAAGTAAGACTTATTGCTCAAGGTTTCTTGCAGAGACCTGGTATTGATTATGATGAAACTTATTCCTCCCGTGATGGACACAATTACATTTAGATTTCTAATAAGTTTAGCAGTCTCAGAAAATCTTGGTATGCATCTTATGAATGTAGTAATGACATATCTATATGGATCCCTTGACACATATATTTATATGAAAATGATTTAAATGCCTGAAGGATTTAAAATGCCTAAAGCATGTAATCGAAATTTGTACTCAATCCAGCTACAGAATCGTTGTATAGATTAAAACAATATGAGAGTATGTGGTATAACCGTCTAAGTGAATATTTGATAAAAGAAGGTTATATTAACAACCCAATATGTCTATGTGTATTTATAAAGAAGTCAAACACTGGATTTGCTATATATAGTTGTATATGTGGATGACATGAATTTGATCGGGACTCCTGAAGAGCTCCTAAAAACTGCAGAATACTTAAAGAAAGAATTTGAAATGAAAGACTTTAGGACGACCAAATACTATCTTGGCCTACAAATCGAGTATAAATCAAATACAATCTTTATCCATCAATATACCTATATTGAAAATATTTTGAAAAGATTCAACATGGATAAAGCCTATCCATTAAGTACCCATGTGGTTGTTTGGTCTCTTGATCCTAAAAAGGATCAATTTCGTATCAAAAAAGATGATGAGAAAATACTTGGTCAATGTACCATATCTAAATGCAATTGGTGCTTTATTGTATTTAGCTCAATGTATTAGACCGAACATAAATACAAGATTTAACTCTGCACCAACTCGATGTCATGGGAATGATGTTAAACATATATTTTGTTATTTATGTGGAACAATAAATTTGGGACGATTTTATTCTAATGAACTAACAGAAAATCTAGGTCTAGTTGGATATGCAAATGCTTAGTACTTATCTGATCCCCATAAGGCTTGCTCACAAACAGGTTATGTTTTTATCTACAACAATACAACAATCTCATGGCGATCCATAAAATAAACTTTTATTACCACCTCATCAAATCACTCTGAGATTCTTGCACTCCACGAAGCAAGTAGGGAATGCATATGGCTACGATATGTTATTCATCACATTCAAAGTACATGTAGCCTACCTTCTACAACAGATATTCCAACAACAATATATGAAGATAATGCTGCTTGTATTGTTCAAGTTAGAGGCGGATATATTAAAGGAGATAGAACTAAACATATTTTTCCAAAATTCTTATACACCATGAATTACAACAAAACAAGAAGATTGATATGAAATAAATACGTTCTACTAACAATTTTGCAGATTTGTTCACTAAATCTCTACCAACTTCAACTTTTGAGAAACTACTTTGCAAGATTGGCATGCGCTGGCTCAACAAGTTAGAAAACTGACAAGATGTTACTTTGAGGGGGAGTTTTTCATCAGGTGAACCATATTCTTTCAGAAGAAGAAAAGTATTAGTTACAAATGTATACTGCACTATTTTTTTCTTTGACCAGGTTTTATCCTACTGGGTTTTACTAGTAAGGTTTTTAATGAGGCAGTATAAACACATTCAACACCAATGTACAAAATAGAGTTGTATTTATTTTGCTTAGTTTTTTTTATCCTACTAAGTTTTTTCCTTGACAATAAAAAATATAATTAAATATAGTGTAGCCTAAAGAGAAAGTTGAGATTATGGTGGAGTACAAGGGAAAGTGTTATAAATATAATAGTAAACAGTATTGTACAAGTGAACAGTATTATATAAATAAATAGTATTATATAGATAAACAATACCGTATAAGTGAATAGTATTATAAACAGTGTCTTCCACCAAAATCTCACATTAAAATTTTTTTATTTCTTTCTCATTCATTTACTCTATAAATATAGGTGAGTGTTTTCATTTATTTACAAGTGAAAAATAAATACAAATATTAATATATTTACAATAATATTTATTTATATTTACATTTTGTATTTCAGTTCAAAATTTTTACCTTTTCATCCTATTATTCACATCAAAAACCATTTAATGGGCAGCTAACGACTACTTTTTCTTAAAATTTAAATCACCTAAAATACTCTTATAATTTTATAGGGATATTATCAATAATATTTTTAAAATAGAGTCATTCATCAATAATACTCGAGAATTTTGAAAATAGGCAACATCGAGATAACAAATATAACAACAAAATTAAAAATTTAAAAGTGAATGAGAATTTTTTTATATAATTTTGAATGATTATAGGTTTTCATTGATCTTCCATTTGGTACTGTTTATAAAAAATCAACATCAATTAATCGGGTGATCTTTTAATTATTAACAGAAAATTGGTATGAATCTATCCTAAACTCAGATTTCTAGGATTTTTGAAGAATGACATTATTTTTGACATATTAACTGCATCTCTCATCCAAAATTTATGGTAATTCCATTTCAGTTTTCTAACAATAATCTATTATTTTAATGCTTGAATGGCTATGTGGTTGCTATAATCTCCATTTTCTAAGGCTTGTTGCTGGAAAGGAAAGACAAAGCAATTAATGATTTGTTCTATTCTTATTTTGAAAACTGAAACCGGTTGGAAAAAGAAATACTAATTTAGTGTTTCTTTAACAAATCAATAGTTGCTTTAATTGATTATTTTATTTCTTCTTTGTTAGTCAATCCATTAACGGTAGCATGAGTTGCTCAACCCGAAATCTTTTAGTTTCGTGATTACATTGTTTTTGAATCAGCATCATCAATTTCTTTCGATCATGTTATTATGAAGTAGATCAAATGGATGATATTAATTTTGCTTTGAAATGCTTTAGTTGGATAGTCATGATTTCATTAAGATCAGAAAGACAGAATTGATAATTAAAATCAAGATCGTGATCACACAAAATGAATAGTCGGATATAGCTTTAAGCTCGTAGCCATGATTTGACCGTGCGAATCATGTGACGATCGAATCTATTTTTTAGACATTAATTTTGTATTTTGCATGATCATCAAATAATTTAATCATTATTATTGATTTAATTTTTTGCTCACGATGATGTGTTATTTTTTATTTGTTATTGTGATTAACACACATAAATCATATGATCTGATTATTTTAGCCATTTGATTGAGATTATGAGGTGGCCCTTTGATCAAAATTATAATCGTGCAGTCTCATTGTAGTTAATTATATTTGAGAATCATGATTAAAATTGATCATTTTAAAACCGTTAAATCTGTACCACATTATCATTCATTTTATGTTAATTAATTAGAAAATAGATGATTAATTAATAGTTGTATGATTTCTTTCGGTGAAATAATTAATAGTCGTTGATTTCCTCTTCATTTTTATTCGGTCAAGCCAAATAAATGGTCATGGCTTTAAATATTGCTATTTTGTAAGATCATTACTATTTTATTATTTTACAATAGTTAATTTTGTATCAAGTAAACAATCATATATTCTAGTGTTTTCAATCTTATTACATCTATAAATTATGTTCATTGATCTTGTTGGTCAAATATTTAATAAGAAAATTAATGGTCAAGATTTTTATTCAAAATTCATGAAAAAGTAATTTGATGTGTCATAATTAATTTTTATTATTTTAGTATAAAAAATAAAAAATAAAATAGAAAGTGCCTTATATGAGAGGGCCATGTGAAGCAATATCCCCAAGATACATTTTAAATATTTTATTATTTTTTTGTATTATTAAATGAAAAAGAGAGAAAAACATTAAAAAAAAGGGTGATGTGATAAATTAATAGCTCTTTTTTTGTCATTGTTTATTATTTTAACAAAATAATAATAACGAATGTGTTAGACATTTTATGTTATTTTATACCCTTAAAGTATGTGTAATAACATTTTGTTAGATTAATAAAATTTATTCATACATATAATTGAGCATACATTGATGAGCGTATATTTATAAAATATGTGATTTATGTATTATACATATGATGCTAATACAGAGGGTATAGATCACAAATTCTTTATAAATTAAATCATAAAGATGTTTGCAATAGAAGATCTTATAAATTAAATCATTAGGGTATGTCCACCTAAGATGTTTACAGTACTTGATCATTAGAATATCTAACCACAGTTTATTCAATAAATTATTAATTGAATAATAATATTTATTTATAAATTTATTTACATATATAGATATATTAAAAATGATCATTAGAGTATTCAATAACTTAGGGACAAATAACTAATTAAAGAGGCAAGACATTTTTTAAGCCTAACTTTAATTATGAACATCAATTAAATGGTCAATTAAGTGGTTATTGTTAGTTTAAAGACTAAGCCCAATTTAATTAAAAAGAGTTTTAATAAATGGGCTTTTATTTTATAACATGGGTTACTAGAGTACAGTCCTTGGCTTTTAGTGGAATAGCTTGGGGTTAACTTAGAAAAATTGGTGTATTATGAGATAATAAGAACTAAGCCTTTTAAATTAGAGTTAGGAAGCCCATGGATCTTGCAGTCCATCTATTAGCTCAAATTCTAATCAAACTCTAATTTTTTAATCCTAATCAAATTTTAAATACCCAATGGAGATCCCTATATATATAAGAGGTATGTAATAAGAAAGGTGACTATAACCATACAAAGAAAAATTCTTTTACGTATTCTTACGTGAAAAAAGAATTTAATTAATACAATTCTCTCAGATTTGGGTATTAGTAGTTTTAGAGATTAAGAAAGATCCACACGCCCACATACTTTGAGTTTGAAGATTGAGGATAGTAGATAAGATTTTAGCTAATCAATTCAAGATCTACAATTGCAAAGAATTGAAGTAATCTTCTATCCCTAAACATGTAATTATGAACAAAACGATCTGACTTTCTCTGCGTTTATTTTTTATAAACAAAAAAATTTTATTTACCATACTAACAAAATGATGAATGATGTCATATAGGGACCATTTGTTTTGAAAAATGCAATATCACTCATGTTGGACTAGGTTCCCTCTTATATTTTTATTTTATTTTTTAAAAAAAAGATAAAAGTACATACAGGGCCTGCATAACCTTTACATGCATCTTTTAAAAAACGATTGTCATTATTTAATAATTTAATATTGGATATTTAGGACAACTTATCATTTGTATTTTCTTAATATATAAATTATATTATCAAAATACTTTTATTTATCAAAGGCATTTTATTAAAACAGTTTTACTTTATGAATAAAAATAGATATAAATATTTGTATAGCCATAGGACCGAATTTCAAAGGCTTTTGACGTATTATTATTTTATTTATTATTGTATTATATCTTACATGTTTTATTATTGCTCAATTTATTATTTATTTTACTGCAAATATTTTATGAGCATTCATGACAATTATTACATTCATCATAATTATTTTGTCTATTATTTTATGATTATTATTTATCCTTAGCATCATCAATAGATCATACATCACGATCATGAATTGGCAAATGAAAATTTGCCTATCATTTAATTATTTTATTTGTTTTATGATTAATAGTTATCATTTATCGATTATTTGTGAGTATCCCTTCAGTCAAACATCAGTATCATAGATAATTTGATTGGAATGGATTATTTTCTTTATTGGATCATACAATCACCATGAATTGGAATACCCGATCAGTTATCATCATAAATTAGTTATGATATTGTCATGGTAAATTTATTTGGAATAATGTCTGCATTATTTCTTATACTTATAAATATTCTTATATTTATTGAAAATAAGAACATTAAATAATGATTATTTATGATTAATTTCATATTTAATTATATTTACACTTTGCTCGAAGTCACTTCTAGCTTCTTTCTCTTGCCCAGCCCAAGCCAGGAGTTAATGCAAAGGCAAAGTAACTATGACATTTATTCTTTTGTAATATTTTTCAATCTCTATATGATTTAAATATTTTACGAAAATTAATCACATTTATTATTGAGTTGAGACGATTATAATTACGATTTTGGATTGATCAAAATGATGCTAATCTACGGTGCATATCAACCTATGATGCACAAGGATCAATGGTGAATTTATGGTGATCAAGAACAATCGATGGGTTTGATCATTTCAATTACCTTCTAAAAAGTTTAATTTCACATTATTTCAATTATTTACAATTATTACACGCAACAACAACTTATCAATATCTTATATATTCAATTGTGCATTCAATTGTACAAAATCTATTAAAGTAGTCGCTCTAATATCATTTGAAGCAAGCGTAATCTCTTAAATTAATACGAGTAATTATTGTTTTGATTATAACATTTGATATTATAGATCATTTGTTGCTCTTTCCCAAACCTTTGAAGACTCGCACATTAAGATTATGGACAAACATCAAACACATACATCCTCCAAGGCAAATGAAGTTTCCTTCTAACAAGAGATAAATTCGGAGAATCCAGACAATACCTACCACCAACAAGTTGTGGCACCTTCAGGAGCTACACAACAGATGAACTCACCTTAAGTTGAAAATTATGTTTCAATGATGCAACAAAAGCTCGATATATAAGCTAAGTAGATGAAGTAGTTATCTAAAGCTTTTGCACAGTAGTAAAGCTACTTGCAAGAAGTTCTCAAGCAAAATGAAAAGCTGCAAGTGCAATTAGCGCAATGACGTGAATCACCTAAAAGCATTAATGTATTGTATAATAAGGACCCAATGTTGTAGCAATATTTGCCACTTCTAGTGGTACTCCTATAAGTTACTCAGTCGGTAAGGCGCCTAAGTCCAAACCTGCAGCCTACACAATAGCCTCAATCTCGCTTCCCTGCAAGATTGCTAGTTTGTAACACATCACCACAAATTCTCCCAAGATATGCTACACCAACCATCGTGGCTATACCAACTGCTAAGTCATGCCCCACAACTTGTTTGCTAAAAGAGACATTGAAAGCTTGTGTACAAGAGATATTCGATGAGCACTTATAAAGTCACCCATTCCATGCTTTAAGCGCTTTATACTTGTGGAAATTGCAAGAGTCCCCATTCGTTAAAGAAATTGAGAATCAAAAGAAGCTGCCCAATTTTTACATGCCTCATTTTAGAATGTTCGAGGGCAACTTTGATCCCGTACGCCATGTCTACTAGATCAAATAGACTATGTCTCTAGAAGACTATAGCGATGCCCTCAAATGAAAGCTATTCCCTCTCAGCTTGAGCGGTGTGGCCATGAGATGGTTCCAGAAATTTGCTACCAAGATCAATCAAAGTCATTTACTAGCTTTTGCAAGTTGTTTGTCAACCACTTTTAGATAGCTCATCAACAATATGTCAATATCTTCTACTTAGCAACTGTTCAATAAAAACTAAATGAGACATTAAAGGACTATGTATGGCATTTCAGAGAACTATATATGCAGATAAAGAATCCTTATGACACCTCACCACCAATAGCATTCATTAAGGGATTGCTACCTAACACGTACATCTATGAAGATCTTCTGCGATAACCCTCAAGAAGTATAGAAAAGTCATTCTGTTGTACAGAATCTTTCATCTACATAGAAGAAGACAGATTAAGTAGAAGTCACAAAATTTCTATGAAAATAATCACTCAATCTACTCAATTTGAAGCTCAAGGACAATAGCAATCAGTTTCCAAAGTATAATATAGAAGAAAGGCACGATCTCCTCGCTTTTCTAGAGGTCGCGAAAAGAGATCGCGCTTCAATACCCCTCAAACACCTGAATTAACCTTCAACACTTATTTAGAAAAGATCTGGATAGAAAACAAATACAGAGGATTATTTAATGATTTATCGCCTATAAGAACTTCAGCTGATCGATGAGACAAAGCAAAAAGGTGTTTGTATCACAATGACTATGGGCATAACACTAATGAATGCTAAACTCTGAGAAGGTAGATTGAAGACCTAGGTTGTAGAAGGGTGCCAGCCAAGTATATTTTAAAGAATGAAGTTTATTCTTCACCATTAGGGAGTCGTAGCAATGAGCGACAGGCCATTTTCACTTCGAATATTGCACTTGGAGATGTAGAGATCACAGCTCCTCTGCCCATAAATATGTTGTGTATCAATGCCAGACCCAACAATGATAGAGACATTCATCCAAGCTATAGTCATGAAGAAGAACCTTGCCATCAAAACAGCAAGGTGGAGTGGGAAGAAATGTTAAAGATACTGAAAGAAGCCATTTTAACCAACATGCAAGAATCCTTTTAAGGAAAATTTGAAAGAGACAATAAAAGATGTGTTCCAACAATTAAATGTGCTCACCATCAGTGGCTGACTAAAAAATGAAAGAAGAAATGAAGAGAGGAAGCTTGCTTACGCCAAGCAAATAAATAAAGCATTATCATCGGTAGCAGTTATCATGTAATTTTGCCAAGTTGCGGCTGAGGCTGGAGGTTCCAATTACATTGGATTCTTAGATGAAGACTTAGTTGGCATTTTATATCCTCACAATGACCCACTAGTAATCACTTTGCAAATCTTCAATTATTCTATCTCTAGAGTCCTAGTTGACGGTGGAAGCTGTGAGTGATATTAAACCTAAGATGTACGCTTGTAGGTTTATGTCTATCATTTAAATTTTTATACATATCATATACGTATTAGTACAGTGGACGAACGAAAATTTAATTTTCTAATGATAAACACAAATAAATTTTACATGTGTCTCATAAATGTAAATTATATAGGGATTGAGAATTTACTACCTTGACAAGTCTTTGGTTTTTTGTTGAACCAGAGGATCACAATTAAGCAACTCATTCACAATTTTAGTTCCTCAACACGGTGGGCTTGGAAAGTTTAGAATGACATCCTCTTTTGGAAAGGATTCAACACTTGAACTCTAGTTTAACTCTTAAACTTAAATGCGTAACTCTTAAGCACGTGGACTACTACAAGCTATAATGGTTTTTGTTCAAGCTTAGCATTTAAACAACAAAAATATATTATTCTTGCTTCTATTGAATTCAGGCATCAAGAAGAATTAGATGAACAAAATGAGAGAATAAAGTGTTTGTTTACCTTCAACACTTGAAGAACAAAAGAATTCTCTTTCTCCTTTTTACTTTGAGTGGCCGTGTAACTCTCTTAGAAATGAGCAAAAAATTTGCCTTTTATTTGCTTCACTATGCTTGCAATTGTTAACAATAGGCCCACATGCATGGCCACATATGCCACCCCATTTGTTTTTGCCTTAAATCAATTGTTTACAATAAAAAAATAAATAAATAAAACAAAAGGCATGTGTTGGAATTAATTATAGGTATTTGGCCGAGACAACAAGAAAAGGAAACAAATTCAATTTCTTGTTCAACACATTTTAGGCCCACTATACATCCTAAGCCATGCTTTTCCATTTTTTTTAATTTGTTTTTATTTTTATTTTATTCAAAATAAAAGAAGGAACATATGAATTAAATTATTATTATTTGACTTGCATTAAACAATAATATTATATATTATTATTATTATTTTATTTAATAAACAATTTAATGAATATAATAATAATCTTGCTTGTCCAACAAATAAGGTCATTTTGATAATTTCTAAGTCAAATAATGATATGCCTACAATGTGCCCCGTGTCAACATCCTATTGGTCAAAAACTATTGTTAACTAATTGATGTAATTAACTCTTAAGTCTTGACATATGTACAACCTGAGGGAAATTGAAGCAAATTTTCAGTCTGTTGGAGTTTATTGGATTAAACTATTCAATCCAGTGCGCTGCTCTAGCGCACAATGAGTACACTTTATATTACGAAACTCTTTAGGTCTACGCCCGATTTGTCAAACAAAACTGTTCTGTGAGTCCAATATTGATGCCTCACGCATACGTTACAGATATTACAAATTATCGCAGTATACCATACAAGTTGAGGTCATAGCTCATACGTATAATCCTTCTACCGTTTATATCCTGGAGAAGCAGAGATATAAATCATCACTGTTAAATCCCCATGCGTTTATCCGTAAATCCGTGAACTTATCTCTAAACACGTATCTCAACAAACAATATACGCAAATACCTTTGCGATATTGTTTGACCCTATTGGAAACTCTTTTCTTAGGTTTGTTGCTTATGGCTATAAGTCTTTCTGAGATACAGTCTCAGAGTATATAGATATACAACTCATCTATAAAAGCTGACATATTTCATATCTGGATACGTCAGACTCATAAGCATGAGACCATACCCAACGACACATAGCGATCCCACTATGAAAGGTCTCTGACATATGTGGAACCAAAATATGGTGGATCACTTACAAGTCCACCGTGGCTCTTAGGTTAAAGGACCATGTACACTACTCAACTTGAGAGAATAACCATTAACGGCTTTATGGGATGTCTATTGGGGTCCTTGTTGAGCCTGTTCAGTATTTAGTCCTTACTTAATACTTGTACGCTATACGAACTTTCAGTAAGCTCATGGTTAGCTAAGAATAACCATCTAGACCATCTAGGTATACTTTACACTGGTCTATTAGAAAGGGTTCTGCCAACAGACCCGCATCGATGAATAAGACTAGGAACATATAATTTGAAAATAGACTTGCACTTATTGTAACTTCTTGAAACTATGTTATTACTAATGTACTCTCGGGTCTATGTCCCGTTACAGATAAGGTATTAACTTTTAGATTTTGTTGACTTTTATAACCTATTAGCTCTTAGTAGTGCTAATTGTTAGCAATTATAATTCTCAGCTTTGTTAACTTTTAGCGCTAGTTTAAACTCATTTAGTCCAGATGTGAACTCCTTCAGATCATACAATGTCTTTAGCATAATAAGCATTGTACCATTTAATTAATAAAATTAGCAATTTAATAAAATGTACTATATAAATATTATAAAATAAAATATTCATACAACAATAGAATGTCATATACGCACAAATCCTAACAAAAGCAGTGCATATATCATACTTTGGAATATTTTCCAAAAGATGAGCCTAGAAGAGGTAAAGATTGTTACAAGCAAGTCACATGTGGTTGCCTTCAATGGCACCGAGACAGTCCTAATGGGGTTGATCCATTTGCAAGTTATTGCTGCATAAAGAACCTTAACAATCAAGTTTTTGGTAATTGACGCTCTATCGGAATACCATGTCATTATGGATAGATATTGGGTGCACCAAATGCATGGAATGGTAATTACTCTGCACCAAAAGATAAGATGTAAAGCTAAAAATGGCATGGGAATAGCAACCATAAAAAGATACCATCAAGTAGCAAAAATGTGCTACCAACTAAGCTTAAAAGAAGAGAAAGAAGTACTTCAACGTACATATGCTTCTGCTTCACCATTTGTATTAACAATGATGCAGAATCCTACAAAATAGTAATTACAGCCAGTTAAAATAGTTATTTAACTATGATAGATCTGATTCTATCATGAAGTTATAATATATCTCTATCGCATAATTATGACATTTATGTTTCTAATATGTACATATGTAGCACTTGTGAAAAATTATGTGACATATAATATGATAAACAATGAAATGATGATGCATACTGTTGATAGTGGTGATAACATCATGCTAACAATTTATGATATCATTATGCTTTCTATCCAATTTAATGATAGAATTATATCATTTAATAGTGATTTTGTGTATAAAATAGTAGTAATAAAAATAATTATTTTATTTATATAGCAAAAATAATTCATTAGATTGAATTTTATAAATATATATATTCCAAATTTAATAGTCAATGCATTCCATTTCCAAATTTATAGAATTGAATATCTAATACTTTTAATTTTTTTATTCCACAACAATTGAATTTCTATACATTAAAATCATTAATTGCAATAATAAAAAACTTCATCACATCTAAAATTCAGCTTAATTAATTAAGTTAATATTATAACTAAATTTAACATAGTTAGTATGCTTCCATCTTTCATTATGTAATCAAAATGCTTCCATCTCCAAGATCCAATACCACCTTAAACATCCAAATTCAGCTCTATCCATCTCTAAAATTGCTCAAGAACTTGAATAAATTACATTAGGTAGATTCCATTAACCTGCAGAGGAAAAAGTAGATAAACTCCTATTATATTAACAGCCCAAGAACTTGGAAGTATATTCAAACAAAAAGTTCCTCTAATTCTTTGCTTCCTATAAACTTAGTTGCTGATTTTCTCCCATGCTCAACAAAGAAAATTGCACTTGAAATTAAAGTCTTCTTAATATAAGATACAGTTTTATGATCAATATATATACATGTTATTAGTGGAAAATAATGTAAATACAGCATGCTCTATAATTGTATATATGGTAATGTAAATGATATATTTCTCAAAAATGAGAAATGTAAAAGCCGGGTAGTTTAGCATCAAGTTTAAGCTAAAATATATTGTTTCCTTGGGATTTCGAACTAAGTCTAATCCCTAGAAGGCCTACTGAAGTCTATTAAAGAACTCATTACATGGGCACTTCAAATGCTAGCTCAAAAGAAATGTCCCCAACCAAATAGTACTCGATGATGTAAACCCCCAAGAGGCCGAATACATAAATCCCATAAGAAGTTGACCATGTAAGCCCTTCAAGAGGCCAACCACGTAAGCCCTCCAAGAAGTCGACCACATAAACCTTCACCAAGGCCAATCAACCCTCAAGGGTGTACAAGAAAGAGCTTATTAACTATTTATTGAGGACTCACACTACTTATTCCTGAGGAACCCAAAGTTAGAGATTTCTTACTTCCAACAAAAATCTTTAGCCAATAGAACTCTACATAGCATAGTAAAAGGACTCCACTTATCTCGAATTCAACTCTATAAGAACTATACAACCTAAGCCTATAAAAAGAAGTTAAATAATGAATAAAGAGAATCCCAATTCTAATCTCCATCCATTAGATTCTCTTTTATCAAGAAAGGAAAAAACAACCTTCAAGGCTCCAGCACAACCACTAAATGCTCTATTACAACCTTCAAGGCTCCTTCACAATAATTAAAGGCTTCATTACAGCCCCTAAGGTCCCTTAAAGCTCTATAATTATAAAGATATATCTGCTTCAGTTCTAAATTTTGTAAAAGAAGTTTTGCATCTTTGTACTTTTGGTGTAAAGATATTATTGACTAGTGAATTTGAGTGAGCAAATTATGCTTGGCAAAGTGAGTATAAGTTCACATTGAACCGAACCATTATAATTCTGCCTTTTTAATTTTTTTTTTATCTTGAATAAGTTGAAGCTGTGAAAGCTCAATGAACATCAAAGAGCGGTCATTTAGCCAATCATTTGAGAGTTCTATTTGTTGTTCCTATGAATAAACAAATTTGACTTGTTGGCCCGAAATAACTGTTAAAAGTTATTTCGGATTAGATTATGTACTTATTTGAATTTGTTTTTCATGTTTCCTAGTTAATAGTAATTGTTATCTATTAGTTAGGAGAATATATATTTTAAATTAGTCAATTCTTTAGTTTTAAATTTCTCAATTTCTAGGAATCTATTTGTATTATGTTATTAGGAAGTCAAACTTCTATTAATACGTGTATATATATAATTATTGAATCAATGAAGAATTATTCACTCCTTTGATTTCTACATGGTATCAAAACACCAGATCTAAATCCAAAAATTTTAATTCTTCATTTGTTCATTTACACTAGGACGAAATCATAGTTTTATCAAGAACCACTAGAGATTAACCTTTTACTTCAATGAAGGTCACATCTGAAACACTATCAACTCTTTCAGGTATTGGCAGAGCATCTGAATGATTCATTTTGCTTATAATTATACACAAGCTTAATGGACTAAACTTTCTATAATGTTCCCAATCGATAATGATATATATTAGTGATTGAGGTAAAGACGATAATTTGACTGCCTCTTCCATCTTGGCAGTATAATTTTTAAGCTCTTGGCTCCCAATCTTGATTATCATATAGGCCTCTGATAAGGTCTTTCTTAGTTGAGCCTTATCGGCCTTTACTTCCTTTAGCTTTTACGCATCTTTGATAGTACCTCAGAGTTTATTTTGATGTCCAAATAGAATGAAAGCTGCCTAAATCAAAATATGGCAAGCAGTTAGTGACTTAGATTATTGAAGCTAAAAGTTCATCATAAATAATTTAACTCAAGCATACATCTTATATTATATACTAAGAACTTTGAGGCATCATACTTGGACATAGTATCATAAGCAGCCTTGACTAGATGCTCTGCCTCCCTCCTTAAAGGCACTATATGCCTATTTTGATCCTCTTTTATGAATGAGATTTTTGATAGCTTGAAAGATGAAGGCTCTAAAAGTGCTTCATACCACTTGCTCGGGTTAGGCGTAGTCCAACTCAAGGGAGTTGAAGAATCCAAGATCAATATTCTCGTGATCGAAATACCCCTATAATAGGGTTTGATATATATATATATATATATATTAATATTTATAACCTCTTGGACTTAGATTTTGCCATAAATAATGAATATTTGGCTATTTATTTGAGGTTTTTAATCATATATAGGTTTGTAACTCATAACATGAAGATACTAGAAAACAATGGATAAAAAATGAAAGTTTTAGAGAATTTGGGCTAGTGCCGCAGTGCCCAAGTCAAAGAGCTGACCACTGCAGCGCCCAACCAGTCTTTATATCTTGACATTTTCTAGGTCTGAGTGTTGCAAAACATACCATCTAGTATTGCAGCACTTTTGCAACAAAAGAAACTCTATCTCTTGAGTCCTATTTCAACTTGGATTCAAAGCCCTTTATCCATAGAGTTACGAAGACCTATAAAAGAACCATTTTTCACAGCCAAAAGCACAGAATATTAGAGGCAAATTAGAGCAAAAAAAATATATCTTAAAAACAATAGATAAAAAAAAAGAATTAGAGATTGAAGATCAAGACTAGCTCATTACTCAAGAGAGAGAGAAGTAATCCAGGTCATGTTCTTGTTTAGTTTCTTATATTCTCTTATCATTATGATCTTTTTCATGACGTCTTTAATTATTTACATTGATACTCTTAGATTCATTATGAACTAAACTCTTTTGATCTAAGGTTAAACTTTTGAATCTAGTATGTAGTTAGATTTTACTAACTCTCTTAGTTCATGAACTTGATAGACTAAATTGATTTATTCTATCTTATGTTTAATACTTTCATTATATCTAGCCAATATATTGATTATTTAAGGAACCCTACCAAACTCGAAAAAGGAATTTATGTATTTAGCCTAGGATAGTTTGATGTATGATCATAAGGCGACAGCTATGAGTTTTATATATGATAGACATGTACCTAGATTGCATATATGACATGATTAAACTTGTTATTAATTAATTGCATTCTATTCAAATTACCATAGACATATAGGTCATTGTTATGATGTAATATAATTATTTGACCATTGACAGAGGCTTATAACGAGATTAGAGTCTAGCCAACAATTTTTTATTAAGGGATTAACTAAAAGATTGATAAGTTCAATGAAATATTAAGGAATAAGTCAAAATTCTAGATTTCTTTTAATAGATGAATTAAAACCATTCCTTGCTTTTTGATTAAGATTAGGTTTAATTTGATAGAATTAAATTAATTAGATAAAACTTCATCTTTAGATTCATATAGATAAAAGTTAAGTATGATTAATTTTAGTATTTGATTGAAGCAATAGATTAAATAAGTCTCTATGGGAGCGATACTTGGATTTTATTCCTATATTACTTAATACAATATCGTGCACTTGCACTTAGCTATTAATTCGCACATCACCCTACCTAGTTGCTATGGAGAGGGTGGCAAACTTACAGGATCAATAGAGGACCTGATTGGTATATTCCCCTTATCTTTAAAAGTGCTCCACCAACTGGCTCCTCCCTCGGTACCTTTGTTCACGCCTCTTCCATTCACGTCGAGAAATGCAAGAACACCTTAGGGATTCTTAATCGATCCCCTCGACTTAGCTGTCTGAGAGAGGCATGATATTTTATACTATTGTCTCCTTATTCTATTCTGTTGACTTTCTATTCATACATATTGATGTTTTGATGGTAACAAATCTCATGTTTAGGCATTGAAATAATTAAATGCATAAGTGAGATAAATTAGGTGCAAATAAAACAAAAGGGCACATTCAAAATTAATGGTACTATATAAGACAGAAAATGTGCACAAACATGATGACAAAAAGAAGATAATTGTGTCAGCTTTCTAAAGAATTTTATGAAAGTCAATTTGGAGTTGTCTAGACAAGTTATGATCAAATCATTCAAGTATACTAAAGTTGCACCAAAGTATAAAGTATTGAAAGTTTCAGAAAATGAACTAAAATGCTTGACAACAGCACTATAGCAGGGACTGTAGTAAAGGGCAAATTATTGTATAATAGTCAAGTTACTATAAGTCACTATAGTAACAGTTCGGTTACTATAGTAGCACTACAGCAATAGGAAACGTTACTATAGCAACAACTATTTTCATTGTTCTACACTTTTATATTTACTCACTTGAGAGTCCATATTCTTTGTATTTGTTATAATTCTTCTATTGAGTTTATTTAAGTATTTGTGAGAAACACTTTGAAAGGTGAGTGATTACTCTTTTATTGTAAGGGTTTAATAGGTAGCTTAGAAACTAATTTGTTGTAAAAATTTCTCGATACCTTAGAAGTCATGTGTATTGATTATTGCCTTAGTTTAAGGCAAGCTAGTGGAATCTTCAAGATAAGTTGCTTGATGCGTGGATATAGGCCGTGTGAAATGTCGAGCCACATAAACATCCGGGTGTCATTCTCTCTATCCCTTATTCTATTATTTATTGTAATTATTTGTTATTAAAGTCATGGTATTTTCCATAAACACTTAAGTCTATAAAAAGAGGCTAAATAGTACAAACATGTGGTATTTTGATTTGTATCCACTAGATTTTTTTATTTCTTCTTCTTTGATCCTAAAGGCCCCACAACATCCTCTAAGGCTCCATTACAACCTTTAAAGACTCTATTAAAGCCCTTAAGACTACATAATTATAAAGCTAAATTTGCTTCGATTCTTGATTTTGTAAAAGGCAGCCTCTTTGTATTATAAATATAAAGATATTATTTAATAGTCCACTCAAGTGAATAGATTATGCTCAATGAAGTGGATGTAGATTTATATTAAAGTAAACTATTATAATTTTGTTTTTATTTATGTTTGTTTATCTTAGTTTATCTAGAATGACTTTGAGAGGCCCAATTGCTATTGGCTAAGAAGTTTTCAAATTTAATAGTCAATAATTGCTAGTATTATTATAAAATTATTTTTATAACATGACAAAATTTTGATATTAATTTTATTAATATTATTTAAACAAAAAAGCTGTGAAATATAACTGAGATATTTCACAAGGCACACATCACACTAATTTCAAAAATATATTAAGCTTACTATATATATAATCATAATTTGAAAATGAGAAAGTGTGATGTTATCTAAAGGTCAAAGGGTATAGTGGGAGAAAGAGAGTAAAATGGCCACGTGAAAAATAACAGAGAAGGAAAGTTAATAGAAAAAGAGAAATAATGCAAATGATGCTTTTTTTTTTTAATTATTTGTTTTGTTTTTTAATGATTCCAGAATCATTATAAGAGTTACGAGGGTCTAGAAAACAACTAGAAAGTGCTTTCGCGAAAGTGGGCAATTGTGAAATACAGGAAAAGGAAAGAAAACTAAAAGGCAAGTGGCAGACAGTAAGAAAGTTAGGCACATGCAAAAGTTGGTCACTCGCAACTTCACAGAAACGCTACTGTTTCTACACAATTTTAATCACTTGGTAAGGAAAAACCAAGAAGCACGTAAGGAATCAACACACATAAAGCTACCAAGGAGCAGACTTTGGTTAATTCATAAGAGAGAAAAGAAACCAAATGTTTCTAAAATGAATAATTAATACCTAAATTTTATATATTAAGGTGTTGAAAACGACAATCACAGGATTTTTAATCTCCTCTAAATATCCTAAATGAACCAAATTCTTCTGTAATTGGTAAAACATTTGATGGCTGGAAGAATGAAATTTGACCAGAAAATCACATTCATGGGCACATGTGTTTACTCCCTGTGTGTGTTAGGATCCTCTTTTTCTCTATTCCGAACTCCAACTTGTCCCACATTTTATGTTGCCTTCCACCTCTCTCAGCGCCACCTCTTTTGCAGTTGAAGGAATACATTCCTCTTCCTCTTTCCTAATCGAATGCCCCCTTCAACTAATAAATATTTTCTCGGAGTTAAACGAAGTTCTTCATTGTATAAGACTAAGCTCTCGGAATAATTAGCTACATCAATTGTAACATCATTCCCACCAATTGCGAGATTTTTAACATGCAATTCATCAAGATCATAAGAAACCAGCTCTCCACTGACCATTGACATCAAAAAATCTTTGTTGTTGACAATACCCAATGGCCTTAAAATTGGTTCCTCTGGTGCAATCGTATATTGTTGAGTCCAAGATTCAACCATGCCATATTCCCTCATCACCCATATGCAACAACCCTCAATTAATTTGACATTATTGATGTTGCAAACTATCAGGGCAAGTGACTCTTTTAAGACGGTCACAGCAATTCGAGGGCTATTATCTGTATCTCCATCTTTACGATACTTGGGAAGCATTATCTCTCCAAATTTCTCAGAACAAAAATCAAATAACAAAACAACCTTACCTGAGGATTCTCCAGTACACTTAGAGGCAAACCAGTGAACGCCTCCATTTAGAAATGCCGACGACAATTTTTCATTTGCATAATATCCGGCATTAGTTCCAATATTTCTCCAGGAATTAGTGGACAGTGAGTACACTTCAACTTTAGGTGGCTTTTTCTCAACATAAACTGGCGTATAAACATCTCCAAAATACACTATCCTTACAACCCTATAGTCATTGGTCGGTTGGTTAAATCAGAATCCAATAGAGAAATAAGTTCCATGATCAGTAAAATGGCGAGCAAAGCAAGAGAGACGAAGAATCTTGAGTCTCCAAACGGAGGGATTCCATAAATATATGGTTCGACCAAAAACGTTATACGAATCAGTCAAACAAACTAACCCATTTAAAGAACCGACTAGTTTGATGTAGTTGGTCTAACAACTGAATAGGATTTGGAAACTTGGAAACTCAACATAAGTCTTATCGTCCAATATGGAAAACAAGTTCTGGCCTGAAGGGCTTATCTTGTGCTGCAAAATATGCCCATCGGTGCTGCTATGGAGATTTGAGGTGTGTGAAAATGAAATTAGAGTTGGTGATTAAGGAACACCATGCTTTGCAAACAGACCTATATCTAATAAGATCTCGGACTGGTAACCGAGCAAGAATCTTGTATAGAATTTCAACTGGTAGTTGATGAATTGATGACATTTAAACAGATTTACTTACCGATTAACGAAGTCACCTTGGCCTGTGAATCTCTCTTTGATTGATCAAGTTCTTCGCTCTCTGCCCTGTGTCATCTCAAGTACTTCTAATCGACCATGCGCATAGTGCATTGATTCTTAATTATTATAGAAGTGGACTAATACCGATGCTACTTTTTTAAAGTAAGTCACGTTCTAACAAAATTTTATTACACTTGATAAAATTTATTAAGCACTTTCATTAATTCTTCATTTATTATACTTATAAATTTATTTGACATATTATTTTTAAAATAGAAATTAAGATAAAATTTTAAAATAGGAAACATTACTCCTTAAAGTGCTTCAAAAAGCGAAGCCACTAAATGCACACGACCAAATGTAGCTTGTAGAGAGAATAACAAGCCAAAATGCCACCAACAAAACGAAGGTTTTTTTTAATATGTAAAATGGGACTCGACAGAGTAATATACATCCCACTCAATAATATAATGGGTTGAACAACTCAATAAAGAATTCAGAATTTGTTTAAGTAAAAACAAATTAATTAATCAAATTCAAGAAATGTTCAGGATGAAATAAAACAATAAAATAAAATAAAGAGTGCAAATTATAAGCATGAATATAATAGAAACTTACCACAATATCAAAATTTACATGAAAAACCAGATAAAATGAAATTTTTATTAATAATAAACATAGGCACAATAAATATATAAAAAAATTGTGTATAAAACTCGGAGGATCAAAGATTTGGTCTCTACAATCTCAAGTTAATGCTCGCCAAAATTGAGAGGGAAATATAAATAGAAATACAACCTATTTTATTAATGAGAGAAATAGTGTGTGTTAATAAGAGAGAGAGCCTTAAATCTAGATTGACATTCTACTACTAGTCACAGCCACATTACAAGGAATGACTATGAGAGGCCTCTTACTAAAACACTTATTTACAAAAGTACCCATAGTTATTTAATACATGTAGGAAATTGTTCCTACACTATTCCCCTTTCTAAGCCCAGTCCGTATTTTACTCCAAGAAATATTTAAATAGATAAATAAAAATAAAAAATTAAAAAGATTAAAAGAAAAGACTTACAAACATAAAAAGAAAGGCTATTGTTTTTTCTTTTTTTAGTTTGTGATTTTCAAATAATACCCATTTTGACTTTTATTTGTAAATTGTTTTTGAATTAATGAATTTCCTTTTCGGATTTATTTAATTTGGTAAGCTTGATTATTTAAAAATCAAATGACCCTTTCCTATTCAATTTAGTTGGGCATAATTTTTATTAAATCAATTCAAAATTTAAAAAAGGTTCACAAGGAAGCAAAGATTCCAAAAGAGGAATTCTTTTTTTTATATTATAAATAAACTGAATTCCATTAAAGAAAATAATAAAGATATATATTTAGGGGCTTCTGATAATAATTAGAGAAATTAATAGGCTTTAATGATATATTTACTCACTGACGAATGCCCGACCTCCAATCCTTTGCAAGCAAAGGAAGTGAACCAATCCCTGACTGGAGAAACCTTTTCGAAGAAATGAGAGAAATAGTACAACACTGATAAATAGGGAACAAAATAAGACAACCTTCACGCAGTAGGGGGAAACTAAAAACTATTTATATAATTAAAAACGCCAAATAGACATATACAACCAAACAAACCTAAAGAAAAATTCATTAAATCAATCCACAAACTCGGACACAATTAACATTGTAGATCCCAACATGTACAAGTGACCATCTAGGATTTGGTGCCTTCGTAACAAAAACTCTAATTTCTGGCAAAGTCAGTGGCTACTAATCCTGCGTGGAGTAAACGACGATTGAGACTAGGGCTTGCTGATTGAAGAGTCCTACAAGGTAGTTTTCGGTGAGATTCAGTCAATAAAAAATTAGACATCCTAGCGATGGCAGTTAATATAACCCAAATCTATGAGGTGTTGGGCCGCCGGAGACTCACGATAAGAACCAATGAAGAGCAACAACTGATCGACAAGGCTCGATTACACTGAGAAGATTGCAGGACCGATTAACCACCTTCGTTTGACTTGCAAATTAGCCTCACCTGATGTTCAGAACCTAACCAAAAAATATAACAAAACTAAAAAAATACAAAATAAAATAGATGCAAAAGAAAAGAAGGAGAATATACCTATCAGAGAAGGGGCTTAGCCCTCTCTTTGGTGGGAATGAGGTCAAGAAGGTGACGCCGCTACTAGTTTTGTTCAAATCGTGTAAGAAGTTTCGAGAGACACTTCGAATTTATTTGGATTAAAAGGAATTCCTTTTATTTTCTTAAAAAAGTCATTCATAACCAAATAAAATGCCACAAAATGGTTTTTTATGCCTAATTCTCTAATACAATGCTGGTTTTCTCAAGTAATATCAAAATTGTAAGCCCTACTTCTCCAATCTCACTTTGTTCCCTTCTTTCTTTTAATATCTATTTTTGTTTAAAGTTATTTAATTCAATATTTCAAAATAATTGATAATTTACATAGATATTTCATCAACTATAATTATATAGATATCTCAAAAGAGAAAAGTAATGATCACAATACCCTTTAATAATATTTTCAAAAAAAAAAGCTTTGGATGACTACAGTAATTTTTTGTTTTTTCTTATTTTATCTTATTCCTCTATAGTTTTACTTTTCCTTCTACTAAATTAAAAAGAATTCTCTTTTTTTTTCTTGGCATAAATAAATAGAACCTTTTCATATAAAAATCCTTAATCAAAACTATAATAAAGTTGAAGAGACTAATAAAGTTAAAAAAATATCAAAAATATATGATAAAGTTGAAGAGACTCAAAAGGAAGTAAATATATTTTAACATTTTAATGAAGGAAACGCATTTTGTTTTTCAAATCAAAACCACATTAAAAAATATAAATGTTCTCATTGTCATATATTATATTATTTTCATGTAAATCAATGATGCTTCAACTTCAGTACATGATTAATGTAGTTTGTAAGTTTAGTATTATTTTTGTGCTTTATTGTTGTTCTTAAATTTTGATACAAAACTTCATGTAACATGGTCATATAAGAGTCGTGTATTAGTCTTGTACTGTCACCTAAGGCAATATAAAAGATTATTGTACAGGACTTTATACACATGGTCTTGTAAAAGTCTTGTATACTCTTATACTATTAATTATGTTAATAAACTGCTTTTTATTTTTTTACAAGACTTAATGTTATATAGTCTTGTGCGAGCCTTGCATTGTCACATAAGCCAATCCAATACATTTTATTTTGTACTAAGACTTTACATATATGGTCTCTTTCTAAACTCAGCCAATCAAAATTTTATTTATTTTCCAGGTGAATCATATCTTCTCTATTTATATTAAATTAATTAAGTTGAACCCCACAGTTTTCTTTTTCAATTCTAAAAAGAATCATAATAAATTTAAGAGATGAATTTAATTTTATTATGTGATATATATATTTTAATATGCATGATGATGAAGAGCTATTATTTGTTGTATCTATTTTTTTTTCCCTTTTTGTTTTTGTTTTGATAAGTTCATATTAATATTTTTTAATATAAGTTTTAGAATAATTTTTTTTTTTTTAGTTTTGTAATCAATAAGAACTATCAAAGTTGCCTTACAACTTTTAAAAAATTCATTGTCATAAAAAATACAATGAAATATTTAAATTTGCACTATTTTAATATTAATTTATATAGAAAAGTATTAATTTATTCATACATTTCTAGTTTATATTATTAATTCAACATTAAAAGTTATAAGGGTACAAATGTAAAGTATTAGTTCGAAGCATGTATTTGAAATGATTGCTCATTTTAATGAAGCTGAGATTCACAGGGCAAAGATGGATGAGTGTACGCAAGTAGGGATGATCTTGGAATCCCTATCTCTGAGTTTCCTTCCATTTACGAGCAATTATTTCATGCACAAACTTACTTTTAACATGACTTAGTTGCTCAATGAGCTCCAAACCTTTGAATCCATCAATATTGAAAAACAAGAGGAGGAAAATATTACCAATAACGAACCTTCCTCTCTTAAGAACAAAAAGAAGAATAATGGAGGAATTGGCTCATCAAAGGCAACCTAAAAAGAAGAACAACAAAACGAAGAACAAGAGTAACAAGGCCAAGACAAAAGAAAAATATTTCCACTATAAAAAAGAAGGCCATTAGAAGAGGAATTGCACCCTCTATCTAGAAAAGCTCAAAAAGAAAAAAAGGTAAATATGATTTACTTGTACTTAAAGCTTTTTTAGTGGAAGATAATAAATACCATTGAGTGGTTGATTCTGAGGCCACTAATCATGTCTATTCTTCTTTGCAAATAATTGATTCTTCGTAAGCATTGGCAAATGGTGAGTTTACAATGCAAGTGGGTACTAAGGTTATTATTTCAGCTAAAGCAGTGAGAGTAATTAGGTTTATGGATTATTTTTTAATTTTGCAAGACGTTTATTATATTCTCAATTTTAGATGAAATTTGATTTCTGTCTTTAAATGTTTATAACATGGTTATTCCATTTATTTTAATAATAATTTAGTTTTTATTTCTAGAAATGGTTTGGATATATGCGTCAGTAATTTAGAGAGTGGTCTTTATATCTTATGCTCAGAACTCAAATACTACTTAATACTAAAATATTCAGGCTGGAACAACTAAAATCTAAGAAATAAAAGATTTCTCTTGATGATGAAATATTTCTTTGGTATCTTATATTAGGTCATATTAACCTAAATATGATACAACTAGTAAAGGATGGACCCTTAAACAGTTTAAAGGTCGATTCCTTACTGATTTATGAATCTTATTTGAAATGTAAAATGACTAAAAAAATATTTTACTAGAAAAGGAAACAAGGCCAAAGAGTCTTTGAAACTAATACATTTGGATGTCTATAGTCCAAGTAATGTACAAGCCAAATGAGGATATGAATATTTCGTCACTTTCATTAATGATTGTTTTCTCTAAGACTATGTATCTAATGTGTAGAAAATCGAACGCTTGAAAAGTTCAAAAAATTCCAAGCCAAAGCCAAGAAATAACTCAATAAACTATTAAAATCACTTTGATCTAATTAAGGTGAATACTTTGATGTTGAATTTGAAGATCACGTGAAAGAGCATGGGATTACATCCTAACTTAATGCTCCAAGAATGCCACAATAAAATGGTATTTTCGAAAGAAGAAATAAAATGTTACTAGACATGGTGAGATCCATGCTTAGTTTTTTATCGTTACCCGTTTCATTTTGGGGATATCATTCTAAACAATAATTTATATTCTTAACGTAGTACCTTCTAAGTCAATCCCTAAATCACCTTAGAGTTATGGAATAGTCACAAATCTTCTTTGCGACACTTTCATATATGAGGGTACCCAACACACGTGCTAAAAGGAAAAATCAAAAAGTTGAAACAACGTTCAGAATTATGCCTATTTGTAGGCTACCCAAAAGAAATAAGAGGTGGTTTCTTTTACAAATCCTCAAGATAACAAAGTATTTGTATCAATAAATTGTACTTTTCTTGAGGATAATTATATAAGAGATCACATGCCTCGATGAACTACTTTTCGATGAGGTTAGACCTCAACAACTAACAATTTATATTGGATTATAAATTCAACAAACAATGCCCACTCATCAGAATACACCACGGCCACCTAGGCACAGTAAGATGGTAGTAAGACCACTTGTACGCTACACTTTAGTTGGAGAAGCATAAGTTACAATCTTTGATGATAGTGTAAATGATCTATTGACATATAAACAAGCAATGGAAGATTCTGACAAAGAAAAATGCTTTAAGTTTTGAATCTCGAGATGGAGGGTCAATGCACTCTAACTCAGTCTAGGAGCTTATAGATTTACCTGAAGGATTAAACCCATTAGGTATAAATAGGTCTACAAATAAAAAAGAGGAGTAAATGAGAAAGTGGAGACTTTTAAAGTAAAGTTAGGCAAACGATCATACCTAAAAGAAGGGAGTTAACTATGAAGAGACTTATTTTTCAGTTCCCATACTAAAATTTATTTGCATTCTCTTATCCATTGCCGCTTGTTTAGATTACGAGATATGGCAGATGGAAGTCAAGACTACTTTTCTAAATGAAAATCTTGATGAAACTATTTATATAGTTCAACCAGAGGGATTCATAGACAAGATTAAGAGCAAAAGGTTTGTAAGCTATGAAGGTCCATTTATGGACTTAAGCAAGCATTTAGATCTTGGAATTTAAGATTCAATCAAGTTATAAAGTCTTATGATTTTGAGCAAAATATTGATGAAGCTTGTGTATACAAGTGCATCAATGAGGACAAAATAGTTTTCTTAGTTCTTTATGTTAATGATATTCTCATTGGTAATGATAAAGAAATATTATCAGATATAATGAAATGGCTAACTAAGCAATTCCAAATGAAAGATTTGGGAGAAGTAAGTTATGTTCTTAGATCCAACTCATACAAGATCGTAAGAACAAACTCTTAGCTTTATCTCAAATATCGTACATAGGTAAGATCTTTGTAGGGTTTTCAATGTAGAACTCTAAAAAAGGTAATTTATCTTCTTACCATGGAATTCACTTGTCTAAGATAAAATGTCCTAAGACACCTTAAGAAGAAAAGGATATGAGGTGGATACCCTATGCCTCTATAGTAAACAGCCTAATGTATGCCATGTTATGTACTAGTCCCGATATTTGCTATTCAATGGGTATAGTCAATCGGTATCAATCTAATCCAAGATATGATCACTGGATTGTTAGGAGTGTGCTCTAAAAGTATGATTTTTTGTATTTAGATACTGCTGAAAAATATAATCGAGGTTATTTATTTAATTTTTTATTTTATAATTTTGATTGCTTTTATTCAAATACTATGAAATTCCTTGATTATTATATGTAACCTTAAACTTAGTATATAATAGTTATATACAAAAAAAATTAAGTTTAAGTATAATAATTTAAACTAGTCCTTAGACTGAACGGAGACAACACTTCTTTTTTATAGTCTATAAGTGCGGTTTATTTGTATATTGTATTAAATAGTCTTATCCAGATCATTTTATGTGGTGATATAGAAAATAAAGGCGCTTTGTATAATATTGATTATATAGGACTAGACTACGATAAAATTAATTCTCTGTTAATCTTTGTTAGTAAAAATAATTTATTTTATCACATTACAATTATTTATTGATTAATCTTAATCCTGAGTCATTAATGAACTCTTATTAATTGAGTTATATTTATTAATTTATAAAGGAAAGACTGCAAAATATTTTCAGTCAATACTAAGTATGTTATAAATATAACAAAATAGATAGTTTGGAATATTTCTCACATATATGAAATCCACTCATTTTAATTAAAAGTTAAATAAGTTGTTCCCTTGATAATTGATTATGGTCTTGAACCTAATGAGCACTCAATTTTCTTTAAGAGTTAATGAAAATAATAAATTTGTGAATTTTATAAATTAAATTTAAAATAGGATCAATGTGAATCAATGATAAAGATGTGATTAGAGAGGTTAATAGACACTCAACCTATCTCTAATTATGAATATTTATGGAGGGTTAACCTATATAAAATAATTATTAAATAAAAGATAGTTATCTGCTTTATAATTTATCTGTAAAATTAAATGCAACTTATCATCATTTATTAGCGGTAGCTCATAGTATTGATGAATTATCTTGCTATCAAATGCAACTTATTTACCCCACACCTTGATTTTTCAATTTCGGTGGTCCAGTGTATTGGCATAGAACTTATGTACAATAGGAATCACCACTGCTTCTGGTTGTCGACATTGCTTTTCCTACCATCTGGCTTAATGATTCGAGTGAAACTCGTCAACTTGTCATTCAATAAATCTAACCCTCTTTCGACAATGAGAGTTCGTTTCTCAAGTAAGGCACTATATCTTTCAGCGACACCTTTCGATCGCTAATTACTATTATTTTAAAGAACTGTATGAATATTTTATTTTATAATATTTATACAGTTCATTATTTGTTAAATCACTAATTACTATTATTAAATGGTTCAATGCTTGTGACGCTATAGACATTATATGATCTGAAGGAGTTCAAATTCGATCTAAAAAAGTTTAGACCAATGTCAAGAGTTAGCATCACTGAAAACTATAAATGCTAAAGAGCTAGCATGTTATATTAATTAATGAAGTCTAAAAGTTAGAATCTTGTCTGTAATGGTACACAGACCTGAGAATACATTAATAATAACATAGTTGCAAGAGTTGCAATAGGTGCTAAAAATGTTATTATGTAAGTCTTTTCTCAAATTATATATTCCTGATTTTAATTCACCAATGCAGGTTTATCGATGGAATCCTTTTACATAAACCAATGTATACCATACCTAGATGGTTGTTCTTAGCTAACCATAGACTTACTAGAAATTCGTATAGCATACAGGTGTTTAGTAAGGACTAAATACTGAACAGACTCAATGAGAACCTCAATAGAAATCCCATGAAGCTGTCAATGGAAGGTCCTCTCGAGTTTAGTAGTATACGTGGTCCTTTGACCTGAGTACTATGGTGAAAATGTAAGTGATCCATCATACTTTGGTTTCACACATGTCATAGACCTTTCATGGTGCGACTGTTGGATGTCGCTGAGACTGTATCTTAGAAAGTCTTATGCCCATAAGCAACAAACCTAGGAAAAGATTTTCCTATAGGGTTAAACAATATTGTTAAAGTGTTTGCATATATTATTTATCAAGATACGTGTCTGGAGATAAGTTCATGGATGAGCACATAAGGATTTGACGGTAGTGATCTATATCCCTGCTCTTCTAGAATATGATCAGCAGAAGGATTATACATATGCATTATGACCTCAACTTGTATGATCTACTGCACTGATTTGTAATATCCATGATGTGTGTGTGGAGCATCCATCTCGAACTCACAGAATAATTCTGTTTGACAAATTAGGAGTGGACCTAGAGAGTACCACAATATGAAGTGTACTCATTGTGCACTAGGGCAGCATACCGGACATTGAGTTCGGTCTCCCTCCGTTCGTGCACGTGTTAGAACTTAAGAGTTAAGTACATCAATTAGTTAATAATTAATTATTGACCAATGGGATGTTGACACATGGCACATATAGGCAACTTATTGCTTGATTTAAAAATTACCAAAATGACCTTATTTGTTAGACAAATAATATTATTATTTTATTCATTAAAATGTTAATTGAATAAAATAATAATAATATATGATATTATTATTTAAATTAAAATCAAACAATTAATTTTTTATTTAAATTGGAATGTGTTTCTACTATGATTTAATATGATTTAATTATTTGTTTAATATTAATTAAATGATATAATAAGTATAAATTGGTGGTATTTGTTAATGGTAGGTCTTAAGATGTTTCATAATAATGAGAAAGTGTTTTCTCATTTGGCCTAAATTAAGGCCAAGTTCATTTAAATAATTTTTTATTTTATTTTGTTTTCATTTGGTTTATTGTAAACAATAATAAGTAAAATACTAACAGCAAACATTGACCTAAATAATGGATGCCATTATGTGAGAAAATAAAAGAAAATAATAAACAAATGAAAGAGCAATATGTTGCTTAATTGATTAAGTAAAACTTAGGCTAAGGGATTAATGGGAATGGTAAAGAAAATTTGAAAAACTAAGTGTTAGAAAATTCTCTCAAGTGTTGAGAGCAAAAACATTCTCTCCATTTTTTCTCTTCCATTTTGGTCACATATACTATAAGGTAGAAACAATGATCCAAGTGTTGAATTATTTGCTGGAAAAGCTGCTATTCTAACTTCCCAAAGCCCACCATGTTGAGGAACTAGAATTGTGAATGGGTTACTTCAAGGTGGGTACTCCGGTTCGACTATATACCAAAGGCTTGACAAGGTACTATTTCTCAATCTTGAAGTATTTTATATTTATGAGATAACATGTAAAGTTTATTTGTGTTTATCATTATGAAATTTGTATTCTGTTCTTCTGCTGCACATGTATATATGTGATATATATGCTATATTTGAATAATAGACACAAACCCATGTGCATGCACCCTAGGTTTAAAATCACACACACGTAGATGCGAAGCTCTTTAACTCCTAATTAGTCACATTCATCATCGGCAGTAAATTCATATTAGCTCTAGTAAAGAGCTTAGACAAAATTGCTAGCGCAATCTCTCCGTTAATACAAAAGATGGTGGACTATCACATCACCATCCTCCTTCCAAAAACACGATGCGAACTCATCATTAAATCAAGGAACCCTTTTTAGAGGTTTCCTTGTTGTCTTTTATAAAAGAGAATGTCACCCTCCAGCAGTACCCATTCCCCTCTCTACTCCCACTCCAGACTAGGGAGATGAACCCATATTTTCTCTCTATGTGTCACTATCTATATTAATTTGCTCTCTGCAAAAATGAGACCAAGAAAAGTTAGAACCAAAATTGAAGAAAGCTATAATAAAATTCAATTGAAAGCATAAATGAAAATACAGTTCACTAAGAAGAATAATGCTCTCCATAAAAGGATCTAGAATAAACTTAGGAGCCACTTTAACTTGTGAATGCTTTGTTGCAAACTTAGGCATAAAACCTTTCTTCTTTGTAGGTTCCTTTAGAACCTCTAAAACTCGCTGCCTACCTGTAAGAGGCCTCAAAGTAATCTTGGAAGTACCTATAATTTTTGCTAAAACCTTAGGAACTGACCGCCTAGCTTGGAACACCCTAAGTGCAATCTTAGGAATCACACTACTGGTAAGCTCAATGATTTTTTTTTTCCTTTTAGAGGAAGGGGCCTTAGAGCCAAGAGCCTCAAGTACGTCATTGGATACTATTTTTCTTTTTCTTAACATTCTTGATTGTTTTTAAGGGACTTAACGGAAGAACTTATGAACAATATCAAGAAGATCTTCCATGAATGCTTAGAGATTTGCACACAAAAAAATGTTAAGAGGAAGGACATTCAACTAATTCAATAAGAATAGAAAGGCAAGAATCAATCCACCTTCTTTTATGGAAGTGGTTGGGATGGGAGATGCCTCCCCAGACCTAACTCCTCTTTATGTGGGAATTCCTTAGCAAGTTGTGGATATTTTTCGACCTCATATGGGTTAATAGCATGATGGCCTTTAGCAAGAAGAACCTATAGAGGTTTTAGTGGAAAAAAAAGGAGATGAAAAACCAGCCACGGTAGAATCGCCCCTAGAAAGACCAATAATAATAGGAGGATCCCGAAGGTAGCATCATCCGAGGAACTATCTCATCAACAGGTTCTGTACTTACACCAAGAAATAAATAGTCTTCAGAATTAGAAGGTGAACTGGTAAGTGTGATGTAAAGTACCCCACTTTCCCTAAAGACATGAATGGCTCCTATATTCATAGTTGTAATAAAAATAATAAATCAAATAAAAGAGGAGGTAAGAAGATAAGTAAATACGATTTACAGAAGAAACAAATGCTCACTTATGATAAGAAAGCACTTATTGTAAGTAAACGGACGATAAATGGCCTTACCATTGCCATCACCAATTTCTAGCTCTATAAGAAAAAGAATGTTGTTGGGGAATAGCTGGTAAGGGAGTAAAAAATGTGAACCCTTCCTAAGAATCGAATATCAAGATGAGTTAGAGTAAAAAGCCCATCCTTATAGGTTAATGGACATGGAAGTAATGAACTTTGAGGCACCAAGCGTAGTCCCACAGTAGCTCTATGTGATATAGATACTTATGAGATATGAGATCCCTCTAAAATGATTTCTTTAGAAATCTTTCATTTCCTAGGTTGGAAGGAAGAGTCAGACTTGTCCTCTAGTTAAAATCACCAAATAATATACCCATTTTATATAGAAGCCTTGGCCTGTTCTAATGACCATTATATGTTTTTCAAAACCGTTCCTTTTGTCTTTGAAGTTGGAAAACATCTTCCTTTTCCCATTTGGTGCCCATTAATAGTTTTTTCTTAATGTTGGAGGTTGTAGTTAATGAATACATCGTACAATGTTAGGCAGTAGAGAGGAAGAATCATGTGGTTTAGGATGACTATATGTTATAGTAGATGGAAGATGTTGAGGTAACGTTGTAAGGGTGACAGACTGGTTATAAGTAAGAATTCATGATTATTTGAGGAAGGAGAAATCAAAAACACGATAAGTGCTCCTTAAATAAGGGTAGTTCCCTAACACTCACAGATAGAAGATTCACTTATGATTCCCCTTAAGAAGGTTTCAGATGTTTACACCCGTTGGAGACTCAAACGTGAACATTAGTTTGTCTAGTCAAAATATAATTAGACTCTTCACCATTGTTGTTTTGAATTCTTTTTGTTTGCGAGTTACAGCTTTTTGTACAAAGATGTGATCAAGCTTAGGCATAAAGAAGGAATGAAAGTTAGGGATTTCATTTTCAAATTTTGGATGTGAGAGGATGAGTAAACAGTCAGATGTTTAAAAGGATAAAATGAAACACCTTTATCAAATTGAAGCTTCACCAGAATTCGAAGAAACTTGATCGCTGAAAATAGTCATGAACAAGAAATAAAATGCTTTTAAGTAGACATGTAGTACACACTGATTGTGAGTAAGGAATTATTTCTAAAAAAATTTGTGTTTTAAACTGTCACTCTTCTTCACTAATAAAGGTTAATCTATTGGGCCCATTATCAAATAGCCCAACTAGCCGTTCCCACTAAGCTTATTTTAAGTGATAGCCCACAATTCAAAAAGACTCAATTTCAAGAAATAATAGATCTTAGCCCAAAAAACAAATCCATACAATGATAACCTAACCTGCTGACCTATGGACCTTATATGTGGGTGATGTAAGTCATAATAAGACAAACGGATTAAATTTATTGTTCTATTCAGATTATTCTTGATTAATTGTAGTCTTGCATGAAAAAAGATTTTCTATAAGTTGAGGAATTCCACTTAAATTCTTTATCTCTGATTTGAAAAGAATTAGAATTTTTAATTAATTTGAGTTTAATTAAATACATGCACTAATCTATATTTGATTTGTATTAAGATTTATACATTATGAATAAGCATTAAACCTTATTTATAATTCATTCAATTGATTTATCGCATACATAGTCATTTAATTCAACTCCTATGCACATTATTCATTCACTTCACTAATTAAAAAATCATTCTATTCCATTTAACATCACTCAAAATGCATTTTTGTGCATTTATCACTCTTTTGCTTGCCTTAAAGACACACTTCACACGTAAGTATCCCTATTTTTTTTCTCAAACATTGACTTGACATTAGAGTGTTTTCATTGTAAGAGGAATATACTTCCCACAAATTTAAAGACTTATCAAGAGTAAAGAGGTAATTTTTAACGAGAATTCAATTTTAAAAAATTTCACTATTCTATCTCCCAACACACATAAATATTATTTTTCTCATATAAATATTAACTTGAGTGCCAAGGTGTTTTTTTTTATAGGAAGACCGTGCATTCCCATAAATTCGAAGAGTAAGCAAAGACAAGACAATCATTAATGCAAAGGTTTCAAACCCGAGAACCTTAAAATTCAAAAACTACATCAAGCTTCCAAAAATATTTTCACGATTGTTTTTACTACGGTCAAAATAAATAAATCATTAATGAAGGTAACATTCATATAAATTAAAATAAATAACCTGTAATTAAAAATGTATATCCCTCTATAGTGTTTTCCTAAAAGGAAATAAATATCTCTCCAAACAAATAGCTATAATAAAATTTTTATGACAAGAAAAAAATCTTTTTTTTTCAAAGCAAAAAAAAAAATTATAGTTAAGGGAGAGGTTTTTTTTTTTAAATATCATTGATGAATTATTAAAGAAATAAATAAAAGGACCTCTCATCCTATAATCACAAAATTATGATAAAGTAAAATAAATACACACCGACACCTCCCTACTTAAACTCTTACAAAAAGAGTAAAAATCATCCCATAAATGGAAAGAGACAACCTTAAAAAGGGACCATAGATCTTTTTAAAGAAGGAAAACTTAAACCCTTCTAAAAAACGGGAACACAAACTTCTCAAAAGAAGAAGATACATTTTACATAAATAAGAAAAGTTATTTAATTCTAAATCGAAATATATTTGTTCGAAAAATAAAAAATATAACAAAACATATCGTAAATCATTGTCGGCGAAGATCAAGAGGAACCAACAAAGACTTGGCTAAAACCCGGCGATGAAAAATTATTTAATTCTAAATCGAAATATATTTATTCGAAAAATAAAAAATATAACAAAACATATCGTAAATCATTGTCGGCGAAGATCAAGAGGAACCAACAAAGACTTGGCTAAAACCCGGCGATGACAGACAGCTCGACGAAGAGGATGGAAGAGGCGATGGCTTCCAAACACTGTTTTATTTAAATCCAAAACCAAATATCCCTGCCTTGCTTCAATACTTAACACAACCTGCAATCGTCTCCTTTTCAAAATTCAAAACACAATATTCAATCAAATCCGCACAATTAATCTGAAGGCCGTTCCAGCACTTCTTACAAGTATCCCTCACATCATGGCCATCTGTTGTCTACAAGGTGAGTCCGGTGAAGGTCCAGCGAAACTCGTAAAATACAGCCAAGTTTGTGATGGAACCGTCGACGTCCTCATGACTATCAGTTGTTTACGCGGTGAGTCCGGCGAAGGTCCAGCAGGCGGTAAAACATACCAAGTCCGGCTAGAACGACCAAGTCCGTTAGGATCCTAGTGGCTTGGCCGGAAGCCGAGGAGCCCCAGACAAGGGCGATGGAATTCGGCAATAGCCCAGTCGAAGGTTCTCGGCTCAGAAAGCAAATCGATGGCTAGCTGGTAAGATAAGCTCGACGGTGGCCAAGAAGGCAAGACAAATGTCAGTAACCAGATCCTTGAACGAAAAACAAAAACCAAAAACCAAAAAAAACCAGACAATGAAAGTAACGAGAATAAACAAAAAAGAAATGTTGCGTTTGATCCACCGAAGAGGAGACCTTAAGGAAGGAAATTGGGTTGGCAGCTAAGTTTTGCTCTGCCGGTTCAAAGAAAAGCTATGATTCGTTAATTTTCCGGTCCATTAAGGGAGAGTGTAGTTGCTCTGTAGTCGCTATATTGAGTTCTTTTAATCGAATTTATGTAATGCTTATATTTATTTATTTTTCTATAATTTGTTAGAAATACATTAGATAAAAATTCAAGATAACACTTGTTTCCAACTAAGATGTGAATATTTAAAATAGATTGCTGGCTGCTGCATAGTAGTTGTATCAAAAGTCGTACACTAGAAATTTGAATATCAAAAGCTAATAATAGAAAGCCGCACGTGCAAGTGAGTAAAGCCGAGGGGCCCACCTTCAAAAAGACAAACCCACTCGATGGCTAACAGTGACAGAGTAAGCATGTGCAGTAATGAAATTAAGAAAGCTAAGCCTAAGCTCTTTCAACACTACAAAGATTAATAAAATAAAATTAAAAACAAAAACAAAAAAGAACAATTCCCTTCTCATTTCATTCTGGCTTTGATTTCAGTACATGAATCAGAATAGTTTACGGTGCCATTCAATATAAATCATACAAAGGAAATCGCATAAACAATAGAAAATTTGATGGAAAATTCAATCTTTCTCAAATTCCTTAACGACAACGATTCTCTCTCCACCATGACCAATCCCAGTAGATTCTTCTTCTTCTTGGGCTCCTTCTTTATCATTCAAATTCTCTGAGCTAAGCTGATCCTTGGCCGAGTCTGGTTCCGATACAACAACCAAATTGAAGGATCCGAATTTGGGAGTGAACTCGGGGGTGCAAGGAGTGAATTTGGTGTCGAAAGTGAAAGAGAAGTTGTTGGGGGTTGATGAAGGCGAAAATTCATCGATTTTATCGAGAGCCGTAGGGCAGCTTTTTCGCCTTTTAGATTCAGGGGCTGCTTCGTCTTCTTCAATGGGTTTCTTGCAGAGAAAAGTGGCTGATGGCGATGGCGATGGCGATGGCGATGGAGTTCGGTTTTGAGTGGAATCGGAGTCTGAGTTTGGAGTTCGATCTGTGTTGTTTTCCGCCATTGATATTCGATGACGATGAGTGTGGAAAGAGATTGACTTACTTTCGGCGGCTATTTAAAAGGGTATATTCTTAAACTACCAATAAGTCCCTTCGTTATTATTAATTTACTTAAATAAAGGTAACTTCCGTATTAAACTTATTACCTTTTCTCACCATTGCATCGAAGCCTATTTCATTCCGCAAATTTATCTATAATTGTTTGTTAGTACCGAAGTTTCCAAAGGTTGGAATTTCACATAAATACATTTTTTTAATAATTTTTTAAATTTGTGAGAATTTATCATTTTTTTAAATATATATTTTCACACTTAAATTAGTATTTGATAAAAAAAAAAGTGTGATAAGTATCTAAAAAATAAGTCGGAGAAAGATGAATGAATAAAATAGAATTGATTCAATGCATTTAAAGTGTATAAATTTTAATATATAATAAAATGTGAATGCATGAATTCAAATTCTTGTCAAAGTATGGATTTAATTAAAATTTTCAAAACAAAAAAGAAGAATTTAAGTGGAATTGCTTCACTTGTAAAATATTATAATTAATTAATTAAAATCTAAATAAAATTCGAATTTCAATACGTTTCCACATTTTATGATGTTCATGATCTATTTGTGAGACCCATAGGTTGGCGGGTCTGGTTACCCAGCAAATTAGAACTGAAATTTAGGTTTGGACTATGTATGAACTAGTTGAGTTTATAAATAATGAAACCAATAGATACACCTACAAAAGTGGAGTGAAAACGTTATGGATACACTTCTTTGTTTTTCTACTGATGAGCGCTTTATATGTCTAACTTTTTCGTGCTTCCTCTTTTTTTCTATAGAGTTATTATTTCTAATAGTTATATCATTTTGAATGGTGAAGATGTTTCTGATGTAAAGGACAGATGCATATTAGAATGTTTTAGAGATTTCAAAATTATTTGGGATATTATCATTGCAATCCTTCTATTTCTGTCTAATTTTTATAGAAGTAATAATACTTACTTCTATTTGTAATTTGATCCCTAAATAGTATAATGTAAAATAATGATTCCATGTATATAATATAACAATCATGTGATCATATTATGATTCATGTAATTATGTGGAAAAAAAAACCTTAAATGCATATAAAGTCAAAAAAGAAAAAAAAAATTGACTACGTATTACTTCCCTTTCTTCCTTTTTAATTTTCTTGGTCTTATCTTACAAAGATTCCTATAAATAATGAAAACAACTTGAGGGGACCTTTTATTCTTCTCAATCCCATTTTTAAGCAACTTGAGGCCCTATTCCCCCTCTAGAATAGGATCGGGAAAAGGAAAGTATGCTCAACATAGTGTAGAAAAATGTTAAGTCTTGTTTTCGTGTATGAAAAAAATGTGTAATAAACTTTAGCTAGAAATATGATGAGAATTTTGACAAAGTATTAATTCTCAATATGTTAATTGAATACAAAAATTAGAATAAACTAGATAAGGTAAATAACATTTCTTGTTTTTGTCTTTATAATGCGATTTTGAGTCATACTTTAAGAAGTGCTGCTCACGTCCTTAGAAGTAAGTCTTTTAAGTGTGTTTCTAGGAAATGGAGGCTTAGTTCCCTAGGAAATTTTATGTTGTATACTTCATGATTCTAGAAGATGATTTTGAATCTTAGTGTTTCTTGGAAAAAAACATCATGCTTCTGATCATAGAAGTATTTTATAATATTGTACATCTTTTGAGGAAAGGATTTTGCTTTTATTTTTAGGAAAGTTGATATGATGCTTCCTTTTGGGGAAGTTTTAATATGCTTGCTTCAAAGGCAAAGGCATTGGATTCTTTAGAGAAGTCTTTTAATAAGTATGCTTCTTGGCAAAGGAATTAGGCCTTTTGAAAAAAAGTCTTTTGATACAGGTGCTTTTTTATAAAGAATTAAACTCTTTTAGAGAAGTCTTTTAATATATGTGCTTCTTGACAAATGTACTAGACCTTTCCAAAGAAACCTTTCGATATATGTGCTTGGTAAAAATAATGGACATTTTTAAAAAGTCTTTTAATATATGTATTTTTTGGCAAAGATATTGGAAGTCTTTTGATATAGATGCTTATTGGTAAAGGCATTGAACCCTTTCAGAGAAGTCTTTTAGGGGCTTCTTTGGACCTTTTCAAAGAAGTCTTTCGCTATGGGTGGTTCTTAGCAAAGACACTAAAATTTTCCAAAGAAGTTTTTTTTCCTTTTGGAGCAGAATAGAGAATCTAAAAAATACATATAGTTATTGTAATAAAATCAAATGAGATCTAAAAAAGTGTTCAAATGAAAAAAAAAAACTTTTTAATTTGAATATGCCTCATAGTATGGTGGTTAATTTTTGGTTTTGTTTGGTTTTGTTAGGTTCTGCCTCGAATCTAAAGTCGACTAGGTGGAGATTCTTCATGAGGACATTTACCTGACTTCTCATAGATTAACAGTTGTTGGTGTTTTATTTGAACTCATTATGGAAAGCATAATGTTTAGTTTGGTTCCTTTGATCTTCTAGCATCAATAAGAGCTTTAGTTTCCTGAAGAGTTTAAAGTCTTTATACATGGCCCAAATCGTTTAGAAGATGGCGTTAATTGTGATTGTGCGTTGGATCATCTACTTTAGTCATTTTTTCGTCTCTATCACCTTCTTTAATAAAAGGCCGCTTCCCGTAATTTCTCCCCTATTTTTCTTTTCTTTTTCTTTTTTTTCTATTTTTTTTTCAATTGGTTTTGTATCCTAGTTGGTTAGCGAGTAGCTCTTATGAGTTGAACGTCTTTTGCCTTCCTTCTTTTTTTCTTATTTTATAAAAAAAAAATATTCTTTTTTTTATAATTGGTTGTTATAAAGTTTAATTTTTTATTCAAATTTTCCACGGGGCCACTGAAGTTCTTGAAAATTAAAATCTCGCAAAAATTATCTTTTTACCTTTTATAACTCTTTGAATTTATGAAAAAGCATCGTTCTCCTACAAAGAAAAATATTTTGATGCTAAGTCAATATTTGATCCAAAAAAGAGAGTGTTGTGTGTAAAGAGTATCTCAAAGACAAGCATAAGAGCGATGAACGAATTGTGTATCAAATGAATATAATCAATTGTATACAGAGTGAATAGAATGGAATAAAATTGATTGAATATGTGTGTGATGAATCAGTTGCTAATGGAATAAATATAAATAAATTATAAGTAAGGTTGCATTCTTATTTATAATATATAAATTCTAATTTGTATTAAAGTATGAATGCATAAATCTAAATCTTGATTAAAGTATGGATTTAATTAAACTTTAATAAATTAAGAATTTTAATCCTTTTCAAATAAAAATAATAATTTAAGTGATTCTTTTTTACTTGTGAAAAATTCTTTCATCATGCAAAATAATAATTAATCAATTAAAACTTTTATAGAATTTAAATTTCAATTCATTCCCACCTTTAATGATGTCAATGACTCATTTGTAGGACTCATGAATTGACAAGTTCGGTTACCTAACAAATTACATCCGAAATTTGGGTTTGAACTATGTACGAGCTGATTAAGCCTATAGATAATGAAACCAACAGGTGCAATATTAATGTATTTATGATTGTAGTTCAATAATATAAGATTTACAGTATCTTTAATTATTACTATATAGTTTAAAAATAAAAAATAATTATTAGAGATAATTATTACTTATCTTGACTAACATAAAAATACATTAAATTGTTTTTCAAATCAAAATAGAAATTTATTTAAAATTTTTTTTTTTAAAATAAAAACAAAACAAAACAAACACCCCTTTTAGAATTACAGGCTCGTTTGATATACTGGATAGACAGAATAGGATTGGATTGGAATTGTTAGAATTATAAAGGCTAGCAAATTATTGGTGTGTATTTAGTATTGTGTTGTGTTTGGTGCATTATAGGATTGGATTGGATAAGAGATATATATTCTTATTATTAAAATAATTAAATGAATATATTAGTTTTTCTACATCAATGCAAATAGAAACTAATTAATTTTAGTTTTAATTTAGTTATTAAATAATTAAATAAATAATTTTTTATAATAATAAATGTTTAAACATATTTTTGTAATATTGATTTTTATTAATTATTAATTTATAGATATTTGATTTTGTTTATAAATTATAAATTGTTATTTTGTTGACTTGTATTATATTTTATTAATTAATAATAATTTTTAATAATTATAATATATTGAATTATATTTATTAATTTTTAAAATAAATAATTTAATTTAAATAAAATTAACAATTACATTATATAGGATAATAATTGTTTAAAAATAATGGAATGCTATATTACTTATACATGATTTTCTTTTTCTTTTTTTTAAATGTAGTTTAACAACAGTTGTCATCAACACTAGCCTTTATAGCAAAGTTATCTAATACGCATAAATCGTTTTTTTCATTAATAGCTTTTATGAATATTGTATGCTTCATTTTCATTTGAAGATGATGTAATACAAGTCAATTTATCGCTTGTTGACACATGTGAGTAAGCCTCAATGTTTCTGATTCTTGTATGCCATCATTCTTTATCAAACCTTATGAATTTATGATTCTAAATTTGTTTACCTCTTGATGCCATCTTAAATGAATTTGATATCAAATCAATATCCAGATGAACAAACACTTTGAAAAGATGTCTACAAAGTATGCTAAAAAATTTCAAAATGATTGCATTCGCACGTACCCTTGAAATTTTGCAAATTCAACTTCACCATAAATTCTTCAGTGATGACAAAATTTTGTCTTACAAGGTATATGATGTATTTAAAATGACATTCCAACTCTGTACCCATTAACTTAGACTCCATACATCTTCAAATTTATTGAAAGCATTTCTAGTGTATAATTTTGTTGCATGCTTTAAAAGAAACTCCCCATCTTTGACAATTCAATACTAGTGTTCGGACTCAAATTCTTCATAACTTTCTCTTTCCATAATCTTCTTCAATTCTGCTCATACTTAATAACAAACTCTCTAAGATGAGTTGTTGAAGTAACAATTCCATCAAAAAAATAATTTTTCCTAACTTTCAAACACAACAATGGGACAGAAGCATAAAACTTAATAAATAATCTTTCATTGATATCAAATACGTCAAAGTCAAACCTCAAAACATTTTTTTAACAAATTCTACAAGACCTTCTAAAGATTAAAAAAATAAATAAATCATTTTATCTCAATATGTGACAACGGAAAATTTCAAACCTAACTCCACTGCAATCCTCAAATTAAATCTTTAGACATCCCTGAAGTACCTCAACCAACATCGTCACACCTATAGATTTAATTTTATGTATGGAGAATCACAATAAACTATAATATATAACTCTGTAAGCAAACAAATTTTCATAAATACAATATATATACACAACTTTTGTATATATATATATATAAAACTACATAGTATGTCGTGATCAAAACCATATACAATTTTCAAAAGCTTGCATGATCTTTTTCAAAACACTTTTTAATAAAAAAAAATTCAAACATTTTTTTAAAGATTTTTTATTTTTGGTACACCTTTACTTAATTACTATTTAATAGAACTTTTTGAATCACATATCAATTATCATAAAAAATTATTTATCGACAACATATTATATGTGAGGTAAGTTTAAGTGAGACTTATAAATTCACAAATATAAGAATGTTCATGCATAAAGGTAAGAGTCACATCCTTATTTTGATTATTGGTAAGTCCTTCAATATATACTGATGAGTATATACAAAAGGTAAAAACTCAAACTTTCTTAAATAGAATCCTCCCAATTTATGGAGCCAACATGTCATATATACCAATTTTAAAGGAAATGCTGCATATATTACATAGGATATCTACTAAGCATGTAAAGAACTTAGATGTCGAGAATACAAAACATATTTTCAGAGTCAAATCACTTAAAAAAAAAAATTGCTTTCTTGTTTAAAAGAAAACGTAATGCATGTCTATCCTCCTAATGTACATAATACGCAAAGTTATTTATAAATATGCATTTCATAACAAAATATTCACAGTAAACTTATAAACTTATTTAGAAAATACTTTCATAAGACTATGTCACACACATATGCATAGTTTATTGTGATTTAAATAAAAAAGTCTAGTTTAATTACATATAAAATATTTTAAAATACTTACATACATATATATACATATATATATACACATACAATACATAATGTTCATTGTGATTCTGTTTAAAAGTCTAGTTAGCTTACCTTTGTAGCATCCTCAAATAGAAAAACCTTATATATAGCCTGTAACCTAAATCACATCAATAAAACCTTTAAATAACACATTTCCACCAAATCGTAATCATAAGTTTTCCAAAGATCATCTTTATTGTAAAACATAGTATAGCCTTTATAATTCTTGATCAAATTCGTAAATAAGCATGCTTATATTATTTCTCTTAAACCCCAAATCATAAGTATCTAATCATTAGATCTGATATGGAACTTTAAACATGCATATGATAACATAAAAGTCAATTACCTCAAATTTCATATGTCAACAACCTCAAAATTTATCCTCATGTTACATCAAAATTGGTTCCTTAACTTGACAATATCTACTCTTCGATTTTTCATAAACATTTTCCTTAACAAATTAATCTAAAATCTTACAACACAGAGTGATTTGTTTCATAAAAGTTTCACTATCTTAACAAAAACTATTGAAACCAATTTCCATTTTAGACCTTTTTAAAACTATCAAACAACTTTTAACTTGGCGCTTACTCACTTCAAAAATTCATAATAATTTATCTACAATTTGTAAATTCATGAGCTTTATCTTCAATTATACTAAAGAGAAAGAAAAAAAGTTCATACATAAACGTTTTGTAATTTTTGAATGAGTATAAATATATTAAAACTTGCAGAAATTAGAAATTTTCTGCATATCTAAATCAACTTCGGAATATCATTAAAAATTATGTTCTTACTTTTTTTCAGCAAAAGAAAATTCGAGGAACTTATCCCGATATTTAGTTTAACATATCACATATTCAATTCGAAATTATTTTTATTGAATTTAATACAATTTTGTAATCGCCTTTTGTCAATATAACTTTTTGTAAAATTTAGATTCCTAATATTTTAACCTAATCATGCTTTTCTATTATAATAACATAAGTAGGCAAACTTACCTCTTTAATCTCTTTCTCTTTGTCGAAATCTTCCTAAACTCTAGTAAAAACCACCAAAAAAATTCCTCTCAAATAATCATCTATTTATAAGTTAAGCTTCCTTGAGGCCCATGGTTTTCTAATCCTTATAAAACCTAAATTAGGAATCTTTATCCCATCTTAATTATCAAATAAAAATTAGACCTTTATCCTAACAAACTATTAAACCATAAAATAAGCCCATAATCCATAAGTCTCCATAAAGTCCATTAAATGTTCTCTTTTGTAAAAATCACTAAATTATCATATTTATCCCAAAAAGTAACTCCAATATATTTGGGCTAAAATCAATTCCAAATATTTCATAATCATAAATCCTCATACTTTATCTCTTAATCAGGATATTGTAGATGCCCTCACTATACCCAGTAGTATTCATGCCAACAAAAAAAATACGACGATTATTTACAGGCACCCGAGAAGCATGTTTATAAAGCTAATTTTATGGTCTTCGACATATTTCATAAAGCTAATTCAACCATTCATTATTTTTCAATCCAATCTCCAAAATCAATTTCTTCCATGCTTCAAACTCTTCAATTTTATACGTCAATATAATACTTTTTTTTTATTACAGCCTCAAATTTTAACTTCTTAGAGACAACTTTTCAGCAATTTCTCCTTGATGGGCCAAAGTAAAAAACAATGGTGAGTGTTCAAAAAAAAAAAACCTTAGCAATTGTAACTTTTATTACTAAATCTTGGTCATTGATGATAGAATTGGAAATACGTCCTGCCATATATTCAAGCCATGTCTCAAATAACCATATGTATGTTAATTTGTGTCATCTTGTAAAACTGCAAACTCAAACTGTATGGATTGTAAGTGATGATCGACTCCCATAAATGGTGCGTGTTATGTGTCAACATCACCAAAATAATGATATACCAAACGTGTCTACGAGTCCACCCAAAAAAAACTAATTACCCTCCCATTTTCATCACATTGGATCACATAAAAGAACACGAGATTCCTAACTTGCTTTCTAAAGAAAGTTAAGACAAATTGAGGATTACTTCCATCCAGTTGCCTATGTTAAGATTTAGAGAGAATGAAAATATTGCATACATTCTTATTAATGAATATTAAATTTATAAAATTTATAATAAATTTAAAAAAAAAGATAAACTTAAAAGATGAATAAATTAAATAAAATTTAAGAAGTCAAATACTATTAATAAACAAACTTATTTAAAAAAGAAAATAGATCAATTTAAACTAAATAATTAGATTAGAATTTTGATTTCTTTATCATGCCCCCGCAAGATAAAACTTCGAGAGGAGAGTCAAATCTTGTCTATAAAAAGTAAAAATCGAGTGTGCAGAAGCAATTTGGTGTAGTAGGACTATGGTGTGGAGAAAATAGTGTTGTGGCAGTTGGAGAGGGTAGTGAGACAGTGTTGCGACTGAGAAAAGTTGGCGCCGTGAGGATGAGCAATGTGGCAACACCGTGGCACATAGAAGCTAGAGTACCAGCTTGGAGAATGCCTGCTGGCGTGATTAAAAGACTACTTTGTAGAGTCTGAGTTTGTTGTGATAGCATATGCACAAACTGTGATGGAGGCTGTTGAAACAACTTGTGATTGATATGTATTATAGAAGAATAGAAGACCCTTTTTCGAATGGAAGAAGGGAGGCATAAAACATCCGTTTAGAATAGAAAAGGATAGACCCTTAAAAAAAGTAAAAAAAATAAAAATGTGTTAATCTTTAAAATTAAAAAAACAAATTGAAATTAATCGAAGAAAAATAAAAGAAGATAGAGGGAGAAAGACGCATGCAAAAAGATCTTTTTAAAAAAAAGAGTAAAAGAATTTAAAAGATTTTCAAAACTTTTGCCTTTAAAATTAAGTAGGTCGCCATTCCTCCTTCTGTTATAGTAAAGAAAGAGTGGCTGTAGGGTGGTGATGAAAAGAAATTAACCTAGAAATGGTTCTAAAAATAAATAATATATATATATTCTCATTAGTGAATGCTTAAATTTATAAAATTTACGATGAACCAAAAAGGAAAGAGATAAACTTAAAAGAGAAATAAACCTAATAAGACTTAAGAAGTCAAATATTATTAGGATGCAAACTTATCTAAAAAGGAAAATAAATCAATTTAAACTAAAAAAATTAAATTGGTACAAGTCAATTTTAAACTAAATAATTAAATTAGATTCTTGATTTTCTTATCATGCCCCCAGCAAGATGAAACTTTATGAGGAGAGTTCAATCTTGTTCATCATTGCGGTGTTCAATCTTAAGTGGAAATCGAATACACGGGAGCGGTTTAGTATGACAGCATTGTGGTGTGGAGAAGAGGGCGTCGTGGCAATTGGAGAGGGCAGTGGCACAGTGCCACGACTGAAAGAAGATGGCATTGCAACAGTGGGGCAGGCAATATTGCGGTGCCATGGCACGAAGAAGCTAGCATCACAATGTGAAGAATACCTGCTGGCGTGATTGAAAAGTTACTATTAAAGTTTGATCCTATTATAATAGCATTTGTGCTAACTGTAATAAAGACTGTTGAAATAATATGTGATTGATATATATTGCAAAACAATAAAAGATCCTTTTGAAAATGAAATGTGAAAAAATTTTAAAATAGAATAAAAAAAAATAAAAATAGAGGATCTTTTTAAGAATGGAAGAGGAGAAGTCCTTGAAGGAAAGTAAAAAATTAGTAGACCTATTTGCGATAGAAAAGAGTAAAACTTTGAAAGAAAGCAAAAAAAAAAATATAGAATACCTGTTTAAAAATAATAAGGGGTTAATTTTTAAAATAAAAAAAATTAAATTAACCTAAAAAAATTAAATGATAGAGGTATAAAGACACATGTATGAAAAAAGATCTGTACAAAAAAAAAGAGTAAAAGAATTTGAAAGTTTTACAGACTTTTACCTTCAAAAGTTAAGTAGGCCGCACCTTTTCCTCCTGTTATGGCAGAAGAAGAGCAGTTGGGTGGTGATGAAAATAATTTAATCCAGGAATGGTTTTGAAAAACAATATTGTATAAATTCTCATTAATGAATATTTAAATTTATAAAATTTAAAATAAATAAAAAATAAAAATAAAATATAAATACACATAAAATAATTTAAGAATTCAAATACTACTAAAATATAAATTTATTTATAAAAAAATAAATTAAATTAAAATCTTGACTTCCTTATCAGCCTATACCAAACATCTCTAAAATGATTATAACAATCTCTATTGTTGAAACCAATTTGCAACTCCAAAGAACTGAATAAAATTTTCCAATTTTGTAAACTTTCTTTTCGAAATGTTTTAGTCAAATCCTTAGCTACTATAGGCATAAACTTATTTGATTAAATTTTCATCCTTCTTGCCAAAGTAACTGCTTTGTAATTATGAATATCCTTGAAAACTGAAACTCTGCATTTATCATGCATGTATAATCCGTACACTAGCTTTCCCATCCACATTTGGCGGCTGAACTTCTACCTCCTCCTTTACTTGTATTCTCTTTCTCATAAATCTTTAGTTCATTATTTTTTTTCTATAGTTTCATGACTTTTATACTTGGGAAGATACTTTCCTTGATGTGAACGTATAAATGGCCTACTAGTCACCTCATTTGAACCCCATCTAGTCTTTAAAGAAGATTGAGTTTGATTACAAAAACCTTGTCGCCGACCATAGTCTTCATAATAGGTTCAAGCTTCTTCCATTGTTTGAAAATACATCCCACATATGGTGCTTGTAATTCATGATCAACATGACTTTTTAGAGTGCTCTGTTGAATTTATTTTATATAAAAACAAAACATTTGATTAAATGTACATCTATATTATTGATAGTGTAATACTAGTAACCTACAACATGATTTACATTTTTTTTTTAACTTCACTTAATTAAGTCATTATCGCAGGCTATTTTTTGACATACATAAACGATTGAACAAAATATTGTTAGAATTTTAAAATTTTTTATGCAGCAAAAGTTGACACAGTAAATTTTTTTTTTTGATAAAAACTCTTTTTATCAAATCTGTATGAGTATATGGTTTAGATTCATCAAAAAAAGAATTTAAGAATATATACTTTCAATGAAGCTATTAAGGGATCTTTGCTATATTTTGTTCTACCACGTGTTTTCAAACTAATCTTCTAATATTACGGGGAAAAAATGAATGAATTTTCAATTTTCTTTCAAATACGTACTTTGATAAAAAAAAAATAAAAAAAAAATCTCTAGATTTCTCTTTAGCCTTTTCTATTTTTCTTTTATAATGCATCAATTAAATAATAAATTATTTTAATTTTAATTGAATAAATTAATTAATAATATTTATTAATTAAATTATTATTTCTAAAAAAGAGTCATAAAAAATGTGAACCACAGAAAGTTCTACTCTCTAAGGTTCACATGTTACACCCGGTAATTAAATGTTACAAAATTTTTAAAATAATTTAACTTTAGTCTTTTAATAAAGGACTAAAATTAAAATCTCTTTAATAAATTCAAAAAATTATTTTTGAGATTTCATCCATTTAATTTTTTAAATTAAATATTGATAAGATGTTATTTCTTGAATTAATTAATTTTATCCCAAAAAAAATCCGTTCATATTTATTAAATTATTTTGTAGACATAACAAATTATGCAACAAAATAAATTCTTGTGCATTTTTCATTGCAATAAATAAAGAGATGGTGTTGATGACTTATGGACCTATAATTTTAAGTTCTAATAAATTTTAAATAACTAATTAAACTCTGTAACCAATTAATCTAAGTGTTATTTTACTACAAATCCGAAATGGTACTCTTGAAATTGTAGATATGTTTTACTGCGAAAACTTATAACAGTCCATTGATTTAATTATTACACGTAATTCAACACTTTAAAGATGATTCATAATTAGAGTTAGGTCAAATTACCTTTTACCTCTCTAATTACTTCTTCCCTAAGTACCATTAATTCACCAGTAAACTTGTTACAAATTGAGCGCTATAATCGTTCAGTTCTAAATTTAATACGTAAGGAACCTTCTTTCTAACTTTTGTTAAAAAGAAATTGATTATATATATGTAAACTATATTCCCAGCTGTTTATCTCTCTGTGCCACCAAAACACAAAATGTTTAGCCTGTTTTAAGACAAACCGTAACGAGTAACTCAAACAACACAGTGACACAAACAGAAGTTTATAATCACTTAGGAATGAGGTTGATCTACATATGATCATTAGGTGATGTTATTTGAATTTTTAATCAATAATGATATTTACTTAAGAATCTAAACTATGTCTTGTCTAATCGTATATAATCATATTATAATAATGCTACAGCAGTGATTCGAATAAAATCATTACATCATCAATATCTGTGGACTACACTAGTAATATTTAATTAAAGATCTCTAACTTTAATTAATTTATTATTAACTTTTTATTTATTATCTATAATTTTAATCATCTTTTATATATCATAATTATATAATAAGGTTATGGTCACATAAATAAATTTAAATTTTTTTTTTAATTTTATGACATAATAATATGTATACTTTTCAAGTATAAGACAGTAATTTCATTTACTTCACAAAACTATACAAGTATATACTTTTATGGTACTATCCTTAACAATCTCTACTTTTTTGAAGCAGATGAAACATATTTTTTTTTAAACCCATACCCTCCATATGACCATTAAATATACTAATTGGTAATATCTTTGTAAATGAGTCTATAAGGTTGTTCTCGAATGCTATCTTCATAACCGTCACATCATTTCTATGCACGATTTTTCTGATCAAGTGATACTTATTCTTTATATGCTTTGCTCTTTTATGACTTCTTGGTTCTTTCAAATTTGCCATTACTCTAATATTGTCACGATAAAGATTCAATGGTTTATGTATATCTGAAACTACTTCTAGATCACTGAAAAACTTCTTGAGTCATACGGCTTCTTTAGCTTCTTTAGCTACTTTGCAAGCTGCTATATATTCATCCTCCTTAGTTGAATCAGAAGTGCTGGATTGGTTTACACTTCTTTATACTATTGCTCCACTGTGACACGTTCAGAATATAGGAGTTTATTCCTAAGTGCAAGATTATCAAAATAATAAATATCCCGATGAGAACAGGGTCGATCCACAGAGAAGTGGAATTAAAATTACAAATTATATATAATTTAAAGACAATTAATGCAGTATAAGATGTTTGCAAATATTAATTCAATTAACTAATTAAAATAAAAGTTAAGGTTAGGGGGATCCACTCTTGGCATATGAAGTAAAAATATATTCAACTGTTTTTATAACTCAATTGGAATCCTTACACAAAGGAGGTTCCAACCAAAAGAATAATAATTAAAGTTCATCGCCATTTATATATTAACTAGTATTTATTTCTTTCAATTATTATACACAAAATATTATAAATGAGTTCAAGTATTTATTATGTTAATCTTTATATTTGTCTACAATAAATCAAGACTCCCACTTTACAAGAAAGGATATATACGCCAAATCTTGTAAACGGTTTCAAGAATTCATTGTGCCAACTATAAAAATTGTCTATAATAAATCAAGATACACTACTTTAGAAGAAATAATATTAATATTACAAACAAAATAAATACATTATATATAAATTTGCATAACTTAATAATGAAATATTAAATTTATGAATAAGAGTTAAGTATATCTTATTACCTTGCCAAGAGTTTCACCATTTCACCTTAGCATAAAGAAAATTATTTGGACATAATGAAACTAAAGAAAAAGAAAAGAAATAGAAGAAGTGTTGCGTTGGTACTTACGTGCCATCCCTGAATGTATATATACTTGTGTATTTATACAAGTGTACATTCTCATTAAATCGCTAATAGCCATTCACATGTTATTATGCAATGTAACATTACAGACATTGTAGATCTGAAGAAGTTCAGGTCAGATCTAAAAAAGTTTAGATAAAGGCTCATAGTTAGTCACGCTGAGACATATAAATGTTAAATGTTAGCACAGCTAAGTGTTACTAGTTATAATATTCAGCAGATTCAAAAATTGGAGCCTTGTTTGTAATAAGACATAGACCTGAGAATATACTAGTAACTGCATAGTTACAATCGGGTGCCAAGAAATGCTAGTTGCGCAAGTATGTTCTCAAATAATTGTCCCTGATCTATTTCTACCGATCCGGGTCTGTCGGCGGATACCTTTAATATAGATCACCATATGTCATACCTATATGGTATAGATGGCCGTTCCTAGCCAACTGTAAGCTTAGAGCTCGTATTGAGATATGGGTATCCAATTAGGACTAGATATATGACAGACTTACGAAGGCCTCCGATAGACACCTTATGTAAGTCATCAACGGAGGGTCCTCTCGAGTTGAGTAGTATACATGGTCCTTTGACCTGAGTGCCACAGTGGGCTTGTAAGTAATCCATCACACTTTGGTTTCACGCATGTCACAGACCTTTCATGGTGTGATCGTTGGGTGTCGCTGGGTATGATCTGATGCTTATAGAATCTGGTGCGTACAAATATGGGATCTGTCAGCTTGCATGGGGAGTTTCATAACTAGATGCTTCGAGATTGTATCTTAAAAAATCTTGTAACCACAAGTATTAATCTCGGGAAAGAGTTCCGTCAGGGTAGAACGATATGGTAAAGGAGTTTACACATATTGTGTAGTGAAATACGAGTCTGGAGATAAGACATGGATGAGCACTAGGGGATTTGGCGGTGATGATCTATATCCTTGGACATCCAGGATATCATGACGGAATAACTATACGTATGCATTGTAACCTCAACTTGTATGGTTCAACGCGTTGATTTGTATATCCGTTACGTGTGTGTGAGCATTGCTCATGGACTCATGGAATAGTTTCATTTAACGAATCAGGAGTAGGACTTAGCGAGTCATGCGATATAGAGTGTACTCGTTATGCACTGGGGCAGTGTGCCAGATTAAAGTGTTTAATGCAGTAATATTCAGCAATACCACAGAAATACGTGCATATCTGTATTTAAGTGTTAAATACAATAATTAGTTAATAATTGTTATTTACTAATTATATAATGACATATGGCGCATTGTGAACCTTCGGTTAAGTTTATCCAAGTGTGAAATTTGGTGGGACCCACTAGGGGTATACTTGGTAACTATTTATGAGGGGTAAAATGATCATTTCACACTTTAATTATTTAATTATTAAATAATCAAAATATCTCTTTATTATATATTATTATATTATATTATTTTTGGTGCCAAATAGTTGTCACCCATTTATATTATTATATTATTATTTTATTAATATTATATATATATATATATATATATATAAGATATGTGTGTGCAAATGAATTAAAAGTGTGTGTTGTAATTTGGCCGAGAGAAAGAAAGAAGAAAAGAAGAAGGGAACCGAAGAAGAAAAGAAAAAAAAAAATGAAATTATTTGATTTTTCTCCATGGTTCCAATTGAAGCAATGATGGATTGCTTCAAATTTTTTATTTCTTATTCTTTTAGATAAAATGATATAAACACACACCCCCGCATTTTAGAGATTAAGAGTTAATTTCATGCTGGATATAGAGCTGCTGTTCTAGCTCACAAAGTCTACTGAGTTGGTGACTAGAATTGTCCACAAGTTGGTCTCCATGCGAACTCCGAGAAAATATATGTATAACGTTACATGTTGAGGTGACTTCTCAAGCCTTTTAATATATTAATGTAATTAATATATTTATTTATTGTGTTTATTACATGTTTATACGCTTCCACCGCGTTTAATATATATATGATATATATTTTAAGCAATAAACACAATTGCACATGCATACACCTACATATATTAGATCCCTGACAAGAAGAGATAACATGATTTTAGAATAGTAAACAAGAGAAATAATATTACAAAGAGATAATACAAAAGACAAGTATTTTAAACTAAAATCTAACTCTCTAATTACATCATTTGGGCATAAACATGTTACCTATTTATAAAAAAATATGGATAAATCAAGACAAATGAAGAGAGAACCACTTGGATAATAAAAGTCAATAATAGTGGCAAATGATTTACATTGATTATCATTAATACACCCAATTGATTATCCAATTTAGAATTGATGTGATCCGAATTAATTATTACTCAAAATATCAAAGTTGTATATAAGTCTCTTATCTTTCCAAATTGAGTTACCTCATACATATTAGATACGTATTTCTATAGTTATGAGCCAAATGTTGATGACTATTCGGACTGGGCCTGTATTGCAGATCAATTTTGTTTTAGGCCATTTTTACCTTCTAAATGCTCAAATTTCAAATGCTTTATGAAATACAATATGTTAGCCCATTGAGTCAGCTCTTTACAAGATTAAGAATCACTCCAATTAGATGTTTAGGTAGAAACTTATGTCAATTTTATCAAACCTATCACAAAATAGTTAAAAGCTAATTAGGTAAATATTGTAAACATACTTAAGTTGGGGGGGGGGGAGGGGTTAAAGACACTAGTAATACAAAATAATGATATAAAATCCTTATTAAATATGTAATTTCAAGTGTTCATCACACTCCTAACAAGCTTATTGCTAGTCCTTATTAGTTCAAACATAAATAAAATTTGAACACTACCTAAGTATTTCAAATAAAATGTCAGTTCAAGATCACAATTGCTACTAAGATTATTTCAATCATAACTTTCAAAATTGTGTGTGTGTGTGTGAATAAGTTAAAGCCTTTTTATCACAAATCACAACATATATAGCCTTAAAAAATTTCTCTCAGTTAAGCCTCAACTTCATATCCTTACAGGTGAATAACTGTTTAACGGGTTAGGATTTCACTTATAGAGTTGGAAAACAGATAATAGTTCAAGAAAATGTTACATTTAAGGACAGATAGACAAACTAACATTGATCGAAAGATAATAAAATCAATTGTTTATAGTCAAACAATTCTTGCCATATGTTAGCTTTAGACTTTAATTATTTTATGCGAATCTTATAAATAGAGAGTCTGGTGATAAGATTGCTTCCTAATTATTTTTATCTTCTAAAATTGAACGAAGACTTTATTGAACTGAATTGACTTTTTTTATTTCTTTTATACTTTTTTTTCTTTCTTTTTTTGGTGTTTGTTTTTGTTTTTTTTTAAAGACATAAGGAATCATTACAAAATAAGAGCAATTTATCATCATAATATTTTTCCAATTTTTTTTTTATCATTCTTTAGCTAAGCAACCAAATCATTCATCATCCAAAATAATGTCATTCCAAACAAAAGTTAATAATTTCAAAATATCAATGAAAGTTCATAAGCTGTTATCTCAAATATCTTCATTCACTCACAAAAGATATGTGAGTTTAGAAAAGAATATGTATACTTAAACATGAAAATTTTCTTGACTATTTATATTGAATCATCCATCTTACCACAAGGCTTAGTATTATGCTCAATAAATAATTTTGAAAGTTATTCTTTAGTAACCTAGATAGAAAAAGTGATTTAAACTAAATAATTTTGAAATCATACCTCGATAGTAGAGCAAACTTATTTACGCAAGAGTTACCAAAAACTTAAGCAACAAACAAATATATATAAAACGCATTAAAAATAAACCAATTAGAATGTATTTCAAAAGTTTGGCAATGTAATATTTACTCTGCCATTCTAGAACTAGAACTAGAATGCGTCTCAAGAATGCATAAATGAACCTTTTACTCACGTCATTCATGATAATTTTTTTTAATTAGAAAACAAAGTTATAACAAAAGAAATAAATAACACTAATATTATATATCAACTATTCTCCCCTCAGATTGAACATTATCCTCAATGTCAAAATATAGAAAGAGTAAAGTATAGAAGATATCACCTGAAACATCTTTTATTGAAAATTAAACCTGCAACAAAATAAAATAAGCCACATAAAATGCTTAAAAATACATAAAAATAGATAGACTACAGACAAAGCATCAAATCTGTCTTACATTTCTTTTTACTGTCATCAGTATCAATCTATCTGACGCATTGTTGGATCAAATAGAGGTATAAAAATTTGTAATTCATCGAGTAACTAATCAACAGTTGAAGCAGAAAGAAGGACTGTCATACTACAAATGAGACGAACTATTTTTTCCACCGCATAGTCAAGAAAAGATAACAACTCATTATAAAAACCATCAACATTTAACAAACCAATGCGTTTTTGGTGGATTTGCAATTGTGCCCAATAAGATAAATTAAAAAATTTCCTCCAAAGTTCCAAAACCTCCAGGTAGAGCTATAAAGGCATCAATATTCCGAAGCATAAAAGACATTGCTCATGTATTAATGATACCTATAACGCATCCCCAATTATTTTTCCTACAATATTTTCAATAGCTAGAGCTTTTGGTATAATACCAAAAACTCGATTGTCTTTATTTTGTGTAGCTATTGCCACACATCCTATTAATCCAAGACTACCTCCCCCATATATTAAATGAAATTTTTTCTCAACTAACACTTTACTAAGGGTTTCTCTCAGATCCACAAAAGACACAAAATTTTGTGAATTTACAAGTTGATGTTCCTTCCATTATTACACTCACCATTTCTCTTGAATGATTTTGAGTTTATATGAAGATATAGAAATAATGCAATATATTTATAGAGTCAAAAGGTGTTATAAAGTTAAATCACATGGGTTGTTGGCTTTAAATGTAAAATTTTCAAAATCGACTATGAGTGATTGGTTGTTGAAAAAGACGTTTGAGTTTGAAATGAAACATTTAAAAATAATAGCTATAGTAAATGTGTACAAGTAGTTGTGATTATGCCTCACATCTTCCTCTAATTTTATGTCCAGAAACGGCTTAAACACCCTCTATGGGTCGGGGATAGGCTTCCAATCCAATTTTCTTATAAATTGGCAAACAGACTCTTTTAAAGTCAAATTCCTAAAACTGTACCGCTCATGTTCTTTTAGGAATATGTCTCATAATTTATGAATTACAATATGCACATATCCACCAGGATGCGTCTCAAGATTAGTTAAGCTATCATCTAAAGACTCCTTACTCAAGTCATCTTTAATGACCCTAATTTTATCTTAGCGATTTATAGATACCATTCCTAAAGTGCAGCAATGTGTGTTAAAAGTCATGCATGCACACTTGTAATAAATGCTTAATCGTTTTGCTCTTCATTTTTTTACAAAAGAGCTTTTACCTAAGCCAGGCATGTAGAAAATTAATGATCTGAACATTCACCTATCAATCAAACTTTGACTTCAATTAACCAACGTACATCAACAGGTATATTCATAATCATTAATAACCTTAATCTTTCATATCTTGCTTGGTAAATTTTCTTTAAGGCATTTTAAGGCAATGAGGGAAAACACTTTTTCAAATTCTTTAGAATGCCATCCATTTTTTTTTAAAAATGGGGAAGAAGAGAAGGTATTAGTAATTATAGGAAACTAACAAAACCGACTTGAAATGTCATGGAGTACCTTTATCCGCCACTTAACCGGGGTGCAAAATAAAACTTTAACAAAAATACTAAATTAACCTGCAAGTAAAAATAAAATAAAATAAAGTTAGAAGAAGAATAAATATATATATATAAATATAAATATGTAAATATATAAAACAAAAATTAATTAGTCTCGTAATAAGGGTCAGACAAGGACACAAATTTTTCATGAAAAGTTTTTTTGTCTAACAGTTTAAGTCTTTGCCCATTTACCTTAAATACATTACCATTCCTAGAATTTTCAATGTCAATTGTTCCATAAGGGTACACATGTTTCATAATAAAAGAGCCACTCCATCTTAATCTTAAATTTTCATGGAATAAGTGAAATCAAAAATTATAAAGCAAAACCTTCTTACTAACATCAAATGTTTTTCTTTGAATTTTTTTATTATGAAAAGTTTTGATTTTAGATTTATGAATTTTTGAATTCTCATATGCATCATCAATTCTTCAAGTTCATTTATTTGTAATTTACGTATTTATCCAGCAGAATCAAGATTTGCGTTGAAAGTTTTAATGGCTCGGTAGGCTTAATGTTCAAAATTCACAAGTGACAAGGTTTTTCATAAACTATCCTATAAGGAGACATACCCAATGAAGTTTTAAAGGCAGTTCTATAAGTCAACAGTGCATTATTAAGTCTTAAAGACCAATTTTTGTGATTTGGGTTTATAATTTTTTCTAAAATTTGTTTTATCTCCCTATTTGCTAATTCAACTTATCTACTTGTCTGATGATGATAAGAGGTGGCAACTTTATAAGTAAAATCATATTTTTTCATTAATGTTTCAAATGGTCTATTACAAAAATGCTTAACCCCGTCACTTATAATGGCTCAAGGGATTCCAAATCGACTTAAGATATTTTCTTTTAAAAATTTCATGACTGTTTTATGGTCATTATTTTGACATAGAATAGCCTCAATCCATTTTGAGACATAATCTACTGCGAATAAGATATACGTAAATCCAAATAATAGCAAAACTGGTCCCATGAAATCTATTTCCCAACAATCAAAGATTTCAATAACAAGAATGGGGTTCAAAGGCATTATATTTCGTTTTGAAATGGATCCTAATTTTTAACAATTTTCACACGTTATACAAAATACATGTGTATCTTTAAATAAAGTGGGCCAATAAAATCCACACTGTAAGATTTTTACAACTAGTTTCTTTGATGAGAAATGTCCCCCACAAGTTTCAGAATGATAAAATTCAACAACTCTACTTACCTTATTGTCGGGTATACATCTTCGAAATATTTGGTCGGGACAATATTTGAAGAGATAAGGATCATCCCAATAAAATTTTCTTACCTCGGTTAAAAATTTCTTTCTGTCTTGAGTATTCCATGGAGGTGATATTTCTCTTATTATAAGAAAATTAACAATATTAGCATACTAAGGCATTATAACAGTAAAAAATAAAAATTCATCAAAAAAAGAATCATTAATATGTGTTATTTTTGTTGATGAATCTGGTGAGAGTCTTGATAAGTAATAAGCAACAACATTCTCAGCTTCGTTCTTATCCTTGATAGTGATATTAAATTCTTGAAGCAATAGAATCTATTCAATCAATCTTGGTTTTATATCCTGTTTTGATATTAAGTACCTTACAGCAGCATGGTCAGTAAACACAGCAGTTGAAGAATCAATTATGTAAGAACGAAATTTGTCTAATGGAAATATTATAGTAAGTAGTTCTTTTTCAGTTGTTATGTAATTCATTTGTGCATTGTTTAAAGTTTTACTCGCTTAATAAATTACTTAGGATTTACCTTCCTTTCTGTATCCTAATACAGCACCAATAGTATAGTCATTAGTATCACACATGAGCTTAAAAGGTAAAGACCAATCAAGAGATTATATGATAAGAGCAGATGTTAAGAGGTCAATTAATTTTTTAAACGAATTTTAACACTCTTGCGTCCACTCAAATGATACATCTTTTGCTAAGAGGTTATGAAAATATTTAGATATAACATTAAAAAAATTTATGAACCTCCTATAGAATCCAGTATATCCTAAAAAGGATCAGATTTCTCTGACTATTTTTTGTGGAGACAAATGTGTAATGAGTTCGACTTTTGCCCTATCCATTTTAATTACTTTAGAAGACACAACATGTCCCAAAATAATTTTAGAAGTAATCATGTAATGACATTTTTTTCAATTCAATACACGACTTTTTTCTTCACATCTTTTTAAGACATTTTCTAAGTTTTCAAGACAATTATCAAAAGAATTTTCAAACACAATTAAATCATCCATGAAAACTTCTAAATAATGCTCAACCATATCACTAAAAATGCTTTACATACATCTCTGAAATATTGTTGAGGCATTACAAATGTCCCAAAAAGACATGTGAATTTAGTATTTTCTTAGTCCTCTAGTGCTACAGGAATTTGATAATAGCCAGAATAACCATCTAGAAAGTAATAGTAGAGATGTCCTGCTACTCTTTCTACAATTTGGTCAAGGAATGATAAGAGAAAATGGTCTTTTCTAGTAGTCGAGTTCAACTTCCTGTAATCTAAGCACATCCTTCAACTAGATGAAACTCGAGTTGGTATTAACTCACCTTTTTCATTTTCAATGACTGTGATTCCAGATTATTTTGGTACTACATGAGCAAAACTTACCCACTTATTATCTGAGATAGGATAAATGATTCCTACTTCAAGTAATTTGAGAACTTCAGCTCTCACTACCTCTTTTATATGTGGATTTAATCTCCTTTAAGGTTGTTAGGGAGTTTTGGCATTATCCTCTTTGTGTATTTTATGTGTGCAAATCAAAGGATTAATACCATTTATATCTTTTAAAGTTCACCCAATTGCATTTTATGCATTTTTAATAATTCAATTAACTTATCTTCTTATTCGCTTGTGAGTGTAGAAGAGATTACCACCGGGTAAGTTTATTTCTCTCCAAGAAATACATATTTCAGTACTTCAAGCAGAGGTTTCAACTCTAACTTTGAAATTCTGTTCTGTTTATCCTCATTTTCTCCTAATTCTTCAAACTTTAGTTTTTATCCTTTATTTTCAATCACTTGTGCACAGTCAAGTAAAGAACACATGTCAGAGATTTTAAGATCTAATTGTAAATTTGACTTAAATGAATTTATTAAACACATTTCTAAGGGATCGGTAGAACTCTCTTTTTGAATATGATCCTCCACAATCGTTTCAATCATGTTAGCTTCTTCACTTTCATCCTCCCTCTCATGTGGTTGCTTACATATATTGAAAACATTGAGCTAAAGTATCATGTTTTCAAATAAAAGCTTCACTACTCTATTCCTGCAATTAATCAAAGCGTTAGAAGTTGTAAAAAATGGACAACCTAAAATAACAAGTATCGGATTACATCATTTAACAAGTTCTTTGTCCAAGACAATAAAATCCACAAGATATATGAACTTATCAACTTGAACTAAAACATCTTCCACTGTCCCTTTTGGTACTTTTATTAATCTATCAGAAAGTAAAAGAGTTACAGAAGTTGATTTTAACTCACCGAGATTGAGCTGCTGATAAACTGAATACAGCAGCAAATTCACACTAGAACCAAGATCAAGTAAGGCTTGTTCAATTTTATGACTTTCAATAATACATAAAATTGTAGGACAATCAGGATCTTTATATTTCAAAGCATTATTGTTCTGAAGAATAGCACTTACTTGTTCAGCTAAAAATGCTTTCTTTTTCATATTCAGTTTTTTTTTTACTATGCATAAATCCTTTAACAAAATTTGCATAAAAGGGAACTTGTTTAATAGCATCTAATAAAGGAATATTAACTTTTACCTGTTTGAAGATTTTGAAAATTTCAGGATTGTGATTCATCTTTTTAGTATTACGTAATGCATGAGAAAATAGGGGTAGAGGCGAGGGTTTAGTGTTTTCTTTATTAAGTGCAAGTTCAATGCTTTCCTTACCCTTAGAGATTGTTCAATGTTCTTATGAGGTTTAGGAATATGTTTTTTTAACAATTTTACCATTCTGAATAGTGATAACCGCTTTAACTTGATCCATGTGTTGGCTTCCTGAATTACACGTATTTGAGTTATGTTGTCCTTTAGGGTTTGATTGTGGTTGAGAAGAAAATTTTTATTTCTCATGAATGTTCAGTGCGGATGCAAATTTAGTAAGAGTATCTTTCAAATCAGCAAATGTTTGAACATTTTGAGAATTAATAGACTCTTGCTTTTTAATGAATGCATGCAAAGTTTTTTCAAGATTTTTCTTAGAAGGTGGGATATATGGTGCATAACTTTGATGGTTTTGAAAATTTTGGTGTACTTGGACGGTTGGTTGTTAAGCCTGTGCTTGAGTGTCATTCCGTTAACTAAAATTCGGGTGATTTCTTCATCCAAGATTGTAATTTTGTGAATATGAATTATTATTTGACCACTTAAACATATTTAGAACATTGGCTTATTCATGGAGACATTTCCTAAATGCAGGCAAAGTTAGGCAATCATTGGTATAGTGATCACAGGTTTCATAAATGTGACACAATTTCTTGAACAGATTTTAATTGACCACTCTTTTTCATTTCTAAGATTTCGACTTTTCTAGTTAGGAATGCTAATTTGACTTGAAGGTCATGATCTTTCCTAAGATGATAAATACCCCCACTAGATGTAGTCGTTTGATTTTTCACTACTAGAAAAATGGCCTTCACTGACACCATGCTACTGACACTTTTCTAAAAGGTGTCAGTGAATAGAAGTGTCAATAAATTATTGATACCATGATATTAGAAACATGAAGTGTCAATGAATTACTGATATTATAGTATCAAAAAATGAAATGTAAGTGAATTATTGATACTATGGTATCAGAAAGTTATTTTTTATTAAAAAAATTGATTAATAAAAAATATAATTAATAATAATAAATGTAATTATAATTGTAATTATATATAATTACATTGAATTATGATTAGAATTAGATTGAAATCGTAATCATAACTAAAAATGTAATAACTTTAACGTAATTAAAATTAAATTAGAATTAAAATTATAACATTTAACGTAATTAAATTAGAATTAGAATCGAAGTTATAACATTTAATATAATTGAATTTGGAATCGAAGTTATAATATAAGAGCTAATATACAACTCTAATGACATTGGAATTGGCATTAAAAAAAAGTAAAATCTTTAGTATAACTGGTATTATAATTGAAATTGAATTTAAAATTAGAAATATAATTAAAATTAAAATTATAATTGGCATTAGAAGTGGAGACAAAAAAACTAAATTCTAAATGAAATAGAAATTAAGTTTACAATTGTAATTGGAATAGTTATTAGAATTCAAATTACTATTAAAAGTGGAGTTGGTATGAAAATTAAAATTGAAGTTATAATTGGTATTACATTAAAAATTAAATTAATATAAAATTAATTAGATTTGATTTCATAATAATAATAATAACAAGAAGAATAATGTGTTTGGGTCTATAATTTAATTGAAAGTAGAATTGAAATTGTAGTTATAACCGTGATAGATGAAATTTGTAATTAAGGTGTTATTATTAATGAAATAAAATTTAATTTATAATTGTTATTAAATTTGAAAATGATTGATGTGGAATTAGGATTGAAATTGAAATTAGCATTGAGCTCATATATAATTTTAATAAAATTTTAATTATAATTGACATTAGAATTCAAATTAAAATTAAAATTAAAAATATAATCTAAATTGAAATTAATTTTCATAAGTAAAATTAAAATTAAATTATAGTTATAATATTAATTATGAGCAATTTAATCTTTGACACATATCAAATATCACATGAACTTATAATATAAACACCCCCACACAATTATTATTATATAAATTAATTCTCTCTCCAGAAGCATCTTAATTTCCCTATCCCTAATTCACTACCCCTTCAAGTAAGTATCTGTCACTTGACATTTTCTGTTCACACCGATAGCCTCCTCGACAACCATATTCCACCACTGCCAAAGCATCGCACAAGAATCCTTCCCAACGCAACCCCCGCATGCCACACCCCAGCCATTTTGCAGGGGAGTTTCTAATTTATTTTTGTTTTTATTTTCTTTTTGGGTCAGAAAATATCCTCTCTTTCTACTTTTCCTCTGTCCTTTCTCTTTTCTTGCTTTCATACCAATTGATCGAATTGCTTATTGATTGTCGGGTTTGCATCATTTTCTTAGCGCGATCGTTGTATTGTTGGTGTTGTGCTCTGAAATGCACCAAAGGGAGCAGAAGTAGTTTTGACAATAACCATGTAGTTTTCGCTTTTGTACAGAACTCTATTTCTCTAATAAGATTGTAATTATCTTGAAATCCTACTGTCCGTACGTTTTGATTTAATCCTCCATATCTCCTTTTCTTTTTGATATATCCATGCTTTTATACATATAATTCTATTGACATCAAAGTTTATTGAAACTAAATTGGGGGTGTTTTGTTTTAGATGGTTAGTTCAGGGAGAATGAATAGTTTGACATGGCCACCTCCACTGCCATTGAAGAAGTTCGGAGTAACAAAGCCGATATTAGTGGCGAGACCCATAGAGGCAGATTTGCAGCGAACCCGTGAATTAGAAAAGGTTTTTTTTGTTCCTTGTATCTTATCTTGAATGAAAATTAATTATTGTCTTTCTTAGGTTCAATTATTTCTTTTTCATTTTTGATGTTTTTGGTGGAAGTTGGGCTTTATGAAAGCAAAGAAGACGCGGCGAGAAGAGAAGAGGTTCTGTGTCGACTTAAAGAGGCAAGAATTTGTCTTTATGTTTTTTTTATATCATTTTTAGGTATTTTATTCCGAACTTGAAACATGGGCTTGATATAATTTGGTTACTGAGAAATTGGAGGAGAAAAGTTGATTAATCTTGTGTTTGCTTTTGTTAAAATGGTAAAGTCAAGATGCTATTTTTTATTTTTTATCAGTCTTTACTCATTGCTAAATAGTCTACTGTGAACTGTTTTTCTTGTTGATTTGCTGGTATTTCCATTATTGGAGAAAAATGGTATGCATCAGGTTTATTGTTTAATTCCATTGACTAGAAATTAAGTATTTATAAGATCTGTACAGCTTAAAGCCAAGGCATTTGGGATCAAACTTGAGCGTTCTTTAAAGGGTACGTAAATTGGGTTAAATTATATAGATAAATGCTGACTGAGTTTCAGTTTATATATGAAGAAAGGCAATTGAAGTCAGGGTTTTGTTGAGAAAAAAGGAACATGTCAGTAGTTAGTGTATGTAATTCAAACTTTAATATGTAAGCTAATTGTTTTGTCATTTATTTTTCCATTATTAGAGTTCTTTCAAATGTTGGACTTGTGTCTTTAAATCTGAAAATTTTAGTTTATGATTATAGATCAAGCCAAATCAAAATTCTATGTCATGAAAACAGAATCCTCCATGGAAAACTTCTCTATTTCTCAATTAGTTATGAGGTTTATGTCAGCTACTTTCAGATATCATTTCAGTTATTGATTCTACTTGATGTTTCTTAAATTTTGGTCTTCCTCTTTTAATTTGTTCTGCAGTTTGCCTATAACTAATCAACTGTGTTAATTCAAATTTAAAATTGTTCCTAGTAGCTTCCATTAAGGTGTTCTGGAAGACTTTTGAAGATTTTTTGTGTAACAAAGCAACGATACAATAATTTATGTTATTTCAAATGTAAAATTGTTCATAGTAGCAATGATACAATGATTTATGTCAGCGGGCTATAGAATTGAGTGAAAAATGGTCATTGTCTTAAGAGAGTTATGGTATTGCATTTCGTGCACTAAAAGAAGCACTTAGCAATTGATTGAGTGTAAACACTTCTAACCAGAGTCTAGTGGAAGCTGTCACATTACTAACTCATGATCTGATCTGCATTGAAAAAGATAACCAAAGAAGTATGAGCAAGATGAATAAAATAAAGAATCCGACAAAGAAAAGAAAAGGTTTTCTGCGTAGTGATTTACAATTTACATCCTTGTTATGCACTAGTCCAATTTCTTTAAAATGATTTCCTTCATGCATTTTAGGTGAACTGAGAGCAGGAGGTTATGAATGTAGGGACACAAGATAGCTTGCAGCAAATAATTTGTGCTGTATTATAAATAGTCAATAAGAAACTTATTTTTTATTTGGATTTGTCCAATATATGTACAGTGGATTTGTCATCCACTGCTGGCTCTAGACTCTTGGAGAATTATCATCTGCCGTTTGATGCCACCATGGTTAAGAGAATGAAGGAATTGGGTGCAATTATTTTTGGTAAGATCAATTTGGATGAGTTCGACTTGGGCAACACCACTGAAGCTTCTGGTTTTTAGGTTTTGAGGTTTATTTATTTATTTTTAGAATTATTATTAGCTATAGATGATAAATTGTTTGTTAATAAAATATCAATAATTTAATGCTACTTGAAAATCTGGCTTGAATCTACAACATTCAATGTATTTGAAAATAAAAAATATTAGTGGATTTTCACAAGTGGTGTCAAAGACTCTCTGTTGGAAGTGAATGATAGATTAATAAAACAATCGAGATTTCTCAATTCATCGGTGAAAATATCTGAATTGTTAATATCGTAAATACTAATTGTTAGATTAGATGATGCAAGAATAGCCTACATGGAAATTGTTTTATCTATTGGTTGGATATTATATTTTGACGTATCAATGACTTGCTTCTTATCTTTAAATCCATTCATTATCTTCTCATTACCCATATTTTTTTGTCCAAGTAGATAATAAGCCGAAATTGAACTGCCACTAGCCTTGGGCAATTGGACTAATTACTTGAATTTTATGATTAATTCATTAGTTGAAGAAAAGTGAGGGCTATGCTGATGGGAGTTTCAAGTTTCTTGAGACTGCTAAGGACTTGCCTACAATTAGTAAGTTCAGATATTAACATACATTGGCATTTTTTCTTTTGCAAATATTTATTAAAATGTAGTTGTATGTATTAGTTTCTGATTAAGTTTTTACAAGTTTCCTTTTTTCCATTTCAATTATTGTTATTCCTGTTTCCAACTACTTGTACTTGATCAATGAAAATGGCTATAAAATATTATCATAATTAGTTATACTTTCATATTATAAGAATGTTAAAATATTTTCTTCCAGAGCATCCCCCAGTCTCTCTCGGACTTCTTGTGGGATGAGGACTACACTTTTGTGGGGGTTGGGATCGACGGCGATGTGAAGAAGCTTGAGAACAATTACGGGGTTGGGGTTTATAACACGGTGGACTTGAGGAAGTTGGCTGCTGATGAGTCGGAGAACAACGGGCTGAGGCACGCTGGGTTGAAGGCGTTGGCATGGGAGGTTTTGGGGAAGGAAGTTGATAAGCCGAGGAGTGTCACGTTGAGTGCTTGGGATAATCGTCGGCTTAGCCCTGCTCAGGTTCATTATGCTTGTCTTGATGCCTTTCTTTCTTTTGAGATGGGGAGGGTCCTCAATGCTTTTGACGCTTGAATACTGACCGGGGTTTGCTTTTGTTTTTGTTTGTAATGGGGTTCTTGTGATGATCTTGCCCTTTTTGGAATGTTATAATTAGGGTTTCTTGGGCTCCTAGGAATGGTAACACTTTACATTGTTCGTACAAAATATTAAACAATTAGGGTTTTTGGCTATTTGGTGATTTTGGGTTTATTTTTTCTATTTCAATTGCACTGCTGGATACGTTTGATTTAAGAGTTTCAGCTGATATTTTTTTTTTGTCTTTCATAATCACATTTGGAATGTTTGTCTATTGTTCTTTTTTTTTTTTTTAAATTTCTCTTTTATGCTTGTTGGTCCTTAGATCTAGGATTTTAAGATTTGGGGATTCTAACCATTAAAATGTTAAGTAATAATAAATTGGATGTTTGGGTAAAGGACTTGACATTGCTATTTTTGTGTATGAATCTGAAATTTTTGATAAGCCTTACCCGAACTCTAGCTTCTTCAATTACACTGCTGAACTTTTCTTGTTCCGTATTTGCATTGTTACACAGGGCTAGCCTCTACAAAAAAAATTCAGTAGGATTATTGTCTGTCGTTGGTGCTTTGTTATTGTTAGCAGTACTTTTCAAAGATTTCATGTATTGTTGTTTGTCATTTGTGCTTTACTGATAATAAAACAAGAACATTACTCTGCCCTCAAGCTTTACATTTGCTAGGAACATATCAATCCTTTCATTTGAAAGTCTTAGACCAATATGGAAAAATTGACTCTACTTGTTACTTGTAAAGTAGCATGAGCATGAAATGCAAAACTTATTATATTAGCTTAATGAAATCGATCCCATTTCCAATGAAATTGAATTTGATGTTTTGATTACTTAACATTGGTTTTGATAAATTTTATCTTCGCGAGGCTGCTATTTCATATATTGTAATGTCACCATTAGAAGCTATTCCCCTTCTGCATATAGAGTTGACGATCTGATATAATCATATCTCTTTCACTGAACATTTTGACGTCTTTGAAAGTTCAATAATTTTGTTTTTGGACCCTGAAAAATGAACATTATTTTTAGAGAGTTTTTATTCTTTCACCTTCATATCTAATCGCAATGGTTTTTCTTGTGGACGGTTGGTTGATTCATGTGGAAATTAATTTGATGTTCATGCAAAAGTATCAAATTCAAGAAACATAAGAAAAATTAAAACAGTGGGGAAAGAGCAAGGGGCTTTGCCTGCCCACAGAGAAATCACTTATATAAAATCATGGGAAATTTTTGGAAATAGCTAAAATTGAGGAGATTTTAACTTTTTAAATCAAAAAAAAATTCTTTTCACTATTTGTATAGTATCTATCACAATAAACAGTATTTTCTTTTACAGTAAACAGTATATGTTATAATGATTTTTTTAATTTAGCAAGCAAGCCAACAAGCTAGTAGCAAGTCGCTTTCAAGCCAGTAGTAATCCTGTCTCGTGCATTCCAACATCTATCAATCAAGGTTCGACGAAGAATGATGGCCTTGGTTCGGACTGAGATCGTTGACTCCTTTCGCTCTTTTGGTTTGCTGGAAACATTTTCAATCGGCTTGGTACTGGCTTAGACAGATCGGATTTCCAACTAGACATGGGACTGAAACAAAGTCAGAACAACAACCCGAAACTTGTCTAGCTTACGGAAGACTATGTTGCCAAATAATGTAGCCATACCTAGAAAAAGTAGTTAAAAAATAAAAATATTATAATAAATAATAAAATTTAAAAAAAAAAAACTACATTTTTTATCGCGCGCTTACGTGGATGCAACAAGTTTTTTATTGCTCCAAAATATTGGTGCGATAAAATTTTTTATCAAACTTAAATATGGGTGCAATAAGTTTTTATCGTGTTATAGTTGAGCACAATATTTTTTTCTCAATATTTTAATTTACTTTTTTATAATTTTATTTTATTTTATATGGTATGATTAATTTATATTATTTATAATTAATTAAATTATTTATTTTATTTAATTATCAATAAATATAATTTTAATAAAAAAATATAATTAAATTTGTATTTGTTTATAAAAACTATTTTTTTACTTATTATATTTATTTAGTTTAATTTAATTACATTAAATAATTATATTATTTATGTAAATTTTGTAGTAATATGATTAAAATTGTTGGTGTAAGCCTTAGAAACCATTCGTGTTGTCGGTTTCAGAGATATAATATTATGTAATCAATGAAATACTTATTTCATAAAAGAAAGAGTTCTTTATTTATACGTGTAAGCTGTTTCCTTTATTCAGTCATGCATTTAAATAAAGTATGCATATGAATGTCCAGATAATTCATTTAAAAGTTAAATAGAATTATCGAACCCGTTCTCTACGGAAGCAGTATTATCCAGACAATAATACTGCATAGTAGACACACTGAATGCTTCTGAAAAAGATATCATGAGATGATATGAATTCGGATGACATAATGATTATATTACTAAGGCATTAGTGTTGACTATTGGTTAGAGAATCAGTTGTCGAACGTGCTTGTCAAATGATGAATCACATGGTATTTTATATAGTCAAAGATTTGTCGTTTGTTCATATTAGTGTACGATGTAGTCCTTCGACTTGAGACATCATGATCGTAACGGTTTGGATGCGTATAGTTCATATGGTATATACGGACGGAGCTAGTCATGCTCCAGACAAAAAAGCCTACTTGGTAATTCATTGTTCGTTCGCAGAAATGGTTGGTTGTTAAGACGGGATCCGTTGGCTCGAGTATAAAGGATAAGAGTTACCGCTGACTCCATCCAGGATTCAAGTTCCTAAAAAAATGTCGATAAATGTCGAAAAATTAAATCTCTGGCCAGAGTATAAGAAATGTCATGCGGAGAGTTTGTGGTGACAAGTTTCAAACATATCGATCGATGATTCTAGAAAAAATCAAGTTCAAGATTTTGACATTCCGTAAATCCAGAATCGATCAAGATTAGACAATGGAGGGATATTACCTACATGAAAAATATGATTGGTAACAAAATTTTCAATGAGTTGTCAAACCATTATGGTTAAGGACTATAGAACATTGCTAAATGTATTCTATAGTCATTGGACATTTTAGATCCGTCTGGATTAGACTCACAGCTAACTCACAATGGTCCTAAAGGTCACACCATATACTTTTGGTATTAAGATGTGTTATAGAGAGAGAGTTAATTATTCAGAGATGACTAGCACATTTTGAGGATAATAACTGTATTTTTATGTAAAGGGTTATACGAAAATAATCCAGAAATATTTTAACAGTTAAAATATTCAAAAAATAATTAATTAAATTAATTATTAATTTTTTTAATATGTTAAGATAATTATATAGTGGACTTTAAAAGGTTTTTAAAGCGTTTAAAGGCTAAATTACATTGATGGGTATTAAGTGAACTAATGAGTTCACATGGGTCATGGACAATGAAATTGTTTTTGGGCCAAAGGATTTATGACCCCAAGTGTTATAAAAGAATTTGTGAACTTTTTGAAAAAAATTTGTAATTTAAAAATAAAATAAAAAAAAGGTTGGTTAGTATAAAGTAATCTAAAGCTCAAGTTAATTAGAGAGAAAAAATATTCTTATTGTGAAAAAACACAAAAATGGATCTCATTTCTCTTTAAGGGTTTGGCCAAGCACATTTCTCACTCAAGAGCGGTGTTGACTTTAGAGTCTTGGTGTTTTTCAAGTACAACTCAACTATCTAACCATTAAAGCAAGCTTGGATTAAAGTATATTGCCTATTTTATCAAAATATTTTTAATGTGCACTCATCTCCCAAAATCGTGTACTATACCAATATGTATGTTTATTTTTCAACATTTTTTATCATTCTTATACCATTCCTTCAAAAATAAATAAACAAATAATACAAATATAATTAATTTTGAATAAAAAATATTGTAGCAAAATACAGTATATTGTAGCAAATATTGTTCAAATAGTGAAAGAGTATTTTTGTCCAAAATGGTTAATTTGACTAAAAAAGTTAAAAAGTTAAAATAATGACTAAAAAGTTAAAACTCATCAAATTTAGCTATTTTAAAATTTTTTCCTAAAATCATCGATGGGTTTTCTAGTGAATTATTTTTTTATTTTTAAAACAAAACGAATCAAATGAATTAAGCTTGTTTCATTATATATCTACATGGTCAAATAAAATAAAAATTTTCATTGATAACATTTTCGATTTAATGCACCTATATTTCACATGAATTATTCATAGTTTAAATTACTTATTTGTATAATTAACTTTGTTTAAGACAGAATTTGATAAATATTTTGATGGAAATTATTATTGTTATTGTTAGGCTTATTATTAATAAGTTTAGTAGGCCACTTCACTTAAAAATAAAAAGCACTTGAGTTCTTTGAAACAAGGATGAGTCTGCATAAAATAAGTTAAGTCGATTAAGTTTAAAACAACTCACGAATTTGAATAGAAAATAAAGGGCTAGACTGAATCCTCCTATGAAGCCACAAAGGAGGAAGAAAAAGACTAAATTAGCCCAAAGAAAGGAAAGAAGACCAAATTGCCCAAAAATGGTAAAAGAGTATGAATGTACTTTGTTCTCTTCTTTTCAATTGCACATAAATTCTATTAACTATGGTCTTTATCTAATATGGGATTATTATTTTATCACATGGTCGACGAAGAGGATCATCATCTTATCACAAGTATGATTGTGTTGCATGTGATTCAAACTTTGTCATGTTCTTCATACTATAAAAAGTATGCATTATTCATTTTGTATCAAGGAAAAAAATAATTGAGAAGCATTCAACTGGCATTGAGATAAATCATAAGAGCAATAAAATTCTCCTATACACCGCACACATTTTTTAACATACATTGACTTGTTTGTGTTAAACATATATGGACTTAAACATACACTGATTTGAGTGTTAAAGTATCTTTTTTTGTTTAAAGACGATACTCTTCTTCAAGTAATTCAAGATCTTTAACCAAGGCTAAGTGGTAATTTTTAGAAAGTTCCAAATTTAAATCTTTAAGTTATTATTAAACTGTCTATTTTAATTAAGTAAACTTGTGCCAGGTGCGTATTGATTTCATTTCTATATTTTCTTTTTAATTTGAAACTTTTGTTATACTTCTACCATTATAGTTCTATATGGTCGCGACGGGGATCATATTTGTTAAATTTCTTTATCGTTTCTCGAAGATTAGAATAAAGAGAGTTTTTGTTCATTTAATAGAACAGGGAGGAGATTATATGTGAAGAACGAAATTTAAGCACAGAATCAGAATTTTTATTTATTTAATTTTTTTATCAATATCTTCGGATAATAAGAATTATGTTGTGAAAATGGATTATTCTGCAACAGAAATATTTGAAAATTTTGAAATTGGCAGTTAGTATCATTTGAGAGAGTTGGCAGTTAATTAAAAGAAGACGAAAACAATACCCCAAAAGTTGACAAACCAACAGACGCTTCTATTCACTCTCTTTTTGCTTTTTCTTCGGCTGGCTCAAAAGCCTCGACGCTGAAACTTCTGCAAGAACCCTAAACTAAAACAAAATGAGAATGGGTCTATGCGATCACCAGCTTCGGTACGACTTCTTCAAATACCAGATCCGGACCGGCCTCGTCACCAACCGCCAACTCCCCGTCGAAGTCTGGATTTCTCACATCAAGCGCATTCATCGCCTCGACGTCGAGTGGCGACCCAGCTTCAGACGCTGCGTCCAAAACCCAGTTACCACCCTCCAGCTCTTCCTGGGCCGCAGATACCTCATCTTCACGCCGACACCATCCCTCGCTCTCTCATAAACTTCCTTTGAACAAGAGCTACTCAATTTGTGGGCGTTGCGACGTGTCAAAGCTCGGTGAGAGTTCTTAGCGACGTGGTTGAGCCGGAGCTGGCAGCTGACAAGCTGGGAGAGATGGATTAAAAGCATTGGCGTGGGAAGTTTTGAGGAAAGAGATTCAAGCCGAGGAAAACTCATTCTCAAATTCATTACACTTTTGCTCATTCCTTTGTTAGCTTTGAGATTGGCAGGATTCTCATCCATGAGTATTAGTGATATCTTCTGAAATTTGTTTGCCATTTTGGAACATTGTTTAAGGTTATATTTACTTTCGGTTGATTTGGTTTCTTGCACTCTTTTGTTTTGAAGTTTGGGAGGACTTATTTTGACTAAATAATCAATTTAATATGAAAATAGTCAAATAGACTTCAAATTATTTTGGTGTTTTCAAGTTTTCACCATATCCCGAATTATAGTCTATTGATTATTTCGGTAGCTTTTGTTTGTTATGTCATCACTCCACTTTTGATTATAGGATTTGATTGATATTTTACGGTTATCATGGAGTTGGGTGTCTGGCAAGGACTAAAATGTTCTTTCAATCTAAACTTTCACCTTAATAAAATATAAGCATATCATTAATGGTTGATAAAATATGATATTGACTATATATATATGTATATATAGGTAATATGGTATATGTCAGAAGATTCTTTTAAATAAATTTAAATTAGGAGATGATTCTAATCCTTTTAAGAAACATTACTACATTTGTTTGGTAAACTTTTTCCATTAAATTGGTAGCTCTCCTAACCTTATATGTCTGTGATTTTCCTCTCGATGTTATTTTATCTTTGTCTTGATACGGAACTAACACTTGGAGGACTGTCATTTTACACTTACAATTTGCAAAAAGATTTTGTCTTTGTGCTTTATTATAGTTAGTAGCACGTTTCAGTGTCTAAGAATTTCCTTTTTTTTTTTTCATGATTATTGTTTGTTATTTGCGCCTTATAGAGTTGTGGCATCAATCTTGAAATCCTTAGACCGATATGTGTAATTACATTTGAAGGAAATAGATATTTTTGCATCAATTGGGATTGGATCAGTCAGATAGATAAAATTAGACTTGTTACAATTTGCTATAAAACTTTTAGTAGAGATCAAAAGAGAGCCTACCTACCCCCATTAAGAAGTACTAAGATACTTTTGCCTAGTTTCACGCTGACATGTCAAATATTAATCCAAACATTAGTTTACATAGCTTCAACATAAATTTAGACCACAAACCAGTCAAGTAGAAACAAGTTCAAGTAGAAAAGTTAGGCTAGGCATTTTCAGTTCAAGGTTAGTTTGATACAAAATGGATCTTGAGACGGAGTTGTTCCCCTTGAAGTGGAATCTAAGGATCGGTTATCGATTTTTGTTAAATTTTATTTATTTAACCTTTTTTTTAAAATTTTAAACTAAACCAAACTTAAGAATCTGCCTTGAACCAAAAAGTGAAATAGAATCTATTAAAAATATTATGGATTGATGTTGTCTTTAACGATGGCATTCTCGACTTCTCTACTATTATGATAGTTAGCATCTTCTACTAACTAATTAATTTATTACCAATTAATCTATTTAATGTATTCTTTTGACTTTATCTATTAGTAATTGTCTCATTTTTCTTTTCTAGCATAGCTAAATGTCGACAAATGTAATATAAAAGGTTATAATATTTGTTTATGCTCAAAATATAATACGGTTATTACAGTATAAATTGAGGTATCGATTCCACTAGAAAATTTTTAGCAAAATAGGTTAGTGAAATAAAAATTTTAAAATAATAACAAAGGAGAAAATTAACTAATTGGTTTATGTGGATGATATAAAATTATATATGAATTAAGGGAGAGGTCTTATAATGATGCAGGTAAAATTTTGAGAATCACAATTATGCTTCATAAATCTATTCTATACTTTGATTCAATGTTTATAACTTAATTAAAAGTTTCACATCTCAAACAATCAATCGGAAGATATATAAAATATGACACATTTGATAATACATATATTTGATATGCTAAACTTTTTGCAAACATTATCACAAATCATGTTCATTTATACAAGTTATCTAAGATCGACAATATATCATTTTAATAATATTGTAATAAAATATCAACTTGCATATCGATCAATTATTATCTTTACACGTTATCTAAAATCGACAATATATCGATTGACAATATTGTAGTAAAAGATTAACATGTAAAACAATGTAACCAATAACAATTATAATTCAACAAGAATCACATAAAAAAGCGTGATTGAACATATATGAAACATGAGAATTATAACCTTTGGATTATAGAAAAGTAATAGATAAGAGTTTAGACACAAGTAAACTTACAAACATTTGTAACTCTTGACAAAGAATCAAAGTTTAAAAGTAAATTTATTATACATAAAAGTTCATCTCTAGCCTTGCCAAAAACTCTAGCCTAGCTTACAATGCATGTTAAAGAGAAAGTATATAAGAGAATTGTAAAGCATTCCAAAAAACGTCCATAAGCCTTCTAAGAGTGTCCTTATATAAGCAATGAATGGAAACATTTTTAGTGTGATTTCAATCTTCAATAATTTAGGCCACCAATTCCTTCACCCATTTGCTATACCTTTTTGACAATAGAAATGATTGATATAACCTTTTTGGTCAACATAAAAGTTGTATTATTTTGTCTCTTCTTTCCATTGCCACTAGGTTCATGCAATTTAGATGAATATCCAATGAGATATAGATAAAATACTAAAGATACATCAGATTTCAGCAAACAACACTTTTACCAATTTGTAATACAATTTGGTCTATGATAACAACTGCTTTGGACTTTGCTATCAACATAAGAATTGTATATAATTGAGTTAATATATCTCCGATTCAAGAATCATATTGATTGGGTACATATTTTGGGAAATATAATCCAAATATGTGAGGTAGGTCAAATTGAGCAGAAGCTGTAATCTAGTTCTGTTGTATGCCAATTTTGGCCCATAAAATGTTAGATTTGGCTTTTCAACGGTTCTTCAAGTTTGTGTAAGATTGAGTCATATTACTCTAGGTTTAAGAATTTCTTCATTTCAAATTCTACATTGAGAGTTACGTCCATTTTACTAAACCTATGGAAATAGCATTCATTAATCACAATTTAAGGACAACACTTCATTTCAAGTTTAAAAATACAAAAATGCTAAAATTAGTGATATTAAATGGTAACTGAATATTTTAACAAATATGCATTTTATTGTGTTTATCACAGCCCCCAATTAGCTTATTGCTAGTCTCTAGCAATTCAAGCGTAAATAGAATATGTAAAACTATCTAAGCATTTTAAACAAAAAACCAGTTCAAGATCACTTTTGCTATTATAGTTTTTTTCAATTATAACTTCTAAAATTATATGTATGTGAATTAAGTCGTAACCTTCTTACCACAAACCACAATACATATAGCCTTGAGAATTTCTCTAAGTAAAAGACTCGACTCCATATCCTCATAAGTATATGACTGTTTAAAAGGTTAGGATTTCTCTCATGGAGTTGGAAAACAATTAAGTACTTAAGAAAAAGTCAATTTTAAAGACAGACATACAAACTAACATTGATCCAAAGATTAAAAAATTAATCGTTTAAAAATCAATCATTCTTGACACACACCAGCTTTAGGACTTCAATTGTCTTGTGACAATAATACAATTATAACTTGGTGAGAAACATGCTTTACAAAATATTTGTCTTCTAAAATTGAATGAAGACCTTATTAAACTATTTTTTTTTTAAGAATACAAGGAAGCGTTATAAAATAAAAAACAGTTTCTCACCAAAATATATTACTCATAATTTGGAAATTCACTTTAAATTGTCCTTTAGCTATACAACTAACTTATTCCTTAATTCGAATAATATCAATTTAAATAAAAATGAACCAATTCAAAAGATTAATGAAAGTTCGTAAGCTGTTTTCTCAACCTTTTCACTTACTAACAAAAGATATGTGAGATTAGAAAAATATATACTTAAACATAGAAATTCTCTTGGCTATATAAATTGAATCATCCATCTTATCACAAGGCTTAGCATGTGCTCAAAAATATTTCAGAAGTCATTCTTTAGTAACATAAATAGAAATGCTAACTCAAACCAAACAATTTTAAAATCATACCTAGGTACAAAGCATATTCCTTTAAATAAGAATTACAAAGACTACATACAATAAACAATAATGCATGAAATATAAAACAAAATAAAAACAAGTTAGTTAAAATGCATTTCAAAAGTTTAAAACAAATCCTTACGCTGCCATTCTTAATCTAATTTGACCTAAAATGCATTTCAAGAGTTCAAAAATGAATTCTTTACTTTGCCATTTTAATCAAATAAGTATGTCAAACCCCATCATCTTTAAAAAAAAATTAATATTTTTTTTGGAATGCAAAATACAACTCATGTCTATAATTCTCCCCTCAAACAAATGAAACATTATCCTTAATGTTTAAATAGAAAGAGATAAAGTATATGAGACATTACTTGAAATGCCAGTTATTCAAAAAAAACAAACCTGAGAGACACTTAAGTAAATATAAACTAAAATAATGATGCTGATAAACAAAAAAATAATAAGAAGAAAATTTACAAAAGAAGTGTCAAATCTAATTTTTGCTTGTTATAGCCCACTGACCAATCGATCTGAATTATTGCTCGGTTAGGTTTGTAGGTATCTGCTTGTAATTTGTCAATCAATTCATCCGCATTGAATGTGAAATAAAATTATATTCCACAGCTTGATCAAGAAAACAGAGTAAGCAATCAAAATAGTTATTAACATTCAACAAACCTATGGGTTTTCGGTGGATATTCAGCTGAGTCCAAGAGGCAATTTGAAAACTTTCTTTCAAGGTACCAAAATCACCTAGTAAAGCAATAAAAGCTTCTGTATAGTAAATCATTCTAGTTTTACGTTCATGCATAAATGAGACTCGTAATTCTTCCACTATTATTTTTTCAGTCAAATTTCCTACGGCTAAAGCTATAGGAATAATACCTAAAATTTGACTTCCTCCTAAATGTGTAGCTATTGACACACACCCTATTAACCCAAGGCTACCCCTTCCATATATCAAATAGATTTTTCTTGCAGATAATACTTTTTTTTATATTATTTACTATCTCTACAAACACTTTATTTTTTCCAAGACTAGATCCACAAAATACACATATATTTCAGAATTGTCGAACTGAGGTTTTCTTTATACCTACACTCACATTTATCTTAATTTTTGAAAATGAAGAAAATAAAGTATTGTATTTATAGAGTACCAAATGATAACATTGATTTTGGTAACTCGACAGTTTGTCAGAAGAGATTTAAAAATTAAAAAACAATTCAAAGATAATTACCCACATACATTATCTATCCAAAAGATTTGAATTTAAAATATTTATATGAGTAGCCATATTGTTAATAAAATAAAAAAAAATGAAATTAAGATACATGCGTATATACAGGTAGTTGTGATTATGCCTCACATCTTTCTCTGGTTTTACGTCCAGTAATGGCTTAAACGCCCTTTATGGATCGGGAATAGGCTTCCCATCTAATTTTCTTATAAATTGACAAACGGGGTCTTTTAGAGTCAGATTCCTAAGACTACATCGTTGATGTTCATTTTTGAATTTATTCTATAAATCGAGAAATTCACGTTACACGAGCCCATAAGGATGCGTCTCAAAAGTCAATAGGATATCATCCAATAACTCCTTACTCAGTTAATCCTTAATGAACTGAATTTTATCTTCTCGGTTTCTAGATGTAAATTCTAAAGAATAACAACTCTAGTTATAATTCCATCGAGTACATTTATGACAGACTTCTAACCTTTTTACTCTTCGCCTTTTGGCATAAAAGTTTCTTCCAAGACCAGGAATTAAAAAAATAAAATCATTTGCAGACTTACTAGATAATCGAACTTTAGCTTCGATTAACCAATGAATATTTGTAAGGATATTCCTCAACATTAACATCCTTAATCTTTCACACCATGTTTTGTAAATCTTAAGTAGAGTATTTTGAGGCAGTGAAGAAAAACACTTTTGAAGATTGGCAAGAATGATATCCATTTTAAAAGAAAGAGAAAAAGAGAATAGATGAATGCACAGTTTGGGGGACACTTTTTAGGGAATTGAGAAATCAACTTTAATAGCCACGGAGTATTGTATCTGCCACTTGACCGAAAAATAAAATTACACCAAAGAGAAAAGAAAAAGAAAAAGTTAAAACATAAAATATGGAAAAAAAAATTGTAAAATATTGTACAGATAGATCGAACCTAATCAAGCATAATAGACATGATCCACAAGAGATATCTCGTCTAGGTACATAGAGTGATTTACTTTTTTCACATAACGTTTCAACCATTGTCCATTCACTTTGAAAATTTGCCCATCAGTAGGGTCCTTGATTTTAATGGGACCATTGGGAAAAATGTTCCTTACCATAAATTAACAAATCCATCGACATCTCAACTTTTTAGAGTGTAAATATAATTGAGAATCATAAAGATAAACCCATTGATTTGGCTCGAAGTGTTTCCTTGAAATCTATTTGTCATGAGCCATTTTCAACTTGGCTTTATAAATCCTTGAGTTGTTATATGAATCATTTTGCAGTTCTTCTATTTCTGACAATTGTAACTTTTTCTGAATACCTACAATGTTTATATCAAAGTTAAGGGCTTTGATAGCCCAGTAAGCATTATGCTCCAGCTCAACAAGTAAATGACAAACTTTTTCATAGATAAGTCAGTATAAAGACATTCTTAAGATGGTTTTGTATGCAGTGCCATACGCTTAAAATGCATCAAAAAGGCGTAGAGACCAATCTTTGCAATTCAGGTTAACCATCTTCTCTAAACTTTGTTTAACCTCTCTATTTGTAAGCTCGGTTTATCCATTTGTCTGCGGATAATATGCAGTAGAAACTTAATGAAGTGTTCTATACCTGTGCATTAAAGTTTCAAAAGAATGGTTACATAAATATGTTCCTTAATCACTAATGATGACACGTGGTGTACCATATCAAAATAACACATTTTCTTTTAAGAATTTTACCATAGTTGTGTTATCATTAATACGATAAGCTATAGCCTGCACCTATTTTGATACATAGTTAATAGCTAGAAGAATGTAAAGGTAACCAAAAGATGAGGGAAAAGAACTCATAAAATTGATACCCCAACAATCAAATATCTGAGGGAAAAGAATCCATAAAATTGATACCCCAACAATCAAATATCTAAGGGAAAAGAACCTATAAAATTGATACCCCAACAATTAAATATCTCGATAAAAAGAATAGGGTTAAGAGGCATCATATGTCTTCAAGATACAGTACCTAACTTTTGACATCTTTCATAGGAACGACAAAAATTATTAGTATCTTTAAAAAAAGTGGGCTAGTAAAGACCATATTATAAAATTTTTGTGGCTGTATTTTTCATAGAAAAATGACTGCCACAAGTAGCACTATGGTAAAACTTTAAGACACTAGAAACTTTACTTTCAAGAATGCAAAGTGTTATAATTCGGTCAAGGCAGCATTTAAAAATATAAGGATCATCCCAATAAAAATTACGTACCTCAACCAAGAACTTACGCTTATCTTGTACACTCCAGTTAAATGAAATTTCTCCACAAACCAAATAATTTACTATAGGTGCATACCAAAGCACTTGGCTTATAGTGAAAAGATGTTCGTTAGAAAAATCATCTCAAATTTATGGAACATCAGTGGAGTCATTGAACTCAAGGCGGGATAAGTGATAAGCAACAACATTTTCAATACCCTTATTGTCTTTAATGGTAAGATCAAAATCTTGCAAAAAAAGAATCCACCTAATTAATTGGGTTTTAGCATGCTTCTTAGAAAGAAGGTATTTAAGGGTGCGTGATTAGTAAAAATAATAATAGGTGAATCAATCATATAAGAACAAAATTCGTCTAAGGTAAAAACAACAACTAATAGTTCTTTTTCAGTAATAGAGTAATTCATTTAAGCATCATTCAAAGTCTTACTAGCATAATAGATAACAAAAGGTTTCCCTTCCATTCATTATCTAAGAATTGCTCCTATAGCATATTTACTTGCATCACACATAATCTTAAATATGAGGTTCCAGTCCAGCAATTGCATGATAGGAATGGGGGTGAGTTTGGTAATAAATATTCGGAATGCCTTCTCATACTCTTGTGTCTATGTGAATTCAACATCTTTTAGCAGAAAGTTACACAATGGTTTAGATATGACAGAAAATGTTTGTATAAACTTCATGTAAAAGTCAGCATGTCCAAGAAAAAAGAAGACATCTTTTACCATTTTAAGTGTAGGTAATTTAGAGATTAATTCAATTTTGGCCTTGTTAACCTCTATCCCTTTTTTAGATATAATATATCCCAAAACGATTCCTAAAGATACCATAAATTGATATTTCTCACAATTTAGTACAAGTCATTTTTATTTACACCTATACAAAATAGCTTTTAAGTTAAGTAGACGTGAATTAAAAGAATCACAAAAAATAGTTAAATTATCCATAAAACTTCTATGCATTTTTTAACTGTATCAGAGAAAATACTCAGTATACAACGTTAAAAAATAGCTTGTGCATTACATAATCCAAATGGCATTCTACGAAAAGCATAAATACCAAAAGGGCATATAAAAGTGATTTTTTTTCTTAATCTTCTATAGCTATCTCAATCTTGTAGTATCCTGAATACTCATCAATAAAGCAATAAAAAGGATATCCAACTACACGTTCTAAAATTTGGTCGATAAAAGGCAATGAAAAATAGTCTTTCCTAGTAGTTGTGTTTAGCTTTTTATAATCAATGCACATTGACTAACCACTTACTACTCTTGTTAGAATAAGTATCTCATTCTCATTTTTCACTACAATAACCCTAGATTTTTTAGGAACTACTTAAGTTGGACTTACCCATTGACTATAAGAAATTGGGTAGATTATATCTACATCTAATAGTTTCAAGACCTCTTTCTTCATTACTTCTTTTATTGTTGGGTTAAGTCTTCTTTGAGGATCTTTACGGGCTTGTGAACCTTCCTCTAAATGAATTCTATAGGAGCATATTAATGGAGAAATACTTTTAATATCAGCTATGGTCCAACCTAGTGCAAACTTTTATATTATTTTAATAATTTTATCAATTTTTCCTCTTGTTCACCACTAAGTTCAAAAGAAATAAAGTTAGGAATGGTATCACCTAGTCCCAAGAATACGTATTCCTTTGGGCAGTGGGGAAAGCTCAAGTTGTTGTATCTTAAGGTTTGATGGTTTCAGTTTCTCCTTCTCTCGAGACAACTGTTTAAAGCGTGGCTAGAAATATCAAGTCCCTTTATCCTGTAAGTCAAAATTACTAAACACATTAGTTATTTCATTAGGATAACGGAATTCTTCAAAATTAAAGTTAAAGAGGTTTTCTAAAGAATCATAGTTATGATTTTTATAAGCTTCCTCTGCAACAAGTATGTCTATCATATATAAATGATAGCACCCGTCTTCCTCTCATGGTTGCCTGTCAATATGAAAAATGTTTACCTCAAGAGTCATATTCCCAAAAAATAATTTCATTAGACCATTTTTGCAATTAATAACAGCATTAGCAGTAGTAAGAAAAAGTCTCCCTAAAATAAGAGGGATTTAGACTTTATGTTAACAACAGAATGAGTATCTAAAACAAAAAAATATCAAGGCAGTAAAATTTATCAATTTGTAACAAAACATCTTTTACTATTCCCTATCGTTTCATGATTGATCGATCAGCTAATTGTAGGACTACAGATGTAGGTTAAGTCTCAATTACAAGGAAATAGAATAGGGCATCAAATTTACACTTGCTCCTAAGTTTAAAAAAACTTGACCAAATTCATGTGTCCTAATTTGGTAGAAGATTGTAGGAAATCCTGGGTCCTTATACTTAGGTGGTGTCCTTTGTTCAATCACAGCACTTACCTGTTCTGCCAAAAATGCAGTTTTTTTATATGGTGTTTTCTTTTTATACTGCATAGATCCTTGATGACTTTGGTATAAGTCGGAACCTGTATAATCAAATACAATAAGGAAAGATTAATCTTAACTTATTTCAAATGTTCTAAAATCTTACCTTAAATTTTTGAAAATTTCCCAATAGGTTGAAGAGCTTTGGGAAAAGGCACTAGGATTGAAAACTTATTTTCGGGCTATTTTTCAACTATAGCCTCCTTTTTCAAGGGGGGTGTCTTTATTATTTATAGATGTGTTGGTTAGAGAAGTAGGCTCACTCACAATCTTACCACTTCAAGTAGTAATGACATTGACTTCTTTGAAATTTTGTGCATAAAAAGTAGAAACTTGTACCATGAATTGTTCTTTTAGATTGAATTGAGGTTGAGATGGAAACTTACCTCGCTCTTGTACAGTTAAGGCACTGGTTAGCTTAGTGATTTGACTCTTAATTTCTTTATTTTTGTCTACCATCTATGTAAGAATTGTTTCAAATTTTTTATTAGTCTTACTTTGTGCTTCTATAAAAGCTTGTAATGTATCCTTTAAAAGACTCCTAATTGGTCATACATTATATTAAGGTGCACTATAAGACTTGAGTGCTTACTGTTCTTGTTTCTAATAGTTGTTGGCCTGTTGGTCAGATTTTCAATTGAAGTTTAGGTGGTTTCTTTAGCTAAGATTATAGGTTTCAGAGTAGGGTGAATAAAGCTTCATGTACATCCCTAGGGCATTACATTGTTCCTTATATATCCTTTTCCTTATATATCCTTTTTAACTCACTATAAGTGGGGAAATCATGAGCTAAGTGTTCCGTCCCTCCACAAACAAAACAAACATCATGTGACTCAACCCTAGCAATCGTGTGAGTGACCCTTCTATATTTGGTTTTTAAGGCCTCTAACTCCCTAGTTAAGACCTATAATTGGGTTTTAAGGTTATCCTCTTTCCTAAGATGGAAAACTCCACTAGGTCGTGACTTATTTGTGCTTTCAGTAACGCTAGGTCCAGTCTATGTATGAGCTTTTTCGGTTAAGTCATTAAAGAATTCTATGGCATCCTTAGGATCTTAATGAAGGAACTCCCTATTATATATCATCTCAATAAATTGACACTCTCTAATTGTGAGTCCGTCATAAAAATAACTAACTAAGTGCCAATTTTCATACCTATTGTGAGGGCACATATTTAACAACTCTTTAAACCTTTTCCAAGCCTGATACAAAGTTTCACTGTATTTTTGAGAGAATAAAGAAATTTGTCTTTTTTAGGCCATTAGTTTTGTATTATGGAAAGTATTTATTGAAAAATGCTTGGGTCATTTCTACCCTAGTTCTTATAGACCTTGGCCTCAAAGAGTATAGGTAACGCTTTGCTTTGTCTTTCAAAGAAAAAAGGAAAAATTTAAGCTTAATAATGTCTATGGCTTCTGGTTGTCTATGGAAGATGGCCACTACCTCTTCAAATTTCTTAACATATTGATGCGATATTTCTATATCTTAAAATTAAGCACAAGTATATGCTATCGTAACAAGTAATAAATGGACTTATAAAGTCGGATGTCGAACCCACAGGGATAATTTTTATTTTCTACCAAGTACTAAAATGATATATTTCTTATAATTATTTAGAAAAATCAAATCTTAATTTTACAATAAATTTAAGTAAAATAAAAGTGCAGAAAATAAATGACATAACTTAAATAAAATAAAAAAAATAGCAATATAGAGAAAGTCTAGAATTAATTACTATCCTTCAATATTTTTTCTAAAGATTAATCATTTTAATATGTATATCCCTCAATTCTTATTATTGGTCAAGACACTAACGTATTCACAAACCTCTTCCAAGGTCATATAAGTATATCCTAATTTATCAAATACCTATATTCCTATGGTACTTGTAATAAATTAATATTCATTAAGAACAAGTCTTATTGACCATATATGCCAATTAGGTATATTCTTATCCTAATTCGAAACTTTCATATGCAATATTGAATATTACTCTATAATCATACATCAAATTATCTAAATCTAAATACAATGATGCCTCTTCCAAGTTTATCAAAGTATTACCAAAGCATTCACAATATTGATCAGATACAATGAAACATTAAGAACAAATAATTTGAATAATGAAGAATTGAGTTCAAATAAATATTAAAAAGATCCAACAATTAAGTTCACATATTGAGTTCAAGTAATAACCCTAGAAAATAATTTTAGCTCATGATAATAAGAGAATTATGGCTTAAAAATAAAATAAACATGATACCACCAAAAGCAAACCAATATAGACGTCAATTTACAGTTGGTTGATATGCTAACGATTCGCCAATAATCTCTTACTTTCTTGAATTGCCCTTGCTTCTCTCTCTAAAAATTGCTCTTCTTTAATTATTATGGCTCTAAGAGCCCTAAGTTGTGTATTTTTTAGGTTTGAAATAAGAGGCCTTTATATAGAAATTTATTGGAGTCGAGTTGTACTTCTTTTTTATTGTAGCATGGCATTGTTTATTGGTACTGTTCACCACTGAAGCGAAAAGCTTTGAGCGTTGGAATTTCGCTGAGGAAAAATATTATTTATCGTTGGGGCTACGGTACTGATGCAAATCACTATTTATAGCACTGTAACATGTAATGTAGTAATTTGAAAATTTGCTTTGTTTTTCTTAGATTTTCATCCCCAATTACGTCATTGACTCCAAATCTACAAAATAACAATAAAACATATAAAAAAACATAATATTATTATTAAAATAAGCAAGTAATCAAGTTTAGGGAGTGAAAATAATAGATATAATTTACGCTTAGTACATGTACATAAAGATTTTCACTATATAGACCATGAAAAGTGGATAGAAGTTGTATCATTCTATGTTTAAAATTCATATGTGGTGTGTTAGGTGAAAATATAATGCATGAAGGTGTGGCTGTGCAAGTAAGATACAAGTAAACTTTTAGAGTCCTAACGAGGTTATCCTCATGTTGGCTTATTGTGTTGAATTACAAGATGAACTAGATGGTGAATTCTCTTCTTTTATAAATTGTGGTGGTAGTTCTAGTTCTACTTCTCTTACAAATCTTCCTCGTTTATCTCTAATTCGATATATACATCATACCAAAGTTTTTTCTTTTTGTTTATTTTTTTTAACTATTTTTTTAATGAAGGAAATTCTCAAGGAAAAATTAAAAAAGTGAACAAAAGAAAAACAAATTGAGCTAAATGGTAAAAGATGAACTTGAATATCAAACAATTATTTTCTTTATATGTTATCTAAGATCAATAATATATCAATTGATAATATTGCAGTAAAAGATAAACATGTAAAACAATGTAACCAATAACAATTATAATTCAACAAGAATCACATAAAGAAAGCATGACTAAAAATATATGAAACATGAGAATTATAACCTCTGGATTATAGAAGAAAAAAAATAGATAAGAGTTTAGATATAAGTAAACTTACAAACATTTGTAACTCTTAATAAAGAATCAAAGTTTAGAAGTAAATTTATTATATATAAAAGTTTATCTTTAGCATTGTCAAGAACTCTAACCTAACTTACAATGCATATTAAAGAGAAAGTATATGAGAGAATTATAAAACATTGCAAGAAAATGTCCATTAGCCTCCTAAGGATGTCGTTATATAGGCAATAAATGGAAATATGTTTAGTGTGACTTCAATTTTTAATAATTTAGGCCACCCATTCCTTCACCTATTTGTCATACCTTTTTGACAATAGAAATGATCGATGTAGCTTTTTCCATTTCCATTGTCAAGAACTCTAACCTAACTTACAATGCATATTAAAGAGAAAGTATATGAGAGAATTATAAAGCATTGCAAGAAAATGTCCATTAGCCTCCTAAGGATGTCGTTATATTGGCAATAAATGGAAATATGTTTAGTGTGACTTCAATTTTTAATAATTTAGGCCACCCATTCCTTCACCTATTTGTCATACCTTTTTGACAATAGAAATGATCGATGTAGCTTTTTCCATTGACATGAAAGTTACAGTATTTTTTCTTTTCTTTCCATGGCCACTAGGTTCATGCAATTTGGATGAGTATTTAATGAGATATGGACAAAATACCAAAGATACATAAGATTTTGACCAACAACCCTTTTACCAATTTACAATACAATTTGGTCTATGATAATGACCGCTTTGGACTTTGCTATCAACATAAGAGTTATAGATCATTGAGTCAGTATTTCTTAAATTTAAGATACATATTGATTGGGTACTTATTTTGGGAAATACGGTCTAAATATATGAGGTGGGTCAAACTGAGCAAAAGTTGTAATTCAGTTCTATTGTATCTCAATTTTGGCCCATAAATTATTAGATTTGGCTTTTTAACCGTTCTTCAAATTTGTGTAAGATTCAGTCATATTACTCTAGGTTCATAAATTTCTTCATTTGATTTCTACATTAAGAGTTACGTCCATTTTACTAAATCTGTGCAAATAAAATTCATTAATCACAATTTAAGAACAATACTTTATTTCAAGTTTAAAAATACTAAAATTAATGATATTAAATGGTGACTGAATCTTTTAATAAATATGTACTTTATTATGGTCATGAATATTTCTAATGTATAAACAAGTGGTTTTAATAAAGTCATTTCCATATTTCAAAATTTATCATGGTATCAGAGCACACACAGTGTCCTTAAGACTTACTTTTTTTTTTTTTGGCATCAAGTTATTCAATTTGACATCTTCTCTAATAAAGGATAAATCAGTTGAGAATACTAATAATACTAGCAATGTTCATTCACTTCACCTTTCAGATAATCAAGGTTCTGTTCTGGTCACTTCTTTGTCGAATTGAGACAACTACACCACTTGGAGCAGAGCCATTTTGAAGGCTCTTAGTGCCAAGAATAAATCAGGATTTGTTAATGGAAATATTTCCAAACCCCTAACAACATATCCAAAATTTGAAAAATAGAAGCAATGTGATGACATGATGGCCTTTTGGATTGTGAACACCATCATTCCATATCTTGCAGAGGATGCCATATATGCAGAAACAACTAAAGACCTTTCGGTGGACCTTGAAGAAAGATTTTCTCCAGTCAATGGACCATGCATCTTTGAACTCCAACAAAAGATTAACTTTATATCACAAGGTCTGGATTCTATCATAGTTTATTATTCCAAGTTAAAAGGGTTATGGGATGAACTATTTGTTTATACTTCAATTCCTCTTTGCACTTGTAATTCTAATAAGACTTTGGAAGAATATAGAGATAGAGATCGTACTATACAGTTCTTAATAGGTTTGAATTAGAGTTATACAATAGTTTGAGGTCATATATTACTGATGAATCTTATCCTAGCAGTGAGCAAGGTTATTCCCTTGCTTCTTCAAGAAAAATGACAATATGGCATTGTCAATCCACGAACCATTAATGAGTCTGCTATTTTGGTTGCTAAGAGAAATGACAATAGAGGTAAAAACAACCAAAATTTCTCAAACAATATTAAACCCAGTTGTGATTATTTTGGAAAAATAGGACACATAAAAAAATGCTACAAGCTATATGGTTATCCTTCTGGCCACAAGTTATATAAAATACCAAATTAGTTTACACCAGGCCAAGCATCGACAAACCAGATTTCTATTTCCTTTGTAATGACACAAAGTTTGTCTTTTACTTTAGAACAATATCAACAGATTTTAGCCTTGATCTATACACAACTTCAGTTTACCTTTGTAGGTAATAGTGTCACATAAAGCAACTTGATAGGTATTGCTCCTAATACTGTTCATTTTTTACACCAAACTTCTTGGATAATTGACAAGTCAACTCTTTCTTATTCCTTTCTCATTTCACATCTATTTGTTCAAGAACAGTCAAGCTGCCAAATGGTCAAAATATCCTAATTACACATATTGTTGATGTTTTGTTAACACCAAATTGTTAGATGTTGATTATTTAAGGGTGCATGCATGTGAGATGTGTTCATCATACAAAATTATAAATATCTCATACGTATATATGCACAACGGAAGCATAAAAATTTACAATGAACACAAATAATACATATCAATCAAATTAAAAACGAGATTGAGAATTTAACCTATTAAGCCTTTAGATTAAATTGTTTGAAGTCCACTTGAAATGCAAACTTTGATCAATCCTAGCAACCAACAAAGGTGTGTTTGATTGTCTAGAATAACAGTATGTTAACTCAGCAATTAATTTAACTCTTAAACTTAATTCACAATTAAACTCTTTAACTTAGTTAAATTTGTTATTTATTTATTCAACTCTTTAACAAAACTAATTTTAATGGCTAAATTAATTGGAGAAGATGATGAATAGAATATGTTTTCAACTCTTGAAAATATTTCAATTTTTATTCTTTAATTCTCTCTTAATTTTTCAAGCAACAAAAAAAATAATTAACCAATAAAATTAATTCATTTTACTTATATAAACTAAATACATTTAATTAACATTTAATTTAACATGTATTTGATTTTGATTTCTCTTAAATTTGAATTTAAATTTAACTTAACCTAACCATAGTTAATATTTAACCTTAGCTATGTTAGTTTAACTTAACACTTAAGTTAAATAAATACATAATCTAACCATAGGTAACTAACTTAACTATGATTAGGTTAACCATTACTTAACCATTAAGAAAGGTTAACTTAACATAACCGTATGGTTAACTTTTAACCATAGTCAAGTTAAATTATTCATTTAACTATTAAATAAATAAATATTTATTTTAATTATTTAACAATTAAATAATCATTAAGTGAAATTACTTTTATGTCCTTTCTAGGTTACAAAGTTAACCTAAAACGGGTCTCACCATTTAACCATATACTTTAGTTAACTTAACCATAGTAAATTACTGAGTTTTACTGTATTGAATTATTCAATATGGTATGTTGTCCAAGTGCACAAAGAGTACATTTCATATTACGGGACTCCCTAGGTCCACACCTGATTTGTCAAATGAAACTATTCCATGAGTTCGTAATCGATGCCACACGCACACGTTACGGATATTACAAATAAGCGTGTTAGACCATATAAGTTGAGGTCATAACGCATACGTATAATCCTTCCATCATTTATACCCTAGATGTGCGGGGATATAGATCAGCACCATCAAATCCCCAAAAGTACATCCTTGAACTTATCTTCATATTTGTATCTCAATAAATAATATATGCAAACACTTTTGCATATTGTTTAACCCTATGGAATAATATTTTTTCGAGTTTATGCTTGTGGCCACAAGACTTTATAAAATACAATCTCGGAGCATCAGATATACAACTTACCTATGTAAGCTGGCGGATCCTGTATCTACGCACACTGAACTACATGAGCATCGAATCATATCCAGCGACATTGATGAACACATGAAAATGCATGTTGTTAAAAGATTCAATCCCCATTTAATGTCACTAATTTTAGTATTTTCTGTATTTTTAGCTTGAAATAAAGTGTTCTCCTTAAATTGTGATTAATGAATGTTATTTGGACAGGTTTAGGTAAATTGGACATAACTCTCAATGTAGAAATCGAAATGAAGAAATTCTTGAACCTGGTGCAACATGACTCAATCTTACACAAATTTGAAGAATAGTGGAAAAGCCAAATCCAACATGTTATGGGCCAAAAATTGAGATACAACAGAATCGGACTACAACTCTTACCCAGCTTGACCCAACTCACGTATTTGGACCGTATCTCCCAAAATACGTACTCAATTGGTATAATTCTTGAAGCTGTGAATTTCTGACTTAACTATCAACAACTCGTATGTTTATGGTAAAGTCCAAATCAGCCGTTATCATGGACCAAATCGCATTGCAAGTGGGTAAAATGGTTGTTGGCCGAATTCTGGTGTATCTTTGGAATTTTGCTCATATCTCATTGGATACTCATCCAATTTGCATGAAATCAGTGCCTATGGAAAGAAGAGTCAAAATTCTACAACTTTCATGTCGGCTGCAGAAGCTGAATTGATCATTTACATTATCAAAAACGTACTGCAAATGGATACACGAGTTATTGACTTAAAATTATTGAAGATTGATGTCATCCATGACATATGTCCATTCATTGCCTATATAAGGAGACCCTTAGGACGTTTTTAAAAGAAAAATTTCTCTCTTCTTTTATTCTCATTAACATGTATTATAATTTAGGCTAGAGTTCCTAGCAAGGCTAAGAGATGAACTTTTATGTGTAGTAAATCTACTTCCATGCTTTGATTCGGTGTCAAGAGCTATAAATGTTGTAAGTTTGGTTTTGATTAAACTCTTATCTATTTTATTATCTATAATCCAGAGGTTATAATTCTCATGTCTCATATATGTTCAGTCATGCTTTTCTTATGTGATTCATGTTGATTTATAATTGTTACTGGTTATATTGTTTTATATGTTAATCTTTTACTGCAGTATTGTCAATTTGATATATTGTCGATCTTGGATAACATGTAAGGGCAATAAATGTTTGATATTCAAGTTAATCTTTTACTGCAATATTGTCAAAATGATATATTGTCGATCTTAGATAACTTGTATAAATAACATGATGTGTGTTAATGCTTGCAAAGAGTTTAACTAAATCAAATACATGTGTTATCAAATGTGCTATATATTACATACCTTCCGATTGATTGTTTGGGATGTGAAACTTTCAGTTGAGTTATAAATATCGAATCAAAGTATAGAGTAGATTTATAAAGCATAATTGTGATTCTCAAAGCCTTGCTTAAATCATCATAAGACATTTTCCTCAATTCATAGACAATTCTATCTCATCCATTTAAATCAATTAACCCTTTGCTACTGCTTTAATATTTTACTTCACTAACCTATTTTGCCAAGAGCTTCCTCGTGGGATCGACACCTCAATCTATACTGCGATAGCCGCGTTATATTTTGAGCGTAAACAGATATATAACGGTCAGACCATGAAAGGTTTCTAACATATATGGAACCAAAGTATGGTGGATCACTTACAAGCCTACCGTGGCTCTCAGGTTAAAGGACTACGAATACTACTCAACTTAAGAGGACCTTTATTTGACGGCTTCATAGGATATTTATTGGGGTCTTCGTAAGTTTGTTCAGTATCTAGTCCTGACTGGATACCCACATGCCTATACAAGCTCTAAGGTTACGATTATCTAAAAACAACCGTATGTACCAATCAGATATAGAAATACACTGATCTATATAATAGTGATTCACCGATAGACCCGCATTGGTGATTATAGATCAAGAATATAATATTTGAGACATACTTACACAATGACATTTTCTAGCACCTATTGCAACTCTTTTTAACTATGTCATCACAAGTATACTCTCAAGTATTTGTCCCATTATAGACAATGTTTTAACTTTTTAGATCTCGCTGACTCTTATAACCTGCTAACTCTTAACAGTGTTAACTCTTAGTATTTATAACTCTCAGCACTAGTCTAAACTCCTTTAAATCAGATCTGAACTCATTTAGTTTATACAATGTCTATAATATTACAAGATTATATCATATAATTATAAAATTAACAATTTATATTCAAAATGTTTATTGTATAAATATTAAACAATTAATATTCATACAATATTAGAATGATAAGCACCACCTCTAATATAAATATTATCTTAAAGAATGTTTTTTGTGTTCCTAGCTTCCATTTTAATTTGATATTTGTAGCAAAATTGATTCGAGACACAAACTATCTTGTGACTTTTCTTCATGATTCTTGTGATATACAGGACCCATCATCGAAGAAGACGATTAACGCCGGTAGATTACATGATGGTCTTTACCTTTTTCAAATTCCAAAAGTCCTTCCTAGATGCTTACAAGTCATGCCTCCCTCAGCTTATATCTTGTGGCACCAACGTTTAAGATATCCTGGCCATGGTTACTTTAAATTGCTTTCACATTATATTTCAAATTTAGATATCTCTGTTGAACATGAGACTTGTAAAATTTGTCCTCTTGCTAAACAAACTTGAGTTCTTTTTTCTTTAAGTAATAATAGTTCTGTTGCATATTTGATTTAATTCATTGTGATATTTGGGAAAATTTTCATACAGCTTCTTTAACAAGTGGTCATTATTTTCTTATAATTGTTGATGATTTTTCTAGATGCACTTGGGTTTTTTTATGCGATACAAAAGTGAGACTCGTTCACTTTTGCAATCCTGTTATTCTCTTATTGAAACCCAATTTAATAGAAAAAGCACAGTTTTACACTCTGATAATGGGATGGAATTTGACATGAAAGAATTCTATGACTTAAAAGGAATTACACATGGCCTATATCTATAAATAAAAGTTTAAATCACTATCATCTTATAAAATAAAATACAAAGTATTTATAGTTCTTTAAATCACGCTTTGTTTATATAATCTCCATTATATCTTTTCTTTTAATCTTTTCAGTTATCCTCTTATCTCTTTAATATAGTAAGTGATACTTTTTTTTTGTTGAACTTGTATTTTATTTTTAGAGAGTATAGGCCTGATTCGCAAGCTACCTAAGTTGCCAAAAAGAAAAAAGAAGGAAGAGGTAATATTTGTATTTTGTTGATACTTTGGTTTATCCTTTAATTATTCTGATTTTCTTATTGTTTTTTTCTTTCTTGGCAGAAGTGGAAGCCAATGAGAGCAATAAAAAATGTTCTTTCTTCTGAGACCTAGGGGTTGAGTAGGAAAACCTATGGTCTTCTTTCATTTCTTGGGTTAGATAAGGCAATGGCTTGAGTGATATATAAGGAAATGGCTTGATAAGCTCATTAACTGATAAAAGAAGAAGATCATTCTAGTGTTTTGGTGCATCCACAATATGAACTTTTCCCTTCCTTTCTATCCATTGCCCTATATCCTTAGTAAATAAGTAGGGTAGCCCCACAGCCAAGGAAATAGCTTCAATTCCCTTAACCTTGAGTCATATTGTCTTCAGCCTGAGCAACTAGCGAGTGAAATTAGAGTGCTCGACTTTTAAGCTTTTTGATATCCCTACTGTGAAACAAGAAAAATATGGGTATGATGATTTGTCTAAGTATGATGGCCATAAGTTTCTAGCATATGCTTGGGTGCCTACTTAAGGTAAATCTTCACTTGTGATTCTTCATTTTGCTTGAATTATTTTATTATTACTAACCCCCTTGTCTTTCTTTTCTTTCAAGAAGCCTTTATTTTTCCCCTAACACGGGGATGAGCTTTTTGGTGTTGCTAAGGATAATAAGAGGATTCAACAAGCTGATGCTAAGGTGAATAGATTAAATAAGGCCTTACTAGGGGCTAATAAATAGTTTGAGGCTTACAGGTTAAACGGGTGCCTTCTTTCCAACAATTGCTTCAATAAATATTAAGTCTAACTACGAGGCTTCTTAGCCCGTAACTAACTACTTATTGAAAAACCAAATAGGAAATGAAAAGTTGTACTACAGCAATAATGAGGAGAGCCAAAGGCGCAAGAGTTTGGCTATCAACGTGGACGAGATTAAGGTCAAAGTAGCTATTGTGAAGGCAGTTAGTGAACCTCAAGCTCTAATTGGGACTTTTAAGGGGATGAGTGCTACTTTTAAGAAGAGAATTAAGGAGCTAACTATAGAGCTTAAAGCTACTTAGGCCATTACCTAAGTGATGGTGGAGTGCAACTTTACTGATAGGGTGAACATAGGTTTTTGATAGATGTGTCTAAGTCTTCAAAGATCATTACCCTAAATTAGTCCTTACCTGGCTCGAGGAAGAGATAATAGCCCAGGTAAAGGCCGAGGAAGATAAAGTCAAGGAACCCACCCTCGGCCTACAATTGAAGTCGCTCCCTGATCAGGTTACCCTGACTGAGGATATTTCTACCCCACCATTCTTTTATCGAGGATCCACCCTTTGCTATTTAGGCTTAGGGGATTTTTTCATTATCTAAACTTTTGTAATCTTGGCTAAACACTTCCTTTTATAATCTTTTACTTATTTAAAAGGACTTTTTTTTTGGCACACTTGTTTTTCTTTTTAGTATGGCTTTTATTTGATTGTATGTGCTCTGTATTTAATATATTCAAATGAGCTTGCATGTACATTTATGTCAATTTCCTCAGGTGCTAACTTCTAGATCAAGAGTAATATAAATTTATAACCTTAGCTCAAACTTGGGGCTGAGAAAAGGTCATTAGGGACTTTTTTAACTTGGTTCTTCAATCGAACATGAAGGTTGTAGGGTTTTTCCCTATATCTCTGCGACTCAACATTGCAAATGATCAAGAGAGTCATAAGGGCCTTGCCCTACATCCGCTCAATTTGACTCTTTTAACTAGTTAAGGGAGTCGTAGGGACCTTGCTCCGAATACCCTTAATTAGAGATAGTGCTTACGTGCTATTTCAGTATATAATAAATATTTCAATTTAATTGTTAATACACAATCATATGACATTAAGCTTGTTACTTTTTAGATATTATAGATCTAAAGAAGTTTAGGTCATTATTAAGAGTTAGCATTCTAAGAGTTAGAACTTTGTCTAAAAAAAGGACAAAGACTCAGAAATATTATAGTAATAACATAGTTGTAGGGAGCTGTAAATGGTGTTAAGAAATGTCATTGCACAATATGTTCTCGAAAAATATCGTTCTTGATCTATGATTACCGAAACAGGTCGATTAGTATACCTTTCGGATCAGTGAGTGTTTATATATACATTGTCCATATGGTTAGTCTTGCAATTTATTGGCTTGGCGAATATTTGTATAGGCATACAGATATTCAGTAAGGACTGGGTAACGAGGACCTCTAATAGACATCCCATAGAGCTATCAATAAAGGGTCTTTTTGAGTTGAGTAGTATTTATGGTCCTTTGACCTAAGCGTCATAGTAGGCTTGTGAGTGATCCACCATACTTTAATTTCATACATGTCAAAGACCTTTTACGCTCTAACCTCTAGGTGTCATTGGGTATGGTCTGATGCTCATTGAGTTTAGTGTGCATAAATATAAGATCCGTCAACTTATATGGGTGAGTTGTATTTCCTAATGCACCAAGAATTTTATTTTTAAGAAGTCTTTTGGCCAAAAGTAGAAACCCTAGAAAAGAGTATTCCATAGGGTTAAATAATATCACAAAAGAGTTTATGGATATTATTTATAAAAATATAAATTTAGAGATAAGTTCACAGTCGAGCATATAGAGATTTGATGGTGATGATTTATATCTCTGTTATTCTAGGATATAATGATGGAAAGATTATATAAATATGGTTTACCTCAGCTTGTATGGTTCAACGAGCTATTCTATAATATCCAAAACATGTGTATGAGGCATTGTTTATAGACTTACAAAAGAGTTTCATAAGATAAATGGTTGTGAACCTAAGGAGTCTCACAATATAAAGCGTACTCGTTGAGCTTTGGGGGGAGCGGGTCGGGTCGAACGGTTCTATCTGAAAAAAATTTAAAAACCAGGATTTATTCTAGCATCTCTCAAGAAACACATGTATCAAAGTTTAAGTATTAAACCTACATTTTATTAGTTAAAGTAGTTAACAAATGGAAATATAACATATGTCAAATGGATATAATGCATAAATGATATATGTCACATGAATGAGCTTTGGGGTAGTAGGCTAGATCAAACGGTTTAATCTGGAAAAATTTCAGAAAGCAAGATTTGTTCCAAGATCTCTTGAAAAACACATGTGTCAAGGTTTAAGTGTTAAACTTATATTTTATTAGTTAAAGTAATTAACAAATGGAAATATGACATATGTCAAATGGATATAATGCATGAATGATATATGTCATATGCATGGATTTAATGGATGACAAATGGCAAGTAAAGTGGGACACTTGTCTTCATGTATGGGATGCATGAAATACAACTATCAAACATTTAGTGGCTAAGTATTTTAAGCTTTGCAAATATTAAGATTCCAATTTTTGGCCATATATAAACTAAGGTTTGTAAATGTTGCAATCAATTCCTTATTTCACATTTTGCCAAATGCGAGAAAAACTTGTTCAAGTGTTAAAAATAATTTGAATCCTTGCTGGGAATTTGAACAAGGTTGCCATTCTAGATTCTTAATCCCACCGAATTGTTACAGACTAGAATTGATCAAGTGAATACTTTAAGGTGAGCTCTTAATCAAATTCTTTAACGAATTATCTTTAAGGGTATATTTTCAGTTCTGTTTAATATATATGATTTCATATCCTGAGTGTGTTTGTTGATTAATTGTGTATAATTCTACTATGAAATGTATACTAAACATGCAATTTAAAATTAATCAACATGTACATAATCATATGCATACATCCTTAATGCACGTTAACAATAGTATAATAGCATATTTGTGTGTTATTTTAGGTATAATGAAGTATTCTGAGTTGATTAAGAAGCCCAAGAATAGCAAAAATTGCATTTTCAAGTGTTGAAAGTGTAGAACCAAGTTACTGTTCGAATAGGTGCTGGGGTAGTAAGTGCATTTTGTTGTAGCGTTCATAGAAATTGGATGAACGTTGCGGAGATGCTTGGTCTAGCGCTTTTAGGCATTCTTGGGTTGGCGTTATGGCAGTAGCTATGTAACGTTGTTGATGAACACTTGAAATTACACATTTAATAAGAGTTTTACATCATTGTTTTGTATTACTAGTGTATTTAATTTTCTTAACTTAAGTATGTTTACAATATTGTACCTAATTATCTTTTAACTGTTTTGTGGCAGGTTCGATAAAATGAACATAACTTTATACCTAACGATCCAATTAGAATGATTCTTGATCTTGCGAAGCGCTGACACAATGGGCTAATATATTATATTTTATAAAACATTTAAAATTTGAGTATTTAGAGGGTAAAAATGGCCTAGAACAGACCTGATCTACAATACAAGCCCAGTTTGAACAATCATCAATATTTGGCCCATAACTATAGAAATACATATCTAATATGTATGAGACAACTCAATTTGGAAATATAAGAGACTTAGCTACAACGTTGATGTTTTGAGTGACAGCTAATTAGGATCACATCAATTCTAAATTAGATAATCAAGTGGGTGCCTTAGTGATAATCAATGCAAATTATTTTGATACCATTCTTTACTTTCATCATCCAAGTGGTTCCATCCTCATTTGTCTCGATTTATCCATGTTTTTCTATAAATAGGTAGCTTGTTTATGCCTAAAGCATGTAATTAGAAAGTTAGAATTTAGTTCAAAATACTTGTCCTTTGTATTATCTCTTTGTAATATTATTTTTCTTATTTACTATTAAGTCATGTTATTTCTTGTTCCATTTGTTTCCTTTTTCTTTAGTTTTATTATGTCCAAATAATTTTCTTTATGCTAAGGCAAAAGGGTGAAACTCTTGGCAAGGTAATAAGATATGCTTAACACTTATTCATGAATTTAATGCTTCATTCTTAAGTTATGAAAATTTATATATGATGTATTTATTTTGTTTATAGAATTAATACCGTTTCTTCTATAGTGGTGATTCTTGATTTATTATTGATAAACTTTATACTTGACACAATAAATTCATGAAACCATTTACAAGATTTGGTGTATATACCCTTTCTTGTAAAGTGAGAGTCTTGATTTATTGTAGACAAATATAAAGATTGGCATAATAAATACTTGAATCCATTTATAAGATTTGGTGTATAATAATTGAAAGAAATAAATACTAATCAATATATAAATAATGATGAACTTTAATTATTATATTTTTCGGTTGGAACCTCATTTGTGTGAGGATTCCAATTGAGTTATAAAAAGAGTTAAATATATTCTTACTTCTTATGCCAAGAGTGGATCCCCCTAATCTTAACTTTTATTTAAATTGGTTAATTGAATTAATATTTGCAAACATCTTATACTGTATTAATTATCTTACAAGTGTTTATAATTTGTAATTTTAATTCTACTTCTCTGTAGATCGGCCCCGTTCTCATCGAGTTATTTATTACTTCGACAATCCTGCACTTGGAAATAAACTCCTATATTCTGGACGTGTCAAGTTTTTGGCGCCGTTGTCGGAGAAATGAAATTAACATTATTTCTTTTGTTGTTTGTTTTTTTATTTTATTTTCATGGAAGGCTGAGCCTCCTAACGTGCTTTATTTTATTTATTATTCACTTTTTATTTTCGCTTTTTATTTTCATAGAAGGCTAAGCCTCCTAACTTGTTTTAGTTTATTTATTATTTTTGCTTTTTATTTTTATAGAAGGTTGAGCCTCCTACTCTTTATTTATTATTCGCTTTTTATTTTCATAGAAAGCCTAGCCTCCTAACTTGCTTTACTTTATTTATTATTCTGTCTTTATTTTCATGGAAGGCTAAGCCTCCTACTATTTATTTATTAACTTTTTATTATATAATCTAACATTACTAATCTAACGTCTAATTATTTATCTTTATTTTACTTTTAGTTTTGCCTATTTTATTTACCTTTATTTAATATTTTATTTTTTTCTCTTATTTGTATTATTTATTGTTATTGTATTTTGTTTTATTTCTTTTTATGAGCGGTTGGTTTCGAAATCCTAATTCTCATCATTTGGTGATAGGTAATTTCGAAACTTCCTTTGATAATTTGATAGATTCTCCTTCATCTTCTTATTCTCCACCAATTAACACCATGACCGAAAATCAAATTGAGGGACTCATAGACCCAAGGGACAATCAGTCCCAACATAATGACCATAACCGACCTAGGACACTTAGAGACTATACGAACCCTACACAAACCGGTGCACCATCTTGCTTAAGTTTTCCTCCGGATATAATACATTTTAATTTTAAACCAGGCATTATCCAACTTTTACCCACTTTTTATGGCTTAGATACAGAGAACCCTTATTTACATCTAAGAGAATTTGAAAAAGTGTGTAACACGTATAATGACCAAAATTGTAGCATGAACATAATTCGATTTAAGCTTTTTCATTTTTCTTTAAAAGATAAAGCTAAAACATGGCTACAAAACCTTAGGCCATGATCTATTTCTTTATGGGATGAGATGCAACAACAATTCCTAAAAAAAAAAATTTCCTTCCCATAGAACAAATTCTTTCTAAAGACAAATCACCACTTTTGCCTAAAAACTAAGAGAAACCCTTGACCAATCTTGGGAAAGGTATAAAGAATTACTTAATACCTGTCCCCATCATGGCTTTGAAACATGAAAACTAGTCTCAAATTTCTATGAGGGTTTAACACCCAAAGCTAGGCAAATGGTAGAAATGATGTGTAATAGAACATTTGAGAACAAAGACCCAGAAGAGGCAATGAATTATCTTGACTTACTAGTAGAAAATGCTCAAAATTGGGATACTGCTGGTACTTGTGAGGCACCTAGCAAAAATTAAACAATTACATCTAGTGGGGTTATTTATCATCTTAGGAAGGACCGTGACCTTCAAGCTAAATTAGCATCCCTTACTAGAAAAGTCGAAACCTTAGAAATGAAAAATAGTAGTCAAATAGAATCTGTTCAAGAAATTGTATGTCACATTTGTGAAACCCATGATCACTCTACCAATAATTGCCCAACTTTTCCTGCATTTAGGGAATGTCTCAATAAACAAGATAATGTTCTAAACACATTCAAGCAGTCAAACAATAACCCATATTCACAAAACTATAATCTTGGATGGCGAAATCACCCGAATTTTAGTTAGAGAAATAACACTCAAGCACAGGCTTTACAACCACCTTTTCAACCACACCAAAATTTTCAAAATCATCAAGGTTATGCACCATATATCCTACCTCCTAGGAAAAATCTTGAAGAAACTTTGCATACATTCATTGAAAAGCAAGAGTTTGTTAATTCTCAAAATGCTCAAATATTTGCTGATTTGAAAGATACTCTTGCTAAATTTGTATCTGTACTGAACATTCATGAGAAAGGAAAATTTCCTTTTTAACCATAGTTAATGTCACGCCCCAGACCCAAAAGATCTGACACACGACATCACTTACATTCATTCAATAATACTTAAACATTCATTTTAATTTCTTTCAGAATTATAGCAATTGAATTATGACTGGGACAATTAGTAAATCGGAGTCAGAGTTTTCTCAGAGATTAACACTCTACTACGTCACCAGTAGCAACTTTATTACCGGAAGCCCAGAATATATTCATTGTAAATTCTTACTTAAAATCAATCCATTACTACACTTGGTGAAACTTAAACTAAGTCCAACCACACACAATAAAATAATACATAAGTATTTATTCACTAGGGACAAATCAAATATCTTATCCCACGTGTCCCCAAATGAAACACTTAGCAACCTAACAACTTAGGGAACCCAAGGAACAGCAGAAGCCTTGCCAAATCCGCTAAGCACACATGTACCTTATTTACCTGAAATCACCATAAACTATAATGAGTATAAAACTCAGTAAGCATACTAGTTTTTCATATATCAAATACAAATACATATATGTACACAATGCATATGTATGATATGTTGTTATCAATCAAAATCATAATCTTATCAAATCACATATCATGTAAGCGCTTACACATTCTTTCAAAACACATAATAGGAATACCATTACTCAACTACTACTTAGTAGGACTTACATATCACATATCACATAATGAGCCAAATGTCACTCGTAGGTGACATACCGTATGAGAGGAATAGTACAAGTGAGGTCTTTAAATCACACATATATAACACTTATGCCCGAAGGTAAAAGCCAAACCCTCACCCTGATCATCGGTGAGTCCTCTCACATGTACCAATACGCCACCACACGAATGTGATGACTCACACTTCCTTTAGGTACCAATAGGATCCTCTCTACATACGGAACACATAACATATACCAATCCCGAAGGAAAGGCCACACATAAAGGCTCCACAAATCACATAAAATGCCTACTAAGTTAACAGTGAGTTCAAGTACCCTCAAAATACAAAATATTTCTCATGGACATATTACACTTCAAAAGCTTTCTTTATTAAACACATCTTATTTTGAAAGCTCACTTACAAAAATACATGTATGTCCATGCTCAATGTCAATGCTCACATTCAGAAACATATATTCACATTTCATATCAAAATATACTTTGACATAACATAAACATATTCTTAACCCCATTTGCAAAATCATACAAAACAATTACTATGTTTATTGTGATTTCAGTAAAAAGTCTAGTATACTTACCTCTTAACACTTTCAGCTACAAGGCTTAAATCTCCTTAACCTATCAATGGAGATTAATCCTTTCATAAGCCTCACAATTCACACAAAATACTTTAAATAGCTTACAAAATTATACACAATGCATTTATCACATCAAATTGGTCTAAATATTTGGTTTCTCAAAACCTGTCATTCTGACCACTTACACTTAACAAAAATTTCTAATACATCAAATGATGTCCAATTACTCCGAAATCAGAATATATCATTCTTGACTCATATATACTTCTTATATATGAATATTATATCAAAATTCCTACACAATCCATTCCATACACACCATCGAATCCAAACTACAAACCTGACAGGATCAAGATACTTACTGAACAGTATTTAATCTCCCAATTTTATAAAATCATATACTAACTCAAAAATTATAAAAATACCACATAATTACTCTTGACACATATTTCAGTCCATGATAAATATTTGGCTTCCAAATAACTGCCAAAAGTATTTTAAAACTATTTTATTTCATAACTTTAAAAATCTGTTAATCAAATACTACAATGAGCTGATACACTTTAGAAATTCATAACACTTCAACCACATTGATCCAAATTCTCAATTCCGAGTATATCATATTAGACATATAAAATTATTATATTCCACAAATTCATAATTTTTAAAGATCATTCAGCAGCTCAAAAATTATTTTCCACTGTATCATACTGTTTACACAGGAAATTTCCAGAATTCCAGGGTCATTTTGGTAAATTCACTACAAATTCAATTTCCGAGATTTTCAGTCGATTCAAAGTCTCAGATGATCCTAAACATGTCTAATTTCATATACTCAAAATTCAAAACCAGAATCGAATCACAACAATTTATAAAATTCCTAGATCAAGAGGTTATCCAGCAGAAATTTCATAATTCATCATGATTTATCAAACTATCTTATAGATCATCATCAATTCTCACAACATCAAACGAAATACACATCAAATCCTTAATTATACATATTTCCAGAAATCAAAACTTAAAGAAATTAACTTAATTAACACCAATAAATTGATAATTAGTTGTGATATACCTCTAAAGATCCAAAATTCTCATTTTCTTCTTCTTTTTCTTCTTCTCCTTCTCTTTCTCTCTCCTTTATTTCTCTCTTCTCTCTCTAAAAATGGGTAGCTCGACCAAAATGGTAAATTAGGGTTTTTAAAAGTGTATTTTTATACTAAGTGGTTAATTTTTGGTATTTACGAATTCACCCCCAAAACTTTCAAAGTATAACAATTTGGTCCCTAAAATAATTCCAAAGTCTTGCAAATAAACCCAATACTAATAGTATATCCTTAACCTATAAAAACACTACTAATAACAATATATAAATCAAGGATCACCCACATACAAATAAAATACGTATATTTATATATATAAATATACATATTCTTACCGGTTATGGATACTGGTTACTACAATTCTCCCCTCCTTATAAGAATTTCGTCCTCGAAATTCATAACTTAAGCACATAGATGAGGATACTTAGATCTCATTTCTTCTTCTCATTCTCAATTTTCCTTTTCAACTGTATAGTTTATTCATAAAACATTTACAAAGCAATCTTCCTTGTATATAGGATTTGCTCATTGTGGTCCAAAATCCTAATAAATACTCATTCATATGTTAGATTATCTCTAAGTTGGCTCATAGCTGAGTATACGAGAGGAGTACGAAACATATATCCATAAAATAAACATATGACACACATTATGGACTTATAAAATTATACACACATATTTTTATTCTTTTTTTTTTTCATTCGTTCAATATTTAATGGGTATCTATACACTTCACCTTTCATTCATTAAAGAATAACATAAATGTAGAATACCCATACTAATCTCTTACATAAAATTCTTAACTCCTTTAAAAATTTTAATCCCTTCAACATATATTCATACGTCATAATATCATTCACTACCTTGATATCATTAAAAAAACGTAGCATTTCTACGCAACTAAGTTGTCATTCAAATCAGAATATTGAAGGTATTATCTTAAATGATCAATGATTCTTAAACTATAGATCTCAACATTATATCTCTTACTCTAACTCTTTAAAAAAAAATAGTCCACCTTATTGGACATCATTTTCTCATTGAGACTGACATGTCTGCTTTTTTTTCTAATATGCTCAGTTTCAAACAGAAAAGATTGCACTAGCATAATTACTGCAATGGCAAATATGGTTTTTCAACTATTCCTTTAACGTCATCCACGGAAAAGGAAAGAACAAAACGATTATTGATTTTCTTTCACAAAACTCTATAAATAGCCTAAACCTCATAATCACTTTTCTAGCAATAAAGAAAACCAACCCTCTTACCATCTTCATAATGAGTCCCGTTATCATAACTCCTCCTGTTCCTTTTTTCTCCACCACAATTTCCAGACCTAATCAGAACCAGAACACTCCATTCCCGTGCTAAAGAATTCATCAGATACTACACCATCTTGGCAGTCCAAGAACACGGTCTCACAGTTCTTGGTGGCCCTTTGTTCAACTTGGAATACCCTTTCTTTCACTTGCACTCTTTTTTTTCCCATTTTCTCAATAGTCCAAATCTGTCATTTACTTGTTATGGTACCTGTTGGATCTGTATACAATTACCATGGAATTCCCATTACTTAGAACCGTCCAAAAATTAGAAAATTGTGATGAAGATCATTCAGCCCTGATTTTTCTCCAATGGTTTTACCCAAAGACATGGTGGATAACTAAATTTCAACACATGATTGCAAACAACACAAATGCTGCAGTCCCTAGACAATATCTTTGGTCTGTTTTACTTCTCCAACGAAAGGGTATGATTGTTTCAGATCATGAAATCCATTATTACCCCACTATCAAGGATTACCTCACACCCTTTCACTAAAGGGATCAATTAAGCTCTGACCTGAAGAAGTAATCCAGCAAAAGAGAGAACTTGAAAGAATTCTTGCTCAAGAAAACCAGATAATTCCTCCATCCGTTTGGATCTCCCCAGAAGATGCTGCACCTTGGGAACAGGTTGAAGATGACTTTGCAGAAGAACTGAATTTGGCCAATATACTCAAATTCCAACAAAGACAAAAAGATCATCTTTCACATCATAGAAATACAAATTACTCTACCCACCATCACCATATCCCAAACATGACTTATTATGCCAGATATAGACAAGAAATCGATAACCTTCACCAATGGCCTCAGCCACCTGTCCCGACAGAACCTACTCAATCTCAGCCAGTTGTCCCGACAGAACCTGACCAACACCAACCTAATCTTGACTTATCCCTCTTTCAAGACTCTCAACCTTATCCAACCGACACCCAAATCCAAGAGGAAGCCAGCACATCCCTCATCCAGACCAGCTCACCTAGAGAAGATCAAGATATGGTAGACCCACATTCCACTCAGCCAGAGCCCTCATTCAATATATGGGAACAACAACTCCATAAGTTCCTCTCTCACGGATACGACACAGATGAAAGCGACCAGGGAGACTCATTTTGATCTACCTTGCTCTTTCTATTTTTACCAGAAACTAGATCTGTGCCGCTTTATCACATCAAAGAGAGACTGACTACTGCTTTATCTTTATGTCAAGTGTCATTTATCTTTCTTCATGTCCATTTTTAATCTATCAGCCAAAGATCAATGTTAAGACCACAAAATCCTTGTAATTAATAAAGTTAATTTGGCCTCATGTCCAAAGTCCAATTGTTAGCTCAAAAAGTCTTCAAGTCATAGATGCATTGTCGGCCATTAGTGCCAAAACGGCAAAGTCCCTAAGCCCATAAAATATGCCTTTATTTGACTTTTCTTAATCATCTTACCTAACTCATCATGCTTCCGACACAATTTTATCACACTTACATATCAAAAATATTTATTCAAATTTTGCGGCCTATTGTCCCTTATAAAATGATAAAGTAAAACTCATTCTTTTCTTTTTGCCTCACAAAAATCGAGAAAAATATATACTTGAACATACTTACACATATGCTCCACAGCTATTATAAATTTGTTTCTCTATAAATACATTGTTTTGCATCCTTATACAAACTCAAAAATATTTAAAGATTAGGGTAAGCGTAACAATGGAGGAAACCTTAGCTCGTCGATTCACAAAAATTTGTGTCTTTTGTGGATCCAACCCTGGAAATACTGAAGAGTTTACAAAAGTTGCAGAAAATCTTGGTAAGGTATTAGCTGAGCGAAATATACATTTAGTATATGGAGGAGGTAACCGAGGGTTAATGGGGTCTGTGGCAAAAGCTGCACACAATAAAGGTAGTCGAGTTTTGGGTATCATTCCAAAACCTCTAGCTATTGAAAATGTTGTAGGAAAAACAATTGGGGATGAGTTACAAGTCTCATCTATGTACGAGCGAATGGCTCAAATGCTTAGGCATGCAGATGCTTTCATAGCTCTACCAGGAGGTTTCGGGACCTTGGAGAAAAGTTTTCAAATTGTCTCATGGGCACAATTACAAATCCACCAAAAACCCATTGGTTTGTTAAATGTTAATGGTTTTTACGACGGGTTGATATCTTTTCTTGACTATGTAGCGGGAACACAATTCATCCCACTTCTAGCACGACGGATTCTTATTTCTGCTCCAACTGCTGATCAACTGATTGATCAATTGCAGTATTTTATTCCTCTGTCTAATCCAACATTGCATCAGTTAGACTGGTCTACTTATGACAATCAGAAGAAGCGCAAAATAGACTTAAATCTCACTCCGTAGCCTCTACTGTATTATTGTTGCTGCTATTGTTGTTGTTTTCCTTTTCAATAAAAGTTGTTTCAATTGATGTCTTCAATACTCAACTTCTCTATATTTTGTCATTGAGAAAATTTTCTCAATTTGCTCTATGACATGCAAATTATCATTACAAGATATTCGACATCATTCTTGCTAAGCATATTAGTCACAACTTAAAAAAAATTCTAAATGGTAACATAAGATCCACAAGGTACCATTATCCACAACAACAACAATCTTAGCAGCTCTTGGATAATGTGTCATCTTCACAAAATCATACAAAATTTAAGGAATATGTCAAACTTTTACACAACAAAGCTACAAATACAATCCTAAAGATTTGGCATCTGCTCGGTTCCCTTGACTCGACACTTAAAAGTCTACAGAATCATATCTTAGCTCTGATACCAATAAAAGCTGTCACGCCCCAGACCCAAAAGATCTGACACACGACATCACTTACATTCATTCAATAATACTTAAACATTCATTTTAATTTCTTTCAGAATTATAGCAATTGAATTATGACTGGGACAATTAGTAAATCGGAGTCAGAGTTTTCTCAGAGATTAACACTCTACTACGTCACCAGTAGCAACTTTATTACCGGAAGCCCAGAATATATTCATTGTAAATTCTTACTTAAAATCAATCCATTACTACACTTGGTGAAACTTAAACTAAGTCCAACCACACACAATAAAATAATACATAAGTATTTATTCACTAGGGACAAATCAAATATCTTATCCCACGTGTCCCCAAATGAAACACTTAGCAACCTAACAACTTAGGGAACCCAAGGAACAGCAGAAGCCTTGCCAAATCCGCTAAGCACACATGTACCTTATTTACCTGAAATCACCATAAACTATAATGAGTATAAAACTCAGTAAGCATACTAGTTTTTCATATATCAAATACAAATACATATATGTACACAATGCATATGTATGATATGTTGTTATCAATCAAAATCATAATCTTATCAAATCACATATCATGTAAGCGCTTACACATTCTTTCAAAACACATAATAGGAATACCATTACTCAACTACTACTTAGTAGGACTTACATATCACATATCACATAATGAGCCAAATGTCACTCGTAGGTGACATACCGTATGAGAGGAATAGTACAAGTGAGGTCTTTAAATCACACATATATAACACTTATGCCCGAAGGTAAAAGCCAAACCCTCACCCTGATCATCGGTGAGTCCTCTCACATGTACCAATACGCCACCACACGAATGTGATGACTCACACTTCCTTTAGGTACCAATAGGATCCTCTCTACATACGGAACACATAACATATACCAATCCCGAAGGAAAGGCCACACATAAAGGCTCCACAAATCACATAAAATGCCTACTAAGTTAACAGTGAGTTCAAGTACCCTCAAAATACAAAATATTTCTCATGGACATATTACACTTCAAAAGCTTTCTTTATTAAACACATCTTATTTTGAAAGCTCACTTACAAAAATACATGTATGTCCATGCTCAATGTCAATGCTCACATTCAGAAACATATATTCACATTTCATATCAAAATATACTTTGACATAACATAAACATATTCTTAACCCCATTTGCAAAATCATACAAAACAATTACTATGTTTATTGTGATTTCAGTAAAAAGTCTAGTATACTTACCTCTTAACACTTTCAGCTACAAGGCTTAAATCTCCTTAACCTATCAATGGAGATTAATCCTTTCATAAGCCTCACAATTCACACAAAATACTTTAAATAGCTTACAAAATTATACACAATGCATTTATCACATCAAATTGGTCTAAATATTTGGTTTCTCAAAACCTGTCATTCTGACCACTTACACTTAACAAAAATTTCTAATACATCAAATGATGTCCAATTACTCCGAAATCAGAATATATCATTCTTGACTCATATATACTTCTTATATATGAATATTATATCAAAATTCCTACACAATCCATTCCATACACACCATCGAATCCAAACTACAAACCTGACAGGATCAAGATACTTACTGAACAGTATTTAATCTCCCAATTTTATAAAATCATATACTAACTCAAAAATTATAAAAATACCACATAATTACTCTTGACACATATTTCAGTCCATGATAAATATTTGGCTTCCAAATAACTGCCAAAAGTATTTTAAAACTATTTTATTTCATAACTTTAAAAATCTGTTAATCAAATACTACAATGAGCTGATACACTTTAGAAATTCATAACACTTCAACCACATTGATCCAAATTCTCAATTCCGAGTATATCATATTAGACATATAAAATTATTATATTCCACAAATTCATAATTTTTAAAGATCATTCAGCAGCTCAAAAATTATTTTCCACTGTATCATACTGTTTACACAGGAAATTTCCAGAATTCCAGGGTCATTTTGGTAAATTCACTACAAATTCAATTTCCGAGATTTTCAGTCGATTCAAAGTCTCAGATGATCCTAAACATGTCTAATTTCATATACTCAAAATTCAAAACCAGAATCGAATCACAACAATTTATAAAATTCCTAGATCAAGAGGTTATCCAGCAGAAATTTCATAATTCATCATGATTTATCAAACTATCTTATAGATCATCATCAATTCTCACAACATCAAACGAAATACACATCAAATCCTTAATTATACATATTTCCAGAAATCAAAACTTAAAGAAATTAACTTAATTAACACCAATAAATTGATAATTAGTTGTGATATACCTCTAAAGATCCAAAATTCTCATTTTCTTCTTCTTTTTCTTCTTCTCCTTCTCTTTCTCTCTCCTTTATTTCTCTCTTCTCTCTCTAAAAATGGGTAGCTCGACCAAAATGGTAAATTAGGGTTTTTAAAAGTGTATTTTTATACTAAGTGGTTAATTTTTGGTATTTACGAATTCACCCCCAAAACTTTCAAAGTATAACAATTTGGTCCCTAAAATAATTCCAAAGTCTTGCAAATAAACCCAATACTAATAGTATATCCTTAACCTATAAAAACACTACTAATAACAATATATAAATCAAGGATCACCCACATACAAATAAAATACGTATATTTATATATATAAATATACATATTCTTACCGGTTATGGATACTGGTTACTACAGTTAAACCCCAAAGGACAACATAACTCAAATACATGTAGTTCAGGAAGCCAACACAACGATCAAGTTAAAGCACTTATCACTATTCGGAGTGATAAAATTGTTGAAAAAGACATTCCTGAACCTCATGAGAGTATGAATCAATCTCTAAGGGTAAGGAAAGTGTTAAACCTACACCTAATGAAGAAAACACCAAACCCTCACCTCTACTCCCATTTCCTCATGCATTACGTAATACTAAGAAGATGAATCACAATCCTGAAAATTTTAAAATCTTCAAACAGGTAAAAGTTACTATTCTTTTACTGGATGCTATTAAACAGGTTCTCTCTTATGCAAAATATTTGATAGATTTATGCATAGTAAAAAGAAAACTGAATGTGAAAAAGAAAACATTTTTAACTAAACAAATAAGTGCCATTCTTTAGAACAATAATGCTTTGAAATATAAAGACCCTAGTTGTCCTACAATTTCATGTATTATTGGAAGTTATAAAATTGAACAAGCTTTACTTGAACTTAGTGCTAATGTGAATTTACTGCCGTATTCAGTTTATCAGTAGCTTAATCTCGATGAGTTAAAATCAACTTCTGTAACCCTTTTACTTACCGATAGATCAATAAAAGTACCAATAGGGACAGTGGAAGATGTTTTAGTTCAAGTTGATAAATTCATATATCCTGTGGATTTTATTGTCTTAGACACAGAACCTATTAAAGGATCTAATTCAATACCTGTTATTTTAGGTCGTCCATTTTTAGCAACTTCTAATGCTTTGATTAATTGCAGGAATAGAGTAATGAAGCTTTTATTTGAAAACATGATACTTAAACTCAATATTTTTAATATGTGTAAGCAACCATATGAAGGGGAGGATGAAAGTAAAGTAGGTGACATGATTGAAATGATTGTGGAAGATCACATTCAAAAAGGGAGTTCTACCGATCCCTTAGAAATATGTTTGATAAATTCCTTTGAGTCAAATATACAATCAGATCCTAAAATCTTTACATATGTTCTTTACTTGATTGTGCACAAGTGATTGAAAATAAAGGATGGAAACTAAAGTTTGAAGAATTAGGAGAAAATAAGGATAAACAGAATGAAATTTTAAAGTTGGTGTTAAAACCTCTGCCTGAATGACTAAAATATGCATTTCTTGGAGAGAAACAAACTTACTCAGTGGTAATCTCTTCTACACTTACAAGCGAACAAGAAGGTAAGTTGATTGAATAATTGAAAATGCATAAAAATGCAATTGGATGGACTTTAAAAGATATAAATGGTATTAATCCTTTGATTTGCACACATAGAATACACCTAGAGGATAATGCCAATCGAAATAATAACCATAAAACAATTATGAATTTTTGAAAGAAAATATCTTAAGTCGATTTGGAATCCTTTGAGCCATTATAAATGATGGGGGTAAGCATTTTTGTAATAGACCATTTGAAACATTAATGAAAAAATATTGTATTACTCATAAAGTTGCCACCCCTTATCATCCTTAGACAAGTGGACAAGTTGAATTAGCAAATAAAGAGATAAAACAAATTTTAGAAAAAAATTGTAAACCCAAATTGCAAAGATTGATCTTTAAGAATAAATTATGCATTGTATGCTTATAGACTTGCTTTTAAAACTTCATTAGGTATGTCTCCCTATAGGATAATTTATGAAAAACTTTCTCATTTACCTGTGGAACTTGAGCAAATCAGATGTAAGTGTATTCTATTACTTTCTAAATGGTTATTCTCGCTATTATCAAATTCTCATAGCACTAGAAGATCAAGAAAAGACTACATTCACATACCTTTTTAGAACTTTTGCTTTTAGAAGAATGCCTTTTGGACTTTGTAATGCCCTAGCAACATTTCAAAGATGTATGTTAAGTATTTTTAGTGACATGAATGAGCATTATTTAGAAGTTTTCATGGATGATTTAACTGTGTTTGGAAATCCTTTTGATAATTGTCTTAAAAACTTAGAAAATGTCTTAAAAAGATGTAAAGAAAAGAGTCTTGTGTTGAATTGGAAAAAGTGTTATTACATAATTACTTCTAGAATTATTTTGGGACATGTAGTGTCTTCTAAAGGAATTGAAGTGGATAAGGCAAAAGTTAAACTTATTACACATTTGCCTCCACAAAAAACAGTCAGACAAGTTCGATCATTTTTAGGACATGTTGGATTCTATAGGAGGTTCATAAAAACATTTGGTGCTATATCTAAACCTTTTTGTAACCTCTTAGCAAAATATGTGTCATTTGAGTGGACTTAAGAGTGTTAAAATTCGTTTGAAAAATTAATTAACTTCTTAACATCTACTCATATCATATAATCTCTTGACTGGTCTTTACCTTTTGAGTTTATGTGTAATGCTAGTGACTACACTGTTGATGCTGTATTGGGACAAAGAAAGGAAGGTAAATCCTATGTAATTTATTATGCAAGTAGAACTTTAAACAATGCACAAATGAATTACACAACAACTAAACATGAACTACTTGCTGTAATATTTGCATTAGACAAATTTCGTTCTTACTTAATTGGTTCTTCAACTGTTGTATTTACTGATCATGCTGCTGTAAGGTACTTAATGTCAAAACATGATGCAAAACCAATGCTGATTCGATGGATTCTATTTCTTCAAGAATTTATTATCATTATCAAGGATAAGAAGGGAGCTAATAATGTTGTTGCAGATCACTTACCAAGACTCGCACTAAATTTATCAACAGAAATAACACCTATTAATGATTCTTTTCCTGATGAATTTTTATTTTCTACTGTTACAATGCCTTGGTATGCTAATATTGTTAATTGTCTTGTAACAGGAGAAATGCCACCTCAATGGAATGCTCAAGACAAAAGAAAATTTTTAATTGAGGTAAGAAAGTTTTATTAGGATGATCCTTATCTCTTTAAATATTGTCGTGATCAAATATTTCGAAGATGCATACCCGACAATGAAGTAAGTAAAGTTATTGAATTTTATCATTCTGAAGCATGTGGGGGATATTTCTCATCAAAGAAAACAGCTGCAAAAATCTTGCAGTGTCAATTTTATTGGCCCACTTTATTTAAAGATACACATGCATTTTGTATAACATGTGAAAATTGTCAAAAGTTGGGATCAATTTTAAAATGAAACATGATGCCTTTGAACCCCATTCTTGTTATTGAAATCTTTGACTGTTGGGGGATAGATTTCATAGGACCATTTCTGTTATCATTTGGATTTATATATATCTTAGTTGCAGTAGATTATGTCTCAAATTAGATTAAGGCTATTCCATATCGAAATAATAACCATAAAACAGTTATGAAATTTTTGAAAGAAAATATCTTAAGTCGATTTGGAATCCTTTGAGCCATTATAAATGATGGGGGTAAGCATTTTTGTAATAGACCATTTGAAACATTAATGAAAAAATATGGTATTACTCATAAAGTTGCCACCCCTTATCATCCTTAGACAAGTGGACAAGTTGAATTAGCAAATAGAGAGATAAAATAAATTTTAGAAAAAAATTGTAAACCCAAATTGCAAAGATTGATCTTTAAGACTAAATTATGCACTGTATGCTTATAAAATTGCTTTTAAAACTTCATTAGGTATGTCTCCCTATAGGATAATTTATGGAAAACTTTCTCATTTACCTGTGGAACTTGAGCATAAAGCTTACTGGGCCATTAAAACTTTTAATGAAATCTTTATTCTGCTAGACACATACGTAAATTACAAATAAATGAACTTGACAAATTGAGAAATTATGCATATGAGAATTTGAAAATTCATAAAGCTAAAATAAGCTTTTCATAATACAAAATTTCAAAGAAAAACATTTGATGTTGGTCAAAAGGTTTTGCTTTATAATTCTCGACTTCACATATTCCCTGAAAAATTAAGATCAAGATGGAATGGCCCTTTTATTGTGAAACATGTGTACCCTTATGGAACAATTGACATTGAAAATCCTAGAAATGAGAATGTGTTTAAGGTAAATGGGCAAAGACTCAAGCCGTTTTTAGAAAACCAAGCTTTTCATGAAGAATTTACATCCTTATCGAACCCTTGTTATGAGACCAATTAATCTTTGTTTTACATATTTACATATTTATATATATTTATTTTTCTTCTAACTTTATCTTTTTTTTTTTTACTTGCAGGTTAATTTAGTATTTTTGTTAAAGTTTTATTTTGCACCCCGGTTAAGTGGCGGATAATGGTACTCCGTGATATTTCAAGTCAGTTTTGTCAGTTTTTCATAATTACTGATATCTTTTCTTCTTCCCCCTTTTCTAAAAAAAAAATGAATGACATTCTAAAGAATTTAAAAAAGTGTTTTTACGCATTGCCTCAAAATTTCTTGAAGAAAAGTTACCAAGAAAGATGTGAAATATTAAGGTTATTAATGATTATGAATATACCTGTTGATTTATGTGGGTTAATTGTAGCCAAAGTTCGATTGACAAGTAAATTTTCAGACTCATTAATTTCCTACATGCCTGACTTAGGTAAAGCTCTTTTGTAAAAAAAACGAAGAGCAAAACGATTAAACATTTGTTACAAGTGTGCACGCATGACTTGCAACACACGTTGCCGCACTTAAGGAATGGTGTCTATAAATCGCGAAGATAAAATTAGGTTCATTAAGGATGGCCTGAGTAAGGAGTCTTTAGATGATATCTTATCGACTTTTGAGACACATCTTAGTGGATATGTGCATATTGCAATTTGTAAATTATGAGACATATTCCTAAACGAATATGAGCAGTACAGTTTCGGGAATCTGACTTTAAAAGACCCTGTTTGCCAATTTATAAGAAAATTGGATGGGAAACCTATCCCCGACCCATAGAAGGCGTTTAAACTGTTACTGGACGTAAAACTAGAGGAAAATATGAGCCACAATCACAACTACTTCTATATATTTACTATAGCTGTTATTTTTAAAATGTTTCATTTCAAACTCAAATGTCTTTTCAATAACCAACCACCTATAGTCCTTTTTGAAAATTTTGCATTTTAAGCTGACAACCCATGTGACTTTTCCAGCTAACAAATTGAAAATTGGTAAAAAGGTGTTGAAAATTTTGTATTTTAAACCAACAGCCCATGTGACTTAACTTTGCAATACCTTTTGGCTCTATAAATACATTGTATTATTTCTGCATCTTTATACAAACTCAAAATCATTCAAGAGAAATGGTGAGTGTAATCATAGAAGGATCATTCATAAATTTAAAAAAATTTGTGTCTTTTGTGGATCCAACCCTAGAAAAACTAGTGAGTTTATAGAAGAAGTAGAAACCCTTGGTAAGGTGTTAGCTGAATGAAATATTCATTTAGTATATAGGGGAGGTAGTCTTGGATTAATGGGACGTGTGGCAATCACTGCACAAAATAAAGGTAGTCGAGTTTTGGGTATTATACCGAAAGCTCTAGTTGTTGGAGATATTGTAGGAAAAAAAATTGGGGATGAGTTACAGGTATCATCAATGCATGAACGAATGTCTTTTATGCTTCGTAATGCTGATGCCTTTATAACTCTACCTGAAGGTTTTGAAACATTGAAGGAAATTTTTTAAATTGTCTCATAGGCATAATTGCAAATTCATAAAAAAACATCCATTGGTTTGTTAAATGTTGATGGTTTTTATAATGGGTTGTTATCTTTTCTTGACTATGCGGTAGAAAAATAATTTGTCTTATCTGCAGCACGACAGATCCTCATTTTTGCTTCAACTTTTAATCAATTACTCAATGAACTACAAGCTTTTACACGTCTATCTAATCTAACAATGAGTTAGATAGATTGGTAAACTGATGACAGTGAACAGAAACACAAGATAGAAAAGCAAGAGACCTTTGAGTTTTAGCCTAGTTGTTAAGTTTGAATCCTAACACCATCTTTTGTTCTATTTTATATATCCCAAGACTATAACGTCTCTTATATACGTATTAACAAGCTGAACTTTTATCCTTTTATCTATCAATCACAGCCTTGATAGGTTTCAATCTAGGTTACTAATAAATATCACCACCCTTATTGGGTTGAGCTAATTTACCATGTAGGCTATCTACTAATACATAGGCTAATCTACCTCTATATATTTTTAAGCATTTTGTGTGGCTTGTTTTATTTTGTTGTAGGTTTGATTTCTAACAAAAGATATTTCAGGTGATATCTTCTATACTTTACTCTTTCTATATTTTGACATTGAGGACAATATCTCAATCTAGTTGGGGGGAGAATAGTTGATATATAATGTTAGTGTTTTTTTTTCTGTTATTACTTTGCTCTTTAAAAAACAAAATCTTCATGAATAGCGTGAGTAAAAGGTTTATTTATGCATTCTTGAGACGCATTTTAGTCCTAGAATGGCAGAGTAAAGAGTACATTACTGAACTTTTGAAACACATTCTAATTGGTTTATTTTTAATGTATTTTATGTTTGTTGCTTAAGTTTTTGGTAACTCTTGCGCAAATAAATTTGCTTTACTATCGATGTATGATTTCAAAATTGTTTAGTTTAATTCACTTTTTCTATCTAGGTTACTAAAGAATAACTTTTGAAATTATTTCTTAAGAACAATACTAAACCTTGTGGTAAGATGGATGATTCAATATATATAGCCAAGAGAATTTTTATATTTAAGTATACATATTATTTTCTAAACTCACATATCTTTTGTGAGTGAGTGGAGATGTTTGAAATAACAGCTTACGAACTTTCATTGATCTTTTAAAATGGTTAATTTTTGTTTGGAATAATATTATTTGGGATGAGGAATGATTTGGTTGCTTAGCTGAAGGATCAAAATAATATTTGGAAAAGTATTATGGTGATAAATTGCTCTTATTTTGTAATGATTTCTTATGTCTTTCAAAAAAACTAAAACAAAATAGTAAAAAAAAAAGAAAAGAAGTCAATTCAGTTCAATAAAGTCTTCATTCAATTTTAAAAGACTAAAGTCATTACGAAACAATCTTATCACCAGACTCTCTATTCGTAAGATTCGCATAAAATAATTAAAGTCTTGAAGCTAGCATGTGACAATAATAGTTTGACTCTAAATAATTGATTTTTCTATCTTTGGATCAATGTTAGTTCATCTGTCTGTCCCTAAATGTAACTTTTTCTTGAGCGATTATCTGTTTTCCAAATTCACGAGTGAAATCCTAAGCCATTAAACAAGTTATTCACCTATGAGGATATGGAGTCGAGGCTTTTACTTGGAAAAATAATTTTAAGGCTATATATGTTGTGGTTTGTGGTAAGAAGGCTTTGACTTAATTCACACACACACACACAAAATTTTGGAAGTTATAATTGAAATAACCTTTATAGCGATTGTGATTTTAAACTGACGTTTTGTTTGAAATACTTAGGTAGTGCTCAAATTTTATTTATGCTCGAATTGCTAGGGACTAGCAATAAGCTAGTTGGGGGGTGTGATGAACACTTGAAATTACACATTTAATAAGAGTTTTACATCATTGTTTTGTATTACTAGTGTATTTAATTTTCTTAACTTAAGTATGTTTACAATATTGTACCTAATTATCTTTTAACTGTTTTGTGGTAGGTTTGGTAAAATGAGCATAACTTTCTACCTAAAGATCTAATTGGAGTGATTCTTACTCCTGTGAAGAGCTGACTCAATGAGCTAATATATTGTATTTATAAACCATTTGAAATTAGAGTTTTTAAAGGATAAAACTAGCCTAGAACAGAATTAATCTGCAGTACAGACCCAGTTTGAAGTCATTAGTATTTGGCCTATAACTATAGCAATACATATCTAATATGTATAAGATAACTCAATTTAAAAAGATAAGAGGCTTATCTACAACTTTGTTATTTTGAGTGACAGCTAATTCGAACACATCAATTCCAAATTGGATAATTAAGTGGGTGCCTTAGTGATAATCAATGCAAATTATTTTACCACCATTCTTGACTTTCATCATCCAAGTGGTTCCCTCCTAATTTGTCTCGATTTATCCATATTTTTCTATAAATAGGTGGCTTGTTTATGCCTAAAGCATGTAATTAGAAAGTTAGATTTTAGTTCAAAATACTTGTCCTTTGTATTATCTCTTTGTAATATTATTTTTCTTGTTTACTATTAAGTCATATTATTTCTTGTTCTATTTGTTTTCTTTTTCTTTAATTTTATTATGTCTAAATAATTTTCTTTATGCTAAGGTGAAAGGGTGAAACTTTTGGCAAGGTAATAAGATATGTTTAACACTTATTCATGAATTTAATGCTTCATTCTTAAGTTATGAAAAATTATATATGATGTATTTATTTTGTTTGTAGAATTAATACCCTTTCTTCTAAAAGTGGTGATTCTTAATTTATTATTGACAAACTTTATACTTAGCATAATAAATTCTTGAAACCATTTACAAGATTTGGTGTATATATCCTTTCTTGTAAAGTGGGAGTCTTGATTTATTGTAGACAAATATAAAGATTAGCATAATAAATACTTGAACCCATTTATAAGATTTGGTATATAATAATTGAAAGAAATAAATACTAATCAATATATAAATGCTGAATCCCCTAACCTTAGCTTTTATTTGAATTAGTTAATTGAATTAATATTTGCAAACATTTTATACTGCATTAATTATCTTAAAAGTGTTTATAATTTATAATTTTAATTTTACTTCCCTGTGGATCGACCTCGTTCTCATCGGGTTATTTATTTTTGACAATCCTACACTTGAGAATAAACTCCTATATTCTCGACGTGTCAGTTGTAGCACTAAAGTTATTGACCATTACACTATAGTGGTGGGAACATAGTGTAGCAGCGCTCGAAGTATACTTGGCGTTGCAGTGGTGACACCTTGTTGCTGCAATGTTGAAGGTATAAGCTTTACTATTGCAGTGGTGTGTGTCTAGTGCCGTAGCAGTGAACCTATTTAACTCTATTTAATTTGCATTTTATGCATGTATTACTTAATGTATGCAATAATGCAATTGTTATATCATTGTGTATATATAAACCGTTGGTCATTTATAAATGTATGATTATCAATCAAATCCTCATGAGATGTATATAGTTAGAAAAATCTCTCTTAATTAGATTGAAAATGTATTTTATTATGAGATAATGTTATACATGATCCTTGTTATCAATATGGTGTTAGAGGGGTCACTTCGATCTTTTTCAATATTACTAAAGTGTGAGAAATTGGTCATGTAATGTGGACTATACCGGTTAAACATGAGATAAAAGCAAATATAAGTGAACGTATTGTCTAATATTGCTAAATCGTGATGGTAATATCAATAACTTATATTTAATCACTAATAAGTTAATTTATAACACACTCACCTAATATTGCTAAAGCGTATGTATGTGGTGTGTTTAAGATCAGTGGTAAGAGTTGCATGAGATGCAATTGATAAGAGTTTTTACCTTTTGAGTTTTACAAAGGTCAATATTATTAAAGTATAAGATTAGAATAGAATATCAATTAGATCTACTTGTTACTGTAAAATTTAAAGTGTTTAAAATTTTTGTTTTCTTGTTTGAGAGATAAAAGGGAATATGTAAAGTAGTGGGAGGACATTTTTAAATTAAAAATATATACTAGCTATATCCATGATATAAACTGTTAACTTTAACTATTAGAAATGTTCTACTAGACATCTCCTCGTCTTATTGGGATAAGATAAGATGAGTATAAGCAATATGTAGGTACATATATTAGATGCACACCCACTATAGAGTATCAAAAAATAATTTTGACTGACTTATGAATTTGAGAATTGTTTTAGATTAAAAAAAAGTTTTATAAATCATTGATCAAAAGATCATAAGAGATGTTTCATATAATACTTCTTTGAAAGAGGTGAAAAAGTATTAGAAATGGATAAAGGATTATTTGAGAGTCAAATTATAATCTTAGCCTCAATATCTACTGATATTCAGTAAGAGCATGTACGCATAAGTTATTCAAGTAGTATTGTGCTCTATCTGAAAGAATTGTTTTATATATTTAAATAATAGGATGTGAACAAACGTAAAGGAAAGCATTTTCATTATGGTGAAATTAGACACTGTAAATGTTATTGTCCAAATTTTCTCTTTACAAAGAAGATAAATCCCTTAGGTGTCTATTTACCATTAACATTTCATTGGCATTTGATGCTAACAGTGGGTGGGTATTAGATACTGTCTATCTGTCTTATATCTATAATATGTTGTATAATTTAAGGGATGTTAGAAAGCTATAGAAAGGAGAAGTACTGCTTCACATAGAAAATAAACATTTCCTAAATAATGAAGCTATTAAGAATTTTAAGTTACTTCCATCTTATGGCAGAAGCTTTAAGTTGTATATCTATTATTTTGTGCTGAACATTATTAGATAAATAATATCCCTTCTTATGTTAAAATGCTGAAGGATATCATGTATATAGAAGGAATTGTTCCTTATGCTTATATAATGTTGATAATGTATCGTTAGCTGAGTATCAGTTGATGAATGTCCATTATATTTTAGATACAACAAAAAATATCTTGAATGCATAAGTGAATACAGAAACTAGTTTGAGAACTTTGAATAATACAAAGTTGCGGCATATAAGATTGGGTTATATAGACTTGAGACGCCTAAACCTGTCTGGATGTAGATTATAAATCTTGTATTTAAGGAAAGTTGACCAAATCTCTTTTTACTGGTGTTGGATACCAGACCACTGATTAGAACTAGTACATAGTGATGTATGTGGTCTAATTTATCTACTTCGTTATCTTTATCAATGATTTATCACGATATGGATATCGATTTTTTATGAGACACAAGTTTGAAAACCTTTGAAATGTTCAAAGAATTTCAAAATGAGGTAGATAAACAAATTGGTATGTATATTAAATATCTTCAATAAGATTGAGGTGGTGAATACATGAGTGATGAATTCATGGATTATTTGAAGGAGAATAGGATTCTTGCCTAATATAGTTCTCTAGGTACTCCTTAGCATAATGGTATTTTAGAGAGGAGAATCAAACTTTATTAAATATAATCTAATCAATGATAAGCTTTACCAATCTTTCAGAATATCTAAAAGGTTTTGCTCTAGAAACTATTGTTCACTTGTGAACAAAGTTCTATCAAAATTTATTCCTACTACTTTATATGAGATATGAATTGGTAGGAAATCGAGTCTTAAGTTTGTTAAGATTTGGGATTGTCCTTTTTACATAAAAGTTATACAACGAGATAAACTTGCACCCAAAGGATACAAGTATTGGTTCATTAGATATCCTAAATACTCTATGGGATATTAGTTCTATGATTTAGATAAATGAAATATGTTTGTTGCTTGTAATGCTACCTTCCTAAAGAAAAAGTTTCTTATGGGTTGTAAGGGTTGTAGAATGATTGAACTTGATGAACCTCAAGCTTAATAGTGTGAGATACCTTTGGCACACCCTCCCGTAGGTAAAAAAAGATCTCAAGGCTACCTGTCAGGTACGGTATAATGCTAAAAGATGCCCTTGATTTTTTCTAAGTTAAAGAAAAATATCCTATAATTATAGAGATGCAATGTTAGACATCAATTCGAAAAAATGGCTAATAGCCATGAAATCCAAATTTTACTCTATACAAGTCAATCAAGTCTAGGACTTGGTTAGCTTCCCAAAGAAATTATTCTTATTAGTTGTAAATAGGTTTACAAGAAAATTATAGGCTCGATGAAAAGATGAAGGCCTTTAAATCCGACTGATGTTAAAAGGTTATACTCATAAATTAGGGATAGACTATGAGAAAATATTATCACCAGTAGCCATGCTAAAAGTCGATTCGACTTCTGTTGGATATTACAGCATATTGTAATTTTGAGATTTGGTAAATTGATGTAAAAACGACTTTCCTGAATGGATATCTCAAGAAAGAGATATTCATTGAGCAGTCTGAAGGTTTTATATTTAGCTTGACTTCTTATCTATTATGCAGACTAAAGAAGTTTATTTATGAACTTAAACAGATTTTCTAAAGTTAGAATCTTTATTTTGATAAAATAAATAAATGAGTCTGGTTTCATAAAAAAAATAAAGGGGAAGCGTGTGTATGTATAGATAGGTCAGTGGGAGTATAATTATCTTTTTTGTTCTCTACATGGGTGATATACTTATTGTCAAAAATGATATTAGTATGTTATAATTAGTCGAGAGTTATTTGAGTAAAAACTTCTCAATAAAGGATTTGGGAGAGACTTTCTATATATTGGGTATAAAGCTTAAAAGAGATAATGCTAGGAAGATGATAGATCTCTCTTAATCTTTATACATAGATAGTCTTCTTAAAAGGTATAATTTCAGCAACTGTATAATTCAGTTTTTGTACTTTTCAAACATAGCATTCATCTTTTTATGAGGATGTATCCCCAAGAAAATAATGAAAGAGTTAGAATGCCGAACATACCTTATACAGTATCTATAGGTAGCTTGATGTATGTCATGTTATGCATGAGACCTAAAATCAGTATGGCTATAAGTGTTACGAACTGGTATTGGATGACTATAAAACATATCTTAAAATACCTTAAGGATACAAAGGATAAGTTTTTTATTTGTGGAGAGAGTGACTTATATGTGAAGGGATACATAGATCAAACTTTCAATCTAATCCAGATGTTAAAAAATCTATATCTGGTTATGTGTTTCTCATCAAATAGTACCATAATCAGTTGAAAGAGTGCATGCCATATATCCATAGCTAATTTTACCTCGAAGGTAGAATACATTGCATCTTTTGAAACTATAAAGGAAATAGTATGAATACGCAAGATTGTAGAAGAGGTTGGAATTGTTTCAACTTTAGTGAATCCTACTATTAGTGGATTAAAGGGTGCATGCATGTGATTGAAAAATTTTCAAAATACATGTCTTACATACATTGTACAGTGGAATAACATGTAATTATTCAATATATACACACCATTACTGAACAAAACAGTAAAGGAATTAAACACATACCTTTGCAGATAATTCGGTGAAGATTGTTGAACAATGAAGTCTTTGAGCTCACAATGAAGTCCTCCCTTGAAAAATTCTAGACTCAAACTTTTGGTAGGATTAGAGTAGCTAGAATGATAGCTTTTGATGTCTATTTCATGAAGGAATCAATCTAAGTTCAACACTTGAACTAGTTCTAGCATCATATACTTAAGAATTGTGTTAGAGACTGAAATACAACTTTCTCAAAGTTCTCATTTTCTCTCAAATGCTTTGCCTGAATTTTTCATTCTCTAATGAATTACATTACAAATGAAACTCTTTTTCATTTATTTTATTAAGGTTAAGACTTCTCATGCGGACACATTTCCATCATATAGCCTTGTTTGAACATGTAAGCTAATGCATGAGTAATAAATGTCATTTATGTTATCCATGCAAACACTTTGCATGTGTGACATTTGTCACATGCAATTCCATGCATGCTTTCATTCATCACATAAATGGCCATGCATTGATACCATATGTGCATTTTGCTTTTTCATATAATAGAGGCCTATTTTCAATATTTTTAAACTATGGTTCCTACTTACTAGAGAGGTCCCAAAATGTATCTTACTTTTTGAAACCTTTCCGAATCGATCCGTTCGATTTATACCGCTACCATAATGCTCAATTAGTACACTTTATATTGTGAGACTCTCTAGGTTCATACCCATTTATCTTGTGGAACATTTTCTCAAGTTCGTGAATAATGCAGCCCACACACGTTACAGATATTACAAAACTGCATGTTGAACCATACAAGCTGAGGTTAACCATATCCATATAATTCCTCTGTTACATATATATTTGGAAGAGCATAGATATAGATTACCACTGTCAATCTTTATATGCTCGATTGTGAACTTATCTCTAGAATTGTATTTTTGTAAATCATATTTTCAAACTCGTTTGCGATATTATTTATTCCTACAAAAAACTCTTCTTTGGGGTTTATGCTTGTGGCTACAAGGCTTTTTAAAATATAATCTGAGAGCATCAAGATATACAGCTCACTCATATGAGCTGATAGATCCCATATCTATGTACACCGGACTCCATGAGCTTTAGACTATACCTAACGACATCCAGTGGTCAGACTATAAAAGATCTCTAACATGTATGGAACCAAAGTATAGTGGATCACTTACAAGCCTGCTATAGCACTCAGGTCAAAGGGTCACGAGTACTACTCAGCTGAGAAGATCTTCTATTGATGTCTTTATGGGATGTCTATTAGAGGTCCTCGTGAGTCTGTTCAGTACCTAGCCCTTATTGAATACCTGCATGCTTATACGGACTTCTGCTAAGTCTATAATCTGCTAAGACTAACCATCTGAATAATTCAAATATAGACATACACTAATTTGAAAGGAATACCGATCCACCCATATCAGTAACCATAGATCAGGAATGATATTTTTTAGAACATATTCCACAATAATATTTCTTAGTACCATTTGAAACTTTTTATAACTACGTCATTACTATAATATTTTTTATTCTTTGTCTCTATTTCATACAAGGTTCTAACTCTTTAGAATTTGCTAACTCTTATAACATGTTAACTCTTAGCACTTATAACTCTTAGCATTGCTAACTTTTAGCACTGATCTAAACTCCATTAGATCTATAATGTTTGAAAAGTTATAAGCTTCTTATCATATAATTATGTATTAACGATTATTAATTAATATTTACTGTATATTGAAATGATACGTAAGCACCATCTCCAACACTTATCCCATTATATTACGACAATAATGAAAAAATTGCTTAAGCATAACACCCAATAGTACACCAGAAGTCTAATCATGCAGAGATAAAATACTACATAATTAAAAAAATCTTATATGGATGAGATGTAATAGTATTTAGAGTATATTCTATGAATAATGTAGCAAACACGCTTACTAAGGTCTTAACTCCTAGGGTTTTTGAGAAACATGTAGAGTTAATGTGTATTAAATATCATCGTAAATAACAATAGAGCAAGTAGAAATTATTGTCAATGGTGCTCACGTGCCATTCTAATATACAGTAAACATTTCAATGTAATCATTAATATATAATTAGATGATACTAAACTTGTTACTTTTTAGATATTATAGATCTAAATGAGTTTAGATTTAATCTAAAGAAATTTAGCTCAACGTTAAGAGTTAACATTCTAAGAGTTAGAACTTTGTTTGAAATAGAGACAAAGACCTGAGAATAGTATAGTAACAACATAGCTGCAAAAAGTTATAAATGGTGCTAAGAAACATCATTATACAATATGTTCTCAAACAATATCACTTCAGATATATGGTTGCTGATATAGTTTGATTGGTATACCTTCTGAATTAGTAAGTTTCTATATATGGATTGTCCAGATGTTTAGTCTTGGTAGAACGTGGGCTTAGCAGAAGTTTATATAGGCACACATGTATTTAGTGAGGATTGGGTAATGAACAGACTCATAAGGACCTCTAATAGACATCTCATAGAGCTGTTAATGGAGGGTCTTCTTGAGTTTAGTAGTATTCATAATCCTTTTACTTGAGCATTATAGTAGACTTATAAGTGATCCATCATACTTTTGATTCAATGCATGTTAAAGACCTTTCATGGTCTGACTTCTAGGTGTCGTTAGGTATGGTCCAATGCTCATGGAGTCTGGTGTGCATAGATATGGGATCTGTCAACTCATATGGGTGCGTTGTGTATCCTGATGGTCCTATAATTATATTTTATGAAGTCTTTTGGCCAAAAATAAAAGCCCAAAAAAATATTTTTCATAAGATTAAACAATATCGCAAAAGAGTTTATGGATATTGTTTACAAAAATAGGCGATGAAAGGATTATATAGATATGGTTGACCTTAACTTATATAGTTCAATGCGTCTTTCTATAATATTCTTAGCATGTATGTAGGGCATCATTTACGAACTTATGAAAGAGTTTCGTATGACAAATGGGTGTGAATTTAAAGAGTTTCATAATATTAAGTGTACTCGTTGAGCATTGGGGTAGTGGATTAGGTAGAACAATTCAATATAAAACATTTTCAAAAAGCGTGATTTGTTATAGGATCTCTCAAGAAACACATATGTCAAGTTGTAAGTGTTAAACCTATATTTTATTAGTTAAAATAAGTAACAAATGAAAATATGACACATGTCAAATGAATATAATACTTAAATGACATGTTATAGAATGAATTTAATGGGTGACAAATGGCAAGTGAAATGGGACACTTGTCTTCATGCATGGGATGCATGAAAGACAAGTGTTAAGCATTCATTAGCCAAGTATTTAAAACTTTATAAATGTTGCAAATAGGTCCTCTTTTTTGTGATATATAAGCTAAGGTTTGTCAATATTACAATTAAGTCCTTATTTCATATTTTGCTGAAATAAAAGAAAAATTTGTTCAAGTGTTGAACAAAATCTGAATCCTTGCTGAAAATTTGACCAATGCTCCCATTTTAGTTTCATAATACCATCGGATGGTTATAGAATAGAATTGATCAAGTGAACACTTCAAGGTGAGCTCTGAATCGAATTCTTCACTGAATTATCTTCAAGGGTATATTTTTTATTCTATTTAATATATTCGATTTCATATCCTGAGTGTATTTGTTGATTAATTGTGTATAATTTCACTGTGTAATGTGTTTTAGACATGTATTTTGAAATTAATTAACATGTTCACAATTACATGTACGTATCTTTTAATGCACGTTAACACCCTCGACTCAGTCTCTTCAACTAATTGAAGGGGTCAGAGGAGTGTTGTCCAGTATCTCCTCCACTCAGATCTTTAACTAATCGAAGGATTCGTAGAGGCCTTACCTTGTATCACATCGAATCGACCTTTTAATTGATCGATGGGGTTATAGGGCCTTTACCCAGTATCCACTCAACTCAACTCTTTAGCCGATCGCGGGGGTTGTAGGGGCCATGCCTTATATCCTTTGAACTTGGATTTTTAACTAATTGAGAGGGTCGTAATTGCCTTGCCTTGTATCCCTTTATCTCAACTCTTCAACCGATCGAAAGGGTAGTAGATGCCTTTCTCCGTACCTCTTCGATTCGGCTCTTCAACAATTTCTTACAGGAAATTGCTCCAATGTTCTTAAAAGGGGAGTGCTTATTACTTGTATGAACTAAAATGTTTAGGGCATTCACAAGTAGTCATTACAACAGTATATGTAAGTAAGGAATTATTAAGTAGTAGGTTTAAAAGATTATCTGGTGCTTTTTGGCATCCATGCATTTTGGACTTATCGGCTAATTTTTTTTGAGATTTTTATGATGGCCTTCTTTGATTATGATTAAAGGCTTCCTCGAGAATTAGTAGCCATTGTCATTATCATAGGTTTGGATTCTTAGGACATCCTTCACTAGCGATCTGATGGTTATTGTCGTACATCTTTCAGTCATCTCATTTCATTTGTTTTTCACATATAGCACTAAACAGTTAACCCTGAATTCTAGGCTATCCTTGGTTAATAAGTCGTATTTATATTTTAATATAAGCAATATTTGGACCTATTATCACTCTTTGTTCAAAATTTAGTTAAGATAACCATTCATTAATGTTTAAAAAGTTCATAGCGAGCAATAGGCAATGTGTAAGAGCCTTCTAGTTTGTTGTGTTAGATCAAACAATGAAGAAAATATATGAGCATGCATCAAATAAGAGAATTATAGTGGTTCAGGAAACCTACATCCACTTTATTGAGCCTTAACTTTCGTTTAAAGCATTATTAAACAATAATTCTTACAACAAAAATATATGAAGACACAATCTTAACAAGTAGTAGATTACAATATAAATTGCTTTAAAGCTAAAAGGCCTTGAAAACTATTTCAAACTTTTCTGGAAGCTTTGGCTAGGCTATTTGCTGGTTGCAAATTTTTAGATGGTCTTCCCCCCTTCCCCCCGGGCCAAGATCCCTTCATGTGTTCTTGAGTTCTTTATTTATATGTATTTTTTATAGTTGAATCCATGTAGGACTAGGAAAAGTTATTTGCTTTCCTATTTAAGACACATTCCAAGATTATAGGAAGATTTTCTCTAAAGATATTGATGGTCTGAGGATCTCGAGAATAAAATAGTTCGACTCTTTAGGCTAATTGACTTGACTTTGGTCCTCAACATATAGTGAATCAATGCGAATAAATGCTCTTGCCTACCAAGGGAAGAGGAGTGGTTGTCTTGGCTAGAAGGTTCTCAAATAATCTACTCGACCAACACTAATTGTTGAGGACAACCTAATCAACATTAAGAAGTTTTGAGGGATATGATCATACCCTGAGGCTATTTCAAATGATCTTAGGATTCTTAAGAAATTAGCCTATAACCTTTGTAATATTCTTTATGATAAGCTTTGTCGTAATTACAAACCTTAAAATATAAAGTTATAGATTGAAAACTCAGGGAAAATTGTGGTTCATTCTAATTTGGCCTATATTTGTGGATAAAAATGTAATTCACTGTAATATATAAAATAAAATAAAAAGTATTTATAAATTTTTAAATAACACTTTGTTTATATGATCTCTGTATATCTTTTCTTTTAACATTTTCATGTATATCTTTTTTTTAACATTTTCATTTATCCTTTGATCTCTTAATATAATGATTGATACACTTTTTTTTATTGAACTTATATTTTTATTTTTGGTACAATTTGAACTCTAAATAAAGTAAAATCTACAAATAAAATTAATAATTTAAAGAATCTCTTAAATATATTAAAATAAATTTAAAAAATTCTCTTTTTAATATTATAAACTATGTTGTTTAAGAATCTCTTAAACTAATAAAATAAAATTTACAAGTTGTAACAAAACCTCATTTAATATAGTAAATTAATTTTTTTAAATATGAGAAAACAAAACACCAACAATTGATGATCAATAGCTGTCTACTTTGGAATGTTGATTACGCATTTTAATACTTATTTAGTTGGGCTAATTGCAACAAACGTGCCATAGAAGGATATATACTTTGCAAGGAAGGACTTTTAGAGCATTAAAAGATTAATAAAAATTAGACTCAACAAGTGGAGGCTACGTGGGCCATCTACTAAGTTGGCTTGCAAATTATTATATTAAAGGGTTTATATATTATTAAGGCTATATGATGATTTTAGGGCTGGCAATGGAACAGCTCAGGTGGAGATCATATTTTTTATTCTCGTAGAATGAAATTTTTTATACCCATTCCCTATTCAATTTATGTGGGATGGAGATTTTTATGAATTTTTATATTTTTTTTATAAAAAAATTAAAATATTATATAATTTGTACTAATTTAATTTTTTAAAATAATTTCTCACCTCCATATAATCATAATATATTAAAAAAATTAATTCAAAAAAATTATCTTAAAATTTAAATTTTTTTTTATAAATTTTAAATTATAATAATAAAAACCTTTACAAAAAAAAAATATTAATACCATAAAATTTTTAAAAATAAATTTTTCATCCTTTGATATGAAAACTTAGTGGTACGCTTAGTAAGATACCAAATGCGATTATGTTTTTTTTTTAATTTAATTTTTTATATGATATTAATTGAATAAATTTTATTATAAAATTTTAAAATATTTGTATTTTATCAACATTAAACAATAAAAATTTCTTTTCATTTTAATAACAAAACATAAAAGTTGTTATTAGGATTTTTTTAATTATTTTTTAAACGAATTTTCAGATCAGAGTTTGGGAAAATAAATCCCTCTCCATCACTGATTCAAATTTGATTTAAAGATGTATTAACTTTTTCATATCCGTCCTGTCCCTAAAAAATGAAAAAAGGTAATAGAAAATTTACCTCATTCAAGATGGTCCTTATAGCCCCAATGAAAAATTCTGCCACCTAGGTAACTTCTTCTATTGGTTTAATGTGCAGCCAAAAATTCTATTATTCAAAGAAATGATTTGCTTCATTTGGCTACCCAAAAAAAAAGGAAACGTAGAAGAAAAAACGATAAGAAAGAAGAAAGGGAGGCTGTGAGAGAGAAGAAGAAAAGAACAAAAGAAAAAGAAGAAAGAAGCCATAAAGAAAGAAAAAGAAAAAACATAAAAAGAAATTTTAAGGAAAAGTATTTGCGTAATTAAATTTGCATTTAATAATTTAATGAGTAATAGTTTTATAATATCAAAATATTTATATTTTAATATTTATAATGTGTTAGTTTTAATAATATATTTTATTATTATTTAATTTAAAAACTGTATCAACAATTAATCGATCTTAGAATTTAGACTCAATTTAAAATTAATAAACTTTTTATGAGTGGGTACTTATATATACTTTATATATTTTTAATATAATCATTTATAATTTAATTATACATTATCAAATTTTTTATATCAATAATTTACTTTTAGATAGATAAATTTTAATGCTAATTAGTTAGATTTAAAAATACTTTTAAAATTATTATAGTATAGTTTATAATTATGTTAACTACAAAAATATTTAATTAAAATTAATTAAACTTTCACGATATTGTTTAATAATAATTTTTAAAATTCAGATACGCGCCCTCATTTTAGTATTATTTACTCTGTGCACATGTTAGACTAATTTAATTTATTCTATCTGAGCAATATAGTAATTTCGTCAAATTAGACTAGATTAAATCTGTTACTGTCTTTGCATGAGTTACTTCACTACGTTAGATTAATTTTTCTTCAAGTACAAATTTGAAATTTTCAATATCTATATAGTATACCTTTATTTTTAGTACTATGTTATGTATATTTAATTTTAGTACAAATTTCATGATAATTTATATTTTTTGATTTTTAAGACAAATTTTTTAATTTCTCAATGCATAGTTCTTGTGGCAAATTTGTGTGTGTTCATTATGTATAACATTATTTAATATTATATTATTATTAAAGAACTATTATTGACATTATATATGAAGTATATAATATTTTTAAATTACATTCATTATTCACTAGTTACAAACTCTTTTAACAATATTAACTAAAGAGAATTTACCATTTACCCACTTAATAAATTCTCTAACTACTCAAACTTTTAGTGATTGATGATATATAAAATTTTTTAAATTTTATAATTATAATAATATAAATTAACTTTGGATAGGCATAACATTCTTTTTATTTAAAAAATCAACAATTGCATATAATACCAAATAATAATAGTGCTGCTGTATAAACAGTAAAATTAATACTGTATAATATAGTTTTAAATAATTAAATAATATTACATTGTATTACAATTAACAATTTTTTTCTATTTATTTTATTAATATGACGATTGATATTAAATATTTATATTTTAAAAAAATACAGACATGTATTAAATGATAATTTATAATATAAAATCTTTAAAAAATATGATTGTATAAAATATACTCATTTTACTTTTTACAGAATACATTTTTACTGTTTAATATTGTATAAATATAATTGTTAATTTTTTAAATAAAAAAATTATTATATCCCTTCAAAATAATTTATACTATTATAATTATAACATCACAAAATTTTTAAATATTATCAAGTACTAGAAAAAGTTTTTGATAATTAATAAATTTAATAAGGAGTAAATAACATTTACTCGTATAGTAATTTAAAAAGTTTTTTAACTAATAATTAAATAATTAATATAATTTTTTTAAGTTTTATTTATAAAATTTTTAGTTTAAAACTCTAGCTACAAAATCTGTATTTAAAAAAAGCTAACCAAAGAAGCCTTAATCATCCCTTTTCCTCCTTTTTCTTTTTTGAAAAAAAAATTCTTGCTCAAAAGCCTCAACTCCGGAACCTCTGCGAAAAACCCTAAACAAAACCAAAATGATGGTGAGCATCTACGACCACCAGTTGCGGTACGACTCACACGACATCTTTGACGTCACTTTCTTCGACGACCAGATCCGAACAGTAGTCACCCACCGTGAAACCCCCGTCGACGTCTGGATCTCGGAGATCACGCACATCCACCGCCGCAGGCTCCACCGTCTCGTCGTCGGCTTCGACGTCGAGTGGCGCCCAAACTTTAGACGCGGCGAGCAAAACCCAGTAGCGACCCTCCAGCTCTGCGTGGGCTGCCGCTGCCTCGTCTTCCAACTCATTCACGCCGACACCATCCCCCGCTCACTCGTAGACTTTTTATCGAACGAGAACTACTCCTTCGTGGGCGTTGGGATTCATAAAGATGTGGAAAAGCTTGAAGACGATTATGGCCTGAGAGTTGTTGGTAAGGTGATTGATTTGTGCGAGCTGGCTGTTGCTAAGCTGGGGAGAAACGATCTGAAGAACGCTGGATTGAAAGCATTGGCGTGGGAAGTATTGAGAAAGGAGATTCAGAAGCCGAAGAGGGTTACGATGAGCAAGTGGGATCGGTTTTTGCTTACCCATGATCAGATTCAGTATGCTTGTGTTGATTCCTTCGTTAGCTTTGAGATTGGGAGGATTCTCCAGGATCAGTATTGAGATCTGAGATCTGGGTTTTGCATGTTTGCTGGCTTTTGCTTTTCCCTTTTCATGAATGTTTTGTTTTACATCGGGCATTTTCGAATTTCAAGGTGTGTAACTACTATCGCTGGGAAGACTTTTTTTGTATATATTATATGAATCAATGAGATAAGATTTTCAACTACATCCTTGAACGGTTGTTGTATGCAATTAGAGCTTCATACACGTGCATGTGGACTTTTATTACTCTGCATTGCTATTGCTCTGGAATTTGGGTATTCTGGAAAAACTTGTTCTAATTGTCCATATCTCACCAACTTATTCTTATGCACATATCCCGCTTTCTTAAATTTAATACAAATTAGTCTATTCTTCGTTTCTCTTGACATTTCACCAATGTTTAATTGTTTTCTTATATGTGTTGCTTTATTGACATTACCCTTTATTGAAGGTTTACAGGATTATTATTATTGTTTCTTATTTCTGTCTCAATGAAACCAGAACTTAGGCCGAAGTTCTTTGTCTGTTTAAACATGGTCTCAATTGACAATAAGTGCTTATGAGAATATTGCTTCGTCATGACTGTTTATTAGAATATGTGAATTTATGTTAGGTTGACGTTAGTGAATCAATTTACTTCACCCAATTTCAGAAGTTTACTTCATATGCAAAGATAGGTATTTCCTGGCAGAACTTCAGAAGGACCAGAATTTCTTGTTTTGGGTCTAAGTATCATATTCCCATTTAGGGTGGTTTTGGTGTTGCAAATGATTGCTTAATGGTTTCTTTCTTTTCTGTTCTAGAGTCAATTGGCTACTATAAATAAGTTCCTTTTTAAATAACAGCTATCTTAAACCCCTAATCACTTTTCACAAAATTATTGTGAAATTTGTGAGAGAAACTGCTTGCAATTCTTCTTTCAAATAGAATCAATAATTCAATATTATTGTTAGTAAATTGAGGAAAGCGGAAGAGTGGGAGAGAGTGAGTTGAGAGAAAACCAGTAACCACCGATAGACTACATCTCTACTATATTGGTTATTATTAAATAGTTATAGAATGAGCCTTTATATAGACTCCAATTTAAACTAGTTACAATGTAAACAATTATATATAATAGTCCAATTGTGACTATAAAGTGTGAACAAAAAAAATGAAAAGTCAATAATTACAACTGCAATTATTATCTTTAATATCCGCCATCAAACTCAAGATTACAGATGCTTGAGTTTGGAAAGGAGATTATAGATGTGGTGATGTAGTTGAGAGACAATCACTGTCAAATGAGGTAACCATAGTTAGAGAGAGAGACAACCATTGTCGGAGAGGGATGTCACCATTGTTGGAGAGAGATGCCACAATTATCGGAGAGATGCAACAATTTGTTGGAAAGTGACGACGTTGCGGTGCCTTTCGGCGAGTAGTAACCTTCCGGCGATAACAATGTTGTCGGAGAGTGACTAGTTTGTCAGAGAGTGACAAGCGCATTGACTGATTTATCCACCAATTTATTTAAAATTACAAAAATTAAAAAAAGACCCATAGAAATTGAAAAATTACAAAATGACCCAAAAATTATGAAATGACAAAACAACCTTGAAACTTCTAAAAATTATAGAATTCCTCAAAAGTGACAAAATTACTATATGACCCTAAGAATTTTTGAAATTGTAGGACACATTATATAAGTAAAAGCATGTCCATGAATGTTCAGAAATTTTACAAACTGACCCGAGGACAACTTTGAAAAGTTTGCAAAGACACCCTTATTGTAAATCGGATCACTAGAATTTCAAAAGGGAACCTGGGATTGATAGATTCGGTAGAGAGGAGTCACACGGTGGTGGCGGTAACGGAACACTTCGAAAAATGGAGCAAACCGGAGTTAGAAGGTGAATGGGGGTAGTGGGGTTTGGAGGCGCGTATGCGCATGAGGACATTAATTGGAAAGAAGTTTCCAGTGATGCTGGGATGGCAAGTGTCCTCTGAACATCCTAGTATGGGCGGTGTATAGTACTGCATTGGGAAAGGGCCGAGATTTAAGTTGGATGATAGATGGTGGCTAAGGCTTTAAGTGGCAATTGCGGACTACGCCGATATTGGATTGAAGTGATTTCGGTGGGGTTAGAACGGTCGGAATGTTCTACACCTTTTGAGGTGGATGGTGAATAGTCACGCTCGAGAATAATGACTGACAACAATGAATAGTGCTGAAATAGTAACCAATGGCAGTGAACAGTGATTAGAAAATTGTTCGGTTTGCTGAAATGGAGACTTTTCTGGCCGAAATAAAAGTCAACAAGATTTGGTTTGCTGAAATGGAGACTTTTCTGGCCGAAATAAAAGTCAACAAGATTTGCACGACTGATCTGTGACTGAAAGTAGAGATTTAGCAAAATTTTCAAATTGTAAATAGTGACTGACGATGGATGAACAGTTCTCGACTGTAGGTGATAATGATTGAAACAGTGCCAGTAAGGGATGAACAGTGATCGAAAAAAGTGAACAGTTACTCAAAATCTATTCGATGAAAATTCTGGCAAAGAGAGAACCTGAATGAAATTGATTTTGAGTAGGGAGAGGAAGCCAGAGATCGTATGGCTCTATAATAGTTGCCTGGGAGGAGGTGAATAGTGAGTGAACAATTTCAAGAAAACACTGTTCTAACAAAAATTCGGCAAAAGAATAGGAGGCCAAAGACTTATGGCTTTGAAATTATGTTAGTTAATTGGGAAAGTGGAAGAGTGGGAGAGAGTGAGCTGAGAGGAAACCGGTAACCACTATTAGATTATATCTCTATTATATTGATTTTTATGAAATGGTTACATAATGAACATTTATACAGGCACCAATTTAAATTAGTTACAATGTAAACACATACATATATATATATATATATATATATATAATAGTTAACAATTATGATAATAGAGTGTAAACATAAATATGAAAAGCCAATAATTACGACTGCAATTATTATCTTTAACAATTATAATGGATATTAATAGTCTATTAAAAAATAAATTTGTTGTAATGAAACAAGGCTATATTTGCAAGAAAGTTTGAACTTAGCTCAAGATGTGTTCCTTTTGAAAATTATTAGGTTGTAATAGTGGACAGGTGTAGATCTATATAGGGTATACATGTATGAGCTGAGTTGGGTGATTACTTATTTGAAATGAAAATTAGGCATTCAAATGAGTAGTCTGCAGCGTTATTTGAGGGGTCTTCACTTGCAAGTAATTTTTACAACGTTATACGTTGCATGCCATGCATTTTTATATTACCTCTTTCCGGTGGTTCTGAAGGGAGCAAACTAAATAATAACCCATTAACAAAGGCAGGTTCTATTTATCAATGGAATCTCCCTTAGTGCCATCTGCAGTTCTACTTTGTAACATTAAGATGGATGGTTATCTTTTGCCTCTGTTTTTGTTTTTGTTTTTAATAAGCATATTGCCCCAAATACACTCAATACAATTAGCATATAAGTGGAAGCGCAGCTAAATCAACTGCCTAATTTATCATAAGTTAAAATTTTAAGGATAATGACCTCGTTTAATCTTTGACTTCTAAAACTAATCGTGCCAGACTAATATTAATAAGATTTTTTTTTCACAATTGGTCCATATATTTTTAGGTAATAATCTTTTTCAATTATAAATGTAGGAGTTTGATCTTTTATAGCAAAAAAATTGATAGTTGAATAATTATGCCATTGAATTATATTTTCTCTTTTCTTCAAAATATTTGAACCATTTTTCTTAACAAATTGAAAATTTTAAAATTTTTTATATTTATTTTACAAATTAAAAGGCATCGAAATGTAGTGTAATGAAATACAAAAGAAATTGAATGAATAGAGAGAGAAATAGGGTGAATCAAGAAAGAAAAATTCACCTTTGAAAAAATTCAACTTTTTTTAATAAAATATTCATTTGTACAAATGTACCCAGCCGAGTAGGAGGGGTGACTGCTCGCCCAATCATGTGTCGTGTGAATACGCTCGCGAATTGCATTTGGCGAGGACGATTTTTGTAGAATCCTTTATTTTTGATCACTTTTGATTGGATTTTTTTTCCACCTAATTTTAACTCATTTATAATATAATCTACCTATTGTTTACTTATTTTACTCAAAATTTAATTATTTTCATAATTTTTTGTCACAAACTACAAATTACAACAAAAATTTTAAAAATTATTAACCAATTTTCAAATTTAAGATCAACTTTATTCTTAAAGCGGATCTACACAATATCACATCCAAAATCAATAGTTTATATAATGTTGATTTTGTAGAAAAAAATATGTTAGGGGTAAAATTATTCAACTACCAATTTCTTAATTACAAAAAATTAACTCTTATATTTATGGGTAGAAAAGAATACTGTTTAAAAATATGGGCTAATTGTAAAAACTTCATATATTAATATAGGAGACCTGATCAACTATGTATTGTACACAAACACAACCTACTTTCTTTCATAAATATATGTAGTTAAAACCTATTTATTTATGGTCTCTAGAACTGCAAATACTTGTATAACAGTTACTTACTTAAGCATAGGCAGAACTGTTGCAGGCCTAGGGAGGCCAACAGCCCCTTTAAATTTGTACATGTATATAATTTCTTAGTTTAAAATAACTATTTTAGCCTCTCAAAATTTCTTTCAAAATTTTTATACATAGTGAATTAAATTATCAATTTAAAAAAAGGTCTCTACCAATATTAAATACTTACTTTTTAATACATTATTTAATGTTCAAATAATATTTTATTTTTTTCTAATAAAAAATAATTTTTAATTTAGAAGTGATTTCTATTTTTACATTTTTCTAATTTCATTATCTTATCTTAATAAAAAATAATTTTATATTTATAAATGTGCCTATTTATATATCTTTTCCTTAATACATAAAAGATTTTATATTTATAATTTTTTTTCTTACATGGAAGATGATATACATCTTTTTTTTTTAATACAAATGAATTTAAACTTTGTAATTTTTTTCATATATAGAATTTTTTTTCTAATTTAACTTATATAAATAAAATCACAATTATGAAACACCATACATTAGTGATTTTGTTTCTCTTCAAATTTGTATCAAACTCTTTTTCCTAATTTAAAGGTTAAGAAAAAATTCTCCAAGAAATAAGTAAGTTTTTTTATTTTTTGAAATCAAGAAATATGTAGGTTAGAATCTTTTAAATATTTTAATAATTTATTTATATAATAGTTAGTTTTTTAAAATCATATTATTATTACTTTATATGCATTTTTTATGGATTTTGGTCTTTGTACTTTTGCTTTGAATTTATTAATTTTAAGATATGAAATTAATTTTACCAATAATACAATATAGAGAGAAAACTATTTATAATTGATCAATTTTTTTAAAAAAAATACTATAAAATTTATACTTCATCGCCAATTGTAGATTATACTAAAGTTCCGAACAATATATTTTTTTTAGTTAATCTATTATTAACATAAAATAAAAATTTATTTTACTAAATTTAAAATTTTATGTTATGATTTAACCCTCAAAAACTCAAAACTTAGTTCCGTCTCTATTCCTTAGTAAAAAGATTGTTCAATATTCAATGCCTTGTAGTTATTACAGTAGGTTCCTTTCCTAGGAAATCACCTAGCCAAGCCAACTTCAGATTAGCAGATGCCCCTCGAGCAGAATTAACAAGGTTTTAGAGAAAATGATAGGAAGAAAAAGGTTTCCCAGATCGAAGTCATGTAGGAATGTAAGTAAAATCTAATATACTTGAAGCAGATTTGTAAGTTGGTGCGAGGAAAGAACCTAGAAGAATTAAAATGAATTAAAAAAATAGTGAAAAGAAAATGCAATAATACAATTACTTAATAATGTTCAAGGTAGCTCACAAATTCTATGTCAATGTACAGCAATAACAGTAAAAAGGAAGAAATAATAAGCAGATGTAAATTGGAAGGATGGCAATACGCCAATCGCTTTTCCATTTGGTGTCCTAAGATTAATTTATCTACAGCCATCTAAACTAGGGTCATTTAGGCAATAATGTACAGCTTCACCATACTAGAATACAAGCAAGCATCGCCACTCCCATCTCTTTGTCTTACTTGTTCTTCCTTTCAGAACTCGCATGAAGATCCCAACCTTTTCTTCAATCCCATGCCCTTTCTGCCCTCAAATACTTCAGGCAAAAGCCCCTCAAAAGTTTCCAAAAACATTTCCCACTCACCTTCATTCATGTCTTCGAAGGTAATGCCCTCAGTTTCACCGTTGTTGCAGTTTCGTACTGAGAAACTCAGGCTCTTTGTCAAGGCCTCCGTTTTGTTCTCATCAGTGCGAACACCATTATCTCTGATTATGTCTTTTTTGTCAGTTTCATCTTCTTCAATGCCATTTCCCTCATGTAGTGGAGAAAGTGCAGCATCGCGTAATCCAGGCATTGATCTTGCTGATGATAACTTTGGAACTTTAGGTGGCTTAGACACGTAATTAGGCAGGTTCAGTGACTGCGGAGTGAGATTAAGATCGATAACCTCGTTTGAATTTTCTTCATTTTCGTTATCAAATTGAAACAATTCGAACTCATCTTCACTTTCTGTGCTACTACCATTACTCTCCTCTTCTTCATCATCTGACACATTCATCATCACTCTCTCCTTAGCTTTTGCACAAAGAGACTCCAATTCACTCCAATTTTCTTCTCCACCACAAAACTGCCTAGTCATCATTTCACCCATTTCAGCTAGACAAAGACCGGCTGCAGCAGCTCGCTTCAGGAAAATGGTGCAAAGTACGAGCACCCGAATAGATGACTCCCTTACAGAAGGAAGGTCGGTTCTCAAAATCTCTGCATCTTTGTGTGGATCAAGGTTGCATATGTACTCAAGTTCACACTCCGAAAAAGGCACTGAAGCTTGGGACCAGTGTAGCCATTCAAAATATGGATCATCTAGCCACTCAGGCAGGCAAAGCCCATGGTCTATGGGTACAAGCTCTGCTGCCTCACCGGCATAATTTTCCTGGCGCTGATGTTTCTTAACTAGCATGTTCCCGGTATGCCTATCAAGATTTAGGAGTCTTACATCTAAAATCCCAATCCTATGGACGGAAGCAACTGAAAAGCTAGAAGAACCTAGCTCTCCGGAGTCAAAGTCATGTTCTACAAAACGTTGGAGTGAGGCAATCTTATAAGGTGTGGTTAAGACTGCCGCTGTTTCATTCACATTGAACCCGACATCAGAAAGTTTGACTAATGCTGTTGGAGGAACATCAGCAAATCCATCATGGTCAAGAAGATAGGCAGCCAATTCGCGGATTCCAGTTTCACCTACACGAATGGAACGTTTCAAGCCAGGTTGGCCAGGCATCAGACCTCCAATGCCCTTGGGATTGTTGAAGGCCAAAGGTTCTTCGTCAATAGGCTTTGCTACTGCAATAATATCACCATTTCGGCCAGGCAAGAAGTAAGCCCCGCCTAGTCCACTTGAAACCAGAATAGGCTCAATGCTGCCAGAGGCTAAAGCAATGGCAACTTCAACCACAAGAGCGCGTACACGCGGGGCTCCTCTGCCACCGAGAATTTCAATCCTCTGATTGGTATCAAATTCATCACCAACGTTAGTGCCTACGGAAAGGCAAGGAGTGGAGAAGCTTCGGTGAATATTAGCAACATCAAGTGCTTGTTTTAAGGAGTGAGCAAGAGTGGTTTGGTTAAGTTCAAGAATGGTGTAGTCCAACTGAGTGAAGGATTGGAGTCTGCATTTTTGGGATCGGCTAAATGGCTTGAACCCGTGATGTTGATCAATGGTTACTGCCATCTTGAAGATTCTAATGCAGGTGAAATTGGCAGCAGCTGCTCATGCCAAGGACACTTTTCCTTCTTCACAGAGATTTTCTGATTATTAGTCTTCCCTGAGAGATGAGCCATCACATACCTGCATTCCCATTTTAGAAAAAAATAATATGTATAGACCAAAAATAAAAATAAAAATAGAAGAAGAAAAAAGCATGATATGAGAATTAGTCAGAAATTACCATTTTCCTTACCAGGCATTGGCATTCAGGTGTTGAAAGTGCTGAATTCATTTCCTTGAATTGGCAAACGACCTACAACATGAGTTTCGCCTTATCTTTAATCCATCCATCGCATACATAATTGTAATGCATTTAATAGAAAACAAAAATACAGGGAAAAAAAAATCAGAGAAACAGAAACAAACCATATCATGTAATTCCCTAGCTCCTCCGCTCATAAATCGCCAAAATTTCTGCACAAGTATATCAATTCGTAAATTCCCCGTAATCAAAATTTCAGTAAGAAAAAAACAATCATACTGCAGCCCCGAGATAATAACAATAATACAGGAAATTAAGAACAAAAAATCTTAAAAATGATGTGGGTCATCATACCCTGAACACTGAAGGCATTCAGGGAAGAAAGAGGAAGGAAGGGAAAGGGACGAACTGCAACACAGAACACAAACACAACACCAAGACCTGTTACCGATTTCACAAATCGCATCCCATCCCCTTACTTTCCATTTTTAAAATTCAGTTACTGCCTTCTTCCGCTAATTTCGTCAACTAACTAACTAACTATTCTTTTTCTATTATTATCTTTCTTGTCGGTTTAGGCTTCCGTGGGCCCATTCATTTTCTTCCATTTCTTGTAACTGTTTAGGTTTATACTTTACAGCTACTCATTTTTTCCTGATTTGTTTTCATAAGACGGTTTCACCGGTGGAGATCCGGTCTCCACGGCGGAATATTCTTCTAAACCTTTTTTTTTCTTTTCTAATTTTCTAATCATCCAACGGATTTCTTTGAGTTCTAAATTTTATTTGGTTAAAATTTATGGGCTTTTATCATTTTAATTGAGTCCCATAAATTTATCATATTATTTAGTCAAAAATAGGAGTGCGAAGATAATTTATCCCTTATTTTCTTCAACTCTCTTTTACTTCTAGTAACATTCTTTATACAAGCTCTTCAAAACCCTCTGATGTCACTTGTTCAATTGTTCTACCCCAAATCCGAATTTTTCACAAATTCCAACCAACAAATACAGCATAAGACTCATATTACATGGCTGAATTTATTGAGTGACTTTGTTGGGCAATTTTCAGTTTAAGATATTTGTTGAAAATATAATAGATGAAATAACTTATTAGAAATAAATTTTTGTTAACATTTCAATACAAGTTAACAAACTAAATCAATGAAAAATGTAAATTTTATAGCAAATAACTTTTTAAGTAACTAACAATAAGTAGGTAAACCAAAATTTTATTAAATACTCTACAATTCTATTGAATCAAAACTTAAACCCTTAACGTTAAGTTAGGGGTATACAAATATTATCACTAGAACAATACAATTTAGCTTATACTCAATATTTCTGTGAAGTGTAATCATCACATGCTAACAAAAAATGTTTTTGAGCAAAATTTAAAAAAAGAAAAAAAGCATAAAGTGCTCGACAACAATGTTGAGTACTTTGTGAGCAAAATTTTAAAAATAAAAATAAAGTGCTCGACAATTTTATTGAGCATTATCGAGAATATCACGCCTATTGTTTTTTGAAAAAAAAAGTTGTATGGGATGAAATCCTCAACAATTTCATTGTGCACAATCTGCTTTCTTATTTTGTTGTGCACCATCAACACATTGACTCTTAAACAATTTTACCTTGTTCAACCTATGAATTTGAAATAAAATTAAAATGTATAACTACATTACTCCTAAATAATATTTCCTTCATAAAGCATTTTGAAAAAAAAATTATAAAAACTTTTATAAAATATCCTCACTTTCATATTGCAACAAGTAATGCATATGTAAAAGAATAAATTAAAAAAAATCATGTAATATAACTCAAAATTTATATCTATTATTTGATTCCAAAGAGTATTAAATCATAATGTATTATTTTGTTTTAGAGAGAGTTTGGTTTCTTTTCTAAATGTAAAAAATATATAATTTGTTGGCGGCTAATAAATATATTAAAAAAAGTTGTATGATTGCCTTCACACCTTATCTTTAGCTAAATAAATGATAAAATTGTAAAATTTAGCATCAACAATTTAATTTAAAAAAGAAAAAGCAATAGAAAAATCAATCATTTTATGATATTAGAATTAAAATTCCAGTATAATATCTAAAATAATTTAAATCGTTAAATCAAATCAAAGATTAAAGCTGATGATACTTAACTATTAATTTAATGAATATAAATAATCCTACTATCAATACCATTAAAACTTTTTAGAATAATTTAAAAAAAATACTATAGTAAAATCTTTTTGTTTGGTTATCCACAACACTTTGTCAAAGGTTCAATCGTTACCAGGTCTGGTCGTTACTGTATACAACAAGGTTTTTTTGGTTAATAATTGATACAAAGGAATGAATCTTTATGATTTTATTGATGTCGACCCAAAAATTATATAATAGAGCCTATTTGTGCTTTTGTATTTCAAATCAAATGATTTGCCCAAATATGAGGTTTTGTTTTATGAGGATTTTTACTTTTTTTAGAATTATGGTTGAAATAGAATTCTACAACTTATATAAAGGCTTGATTTTCTCATTATAATCATCATTCAATATATAACAACACAACTTTTCAACTTTATTCTCAGTTTGCTTTTATTTTTGTTTTTATTAATAAACCTATGGTTTCATCCTTACTTATTGATCTCATAGTCTTATTGTTGAATTTTGTCTGTTCTTTCCTGTAAAGTGACCCCAATTCTACAGTTCGCCAACTATTCCATAACCCCTATTAATTAAAATCTTGTTTACTGTCAACCAAATTCGGTCTAGCCTTGTTTAGTGAACTCTAACCTCAATTCTCCATGAATTTGAGGTATTAAATCGATCTAGCAGGGCATTGGATGTACACAGATCCTATCTCTAAAGTTTGATAATGTAAACATCTTTTGGGCACACCTAATGAGACCTTTTTTTTGTCTGCCAGTAACAACCAGATTAATGATGAGAAATTCTAAAACCAAAAAGAATGGCCTTGAACCATCTAATGCGGCTATGAGCCTGCCCCCGATTAAAGATCCATTGAATTCGGTTCATGAAGAAGCAAGTCCAGTCAATGTCGAAGAAGAGATACTGAGCCAAGAATTGGAGGAAATTCAGAGAAACTCTCTTCCATCGCCCAAGTCGTTCTTCATGGCCGACATACAAGGATGGGTTTCTCAAACCTCCTTGGAAAACCAGTAGCTCAACACAATGCTTAAAAATCAAATGGTTAATGTTTTTCAACCACTGATAAAAGATAATCAAAATAATAGTAGAAGGATTTTGAAAAATCTAGAGTCCATAAGGCAGAATCAAACTGAGCTAATATCTCTCTTTCAGGGTCGACTAAACCTCGAGCTTCTGGACCCTCAAAGACAACAAAATCATAGTCAAGCTAACCTATCATATGGTTCGGTTAACATTCTTAGGCAACCTAAAAGAGTTGAGTCCATAAACTCACAGGTCCACTAAAGCCAACCAGAGTTGATTTTTAGCTATGACCCGACTAGAAACATGATTAATTTGGGAAGATTACATTAACTAGCTCACCAAATAGAGGAACAGATTGGCCAAACCCAATCTAGGCCGATCTAATTTAGATCTATAAAGCCCATTAGACTAGTCAACGGTTTGGGCAATAAAATCAACAGAAACATGCTAGCTGAGGCTTTACAGAATATGAGGATCGACCTAAAGTCGATGGCTCACCCATCTTACAGAAAGCTCTACCCTCATAGTATTGATTCTTTGTTTCCCTTTTCAAAGGGATATAAAATTTCCTAATTTTTTTCTATTTTCGAGAGAAGAGAACATAACCATATTTGAGCATATCTCGAGGTTCATAGTCCAATGTGGTGAAGCCAATTTATCTCTATTTTGGACACTAAGGATGTTCAGTATTTCTTTAACGAAGACTACTTTTACTTGGTACAAAAATTTGATACCAAAGTTGATAAAGGCGTATTTGTTATTTATTTTATCATGTTTCAATTTGATATTTTAATATTTCATAAGAATAAATGACTATTTAAGTGTCTTATTATTTTTTTATAGGGTTTAGACTGAAAAAAATAAAAATTGGAGCAAAGATGCAAAACAGCAAAAGCCAATGACTTAATTGAAAAATATTCAAACTGGTGACATTTTGCTCTAGCGATAAAAGTATTTTCTTTCAATGGTAAAACCAGAATCAAAACAAGAAAGACCAAAATATGACTTGATCAAGTCGCAAAATTTTTCCCCAGCGAATACTCAGCACCTCAACGCTATCACTTTATCGCTCCGACAATCCCAACATTAAGGCATAGTGCCCTAACAATAACACATTTTCACTCCAGCGATTACACAATTCCTAAACCAACATGAATTAAGGATTATAAGCTCAAATCAAACCCTATAAAAGGCCACTCATTCTTAGCCTTTAGAAAACACACAAGACACTTAAGAGACACACAACACAAGTCTTAGAGAGTAATTGGAGCACAATTGAAGCAACTATAGAGAGAAATTCAAGGTGTTCTATGGCAACAAGAGTTTCTTAGGTAATTGAATCAAGAGTAATTCAATGTCTATATCGGTTTGTTATTGATTGTATTATATTTTTTTTATATATTTTTGCTACAATTCTGTTATAGCCATGAACTAATTTTCTTTCTAAAGTTAATACTTGAACTCAATATGTGTTCTTAATTGTCATATCTTTTAATATTTAATAAACTTAGTTCTTTATTATTCAAATTATTTGATCTTAATGCTTCATTCTATCTGACCAATATTGTGATTGATTTGGTAATACTTTGATAAACTCGAAGGCATCATTGTATTTAGACCTAGATAATTTAATGCATGATTGTAGAGTAATATATTAAGTTACATATACAAGTTTTAATTAGGATATGAATATACCTAATTGGCATGTATGATTAATAAGACTTTATCTTAATAGATCTTAGTTTATTACAAGTAACATAGGAATATACGTATTTGGTAAATTAAGTTATACTTGCATAACTTTGGAAGAGACTTGTGAATACATTCGTGTCTTGATCAATAACAAAAACTAAAGGATTTAAATATTAGAAGATTAATCATTAGAAAGAATATTGAGGGATAGTATTTATTCTAGGTTTTCTTTATATTGTTATTTCCATATCTCTTGACATTGTGTTATTGCTTTATCTTTTTCATATTCATTTTTAGATTTTGATTTTTATGAATAATTACTATAAAAACATAATTTTAGTACTTAGTAAAAATAAGATATTATATCTGTTGGTTCAACATCAACTATTTTATTCCTTTATTACTTGTTACGATAGTGTATATTTGCACTTAATTTTAAGATTTAGAAAAATCACATCAAGTTTTTTGTGCTGTTGCTAGGAATAATTATCTACTTTGTTTTGCCAATATTAGTACCAATCTTTTTAGTTTTTATTTATTTTTCTTAGAAGTTTATGCGAAGAGCAAAAAGTGAAGACTTAACTGCTTTTGATTCAAAAATTAAAAGAAATCTAAGAAGAATTCGAAGAGAGCAAAATCAAGTCAACACTATAGAAGATCAAGTACCAAACACACCCAACATAGAAGCAAGACCACTAAGAGAATATGCTATCCCATTAGTCAATAGAATCCATTCAAGTATTCAAAGGCCAATTGTTCAAGCCAATACCTTCGAGATCAAGTCAAGCACAATTCAAATGCTTAAAGATTCAGTGCAATTTAGTAGACTACCCAATGACGATCTAAACATGAACATAATTAACTTCTTGGAGATATGTAACACATTGAAGTACAATAGGGTGTCCGAAGATGAAATCCGCGTAAGATTGTTTCTTTTTTCCTTGAGAGATAAAGCAAAGAGCTGGTTATTATCACTTCCATTTGAATTCATAGTTACATGGATGATCTTGCTAAAACATTCCTTGCCAAATTCTTTTTACCTGCTAAAATTGGCAAAATGAGGAATGACATTACATCATTCCTACAACTAAATATAGAATCTCTATATGAAGCTTGGGAAAGACACAAGGACGTGCAAAGAAAATGCTCTCACTATAGAGTCCCAAAGTGGATGCTTGTCAAACATTCTAAAATGAGTTAGTTGGTCAATTCAGAACAATAGTAGATGTACTAGTTAAAGGAGCACTCATGAACAAATCAACTGATGAAGCTTATGATTTACTGGACACAATAGCGCCTAATGCCTATTAATGGCCCGCTGAAAGAACAACAAGAAAAATTACTGGACTACATAAAGTAGACACTTTGACTACATTATCTATCCAAGTCAACCTTTTGACTAAACAATTAAGCATCTTAGGAATAATGTCATCCACAGTCAACCAATTACTTGTGATTTCTGTGGAGACAGCACAATATATAGGAAATTTCAATCGCAGCGATCCCATTTCAATTTTCTACTACCTTAAATTGAGGAATCATTACAAATTTTTATGGAGCAGCAATAATCAAGGGCAACTTTTTAAAACCATGAATTCTCTTGTGTTCTAAACACAAGTTTAGCAAGAGAAAAAATCAAAACTAGAAGATATGTTCTTACAATACATGAAAAGAATTGATGCACTTCATCAGAGTCAAGCCGCATCATTTAGAGCTTTAGAGAATCAAGTAGGGCAATTGGCTATAGCAATGAACATGCGACCTCAATAAGCTCTACCAAGTGACGCCGAAGCCAAACTAAGAAGAAATGTAGAGCAATGTCAAGTCGTCTCCTTGAGAAATGGTAAGATCTTATATGATAACACACCTCAACCACCACTTTTAGAGACTAAGGAGAAAGAAAATGGGGTATAACAAGATGACATACAGCCATATAAACCACCTAAACCTTTTTCTCAAAGGTTACAACAATATAAACCAAGTACTAAAACAGAAAATCAATAGCAAATATATCTAAGAAAAAGTACAGAAATGCAAAAAAATACAAAAACTGGTATTCAAATGCAGCAACATTCTAAATGGTAGAAAAGTGAAAACTTAGTAAAAAAATACCATAAGCAACTTGCAGAATCAGCCTATGCAGTCATGCACTTCACCTTCATCATTCCCTCAGAGGCTATAAAAGAAGAAAATAAATAAGCAATTTTTTAAATTTCTTGAAATCTGTAAGAAATTACATATTAATCTTCCTTTTACAGATATACTAGAGCAAATGCTGAGCTACGTGAAATTCATGAAAGACATATTTTCAAGAAAGAGAAAATTAGATGACTTCGAGACTATAGCACTAACAGAGGAGTGTAGTGCAATTCTTTAGGAAAAGCTACCTCAAAAGCTCAAAGATCTTAGAGCTTCACCATACCATGCAAAATTAGGAACCATAACTTTGGGAAAACACTATGTGATCTAGGAGCTAATATCAACTTTATGCCACTATCCATCTATAACAAATTGGGACTAGGTGAAACCAAACCAACCAGCTTCACACTCTAATTGGCGGATCGATCCCTCATATATCTCATGGGATTCATTAAAGATGTACTAGTCAAAGTTGATAAATTCATCTTCCTTGCTGATTTCATTGTCCTATATATGGAAGAAGACAAAAATATTTCTATCATCATTGGAAGACCCTTCCTAGCCACTGGACGAACTGTCATCGTGTGCAAAAAATAGAGTTAACCATGAGAGTACAATATAATACTGTCATTTTCAAAATCTTCAAAGAGATCAAGTTGCCATCAAATAGTGAAGAATGTTTCAGCATTAATATAGTGCAAACAAATGCTAATCAACTCAAAGACATAGAAACATTAGATCCTTATATTCGAAATAAGGCGTTGAAGCATAAAAAGATAAGAAAGAAGAAGAAGAAGCACCTTAGGATCAAAGAGAAGGGCAAGGAAAAACCATTTTCTTGGTCTAAGATTTTAGTCTTTTTGGAAACGCACGAAGAGAACAAAGTAAAAGCTACTGCCCTAAGATTAATTGCAAAGATATAAAATTCGAAAAAAAAGGAGTACCAGTAAGATCATATCCAAATATGCTTTTATTATAACCTTTAATCCACTATAAGAATAGAAGAAGCCCTGTCAAGCTAATAACGCTAAATCAAGCGCTTCTTGAGAGGCAACCCAAGTAATTTTTATTTTAGATTTATTTTAGTTCAGTTTTAGTTACTTTAGTTTCTTTTTCTATAAGAATAAAACAATAAGTCAAGTATTCAAAGAAGCAACATAAGCATTTATAAGCATTAGGAGCAAAGGAAACCACAATTACAATCAAAAGAGTTAAACAACGATGCATTGTTTACACTTCAATTACTAGGGAAGTATCTTATTCTCAATTCTTTATTAAGTTTTTCGATATTGGGGACAATGTCTAAATTAAGTTTGGGGGGGGAAAAACACTTTCTTATATTTATTTTTGCTGTATAAATTGAGTAATTATTTTGTAGGTTAATTATTTTTTTAGTTGATTAATTTTTGTTAGGTTGTAAAGATGATCATTAGTCTATGATAAGAAACAGAATACATGGCTGAATTTATTTTTGTAAATCCATAGGAAATGATAGATACTAGAGACAATTTTGTTATCTAAGTTTAAGAACAAGTTAAACCTTATTTATAATCACCATTTTTTGAGCACTTTATAAGCATGAATAGTTATAATCTTACTTAAAGCTACTTATACTTTAGGGAGTACACTCAAGTCTTGAAGATCGATACTCTAAAATTTATCATTGATTAGTGCTTGAGGCAAAATCCTAAGAAACAATGAATGAAAAAATGACATTAGGCTATGTTTGGACCGATTGAGTCTTTTTAGCCTACCTTAGATATATATATTTATCCCTAATACCCCGTTTTAAGCCTAATTACCTAATTTTTCTGTTTAAACACATTACAAGCCCAAAACTTAATGTTTATTTATCGAAAAATTACCAGTAGCATCATAAACTTTGAGTTTACTTAGAAATACTGTTGAAAGGAAAATGTTATGGTTGTATAGGACACTACAAGAAAATAAGTTTGTGTGATATTTGTCAATATAAGTTTGGAGGTATTAAAAAAATTATCCTAGCTTAAGAAAAAGAAGAAATTCTTTGAAAAATATTTGTTAACAAGAAGAATGGAAAAAATAATAAGTTTAGGGGAAAGAGATAAATTAAGGAGAAAGAGATCAAGAGGTTTCTAGGTAAAGTTTAAGTGTTCATGGTGTAACTTAAACCAAATTGTTTATCCTTTCATCCCACCTTTACCCTAGCCTTATGTAACAACGTAAAGTCCTAAATAGAACCCTATACATGTGATTTTTTACATTAGTGGAGAGTGGTAGTAAAGATAAGCTTATAGAAGTGTCATTACACAAATCAAAATATCGAGACATTATCTTTTCTGTACAAACTTAAGTATAAAGTAAATAAAGGTATGATTTTAGCTATTACTTGCTACTTGCACATACACACATGATGATTATTTATAAAGAAGAATGAGTGACTAAATATAGATAATTAGAATTGTTAATAGTTCTTTATCTACCTTAGAATTTGTGCCATTTCAACAAGCCTTTGAGACAATGATTTTGAACATCTAACTAACCTAGCATGTTTTGTTATATTTTATTTTTGAGTCTATATTTTTTATTGAGTCAAGTGAACCTTTGATTTGTCTCTCTAAATATTTTATTGCTTGAGGACAAGCAAGTGTATAAGTTTAGGAGAATTTGATAAGGACATATTTATTATTATTTTATCATGTTTTATTTTGATATTTTAATATTTTATAAGAATAAATGGCTATCTATGTGCATTATTATTTACTTATAGGGTTTGGACTAAAAAGATGAAAAAATGGAGCAAGGACACAAACAGCAAAAACCATGAACGTAATTGTGATACAAGTATTTTCGCTCCAACGGGAAGACCAAAATCAAAACGAAAAAAGTCCAAATTAAGACCTGATTAAGTTGCAAAATTTCGCTGCAACTTCACCCCAGCAAAATTATGCTATCATCCTAGTGAAAGCTCAGTGCCCCAAAGCTATCACTTCATTGTTTCAGCGATCTTAGCATTAAGGTGTAATGTCCCAGTGATGAACATATTAAAATAATTTTTTGTTAAGAGATTTAGTCACCATTTAACATTTAGAATATCACTAATTTTAACATTTTTGTATTTTTAAACTTGAAATAAAGTGTTGTCATAAATTGTGATCAATGAATGTTATTTGCACAAGTTTAGAAATATAGACATAACTCTTATGTAGAAATCGAAATAAAAAAAATTCTTAAACCTAGAGCTGCATGATTTAATCATACACAAATGTGAAGAAGAATAAAAAAGCCAAATCCAACATTTAACTGGCCAATATTGGGATACAATAGAACTGGATTACAACTTCCGCCCAGCTTGACCCATCTCCTGTATTTGGACCATATTTTATAAAATACGTATCTAATCAGTATCATTCTTAAAGTTAGAAAATTTTGAGTCAATTATCTATAACGCTTCTGTTGACACCAAAGTCAAACATAGTCGTTATCAAAGTCCAAATTAGGTTACAATTGGATAAAAGAGTTCTTAGCTAAAATCTGACATGGCTTTGGTATTTTGACCATATCTCATAGGAAGTGGCTATGGCAAGAAGAGACTAAATACTACAACTTTCATGTTGTTCATAAAGGCTACATCGATTATCTTTATTTTCAAAAAGGTGATGCAATTAGGTAAATGTGTTGGTGGCAAAAAATGGTGTTGATTGAAGTCACACTAAACATGTTTTCATTCATTGCCTATATAAAGACACCCTTAGGAGGCTAATAAATTTTTTTTCATATCTTACAATTCTCTCAAATACTTTCTCTTAATATTCATAAGAATGAATTGTAAGTTAGGCTAAAGTTCTTGACAAGGTTAGAGATGAACTTCTATGTGTAATAAATCTACTTCTAGATTTTGATTCTTTGTTAAGAGCTACAATGTTGTAAGTTTGTTGTATCTAAACTCTTATCTGTTACTTTTCTATAATTCAGAGGTTATAATTCTCATGTTTCATATATTTTCAGTCATGCTTTCTTTATATGATTCTTGTCGAATTATAATTGTTATTGGTTACATCATTTTATAAGTTAATCTTTTACTGTACTATTGTTAAAATGATATGTTGTCAATCTTAGATAACTTGTTTAGATGAACATGGTTTGTGATAATGTTTACAAAAATTTTAGTCATATTAAATACATTTATTATTAAATGTGTCATTATACATATTTTTCGATTGACTGTTTGGGATGTGAAACTTTCAATTGAGTTATAAATATTGAATCAAAGTATAGAATAGATTTATGAAGCATATTAGTGACTCTCAAAGCCTTGCTCACATAATATAATTTTCTTCCTTAATTCACATTTAATTTTACTTTCTTTATATCAATCACACATTCAATTTTCTCCTTCATTAATGTTTTAATATTTTTATTTCGCTAACCTATTTTTTGAAAAGCTTCCTCGTGGGATTGATACTCAATCTATACTGCGATAATCAGATTATATTTTGAGCATAAAAAAAATTTAGTGTCATTGCTGGGGATGCACATTAGGCAAAAGTAGGTTGCGTCTATTAATATAAATAGATAACTTTGTACATTTACTTTTCTTTGTAAAATTTTAATTCTTAAATTTATTTCCTTTGTTGCAATTTATTTTTTTGTTCATGGTTGGTTCTATCACTTAACTTATTTTGTTATCTTCTTGTATTTTCATTTAATTTTGCATGGTTAGTTCTACCGCTTAACTTAGTTTTTTTTTATTTGTTGTATTTTACAGTTTATTTTCTTTTGTTCATTTGTTGTATTTTACAATTTTTTATTTGTTCATTTGTTGTATTTTACAGATTATTTTCTTTTGTTAATTTTTTGTATTTTATTTTACTTTTTGGTTGGTTCTACCATATAGTTCTCTTTATTTTCTTCATTTTAATTATTATGGTTGGTTTTACTACCTAACTTAGCTTATTTTCTTCCAATAGATTTTATCACCTAGCTCTTTTTAATTTTTTTATGTATTATATTTATATTTCATAATTGGTCTTACTACTTAGCTTATTTTATTTTCTTTTATTCATGTCTTAATTTTACCTTGAGAGTTTCCATTGAAAAAAAAGTTATAAAAAGAAAAAAAAAACTATTATGATGTATGCATCGACTTAGAGACAAACGAGAAAGATTTATGCGAGAAGTAGAACTAAAACCACCACCACAATTAGTAAATGAAGAGAATTCACTATCTTATTCATCTTGTAATTATAATACAATAAGTCAACATGAGGATAACCCTGTTAGAACTCTAAAAGATTATTTGCATCCTACTCGCACAACCACACCATTATGTATTATATTTTCACCTAACACACCACATTTAGATTTTAAATTTGAAATGATACAACTTCTGTCCACTTTTCATGGTCTAGATAGTGACAATCCTTATGTACATGTTGGGAAATTTGAAGAGGTAGTGACCAAATTTCATAGCTAACTCGAAGCCATAGACACTATTAGGCTTAAATATTTCCCTTTTTCTCTTAAAGACAAAGCAAAGAGTTAGCTATACTATTTGAGGCCGAGGTTTGTAGGAACTTGGGTAGAAATGACCTAAGCATTTTTCAATAAATATTTCTTACAACACAAAACTAATGGCCTGAAAAAATAAATTTCCCTACTCTCCCAAAAAGAAAGTAAAACCTTGTATCAAGCCTGGGAAAGGTTTAAAGAGCTGTTAAATATATGCCCTCACCATAGGCATAAAAATTGGCACTTAGTTAGTTATTTCTATGGAGGACTCACAATTAGAGAGCGCCAATTTATTTAGATGATGTGTAATGGCGCATTCCTTCACAAAGATCCTGAGGAAGCCATAGAATTCCTTAATGACTTAGCCGAAAAAGCTCATACATGGACTGGACCTAGCGCTACTAAAAGCACAAATAGGTCATGACCTAGTGGAGTTTTCCATCTTATGGAAGAGTATAACCTTAAAGCCCAGTTAGAGGTCTTAACTAGGGAATTAGAGGCCTTAAAAATCAAAGATAGAAGGGTCACCCATACTATTGCTAGGGTTGAGTCACATTATGTCTGTTTTGTCTGCGGAGGAGCAGAACACTTAGCTCAGAATTGCCCCACTTATAGTGAGATGAGAGAGATATATGAGGAATAATATAATTCCTTAGGGATGTATAAGAAGCCTTATTCACCTTCCTCTGAAACCTATAATCCTGGCTGCAGAAATCACTCAAACTTTAGTTAGAAATCTGACCAACAAGCCAACAACTATTAGAAATAAGAATAAGCAGCACCTAAGTCTTATGTTGCATCTCAATATAATGCACGACCAACTAAGAGTCCTTTAGAGGACATATTACAAGCATTTATGGAGGCATAAAGTAAGACCAATAAAAACTTTAAAATAGTAGTAGACGAAAATAAAGAAATCAAGAGTTAAATCACTAAGCTGACTAGTGTTTAACTGTACAAGAGCGATGTAAGTTTCCATCTTAACCTCAATCCAATCCAAAAGGATAATTCATGGCACAAGACTCTACCTCTGATGCATAAAATCTCAAAGAAGTCAATGCCATCACTACTCGAAGTAGTAAAATTGCAAGTGAGCTTACTTTTCTAACCAATACAACCATGAGTAGTAAAAATACCTATTTGAAGAAGAGGCCACATTTGAAAAGGAGCCCAAAAATAAATTTTTAATCCCAATGCCTTTTTCTCAAGCTCATCGTCCTATTGAAAAAAATTCAAAATTTTAAGGTGAGATTTTAGAACACTTGAAACAAGTTAAGACTAATCTTTCCTTGTTGCATTTAATTAAACAGGTTCCAATTTATGCCAAAGTCATTAAGAATCTGTGCACTATCAAAAGAAAACACCATGTAAAGAAAACTATATTTTTGGCAGAGCAGATAAGTGCAATGAATGAAGAAAAGACACCACCCAAGTATAAAGACCCACGAAGTCCCACAATCTCCTGCTAAATAGGGACACATGAGTTTGGTCAAGGTTTGTTGAACTTAGTTAGATTAAATCTACATACGTAGTCCTACAATTAGCTGACTGATTCATCAAGAAACCACGGAGAATAGTAGAAGATGTTTTTTTTAATAAATTATTAAATTTTACTACCCTGTTGATTTTCTTATTTTAGATACTTATTCTATGGTTAACATGGAGTCTAAAATTCCTTTTATTTTAGGAAGACATTTTCTTGCCACTGCTAATGCTCTTATTAATTACAGAAATGGTCTAATAAAATTATCTTTTGGGAATATGACTCTTGAGGTAAATATTTTTCACATTGGCAAGCAACCACGAAAGGAAGAACAATGTTATCATTCAAATATGATAGACTCACTTGTAGCAGATGAAGTATATAAAAACCATAACTTTGATTCTTTAGAAAACCTCTTTAATTTTGATTTTGAAGAATTACGTTATCCTAATGAAACAAATGATATATTTATTATTTTTTACTTATAAGATAAAGGGACTCGATTTTGGTAGCCACGCTTTGAAGAGTTGCCACGAGAAAGAGAGAGAGAGAGAGAGATAAACCAAAACCATTAAACCTCGAGATACCATAAGTTGAGCTTTCCCCACTGCCTAAAGCTTTGAAACACACATTCTTAGGACCAAGTGATACCTTTTTTACCATCATTTCTTTTTAATTTAGTGCTAATCAAAAGGAAAAATTGATAAAATTGTTAAAAGAACATAAGTCTGCACTAGGTTAGACCATATCTGATATTAAAGATATTTCTCCATTAATATGCTCTTATAGAATTCACTTAGAGGAAGGTGTCCAACCCAGTAGAGACCCTCAAAGAAGACTTAAGCCAACAATGAAAGAAGTAGTGAAGAAAGAGGTCTTGAAACTATTAGATGCATGTATAATCTACATAATTTTTTATAATCAATGGGTAAGTTCAATTCAAGTAGTTCCTAAGAAATCTGGAGTTACTGTTGTGAAAAATGATAATGTGATACCTGTTCTAACTAGGGTAGTAAGTGGTTGGTGAATGTGCATTGATTATAGAAAGCTAAATACAGCCACCAGGAAAGACTATTTTTCATTGCCTTTTATCGATCAAATTTTAGAACGTGTAGCTAGATATCCCTTTTATTGCTTTCTAGATGGATATTCAAGATACTATTAGATTGAGAGAGCTATAGAAGATCAAGAAAAAAAAAAGCACTTTTGTATGCCCTTTTGGTACTTATGCTTTTCGTAGAATGCCATTTGGATTATGTAATGCACCAACTACTTTTTAAAGTTGTATATTGAGTATTTTCTCTGACATGATTGAAAAATGCATGAAAGTTTTTATGGATGATTTAACTATTTTTGGTGATTCTTTTGATTCATGTCTACTTAACTTAAAAGTTGTTTTGTATAGGTGTGAAGAAAAAAGATTTGTGCTAAACTGGGAGAAATGTCATTTCATGGTATCTTTATAAATGATTTTGGGGCATACAGTATCTGAAAAATGGATAGAGGTTGACAATGCAAAAATTGAATTAATCTCTAAATTACTTATACCCAAAATGGTAAAAGATATATAATCTTTTCTTGGACATGTTGGCTTTTATAGGAAGTTTATACAAAAAATTTCTACCATATCTAGACCATTATGTAACATTATACTAAAAGATGCTGAATTTACATGGACACAAGAGTGTGAAGACTCATTTTGAACACTCATTGCCAAACTCACCACCGCTTCTATCATGCAATCACTAGATTGGAGCCTCCTATTCAAGATTATGTTTGACGCAAGTAACTATGTTGTAGGAGCAGTTCTTGGGCAACAAAGGGAGGGAAAACCCTTTGTTGTCTATTATGCTAGTAGGACTTTGAATGATGCTCAAATTAATTAATTTACTACTGAAAAAGAACTATTAGTTGTTATTTTTCTTAGATAAATTTTGTTCTTATTTGATTTGTTCACCTATTATTATTTTTACTGACCATACAGTCATTAAGTACCTTTTTTTAAAGAAGAATGTTAAAGCCCGTTTAATTAGGTGAATTCTTCTTTTTTAGGAATTTGATCTAACCATTAAAGACAAGAAAGGTGTTGAAAATATTGTTGAGATCATTTATCCCGCCTTGAGTTCAATGACGCTATTGATGTTCCACCTATTCGAGATGATTTCCCTAATGAACATTTTTTCGCTTAAGCCAAGTACCTTGGTATGAACATATTGTTAATTATTTAGTTTGTGGAGAAGTTTCATCTAATTGGAGTACACAAGATAAATGTAAGTTCTTAGTTTAGGTACGTAATTTTTATTGGGGTAATCCATATCTTTTTAAATACTTCCTTAACCAAATTATGAGACATTGCATTCCTAAAAGTGAAGTTACTAGTGTCTTAAATTTTTGCCATAGTGCTGCTTGTGGGAGTAATTTTTCTATAAAAAATACAGCTACAAAATTTTTACAGTGTGGTCATTAGTGGTCTACTTTATTCAAAGACATTGATAATTTTTGTCGTTCCTGTGAAATGTTTCAAACATTAGGTTATGTATCTCGATGACATATGATGCCTCTTAATCCTATTCTTGTTATCGAGTTATTTAATTATTGGGGTATCGATTTTATGAGCCCTTTTCCCTCATCTTTTAGCTACCTTTATACCGTTCTAGCTATTGACTATATATGAAAATAGGTGAAGGCTATAGCTTGTAGTGCTAATGATAACACAACTATGGAAAAATCTTAAAAGAAAATGTGTTATCTAGGTATGGTACACCATGTTTTATCATTAGTGACCAAAGAATACATTTCTGTAACCGTTCTTTTGAAACTTTGATGCGCAAGTATGGTATTCTTCACAAAGTTTCCACTACATATCATCTAAAAACAAATGGACAAGCAAAGCTTCCTCGGCAACGGCACCAAAAACGTGTTTGCGAAATTATACACACGCGAATTATAACCGCAAGTGCATGGGTCGTGAGCAAGTAACAAAGTGATGAATGAGTATCATTCCTACGAGGATTTTGTCCTAAATTAATGCTAATTACCACAGTATTGGAAACCTAATTTTATATAGGCTAATCTAAAGGATAAGTTGAATTATGGAATTGAAAATGCTTTAAACTAAGTAAATTGATAAATTAAAGGAATAAGAGTTCTATGGCAACGGAGTTCTAGGGACTTGATTTCTCTCTATTATTTCTATGCTCTTTATCTATCGTGATTAACAACTAATTTAATGTATTTATTAATCAATGGCTTAAGACTAATCTCATTCCCTCTCTCCGAGTGCCGAATGAGACTCCATGCATATATAACTAAGTTGATAACTCTATTTAACCCAGTATACATACATGCATTGAGCTACCCTTATGTGACTATCCTAAGTTCATTAATCTCCCAACTCAACAAACTCAAAGCTATACTTTTTACAACCAATATATAAATTAAACTTTCCAAAGCACATAACCCAAATGTTTAATTCATCCAATCCATTTTTCAATACAATTAGAAGTATTAAGCACATAAAAAGTATAAATGAATAAACATCAAATAGTCATTAATCACAAAATAACATCAATACATAGAGTTCAATAGAGTTCCATCAAGTCCTAGAACATATAATCTAGCAATCTATAGTGAAATATTCAATTACGTTCATCCAAATGTTCATAAAAGTATTCATGTTTAAATCAACATAAAACACAGTTACAAACTAGAAATAAATGTAAATGAAGTAGAGAGAGAAGAAGGAACTAGTTGGAGAAGCCTTTGGAGTCTTCAATCTTTAATAATCTTCATTAATCCAAAATTTAATTATGTTTCTCTCACTAAAAACCTAAGTTTCTCTCTCTATTTTGTGCTCCCCTTTGATAATTTAAGAAGTGGCTAAAGGGTAGTATTTATAGGTTTCAAATTAAGGCAAGAAAATGGGTTTTAAAACAAGTGGTGGCACTTAGGTGCCACTTTTTGGTGCCTGGGCGTCGAGCATTCTACCAATGAGAACTGTTTTGGCTCTTGGGTACCACAATTCGGCGCCTAGGTGCCAAAACCTGGGTTTTTTGGCTCCTAGGTAGCACTTTCTAATGCTTACGCACAATACTGTAACAAAATACTATTTACTCGAAGGATTGGCAAAAGCCCATTTAAGTGGTCGATTAATGAAGAAAGCAATGCTTAAGAATGGCTTCCAACCATAGAGCAAGACTGTCATATTTATACCAAAGGCTGAGGAATGTCAAAGACATAACCCACTCCAAATCATCCCTGCAGAAGAGATGCACATGGTTATAAAGCCATGGCCATTTAAAGGATGGGTGATGGACATAATAGGGAAAATCTATCTACCATCTTCAAAGCGACATGCCTTCATTCTATTGGTAACCAACTATTTCACCAAATAGGTTGAGGCCATACCATTGAAAACAGCCACCCAACAATTAGTCATCAAGTTCATCAAAAAGAATATCATATAAAGACATGGCCTTCCAGAGTCCATTATGACTAATCAAAGAACAGTCTTCACTGGAAAAGAAATGGCCAATTTTATAGTATAATTTGGCATAAAGCTAATCCATAGTACCCCTTACTATGCCAATAAAATAGGTAAGCCGAATAAATAAACAAATTTATCATTAAAAGGCTAAAGAAAGAGATCGAAGATAATCTTAGAGTCTGGCATAAGAAGCCACAAGACGTGCTGTGGGCGATTGGAGTCAACCTAAAAATGGCTACAGGAACATCTCCTTATCAGTTGGTCTATGGCCATGAAGTCATAGTTTTAATGAAACTCATAGCCAACTCTATAAGGGGGTGGTTTCAAAGAGAATGAAGTATTGAACAATATCAAGATACTATGGCATAAGTTATGGACATATTAGACAAAGATCGTCTTAAAGCTTTGAATTAACTCGAAGTACCAAAAATAAGGGTGGAAAGATCTTATAACAGGAGGATAAAGTTCTCATCTTTCAAAATAGGTGACTTTGCATGGAAAGCCATCCTTTTTATAGGCTAAAAAGAACATAACTTGGGAAAATTTAGTCTAAATGATCGCTAAAATTATTGGTAAAATGGCATATCAATTGAGGGATCTGGAAGAAAATAGACACTCAAGGGCAATCAATGGCAAGTATGTCAAGCATTATCGACCAATTGCTTGGGAAGGAATTGATAGGTCAATTTTTCAGAACTTTGGATAAGTCGATCAAGTTATATAGAAGGTGACTATCATTAACGTCCCTTTGGCATATTAGTTCTTATGAAAGCTAATTGTTTTTTTATCAATATTTCATTAATTAATCGATGATAGTAAATTGAAAAGCTAATTTTGTACATTATTTGGCCTATTAATACAAAGCCGATTATTATTTTGGTTTAAGCTGGAATTATGCTTATGATTGATCAAGTTACGAGAAGGTCGACCGTTTATATATTCATAACCTTGACAGAGTCGATTCGTTTTTCTAATTTTGAGAGATTTTGAAATTATTGATCTGTTAAATCAACAAACAAAACAAAATTATTCAAAAATGATAACACAAAGTAACAAAAACTTATTTTTCATTCATAAATTTGTTTACAAGACTTATAAGGCTGATATCATTCACAATTGATCAAGAAAAAATAGAAAATGGCAACCAAGGAATCCATAGTCTTCACCTCCGCCTCACTCTTAGGGACCATCTTATTCTTGAGTTTAAGGCTCTTCTTCAATACTGCTCTTTTAGGGCGATTGTCCAAGACCTGCTGCCTAAGCTCTGAGATCTTTGGGTTCGCTCTGTCTCTGCTACTTTAAGCTTGATGAGCTCTGCCTCCAGCACCTTTATCCTATTCTTAGCATTATTCCTTTAGATGCCTAACTCCCTAACTTCAGCCATCAATTGAACTTCTAGGCGATCTTGTGCTTCCTTCTCCTCGGCTTCTTTTTTGACCTCTTTAATTATATCCATAGCCGACTGCTTTTTCTTAGCAAGACTTATAAAAGAAGCTATGAATTCATCAAGTTTTATCTTCAAGTCGACCAATATCGTTTCGCCCGTTGCATTATCAGATAAGAATTTCAGCTTCTTGTTGATATCCAAAACCTTGCAATCATTAAGAAGCAAGTTGACCATTTGGTTCTTCATCTCCTTCAGCTAATGGATTATTTCCATTACATCAGATTGTACTGCAAATATAGAAGAAATTGATTCTTACTAAAGAGAGTGATCGTTCAATTCCTCGCTTTCATCAAACGATTCTTGAAGAAGCTTGAAGAGGATATATGCGGTCGCAGTAGCACCGCCTAGCTGTGGAGGCATCTTAGTGGCTAGCTTGCCGATCGAAACCGACTAAAGAGGTGTAACTCTGGTAAACTCTTCAAAGTTTGCATGAGCGCTCGTTTTCTTCATGCCCTAAACATCAACAGTAAGCTCAGGCGATTTGCTCGTAGGAGTTAGCATAGGAGTATGAGTCTTCGACTAAAGAGAAGCAGTCGATTCTTTGGATGACGAATTAGAATGGATAAAGTTTTTATCCTAGGGGTTCTCTTGGCCATTGTCTGAAACAAAGCAAAGAAAAAATTAGTGAACGATCTTTACAAGATAAAATTAAATGATTAAATGTAAAGGCGATAGAAGTTACCTTGACTTATTTCTTGGAATGAGCCAAATCTTCTTCACCCTTTGATAGGGCGTCCACACGACTGAAGATAACTTCTACAATGGTTAGCAAAAGATTAATATCAGAAGATTGTTATTAGACAAAAGATACAAATAACTATACCTTGTTAAGTCGTATCACCAATAATCTTGATGGTCTCAAGACCAAACAAAGCTTTATTATAGTTATCTAAGTAAAAATTGGTCTATGTAGGCCAATTTTTATTTTTGCTTGGAATATTGATGCGATATTTCTATATCTTATAATTAAGCGCAAGTATACGCTATCATAACAAGTAATAAAGGGACTCAATAAGTCGGATGTCGAACCCACATGGATAATTTCTAAGTTTTAATCAAGTACTAAAATTATGTGTTTCTAATAATTATTCAGAAAAATAAAAATCTAAGAATGAATGTAAAAAATATAAAAGTAAAAACAAATGCAAATAGAATTAGGTGAAAACAATATAGAGAAAACCTAGGATTAATGTTATCCCTCAATATACTTTCTAATGATTAATCTCTAATATTTAACTCCCTTAGTCTTTATTATTGATTAAGACACTAATATATTCATAAGCCTCTTCCAAGGTCATGCAAGTATACCTTAATTTATCAAATACCTATATTCTTATGGTACTTGTAATAAATTAAGATTCATTAAAATTAAGTCTTATTGATCATATATGCCAATTAGGTATATTCCTATCCTAAATTGAAACTTCCATATGCAACATTGAATGTTACTCTCCAATCATGCATCGAATTACCTAGGTCTGAATATTATGATTCCTCTTCCGAGTTTATAAACAATATTACCAACTCATTCACCATATATTGGCCAGATATATTGAAGCATTAAGATCAAGTAATTTAAATAACAAAGGACTAAGTTTATTAAATATTAAAAAGATATGGCAATTAAGCACATATATTGAGTTCAAGTATTAACCCTAGAAAATAAATTTAATTCATGGCTACAAGAGAACAGCAGTAAAAATAATAATAAATCATGATACAATCAATAGCAAACAATATAGACGTCGAATTTGTCTTGGTTGCGCTGCCTAAGAAACTCTTGATGCCGAAGAACGCCTTGAATCTCTCTTTAAGGTTGCTTTAATTGAACTCCTATTGCTCTCTAACACTTGTGCTCTGTATTCTTGGTGTTCTTGAATTGCTCTAGGGTGGTTTTTAAAGTCTAGGGTCGAGTGGCCTTTTATAGGGATTGATATGAGCTTGAAAATATCAATTCTCATCGAACTAGGACTCGCACTACCGCTGAGGTGCTGCATGTAATAATCCTCACCGCTAGAGTGGTGGAATGTTGGCGCTGAAGCGCAAGCCCGTCGCTGGCGCGATGAAGAGGTGGTGCTAGGGTACTGGCTTGTCGCTAGCGCGATGAAGGTCTGGCGCTGGGGCGCCAGTCACGACTTAAACAGGTCGTCTTTTCTGATTTTCTTATTTCGATCAATGTTCCAAAGCTAGGGCGAAAATCCTTATGGCGCTGGGGCGACATGTACATATTTTAAAAACTTTGCATTTTAGTCCTTTATTTTGCTCATTTTGCCTCATTTCTTTAAATTTCATTCTACTCCCTATAAATAATAATAATGCACATGAATAGCCATCTATTCTCATAAAATAATAAAATATCAAAATAAAAATATGAGAAAATATATGATAAATTTGTCATTATCAAATATCGCCAGCAATACTGAACTTAGCTGTTGGAATTAGGGGTCTTGGATCTATAAATGGTCGCTCAAAGAACACCTCCCCCAACCAAGGGCTACTAAAGCGACTCCATTGAGTTTGACGTTCAATGACCGGCCATTTATGTTCCAAGAGCAACTCTTTTTTTCTTGGATGGCATAAGCTCCTCGTTTATTTTAATTTATGACAATTGAATTTAAAACCATAAAAGAAAATTCTAAAATTTTATAAATGAGCTTACCTCGTGTCTTTTGCTGGCCGGCCTGCATACCAGCATCAAGACTAGTCTTAATTGCAACAAAATCATGAAAAGTAAGTGCATGGTCTAAAGGTAATGAAAAATGAAGGCCGACCACTTCTTCCTAATACTGATAAAAAAATACCTAGGCGACATGGACTAATTGGGAGATCAACTAATTAAAGAGATTTTTCAATTATGAGGAAACTAAGGAAGTTTCTTCTACAAAAGAAAAATGTCTAAAGATGACCCTAGACCTAAATTTTAGGTTGGTTGAAAAAACGTTCGAATGTGGAACGGTTTGTACTAAACCAAATTAGCTGCTTATTGGATGAGGATGGTAAGTCTCAATTCTACATTTATTATTATTACTGGCAATAATAATAACTTTATGATGTAGGTCCCTAGCTATTAAGCAGCCGACCCACGATCTATGCCATTCAACATCTAAGTTAACCTCCATCGAAGTGGGTGGATAACCCATGTATGATTATCGAGTCTATTTAGGACAAAATAAAGAAGGCCTGAGGAAACATGAAGACCTATCATCTATGGATGGGTTAGAATAAAAGAAAGAAAAAATATCTTCAAACTAGTCTTGATTAAGCTGCCATTGGATAAGCCAAAGAGTATAAAGACTAAGGTAACCTTGAGGAGGTTGGGGAGTAGTCTTGAAAAAATAAGGAAAATAAGCTGACACCTGAAAATGCAAGATCCAGAGAGGACTACTTACATATAGAAATGATGTCTCGTCTTTATTAGGCAAAGTTTCAAAAAAGCTCTTATAAAGATGTGAAAGGAAGAATAGGCCTAAAGCTAGTTCTGTGCCATCTACTATGGCGATCGCTAAATTCTATAGTGATTTCTTAGAATGAGGGGCATAAAGTATATTTACACAACTAAAAGAGTAAGAATGTGATATGTCTAGTCCTAGAAGGAGTGGCCGATTATTCTTTAAATTTATTGATGAACCTACTAAAACTTAATCCAGACTTAATAAAAAAAATAGGTCGGCATCACCTACTAACAACTCAGTGTTGATCTCAACCCCATGGATGGGCAAGTTAAAAAAACTACTAGGCCGTACAGTGTGGAGGTCATATAGCCAGACCTAAAACAAAAGACATTGCAGGTTTTAGACCAAAAAAATAACAAGGCTCGTATCAAATCATTGTGAAAGAAAATTTGGTATCTAGAAAGTTGAATTAGGTCATAGACACCAGTCGACCTTTATATAGAATCAAAATGATGCTTTAGGCAATTCAACTTCCCAGTAAACTCGATAGTCGACTTTGGCCATGATTTAATGGACTTAAAGGTCGATCAAACAGACATAGAATAAAGTTGACTAAACCTTATGGGGTTATTGCTATATGCAAAGAAAAAATTGAAATAATATAAAATAATGAAGGTATTATGTGGACTTAAAATGTATTGAGAAAAATCAGCCTTAAAAGTCAATACCTGATAGGCGACTTGCTCGTCAATAGATCTTGACTTGAATAGGAGCGATAAAAGCGTTTCAATGGCCTCGATTGATTTTGATTTCTTGGACCGTGCAACAAAGGTCAATTTTGATGCCACTTTTTAAAAACTATAGGCATAAAAGTAAAAAGGATCAAAATCTATTCTAAATAGAAATTAAAAATAAAAACTTAAGCAAGAAAGGTCAAATGTAAAGGTTTTAGAAAATTACCATTGAAATAATATAAAATAATGAAGGTATTATGTGGACTTAAAATGTATTGAGAAAAATCAACCTTAAAAGTCAATACCTGATAGGCGACTTGCTCGTCAATAGATCTTGACTTGAATAGGAGCGATAAAAGCGTTTCAATGGCCTCGATTGATTTTGATTTCTTGGACCGTGCAACAAAGGTCAATTTTGATGCCACTTTTTAAAACCTATAGGCATAAAAGTAAAAAGGATCAAAATCTATTCTAAATAGAAATTAAAAATAAAAACTTAAGCAAGAAAGGTCAAATGTGTGAAGAACTAGTTAAAGAACAGTTGACTACTGGAAAAAATGCCTTCAGTATTTAAGAAAGTAAAAATGCTTCAAAAGTATACATTAAAAATAAAATGATGAGAAGTCTCTTTATAAGGCTCTGGGGCGGTAAAATTGAAAGGTCGCGAAGTGAATTCCAACAATAAGGCATTAATAAAAGCAATGATAAGACATTTATTAATATGAGCAATGATGGGACAGTTATTTCTAAAATTAATAATAGAGTCATTGCTAATAAAAGTTATAACATGATAGTTATTGACAACGCCATTAATGGCAAATAACAAGGCTAATGAAGGGCCAATTGTTGCAAGCACAATTAATCATCTTCACAGAATAATCTAAATGTAGTAAAATTGGCTTGTGATATTGCATTACTTAAAGTTGATACAAAAGTAAATATAGGTTGCAAGGAGATCGACAGGTTTTATTGTTATAACAATAAGTCAATTTTCATAACATAGTCAATTCATAGGTCGCAATAAGAATTGGCTACCATGAGAGGAACCAAGCGATTTTGAAGTATATGGTTCATAATGGATAACCTATTCGACATAAATGATTTCAGAAGTGACCTATAATAAAGAGCCAATCTTTAGAGGAGCACTTGATCTCAGGTGATTCTTACTTATGGAAAAAGCTGAAAGACATCATACTCAGCATGGGCAATTTAATTTAAGGAGTAATTCATGATGAAAACTGATTTCTTGATAAGACAATTTCTAAAGAAATAATATTAGAAGACAATTATCGTCAAGAATAATTCAGCAAGAGCGACCTCTAGAGAAAGTTAAAATTAAAGCCGACCAATCAATCTAAACACACTGAAAGGTGATCTCAAAGATCTACAAAGGTGTTATTTCCCAGATTTTTTGAGCTTAAGGTATAACGGAGCCGATTTTTCAAAAGTGGAGAAGTACGGCCTGCTTTTTCAAGATGCAAGTCTTAACAAAAACAGTATTTTTTTTAATTGACTTGTAGAGAGCGTTGTTGATGCTGGCTCAAAAATTATATAATAGAGCCCATTTATGCTTTTGTATTTCGAATCCAGGCTTAATTGGGGTGATTTGCTAAAATAAGTTATTTGCTAATATAGGAGGTTTTGTATTGCGACGATTCTTACCTTCTTTAAAATTAGGGTTGAAATAGGATTTTGGAGCTTATATAAAGGTTTGATTTTTTTTCATTATAATCATTATTCAACATATAATACAATACAACTTTTCAACTTTATTTTCATTCTTATTTTTCAATCCGGGATTTTATCCTTGCTTGTTGATCTCATAGCCTTACTGTTGAATTTCGTCTATTCTTCCTGACGAAGTGACCCAAATTCTACAATTCCCCAACTACTCCACAACCTAGATTTAGTTAAAATCTTGCTCGTTGTCAACTAAATTCAACCTAACCTTATTTGGTCAACTCTAACATCAATTCTCCATGAATTTGAGGAATTATATCAATCTAGTAGGACATTGGACATACACGAATCCTATCTCTGAAATTTTACAAGGCAAACAAATTTCTATCACAAATTAAAACGTTATCAAAGGACCTTATTGTATTTTTTTTTTCAATTAAAATTTCTATTGTTTTAACACATTAAGTAAATTGTCCCTCAAAACTTAGTGCGAAGGAGATATTTCTAGTGTTAAAATACCTATTACAAAATTAATAATAGAAAGTACTTTTGGTGGGGCGTTCTTCAAATTTGTTTCAGTTTCTATTTCAGAGTCCCTGTTTTTAATGAAAAATCCAATTTGGTTTTCAACGCTGAAGAATGCGCAACAAACCAGGATATGGATTTCATGGAGCTTATAGTTTATATATATATATATACGTTTGGACACAAAACTGCAAACTTTCTTTTTAGGAAACGAGTCCAATTCATTGACAGTGTTACGAGCTTGGACGTTCCCCAGTATAGCATAAATCTCCAGCTACAAATATCTGAATTTCTACTTCATGTTTAACAGCTTTCTCATCTTATTTGACAGAAAAAATTAGACAAATTCCTAACTGTCCAATTATTTCAATCCAAGGGTTTCATATTCCAACTTCAAGGATTGATGAGCAACCAAACTTATGCTAAAATTCATCTAGTTCAGTAGGAGCCAACTGCCTACCATCCCATGATGAGAAACCACACTTTGTCTTAAGAATTTGATTTGACAAAAGGAGTCTATGAAGACAGTGGATTGCTAGAGGATTAAGATAAGGAATAATTGACTTCCTAAGATTTGGAGAATTTAAAAGATATATAACTCGGTCTTTTTCATCTGGCATGAACGAGCACCTATATTTTAAAACCAACCAACATTCAGAATGCAGCATCTCTAGAATAAAGTACAGCTTTCACCATTAAATTCAAATTTAAAAGCACATGCAACCTATTGGAGGCAATAACAGAACTTATCTTGCAATTTATTAGCTTCTTTCTAAAGTACATAAAGAAAGGATAATAAGTTGATAATATTAATTTTTACTAAAATCAGCATAATACCCATAAATTAATTTATGACAAAATACTATTATTTTAACAGAGCAGGACAAGAGGAAGCTGATTCCAACAACCACTTCATATGTAAGTACATCCTGTAGTTACCTCAAACTACCAGATTTTGCTCGGCTCTTCCAGGTCTTATAGCAGTAGCAAACTCACACGACAGCAACAGTTTCCTTCTTTGGAACTTCACTTAGCAGCTTTGTCGTATGAGTTTTTTCCAGGCCACTGGCAAACTGCTGCTTCTCTGGAGTCTTGGCTGCTGATTCTTGACCCACTTGAGGATGTGATCTTCCACTACCACGAATAAGATCTTTAATGGTCGTATTCAGTTCTTTATCTTTCTGTAAAGACTCTAATGTCACATGTACACCTGAATATAAAGACAATAAAATTCAAGATCCTGAAAATACAGTAACCATCTTGACTTTAAATAGTCAAACTGCAGTGCCTACTTAGTTTGTTATATCTTTTCATTTCCAAAAAAATTGAGAAAAAGAATAACATACGATATCTCCAATAGTGTTTTGGATTTGTAGGGTCATTGATCGTCTCTTCCGCTGCAGCACGAGTGGTGTAATCTTCTTTCAGTGCTAACAAGTCCTGATTATCAACACATTGTTTGAGTACAATTATACACAGCATGGTAATATGTTGCAGAACTAGATTGCAAGCTAACTTGCATTATTTGGTGCACTTCCCTTTGGGCCTTGTCTTGATGTTTTTTTTTTTTTAACATTGATATCACATCAAATTTCTATTATACAACATATACATCTACCAGGACCATGCATAATTTAACACTTACACACGCCTGGACTCACACCTCCACAAGGGGAGGACCAACTACCCTCATAAGAGGAGGAAAATATTTACAATGCCCTGAGCTGCTGTCAATGCTTGAACCCCTGACCTCAAATCAGGGGGGGTGCACAGGCCTTGCCATCCAGGCAAAGCAGCTGGGTGCTAGTCTTGTTAGTTACATAGTAAACGAGCTAGCAAGTTACGTCGAAATACCTGAAGGGGGAAAATTGCCCACATTGATGGAGATTCAACGTGTTGCCTTAGGATGAAATATGCAATATCAGGAACACATTGACTAGGTGGCAATGCATCAGAGCCTACCACATTCTTGAAAAACCGACGTCTTCTTTCATCATCCTCTTCCCACCAGGCACGGAGGGTGGAGCAATCATGGCAAGACGGAGCACACACCTAAATCACATTGAGACAACCACAACAACGAGTACATTTTAGTAACAAGATGAGGATCCCCAAAATCCGAGTTGAGGTTTTCTTGAGCATAAGGCCATGATGCAGTACTTTAAATCCACAGTTTTATATATATACATGCATGTTTATTTCTCACTGCTCATAACATTGAACTGATATTTTATACCTACAAAATTTGGAACAAGCAATTTTGGATGCATTAGGAGAATTATTTTTAGAAATTCACAAATATAACATCTATCTTGCAATATATTGTTGTTTATATGATCACGCATCACATCATTTTATTTATCAATTAATTTTCAGCATTTTCTTTCTCCAGGTGATGCTAACCTTTTTTCCCTGATAATGACTTCTCACATGATACTTAATAGGTACAATAATAAAGAAGATACTGGAACAACTTAATCTCCAGTGCAGACTTAAATGTCCAGAGATCTGTGGTGGTTTTATTTATATTGCAATATTGCATATGATCTTACCGTCATGTAGTCGTATTGGGAAGGAATACCAAACTCTAGTCCAGGTTCACTTGGCATACGTTGGATTCGTAAACCTATTAATCCCAGTTCTTGCATAACCTGCATGAAAACATCCTGTCAGAAAGTGGCTCAGCAGAATAAAAGCTTAAAATTGAAAGAAAATGAAAACAGAAGCAGGTAAAGTGCGAGGTTAGGGAAGGTTTAATGAATATACAGGATGAACACAGGAAGGAATAAGGCCCAGATCTTCGCCACAAGCCAACATATCTGATGAGTTCAGGAGGACAGGCAATGTCTTCAAAGCATTTTGCCGCCAAAGATTTTCTTGCCGATGGAAATAGTAATCATAATACAATCTTTTCAGAACATTTTTGCTGCATCACAATGACAGAATAAGAATGCTATGACAGCAGCAAATTCAGAAATTGAGAAAAAAAAATTAAATAATATTAGTATCTTATCACACTAAACAGAACTCCAATATGTTTCCTAAATGCAAAATGCACTTCATATCATCAATATCTCGGTCTGCTTCAAGATAACTTTACAATTTAAGCTGTTAAATGACACAACTAAATGATACCTGTTATCATCCAAATCCTTAAAACTTGAAGTATCTTCAAGATTGAAACGAGGATAGAATTTCCTTGAATCCTCTGGATCTCTAATGAGAACTATATTCTGCAAGAACAAATTAACAAACCAAAATCTAGGATTAGGACTACTATAGGCAACGGATCAAATACTCAGAAAAAGGCAATGTCCTCTATATTAAACAACCTCTAGGACCTAGGGGTGGTACTAGAGGTTCTAGGTCCGAGTCTCGCTCATATCACGGTGTGGGAGGAGTTTAATTTACATTATACTCTATTTTAAAGAAAAGGAAAAAATCAAGAAAACGAAGCAATTAAAAGAAATTATAGGTATGGGATCTGATATTTACAAACCACTGACATAATTTGCTACCTTTAGAAGATCAAAGAGGTCGCGGCGCATCTTGTCTTCACTCTCCAACAACATGGACTTCTCTGCCAGTGACTTCAACTTGGCTGAAACTTTTTTCTCCGTGTTGCAGTCATCATTGAACTAGAATATTATCAAAGAAATGACAAAAAGCATTTAATTTTATCTCTTGAACAGTTTGTAGACAAAATTGAAAACTAACAGTGCATGCATAAAACTGATACAAATGCAAATAGATTTTACAGAAGGATCCAGTCCTCTTTTTGCTTATATCAGGGGCATGGAACAACTATATTTACCAGAGAGAAAGAAAAAGAAAAAAGAAAGATAAAGAGAAAGAGGGGGGTCAGGGAATCAAAAGTTGGGAGTTTCAATTTACAATGTAGAAGAAGATAGCCATGTGCAGTGCACATGGAAACTTTTTTCCCCCGAGTGATCCCAGAGAACTACAGCTAAAGGCTGTCAGAAGAGGAAATATCCATAGAGTAGAATACACTCAATGATTAAGAGCATATTAAAAATGCAGAAGTTGGAGATTTTGTACAACCACCATGCACCATCACTACAAAGAGTACTAGTAATGTAGCCAGATCTAACAGCTCATGATCAGGAAAGACATTCCTTAAAAATGGCATTATTGTATGATGATATTGAGACTGTGGCAGTACAACCTTATTGTTTCCATGAAAAAGGAAAAGAAAAAAGAGCAAAGAACTAGATTGAAAGGAGAAGGTAGATTATGCATCTACAGCAGAGAACAGAAAAACTATCTGAATATGATAAGGTCACAAAATTCCAGCATCGACCTTAATTTCAATTATGCCACATCTCTCCATTCTGATTCCTCTAAGTCAGCAGCATCTTTCTTTTTCTTGATAAGAAACTAGATAATTATTTAGAACTGTTTACTACTTAAATGTTTCCAAGAAAATATAAATTTTCATATAATAACGAGATGTGTTTCCATAGAATATGTACTCAACTTAATACATCTCATTGTCTCAATATATACCACATTTGTGATAGTCAAAAAAATAAAGGAAAAATCCAAGAGGTCCCCCTTCCCACATTTTTTGGACATTCATTATAAAATGTATATTGTTTAGAGATTGAGAGAATAAATATAGGATTCCAATAAAGTTGATTAACTAAATAGGCATTGTCTCCAAATTATAAGGCCAACCAAAGATCCAAGTTAATCTAGAACTTATTTAGAACAGTCATGAGATAGCAAAAAATTAAAGAATGAAAAGTTGGATTGTAATTGCCAAACAATAATTATCACCTCATAACGGCCCTTCTGAAACTCATGTAGGAAACTTGCAGCAATAAAAGTCCAAGAAGATCCAAACTTTTCCTGAAATGGAATAAAAATGAAAAATTGAAAATTAATAATAAACATAAGTAAATAACAAAAAGATCAAAAACTTAATAAAAGAAGACTAAAATCATAGGTCAAGTGCAATCAGTTGATAATGGCTTTAAAAAGACTATTATAGCCAGCAAGGATTTTAATAACCTGCAAATCCTCCTGCCGAATATATGGGCGGGTCAAGCGATCAAAGTCCCATATTCCCTCTTGTTCAAGTTCTTCCTAACAAAAGCAATATTTTTCATCCATCAATGGAATGAGATAAATTGGTTTTCTTAGCCACTATCCTAGTCTAACTGTCTAACCCTTTTAATGATGAAGAGCATTTCATAAATTAGGAGGGTTCAAGCAGACCTGGCTGAGAGGGATAGATGGCCGAAATTTACCAATTAGACCAGTCATAGCATGCTCTGGGAGCTCCCAGATTCTAAAGAAACCCAATATATGATCAATCCTGTAGGCAGTAAAGTACTTTGCCATCTGTAATGAAAACAGAAATAAAACAAGAAGTTCAGAACAACACACTGGAAAACTGTGGCAGATAAAAAGAGACAGTCAAAAGAAGGCTGTATTTCATACAACCAGAAGCACATCCCCCTTTCTCCAAGGTTTAATAATAACAAAAGAAGGCAAATGAATAAATAAAAGGTGTGCAAGACCTGTGTTAATCGAGCGCGCCACCAAGCATAGTTGTCTTTTGACATTTCCTCCCAGTTATAAGTGGGAAATCCCCAGTTCTGACCATTTTTATCAAAATAATCTGGAGGGGCTCCAGTGGATGTGTTCATGCGAAACAAATTTGGATAGACCCAGGTATCAACACTGTTTCTGTCAACACCAATAGGTAGATCTCCTTTCAAAATCACTCCTTTCTTTCTGGCATATTCTGCTGCCTCTAATAACTGTAATTGCACCAAGTTGCTAAATAATACAACATAAAGACATCATTTCCTTCAACAGCAATTACAAATAAAGCACAAACTATAACAACTCAACTATGCTTACTTGTAAATATAAATGGAACTGGACGTAATAATGAAAGCGAATTATGTCATAGTGCAAACTGTCTTTTGAGACTAGTTTCTCAAGCTGTAAGAAATTGAGTTCTGTCAATAAATTTCTTTCAACCATGAAAAAAGTGTAAGGACCCAAAACCTAGTCTTTGAACTCAATCAAAACAAGATAATACCTTGTCCTTGGAATAATGAGAATAGCGGCCCCATTGAGTGTGGTCTGATGTCTCAAAAAAGTCCCGCAAGAAACAGAAAGCCGCGTAGGGTTTTAACCAATCCTTTTATTAATTAAATCAAACATTAGGATAAAACTGGCTTCCAAAAGATTATGGAAATTAAAATTCTGAAAAAAAAAAAGACAAAGAAGATAGATAACATTTAAAACAGAAATCAAGGATCTTTTGCCATAATATACATAATTGATTCGAGAAAATTCAATTAAGACCTTGTTCTCAGAAAAGAATTGCTGAAAGGAACTGGAGTTAAGTATCAAATCCTTCTCCTGGTCAAAGACTTTCTTGGCAATTGCAAGTTTAGCAGCCACAGTTGCCTCATAATCAACATCCTGTACATACCCCAACCGAAATAAATTAATACAAATGTCAATTGTACAGATAGATGCAAAGAATTTTTTTGACAGTTCAGCATTCTAAGCTTCCCATTGAAACATGTTAAGTATCTTTAATAATATTCACAAGAATGACAAACATTGAAGAAAAGATGATTAAAATTGTTGGTTTTCCTACATGCTCTTTTTATAATAAAAACTAGTAGTATAAACTGCAGCTTTCAGTTATATACCTTCCAGACCCATCTGATTTGTGCATATACACTCTTATTTATGTCTAACCTTAGAAAAAAATGTTGATTTTGAAATTTGGATAGGGATACAGCTACGTATAATGCTGCATGTACTAAACGAGATTCAATAAAATTTTGCTGCAATAAGAAGTTAATGGGCAACATAAAAGTCATAGGTAATGTTGTTTAGAGATCTAAATCTAATATACAATATAACTGATTGTCATGTTGATATTGGCAAGGGCTATCCCAAAAAAGAGGTTCAACTCCTGTTCAGCCGTCTACATTTCAAATAAGGTTCTTGTTGAGAATCACAAACAAATCAGCGAGATTAATTCCCTGATTTTTAGGGATATTTGATTGAATATTTTTGTAAATATAGGATCTTTTTAGAGGTGTATAGTTGTATATTATCTTTTCATAATTATAACTAGTTTTATTTCCATATTCATAGGTTGTATTCTATCTATAAAAAGGGAGAGTATTTTTGCCTTCTTCAATAACAAGAAATAATATTTTCTTCTTCCATCTAACCTTTATGGTATTAGAGCCAACATAATTGGCCTCCTTCATCCTTTGTTTTTCTTTTTTTTTTTTGACGTTCTTCCTCCTATTTGCTTCTTCTACCTCCGCCCTTTTTTACCGATCCCATTCCCTATCTATCACCATGCCAGAAATCACTGAATCAGTCCCTACCACCGCTGCCAACACCAACTCTTCTAAACCACAGACTGAATTATACCTACTTTCGCATTCCAACTCTATCCAGATCACTACAAATCTGCCTCAATGAGAACAACTTTCTCAGGTGGTCCTAGCCTGTACAAATGTTTATCAGAGGAAGAGAAAAAATCGGGTATCTAACTAGTGATGTTACAGAACTAGAAAAAACTGATGCTAGCTGTGCTATTTGGAATGCCAAAAACTCTATGATAACGGCCTGGTTAGTAAATTCCATGGAGGACATAATTCAAGCTACATGTGTTATGCTATTGCAAAAGATCTTTGGGATAATCTCACCTTGATGTATTCTGACCTTGGAAATCAATCCCAAGTATATGAGTTAGAACTCAAACTGAGGGAAGTCCGTCAAGATGAGAATTCTGTCACTAAGTATTTCAATATTCTCAAAGGTTTGTGGCAGGATCTTGACTTATTCAATAATGATTATAAGTGGAAGAATGTTGATGACTGTAAGAACTTTAAAAAGGAGGAAAACTCACGGATTTTCAAATTTTTGGCTGGGCTCAACATTGTTTTTCATGAAGTATAAGGCAGAATTATAGGTCGTAAACCTCTCCCCTCCCTCAGTGAAGTTTTTTCTGAAGCTCGACGTGAAGAAAGTAGGAGTGTCAAGCTTAGCAAAAAACACACCACTTGACAGGTGGAAAACTCAACATTAATGGGGACTGTTGCTGCTGCCTATTGGGCCCCAAATACCCAGCACCGCCAAGATGACAAACCAAAGGTTTGGTGTGATTACTGTAATAAGCCACGACAAATTCGTGAATCCTATTTGAAATTACATGGGAAACCTGTTGAGCAAAAGAACAGTAAACAAAATGATCTGAATCGTGCCCTAGCCCAAGCACATGCTACAGTTGCTACTGAGATCAGCAAAGAACAAAAAGAACAACTGTTGCAGCTGCTGAAATTTGCTCTGCTGACTCTCAATAGCCCTGTAGCATCCTTGGTTCAAAGGGGTAGTAATGTGTACGTCTATTCCTCTTCGTTAACTGCATCTTCGATCATAGATTCGAGTGTCTCTCATCATATAACAAATCTATGCCATTTGTTTATATCTTATGAACCACTTTCTGGAAATAAAAAAGTATGTATTGCAGATGGAAGTTTCTCTCCCATTGCTAGTCAAAGATCAATTCGTTTGTCGTGTTATTTTTGGCAACTCTTGTTGTGAATTCCAAGATTTGAAAATAGAGATGATGATTAGCAGTGTTAAAATGATAGAAGATCTCTATTATTTTGATGACAACCATGTTGAGAATAAACAAGCTCAGGGTTTTATTGGTAGAGTTCATTCAAACCCTGTTCATGATAAAATAATGCTTTGGCATAATAGACTAGGACATCCTAGTTTTTCTTATTTAAAGTATTTATTCCCATATTTATTTAAAGGAGTGGACTGTAAGTCTTTGGTTTATGAAACTTATTTTTTGGCTAAAAGTCATCAGAATTCTTATAAAATAAAACCATATTGTGCTTCTAAACCCTTTTTATCTAATCCACAGTGATGTTTGGAGTCCTTCTAAGATTACTACTTTAATTGGAAAGAAATGGATTGTGACATTCATTGACGATCATACACATCTATACTTGCTTTACCTAATGAACTCGAAAAATGAGATTGCAAAACTCTTTGAAGATTTTTACTCTCTAGTTGAAAACCAATTTCAAACCAAAATAAGTAATTTTAGAAGTGACAATGGAACAGAATTTTTTAATGAATGTTTAGGAAGTTTATGCAAAAAAAATGGCATTTTACACCAATTGACTTGTAGGGATACTTCTCAACAAAATGGAATTGCAAAACGAAAAAACAGGCATTTACTTGAAGTAGCTAGGTCTCTTATGTTTCATATGAATGTTCCTACGTATCTTTAGAGAGATACTTGAATGAAAAAACAGGCATTTACTTGAACGAAAAAATAGGCATTTACTTGAAGTAGCTAGGTCTCTTATGTTTCATATGAATGCTCCTAAGTATCTTTGGGGAGATGCAATCTTAACAAGTTGCTATTTAATTAATAGAATGCCTACTAGGGTTTTGAATTATGAAACTCCATTACAAATGTTTAAGAAATCTTTTCCACACACAAGTCTCACCAATAATCTCCCTTTAAAACTTTTTGGGTGTATGGTGTTTGTCCATGTTCCATCTCATCTTCAATCCAAATTCAATCCACGAGCAGAAAAAGGTTATAAATGTTTTAATCCAGTCACTAAAAAATTCTATATTAGTATGGATGTTCAATTTCTTGAAACAATTCTGTTTTACACCAAAACTCCTCTTCGAGGGTAGAATTTGAATGAAGATCAGTTTTGGCAACAACAAGAACCAAAATCAATTGTCTTTTTTCCTAAAATAAATCAAGATATGGATACTTTAACTAGAAAAAATGAGGCAAATACTAATCTATCTATGCCAAGTAAAACTATATTACAAACAGAGGGAGAAACTCTACCACCTATGACCACTGAGTTTCATGTTTATAGCAGACACAAGTTTAAACCTAATACTGAGAATCTTCTAGTCAATCCTGAGCATGGTCAATCATCACCTCCTAGTTCTCCAATCCCACGTAATCTTCCTACAAATTCTGCTCCTTTACCTTTTTCTGATCTTGATGTTCCAATTGCTATTTGAAAAGGAGTTAGGAACTGTACCAAACATCCCATTGCCAAATATCTATCCTACCATAGACTTTCGAAAAAATACAAAGCTTTCACCACAAAAATTTCCCACTTGTTTGTACCTAGAACTATACAAGAAGCATTAGGACACTCAGAGTAGAAGTCAACTATATTCGAGGAAATGAAAGCTCACTAAAAAAACAAAACTTAGGAGATTGTTGATCTACCCAGGGAGAAGAAAACATTAGGATGCAAGTGGGTCTTCACAATCAAACGTAAGTCTGATGGGAGCATTGAAAGATAAAAGGCAAAACTTGTTGCTAAAGGTTTCACACAAACCTATGGAATTGACTTCCAAGAAACCTTTGCACCTGTTGCAAAGATTAACTCTATTCGAGTATTACTTTCTCTTGCGGTACATCTTAACTGGCCTCTGCAACAGTTAGATGTAAAGAATGCCTTCTTGATTAGAGATTTGGAGGAAGTGGTATTTATGGACCCACCGCCAGGCTTCGAAGAAAAATTTGAAAAAAAATTTCAACTGAAGAAGTCACTATATGGCCTTAAGCAATCTCCTAGGACCTAGTTTGATAGATTCGGAAAAGTTGTCAAGCTTTAAGGATATGTTCAAAGCCAAGCTGATCATACAATGTTCTACAAACACTTAAAAAAAGAAAAAGTAGCAATACTGATAGTTTATATGGATGACATCATTCTGACTGGAGATGATGACCTTGAGCTTGATAGACTAAAGAAAGCCTTATCTTGTGAATTTGAAATTAAAAACTTGGGTCCTCTAAATTACTTTCTTGGAATGGAATTTGCTAAATCCAAGAAGGGTATTTTTATCTCCTAAAGGAAGTATATACTTGACGAACTTGGAGAAATCGGCCTACTTGGTTGCAAAGTAACAGAAACCCCTATAGAACTGAATCAGAAATTCCAATCAGCCTGGAAGAGGTAATTGAGAAGGAAAGGTACCAACGCTTAGTTGGGAGACTGATTTATCTCTCACATACACGTCCTAATATTGCATTTGCTGTGAATGGTAAGTCAATTCATGCATTCACCTAATCAAGGACACTTTGATGCTGAATCTTAAGGTATTTAAAGGGGGCACCAGGAAAGGATATTCTATATGAAAATAGGGGACATCTCCAAGTTGAAGTATTCATTGATGTAGATTGGGCAGGGAGTATAACAGACAGAAGATCAACTTCGGGATATTGCACCTTTGTTGGAGGAAACCTTTGTAACTTGGCGTAGTAAAAAAACAAAATGTGGTAGCTAGTAGTGTTGAAGCCGAGTTTAGAGCAATGGCACATGGTATATGTGAAGTTTTGTGGATCAAACAATTACTTAAAGAACTTAAAGCTACTAATCCCTTACCCATGAAGGTCTTTTGTGATAACAAAACTGCTCTTACAATTGCACACAATCCAGTACACCATGATAGAACCAAACATGTTGAAGTTGATAAACATTTTATCAAAGAAAAACTAGAAAATGGACTGATTGTCATGCCCTACATTCCTACGTCAAAACAAGTAATAGAAATACTCACTAAAGGTCTACCAAAGAAGCAGTTCGATAGTTTAGTTAAAAAGCTAGCTATGGACAACGTCTTTCGACCAGTTTGAGGGGGAGTGTTGAAATCACAAACAAATCAGGGAAATTAATTTCCAGATTTGTTGAAAATCACAAACAAATCAGGGAGATTAATTCCCTGATTTTTAGGGATATTTGATTGTATATTTTTGAAAATATAAGATCTTATTAGAGGTGTATAGTTGTATATTATCTTTTCATAATTATAGCTAGCTTTATTTCTATTTTCATAGGTTGTATTGTACCTATAAAAAGGAGAGTATTTTGCCTTCTTTAATAACAAGAAATAATATTTTCTTCTTCCATCTAACCTTTAGTTCATCATTGTGAAGTGAAAAGAGAATGTTATTAAAACACATGCAAAACACATTTCCTAATCTGACCTCATTAGTCTAACCTACCCACAATAAATTAGCACACTTCATTTCCATAGACATCCAGTTTGCAATCTTATCTAATTATATAATGGACTACACTGTCATACACGAGATACTCGTATTTATGTCCAGTAGAACAGAAAAACCAATAATGAGTATACATTAAGTCATCTTAGATTAGAAATTATGCTCTGTATTAAGCATGCATGATAACAGAATATGAGTAGGAAATTAGATGACTCTTGAGAGTTATGTTAAATGCTTTTACTCCATGCACTGTTCTCTTCATCAATAAAATTTAAGAAAATAGCTTCAGCTCCCTCCTATTTATTATTAGAAAATTCATTAGAGTTCCCAACATAACAAATGCAGATAAACACATATAGCATGGTAGATCTCAATCCAAAGATGTTAGGCCAGTTAACTAAGAATGACTTTTAAATCAACAATGCAAATACATTTGTAGTTCCCCAAAAGAAAATTAAAAAAGAAAATGTGAAGGAATGGACAGAAAAAAAAGCGAGAGGACTTGAACCCCAAAGAAAATAACTGGAATCATTTGACTAATGTTTTTTTGGCATGATATATCCCTTTTGTCTTCTTTCTACTGTTGACACCATAAAGTAGCATGAGAAAGACATTCATCAAGTATTTTCATGGATGAGATACATGGAGCACCCAATTTGCCCTAGTGCATTCTTGTCTGCAAGATAAAACAGGAGGAAGAGGAGAAAGAACAGAAGAAGTTTGTTGCAGTATCGGCTCTATGCAGTCTATCCTTGATAAGCAATCACCAGAGTAACCAAAGTGAATATGTCCTAGTTTTTTCGAAACAATAGATAAGTGAAAGCAAAATCCTGGTTGAGTGAGCACATGCTAACTTTTTATTTAACAATATTAAGCTGATTGGAGAGTATGAAATTTTAATTCACAGTTAAGAGAAGAAAAAAAGGTTAGAACAAAGTGAAATGTGATGTAATTTCCCTACTGTTGCATTTTCGCCCTCACTTAGCAGGTTATTGGTCTTACTACCTTTATTTCCAAATCTTTTGGCTTCAAGGTCCTTATTTTTCAACTTTATGCTCTTAGGAATTAACAGATTTACCCAGAGAGTAGTAAGTAATAGTGAACCCAATGAAAGTCTTGATATAGACATCTCACCAGCTGCAAAGAACTCTATTTACCATCAAATGTAAACTTCTCTAACTCTTAAAGATTCAAACTCGTATTCTTTTGTTTCCATTTGGAAATTAATCCATTTTATAGGAAACTAAAAGTGGAAAAAACAAGGGAAGTTCATGAAACGAGGTACATGGGTGTACTTAGAAAGAAACAAAGGGATATCTCTGAATGGATAACTTGCATCTGTCAATACCAATCTCAACAGAACTCTTCCACCTTGATTAAAGGGTATCTCAAAGAAGTAAAAAATAATGAAGTTCACATCCTGCATGATATAGCTTTTGCTTGGAAAGTTTCCAATACTTGTAGTGTCTGATATCTACTGCAGGCAATAGGGTAGAATCATTAAAAGCTATAGATTCATGTTTAGTTCTATCAGTCACATCCAGAAATAATTTACTTAAGATCCAATACCACGAGTGTGACGGGATGTTGACTTCCCAGAAAATGGGTTTTCTATCCAAACAATATAGGCACACCCTAACAAGAGTAATTATTCAGAGGGTCCTCTGGACTGGCAGACAAATATCAGTCTATCAACTAGAACCATTTCACTAAGACACAGTCACCCTTACCCTTTGAATCACCACTTGAAGAGATACATTAGAAATGGTTGACTTCAGCCATAATTTTTCCACAATTAAAAATTGATTAGGGCTTAGGCAATGAAACAAATGGGTGTTAAAAGTTGACATAACTCCTTGATAATTATGTTGACATAATTATTCCACAGAAACCTCTAATTGGATACTACAGGAGAAAAAAAAATGTTCCAGTCAAAAAGGTAAGTCTAAGCGACAACTTGTTGAAGGTGCAAGTAATTTGACAGAGCAATGGCAGGGGTGGATTACTAGCAAGTCAACGAAAGCCATTGTGGGGAACTACTGTGGTTGATCAATGCTTATGAGGTCTGGTACTAAAATGAGCAAAAGAAAGAGAGAAGTAGCCTGAATTAAGGCTAAATTTATTGATTGAAGTAGTGTTCAAATGTTGGAAGATAAAGAAGTATGAGGGAGCAGAACATCATTCAAGGGTATAAGAGAGAGATTTTAAGTTATGAGGAACTTTTGAGTTTTGACATATGCTGCCCTCATGTCTTTCCTCAAAATCATAAGGAACTATTTTCGAATTAAGGATTTCAGCCAAGTCCCAGATAGCTGGCTCGCAGCATCAAAAATCATTATTTATCCGCTTTTTTTCCTCCCAAAGCTCACATGGATCATAACATGCATTTAAACTACAAATAGATAAAAGCTAAAAACATATCTTTCATTTGGAAAAAGTTAATGATTTATAGAAGGAATAACCTTTTTGTCTAGTTGTACTTTTATTTTCTCAATTTCTTTCTGCAAGGAAAAGAAATAAACAGGTGGTCAAGATTTAAGCGTGAAAAATAAAAATAAAAGAGCAGATGAATTAGGAAGAAACAACCAGCATAAATTAAAGGAGAGGTTATCATCAGTTATGTGGACGTGAAAATGAACAGTCTAGGAAGAGCACCTTGATATCCTCTGGCATACTTTTTGAGAGTGCCTGTACTCTCAGGTATAATGGATGTAATGCAAATACAGAAAGAGAACTGCATGACAAACAATAAATGAGAAAACATCCGAATTTGTATCAAAAAGACAAATGCAAATTTTCATGAACCCTGTAGCTAACAAGGTAATGCAAGCATGTGACAAGAAAATATTAGTAAAAGCAGCAATTGTATCCAAGATGCCAGACAAGACATTCTGCTACTCGCATTAATCAGGTATTGAACTAGGTTATGGATTAAATTAAGGAGATAGGTACCTGGAAATGCACATATATGCCAGCAAAAGCAGCATTAAATAGAAAAGATATGTGAGTTTTAAACATGTCATCTCCTGCCTTCAGCAAATGGAAAAAGAACATTTGATTTGTGTGTTCCAGGATTAAAGTTCTTGTCGTACCTGTAGGGATATGAATCCCACCACATCTTATGCACAGAGGTATCGTTGATTGGCAGAAGCTGAACCAAATGGAACCCGGACTCCACAGCCCAATCAACAAGTAACTTCAGGTCAAGAAACTCTCCAACCCCTAGATCTGCTTCTGACCTGACAGAGAACATTGGGATTGCTACACCCGCACCCCTCCAAGGCATTTCCTAACCAAACAAGTTGAAAAAATTAGGATTAACACAATTAGTTAAGACTAAATAGCAACAGTAATTTAATTATAAGATTTTTCTCAAGAAATTACCCGCAACATGCCATCTGAAAGGAAAATGTATCTTGGCTGATTGTTCGAGGAGTCAACGGACAAGTTCCGGTTGGCACCAGTTTCCAATGAAATGCTTCCTGTCTTACCATATTTCAAGTACTTATATGTGGAATGCATGTTAAGGGCGACAGAGATAGGTAGTAGATACCCAGAGAGAGAGCTTCAGATTATCCAAATTGCAGACTAAAGAAAACATTCGTTGAAACTTCAAATTATTAGATATGAGAACTCCCAAAAGGATATTTTATTGGAAAATCAGCCCTTTTCATTACACAGTCTGCTTCCCAGATTGATTCACCAGCATAACTAAGCTTGAGCCCATTCTCAACCTTAAACTGCCCCAAAGTTGAAGTGCTACCAGTCACGTATACCTGCATCAGTCAGACTCCATTAATACAAGCGAAGCAGCAATTTCAATCAGATGATAAGTTAAACTTGAAAGTAATAACCAATATGTAGCTATTTATAACACTGATATAGAGAGAAGCGAACTTACTGATGTGTCTTCCTCTATGTTTGGACAGCATATTTTGAAATGAACAAGGATCGAATCTGTTTTACATTAAAAGAAGACATAATTGACAGATAAATTTAGCTAATATACCAGTCTCCCACCAGAACACAGAATCAGACGGAGTGTTACAAGTTCATATTTGAGTGAAATTACCTTCCTGGTCCAACTTAATCTGGATGAGTCCTTCAGGTTTCTCAATGTTCAAGCTCAAACCGCAGCGAAAGATTACATTTTTGAAGGCACTTCTGAAAGGAAGACCATCACCACCAGTCTGATTTGTTGACAAGAAAACTTTTAGGAGAAGCCAAGAATATTTAAATAATAGGGCTGCATTTGCTCATGATATGATTATGATATGTGATGACAGATGCTGCAAAAATTCACAGGTGGTAGAATAAAAAATGCTTGGGTACCTACATTGACGGTACCTCCCAAGAAATTTAATCTCTTTTTTCCCACAACATCAATGCAAAACAATTAACACAGAAATAGTTCAACTAAGAATACAACCCTAACTTAAAATGACTTCAATGGAGATCTGTTCTACTGATGTTCAAACCTAATGAATCCAACATAAATAATCAAAATGAAATTCAGGCTGAAGCTGCATGGCTTAATCACAGCAGCCTAGGGATGGGTGGATTTGCACCTTAATGCATGTTTAGATTGTAGACTATATTAGTTGGGAACAACTGTACGCACATGTGAAGAATGTCAACTAATTGACTCAGACTAAGCAACTGTTTCTTATGGTGCTAAACTTCCAATAATCACAAAACCAAATAGGATTGAAACCAATTCTTCATAATTCATCCTATGCCATCCAGTTTCTGTCAGACTCATGGTTTACCAAAGTTACATAATGATGATAGATTGCTTTTCATTTTTATATTTTCCCCAGAAACAGTTATTAAGTCCTCCATCTAGATATTACAATGTAATCCTAATTAGCAGTACCAATAATTCATGAAGAGAATAATAAAAGCACTAAAATAGATAACTTATGTAAAGATAATTGAAATTATTCGGCCTTAATTTAAAGGTTGTTCACAAATATAAATGCAAAAGTAGTGAAAAAGGGAGAAAGAACCAAAAGTCCTACTTCATTGGTGAACAACCTTTTTTGCAAAAGAATGAAACTAAAAGAGATATACACATTTTCCCCAATATCGGCTAATAACATAATTTTCAAAGGGGTATCTAAATAGTCGAAAGAAGAAAATATAACAAAACAAAAATTACTCAAGTAAACTCAAAATCAGCATAGTAGTCATGATCTGAAAATGCATTTAGTTGCTCAGAAGAGCTAACTAAAGGAAAAAAAAATAACTTTTGAAATGTTCTGAATATTAGGCTAGCAGTACAATCACAAGACAGATTCCAACCCACTATTTAATCAGCTCCAACCGTTTATGATTATGAAACCAGAAATTTGTGCATAATATCAGTAAAAATAAAAGTGATCATCACTTGGAACTAACACTAAAAGAGGAACAGGGAATTTTACAAACTCAGAAGGAAAATATAACTATACCACAGTACGAACACGGATATGAGGCCTATTAAGCCATTAGAATCTACTACTGAACTGGTCAATTGCAAATAAAAAGAAAAAGAAAATACATAGAGCAAAAAAGACAAGACCTTGGGAATATGCAACTTTTAAGTAAAAATATGTTAAGATTCCAAAATTTTCTTATTGTTTCTTTTCATCTAATCAGCAGATAAAGAGATTGGAAAACAGAAAGAACCTATTAAACAAAGATTCCCAATACATAGCTTTGTACAAGGTCGTCAGAAAATTGACAGATGCCCGATTATCCAAAATAAGTAAAATTCAAGCAAAAGGCAAGGAATATCCACTATGTTAGTAAAAGTGAATACATGTTTATATGCATATCCATAGCTACACAGCCAACAAGATCCCTTCAAAATAGAACAAGAGAGTGCCAAAGTCCACCTGCCAAAGATCATGAAGCTCCACAACTGCACCGTCCTTAATCCCCTCAGGCAGTAGCAATTTATGCTTCTTTCCCATTTCCCATCTCAGAATATTTTTGTCATCATCAACCACATAATAACTGTACTCACAAGTGAACCCGCAGGGTACTGGGATACTTCCACACCATATGAGCTCATCATCTTGATGAACAGGGCTCAGTTTGAAGCCCTTCTTCACGTCCCACGAACCGAGCAACGGCTCAGAGCCGCATACAAGCAGGCTCTGACCCCAGTGCGTGTAATATGGGATCCTAAAGTTGATATATAATGGTTTCACAGACTTGGTTAATGACTTCGTAGGCTTGGTACCCGAATACAATCCCAGATTCGCCATTTTTTTTTTCCCAAAATGAAGAGGACCAGACTAAGTTTCCAAAATCTAGCAAACACAAGATTAAGTTGTTAGCATTAATGAAAATTGAATGAAGTTATATCAAATTAAACACAATAAGAATGCATTAATGGTAGAAAGAGAATATGAAAGAGGGTAAATATTTGAACTGTATTGCTTTGGTTGTCTACCATTAATGCATTGACCAAATTCAAATAAATGAACTTGAAAAGATTCAAAACTTACAGACCAAATAATAAGAGATTGAGAATTCAAAGAATTTGCGCACTATTTTTAGAGAAAATTAACGACGAAGCGGCTGAAAAATGAAAGAACAATAAAGAAAGAAACTCAACAGAGATAGAGTACAACCTTAAGGCGAACAGATAGCAAGAAATGACAAGAGCATATGCAAATGCTAGTGAGATTTTGTTTGGTTTCAGAAAAGATAATAAAGACAGATTGAGATTGCAAGAGATATGGCTTGTTGCTAAGCAGATATTTTTGTTAAAAATATGGAAGGGAGAAAGAGAGAGAAAAGAAAGATATTTCTATAATTCTATGTATGCGGTGAATGCTTGGTGACGGAAAAGGAAAAGAGCGTGAGCGTGAGCGTGGCCTCACTCACAAGTCAGAACGCTGGTTTCACGGGGTGGGTAACACTCTCCACACATGGCTTCCTTTGCTCTGCAGTCTTCCTCCAACTTCGTGTCTGCTTTCTTGGATATTATTAATTTAAGGGATATTATCAAGTATATTTTTAAAGTAGGATTTAATATTAATAATATTTATTATTTTAAAAAAAATAGACAATAATATTAGATATTTTGTTAAAATTAATAAAATAATTAAATTATCCTTTAAAATATATTCTGTACAGAGCATTATTTTCAAAAAAAATAATTTATTTTAATAAATTAATAATAATTTTTATTTATTTTTTAATTTTTAAATTAATTATTTTTTTAAAAGGGCTGTTATAAAAATAGCGACGGTTACCAACATCATTTTGGTCATTTTAACTTTTTTTTATTTAATTTTTATTATTTAAAAACAATTAAGTATTTGAATATAAAAATAATAGTATTTGAATAATAAAATAAATATGTTTGATTAGATAAATAAGAGTGTTTGGATACAGGATAAGAAATGTTTAAATGAAACAGCAATAAAATGATGATATTACTCTTTTATCAATTAATTTTAATATAAAATTCTTTAACAGTTAAATATTACTGTCTATTTTTTAAATTAATAGATATTATTAAAATTAGATCATAATTAAAAAATATTTTTAATAATATCCCTTAACTTATTAATGTTTCTATTCTAGATTTCAAATATTTGATATTCACTATGAGAATTATTTATATTTATGATTATGAAATTCACAATTTTTATGTATTTTTTACTTAAAAAAAAAAAAGGAACGAGCACGTCTAACTTTTATAGGAAATTGATAGCCACTTAACTTGGCATTCAACTAAGTTTTTGTATTTTATATTTTGAGTAATTTTAAGTATTTTAAAATTTTATCTCAAATATTAAGTAATAAAATAATATAAATTTTAGAATTATTTATTACATCTAATGATTATTTTACACATTACTTTTAAGATATAATTTAAAATAAAATTTAAAAATATCTAACATTACTCTTATATTTTTATAGAAATATTATTCCCCTAATATTAACATATATATGAAAAAAGGATTGGTTTACTTTTTAAAAAATATATATTAATATTTTATTAAATATCTATTATATAATTTTATTTATTGAGATCATACATTACTTAATATTTATATAATTAGGCAATCACATTTTTACAACAAAAGAACTAGAAGCCCTCGCATAAAAATAAAAAATATATATATATATTTACATTAAGCTTTTGTGACCTTTGATTAAAATGAGGATATATTAATATTTTATTAAATATCTATTATATAATTTTATTTATTGAGATCATACATTACTTAATATTTATATAATTACGCAATCACATTTTTACAACAAAAGAACTAGAAGCCCTCGCATAAAAATAAAAAATATATATATATATTTACATTAAGCTTTTGTGACCTTTGATTAAAATGAGGAGGTGTACAAGTTTTGCTTGAACAAATAACTGAGTGCAAGGTTTGATCTATCTTACTGCGCACAGTAAAACGTGTAATAAGGACCATTCAATCAAATCCAATAGCTGACAATGAACTCAGGCATTTTCCATACTTGATTGGCAACCTGTTAAAGCTTCCTTTGGCAGTAAATGTCATTTGTTAAAGAACATGTCGAATGTTCACACTACACCAAATCATCAACAACTGACTGTAATGCCTAAACTGGAGCTGCAGATGACCAAGAACAATATTGTACATGTTATTTAACCATATATTTGATTAAAACATTGCATTATAGTCGTGTTGAGGTGGTTCATTGTTGGAACAGCGATCAACGGAAGGCAAGGAATAGGTGAGTTGAAAAACATAGTTGGATGAGTCAGAGGGTAATCGGTCTTGATGATTGATTCGAAGTAGAGATATTCATTATCCATATTTGTAGATTGCTGCATCGAAAGACCGTCGAACACGCAAATATGTCCAGTGGCAACAATAAAAAGCTTTTAGTTTCCTGCACTGCGGAGGAGACGAAGGGAGAAAAATCCAATGAAGAAATGGCAACTGCAAATGGAACAAGATATGGATTTATGACATATTTGTAAGTAATGGACATAAATTTCAACATGTATCTATATGTGTATGTATGTATGTATATATATATATATATATATATATATTTTTACACATATAATTATATTTGTTGTTCATTAATAATCGTCCTCTTGTAAAGAAAAAGATATTTCAATACTTAAATCAATATTTATTTTAAAAAATAAATATTTTATTTATGAAGTAAGCATAATACTCTAAACGCTTGAATATTAGAACTAGACTATTGTTTTAGTGAATTAGGCGAATTAAATCTCTTGAATATGCTAAATGCCCCAAATTAAATAAATCAATGGTTTTTTATAGTGCACATTCCTAAGGTATACTCGAATTATGCATGAACACTTATAACGTCATTTAACTCAAGTTTTATTAAGAATTGAGTTCATTCATAACTTTTAATATAATAACCAAGGTAAAAGATTTAAGTGAAATTCATCCACTTACATGAGAAATTCTTTTCCATGAAAAATCACACTTTATTCAATCATAATTTGAGTAAAACAATATTTGTAATCTTTTTTGCTTTATTATTTCTTACATGACTCATTTTTATAGTTTATAGATTAGTGAGTCAGGTTTACTTGGTCCAAGTATTCAAACGGGCTTAAGTTCTAGGCTAAAATTTCCATAATCACTAGAATTGGACCTTTTTGCTAATTTGAGCTTCACTTGAAAAATGCAATGTGGTGCTGGCTGCTAGGCTAATTCAATAATGTGCCTAACAAATACCCTATAAATGAAGGATAAGTATTGACCATAAACCAAAGCTTAAAGAGTACATTTATTCACTCTTCAACCAACATGTGGTACATGTCTTTCTAAAAAAATAGCATCTTTTTTCTCACATAATATCCTTTATAATGGACAAGACTCTTTGTTTGTTCGTCCTCTCGAGATAGTGCCTTTTTGGCTAGATGTCTTGTAGTTTCTATTTATGAGGCAATGCCTCATGCGATGTAGCAAAAACCTTTGTGCTACTCAAGGATCTCGCTTTATCTCCCTTCCTAATGGATCTTTTTTTTTCTTCTAGATCTCTCTGGAAGGCTTTTAGGCTTTCTTTTTCTCTTCTGTCAGTTTCAACGAATTGGCATAGCATTATCTCACTTTGACTTGCTCTCACTTGATATTGATCTTTCCTCTTCCACTCGCCAATACGTATAGTACTACCTAATGTAAAGTAAAAAGGATGACTTTCATGTAGTGGATTCATAATCTTTCAGCTACTGCATTATAAGTGGAATGAGCGTCCATTTGTAGGTAATTTAGTATCTAACATCTGTCTCGCATGCTACAACTAGTAGCATGATAATCCTTGACTTGAACCTTTGATCCCCCAAATGCAATCAACTCTATATTACACATGCAAATATCTTTTTTTTAAGTTCTATCCTTTTAAACGTATCCCAAAATAATATATCTGCTCTACTTCAACCATCATACATTGAAAATTATTTTTTCGATGTTCAATGTGATGACTAGTGGATCAAGGTGTAAAAGCATGATATCCTTTAAGTCTTCCTAAGAGAAATATCTCTCAAAAGTCTTGCTCAATAGCCATAATTGTGAGAGTCAACGTCTTTCTCATACTCGTTCTTTGGATTTTGGTAACTCTTTTAAATAATGGCCTCTATCTTTTGTATCTTCCCTACCCCTTACCCACCTCTCCTATTTTCTAGATGTCTCCCATGTAACACATCTATAATATATTGATTGACAACCATTCTCGCAGTTAATGCTTCCATTAGTGTTGCATTAGTTCTTTATTAACTTGAGGTCCCTCTATAATCGACAAATTTTCTTCCTAGTTTTTTTTTTCCTTTTCTTCTTTCACGCACTAGAAGTCATATAAGGACCCATAAATTGCGTCCAATATCTTTGTTCATATATTTTTTTGTTACTACAACATTTGTCTAGTTGACTTGTGATCCTTCTGATGAAAGTATAATGGCAATAGTATTTTAGCACTCTAACTTGGGTATTTTACTTTAAACTATTAATATTTGACTATTTATTTGTATTTTTAATCTTAAATAGGTGTATGAGAAAAAATGTGACATATAGGATCAAACAGGAGGCGATTCGGGAGAGAAACGAGCCCAGATTAGTGACTGAGCATCGCTACGCCCGTCGACGAACACCCAGCTCTTGTTGTTCGTACCTAGCGCTGCGACACCCGTGCGATGTTTAAATACTCCTCTCAACTCTCCTATTTGGGGTGGATTCGAAGCTCCTCGCACCTATGGTTTCTCATATCAACAAAAATACTCTTTTGAGGCAAAAAATATGGAGACTTAGCATGGAGGAAAACACAAGCAATGAATACACATTCAAATCAAGAGATTAAAGTAAATTTATTAAAGATTAAAGAATCAACTCTTGGGCATTCAAGATCAAAGGAAGAAGAATAACTCAGGACGTCACTTATGTTATTTTCTTCTTTAACTTTAAGAGATGATCTTGTTCATGATATTTTCGTATTCTTGTTTTGATACTCTTGTTGTAAGCATGAGCTAAATACTTTTGATTTAGGGTTAGACGTTCTTGAACCTAGTATGTAATTGAATCTTTAAACTCTTAGTTATGAACTTATATCCCTTAATTGATTCAAATCCATTTGTACTTAATACTTTCATTATACCTGACCGTTATTTTGATTGTTTAAGAACCATGATAACTTTGACAAAAGGATTCATGTGTTTAGCCTAGGGTAGGTTGATACATGATCATATGGTAACATCTATGAGTTCCATCTAGGATAGACATATACCTAAGTGGCATGTATGGTTTGATTAGATTTATTCTTAATGAGTTGCATCTTATTCGGATTACCATAAACATAGGTAATTGTTAGAGTGTGATATTATTATTCAACTTTCGACAGAAGCTTATGATGAAATCAGTGTCTAGCCAATCAATTGATAGTAAGGGAATAACTAAGGGGTTAAATAATTTAATGAAATATTAGGGGATACGTCGAAACCTTAGATTACTTATCAAACTAGTGAATTTTATCGTAGTGTGCGTGTGATAATTAATTAGTTTAATTTGATAACGGTAGTATAGTTAGTTAAACTCCATCTCAGAAGTTAGTCTGGATAAAGGTAAAATAAAGTAATTTTAGTAATTGATTCAAGAAATAGAAACAATAATCTCTGTGGGATCGATAATCCGAACTTAGTCCTATATTACTTGATATGAAAGCGTGCATTTGCACTAGGATATTAAATTACACATCACCTTCATAAGCTCTTCTACTATGATTTTCTGAGGCTATAATATTAACCAATATTCATATAGATACTTATTCTTCATTAATGCATTATTTTGGATTCTTAATTTTTTGTACATTAATAGATTATGTCCTTTCTCATTATGAAATGGGCAATGCTTGTTTATGCCCTTCAAGTGGTTAAGAACTATAACTGGCTTTGGTATCCTGAATATCCCAAAATTCTTATTTTTATCAAATTCTGTCAGGTAGTATGTTGATTAGAATTGGAGGTTCAAATGGCTTTTAATGCTTCCTCTTGCTGGCTCTTCATTGTTAAAAGGCCATTTTCCAAATTCTTCATTCTATAGAGATATATCATGTTGCAGCTGATGCTTACGTGACATTCCAATACTGTATGAATATTAATTATTAATATTTATACAATATATATTTCAATATAATCGTTAGTATTAAATGCATATAGTATAATACTTATAACATTATAGATATTGTATGATCTGAAGTAGTTTAGATCTGATCTAAAAGAGTTTAGATCACTACTAAGAGTTAGTAATATTGAGAGTTATAAATGTTAAGAGTTAAAAGCTTGTAAGAGTCAGCGATATCTAAAGAGTTAGATACTTATCTGAAACGAGACAAAGACCTGAGGGTATACTAGTAATGACATAGATGCAAAGAGTTGCAATATGTGCTAGAAAATGTCATTATGCAAGTATGTTCTTAAACACTATATTCCCAATCTATTTTCATCGATGCAGGTCTTTTGATGAATCCATTTTATGTAGATCAGTATATATCTATATCTGCAGGGTATAGATGGTTGTTCTTAGTTAACCATGAGCTTAGAGCTCATATAGGCATACGGGTATTCAATCAGAACTGAATACTGGACAGACTCATGAGGACGCTAATAGACATCCTATGAAGCCGTCAATGATGAGTCATCTTAAATTTAGTAGTATTCATGGTCCTTTGACCTGAGCACCACAGTAGACTTGTAAGTAATCCACATACTTTGGTTCCACACATGTCTGAGACATTTCATGGTCTGATCGTTGAATGTTGCTAGATATGGTCCGATGTTCATAGAGTCCGATGTACGTAAATAAGAGATCCGTAAACTCTTATAGGGGAATTGTATATCTTGGTACTCTGAGATTATATTTCAGCAAGTCTTTTGGCCAAAAGCACATACCAAAACAAAAAAGTTTTTTGTAAGGTTAAACAATATTACAAAGGAGTTTGCGGATATTATTTTACGAAATACAAATCTGGAGATAGGTTCATAGATAAGCATATGGGGATTTAACGGTACTGATCTATATCCCCGCTCTTTCAGGATATAGGTGACCGAAGGATTATATATAAATGTTATGACCTCAGCTTGTATGGTCTTACGCGCTGATTTGTAATATCTATGATGTGTATGTCGGGGATTAGTCCCAGATTCATAGAATAGTTCTATTTGATAAATTAGATATAGACCTAAGAAATCCTGCAATATGAAATGTACTTGTTGTGCACTGGGACAGCGTGCTATATTGAATTGTTTAATTCAATAAATTTCTAGTAAAGCCAAATATTTGTTTCAAAAACCCTCGGGATGCGTGCGTATCAATACTTAAGTGTTAAGTATATTAATTAGTTAACAATTATTATTGATTAATTAAATATTGACACGTGACGCATAGTGAGCCTTCTGTTAAATTTACTCAAGTGTGTGGTTAGGTACGACCCATTTTAAGTTAATTTAATAACTATATAAAGGTTTAAGGATATTTTTACTTAATTGATTATTTGATTATTAAATAATTATTTATTTATTTAATTGTTAAATAAATAACTAACTTAATTATGATTAAAAATTAACTATTAAGTTAAGTTAATTAAATATTTTGATTTATTTAATGGTTAAATAAACTTTAATCTAATTTAAGTTAATAGTTAATTAGGATTAAGTTAATCAAAATATCTAACTAACTTAAGTTAATTTAATTTAAGTTAAGTTAATATATTAATTAAGATTAGGTTAAAGGCTTAATTTTTTTTATAATTTATTAAGTTATTAATAAAGTGACCATGGTTAAAAATTAATCACTTAAATTAGTTACTTTATTAATTATTTATTAAATCTAAAAGCTATATAAAATGAAATTAAAACAAAAACAAAAGTTGTCGTTATCATTTTAGCCAACAAAGTGGCCGGCCATGCTGGAGAGAAAATGAATGAGAATTCATTTCATCAATTTGGAATTCATTTGATGATTTTGCTAAATGGAATGGAAAAGGTAGTTTTTAGTTGAAGTACTATTTATCATTTTCCCCACTAATCAAGGCTAGCCATGGAAGTTTGGAATTTATTTTTAGGATTCTAAGTGTTGAATATAACAAAAATAAGTTAACTGCTTAAGATAGTTTAAGTGTTAAATTTAAAGTTAAGTGTTAATTTTGGGGTTTTAATGTTAAATTAGTGTTAGAATTAAAATTGTTATTCTAGCGACTCAAGCCTACTCCATTAAGTCCTAGAACTGTCAACGAGTTCATTTGGAGCAAAATTCTAACTTATACCGTTCCAAAAACTTGTGAGGTGATTATTCTTAACTTTGATATTAATGCAATTAATATCTATTTAGTTTCATTAATGTAATGAAATATAAAATTTAATGTGTTCGTCGTTTAAGAAATTAGATTTTCAACTTTTGATGCGTATGTTTATGTATGAGATACATAAATTGCGTATATATATTGTATGTGATGTGTATATATGTATAATGACACAAATACCACATGTATACTGTGAATGATTTTAAACCTAAGGTGCATACATGTGGGTTTGTATCTATCATTTAAATTGGGATATGTATCACATACATATAAGCGCAATGGATGAACGGAATATTAATTTCCTAATGATAAACACAAATAAATCCTTACATATTATCTCATAAATATAAACTATATATAGATTGAGAATTTATTACCTTGGCAAGCTTTTGGTTTTTCGTCAAATCGGAGTACCCGCCTTAAAGTAACTTGTTCACAATTCTAGTTTCTCAACACGGTAGGCTCAGGGAAGCTAGAATAGCAACTTTTCTAGAAAATGATTAAATACTTGAATCTTTATTTTTATCTTGTAGTATTAATGGCTAAGATGGAGAAGAATAGAAGAAGCTTATTTAAGCTATCAACTCTTGAGAGGTCTTCCTAACACTTAACCAAAATTTCACTTCACCCACTCTACAAGCCTTGGCCGAATGATCATCTCTTAAAAGATTAGCAATAACTTGCTCTTTTATTTATTTTTCAATTTTTTTTCTCTTAATGGACAACACTTGTCCTAATTAATTACATAACGGCCTCCATTATCATAGTCAATGTTTGCCAGTAGTATTTTGTTTATTATTGTTTACAATAAACAAAATGAAAACAAAACAAAATGAGAAATCATTTGGATGAACTTGGCCAAAATCTTGACCAAATGAGAAACATTTTCTCATTTGCAAGAGACATGTTCGGCCCACCGTTTATAAATGTAATCCATTTGTATTCAATTTATCATTTAATCATATTAAATTATGCTAGAAACATATGCCAATTTGATTATAAAATAAATTGTTTGACTTCTATTTAAATAACAATATCATAGATTATTAATATTATTATTTTATTCAATAAATATTTTAATAAATAAATTAATGATCTTATTTGTCCAATAAATAAGGTCATTTTGATAATTTCTAAGTCAAACAATAATTGGCCCATAATGTGCCATGTATTAACATCTCATTGGTCAAAACTTATTGTTAACTAATTGATGTATTTAACCCTTAAGTCTTGACACGTGCACGACCGAATAGAGATCGAAGTAAATGTCTGGTCTGCTAGAATTTACTGGATCGAACTATTAAATCCGGTACGCTGCCTCGGTGTACAACGAGTACACTTTATATTGCGAGACTTTCTAAGTTTACTCCCGATTTATCAAACAGAAATATTTTGTGATTCTGAGATCGATGCCCCATGTACATGTCACGGATATTACAAATCAGTGCAGTAGACCATACAAGTTGAGGTCATAGCGCATACGTATAATCCTTCTGCCAATCATATCCTGGAAGAGCGGGGATATAGATCATCACCATTAAATCCTTATGTGCTCATCTGCGAACTTATCTCCAAACACGTATCTTGATAAATAATATATGCAAACACCTTTGCAATATTGTTTAAACCTGTGAAAAACTCTTTTCTCGGGTTAGTTGCTTATGGCATAAGACTTTCTAAGATACAATCTCGGAGCATTCTAATATATAACTCATCCATATGAGCTGACGGATCCCATATCCATACACATCGGACTCCATAAGTATTGAGCCATACCTAGTGGTCACACCATAAAATGTCTGTGATATACGTAGAACCAAAGTATGATGGATTACTTACAAGCCCACTGTGGCACTCAGGTTAAAGGACCACATGTATTACTCAACTCGAGAGGACCTTCCATTGATGACTTTATGGGATATCTATTGGGGTCCTCGTTGAATCTGTTAAGTATCAAGACCTTACTGAATAACTGTACGCTTTACGAACTTCCAGTAAGCCCATGGTATAATATGCACTAGTCTATTAAAAAGAGTTCCACCGACAGACTCGCACTGATGAATAAGACCAGGAACATATAATTTGATAATAGACATTTATAATAACATTTCTTAGCACTTATTGTAACTCTTACAATTATGTTATTACTAGTGTACTCTAAGGTCTTTGTATTGTTACAGAAAAGATTCTAACTTTTAGACTTCACTGATTATTATAACATGCTAACTCTTTAGCATTTATAATTCTTAGCATTGCTAACTCTTAGCATTGATCTGAACTTCTTTAGACTAAATCTGAACTTCTTCAGATCATACAATGTCAGTAATGTCACAAGCATTGAACCATTTTAATAATTATAATTAGTGATTTAACAAAAGATGTACTGTATAAATATTATAAAACAAAATATTCATACAATAATGGGATAACACGTGAGCACAAATTTAAACAAACTCCTACTGGCTGTAGTGCCATTCATAGTGGTATCTTATACCCATAGACTCTACGTGTTTCTCAAAGACCTTTGGAGTTAAGGCCTTAGTCAGTGGGTCCGCTAATTATTTACATAGTCAACTCTAAAAATTATTACATCTGCTCTAATTAAGATTTCTCTAATTATGTGGTATTTCTTTTCTGTATGCTTAGATCTCTTGTGTGCTTAATGAATACTTGAAATTACATATTTAATAAGAATTTTATATCATTATTTTGTATTACTAGTGCTTTTAACCCCCCTAACTTAAGTATGTTTATAATATTGTACCTCATTAGCTTTTAACTGTTTTGTGGTAGGTACGGTATAATGGGCATAATGTTCTACTTAAGAATTAAATTGGAGTAATTCTTGATCCTGTAAAGAGCTGACTCAATAGCCTAACATATTGTATTTCACAAGGCATTTGACATTCGAGCGTTTAGAAGGTAAAAATGGCCTAAAACAGAACTGATGTGCAATACAAGTCCAATCCGAACAATCATCAGTATTTGGCCCATGACTATAGCAATACGTATCTAATACGTATGAGATAACTCAATTTAGAAAGATAAGAGACTTATCTACAACTTTGATGTTTTAAGTGACAGCAAATTCGGACCACATCAATTCCAAATTGGATAAGAAAGTGGGTGAATTAATGATAATTAATGTAAATTATTTGCCACCATTCTTGACTTTTATCATCTAAGTGATTCCTTCCAAATTTGTCTCGATTTATCAATATTTTTTTATAAATAGGTAGCATGTTTATGCCCAAAAGATATAATTAGAGAATTAGATTTTAGTTCAAAACACTTGTCTTTTATATTATCTCTTTGTAATATTATTTCTCTTGTTTACTATTGTAAAATCGTGTTATCTCTTCTTCTATTTCTTTTCTTTTTCTTTAGTATTATTATGTCCAAGTAATTTTCTTTATGCTAAGGTGAAAGGGTGAAACTCTTGACAAGGTAATACTTAACTATGTTTCATGAATTTAATGTTTTATTCTTAAGTTATGCAAATTTATATATTATGTATTTATTTCATTTGTAATATTAATACATTTTCTTCTAAGTGGTATATCTTGATTTATTATTGACAAACTTTATATCTGGCACAATAAATTCTTAAAACCATTTACAAGATTTGGCGTATATACCATTTCTTGTAAAGTGGGAGTCTTAATTTATTATAGACAAATATAAATTTTGGCATAATAAATACTTGAACCCATTTATAAGATTTGATATATAATAATTGAAAGAAATAAATACTAATTAATATATAAATAATGTTGAACTTTAATTGTTATATTTTTCGGTTGGAACTTCCTTTGTGTGAGGATTCTAATTGAGTTATAAAAAAAGTTAAATATATTCCTACTTCTTATGCTAAGAGTGGATTCCCCTAATCTTAGTTTTTATTTGAATTGGTTAATTGAATTAATATTTACAAACATCTTGTACTGCATTAATTGTCTTTAAAGTATTTATAGTTTGTAATTTTAATTCTACTTCTCTGTGGATCGACATCGTTCTCACCGGGTTATTTATTACTTTGACAATCCTACACTTGGGAATAAACTCCTATATTCTGGATGTGTCAAGTTTTTGGTGTCATTACCGGGAAAGTAAAATTAACAATTTTTGTTGTTGTTTGTTTGTTTGTTTATTTTATTTTCATTGAAGGCTACGCCTCCTAACTTGCTTTACCTTATTTATTATTCACTTTTTATTTTCATGGAAGGTTAAGCCTCATAACTTGCTTTACTTTTTTTATTATTCGTATTTTATTTTTATGGAAGGCTAAGCCTCCTAACGTGCTTTACTTTATTTATTATTTACTTTTTATTTTCATGGAAGGCTAAGCCTCCTACTCTTTATTTATTAACTTTTTATTATATAATCTAACATTGACTAATCTAACATTACTAATCTAACTTCTAATTATTTATCTTTATTTTATTTTAATTTTAGTTTTGCCTATTTTATTTATTTGTGTTTAATATTTTATTTTATTTTCTTATTTGTATTATTTATTGTTATTGTATTTTATTTTATTTCTTTGTATGAGTGGTTGGTTTCAAGATCCTAATTCTCATCGTTTAGTGAAAAGTAATTTCGGAACTTCCTTTGATAATTTGTTAGATTCTCTTTCATCTTCTCATTATTTACCAATTAACACCATGACCGAAAATCCAATTGAGGGACTCATAGACCTAGGAGACAATCAGTCCCAACATAATGACCATAATCAACCTAGGACACTTAAAGATTACATGGACCTTACACGAACCGGTGCACCATCTTGCTTAATTTTCCTCCAGTTGTAACACATATAATGACCAAAATTGTAACATGAACACAATTCGACTTAAGCTTTTCCCTTTTTCTGTAAAAGATAAAGCTAAAACATGGCTACAAAATCTTAGCCCAGGATCTATTTCTTTATGGGATGAGATGCAATAACAATTCCTAAAAAATTATTTCCTTCCCATAGAACAAATTCTTTCAAAAGATAAAACATGACTACAAAATCTTAGCCCAGGATCCATTTCTTTATGGGATGAGATGCAATAACAATTCCTAAAAAAATATTTCCTTCCCATAGAACAAATTCTTTCAAAAGATAAATTACCATTTTTGCTTAAAAACCAAGAGAGACCTTTACTAATGTTGGGAAAGGTATAAAGAATTACTTAATACCTATCCCCATCATGGTTTTGAAACATGGAGACTAGTCTCAATTTTTTATGAGGGCTTAACACCCCAAGTTAGGCAAATGGTAGAAATAATGTGTAATGGAACATTTGAGGACAAAGACCCAGAAAAAGCAATGAACTATTTAGACTTACTAGCAGAAAATGCTCAAAATTAGGACACTGTTAGTACTTGTGAGGCACCTAACAAAAATTAAACCACTACATCTAGTTGGGGTATTTATCATCTTAAGGAAGATCATGACCTTTAAGTCAAATTAGCATCCCTAGCTAGAAAAGTCGAAACTTTAGAAATGAAAAAGAGTGGTCAAATAAAATCCATACCAGTGATGTCTCCATGAACAATCCAATGTTCTAAACACATTCAAGCAGTCAAACAATAACCCATATTCACAAAACTATAATCCAGGATGGAGAAATCACTCGAATTTTAGTTAGAGGAATGACACTCACGAATAGGCTTCACAACCACCTTTCCAACCACACCAAAATTTTTAAAACCACCAAGGTTATGCACTATATGTCCTACCTTTTAGGAAAAATCTTGAAGAAACTTTGCATGTATTCATTGAAAAATAAGAGTCTGTTAATTCTCAAAATGCTCAAATATTTGCTGATTTGAAAGATACTTTCTAAATTTGCATCCGCACTGAACATTCACGAGAAAGAAAAATTTTCTTCTCAACCATAACCAAACCCCAAAGGACAACATAACTCAAATGCATGTAGTTTAAGAAGCCAACACATGGATCAAGTTAAAGCGGTTATCACTCTTCAGAATGGTAAAATTATTAAAAAAGACATTCTTGAACCTCATGAGAACAATGAATCAATCTCCAAGGGTAAGGAAAGCGTTGAACCTACACCTAAGGAAGAAAACACCAAACCCTCACCTTCACCTCCATTTCCTCATGCATTACGTAATACTAAGAAAATGAATCACAATTCTAAAATTTTTAAAATCTTCAAACAGGTAAAAGTTAATATTCCTTTACTGGATACTGTTAAACAGGTTCCCTCTTATGCAAAATTTTTGAAGGATTTATGCACAGTAAAAAGAAAACTGAATTTGAAAAAAGAAAGGTAAGTGCCATTCTTCAGAACAATAATGCTTTGAAATATAAAAACCCTCGTTGTCCTAGAATTTCATGTATTATTGGAAGTCACAAAATTGAACAAGTCTTACTTGATCTTGGTATTAGTGTGAATTTACTGCTATATTCAGTTTATCAGCAGCTTAATCTCGATGAGAAAATTAACTTTTATAACTCTTTTGCTTGCCAATAGATCAATAAAAGTACCAAGAATAATAGTGGAAGATGTTTTAGTTCAAGTTGATAAATTCATATTCATATATCATGTGGATTTTATTATCTTGGACACAGAACCTATTAAAAGATGTAATCCGATACCTGTTATTTTGGGTAGTCCATTTTTAGCAACTTCTAACGCTTTGATTAATTGCAAGAATGGAGTAATGAAGCTTTCATTTGGAAACATGACACTTAAGCTCAATATTTTCAATATGTGTAAGCAACCACATGAGGGGAATGATAAAAGTGAAGAAGCTGACATGATTGAAACGATTGTGGATGATTATATTTAAAAAGGGAGTTCTACCAATCCCTTAGAAATGTGTTTAATAAATTCATTTGAGTCACAAATATAATTAGATCCTGAAATCTCTTATATATGTTCTTTACTTGACTGTGCACAGATGATTGAAAATAAAGGATGGAAACCAAAGTTTGAAGAATTAGGAGAAAATGAGGATAAACAGAATGAAATTTTAAAGTTTGAGTTAAAACCTCTGCTTGAAGGACTAAAATATGCATTTCTTGGAGAATAACAAACTTACCTGGTGGTAATCTCTTCCACACTCACAAGCGAACAAGAAGGTAAGTTGATTGAATTATTAAAAATGCATAAAAATACAATTAGGTGGAATTTAAAAGATATAAACGACATTAATCCTTTAATTTGCACACATATAATACACCTAGAGGATAATGCCAAAATTTTCCAACAACCTTAATGGAGATTAAATCCACATATGAAAGAGGTAGTGAGAGCTGAAGTTTTCAAATTACTTGAAGTATGAATCATCTATCCTATCTCAGATAGTAAGTGGCTAAGTCCTACTCAGGTAGTACAAAAATAATCTGGAATCAAAATCTTTGAAAATAACAAAGGTGAGTTAATACCAACTCGAGTCTCATCTAGTTGGAGGATGTGCATAGATTATAAGAAGTTGAACTCGACCACTAGAAAAGATCATTTTTCTTTACCATTCCTTGATCAAATTATAAAAAGAATAGCAGAACATCCCTACTATTGCTTTCTATACTATTATTCTGGCTATTATCAAATTCCTATAGCACTAGAGGACTAAGAAAAGACTACATTCACATGCTCTTTTGGGTCCTTTGCTTTTAAAAGAATGCCCTTTAGACTTTGTGATGTCCCAGCAACATTTTAGAGATGTATGTTAAGCATATTTAGTGACATGGTTGAACATTATTTAGAAGTTTTCATGGATGATTTAACTGTGTTTGGAAATTCTTATGATAATTGTCTTGAAAATTTAGAAAATGTCTTAAAAAGATGTGAAGAAAAGAGTCTTGTGTTGAATTGAAAAAAATGTCATTACATGGTTACTTCTGTAATTGTTTTGAGACATGTAGTGTCTTCTAAATGAATTAAAGTGGATAAGGCAAAAGTTAAACTCATTACACATTTGCCTTCACAAAAAATAGTCAGAGAAGTCCGATTATTTTTAAGACATGCTAGATTCTATAGGAGGTTCATAAAAAATTTTAGTGTTATATCTCAACCTCTTTGTAACCTCTTAGCAAAAGATGTATCATTTAAGTGGACTCAAGAATGTCAAAATTTATTTGAAAAATTAATTGGCCTCTTAACATCTGCTCTTATCATACAATCTCCTGATTGGTCTTTACTTTTTGAGTTCATGTGTGATGCTAGTGACTACGCTGTTGGTGCTATATTAGAACAAAGAAAGGAAGGTAAATCCTATGTAATTTATTAAACGAGTAAAACTTTAAACAGTGCACAAATGAATTAACAACAACTGAAAAAGAACTACTTATTGTAATATTTGCATTAGACAAATTTCATTCTTACTTAATTGGTTCTTCAACTATTGTGTTTACTGACCATGCTGTTGTAAGGTACTTAATGTCAAAACAGGATGCAAAACCAAGACTGATTCGATGGATTCTATTGCTTCAAGAATTTATTATCACTATCAATGATAAGAAGGAAGCTGAGAATGTTATTGTAAATCACTTATCAAAACTCGCACCAGATTCATCAACAGAAATAACACCCAATGTTGGGCGTGTATTATACTAGGGTGATTATGTATGTAATGTGTTCATCATTTTGATATAAGCATGTCATACATACAAATATTGTTGGCGGAATAAGAAATCAAATTTCACAACATGATAAACGCATAAATGTAAACCGAATCAAAAATATTTGGGTAATTCGAACATACCTTTGTCGACGATTCGGTGATAAACAAAAATTCTTGGAGCTCACCTTGATGTTAATCCTTGAACAATTCTAATCTCTAACTCTTGGTGGGATTAGAGAAGCTAGAATGGTAGCTTAAAATTGGTGTAGGATTTTTTGTTTTAGTACTTAAACTCTTTAAGCAAAATAAAACTCTATTTTTCACTCTTGTAACAAAACTCTTTTTGCCTTTTGTTTTTCCTATTAAGTCTAACTTGAGAGAAAAAGATGAAGAAATAATTTATGTATTTGAAAGACTTCCAAAGAGTGAAAGAATTCACTTGACCGAATTTCACTCTTCTCTTTTCATAACCATTATGCAATCTTTTACTTAAGTGAAAATACACATGTTTTTACCTTTCTTTTCTATAAAAGAATTAACCAAAAGCCTTTACTTAATTTTAATTAAACAATGGCATTTTAAATAAATTAATAAATAACAAAATAATATTTATTTCATTAAAATAATGCTTGGCCGAATTTTGTTTCTTCAAAATTAACAAAATGAAACATTTTTCTTATTTGACTATATTTATTAATACTAAAAGTGTTTTAATGCAAATGTTTTTAAATAAATAATTCAAACCAAGATAAATGTTGTCTTAATGGCCTAAGCACTATTAAAAATAATATATTAAAATACATTTTTGCCTCATCAATGCAAGACAAGAAAACATACTTTAATTATTTAATTAATTCATTAAGACAAGTGTTCAACACATGTCACAAGAAAAATAATATAATAAACATCTCATGTCTATTAATGACAAGTGTCCCACTCATGCCTAATAAAATAATATAATAAACATCATATGTTTATTTAAATAAAATAATGTCCAATTAATTACAAGAGCCAGTGGTTTAATGACATGTGTCAAGAGTACCTTTTCCAACAAAAGAGAGACCTATTTGCAATATTTGCAAACTATATTTTTTACTTTACAAAGAGGTCTTCAAAATGAATCCTACTACCAAAATTTTACCGGATTGAACTGTTCGACCTGGCTTGTTACCTTAGTGCTAAACGAGTACACTTCATATTGTGAGACTCCCTAGGTTCACGCTCATTTGTCTTATGGAATGTTTTCGTAAGTCCGTGAACGATGTCCTACACACACGTTGCAGATATTACAAAATGACGGGTTGAACCATACAAGCTGAGGTTAACCATATTCGTATAATCCTTCCGTCTTCTATATCTTAGAAGAGCAAAGATATAGATTCTTACCGTCAAATCTCCATTTGCTCATCCGTGAACTTATCTCTAAATTCGTATCTCGATAAATAATATATGCAAACACTTTTACAATATTGTTTAACCCTGCGAAAAACTCTTTCCTTGGGCATACTGCTTATGGCCATAAGACTTTTTGAGATACAATCTTGGAGCAGCTGGATATACAACTCACCTATGTGAGCTGACGGATCCCGTATCTATGCACACTGAACTCCATGAGCATCAGACTATACCCAACGACACATAGCGGTCAGACCATAAAAGGCCTCTAACATATGTGGAACCAAAGTATAGTGGATCACTCACAAGCCCACCGTGGCGCTCAGGTCCAAGGATCATAAATACTACTCAACTCGAGAATACCTTCCATTAACGGCTTTATAAGATGTCTATTGGAGGTCCTCATGAGTCAGTTCAGTATTCAGTCCTTACTGATTACCTGTGTGCCTATACAAGCTTCCACTAAGCTTATATTCTGCTAAGATTAACTATCTGGACCATTCAGATATAGACATACACTACTCTATATATATTAGGGCTTCACTGATAGACCCGCATCAGTAAAATAGACCAGAAACATAGTATTTTAGAACATACTTGCATAATGACATTTTCTAGTACTATTTGCAACCTTTTGCAACTATATCATTACTAATATATTCCAAGGTCTTTATCTCATTTCAGACAAGGCTCTAACTCTTTAGAAATTGCTAAATATTAGCACTGATCTAAACTCTTTTAGACCAGATCTAAACTCTTTTAGATCATACAATATCTAAAATGTTCCAAGCATCTTATCATTTCAATAAATATAATTAGCAATTAAAAGAAATGTCAATTGCATAAATATTCATATAAAATGAGATGGCACGTAAGCACAAATCCCAACACTTATTAATGATTCTTTTTCCGATGAATTTTTATTTTCTACTGTTACAATGTCTTGGTATACTAATATTGTTAATTTTCTTGTAATAGGAGAAATGACTCCTCAATGGAATGCTTAAGACAAAATGAAAATTTTTAATTGAGGTAACAAAGTTTTATTGGGATGATCTCTATCTCTTCAAATATTTTTGTGATCAAATATTTCAAAGATGTATACCTGACAATGCAATAAGTAAAGTTATTGAATTTTATCATTCTGAAGCATGTGGGGGACATTTCTCATCAAAGAAAATAGCTGAAAAAATCTTGCAGTATGGATTTTATTGGTCCATTTTATTTAAAGATACACATGCATTCTATATAACGTGTGAAAATTATCAAAAGTTGGGATCAATTTCAAAACGAAACATGATGCCTTTGAACCTCATTCTTGTTATTGAAATCTTTGATTGTTGAGGGATGGATTTCATAGGACTATTCTGTTATCATTTGGATTTATGTATATCTTAGTTACATTAGATTATATCTCAAAACCATAATATAGTCATGAAAATTTTGAAAGAAAATATCTTAAGTCGATTTGGAATCCTTCGAGCCATTACAAGTGATGGGGGTAAACATTTTTGTAATAAGCCATTTGAAACATTAATGAAAAAATATGGCATTACTCATAAAGTTCCCACCCTTTATCATCCTCAAACAAGTGGACAAGTTGAATTAGCAAATAGGAAGATAAAATAAATTTTAGAAAAAACTGTAAACCCAAATTGAAAAGATTGATCTTTAAGACTTAATGATGCATTGTGGGCTTATAGAACTACTTTTAAAACTTCATTGAGTATGTCTCCTTATAGGATAGTTTATGAAAAACCTTGTCATTTACCTGTGGAACTTGAGTATAAAGCCTACTGGGTCTTTAAAACTTTTAATGCAAATCTTGATTCTGCTGGATAGATACATAAATTAAAAATAAATGAACTTGATGTATATGAGAATTCAAAAATTCATAAAGTTAAAATCAAAGCTTTTCATGATAAAAATTTCAAAGAAACATATTTGATACTGGTCAGAAGGTTTTACTTTATAATTCTTAACTTCACATATTCCCTGGAAAATTAAGATCAAGATAGAGTGGTCATTTTATTGTGAAACATGTGTACCTTTATGGAACAATTAACATTGAATATCCTAGAAATGGAAATTTGTAAAAGGTAAATGGGCAAAGACTTAAACCGTTTATAGAAAACCAAACTTTTCATGCAGAATTTGTGTCCCTGTCTGACCCTGTTACGAGACCAATTAATCTTTATTTTACATATTTATATATATTTATTCTTCTTCTAAATTTTTTTTTACTTGCAGGTTAATTTAGTATTTTTATTGAAGTTTTGTTTTGCACCATGGTAAAGTAGCGGATAACGGTACTCCATAATATTTCAAGTCAGTTTTCCATAATTACTGATACCTTCTCTTCTTCCTCCTTTTGAGAAAAAAATGGATGACATTCTAAAGAATTTGAAAAAGCGTTTATCCTCATTACCTTAAAATTTATCAAAGAAAATTTACCAAGCAAGATGTGAAAGATTAAGGTTATTAATGATTATGAATATACTTGTTGATTTACGTTGGTTAATTGAAGTCAAAGTTCGATTAACAGGTGAATTTTCAAACTCATTAATTTCTTACATGCCTGGCTTATGTAAAAACTCTTTTGCAAAAAAAATGAAGAGTAAAACGATTAAGCATTTATTACAAGTGTGCACGCATAACTTGTAACACACGTTGCCATACTTTAGGAATAGTGCTATAAAAAGCAAAGATAAAATTAGGTTCATTAAGGATGGCCTGAGTAAAGAGTCTTTAGATGATATCTTATCGACTCTTGAGACGCATTATAATGGATATGTGCATATTACAATTCGTGAATTATGAGACATATTCCTAAAAGAACATGAGCGGTACAGTCTCGGGAATCTGGCTTTAAAAGACCTTATTTGCCAATTTATAAGAAAATTAGATGGGAAGCTTATCCTCGACCCATAAAAGGCGTTTAAGCCGTTACTGGATGTAAAACCAAAGAAAAATGTGAGCCATAATCACAACTACTTATATATAGTTACTGTAGCTTTTTTTTATTTTTAAATGTTTCATTTTAAACTCAAACGTCTTTTTTAACAACCAACCACTGATAGGGCATAATTGCATAAAATATTTTATCCTTCTAAACTTGATGTTTGTTCAATTTATCCCAATAATTTGACTATTTATGCATATTAATGTTGTTTTATAGGTTTAAGTACTATCGGAGCAAAAATACCAAAAACCGGATGCAAATGAAGCTATTTGATATGAGAATCCGATAAGGGACTAAAATGCTCAAAACGTAAACAGTACGAGTGAACAGTGCAATTTCTATAGTGCATGAACAGTGCAATGCCGAGGTATTCAATTTAAGCATCGGGGCACCAATTCTAGAAGCTCCACACCATGACATTGAATTCGAATACTGCGGCATTGAACCCGAATGCCGTGGCACTAAATTTTGGGCACTCTTTAAGGGCATTTTTATCCTCTTTTTAGAACCCTGAACCTATATAAACGCCTATTGTTGAGCTAAGAGAGTTGGGCAGTAGAGAGCATGAAAATAAACACTTCACTTGGGTCTTGGAAGCAAGAATCAACAACAAGAGGCAAAAATCAAGAGGAGGAAGAAGAATATCTGCATTTTGAAGGAAGAACATCACCATTGCATCAAGGAAAATTTCTTCTTCTCTTCAAATTCGTATTTGTTGTTGATTCCAACATGTATAATAATGTTGTTAGATGCTCTAAACTTATGTTTTCAATTATGACCTAAGTTTTATTGCTAGGATTACAATGTGAACTCATATGTAGTTTGGATTGATTATATTTCCTTATTTGTCATATTGGTATTGAATTGTTCAATTTATTCTGTGCTTAATGCTTCTAATTACATGACAATGTATTAGATTGATTTAGGAACCTTAATGAACTTGGAAAAGGGAATTTTGTATTGGCTATGGATAAATTGATGTATGATCATTGTGTAAAAGCATGAGTTCCATATGAGATAGGAATATACTCATATGCCATATATGACCATTTAGAGAATTTGAACTTAATGAATCTTATTTCAATTTGATTATTATAGGAATATAGATAATTTATTGAATGAGATATACTTACTTGACCATCGGAAGATACTTGTGAGGATATTAGAGTTCTTGGGTAACATTCATATTGATAGTTCTAAGGGGAGTAATTGAATTCAAGTGAGGTATTGAGGGATTATTGTAATCCTAGGCATTTGAGTATTTGTGCTATCACGTTTGTTTTCTTTGCTCAATTTTTGTAATTATTCTTCTTGTATAGTTAGTTTAGATATCAAAACCATTAAATTGTCAATAGCTTAAATAAGAGTAGGAAGACACAATTTTAGTACTTAACAAGTAGTAATAACAATTTCTCGTAGGATCGACACTCTACTCATCATTTATTACTTGTTGCAATAACATGCACTTGCGTTAGTTAACTCATGTGACTTTTCTAGCTAACAATTTGAAAATTTGTAAAAAAGTGTTGAAAATTTTTCATTTTAAGCCAACAGCCCATGTAACTTAACTTTACAACACGTTTTGGCTCTATAAATACATTGCATTATTTTTGCATCTGTATACAAACTCAAAATCATTCAAGAGAGAGGGTAAGTGTAATAATGGAAGGAACATCAACTCGTAAATTCACAAAAATGTGTGTCTTTTGTGGATCCAACCCTGGAAAAATTAAAGAGTTTGTAGAAGCAGCAGAAACCCTTGGTAAGGTGTTAGCTGAGCAAAATATTCATTTAGTATATAGGGGAGGTAGTCTTGAATTAATGGGACGTGTGGCAACCGTTGTACAAAATAAAGGCAGTTGGGTATCATACCAAAAACTCTAACTGTTGGAAACATTGTAGGAAAAACAATTGGGAATGAGTTACAAGTGTCATCAATATATGAACGAATATTTTTTATGCTTCGTAATGCTGATGCCTTCATAGCTCTACCTAGAGGTTTCGGAACATTGGAGGAAAATTTTCAAATTGTCTCATGGGCACAATTGTAAATTTATAAAAAAAAATCCATTGGTTTGTTAAATGTTGATGATTTTTATAATAGGTTGCCATATTTTCTTAACTATGCGGTGGAAAAACAGTTTGTCATATCTGCAGCACGATAGATCCTCATTTCTGCTTTAACTGTCGATCAGTTACTCAATGAACTATAAGCTTTTACACCTCTATCTGATCCAACAATGAGTCAGATAGATTGGTATACCGATGACAGTGAAAGAAACGCAAGATAGATATGACACTTCATCTGTAGCCTATATACTTGTATGTATTTTTAAGCATTTTGTGTGGTTTATTTTATTTTGTTACAAGTTTTATTTTCAATTAAAGATGTTTCAGGTGATATTCTCTATACTCTACTCTTTTTATATTTTGACATTGAGGACAATGTCTCAATCTGGTTGGGGGGGAGAATAGTTGATATATAATGTTAGTGTTATTTATTTTTTTTATCATTTTGTTCTCTAAAAGAAAATTTCATCATGAATGGCATGAGTAAAAGGTTTATTTATGCATTCTTGAAACGCATTCTAGTTCTGTAATGGCAGAATAAAGAGTATATTACTGAACTTTTGAAACACATTCTATTGGTTTATTTTTAATGCATTTTATGTTTTTTTTTGTTGCTTAAGTTTTTGGTAACTCTTGCGTAAATAAATTTGTTTTATTATCGTGGTATGATTTCAAAATTATTTAGTTTAAATTATTTTTTCTATCTAGGTTACTAAAGAATAACTTCCAAAATTATTTCTTAAGCACAATACTAAGTTTTGTGGTAAGATGGATGATTCAATATATATAGTCAAGAGAATTTCTATGTTTAAGTATACATATTCTTTTCAAAACTCACATATCTTTTGTAAGTAAATATAGAGGTTTGAGATAACAGCTTACGAACTTTCATTAATCTTTTGAAATGGTTAATTTTTGTTTGAAATAACATAATTTGGAATGAGGAATGATTTGGTTGCTTAGCTAAAGGATGAAAAAAAAATTATTATGGTAAAAAATTGTTCTTATTTTGTAATGATTATTTATGTCTTAAAAAAACATAACAAAAAAAAAGAGCAAAAAAAAGGAAATCAATTCAATTCAATAAAATCTTCGTTCAATTCTAGAAGACAAAAGTCATTAGGAAGCAATTTTATCACCAGACTCATTATTCGTAAGATTCGCATAAAATAATTAAAGTCATGAAGCGAGCATGTGGAAAGAATGGTCTGACTCTAAATAATTAATTTTTCTATCTTTGGATTAATGTTAGTTTATCTTTCTCTTCTTAAATATAACATTTTCTTAAACAATTATCTATTTTTCAACTCCATGAGTGAAATCTTAACCCATTAAATAATTATTCACATGTGAAGATATGGAGTTGAGGTTTTACTTGGAGAAAATTTTCAAGGTTATATATGTTCTAGTTTGTGGTAAGAAGGCTTCGACTTAATTCATACACACACAATTTTGGAAGTTATAATATTTATAGCGATTATGATCTTAAACTGACGTTTTGTTTGAAATACTTAGATAGTGTTCAAATTTTATTTATACTTGAATTGTTAGGTACTAGCAATAAGCTGGTTGTGGAGTGTGATGAACACTTAAAATTACATATTTAATAAATGTTTTATATCATTGTTTTGTATTACTAGTGTCTTTAACCCACCTAACTTAAGTATGTTTCCAATATTGTACCTAATTAGCTTTTAACTGTTTTGTGGTAGGTACAGTAAAATGAACATAACTTTTTATCTAGGAATTAAATTGGAGTAATTCTTGATCCTGTGAAGAATTGACTCAATAGGATAACATATTATATTTCACAAGGCATTTGAAATTTGAGCGTTTAGAAGGTGAAAATGTCCTAAAACAGAATTGATCTGCAATACAAGCCCAATCCAAACAGTTATCAGCATTTGGCCCAAAACTATAGAAATATGTATCTAATACGTATGAGATAACTTAATTTGGAAAGACAAGAGACTTATCTACAACTTTGATGTCTTGAGTGATAATTAATTCGGGTCACATCAATTTCAAATTGGATAAGAAAGTGGGTGAATTAATGATAATCAATGTAAATTATTTGCCACTATTCTTGACTTTTATCATCCAAGTGGTTCCATTTTCATTTGTCTCGATTTATCCATATTTTTTTATAAATAGGTAGCATATTTATGCCTAAAAAATATAATTAGAGAATTATATTTTTGTTCAAAACACTTGTCTTTTATATTATTTCTCTTGTTTACTATTGTAAAATCATGTTATCTCTTCTTTCATTTCTTTTCTTTTTCTTTAGTTTAATTATGTCTAAGTAATTTTCTTTATACTAAGGTGAAAGGGTGAAACTCTTAGCAAGGTAATACTTAACTCTTATTCATGAATTTAATGTTTTTCTTAAGTTATGCAAATTTATATGTGGTGTATTTATTTTGTTTGTAATAGTAATACCCTTTCTTCTAAGTGGTGTATCTTGATTTATTATTGACAAACTTTATACTTCGTACAATAAATTCTTAAAATTAGTTACAAGATTTGGCGTATATATAATTTATTGTAAAGTGGGAGTCTTGATTTATTGTAGACAAATATAAATATTGGCATAATAAATACTTGAACTCATTTATAAGATTTGGTGTATAATAATTGAAAAAAATAATACTAATTAATATGTAAATGATGATGAACTTTAATTGTTATATTTTTCAGTTGGAACCTCCTTTATTTGAGGATTCCAATTGAGTTATAAAAAGAGTTAAATATATTTTTACTTCTTATACCAAGAATGTATCCCCCTAACCTTAGCTTTTATTTGAATTGATTAATTGAATTAATATTTGCAAACATCTTATACTGCATTAATTGTCTTTAAAGTATTTATAGTTTGTAATTTTAATTCTACTTCCCTGTGGATCGACCCCGTTCTCACTGGATTATTTATTACTTCGACAATCCTGTACTTAGGAATAAACTCTTATATTCTGCACGTGTCAGTGTTATTAGCTTTTTTGCTTGTGCAATGGCCATGTTATTGTCATAGAATAAAGGGATAAGATCCATCGAACTTGGTACAATCCTAATTTCAGCAACAAACTTACGTATCCACACTGCTTCATTTGTTGCCTCAAAGGCTGTAATATATTTCGCTTCAGTTGTTAAATCAGCTGTGGATCCCTATTTGGTGTTTTTCTAACTCACTGCAGCACCGTTGAGGATATACACATATCCAAATGTAGACTTGCTATCATTTGGGTCAGACTAGAAGTCTGACTCTGTGTATCCCCTAATCTATAAGTCATTGTCTCCATAAATGAGAAACTTGTTCTTGGTACCCTTAAGGTATTTAAAGATATGTTTGACCGTCATCCAATGGTTGTCACCTAGATCAGATTGATATCAGCTAGTAGCACTTACAGCAATGCTGATGTCAGGTCTAGTATATATCATAGCATACATTAAGCTGTCTACAGCTGATGCATATGGCATCTTAGACATTCTAACTCTTTCATCTTTCATCTGAGGAGACATTTTCCTCGAAAGATGAATGTCATGTCTAGAAGGTACATTAGCTGCCTTATAGTTAGTAAAATTGTACATTTCTATGACACTATCAATGTATGATGATTAAGAGAGTCCTATCAGCTTTCTAACTCTATCTATATAAAGCTGTATACCCAATATATAAAAAGCCTCTCCCAAGTCATTCATGGAGAAGTTTTTGTTTAAATAACTCTTGACTGATTGTAACATGCCGATATCATTCCCAATGATTAGTATGTCATCCACATAGAGAATTAAGAAGACAATCATACTCCTACCAACTTTTTTATACACACAAGTTTCCTATTCGTTTTTTTATAAAATCAGACCCTTTAATTACCTCATCAAAACGAAGGTTCTAACTCCAATAAGCCTACTTAAGCCCATAAATGAACTTCTTCAGTTTGCATACTAGACCCGTGGATAGATTGGATGCAAAATCTTCAAGCTGTTCTATGTAAATCTCTTCCTCGAGATATCCATTTAGGAATGTCGTCTTTACATCTATCTCTCATATCTCATTGTCATAATATGCAATAATAACCAATAAAATTTGTATTGAATTCAACATCGCTACTGGTGTAAAGGTTTTCTCATAATCGATCCTAGATCGTTGAGAATAACCCTTTGCAACCAGTCGGGCTTTAAAGGTCTCTACTTTTCTTTCGAGCCTACACTTTCGCTTGTAAATTCACTTACAACTGATAGTAACTATTCCTTTAAGAAGCTCAACCAAGTCTTAAATTTGATTGTGATGTATTGAGTCAATTTAGAATTTTATGGCTTCTTGCCTCTTTCCCAAATCGATGTCTAACATCGCATCTTTATAGGTTAAAAAATCATTTTCTTCCACTAAAAAACTCCAAGTGCACCTTCAGACATCTGAACATACCTTGTAGATGGCCTAGACATCCTTTCGGACCTATATGGAAGGTATATTAAAGGTACTACGCTCAAATGATCTTAAGGTTCCATCTCAGGTTCATCTTCTTGATTGGCTTCATCAAGCTAAATCTTTCCACAACCCCCACGATTTATGAGAAACTCTTTCTCAAGGAATGTGGCATATCAAAAAATGAACACATTTCGCTCCTCGAGATCATAGAACTAGCATCCTATTGAATTCTTAGGATACTCAACAAATCGGTATTTGTACTCTCTGTGTAGTAACCACTTATCCAACACCGAAAAGAATAAATATTTATATATATGTATAATATTCATATTTTATTTGTATGTAAATGATACTTAATTTATGTATTGTTATTAGTATTGTTTGTATAGATTAAGGACATATAATTAGTATTGGGTTTGTTTGCAAGACTTTAGATTTATTTTAGGGACCAAATTGTAATACTTTAAAAATTTTAGGGGTTAATTTGTAAATACTAAACATTAGCTTCTTAGTATAAAAATACATATTTTAAACCCTAATTTAATCATTTTTTGGTTGAGCCACCCCTTTAGAGAGTGAAAAGAGAGAAATAGAGGGGAGAGAAAGAGAAGGAGAAGAAGAAATTGGAATTTGTAGTTTTAAGAGGTATATCATAACTATTTCTCAATTTATTGGTGTTAATTAAGTTAATTTCTTTAAGTTTTGATTTCTAGACAAATGAAAAATTGGGGATTTGATGTGAATTTTGTAAGATATATTGAGAATTGATGATGATTTTGGTAGATAGCTTGATAAATCATGATGAATTGTAAAATTTCTACCTGATAGTCTCTTGATCCAGAAATTTTATAAATTGTTGTGCTTCGATTCTACTTTTATATTTTGATACTATGAAACTAGACATGTATAGAATTATATTTGAGACTTTGAATCAATTGAAAATTTCAAAAATTGAATTTGTAGTGAATTTACCAAAATGACTCTGAAATTCTGAAAATTTTCTATATTAACAGTATGATACAGTGACAAACAGTTTTTGATCTGTTAAATGATCTTCAAAAATTATGAATTTCTAGAATATGATAAATTTATATGTCTAATATGATATATTCAAATTTGAGAATTTAGATCAATATGGTTAAATTGGTATGATTTTCTAAAGTGTATCAGCTCATTACAGTATTTGATTAACAGATTTTCAAAGCTATGGAGTAAAATAGTTTTAAAATACTTTTGGAAGGAATTTTGAAGTAAAACATTTATCATGAATTGAAATATTTTTCAAGAGTAATTCTATGGTATTTTTATAATTTTTGACTTAGTATATGATTTTATAAAATTAGGAGACTTAATATTATTCAGTAAATATCTTGATCTTGTGAGGATAATAATTTGGATTTGATGGTGTTTATGAAATCGATTGTGTAGGAATTATGATATAATATTTATATATCAGAAGGATATATGAGTTAAAAATGATATATTCCAATTTTAGAGTAATTGGACATCATTTGAGGTATAAGAAAATTTTGTTAAATGTAAGTGGTCAGAATGACAAGTTTTGAGAAACCAAGTAATTAGACCAATTCGATGTGATAAATGCAATATATGTAATTTTGTAAGCTATTTAAAGTATTTTGTGTGAATGTTGAGGCTTATGAAAGGATTAATCCCCATTGATAGGTTAAGAAGAATTAAGCCTTGTAGCCGAAAGTGCTAATAGGTAAGTATATTAAACTTTTACTGAAATCACAATAAACATAGTAATTGTTTATGTATGATTTTATAAATGTACTTAGAAATATATTATGTTATGCTAAAGTATGTTTGATATGAAATGTGAGCATTGACATTGAGCATAGACATACATGTATTTATGAAAGTAAGCTTTCAAAATAAAATGTGTTTAACAAAGAAAACGTTTGAAGTGAAAACTGTCCATGAGATACGTTTTGTGTTTTAAGAACGTTTGAACTCACTATTTACTTAGTAGGCACCTTATGTGATTTGTGAAGCCTTTATATGTGGCATTTCCTTCGGGATTGGTATATGTTATATGTTTCGTATGTAGGGAGGATCCTATTGGTACCTAAAGGAAGAGTGAGTCATCATATTCGTGTGGTGACGTATTGGTGCATGTGAGAGGACTCATCGATGATCAGGGTGAGGGTTTGGCTCTTACCTTCGGGCATGAGCATTATATATATGTAATTTAAACCTCACTTATGTTATTCCTCTCATACGGTATGTCACCTACGAGTGACATTTGACTCATTATGTGATATGGGATATGGAAGTCCTACTAAGTAGTAGTTGAGTAATGGTATTCCTATTATATGTTTTGAAAGAATGTGTAAGCGCTTACCTAACATTTGATTTGATAAGATTATGATTTTAATTTAATACAACATATCATACACATGCATTATGTACATATATGTATTTGTATTTTGATATATGAAAACTAGTATGCTTACTGAATTTCATACTCATTATAGTTTATGGTAATTTCAGGTAAATAAGGTACATGTGTGCTTAGCGAATTTAGCAAAGCTTCTGCTGTCCCTTGGGTTCCCTAAGTTGTTAGGTTGTTGAGTGTTTCATTTGTGGACACATAGTTTAAGATATTTAATTTGTCCTTATAGAATAAATACTTATGTGTTATTTTATTATGTAGTTGTATTTAGTTTATATTTCACCAAGTATGGTCATGGGTTAATTTTGTATTAAACTTATTAGCAACTTGATAATGATTCCTATATTGAATTCAAGTTTGAAATTTTATGCAATATTAATTATGAGTGCATATTATTGAATGAGTGTAAGTTATGTTATGTTTTAATTCTTTTGGGTCTGGGGCGTGACACCCTGTGTGCAAGTTTATTCTGTTGTGTAACTTTTACATAAGTAGGACAACCTTAAATTTTAAAATATTTAAGACTTGGTTTCTTACCATTTAATATCTAATGTGGAGTGGTTGGAACAACTTTAGATGGAACTCTGTTCAATATATGAGCAGTAATTTCCAGAGTATAACCCCATAGATATTCAGGTAGATCGGTGAAGCTCATCATCAATCGGACTATATCCAATAAAGTCTGATTCCTCATCTCCGATACCCCATTATGTTCCAAAGTACCTAGAGGACTATACTGAATTCAAATCCCATTCTTTTTTAAATAATTAAAGAATTCACTGCTCATGCACTCACCACCTAGATCTGATAAAAGGCATTTGATATACATGCCAGTTTGTTTCTCTACTTCAAGTCTGAACTCTTGAAACTTTTTAAAAGTTTCTAACTTGTATTTCATAAGAAACACATACCCGTATCATGACAAATCATTGATAAATGTTATAAAGCATCAAAATCTATCCATTGTAGCGTAATTCATTAGATCGTATACATCACTATGTACTAATTCCTATAAATTAGTGGTACGGTGTCCAACACCAGTGAATGGAGATTTAGTCATTTTTCCTTGGTTACAACATTCACAAATTGGGTAAGGTTCTATGGTCAAACCAGGTATCCGACCATCCTTAACCAGACGGGTTAGGCATCTCACACTTATATGACCCAATCTCATATGCCATAATTTCGTATCATTTAAAGCTTCTACACTACTACTGGTGCTATCCTGTACATTCATGACATTTCTTATTGTATCCAAAACATAATGCCCATTAATTAAAACAAAATCCCAATATATACCCCAGTTTTAATCAACACCAACAGATCATCCTTTTGTGTGATAATCATGAAAGCTTTCTTCATTGTGATAGCCTCATCTTCTTCCTCTTGAATCCTTTGTTTGAATTTTTGACTTATAAATTCAAAAGATGTGAAATTCTTTCGAACAAGGTGATGGTAGGAAGCAGTGGAAGTCTTTATTGCTTTGCGATATGCTTGTGATACGATCTCTGAATCATAGCTTTTAATATCACTGAGCTCCTCGCTAAATATATTTAGGAAGCTCTTGATCAACTCATTCTCTCCTTGCTTTAGAAAGAACAAGTCCGACGTAGTATTTTTCTTCTTTCTACTATGAATGTACTATGCATTGAACTGAGTGGTCAGTTCATCAAATGATGAAATTGAATTCTCTTTCAAATGCCAAAACCATGCTTGAGCGAGTCCCTTGATACTTGAAGGAACGATAATACACTTTAGGGTGTCATTTATGAAGTCCATTATCATCTTCGCGTTGAATTAGAAGATATATTAAGAAACTCGACACAACAAATTTCTTCAGTCTCTCTACTCTCTTAATCTCCTTTGTGAATGAGTCATAATTTGCTCTTCATGTCTTTAACGGCTTAGGCTTTCTTATTTCTTTCACACTATTTGTTAACCTTTTTCAGTATTGCTGCTCTAAATTCTTGCTCGTTGTCTACTCTTTTGCTTGTTTCACGATTTCTATTCTTTCGGTTTGATCTATGGGCTTCCTCCTTCTCCTTCCCATATTATCTATGGATCTCTCTGATTGGTTATTCCTCTGTATAGCTTATGGGGAGAAAGCTCTTTAAGATTGACTTGGAAGTGTTCTCTCCTTCCAACGCAACTAATTGATCTCGTGACTCATGATTCGCCTTCCTACTTTCTTTAATTTCCTTCATAATCTTGGCCAGGTCTCCTGCCATAATGGCAGGGATGTTTCCTCCTAGAATTAACAAGTTAGAAGCATTGTTGCCACTATTATCGATGTTGTCTAAGTTTGAGAAACGAGAATTGATGTTTTTCATATTTGTTGAGATGCTTCTAGCCGAAAAAGTCTACTTTTCGTTTGATTTTCTCACAAATAATACCATTGAAAGCTCTAGAATTTGGAACATCGCGAATTGTCTTTGAATATATATTTCACAAATTTATTTGAAGAGCATTGTTTTCTGCAAAATAAGACATTTCATTGTATGCTATCGATGCAGGTAAAATATGGCCCATTACCATTTTAGAGGTCCGATTTCTATGTGGAGATATCATTAACAGTGTAATTTCATATAGTACTAGTATGATCATGCATGTGTAGACTACCATCCAAAGATTTCTGTCCATAAAGGATGCCGCATCTTGCTTGCGTGAGATGCATAACCAAATTGATCAATTGATCTACATCTTCTCCTAAGCGAATTTGTTTCAAACCTACTTGTCTTTTGAACTTTGTCATATTCACAACATCTATTTACCATATTGCAATGTATTTACCGTATTGCAGTAATAAACTGAAACGTGGTTAACACATTTATGCCGTTGCAGAGACATGGGAAATGAATGTCATATACGCCTGGATGATTTTATGTACACACACGAAATGTTTACCCTATTTCAAACACAACTAATTTTCGCTTCTCCCAAGTTTGTAGATTGTTGTACATAAATGTCCCTAACTGTAATTGCATATCTATAGACGGCTTCGGTTTGCATTTACCTATAATATAATAGCTAGGTTAATATAACTTATACCCAAAAGACAAACTTGTGTAACATCTTTATGATTCATGCTAACAGTATGTTCGAACTAAATTCTGAACATGCAATACACAAATATGTTCGAACTAAAAGTATGGACATGCCACTAGTTATTAGTAAATATTGTTTCATACAAATTATTAACAATTACGCCATATTGTTTCATATCATGTAAATATTTGTAAATAACTATTATATGATTTCAAGAGGCACTAAGCCCCGTTTCAAGGTAGAACATGTACAATTTTGTTTTATTTCATGGGTTAAATTTATTTTGTTACTTATTTCTGAATTTACATTTAAAAAAAAATAACAACCATTTGCATCATGCACACATTTCCGTCAAACACCTTGTAACATCCTCTCCACATTCAACTTATAAATACGGCAAAATATACGCTTTCTTGCACTAAATCTGCTGTTAATTTACTAATTGCATTGTCCTCATTCTCGATTTGAATAAGTCTTCGTCGCTTTGCCTTATATTCATTTATGCGCTTTCAATTACACAACATTACCCAAGGTGGTTTAATTCATCTCAAATGATTGTTTAGCATGTCCACATTGACGCCCCAAATTGATAAAACTTACTATACACTTATAAATTTTGTCGTACTTTATACAATTGGGTTTTGATTTCCATTGTCACTATTCCCCGTAAAGGTATAAGTTGGGTCATTGATGCTTATGCTTGTCAAATATAAACAAGATAAGTTGAATTCAACTATCTTAGACATTATATATACCAGGCCTCTATACACAACTTCTGATGTCTGTATTTATGTGCTTAAATTGCCCTTGTGTCATTCCATTTGCACTCTTCTGATGTCTGATGTTTGTATTTATACTCACGTGTTATTTTATTATTGTATGAATATTTTATTTTTTAATATTTATATAGTTTATTATTTATTAAATCAATAATTACTATTATTAAATAGTTCAATACTTGTGACGCTACAGACATTATATGATCTGAAAGAGTTCAAATTCAGTCTAAATAAGTTTAAATCAATGCCAAGAGTTAGCATCACTGAATATTATAAATGTTAAAGAGTTAGCATGTTATATTAATCAATGAAGTCTAAAGTTAGAATCTTGTCTGTGACGGTACAAAGACCTGAAAATACATTAGTAATAACATAGTTGCAAGAATTGCAATAGATGCTAAGAAATGTTATTATGCAAGTCTATTCTCAAATTATATATTTCTGATCTTAATTCACAGATGCAGGTCTATCGGTGGAATCCTTTTACATAGACCAATATATACTATACCTAGATGGTCTATATGGTTGTTCTTAGTTAACAATAAATTTACTGGAATTTTATATAGCATACAGATGTTCAGTAAGGACTGAATACTGAACAGACTCAACAAGGACCCCAATAGACATCCCATGAAGCCGGCAATGGAAAGCCTATCGAGTTGAGTAGTATACGTGGTCCTTTGACCTGAGTACCACAGTGGACTTGTAAGTGATTCATCATACTTTGGTTTCACATATGTCACAGACCTTTCATGGTGTGACCGTTGGGTATGGTTCGATGCTTATGGAGTCCGATGTGTACAGTTATGGAATTCGTCAGCTCACATGGATTAGTTAATATATCCGGATGCTCAAAGACTATATCTTAGAAATTCTTATGCCCATAAGCAACAAACCTAGGAAAAGAGTTTCCTACATGGTTAAACAATATTGTAAAAGTGTTTGCATATATTTTTTATTAAGATACGTGTCTTGAGATAAGTTCACGGATGAGCACATATGGATTTGACGGTAGTGAACTATGTCCCTGCTCTTTCAGTATATGATTAGCGAAAGGATTATACGTATGCACTATAACCTCTACTTGTATGGTCTACTAGCATTGATTTGTAATATCCGTGATGTGTGCGTGGGGCATCGATCTCGGACTCACAGAATAATTCTGTTTGACAAATTAGAAATGGACCTAGAGAGTCTCGTAATATGAAGTGTACTCATTGTGCACTGTGGCAGCGTGCCAGATTGAATAATTTGATCCAGAAAATTCCAACAGACCTGACATTTACTTTGGTTTCCCTCCGGTCGTGCACGTGTCAAGACTTAAGAGTTAAGTACATCATTAGTTAACAATTAGTTGTTGACCAATGAGATGTTGACACATGGTACATGTGGGCCAATTATTGTTTGATTTAAAAATTATAAAAATGACCTTATTTGTCTAACAAATAATATTATTATTTTATTCATTAAAATGTTTATTGAATAAAATAATAATAATATATGATATTATTATTTAAATTGAAATCAAACAATTATCTTTTTATTTAAATTGGATGTGTTTCTACCATGATTTAATATGATTAAATTATTTTTTAATATTAATTAAATTATAAGATAAGTATAAATGTGTGGCATTTGTTAATAGTAGGCCTTAAGATATTTCTTAATAATGAGAAAGTGTTTTCTCATTTCGCCTAGATTAAGACTAAGTTCATTTAAATGATTTTTTATTTTATTTTATTTCCATTTGGTTTATTGTAAATAATAATAAACAAAAACTAATGGCAAATATAATGGATGCCATTAGGTGAGAAAATGAAAGTTAATAATAAGCAAAACACTAATGGCAAATATAATGGATGCCATTAGGTGAGAAAATGAAATAAAATAATAAACAAATAAAAGAGCAATTAATTGCTCAATTAATCATAACAAAATTCATGCAAGGGGTTAAAGGAGTGAGAGAAGTGAATTTTGCTAAGTGTTAGAAAATTCTCTCAAGTATTGAAAGTACAGAAACACAACTCTTCCATTTTGGTCACTAATACTATAAGGTAGAAACAATGATTCAAAAGTTGAATCCTTTGCTAGAATAGCTGTTATTCTAGCTTCCTCAAGCCCACTATGTTGAAGAACTAGAATTGTGAATGGGTTGTTACAAGGCGGGTACTCTAGTTCGACAATATTCCAAAGGTTTGATAAGGTACTATTTCTCAATTTTGAAGTATTCTACATTTATGAGATAACATGTAAAGTTTATTTGTCTTTATCATTATGAAATTTGTATTCTGTTCATCTGCTACGCATGTATGTATGTGATACTTATGTTATATTTGAATGATAGACACAAACCCACATATATATAGTAGGATTTAAAATCACTCACAAAATAGTATTAGAGCTATTTTGAGTTGATATTTGGTATTTTTGAGTGTAAAATTATTGTTGGTGATGTTTCAGTGCTCAAAAGGTGCATTTCAAGTTGTTGAAATGGGTATACTGAAGGTGGGAGCACCGGAGTGCCGCGGCCATGAGCGCTCAGCGCTGCAGCACTGGAAAATTTTGTTCCAGCGCTGGGTAGTTGGTGCCGCAGCACTCAAGGACAGATTCTGGAATTCGCACCGCAGCGCCACACATTGAGCACTGTAGTGTTAGTTGTTGAGCGCCGCAGCGCCAGAAGCTGGTGCTACGACGCCGAGGGCTATGTCTTTCCGGTGCTGCCATACGATGGGCCCAGCATCGCGGCACCAATGACACTCACTTTAATTATGTTTTAAATTTTTTAAAATATTTTTTTAATCATGTAAGGGTTTATAAGATACAATGATAAGAGTTATTAGGTTGTATTATAAACTGGGATCATTTATTTTATGTTGGTAAACATAATGGAAGCCTTAGTAGTAGGGGTTAGTTGTGCTTACACACAAATTAATGATTGATTGAGAATTACCTTCTCATGATATGAAGATTAAGTCTTTGTGATATTAAAAAAACTGAGTAAAAATTCTTTCTTAATTAGATTGATCAATAATACATTATAAGATAGTGTTTTATCATTGACCCGTCTTGTCAATACGGTGTTATATGTATTATATCGGTCTTTTCCAAGATCGCTACAGTGTGAGGGATTTGGTCAGTATAATTTAGACTATACCAGTTAAACATGTGATGAGGCAAATATATGCGAAAGTATTACCTTAGATCGCTACAATGTGCGGGTAGTACCAGTAGCATATATTTGAAAATTGACAAGTTAATCTGGAATACACTTACCCTAGATCACTACAATGTACGGATACGGTATATTTAGAATCAAGAGTAGTAGTTGCATGAAATGCAATTAATAAGAGTTGTCTACCTATTGGGTTTACAAAGGCCTAGATTGCTAGTGTGCAACGTAAGTAAAATGCCAATGGGGTCCACTTCCCGCTGTATAGTTTAAACTGTTGTTATCCTGTTTTGAGAGATTAGAGGGATTATGTAAAATAGTGGCAGGGCATTTTAAATTAAAAAAATGTATTAATATTATACCCATGATTTAAAATGTATAATTAGCGATTTAATAATAATTTCTGCTAACATCTCATAATATTATTTTATTTGACTTGTGTAAGCTAGGATGACATCGTTAAATCCCTTGGTGCGTATACTGGATGCACACTAACTCAAAGGTGCCGATAATTTCTCTGACTAGTACATGAATCTCAAAATTATTCTGGATTCAGAAAGACTGGGATATGTTATAACCAAAAATGCCCAGAGGTGTTTCTGAGAATGCCACCGAGGAAGAAAATGTGACATATCATGGTTAGATGGATATTTAAAAGTTAAATTATACATCCTTGCCTCAATATCCACTGAGCTGCAGAGGTAGCATGTCTGCATGGACAATGCCAGCAACATTATGCTCTATCTTAGGGAGCTCTTTGGTGACCGACCCTAAATTAAGAACTATAGGGTCACCAAAGCGCTGTTTCAAGCAAAGCTCCTTAAGGCCAGTCCAATAAGTCCTCACGTTCTCAAAGTGATAGGATTAATCGAGAGGCTTGACTCTATGGACATCACTTTGAGTAATAACCTGGGGAACATTTTGATTCTCCAGTCGCTGCCTGGGTCATTTGCATAGTTCATCATGAACTTCAATATGCAAGGAATGACTCCTACTTATGCTGATCTTCACAATATGCTGAAGACAACGAATAAGGACATGCATAAAAGAGGCTCGACCCTCTTTATTCATAGTGCTTCATCTTCGACCCCAAGGGCTTATAGGAAGATAAAAATAAAGGTGAGGCACACACCCAAGATAGATCCTCAGCGGCTACAGATATCCAAATCACTGGAGAAATTAAAAGCGAAAGGTAAATGCTTTCATTGCGGTGATAATAGGCACTAAAAATGCAACTGCCCCAAATACTTTGCCATTGTGAAGAAGACTCCCTCAAGTATTATCTTTCCCATTATTGACATTTCTTTAGCATTTGATGCTAGTATTGGCTAGGTATTAGATACTGCAAGTCCTTCTCACATCTGCAATATATTGCAGGGTCTGATGGAAGTTGGATTGCTACAGCCGAGAGAGGTACAGCTTCGAGTAAGAAATAATGATCTCTTACGGGTCAAGGTTGTAGGACATTATAATTTTATTCTCCCTTGTAATAAAACCGTTGTACTTCATAACTATTATTTTATGCCTACTATGATCAGACAGATTATCTCTCTTCTTGTATTTGACAGTAAAGGGTATCATATGTATATTACGAACTGTTCTTTATATTTATATGATATGTTTGATGTTTTATTAACTGAGTGTCAGTAAATTAATGGGCATTATATTTTGGATACAACGAGAAATGTCATGAATGTATAGGGTAGCACTAGTAATAATGCACAAGCTTTAAATGATACTGAATTGTGGCACATAAGATTGGGTCATATAAGTGTGAGACGTCTAACCCGTCTGGTTAATGATGGTCAGATACCTGATCTGACCATAGAAGTTTACCCAGTTTTTGAATCTTGTATTCAAGGAAAAATGACTAAATCTCCATTATTGGTGTTGGACATCGTGCCACTGATTTATTGAAACTAATACATAATGATGTATGCGGTCTAATGAATCACGCTGTAATGGGTGGATTTCGATACTTTGTTACCTTTATTGATAATTTATCATGATACAAGTATATGTTTCTTATGAAAAATAAGTCAGAAACCTTTGAAACGTTCAAAGAGTTCAGACTTGAGGTAGAGAAATAAATCGGGATGTATGTCAAATCCCTTCGATCAGATCGAGACAGTGAGTACATAAGCAGTGACTTCTCTGATTATTTAAAAGAGAATGAGATTTAGCTTAGTATAGTCTTTCAGGTACTCCGCAACATAATGGTGTGTCGGAGATGAGGAATTGAACTTTATTGGATATGGTTCGATCGATGATGAGTTTCACCTATCTACCTGAATATCTTTGGGGTTATGCTCTGGAAACTACTGCTCATATATTGAACAGAGTTACATCTATATATGTTCCAACTATTCCACTAGAGATATTGAATGGAAAGAAACCAATTCTTAAATACTTTAAGATTTGGGGCTGTACTGCTTATGTAAAAGTTACGCAACAAGATAAACTTGCACCCAGGGGGTACAAGTATCAGTTCGTTGGGTATCCTAATAATTTAATGAGATGCCAATTCTATGATCTCAATGAGCAAAATGTGTTTGTTTCTCGATATGTCACTTTCCTTGAGAAAGCGTTTCTCATGGATCGTAGAGGTTATAGAAAGATTGTGCTTGATGAAGTCAATCATAACGAACATGAAACTGAGATAGAATCTCAAAATCAATCAAGCGGTATACCTTTAACGCACCTTTCACGTAGGTCTAAAAGGATATCCAGGCCACCTACTAAGTATGATCAGATGCCTGAAGATGCACAGGGAGTTTTCTTAGTGGAAGAAAATAACCCTTTAACCTATAAGGATGCAATGTTAGACATAGACTTAGGAAAGTGGCAAGAAGTCATGAAATTCGAAATTGACTCAATTCATCACAATTAAGTTTGAGACTTGGTTGAGCTTCCTAAAAGAATAGTTCCTATCGGTTGTAAATGGATTTACAAGTGGAAGCGTAGGCCCGATGAAAAGGTAAGGACTTCAAAGCCCGACTAGTTGCAAAAGGTTATTCTCAACGATCTGGGATCGATTATGAGAAAACATTTGCACCAGCGACAATGTTGAAGTCAATACGAATTTTATTGGCTATTGTTGCATATTATTACTATCATGTCTCAAATGCAAAAGATCTGAAACATGACATAACTTACACTCATTCAATAATTTGCACTCATAATTAATATTGCATACAATTTCAAACTTGAATTCAACATAGGAATCATTATCAAGTTGCTAGTAAGTTTAATGCAAAATCAACCTATGACCATACTTGGTGAAACATAAATCAAATACAACCACACCTAATAAAATAACACATAAGTATTTATTCAATAGGGACAAATCAAATATCTTAAACTATATGTCCACAAATGAAACACTTAGTAACTTAGCAACTTAGGGAACCCAAAGGACATCAGAAGCCTTGCCAAATTTGCTAAGCACATATGTACCTTATTTACCTAAAATCACCATAAACTATAATGAGTATGAAACTCAATAAGCATACTAGTTTTTCATATATCAAAATACAAATACATATATGTACACAATGTATGTGTATGATATGTTGTGATAAATTAAAATCATAACCTTATCAAATCACATGTCAGGTAAGCGCTTACACATTCTTTCAAAACATATAATAGGAATACCATTACTCAATTACTACTTAATAAGACTTCCATATCACATATCACATAATGAGTCAAATGTCACTCGTAGGTGACATACCGTATGAGAGGAATAGTACAAGTGGGGTTTAAATTACATATATATAATGCTTATGCCCGAAGGTAAGAGCCAAACCCTCACCCTGATCATCGGTGAGTCCTCTCACATTCACCAATACGCCACCATACGAATGTATTGACTCAATCTTTCTTTAGGTACCAATAGGATCCTCCCTACATATGGAACGCATAACATATGCCAATCTTGAAGGAAATGCCACATATAAAGGCTCCACAAATCACATAAGATGCCTACTAAGTAAATAGTGAGTTCAAGCATTCTCAAAATACAAAACGTATCTCATGGACATTTTCCACTTCAAAAGCTTTCTTTGTTAAACACATTTCATTTTGAAAGCTCACTCTCATAAACACATATATGTCCATGATCAATGTCAATGCTCACATTCATAAACATATGTCTTTCACATTTTATATCAAATATACTTTAGCATAACATAAACAAATTTCTAAATACATTTACAAAATCATATATAAACAATTACTATGTTTATTGTGATTTCAGTAAAAGTCTAGTATACTTACCTCTTAACACTTTCAGCTACAATGTTTAATTCTTCTTAACCTATCAATGGAGATTAATCCTTTCATAAGTCTCAACATTCACATAAAACACTTTAAATAGCTAACTGATAGGGGCGTAAAAGTACCAGTATTATTTGTACCTAATTTTTGTATTTTACTCTAAATCATAACTATTTGGCTATTTAATTGTGGTTTTTGATCATAAATAGATGTACGATAGAAAATGTGATGCATAGGAATAAATGGGATGAGAATCGGACGTCAAACGAAGAAGTTACGCTCAAAATACGAAAAGTGCACCAGGGCTGAGTGCTGCGGCGACCACAACCCAGCGTCGTGGCGCTCGTGGTGGTGAATAGTGTCAGGGGGAACAATATTTTGCTACAGTGTATGTGAACAGTATTTTTGATACAATAAATCATGAACAGTATTATAAAGACAAAAACCCTAAAAGAATAGGAGAGAAAAAGAGAGAAAATAGGCAAAAACTTAAAGAGAGAATTCACAACACAAAATCAAATATCAAAGCCAAAGATTTAAGAACCAAGATCAAGATTCAAGTTTCAAGTCAAGATTGAGGGAGAAGCACATCAAGGAGTCACTTTGATTAGTTTTCTTCTCCTTCTTTATCATTATGTTTTTGTTCTTGTTGATCTTTATGAATTGGTTTGATACTTTTGTTTTTGTGATGGGTTAATTTGTTCATTTAGGGTTAGACTATGTAAACCTAGTATGGATTTGGATTGTGTTAAATTTTAGTTTATAAACTTGATAAATTCAATTGATTCATTCTGTCTTGTGTTTAATGCTTTCATTATACCTGATCAATATTTTGAATGATTGAGAAACCATGATGAACTCGACGGAGGGATTCATATGTTTAGCCTAGGGTAGTTTAATGCATGATCATAGGGTAACAACTATGAGTTCCATCTAGGATAGACATATACCTAGGTGACATGTATGGTCTAATTTATACTTGATCTTAATGAATTACATTCTGATTTGATTACCATAGACATATAGGTGATTGTTGGAATGTATAATATAGTCACTTGACCATCGACAGAGGCTTCTGATGAGATTAGTATCTAAGCCAATCAATTGGTATTAAGGGATTAACTAAGTGGTTAATGAGTCCAATGAAATACTAGGGGATGAGTCAAACCCTAGATTATCTTTACTTGTAAATTCTACTTTTTACTTTTGTTCAGTTTAATTGAGATAATTAGATTAGTTAAATAAATTTTAGATTGTGATTTTCTGAATAAACGTTAAGTAGGCACAATTTTAGTACTTGATTTATAGAATTAGATCGCATAATTGATGCGATATTTTTATATCTTATAATTAAGTGCAAGTATACACTATCGTATGCAAGTAATAAATGGACTAAATAGTCGGATGTCGAACCCACAAGGATAATTTCTTCTTTTTAACCAATTACTAAAATGATATCTTCCTAATAATTATTCAGATAAATAAAAATCTAAGAATGAATGTAGAAAATATAAAGGCAAAAATACAATGCAATGAGATTTAAGTGATAGCAATATAGAGAAAACCTAGAATTAATACTATTCCTCAATATGCTTTCTAATAATTAATCTTCTAATATTTAACTCCCTTAGTCTTCGTTATTGATCAAGACACTAATGTATTCACAAGCCTCTTCCAAGGTCATACAAGTATACCTTAATTTATAAAATACCTATATTTCTACGGTACTTGTAATAAATTAAGATTCATTAAGATTAAATCCTATTGATCATACATGCCAATTAGGTATATTCCTATCCTAAATTGAAACTTGCATATGCAACATTGAATGTTACTCTACAATCATGCATCAAATTACCTAGGTCTAAATATTATAATTCCTCTTCCGAGTTTATCAATAATATTACCAACTCATTCACTATATATTGGTCAGATATATTGAAGCATTAAAATCAAGTAATTTGAATATCAAAGAACTAAGTTTATTAAATATTTAAAAGATATGGCAATTAATCACACATATTGAGTTCAAATATTAACCTTAAAAAATAAGTTTAGCTCATGGTTACAAGAGAATAGCAGTAAAAATAATAATAAATCATGATACAATCAATAGCAAACTGATATAGACATCGAATTGCTCTTAATTGTGCTGCCTAAGGTACTCTTGATGCCAAAGAATGCCTTGAATCTCTCTCTAAAGTTGCTTCAATTAAACTCCTATTGCTATCTAAGACTCGTGCTCTTTATTTTTGGTGTTCTTGAATTGCTCTAGGTTGCTCTTGGATGATTCTTGAAGGCTAAGAATGAGTGACTTTTTATAGAGATTAATATAAGCTTGAAAATCTCAATTTCCGTCGGACTAAGACTCGCGATACCGTTGGGGTGCTATGCAGTTGTCGCTGGGGCGACACTTGAAAAAGGCTTCATCGCTGGAGCGGTGAATTGATGGCGCTAGGGCATTGTCCCGTTGCTGGTGCGATAAAGGTCTGGAGTTAGGGTGCCAGATGCGACTTAAACAGGTCGTTTTTCTTATTTCGATCACTATTTCAACGCTGGGGCGATGGACACATACTTTGAAAACTTTGCATTTTAGTCCCTGTTTTCTCTCCTTTTGCATTCTTTCTTTAAATTTTGTTCAAGTCCCTATAAATAATAATAATGTACATAAATAGCCATCTATTCTCATAAAATAATAAAATATCAGTAATAAACATATGAGAAAATATATGACAAATTTGCCCTTATCAATAGTCCCTGTGGGATCGATACTTGGACTTAAAATTCTATATTACTTGATATAATAACGTGCGCTTGCGCTTAACTACTATAGCACACCAATCAGTGGCCAAAATTCAAAAGGACAAGTATATTCCAATCACAGTTCCACAAACTGAAATATTCAAAGCAATAAAGGTAAGCACTCTCATCAAAATATTGTGCTTTCATCAAGACCAATGCCACACCATAAATGAATGCATACACCTGCAAGCTCTGATAGTTTAGCTAGTGAGGTATGGGTACCTCGATGAATTTAAAAGTGATGTTAGGCTAAAAAAGACTCAAGATAAAGGAAATCATGAGTACATGAACTTCTAAATACAAGAAATTACCATGATTATCTTTGGATAACTCGTCAAATATGTAATCAAGCTCAACAAGTTTGACATACAGTACAAACCAATGGTAACTATTAAGGTACAAGCCCTTACTAATTTCATCACAGAATGTACACATGAAGAGTAAGTCGAAAAGATCAAACAAAGAGAAGGGCCTTTAAACGCCTGAGAAAAAAAGGTCTCTCAAGCTTTTATTTAGACACTTTTTATTAATTAGGCCTCAAATTCAAAAAGGTGTGAGGCTGGTATAATTCTCATTATCCTAGAAGGAGATGAACTCAACTACGTAGTCAGGTTTAGGTTCTCAGCCACTAATAACAAAGCATAATATCAAGCTTTCCTCACAAAACTAAGAGTTACATAAACACTTTTCACCAAAAGGATCCTCGTCAAGAGTGACTCACAGGTTATCGTCAACCAAGTTAATAAAGGATATAAGGCTTAATGAGACCACATAACTACATACCTAAAAGCAGTTAAGACAATAAAAAAGCAATTGGATAAGGTAGTTATCAAACAGATACCACGAGAAGAGAAACACAAAGTAGACATCCTAGCACGAATAGCTTCGAAAGAAGAAGCTCAGATACAATGATCCATTCTCCTCAAATTCATTTTTTGACAAAGCACAAAAGCAGACAAGCCTAAAGATGTCTTGCAAATCACTCCAAACTTAGTTGGATGAACCCCATCCAAGACTACATAGAAAAATGGGTTTTACTACCAAATAAACAGAAAGCACGACAATCGATGTATCAAGTAACTTAATACACCATGATCGATAGCATCCTCTATCAAAAAAGATGCTCTCTCCCTTACTTGATTGCCTAACATAAGAAAAGGTTGAGTACGTGCTCTAAGACATACATAAGAAAATTTGTGGGAATCACTATAGAGCAGAAGCCCTGGCTTATAAAGCTTTCAAAATAGGGTACTACTGGCCTACCACATTCGAAGACGCAAAAAAGCTTGTTAAAATGTGCAACGCATGTCAAAAGTATACCAACAATATCCACTCTCCACCTAAGAATCTAAAAAATGATAAACAGTCTCTGGCCCTTCGCACAATTAAGGCTTGACTTGACCTGATTAACTATCTACCTCATGAAAGATGGTTAACTAAATACGTTGTTATTGCAATAGATTGATTTACTAAATAAATAAAGGCTGAGCCTCTAACAAGCATTACAGCAAAGAATACTCATGACTTTATTTGGAAAAACATAGTTTGCATATTCAGAATATCGCATACCATCATTATAGACCATGGCATGCAATTCAACAACAAGAATTTTAAAGAGTTCTACTCGCAACTCAGAATTTAACTTCTGTTTGCCTCACCCACCCATCCAATGTCAAATGAACAGGTTGAATCCTCCAACAAACTTATTAAAAAGCTACTTAAGAAGAAGTTAACTATGAAAAAGCAAGCTTAGGTCGAGGAGCTACCCAAAGTCCTATGGACCCTTCAAACCACCAATAAAACAATAGTCAAAGAAATACCTTCTCCTTAGCCTTCAGTTTTGAAACTGTGATCCAAGCAGAAGTAAGAGTGCTCACCCACAAAGTACAAAATTTTAATAATGAAAACAATAAAGAGCTTATATGGTATAACCTAGACCTCTTTAAAAAAAATAGGGGACATAACCAAAATTCGAATAGAAAGTCACTTAATACTCCAACAAACAAGTTCGAGCTCAAAGACCTTACTCTCAACTACTGTTGTCTTTGTAGACATCTCCTCAAGCTTCTCCTCCAAAAACTTTACCACTCTATCCTTGAGCCGGCATTGCTTTTTAGCATAAACAAGATCCTTCTTAAAGTTAAAAACCTTCACAGTATCATGGAATGACCTAATAACGGCCCGACAATAGAGCGAGAAATCATATATTGCCTAAAAGAAATAAAAGGAAAAATGTATGTTAGCATACGGAAAGAAGATAACTCAACATGAATGAGAAGACAAAAATAAAATACATTAATCATGCTCGTAAAAGAAATATGAAAAGTAGAAAAGGATCCCAGTCTCATATCTACTAAGCTTGAGAAGGCGCAACTGAGCACTCCATTTCCTTAAAAAAAAAAAAAGGAAGCAAATGACGATACTTGCCTCTAAATGTAGCAAAAAAAAAAAAACCCTGAAGACAAAATTAGAGGATTCCCTGTGAGCATCTTATAAATAGTATCCTAATCTGCTTGCTCCTCCCTTAAAATAGATGGCCTAAAATCTTGTTGGAAAGTGTCTACCTGTCATTTCCCTCTCTCCTTAATAATAGGAGGCCTTCGAGGAGTAGTCCTCAAAGTCTTTTGGCCTAGACCAACTAGAGTAGAAAAGTCATGACTAGGAGTAGTAGATCAACCACGATAAGGAGTCATCGGCTGGCCTCGCTAGTTCTTACCAATAACACCCTTAACAGACCATCAAACAGAAGGATGCTCAGAAAAAAGACTTCTCCTTGCGACTGCGCTTCTAATTATCGTCACCACTTTACATAACTACCAAGAAAAAAATACATATATCAACTTCAAAGAAGTTAGAAATCAGGGGATAACACACACTCCCTTCCCAAAGGTAAAAAATACTTCTTTTATTTTTATAAAAAGATTTTATTTTGCCTATGGCCACGTGTAAATTGTTACCAACACATTTTTGTCGACTATAAAATTATATTACAGATGGTGTAATCAATCCATAATCATAAGGTTAGTTTGGATATTCTATTTGTTCTTTTTGATCATTTTCCTTGGTTTTATTTTCTGGTGTTTTCATATATTGGATCTTAAGTTTTATATTAATGTTTTACAAATATTTAGTTCACTATTTTATTTTCTTTTACAGTAACTAACTTGAATCATTGTCACCATTCATGACTTATTATAGGTAATTGTATATGGTTCCTATATTTACTAGTTTTATGCTTTTTTTCAATATGCTTATAAAATGTATGTTCAGCATTAGTGCAATGAAAAATGAGATATAACTTGTGAGATATATCATCAGGTATATTCATGAGTTTCAATTTGTTCTTTTTCTTTTTGTATCTTATGTAATGATCTTCTTTTATTACTTAAATTATGCAAATCTTTAAAATTCTTTTTTAAAATATTATATTACATTGCCTATATGCATAAGGGTGTAATGTAATGTGATAATAGAGTAAACTTTAACATTTTTTTAATGTCACTTTAACATCTTTTCAATATCCTAATACTTTTCATAATGAATTATAATTAAATAAGTACAAAATATATTTATTTAATATATTATTTCTTATAAAATTTACATTAGTGGTCTTACCTATCTTTTCTTTATGACCATGGTTCAGATGAACCCGGATTCCAATATATATACTTACATTCCTGTGGTTATTTGTTGTTAAATATTTTCATTTTTCAACTGAAACTTGACCTTTAAGAGAAGATTTATTGTTAAATCACATATGGTTTATATATGTGTAATTTGTTGAGTTTAAGTATTCATTATTAAGCTAAAAAAGAGAAGAAGAAAAATTGATCGTATGAAATTTTATCGGTAAGAACAAAGCAATAAGTTAGTTAAAGTTTTTGTTTTTCAGAAGCTTTATTAAGAGCCGTTTTGTGTTGTTAGATCTCCCATTCCCAAGACAATTATTGGTCATCACTGGTGAGTATTTGTATATCATTTTGTTGTTGTTATTAGGAGCTGTGCTAGTCTATCATTTAGCATTTTCTTTATTTTCCTTGGCAACATGCTTTTGTTAAATTAATATGCTTCCAAGTTCTTATTTCTCTTTTAATGTCAAAAAAATGCTACGATGAGTTGTATTTTGTAGATATCTTTCTTAGATATGATATAAGAATCGAGCTTCATTGGTGAAAATGTATTATGCATTATTGGACGGGTTATTTGTTGGCTTATTGTAGTTCAACTTTTTTTTTTTTTTTTTGGTTAAGATTAACATTTGACAATGCCTTTGCCTAAGAGGGTCACATGCTTGGTTAAAACTTTTGTTCAACATAAATTATTACCAGAGACAAACTTTTAAATCCCTGCTTCAGTTTTGTCTTTCCATTTAAAACAAAAACTTGAAATGACAAGAAAGAGATAATTAACACATTGGTCAGTTGGAAGGAACCAAGGTTAGCCTACTTTGCAGCCTGTTTCAATTTTTTTTTTTTTTTTTTTTTGGGTTCCGTGCTACAGTATGGGATTACATATTTCAAGGATTTCAGGTAGTTTTTTATTTATTTCTTTTGGCTGTTTTATTTCCAAGTGGGTTTTGATTCTTTTGGCTCTTTTGTTGCTATTTCTGCTTTTGCCACTTTATAAAAGTGATTTCAAATAGTTAAAAGTATTCTTTTTTTTTATTTATCAAATTTGTATATTTAAAAATACACAGAAATGAATCTAAATCACTAAATAAACAAAGAAAAAGCACTTGAAATACTTTCACGAGAAGCTTCTAATAAGTGCTCAATATATATTTTTGAGATTAAAAAAATGGTTTAATAAGATATATCTTAATTTATGGAGAGAAGTTGTGATAGGGCTTGTAAATGGAACATTACTATGTAGGGTAAGGTTTTAGCTATCATTTCTTCTAAGATGTGAATATATATGCTAGCTATATAACTTTTCACTTGATATTTTGTATCTTATTTTAACTTTATTTCTCAACTCTGTATTAAAATATAATAACTAACTTGAAATTTCTTTTTCTTAAAGGTGGCACTAGAAGCATATACAATTTGCCTTGAAACTATGTTTTTTTTGTGATTGATAGGCTGATTTTATTTGTTGGTTTCACAATAGAACTTGGTTTATAATGTACTGCCTATAACATGATGGAACTTTTTGGGGTATTTTGTGATGTATTACTTTTATGTTAATTTATATTAGATAAAACATATTTATAGTTTTAACTGTTGAAAGTTTCATACTATAAACTAAATTATATGTTGGATTTTATGTATTAATGTTGGAGTTAAGTGTGATTGACATTTGTAATTATGGTGTTGTATATTGTTATAGTTTATGATTATGATGTATTTTCAATTAGTAGATAGATGTTGGAATTATGGTTATTTGAATATTTAGATAATAATGTTTATTGAATATTTTAATTTTTGTAACATATATTTATTTATATACATGTAGGACAAAAATCCACATTATCACCCACGTAGACAATATCTGCCACATATGTTTTGTACATATAGGACGAAAATCACAATTTAATAATAAATATTTTCTATCACAAAGTGATGATACGTGATAAAAAAAATTTATTACGAAATTCATCTATAACAAATTTGTGATTGAATTTTTTTATCACAAATTGCTGAGATGTCATTTGGTGATAAAAAAATTTATATCATAAAATATGATTTGTGACAGTAAAATTTTATCATTAAAAGTCTTTTTTTACTTGTGTTAATAATAATCTCACATGAAAATGATATTCTATTTTTTATTATATTATTTATTTACAATAATGTGCACTTGCATTTTAAAATCATACAACATAATGTAGCATTAATACGATGAGATTAATAATTCTTCATTACAACATAATGTAGCTTGTTATTCTTTTTAATAACAAGAAGATATGAAATCGAATTAGAATATTTTTTGTATTCACATACTTAATATTGTTGTTATAAATAATATTTGAGATGTGAAATATTGAAAATACCTTCTCTAGCATGTCCACATCCATTATCTTTTCTCTATATAATACTAACGGTAAAGTAAACTTAAATAGTGTATATTATATCTACTGATTATCTTAAAATCTTATAAAAATAAATGCATCTAGTCGATATAAGCATGTGGCAGTATCATTAATTTCATGTGGCCAGACTTTCATTTAAGGCCTTCCAAAGGACACATAGGTTATTTATAGTAAAATATTTCCTTTTCAAGACTTAATAAAGGTAGTATCATTAATTTCATGTGCCCAAACTTTCATTTAAGTCCTTCCAAAGGACACATAAGGTTATTTATAGTAAGATTTTCTCTTTTCAAGACTTAATAAAGGTGGTGGCAAAGAAAAATTATAGTTTAAGGACAATCTTGTAAAGATGTGTTGCTTCCATTCTTGATTATGTTGCTAAAGCCCTTAGCATCAGAGTGAATTTCAGCATCTATATCCAAGATAAGTAGTTATTGCATGTGATATCCCAGGCATTAAGCTCAATCTTTGTGATATTGCACATTATGACTTTAATGTTTTCAAGTAATTCTTTAAATTCTTTAAGATCTTCATATTTTTTTAGCTATAAACTTCAAGTACTATACATCTCTCTTTTTTTTATTATTATTTTCAAAATGCATAGTACAAAAATATGGTGATATATAACAATATAATAAAGTAAATTAAATTAGTTTTGTTTTATAATTTAAAAGATTCAATTTAATGATAACTATAGAACATACTCATAAAAATAATTATATTAAATATGAGAGTACGAGTATAGTCCTCTTGCTCAAAATACATTGTGAATAAAGAAAATATAAGCAATCTGTAATTTGAGTAAAAGTTGTGTTATTGAATTCAAACATTATATTTCATGTCAAGCTAATATGTGGTAGTTGAAGGCCAATCATATATTTACATTTTTCAAACCACGTGCCTACGTGGCTTCTTGATGAGATAAGTGGTGAATATACAAATGTCGAAACACATCTTCTTTTTCCATTTGTTTTAAAAGAAAAGAGAAAAGTAAATCCCTTATATTTATCCTAAAGGGAAAAAAAAAGTAAACCTACATTAAAGGGAAAAAGTAATTAAAAATTCAAACTAATAACGACCGTGTTATGGAAGAAAACAAATTAGAAAAAAAAAAGAAGGGTAAAGATATAGAAACTTAAATTTTAAAGTTAAAAATTTGAGATAAATTCTAAGTCATTAATTTTATACAATTTAATTATTAAAAAACTGATTTGTACTATTAAATTACAAAAATAGAAAAGTAATATGAATATTTAAAAAAAAAAATTATATAGCGCATTAAAAAATTGTCATTGTTCGACCACTTGGAATTTAATTTTTCACTTTAGATTTAATTGTTAAACTTATAGATTTTAAAATAAGTTCACTAGGTAGGTTGAAGTAATTTAAATGATCTTTTAATAAATTTGTTTTTGATAGAATTGTATTCTTATTATCAACTTCACAAAAGAATACTTTCAATTAAATCTTCTTATAAATATATACAATATTTAATATCAAGTAAAAAAAAATTCAAGAATCCTCAAATAAAAAAAAAGAAAGAAAATATTTTACTCATTAATATTAAAATTTGTTGGCAATTATTAACAAAATTGACCAAGTTTACACCGCAAGATGAGCTATACACTACTAGCTTTACTCTCATAAGATTAGCTATACAATACTAGTTTTACTCTCCTCAAGAGATGTTATATTTTTCATTGTTGAATGCATATTAAAGAAGAGCTAGATTGAGTTATTTTTTTGTACAAATTTTAACAGAGGTCTTTAGTGTCATGGATTTTTTTGAATCCATGCGGCTTTAGATACTTTTCAAGTACTAAGCTGTCTACAAAATTTAATATAAGCTAGGTTGAGCTACTTTTCTACAAAAATTTCAACGGAGGTCTCTAGTGTCATGAACTTTTCTCAAATCCGTGTAGTTTTAGACACTTTTCAAGTACTAAGTAGCCTACAAGACCAATTACTTAAAGAAAGAGATGAAAAAAAATCACATCGTGTGTTTGAAAGAATGTTCTTTTATTTATAGCTAAAGTTTGGAGGGTATAAAGAATGGTTTGCTTAAATGAGAACTATATCTATTTATAGCTAAAGTTATGTACAATGGACGGTTATGATTCATTTAATCTAACGGTCCACAATTAAAGTCAAAAATATACAAATGAATATTTTAAAAATGCCATCGATCATAAGAATATCCAATGAAATATGTCATCTCTAAAATACTCTCTAATTTACCACATAAAAGTAGACTTAACCCAACTCAATTGGGCATTCTAGAAAATCCAGCCAATATAACTCATGGGTCAAATAACTTTTTGGTGGTCTTGTCGCGTGAAAAGTTTTCAAGTAATTGCTTGAGAACATTTGGGGTAGGACATTCTCTCTCCACCAAATTCACACGACGCCCTCATCAAGTCTTCGCTAGAACTTGCACACCCCGTTCTACAAACTCTGGCTGTGTGCTCTCGTGCTCCGAGCGTGTTTTCCAATCAAGCAACCCTTTCCACTCTACAAAGTACTCAAGGCTCGTTCTAAGTTTCTCCTCCTTATTATGATGTGTGGAAATACCCAAAAGTTCTCGGTTGTGTGGCTCATACTTCACGCCTTCCGTACCTCTACGGTATTGCTTCCAACAGCTTGCGGAAAGCACTGGATGTAGTCGTTGCTATTAGCTCGAAGGTATCCCTACTTTATGCGCGATGTTGCTAATCTCGTTGGTAGTAAACCTTGGCCTCGTCTCCACGATCAAGGAACTTGTAAAGTGGGCATGCTGACTTGCGCTGTGGTGGAAGTATCGTCTCCATTACGAAGTCCCCTACACCATGCTTGACACGCCGCCACATATCTTTGACCTACTTCTTGTGCTGCAAATGCACATCGTGTAACGCCTTGGATTGTTGGATGACACCTGCATCAGTCAACTCCTTAAGCTGCCACCGTAACTCTACTAACTCTGGTTGAGGCGTGCACACTATGGCTGGAAGCATAAACTCAAGCTTCAACTTATCCTCAATTTACCCTCTTGAAATCGATTCTTCCAGTAAGGTGGTAGGCTTGACCCCTTTGTGCTCCCCGAACACTTTTGCAACATCCTTCGATAGTTCTACCTCGCCTCCTTTCGCATCATCATCCATCCCCCTCATTGGAGCTCGATGTAACTCTTCTTTACGCTCAATATCTTCCCTTAGTTGCATTGCGAAAACGATTTTGGCATTTAGCTTCGATCACCCACCTTTGAGCTTGTCTACCATCGGTATCATTTAAGGTCCTCCCTCCAAAATACACATGTAGTTGTGTTGATGGAGTAGCAACACATTGTACTGCCGCAAGAACTCCATACCTAGCACCACATCCAAATTATCGAGAGGTGCTACTGAAAAATTTACCTTACCATGTTATTTCTCTAAGTGGATTTCAACTCCTTGAACCACCTTATCCAATGGCTTGGCTTTAGCATTCACGAATTTGAGGTATCCTTCTCTTTTCTCTACGTAAAGGCCTAAGCGCTCTACTTCTGCACGCTTGATGAAGTTGTGCATAGCCCCATGTCAATCAGCATATTATATTTTTTACCAAATTTACACTGCAAGATAAGCTATACATTACTAGCTTTACTCTCCTCAAGAGACGTTATATTTTTCATTGTTGAATGTATATTAAAGAATAGCTAGGTTGAGCTACTTTTCTGCATTAATTTCAACTGAGGTCTTTAATGTCATGAACTTTTCTCGAACCCGTGTAGCCTTAAACATTTTTCAAGTGTTAAGTAGTTTACAAGACTAATTACTTAAATAAAAAGATGCAAGTGTTTGAGAAAATACTCTCTTATATTAATACCAAAGAAAAATTACAAAGCTATGAAAATTACAAACTTTGAAGGTTTGAATGATGGTTTGCTAAAATAAAACCTATATTTATTTATAGGTAAAGTTATGTACAATGGACGGTTATGATTCACTTAATTTAACGGTCCACAATCAAAGTTAAAAATGTATAAAAGAATATTTCAAAGATACCACCTACCACAAAAATATCCAATAAAATATGCATGCATCTCTAGAATACTTCTCTCACCAACCATACAAAAGTGGGCTTAACTCAACTCAATTGAACCTTCTAAAAAATCTAGTTCATATAATTTATCATGGCCAAATACCCTCTTAATAATCTTGTTACGTGTCAAGTATTCGAATAATTACTTGAGAACATTTGAAGTGTGACACTAAAAAGAGCTTCCCAAAAACAAAGCAACTGACACATTTCATTAAACCCAAAACAAAAAATTACTTCGACAAATAGCATAAGGGATATGAACATCTATGTTTTGAATATAGGTTAATATTTAATTTTATTTTAATTATTTTAAAATTAATTATTTTGTCATAATTCAAGAGTATAGATTAATACCTAATTTTATTTTAATTATTTTAAATTTAACAATTTTATCCTAATTCGTTAATCAATTTTTGTTAAATTTCATAATAGAAAAATAAAAACGAAATTCAATATAAATTTAAAGTAATAAAATAAAAAATAAACAAAATACACAACACATTCTTATAAAATTTTAATTTTAATATTTATTTTTTAATAAATTATTAAAAATAAAAATAAATCTATCAATGTTATTAGTCAAAACTTCAATGATAAAATAATTCATTTTTATATTATTAAATTTTATTTTTCACGATCTATATAATAATAAAGTTATTTTTAACAAAACAAAAAAATAACTAAAAAAAAATAAAAAGTGAACAACAACCATCGCCATCAAACAGGGGTCGTCACCCCTCTCTATCTTTTTTATCTTTTAACTATTTTTCTATCACCTTTTAACAAGAATAATTTTATCATTATATAAATTATAAAAAATAAAATCTAATGATGTAAAATTTAATACTTTTTACAATCTTTACCGTCATCCAAAAATAATAACCAACAAGTCACTAGAGATATTATTTGTTTATATATAAAATAAAATTGTAACCCTATCATTTTTAAAATATTTTGTTTTTATTTCCGTGCCTCACGCCCTCATACTTATATCATTTGCAACTAACTTACCAAGCAAAGATGTTATTGTGCTGCTAAAAATAATTTTCTATCAAAACTAACATAAGGTTACTAACAAACTAAAACAAAACTAAATATTAACCCAAACTCTTAAAACAAAAATGCACTCCCATAAAATAATGCAATGAAGCATCACTAAACAACGTTTTAAACAATTGTTGCAGTCCAAATCCAAATGTTTGGAAACATGCAAATACCAGAAGTGTTGCTGAAACATTTTACTTGATAAACCATGAAGAAAAGCAATCAAGACCCCTCTGTGGGTTGAACACAATAAATTGACTTCAAAACTCAAAACCAACTTCAGAACCAAAGTTCTGAAATTTTGACAGATGGGGCAAAAACTGTATAAACAATCCAACAAATGCACTCATCTGTCCATAAACATCAATATATCAATGGCATCCTATCCACCCAACAACCAACCACCAGATCTTTACCCAAACCCATTCATGCACACCTCCCCACCTAAAATTAAGAACAAAAGAAAATGGAAATGAAAATAAATTCACCCCCCCCAATGGTTGCAGATCTTGCAAAATCATTTATAGTATTTTGATACTCATGCCAACAACTGCAAGACACCAATGGATAAGATGTTATGTAATAACCATGTGTTTGACACTTAAGGTATAGTCTGAAATACCATGCTCAGCATCCACTTCTGCTTAAACAAGCCAAAACAAGCTACTTAACAGACAGTAGAAAACAAGAACCAGAGTGACAATTTGAGGTCAAAATTTCTTACCTGATTGGCCTATAAAGGATGAAAAACAAAAAGGAAATGTGATACATTTCTTACGTTTTACCTCTTACATTTCTGCAGAAGAGAATACACAAAATAGCAGCAATGCACATAAGCAAAGGCCTGCCACCTCTGTGACTTTGACCTGATAATGCTTCTGCTGGCTTAAGTTTTTTTTTTTAATCAAATATTTACATGCACAAAAATATATATCCACTCAGATGTGAGGCATGCCCTTTGCACTGCTCACACTTACAAAGCTCCTCCAATTTATCTGGTTCACTTTAAATTTGAAAATACAATTGATTTCCTCAAATATCAGAGAACTTTAACTAGGAAATAGGTCGTTTCACCTTTGTTGTTATAAATGTAATACAATTGCTAACAAGAGTGGAAATGCCAACCGAACAGTTGTATGCCCTGCACCAGCTGCAAAAATAGTGTAACCAGAATTATGATCCAATATTCATTTTCAAGAGAAAGTTAAGCTTGTGATCTGAATTCTGATGGTGACAAACAACTGACATACTTTGAACTGGAAGTCTTAAAAGCAAATAATAGAGTTACAAAGGACACATGAAATTTGAATATTTTAACATGGATCAATATCATATTGTGCAGTCTAATGACTTCATCTCAAAAGAACTCCTAGAAATTGATTAAACAATACAAGGATAAGAATAAGCAATCATTGCACAAATGACTACTCAATGAATCCCTGAAAATGAGATTCCATGAAACAAACTATACAAGAAAATATATTCAAAAAATTTGGTCACCAAAGTAAGAACATTAAAGATACTCACATGATGAAGGAGATGGTGAAACTGGTGGTGTTGAGTCAGAATGTTCTCCATCTGAACCACTTTTTGATGGGGACCGGGCATGTGCAAACACTACACTCGGCAAAGGACTAGATGCAGGAATTGAGCGGGGAATAGGTGCAGGCATGGGTGTTGGTGGGCGAATGTGCACTCTTGGCGAGGCAGCAATGTAGCGAGGAGAAGAACTAGGAGAAACAGTAGGGGCTAAATGAGGCTGCTTTCTAGCCTTCCTAGTAAACCCCTTTTTATTCCCACTTTGACAGCTGGGAGGCTTTGCCTCAGAACTTTTTTGAGGTGCAGGAGAACTTTTCCTATGAGCAGGTGAACCATGCTGCGGTGCAGGTGCACCTGTCTGAGTTGCAGGTGCAGCTTTCCTGGTTGCAGGCATAGGTGAAGTTGCAGGAGCTAGCTGGTCACTCAGGTGATGATGGTGATGGTGGTGGTGGTGATGATGGGGATGAGGCAGTGGAGCAGGAGAAGGTGACCCTGACATGACACCACTATCACCACCATGGAGGGAGTGTTGCAAGATAGACGAAAGACGAACCTGTTTGACCCTACCAAACACTGTGTTATTGAGCCCAAGGTTTTTCAAATGAGAACCGGTGATTGTCTGAGCCAACTGCTTCAACCTTGGCATTGAGGGAGTATTCCCAATTGCTAAAAGAACAGAAGACTGAACAATTGTGGGCGGAGAGATCGTTGACCCTTTGGAATTAGACAAGCTTATATACAAGTTCTGCATTATTTAAAAATAAAAAGGAACCAAGTAAGCTACTGATTACAGGACTTTCTTGCTCATTATGGGATTATTCTATATATAAATCAAAGATATGCATACAAATGGAAATATCTAAACAACAGGTAAGTAAAGATAGCCAAACCTCATAGGGCGTCAGATGTAATCCCAACTTCAGCTGGCTTGTCAGCTCATTGAAATTTTTTTGTATTTGATAAATGGAGAAGTTCAAGGTAAAGTTAAACAGGATTTGCACTTTCTGCAGAAGAAATGCACTCTGCGTGGGAATCACAGTAATTCCACCAGGGAATTTCAGTACCTCAAAAAAGAACGGGTCACCAAACAAAGATGTAGTCAAGCGAAGGAATGTTTGTTGTGTAACCAAATATACAAATGATGCTCTGATCAAGCTTTGAGAAGGCAAGGATATTTTTGAATTTTTAGCATCTGGATCAACCCCAAACACCACCTTTGTTACATTTGACCCAGCTAAAAGTTCTAGAGATAATATAACCACCTGATCAAAGTTGTTTTAAGTCAATATAGGGGACAGGAAATGAGGAAAGAAGAAAAAAGAAGCATGCAGTTAAAAGAAATTTCAGAAAAAAAAAAGAGGAATGAGAATGAATACTTTGGTTGTTGGAACGCCTATCTCACTAAAAATATCATACTCAAGCTGCAAGATATTGTCTTCCAGAAAAGAAACTGGCTTCTCAAGGTTGAAACTCGCAACAATATCATGATCTGCAATGGTAAATGTTATCAACATTACTGCAGGAGATTGTTATGGCAATCTACACAAGCACTGCATGGTATAAAATAAAAGGCATCAGATGGCCTATCATACACTCCTAAAAGCCCAGATCACGAAACCACAACAGATTTGACCTTTGGATGCAGGAGATTGTACTCATGTTGATATCATAAAACACAAGAAACATCAGTCTCAGCAAAATGAACCTGTTCTAGCCTCCACAGCATCCTTTTGTACCACAATATTGAATATTTTTGTGCCATTAACATTTCAAGAATTATAGTACTGCTCTAATGATGATCACACATCAGAAAATGAATCAATAGTCAATATTTGGCAGAAGATGAAAGATAGCAACACAACTAGAGAATGCCAAAAATGGATGATTGACCTCAAATGTGCACAGAAAATTCTAAGTTCCCAAATTCAGAAAGAACAAAATTATACATTGAAAATTTCAGGATACCATCTTATAGTCAATGGTGAAGCTAATACATGAAGAAGATTAACCAATCATCTTAAAAGTAAATAAACATCATTTCAGTTGAACTATTTATCTGCATGTAGAAGAAAGCAAAGGTCGATTCACAATTTCATGAGTCACAAATTAAAGTAGCTTTCCTGCATATGGCACTTATGTTTCTTTCCAATGAACTATGGATGTTATAGAGCACAAAGCCACAACCCTAAATCTTTAAAATAAACTAGAACAATTTTTAATTCATCCACCAAGACATAGGAGAGAAGTTTCACAGTATTGGAAATCAATTATGACGCAAAATCAATTATGGCTATTTGGGAGCTAATAATTGATCTCAAAATTTTGAAGATAACAAGAAATCTTGACTCTACTTGCAGACTGGCTATTTACATGTAAAAGGCAGGACCTATATCGTAGACGTGAGTTCTCGCCAAAGGGATACAACTTAGATGTGCAACTTCCATGTCCCATTCCTCACTCAAGGGTAAAGAACACAATCCCATAAAACCATATAGATGCTTGAGATAAATGAAATTTAAAGAAATTTTGGAAATGATAGAAATTCTGACAAACTGTCCAGTTAAATATTGTCAACTTTGTCAGAATTTATCTCTAACCATTTTGCTCTTGTATATAATATAGGCTACTAGTTTACTAAGTCCGGCTTCATTGCTTGACATGCATTTCTTTCAGGTTCACTTGATCAACTCACACCATCTTTACTTGTTTCCATTACATAATGTTTATTTTCAAAACAATGAGGAAAATAGTAAAAAGAACATTTCCTAGAAACAATCAAAATGAACACTTTGATTCAATTAAGTCAAACAGTTGCTTTATGAGGTCAATCACTTTATAGTCATTTTGTTCTTGTACTTGTTACTATTAAGGAATAATTCCTTTATACCCTCCTACCATATATACATGTTATTAATGTAAAATATTATTTCCTTATGTATGTTACTTTCCCATTATGTAATAAGGTTACAACCTATATAAAGGCTCCATTGTACAGCTTTATTTTTCACAATGAAATATATTCTCTTTACATTTCTAACATGGTCTCAGAGCTTTGATTTTTTCACTGTCATTTTGCTTAGTTAGAGATTTGCCGGAATTTTTTCAAAACCCAACAGAATCTATCGAAATTTTTCAAAAAGTCACCAGAAAATTTTGAAATCTTGCCGTTTTAGCCACTACCCATCTCCAATTAATCAGAATCCTCCGACCGTTTCAACACTGTCGACTACGCGCCGATCCGAGGTCGGAAACCGCCGGACGCACCGCCGGCCACTGTCACTTCAGATCCCGGCCATTCTACGGTGCCGTGACCGACACCGCCCACACCAAACGAATCCCCCATCACCGGCCGTTCAGTGCCGCCGACAACGCGCCAATCCGAGATCGGAAACCGCCGGACGCGCTGCTCGAACCTCGCTGCCGCCGATTACTTTCACTTCAGATCCCGGCCGTTATACGGTAATTCTAAAATTATTCCTTAATAGTTACAACATTATAAAAGCATAAATAAATTAGGGTATCATAAAAGTTGCTTTATTATAAGCAACTGTAATGTGACTTATTCCCCACATAAACCGTCTGATATTGTTGAATTCTTTTGTCCAGAAAATGATGAATACTTGGCCAACACACAACTAATAGTGTTTCCATAATAGCAACTCTCCAAAAATCAAACTCCACAAAATAATTGTGGCATAGTTGGTAGCTTGAAATCCAGTTTAAACACCTTAATCCATGAAGACGCTGAATAAACATCTGAAATTAACACAAAGTACTGGTCTACTTATCACCACACAAACACAAAATTAGCTAATATCATTGCCTAAGGCCTTTAGTAAAAATTGGAAACTCTATCCATGGAATTTTACCCAAATAAAACTGTGCTGATAACAAAAACGAACCCTTCCAATGCACACATCAGGATAGGCTATTGTAATTAATTCTTTTGACTTGAAATGGGGCATAAATCCTGTTATTGCAGTTGAATGACTTCAAAAGTTTTGGCTTTCTATTGATAAAATCACATTTAAAATGAAAACAACCACATTAGATTTCTGAAAAAGAAATTATAATTTAAAAATAAATAAATAAAACAAACCCAATGTAAATATTGGCAGCCAGTCAATTGTCCGACTTAAATTATCCGTACATGGCATCTAAACTAAATTCCCAAAATGTAGCTTCTAATCATCCAAATCTGCAAACATCACCTAAACTAGAAATTCAAAATATTACAAATTCATATAGAAATTTATAATTTTTCTTCTAGTTAAACCCGAATTACCAAAAAGAAAAAAAAAATTCTTAATTTCTCCCTTTTGGTACAGTAACAACTAACCACCGACAATAATTTTCACAAACATTTTATTCTAATTTCAAATTTTAGTAATATCATTCAAAAAAAAGATAAAAATAACCATCATCTTTTCTTAATCCTAATTTTCCCCAGAAATTAAATACTAGTTAATACTAACCACCAACAAAAACCAAAAAAAAAAATTGAAAAGAGAAAAAAAAATCTAGATCCAGGCTTATCACAAAAGGTAAAAAATTACAAAGAAGAAAACCAAAACAAGCCATCAAAAAGAAAATACAAATGACCAAGAGTCAGACCTTTAAACTTGGAATCAAGATCCAGATCCTTCTGATCCGCAAACTGAAGAAAGGGTGGCAACCAAAACAAAGCAGAGAGAAAGAGAGCAAGAGATAACAACAGCATCAAGAAGCACTTGAGGCCAATGACCCTAAAAACAAAACCGCATCCACACCACTGCACACATATAGGCTCCGCATTCCGCCGAGCAATCTCATTGGCAGCATTAGCAGCAGCGAGATTCTGTTCCTCCTCAGAAGCAGCCTTCCCCATGACGCAATGCGGCAGCAGGAGCAAGTGAAGGAGTTAGTTGGTCAGAGCCCATGGGCTTGGCCGCAGCCTGCAGTAGTTTGGTGATCTAAGTCTTTGTTTGGTGCACCCATTTTACAATTATTGAACAAGCAAAGAAAAAAAAAACAACCAAAACAGAGAGCTTTTGTTTAAAATAATAGTTAGGGTTTGAAGGAGGAAGAAGCAAAGGGAGAGAAAGTGAAGTAACTATCTGCAAATGACAAGTATGGGCTTTTAGTTAAGAGATGGCGGTGGTTTATCTATTTTTTTTTTTTTTAATTCTTAATAATTTGATTTGAAAAGAGAAGGAAAGTGGCGAGTGCTTACTGACTAAGTGTTTGAGTACAGAACAGTGGTGGGTTTTAATAAATGAAAGCACAGCACTATCTGCGCACTTATGTAATTGTTTATTCAAGATAACATCACTGTGTCTGTATTCATTCGTTTGAAATTTTTAAAACTAGTTGTGTCATCACTCATCACCACATTAATATTTTAAAATAACTCTCTTCTTTTTTTTTTTTCTTTCAACAATTTTTTAAAAAACTTTTAATATTATTAATATAATAAAAATATTATAAAATCTATTTTTATGTAAATAAAAAATTGCTGAAATAATGTAATATAAATTTATTAATGAACGGAATTTTTTCCTACAGACAATAAATAATCTTTTAAAATGAAAAATCTATTCCTATAATTAAAAATAATTGTCTGAGTCATTGCAGTGAAGAGTTCTTTATTTATAAAGAGGGATCGATCACTCTCATGATAAGAGCAAAATATCTTCATAAAAAATAAATAAATAAATATTCTCACAAAAGGAGACAAAAAGAACTACGCTCTCAAAGAAGCGAAATGGGTTCTTTAACATTTTAATATTAGCAAAATATGTAAAATTAATTAAAGCAAGTGTTTTTTTTATTAATATAAAAACAATTAATAAAATACATAGCACCTAACTATTTCTCAGGGTGGCTTATTGGGTAATTGCTTTAATAATTAATTATTAATGTGCATTAAACGATGGTTATCCATTTAGAAGTGAGGAAGAGGAACAGTTTTATTAATAAGGTAAAATTTATGCAAAATTTTGTCCTGAAATTATTAAACAATTAATTATTTTGCGTTTTTAAATTTCAAAAGGAGTTGCGTCACTTAATGGGGCTTGTTGGACAAAATTTCAAAATTACTTCTCAAGTGACTCAAGACTAAAATTTTCGTCTAAATTATGTATTTTGTCCATGCATGGTATGAAATGGGTTTGTGGGCATCTCATTTAGGCAATCTTGCCTTTTTTTTATTTAATAAATATTACATTTCAACTATCAAATCTTAAAGTAGTATAATTTTTATATAATTATAATATAATAAGTGTTGATATCTAATTTAAATCAGCAAATGCACTAACTTTGTTAGGGTAATCTTGCCTTTTAATTATATATATATATATATATTTAAAATTTACTCATTTTTTTATATTCAAACTCAAAACCAATTTAAATTTGAACATGGTGTAAGTGAGTGGCATTTAAATTTAATTTTATTATTATTATTAAAAAAAAATCTTATCAATAAATCGATTAGTGTCTAAAAGAAAAAACGTGGTCAGTACATTTTCATGACGGATATGGAAATATTACCGTAATCACGAGAATTTAATGTGACCATGCACCAACTAAGCTAGCTACACCGACACGCATTAATTTTTTTTTTCTTTTTTATATTCCGAAAATAGACCAAGTTGGCATTGGAAATGCTATTTCGTACAATCCAGAGTCAAATCAAATGGAATTTTACTATTATATTTCTGTGGTTAATTATAATTATAAAATATGTACAATGTACTTTTAGTTTAGAAAATAATTACAAAATGGAAGTGAATAAGTGATGGGCTAGCTATCTTTTGTTATCAGAAAGCGAAAGTAAGGGGCTGGGGCTGGGGCTGGATGCTTCCAATGAAGTCATGAGCTCCGCGCGCCTGTTACGGGGGCTCACTGGCCCCCACCTCCCAGCACCCGTGAACTAGAGTCTAGACAACTAACTCAACTCTACTCTTCCCGTATTTATTCTGTATTTTGCAACCGTTTGTGTTGTATAAATTCGTATCCATTTTGTATGTACATAAATATAACCCCTCCAAGCTGGAATATAACCAGAAATTTTTTCATTTTTTAATATCATTTCTTAAATTTTACGGTACAAAATAATTTTATCCATTAAAAAAATTATGTCTCATATGGGAAAGTATAATGAGTTTTATAATATAAATATAATATATTAATAAATAATAAAATTGTAAAGAAAATATTTAATACAATATTGAAATTGTGCTTATTCATATCTTGATTTTGAATTATTAAAATTAATTAAATTTACTATTAAAACTAAATTTACTTTGAAAAACATAGAAGAGAAAAATAAAAACTTGAGTGTTAGTGAATTAAAATTAAGGTATAATGACACATGAATCCTAAATTTTTTTTGAAAAGGATTATTAGATCTCTAAAGTTTAAAAAAGTTATAGAGACATTTGTTAAAAGACAATTTTTGTCTAATTTAATGGGCAAAATAGTAAAATCTTCTTTTAAATATCAAATGAGCTAAAAGTATTTTTATGTCCATGTACTTTTAAAATGGAGGGAAGAATAAAAATATTCACTTGGTAGGACTCCCACCCAAGACTTTTAAGTAGAATGAGACACCTTAATTATTAAACTACAATTATTTTATTAATACTAAATTTATTTATTTTTTATATATACAATAAAGCAGTTTGGATAATAAATTAAATAAAATTAATTTAAAGTGAATTAAATAAATTTAATTTAAATTTAATTAAATAAAAATGAAAACAATAAATAAATTCAATAAATTAAAATTAAAAAATGAAAAGAGATTTAGATGACCATTGGTCACTAATGACTGCTGCTACCACTAGTGATTGGTAATAAATAGACTCCAAATTTTGAGTTTTATGTGATGATGTTGTTATTTTTGTCAATAGATCAGTGGAGGGAGGCTAAAACTAAATATAAAGTATTGGCCACTATATCTCCATCGCCAAACGATTACGAGTGGAGATGTACTACCACCTCCATCTACTAGATCGCTGGCTATGGACCATGATGATGGTGTTGATGCACCTTCACTCGCCATCATTTAACGACAGAGATATGGTGGTGTCCACTTTATTTTCGATTTTGGCACTCTTCAGGTGATCCATGGCCGAAACATAACTACACCATCGCGTAGATCTCAAAAATTAGAGTTGATAATGTAAATTTTGAGTCCATCCATCACTAGTCACCAATAACTGGCCGACAGCCAATGGCGATCACTGATGACCAATAGCCACTTGATTCTTTTTTCAAAATTTCAAATTTAATTTATTAAATATATTTTTTATTTTAAATTTATTTTATTTAATTCATTGTCTAGACTGCTTTATTGTATATATTGAAAATAAATGAACTTAGTGTTAATAAATTGCTTGTAGCTGAATGGTTAAAGTGCTTGACTTTAAGTCAAAGATCATGTTAAAATAGAACATAAACCATCTGCTGACATGGGTCTTTATGACCCTTTTAAAATATTGAGGATCTGTAAGTCCATTTTTTAAAAAACTCCAAGGTTCAAGTGTCTTTTATCCTTAAAATTATTATGAAGAGTTTTTGAACATACATGACTAATAAGGCTATTTACAATGCTTAAGTCATTTGAAATAAAAATAAATTCATTATAAAAAAAAAGTAATTTCAAGGAAATCCAAATATAAGTGTTTAGGGTGGTTTTGGGAGGCTGTGACGTGGTAGATTCTTACTAACTGCAATGATTCTATATTGATTGATAGGTTGTATAGAAATTATAGCCTAGATCCAAATGATGAATTTTAGTCTCTTTGTTCATATGAGTTCAAGAGTAAGTCCATTAGATTTTTTAAAAGCTTCTGAAATTCAATAAAAATTTGGTGATGCGAATTTGCTTTGGTAGTCTTAAATGAAATGAATATTTATGAATAAATCCAATCTTAAATTTTGAGAAGTTTGAGAGTTAGACTTGTATAGCAAATAATGGAGAAACACTTATTGTTATAGTGTGTTTAAGGGTTGAAAGGTGTATGCAAACCTATGTAAGGTGTTTAATGTGTAATGTGAGGTTGGGGTTTCAAGTCATAAAAGCCCCTAGTTTTGTAGATTAAAGGGAACTCGCATTTTGTGTTTTATATGGATTTAATGAGAATCAGTTTATGAATGTTTTATACCATGAAACAAACGTAAAGCTATTAATTTGTTTCAGTCCTAGGCGAAGAATGTGAAAAGAGAGCAAAAATATGGGATTTCCTAATTGCTAAGGAAGAATTAGGATAAGTATGGTGTTAAAAGTTTTCTTTTACATATATTATAGAGATTTTGATAGTATTAGAATTTTGCGTTAGGTTAAGATTCTTTTTTTTTTTTGCTATAAATCCTTTTAAGATTTAGTTTATTTAATAACTTTTACCCTCATTAAAAGGTAAGAGACTATTATTATTCTAAATAAAAGACTATTAAGTGATTTAGTTATCAAATTGGATAAATAAGTTACCTTTTCTTATTTTTGAAAGGAATCTAAAGGCTAATTAAGTGCCTTATTGGGCTTGTATTTATCTATTAACCTTACTTACATGGGCTTACCATTTTTTTTGGGCTAAGTATCCTTCAAGTGGGCTTTAGTCTAAGGATCCTCATACTTTTCTATACCTACCAAACCACGACTCATAGGTTAAGTCTTATATAGTAGTTTGTGTTAGGGTCGGTGCTTACGTGCCATCCCTGAATGTATATATACTTGTGTATTTATACAAATATACATTCTCATTAAATCACTAATACCCATAATGTTATAGACATTGTAGATCTGAAGAAGTTCGGATCAGATCTAAAGGAGTTTAGATAAGGACTCATAGTCAACCACGCTAAGAGATATAAATGCTAAATGTTAGCACAGCTAAGTGTTAGCTGGTTATAATACTCACGAGGGCCTCTGATAGACACCAAATATAAGCCGTCAATGGAGAGTTCTCTCGAGTTGAGTAGTATACGTAGTCCTAAACCTGAGTGCCACGGTGGGCTTGCAAGTGATCTACTATACTTTGGTTCCACGCATGTCATAGACATTTTATGGTGCGACCGCTTGGTGTCGCTGGGTATGGTTCGATGCTTATGGAGTTCGATGTGTACATATATGGGATCTGTAAGCTCGCATAGAGAGTTCGATATCTAGATGCTTCGAGACTGTATCTCAAAAACTCTTGTGGTCACAAGTATTAATCCCGAGAAAGAGTTCCGTCAGAGTAGAACAATATGGTAAAAGAGTTTGTGCATATTGTTCAGTGAGATACGAGTCTAGAGATAAGGTATGGATGAGAAAAAGGGGATTTGACTGTGATAATCTATATCCCCGCACATCCAAGATATCATGACGAAAGGACTACACGTATACGTTGTAACCTCAACTTGTATGGTTCAACGCATTGATTTGTAATATCCGTGACACGTGCGTAGGGCATTGCTTATGGACTCATGGAATAGTTTCATTTGACGAATCGGGTATAGGACCTAAGGAGTCCCATAATATAGAGTATACTCGTTGTGCACTGGGGCAGCGTGCATGATTAAATTATTTAATTCAGCAATATTCAACAATACCACGGGAATACGTGCGTGTCTATAATTAAGTGTTAAATACAATAATTAGTTAATAATTGTTATTTACTAATTGTATAATGACACATAGCGTATTGTGGATCCTCAGTTGAATTTACCCAAGTGTGAAATTTGATAGGACCTATCAGGAAGTAAACTTGGTAACTATTTATGAGGAACAAAATGATCATTTCTCATTTTGATTATTTAATTATTAAATAATCAAATATCTCTCTTTTTATATTATATAATATATTATATTATATATATATATATATATAAAGAAAGAAAGAGAAAAAGATGAGAGAGACGTGTGTGAGGGCCAAAAATTTGGCCGAGAGAAATGGAAGCCAAAATGGAGAGAAAGAAGAAAGAAGAAGAAGAAGAGAAAAAGAAAAAGAAATATGAAAAAATAAAATTATTTTATTTTTCTCTATACTTTCAATTGAAGTAATGCTAGATTGCTTCAAACTCTCTATTTCTTATCATTTTTTAGAAAATGATAAAATCAAACACCGGCCATTTTAAGGATTAAGAGTTAATCCTGAGCTAATTATAGGGCTGTTGATCTAGCTCACCAAGCCCACCGTGTTGGTAACTAGAACTGTCCGTGAATTGGTCTCCATGCGGACTCTAGGAATATACGTGTATAACGTTACACGTTAAGGTGAATTCTTAACCTTACTTATATATTAATGTGATTAATATATGTTAATTATTGTGTTTATTGCATGTTTCACGCTTCCGTTGGATTTAAATTCGTATATGATACGTATTTAGGCAATAGACACAATTGCACATACATATACCCATACATGCTTTAGATCCGCCAACAATTTGGCCCATGTGTCTTACCTCGTTAATATACCTAGACTTTATTTGTGGGCTTGGACTTGGGCCTTTGTAGACCTTTGTAAGTGAACATTTAGCTCCCTTGATCATATAAGCTTTCTAATGCAAGAAAGACAAACTATATGATTAATACAACTTCAACGTTCTAACTTGCTCCCTTTTTGTACGTAGCTTTCCTATGTCCTTGATGTTTTTCAAAACTTTCAAGTTTTTTTATTGCTACTTCACTATATAATGGGCAGATTTACCTCTTATACTTGTAGTTTTCACTTTTTAAAATTAAATTTATTAGCCATTTTTTTATTGTGTTGAGGCAATATTGTCAACAGTTAATAATTTTTAAATATATTGAGGCTATTATTTTTGACTTGGCTCTATAAGGCAGTCAATGGTCTCACTTTTTCACTTTTTGCTTTTTATTCTCTTTTTCAACTTTCAAGATCTTATCTTCTTACTTTCATTGTCTTCCTATCTTTTTTCTATCTTACTTTTGGCTTTTTCTTATGCACATACTTTGACATCGACTTGCTTTCAAGCTTTCTCTTGATGGACTACTTTATTCGCTTATCATTATCCCTTTTTTATCACTGGGTAAGTATTTTATACTTTCTATTTAGGTTATTCTTGAAAATTCTCCTTTGGCGTGGTTTGTGGCGTTGTTATTGCTTCACCTTTTTAGGTTTTCTTGAAAGTTTGTGTGGGGCTACATCTTAGTCACACTTTTTGACATAATTTCTTTTCTTTTTCGTATTTTTTTTGTTTTTGATTCCCTTGTTCTTTTAATCATAACAAAAGATTAAATATAATCAAACTTGATTTAAGGGCTTTTAAGCCATACCTAATTGTATTTCTCAGCTTGTATACACTTTTGAATCCTTTTCCCTTAATGGTTGTTGTTTGTTAGCTTATGCCCAGCTCTTTGAATGTTTTGTAGGAAAATAATGGCTTTCTTCTAAAACCTTGAAGTCTTATTCTAAGAAACGAGTTCTTTATGGTGTCTATAACTACCTTTTTCATACTGATGATACGTTCTTGACAAAAATAGAATTTCATGTTGACTTTTTTAAATAGTGACAACCTTTCTAGTGAGGAGTTAAACAAGACTTCTTTAGTTCCTTCAAACTCAAATTCTTGCTTGTATATGGTTCAGGTTAATTTTAGGCTATTGCTTATGTACTTTGCGCTCTTTCTAACCCTACCATTGGCTGGGCTAATTGGGTGGCCCATAAGTGTGAGGACATCGACTTTTGAGAATAATTGACTTGTTATGGACTTTATGTGACTATCTTTGTTTCTAAGAGGTCAAATATCATTATAGATTAGTCATCTTTAAGGTAGTTGAGGTATAAGTGGAGCACTGGCTCTCATACTTTCAATACGACTTGGGAAGAATTTACCTTAACCTTAGAGGATGTGCCAACCATTACTGGCCTGCCAATTTTAAGTAAATGTGACATATTTTCAATGAACTAACTTCTAATGAAATAGAGAGACTGTTAGAGTGGGAGGCTTGTTCAAAGAAAAGTAATGTTAATCTCATTTAACATTTGCAAATTGGGTGAAGCACTTTGATGACTCCATGTAAAGAGGTCATTTTGTTTAATGGGAAGCCTATGCCTCACGTTGTAGAGTTGAGAACATAGTAACCCTTTGATTGAGTAAGTTTGTGTTCTACAATCATATTACTGAGCATGTGCAAAAAAGGTTGTTTCCTCTTGCTATTTGGGATAAAGAGTTTTTCTTTTTCTTTTGGTCCTTTATTTCTTGTCATTTTATACAAACAACTTGATAATATCTATTACGCTGAAGTTTATGGTGCAAGGAAGTTCATCCTAAACATTTTTGTTTGTGCAAATTTTTTATAGGCCTTTTTATTTAAGAGATTCACAAACTATGACAAAGCTAATTTAAAACACATGAGGATAATTGGATAATGAATACATGCTCTTTTTATAGAGGAAGCCTTAGTTCCTTACCTATTACTAGTTGGTGTTTGCTAACTACACGACCTTTTTTATAATGAAAATATTCTTAATTTCGTAGATGACATAACTAGTTATGTTTTTAGGCTATATACATATTTTTTTAAATAGTTTCAAATTCCTTTGTTTTATAATTGCTAAAAATGATGCTAAATTCTTTCATCCCTTTTCTTTTCTTCTGAAGATAGCTCTTTTAACTTGGTTGAATATTTTTTGACTATCAGTTCTAGTTATTTGCCATATTTTGACAAGAATACGAAGTTCATTCCCATAATGTGTTAATTAACTAATATTTTGGGACAATTTAGCCTTAACCAAGGTTCCCCTTTTATTATAAAAGCTAAGCTACATTTTGAGAAGTTGTTAGCTTCAATATATTGTTATAAGCTCAGAGATTTTAAACGCTTGTAGGATATGTCTGTGGAAGTTGTTGGTGTTTTGGCAAATTTTAATGCTTATTAGAAAGATTGTCTAATGTTAAGTTTTATAGAGAATAGGTTTGGAGGCTTAAGCTTGTTACTAGAGATTGATGTTGATGACATGTTAGTACTAAGTTCGAGTTTAACCATTATATAGCCAATAAGGCTCATATACTGTATGATGTCATTCTAATAGAGTGAGTAAGATAGGTTTTAAGAGAGTTTATTTTTACAGTAAGAAAGATACTAATGAGAAACTGGATTTTCAAAAGACACCAAGTTTGAGTGGCTCTTTTGTTGCATATTCTTCTTTGTTCAGGTCCTCTACAAAGCATCCTACTCTTTTGGCCACTACACCTAAAAGGAGTTATAGGTTGTTGAAGGAGTAAAAATTGGTCATGTCTATTGTAGTAGAGGAGATCACTTCTTTAGAAGATGAGGAAATTAAGAAAGAGGCACATGTTTATGCTGATATCTCTTCAAATGAAAAAGAGTCTACTGTATGTTAATGCTGAAGTATATTCGCTTATAACCATTTGAGGCTGTATGTAGCATAGATGTTCATCCATTATTTTACCTTTTATTTTATTTCTTTATTTTTGGCTTTTGTTTTATCATTCTTGATTATTCTCATTTATTTCTAGTAAAAGGGGGGTGTAACTCTAACAAATGTGATTAGAAGTGTAGTATAAAGATATGTCAAGAAATATGGTTCACATCGTAGCTAAAAATGTGTTACTAGTAGCTATATAAGTCTTGAGCATTAGGCTCATATTGCAATTACCACTCCTTCTAAAACTGTTATCATTACTGCCACTCTATGTAGTGTTAAGCCTCTTAAAAGGAAAACTACTACCTCTATTAGTAGTGTGAAGGCTAGAAGATTGTATTTGGCTCAGAAGAAAGCTAGTGACTTGGAAGAATTTAGTAGGTTGTTATATTTAAATTACAACTACTATTTTTTCTTCTCTATTCTCATTAGTTATTAAGGCTGTATTTCGTTAGCTTTGTAGATGATTCATTCTCTTATGAGTTTTCTTCTAAAAGTAACATATTTTCCCATTGTTGTAAGTATTTTTCTTTTTCTACTTTTGTTATCATGTATTGTTATTTACAGGTATGAGTTCTTATGTCTTATTAAAATCTTTTTTGTTCTATTATTAGGTGCTAAGAAAGCCTTAATAAGAAAGATTTTTTTTTTTAAAAAGGTTCATCTCTAACTTCTTCTGAAAAGTTGAAGTCCCTTGTTTTTTTGAGCTTATTGGTGTAGGTATGGTATTTCCTTCTCTCTTTTAAAAAAAAAAACTATTATATAGGTATGACTTAATTCCTTTTTCATTTCTTTTAAGGGGGTTACTGTTTTAACTCCTTTAACTTATACCTAAATTGCCATTACTACTTCTTATGAAGTACCTAATGATAATTTTAAAGTCACTTATAACAACTTATGCCCATGTATAGATTCTTTGTATGAATTTAGTAATAAAAGAAAGGATTTTGACAAAAGCTTAATTCTTGTTGAGACTACATCATTGTTGAAAAAATTGGTGAATAAGGTCCTTAATTGTAGTGCTGGGTATGTTATGATGCTAGGCTTTAAGTATGTATTCATGGAACAAGTAGATATGATGTTGTATGGCATAAGTTCAACTAAGATGGAACAATTGTCTATAAGAGTTCTTAAGCCCTAGAAAGGTGTGTGCCAAGATGCTAGCAAGGTTAGCTTTATCGTAGACTCAATAAATGGATACATTAGCTCAAGTAGCTTATAGATTTTATTCTAAGGATGATAGCCTTTTTTGGGATTTAGATCCGAGATAGCTAAAGCCTAGGTTGAATTCATTGTAATTCAGGCCAGACTTAATGATTTCGAAAGATCCAAGGTTGATTTACTTTATGTTAGTTATGGTGTGGATATAATAATTGAGTAGTCATAAGTCGTGACTATAAAAATTGAGTTGTTCTATAAAGTTCTCACTATAATTAAGATAAAGCGCATACTGTTAATGCATTAATCCAAAAAACCAAGTCTTTGCCACTTTTATATCTGTTATAGTTAAAGTCTGGTCAAATGGGTAAAGTTCAAGACATAATTCACTCAAGTTTCTCAAATGAATTATATAGTAATAAGTATAGGTTCAAGTCCAAAAATACTTATACTTACTACATAATAGAATATTAATAATAAGTATAGGTTCAAGTCCAAAAGACACATATACCCACTACATAATAGGTTTAAGTTTTTACAATATTTAGTTTATTTTGATTGTATGGCATATAATGTAAGGCTCAAGATTTCTTTTGTAAAATTTTTTACAAGGCTTCAAAAATCTTTAAATCTTTTTAAATTTGTTATTAACCATTGTAGTATAATATATATAGAATAAAATGTAATTCATTAAGATTAGGTCTAAATAATACCATACATGTCATCTATATATATGTCTATCCTATATGGAACTCATAGTTGTTACCCTATGATCATGCATTAAACTATTCTAAGCTAAACACATGAATCCATCCGTCAAGTTCATCATGGTACTTTGATCATTCATAATATTGTCTAGATATAATAAAAGCAATAAACTCAAGATAGAATGAATCAATTATATATATTAAGTTCACAAACTAAGAATTAATAGCATCCAACTGTATACTTTGGTTCAATAGTCTAACTTTAGATAAAATAAATTTAGCTCATCACAAACTCAAGAGTACTAAACCGATTCATGTATAACAACAAGAACAAAAACATAATGATAAAAAAAGAAGAAAAATTAATCAATGTGACTCTTTGGGTTGCTTCTCTCTCAATCTTGACTTGAAGCTTGATTCTTGAACTTGAATCTTCAATATTGACTTTGATTTCTTGAATTTGTATTGTGAATTATTTCTCTAAGTTTTTCCCCTCAAAAAGTCTGTGTTTGACTATTAAAAAAGTGCTTTTATATATATGAGAAACTCTAGGGTCGAGGGCCTTTGAATCCAAGTCAAAATAGGACATTTAAGAAAGTGTTTTTATTAGTCACACGGGCGTCGTTATGCTTGGACCTGGAAAATGCAAGTTGGGGAAGCATCTTTAGATGCCACGGCACTGGCTATGGGCGCCACGGTGTCCAAGTCTCTGCCTTGGGCGCTATAGCGCCCAACCCTGGTTTAGGTGCTCTCGTATTTTGAGTGCAACTTTTTTCTTTCTCATCCAATTTGCCTCTCGTCTGTTCCTAAATGTCATATTTTCCATCTTGCACCTATTTATGATCAAAAAGACAATTAAATAGTCAAAAATTCAAAAATACAATTAAATAGCTAAAAATTCAGAAAGTCTTATGGCCATAAGCAGATAACTCGAGAAAGAGTTTTCTGTGGGATAAATAATATCGCAAAAATATTTGCGGATATTATTTATGGAAATACGAATCTAGAGATAGGTTCATGTTTACGCATATGGAGAATTGACCATAATGATCTATGTCTTTGCTCTTCCATGATATAAGTGGCAAAGGGATTATATGAATATATATTAACCTCAGCTTGTATGGTTCAATGCGTCATTCTGTAATTTTTGTAACATGAGTGTATGGCATCGTTTACAAACTTATGAAAGAGTTCCATAAGATAAACGGGTATGAACTTAGGAAGTCTCACAATATGAAGTGTATTCGTTGAGCACTATGTAGTGCAATGGGTCGAATGTGTCGATCTAGCAAGACTTTGAAAAGCAAGAATTATTTTAGGGTCCCTTAGAAAGTTGATAGAGCTTAAGTGTTAAGCAAAGAGGTTGACAAGTGGCAAATGATGACTTGCCACCATTTGCCACCTCAAGCCTTTATAAGCTGTTACATGTCAATCTAAGGCATAATGATGCCTTATAAAGGTTAACAAGTGTTAAGAAGCTATTGCCACTCTTTGTTGAAAGAAGGACACGTGTATCCTTTGTAAGCACGAGATGCTATTGAATTACAAAATTATTTTTGCAATTCAAAACACTTCATGCTTGAGAATTCGACAAAGTGGTAGTGGAATTGCCACACTTGATTGTCTAAAGGACATTTGTCCTTGCGACATGTTATTGTGTGTTTTCTATAACACAAATTAGCGCAAGTGCACGTTGTCGCAACAAGTAATATATGATAAGTAGAGTATCGATCCCACAGAGAATGATTTATCTTTTCTAGTTTAAGTACCGAAATGGTGTCTTTCTACTATTATCCAGAAAATGATTTAATGTATGAGATTTAACTACTCAAGTAAAAGAACAACTTAATTATGCTAAGTGATAAACTAAATTACCAACAAGTTAAATTCAATATGAGAAATCCTAGGATTACAAACTATCCCCCATTATGCAAATAAATTCAGCAGAATCTCTTTGATGTTTATTAGTTCTCAACTTGATATATTGACCAAAACACTTAACACATCACAAGCCTCTTTTGCAGGTCAAGTGAATCTATTCCATCCAATCAAATATCTATATGTCTATGATAAATAAATTGAACAAAATTCATTAAGCACAAGTTTTATGAGCCATACATGCCTTATGAGTATATGTCTATCTCATATGAAACTCAAGTGTACTACACTATGATCATGCATCAATATGCTTAAGACTAAATACCTAAATGCCTTTGTCAAGTTTATTTAAGCATTTCTAGATCAATTTAACCACTGGCCAAGTAATCAAATAGCATTAAGCACAAGCACAATGAATATATCAAAAGCTGAATTAATACCATAAAAGAGAGAACTAAAATCAATCACATAATGAGTTCAATGATGTAATCCTAGATGAACGAAATTAGCTCATCATTAAACTACACAATCTTGAAGCTAATTCCATCAATACATGTAAACTAAACATCTTACAACAAGTAAAGAATCAAAGCAAAGAAGACATCCCTGTCAAATGCCTTTGTTGTTGAAGCTTGCTTCCCTCCTCTTTGATTTCTTCAAACTTAGAAGTTAGGTGTTTCTTTGTGTTTCCAGCTGCTGTCCCAGCTGGAATCCTCTTCAAAATGTAAGTTTTTAGCCAATAAATAGGTAAGAGCACGGAATTAGGGCGCATTTTGGGCTGCTTTTGGGTTTCCTGATTTTCAGGAACCTGTCAAAACTTGTTGCCCAGGTCCCGGCGCCGCGGCGCTGCGATTTGGCGCTGCGGCGCTCAGTTTCTGCAATCGGCGCCGCGGCGCTGAAATCCAGCGCTGCGGCGCTGCACTGTTGCTACAGTGGTACTGTAGCAAACAGTGCCTCCATTCGTATTTTTATCTCTAATGCTCCGATTTGCGTCCGTTTTCCGGTATTTTTGCTCCGATAATGCTTCAAACTATAAAACAACATTAATACGCATAAATAGCCCAATTATTGAGATAAATTGAACAAATATCAAGTTAGGAAGATAAAATAGTTTATACAATTACGCCTTATCACATGTCAATAACGCACTAAGATTACAAATTGTTAGTGTTAGTAGATAAGTTAGACAATAGACAAGTGTTACAAAATGAATTGACCGAATAAATGAAGTCTAATTGTTAGACTAAGTATAAAATGACTAAGTGTTAGTTAAAAAGAATAATAAGGATTATTATTATTTTAGTGAACATTCAGTGATAGAAAAAGAAACAGAGAAAAAAATAGTTTCTTTCTTTGCTCTTTAACCAGATCGAGAGACAAAAAGAAGCAAAGTGTTGCTTTAACAATAATTCCAGCCTAATTCAAAACTACCATTCTAACTCCAGTAATCCCACCGTGTTACTAGACTAAGCTGTTCATATTACAACTTCAGGGTGAGCTCTCTTTTTCTCATTAGTGTAATAAGATGTGTGTATTTTATTTCGTTGTGCTAATTTTGTATATGAGACATGTGAATAAAATTTTTTTGAATTAAATTGTACACACTAACCCTACGCATAGCACACTAACACTCAGTTGGCATGTATCTTCCTTATTGCCCTCGGAAGGCTTTAGTGGTCAATCGAGCTTGAACATATTGCTGAAGATTCTTGTTGATGCTGAAGATTTTGGGCCGAGGACCATGGATAAGTTTCAAGGATACTCATATATTTAATTTTACATCTTTCTAGTGGAGGTGGGCCGAGGCTTGGGGTGCCTATATAATGAGCCTTCTTATGGGCATCAGATAAAATGTTCTCAGGATGTCCGAGTTTAGGGTCTGTGGGTTGCATTAAGCCTTATGAGGAATTAGACTTGGGTCAAATCCCAGGGGAAACAACATCAAAAATCAAGTTTTTTTAAAAAAAAAATCCATTTAACATTAAAAGTCATCTAAAAATAATTAAACAATAATAAAATTCATTCAAGTGGAATTGGTTGTGTATAAATCCATTTAAAATTCATCGAACACAATTTGATAAAAATAAAAATCCAGCCAAAATAAAATAATCATTCATTAATCCACCTAAAAAGGCAAAAATGAAAACAAAAAATAATTTAACAAAATAAAACCCATCCAAAATAATTTAAGTGGTAGATAGTGCTAGGCTACTAAAGGAGGAAGTGTGATGGGCTATTTGATAAATCTATTTTACACTTATTATTTTAGTGTCCTTGAGTACAACATTTGTAAATTCTTAACACAGTTATTAGGTTTTGTTTACATACTTTATTTTTATTTTATAGGTTTAAAGCCAATGGAGTTATCAGATTGTAATTTCAAGGAAAACAAGGTAAGAATATGTAAAATGGAAGCTAAGCTTAGCACTATAGCCAGGAAGTGAAGCTGCAACGCTAGAAAGGAACAGAAACTCAAGGTCACGACATTGGGAATCAAAGCAGCGACTGTGAAAAATTAACGGGCAAGTATCGTACCGCTAGAAAACAAGGCAGCAGTTTTGATCATTGAAATTTGAGTCACAAATTTATCCTTTTTGAGATAAGAAATTAACTCTAAGCTGGTGTGGGAGGGGGAGGGAACCTATAAATTGAAGGCAAAATGCCTACCTCAAGAGAGAGCAGTTCTTAAAGAGTCTAAAAAAAAAAGTATAAAAAATAGTCAAGAAGAAGAAGTGAATGAAGATTGGAGCATAGAAGCAACATAATTTTACTTCTTTTCTCTTAATCTCTTCTTAGTTTTGTATTTTATTAATGATGTTAAATCTGATATGCTTTGATTTCTTAATTTCATCATGAACTAAGTTTCTTTTCTAGGGTTACAATTAGATCTCCATATGTAGCTTAAATTTTATTTTCCTCTTTAATTCTTATTATTCAATGAATGAATTGTTTGATCTATCTTGTCTTTAATTCCTTTTCGATGCTTGATCATCATCTAGATTGATTAGGTAACTTTTATAAACTTAAAAAAGGGATTTTAGGGTTTAGCTATAGATAGAATAACATATGATCATTGATTGCTTTATGACAAGTTCATGTAAAATAAGAATATACTTGCATGACATATACAACAATTAAAAAGAACTTAAGCCTAATGAATCTTTTTTCAATTTAATTTATATAAGATATAGTGAGTTAATTAAAAAGAATATTCCTAATTGACCGTTGGGAAAGGCTTGTTGGTAAATTAGGATTCTTGATTGACAATTTCAATTGAATAATTAATTCAAAGAGGGGAATTAGTAATTTAGGCGAAGTGTAGATTAAAATTGAAAAGGTAAATTTATCTTTATAAGTGAATTCACAACACTAGAAAGTCAAGGTCGCGATGCGTGAATAATATCTTGTGAACAATACTTTTTAAGCAGTGTCGGCGATGGGCACAAGAAAAGGAAAACTTAGTCTGACTTATTTTTGATATTTTTCCTAATTTGAAGACATGCACTTATAAATAAAAGATCAAAAAACCTATTTCAAGAACCAAATGAGGAGAAGAAGATAACTAAGGAAGAAGGAGAAAAATAAGTACAAGAGAAACAACTTTAGAGAGAGATGGAGCAACTTTTATAGGATCAAGAAGCCTAGAAGATTGAATATTGCAATAAATTAGTTATATCTCTTCAAATCTTTATCTCTCTAGTTTCTATGATTTTCATGATGTTTTTCTTAATAAGTTTTAGAACTCTTTATTTCATCATAAGCTAAATTCTTTATCTAGGATTGCAATTCGAACTCAATATATAGTTTGAATCAATTTGTTTTCTCTTTGTTATCAATTTAATATAAAATTATTCAATTTATTTTATACTTAATACTTTCCAGTTACGTGATCACTAATTAAATTGTTGTGAGAATTATAATAAACTTGACAAATGAATTTAGGTATTAGCCTTGAATAGATTAATGTATAATCATTGCATAGAAACTTTGAGTTTTATATGAGATAAAAATATACTTGTATGGCATCTATAACTGATAGAGAACTTGTTCTTAATGAGTTTTGTTTTAATCTAATTACAATAGAAATATAGGTAATTGATTAGGCAAACTATTTTCACTAGACCATTAGAAGAGGCTTGTGATTATATTAGGTTTCTTGGTTAACAATTCATATTAATGAATTAACTTAAGAGGAATAATCGAGATTCAAGTGAAGCGTTAAGGGATAATTGTAGTCCTAGGCTCTTTACAATTGGTGAATTAATATCTATTTTCTCTGTTTTGTTTTACTTTATTTTGTTTGTTTATTTAATTTAGATTTTATTGGTTTGCATACTTAGATTGTTTGAATAAGAATAGGAAGACATAATTCTAGTACTTAATAAAGTTAATATTAATTCCTCATGGGAATAATATTATACTCATCTTATATTACTTATTTATAATAGTGTACACTTGCCTTAGTACAACACAGCATGCAGTTTGGGGGGGTTTTCGAATGATGATTCAAACTAATATATGGTGAACTTTTTAGATATTTGTGATCCTTTTAAGCATAATGAGGCTTCAGATGATGCAATTCACATTTAACTATTTCCTTTCTCACTTTGGGATAAGGCCAAAAGTCGGTTGAATTCATTGCTAGTTGGATCAGTCATCAAATAGGATGAATTGGCTCAAAATTTCCTTGTAAAATTCTTCCCTCCAATAAAAATGAATAAATTGAGAAACGACATTACTTCTTTTGTGCAGTTTGATAATGAATCTGTTTATGAGGCTTGGGAACACTATAAGGGGACTTTGAAATAGTTTTCCTTATTGAGGAATGTAATGTCATCCTTCAAAAGAAGCTACCTCCAAAGTTAAAAGTCCATAGAAGCTTCACCATTCCTTGTACTATCAGTAAGCAATTATTTGGTCTTACTTTATGTGATTTAGGTGCAAGTATAAATTTAATGTCGTTTTCTATTTTTTGAAGACTTAGTTTGGGGAAGCAAAACCTACTACAGTCACTTTGCAACTAGCGAATAAGTTCCTCACTTATCCAAGGTGGAAGGTCGAAGATGTGCTTGTTAAAGTTGATAAATTTATTTTTCCAACGGATTTTATTGGTTTTGATATAAATGAGGATTATAAAATTTCTATAATTCTTGGGAGACCATTCTCCGCTACTAGAAGAATACTCATAGATATACAAAAATAGGAGCTTATAATAAGAGTCCAAGACCAAGAGGTGACTTTTAATGTTTTCAAAGCAATGAAGTTTACAAGTGAGTTTTAAGATTGTGTTTAGCATTGATGTGGTAGAGAGTGAAGTTAATGAAACATTTGTAAAGAATTCCATTAGTAACTCACTTAAAGACGCTATTATTAATAGATCTAATGTGAAAAAGCAAGAAGCTAAGGAATATTTGTATTTGTTAAATGATTCTTCTCGATATGATAGAACTAAAACCCAATTTAAAGTTTTGGAGAGACCAGTAAACATAAAGCCTCATATTAAGACATTAGTGGGTGGGAAGAACCACCAATATTGGAACTCAAATAGCCATCTCCAGTTTTTTTTCTTGGGCACATTTTTCACTTTTCATATTATTATTTCTACTGCCCTTGATGACACACAGAAAGAAAATTACTTAGAGTGCTAAGAAAATATAAGAGAGCATTAGAGTGGTTTCTTGTGGACATAAGAGGTATTAGTCCATCTTATTGCATGCACAAGATTCTATAGAAGGATAATCACAAAGCCATAATGGAGCATCAGCAATGTCTTAATCTCATTATGAAATATGTAGTTAAAAATTAGATTATCAAGTGGCCATATTTTAAAGTTATCTACCATCTCTCAGATAGCTTATGGGTAAGTCTGGTTTAATGTATTTTAAAGAAGGGACGAATAACAGTGGTAGCTAATGAAAATAATAAGCTTATTCCCACAAGAGTAATGACGTGATGAATAGTATGTGTGGATTACTAGAAGCTAAACAAAGTTACTCGTAAAGATCACTTTCATTGCCCTTCATAAATCAAATGCTTGATGGACTAGTTAGCCATAAGCATTATTGCTTCCCAGATGAGTATTCAAGGTATAATTAAATCACCATAGATCTAGAAGATCAAAAGAAGACTAAGAGGTGGCATGATGAGAAGATTAAGGAGCAATAATTTGAACAAGGCCAGTGGGTTCTACTATTTAATTCTAGGTTAAAATATTTTTCTAGAAAAGCTTAAATCACGATGGTCGGGACCCTCTTTGTAAATCCATACATAGTCTCTATTATGGGTGAGAGTGTTTTTAAGAGTGAATGTAAGGAAACTAGCCAAAATGGCAATTTTAAGCTGATTTCGACTGAACGCATCTACGTTCTCCTTAAAACATAAAGACGTTCATCATTGTTGCATGAACACTGGTGGGATGACCTACATTATTACTGAGGGCATTCATCCCTTGACTTTTCAAATTCTAGAATTGAGGGAATGCTACAGCGTTTGACTTATACAATGTAAGGGTATTGGCAGTTTTGGTGGTTCAACTTTTTGAAATAGATAAACACTAGGGTGTTCTAGAGTTGGAATGTTTTGGCATTTTATTGGCTACTATTGGCCTTCCCAAGTGAAAAATGATTGTTGCAGTATTGTGGTTCAACGTAAGGGCATTAGGTCCTTTGGGTTTTATGCAAAGGTGTTGAATTTTACTATGCCCCAATGATTTTATATGGACACGAGAGTATATAAAATTGGGACATCCTAACATTGCTTGACTTGACATAGGGGTGTTGATATTGTACGCTTCAGCGTTGAGACCTTTGGTATTGACATTGGAAATTCAAACGATGGGGCAATGACTTTGATTTTTCTCCTTGTTCTGGTTTGCACACACTAAAAAAATAGCTGTTATTAAAAAATGAACACAAATGTAATAAAAGTACTGTGGGTCACTTCCTAAGCAATGTTTGATTTAACGTTATCGACTTGACGTCTTGCTTCTCTAGACTTAAGGTGGATCAAAGTTGATGTTGGATAAATGTTATTGATAGAACTTCTACTTAGCCTTCTTTAACTCTATGATCAAGCCTTTGATAATTGACTCCAACCATCTTATCTTGTGCTTTTCTGGAAAAAAAATGTTTTGATTGAGAATGAGATAAAGAGCTTCCTTGTCCAGTGTCTACTAACATTTCCTTGAGGGGTGAGTCATGTCTCTTTTGTTTCTTCACTTTATGTAGCCACACTTTTTTTCTTATCTAGAGATGTATTTCCTCTATCTCTTTTAGTTCTAAGGATTGTTGTTTTCCATTCAACTGCACTGCATCCATTCTAAAACAGTCTTCACTTCTCATAGGCATCTTGATTTCTTTGAAAACATTAAAGGTCATTGTTTTCTTTTGCACTCTCATTGTCAATTCTCCCTTTTGTACATCTATCAATGTACAACTAGTAGCTAGGAATAGCCTCCCATAAATGATCGAGATCTCTTTGTCTTCCTCCATATCCAAAATAATAAAGTCAATAAGAAATATAAATTTGTCAACCTTTGCCAACATATCTTTAACAATACCACTTGAATATGTCAGAGATCTATCCACAAGTTGCAATGTCACATAATACCTTACTAATAAATTGGTTCTTGATGTTGCAAAGAATCGTGAAACTTCTAGGATCGTCAAGCTTGTAGGTAGCTTCTTTTGTAGGATTGCACTACATTATTCTGTCAAGGCCATTGTTTCAAAATCTGCTAGTCGTTTTTTATTGAATATTATGGCCTTCATAAACGTTACATAGTTGGGCACCTACTCCATTGCTTCTGCAAATAGTGTGTTGATATACAACTTTTTGAACACCTCTAAAAATTTGGCAAACTACTTATTCAGCTTCTCTTTTTAAAGGCGTTAAAGGAAATATAGTAAATAGATGTCTAAACTTGAATTGTCTTTCTGGTTCTCTTTTTCTGTAGTGTTGCTCTTCTTATGATCATTAAAACACCCATAATTTGATTTAGGTGTTTCTGCAACAACTTGTTTTTACCTCTGCATTCTTTTTTAAAATGGTAATGGAGGTGTATAGGCTTGTACCTTTTGTTTTGTTTGCACAATCTCATCATTTTCTGCACTACTCTTAATGACTGGAGACTATGGTTGAGATGTACTATCTTGTAGTTTCTTACTACTCCTCAATGTCACAACTTTGCAAAGCTCTACATTTCCCCTTGGGTTTGCTTCTGTATTGCTTGGTAAGGCACCTTGTGGATGATTGTTCAAGGTTGAAACAAGTTGTCCCACTTGTGTCTCTAAGGTTTTGAGAGAGGTTCATTAGCTTTAGATGAGTTGATATGTCTTATTCATATACTACACAAGAAAGTCTTCTAATTTTGCTTTCCTCTCTTATTGTTGCTGAATTGGTGGAGCATGAAATCTAGGTGGATTGTTAGGCCTTGATTATTCCAAGAAAAATTTGGATGATTCCACCAACCTAGGCTGTAAAAGTTTGAGTTGGGGTTGTTTTAATTTCTATTATACCCCATAAAATATGTTGTTTTTATACAATAACTATTAGGTTTTTTGTCCATACAAAAATCACAAATAGTCAGCTAGCTCTTTACTAGGTTCACTCCCAATGCATCAATCTTCTTGGTGAGAAGGCTAACTTGTGCTGTCAAAGTATAAACTTTATGTATACCTGCTACCTTATTTGGATTTACCCTTTCTGATGGCCATTGATAATTATTGTCTATCATTTCCTCTAATAAATCATAACCCTCATCAGTATATTTATTCATTAATGCTTCTTTAGTTGCTATATTAATAATGGTTCTCAATTAACCTATAAGCCTGTTGTAAAAAGTTTGCACCAATAATCATTTAAGAACTTTGTGATGTGGGCACTTCCTCAACATATCCTTAAACCTTTTCGATGCCTTATACAATGACTCCTGATCATATTGTACAAATGAGGCGATGTTACTTCGCATCCTAGCTTTCTTGATGGGTGGAAAATTTTTTGGCTAAGTACTTTCGTGCCAAATCATTCTATATGGCAATTGATCTGAATGACAATGACATTAACCAACTTTCGACCTTGTCCTTCAATGAAAAAGTGAACAATCTTAATTTAATTGCATCATCTGACACCTCATTGAATCTAAATGTGTCATATATCTTAAGAAAGTTCATTATGTGCGCATTTGGGTTATCACTGAGATAGCCATCGAACTGTACGGAGTCTTTTAAGTATTTGGATGGTGCTCGACTTTATTTCAAAGTTATTGGTATTAATTTTAGGCCTCCAAATGCTAAAATTAATTCCATCAACCAATGATGCTGTATATTTTCTCAAAGTCCTTGGATCGACAATTGCGAGATTAGAATCTTGGTACACATAATGTCTCTTTAAACTTCTTATCGACAGATTCTTCTTAAAGTTCTCTCTACTTTAGGGTCAAAAGCAATCACCTATGCACTTCTCAATCTATACATGCAACATTGTAGCTACATGTGAAAGCAGTAATGAAAGCAAATCTAAGTAAAACAAAAATAAAAATAAAATCTAAAAAAAAGATAGACTAGTATTAGTATTGACAAAGAATAAACAAAGTCCCTGGAAATAACGCCAAAAGCTTCTCGCTACGTAAGCGAATATGTGCTATGTGTGCGATTTTTAAAGTGCAAGTGCATGCTATCATTGGCAAGTAATATAATGATAAAGGGTATCGATCCCATAAAGACTTTATGTATTCTCCTAAAATAAGTATTAAATTTGATCCTCTTACTTTTATTCAAACAACTTGATTCTTAAAATTATATTTTTAAAAACTAATATTATCACTAAATTTATCAACCTTAAATGTGCTAGCAAAAATATTATAAAATTAATGAATGAGTAAATCTAGGATTATAGTTATCCCCCAAATATGATCTCCCAATGATATTACCATGTATATTAATCTTTTAATAATTATTGGTCACAACACGACAATCATCACAAGTCTCTTCTGATGGTCAGGCAATTATACCTTAAATTATTCGCTACCTATATTTCTATAGTAATGTGATTAAGCTTCAATTCATTAAGCACAAGTAGTTTTAACCATGCATGCCAATTAGGTATATTCTTATCTTAATTTGAAACTCACAACTACTATACCACAATCATGCATTAATTTGTTCTTGGCTATTCATTAAAATGTTTTTTCTAAGTTTGTCCCAATGAACTAAAAATCATTCAACAACTAGTCAGGTAAATCAAAAGCATTAAGAATAGACAAATTGAATAAAAATTAAGTTTATAACATTCAAGGAAAACAATATATACAATCACATACTTGGTTTCAAAACTATAATTCTAGATAATAGATTTAGTTCAACATAATTAAAGAGAGAGAACAAATATAGTAAAAGTCATAAAACAATGAATTCCAACCCACATAAAGTGAAGATGATAAAAATAAAAAACAATTTATGGTCTTGGTTGAATGATCCTTCTTGTACTCATTAATTCTTTGATTATGTTGTTCTTCCTCCCATATGATTTGAGTGTTATTTACGTTGTGTTTGCACGAAAAAAGATGAATTTTGGGCTTAAGATGACTTACTTTGAAGGGAAAATAAAATTGAACTATGCAAGCTCTCAGAGTCTTCCAAAAAGTGATCTTTTATAGTACTAGTGATAACTATAACGTAGCTTCATTTTTCATAGAATGTTAGGGCATTATTCAACTTTATTGTACTAATGTCGTGACATTCACTTGGGGCATTCTCAATGTGGCTACGATATTGATAGAACATAGGAGCGTTGCTTGCCTTAGATTTCACGCCGCAGTGTGACACTATTCATGTTCTGATGTTGGTCTCATGTATGAACACTAAGGCATTGTGAATTAGAATGTTGAGGCATTTATCCTTTATTACGAACGTTGGAGAGAAGAACACAGAGGCGTTCATAACTTTTCTTTACTCCCCTCTCTAAATCTTCCTTTTTTTGCTCTAAATTTTAATGTTTTCCTTCCAATTTCTTCAGCTCCATCCATTATATGTTTTCTTCTATAAATCTAACACTTGAATGCATAAATAGCATGAAATTAATTTAGAACAAAATATGGCTAAAATATATGACTAAATCACATTCATCGGGTTTAGCCATAAATAGAATAATTTATTATCATTAATTACTTTGTGATGAATTTATGTAAGATAGGAATATATTTGCATGACATATGCAACTATTAAAGAGAACCTATGCCTAGTGAATTTTTTTCTTAATTTAATTTACATAAAAATATAGAGTTAATTAAAAAAAAAATCTATTTGACCATCGGAGAGATTTGTAGATAAAATAAGATTCTTAGTTGAATAATTGATTCCATGATGAGAATTAGTAATTAGGTAAAGTGCATAATGAATATTGAAACCCTAAGTTTATCTTTATAAATAAATTCATAAATTCTGCTGCTTAGACTCTTGTTACCTTTTATTTCTTTTAAGCTTTATTTTTATGTATTCTAAACCTTTTAATTGGTTGTTCAAATAAATTAAGAGTTGATATAATTTAGTATTTAGCAAAATATAATAACAAATACTCATGGAAATGATACTCATATTCATCATTATATTACTTGTTATAATATGTATATTTGTGTTAGAAAATTTTCTATACTATTAAACAATTTTGCTTGATATCGACTTAGGTTATTGACAATATTGGAGCGAGATAACAAAGGCTATTATTGTGGGCTAACCAGATTGTTGATTGTTAGGAAGTATTTTAGTCTTTAAATTTTGAGTTTTAAGTTTAGAGTTTGAAAATTTAGAATTTTTAGGAGGTATACATAATAAAAGGTCAATTACTCGGTTAGTTTTTTTTTTATGTGTATTTAATGAAACATGACACATAGCATTCTAATTATATAATTTAATTTTTTTTGGGTAGGGTGTTTTAGAGTTTAGACAAGTTAGAAATTTAAATAATGTTATATTTTTTAAATGATATATTAAAATTTAGATGTCAAATGAGTATTAAGTTATTATTAGATAAAAATATAATATAATAAATAATTTAAAAAATTATAAAAATTAATTATCTAATAATTAATTGATACATTATTTAAAATTTAAAATATGTAACATTATTGTAAAAATTTAGTGTTTAACAGTTTTAAATGAATTGACTCAAATTTGTTTATTTTAACAATAATATGTTTGAAATAAATTGATAAATTAAAGAGTTGAGAGACAAATTTGACATAATTAATAAATAAATTATATAAATTTAACTTATTTAATAATTATATCAATTTTTTTCTTATTCATATTTACTTAAAAACGCGTCAAATTTGTGTCCTATAACAATATCCCGATCTATTTTGTCACCTTAAAGTTTTACTATTGTAATGTAACACTGCAGTAAAGGATAGTTCAGTCAATTTCGAAGGACGATTGTCTAGTTTGATGCAAGCGGACAAACTACGTCTTTAATTGAAAGAGCGTTGAAGCTTATACTGGACCCGAGTATACTCGAACCCACTCACTCTCAGATAAATTCGGTTACGCTCTCTCTGTTCTCTACGGAACCCCCGAAAACCCGAAAAAGCCGAAAACCCGAATAACCAACCGTTCAGGCTTTGCTTCCCATTTTAGTTGTTATTAACCCAAATTAAACTTTCTCCAGATTTTCACTCATTCTCTCCCTCTGGCTTTGCCTTTCCGTTCTTATAAACATATTTTCTATTCTCTAATAGTTACTGAAGAATCACTCACTTGGCTTTATAGGGTTTCTCTCTGATTTTCACTTCGTATTTTCTCTTTGATTTTTGCGCTCAATATAATCTCTGGTCTTCCGGAAGATGGTTAAGCACGTAGTTTCTGACGAAGACGGTGAGACTCCTCTAAAACTCCCTATTTTTTTTTTTTTGTAAATATTTTTGCCAATCGTTTTTATAAGTGAAATCACTTCAACAATTTTGCGAATCGTATCAAGTTTTGCTCAATTTGCGTAGATGAGGTGGCGTACGAGGGCGAGGAAGAGCAAGAGCCGGTTGAGGGGGATGCAGTCGGGGGTCGAGATGTCGATGACGAGGATGAGGAAGACGGTAGGAGCTTTTGCTTTGGGTCCAATTTTGACATATAACTTTTATGTGCTTAACATTTCGATTCTTTTTTCTTTTTGGGTATTGGATTTTTAGGTGGAGCGTTTTTGTATCATTGGAGATTAGGGTTTACTTTTTCCTTCTTTTTCTGCATGCTGATAGTGATGGTTTTGCTCATTTGGCTGGAAAGTGCCGAGTTGATATGACTTATATTGGAATTGGCTGTTTGGTTGCAGTGGTAACAAAGACAGGGTGATAATAAAGTTAGGCTATTTTATTTTTTTAGACTGAGATTATGCAATTTTAGGGAAAAATATAGGAATCAAGCTTGGGTTTTGAAAATTATAGTATTTGGATTTATTTGCTCAGAGAAATTTGGACTTGGAATCAGAATAAAAATTAGGGTTTGTGTGAAGGTTGGGCTTTTATTGTTATCCGTGGTTGATGCAATTATTTGTTGAAAATTGAAATGTTATTTTTCGGTGTTAAGTTTTTTTGGTGGGCAAACAGACGGGTTGGATTCTATGGCCTGTGATTGAACATTTTTTTTACTTATTTCTTTATTGGAATTTTGTTGTGATTATGAAAATGTATGCTTGAAATATTTGGTGGAATTTTTTGGGAATTGGGTATTCTGCTCTGTATCAAATATTTTCTTGCTCGAATGGTGTTGATTGCTTGTTCTCATGTTTGGGTAAATGTCTCCTTATAAGTTGATTCAGTTTTTGATAAATTTCCCAGTCAATTATTACAGTAAACAAGGCTCAATTTTGATGGCATGATCATGCTCGGTTTTATATCTCCAAGATGCTTGCATAATTGTACTGTGTTAAATTAACATTTTCTGTTTTGATTGTTGGTTGTCACTGTAACTAATATTTTGTGTCGCTTCTGCATTTTTAATTTGTTATTTGCCCTTGGACTTTGTTCACTCTGTGTTTTTCTTGGTCCAGTTTTTAATGTGGAATGTGTGTATATATTTCCTCTTGTTTGTGCAGAAGACGGGCAGGATGAATATGAGAAGGATGGATTCATAGTAGATGATGTTGACGAAGAAGAGGAAGAAGAAGAAGAAGAGAGGGCAGACAGTGATGAGGAGAGGCAGAAGAAGAAGAAGAAAAGGAAGAAAAAGTGGGTACTTCCTTCCCATGATCTTTAAGTCTTTGATTTACTGCTCTTGGCAGTTATGAAAATTGTAATAAAGCTAGGAGTCAAAAGTTTGAATGGTTGGGTTTCAGTAGCCACTCACCCAAGATGCTAATCTAATCAACCATGAATCTAGTATATGGTTTTACTTTCTACCGTTCTACCATTGTCTTCCTTGTGTCTCTCTGAGTCTTTGTGAGTTAAGTGCAATAAATATTTTGAAATTAATAGCAATTAGATAAAGAGCGAGTTCCTGTTCTAATAACTGTTGTTTTGGTGTTCTTAGGGAAGCTGAAGATGTCCTTGATGAAGATGACTATGAGCTACTCCGAGATAACAATATTAATTACCGTCCAAAGGTTTGTAAGTTTTGTCTTCATCACCTGCACGGCAATCCTCCCCACCCTTCGCTGATGGTATCGGAATTATGCAGTGCCTTAATTATGTACTATTCTTGTTTATTCATGAAATTCTTTTGAAAATTTTGCAGGAGAGCAAAAAGTTTAAGCGGCTGAAAAAAGCCCAGAGAGATACAGATGAGGATAGATTGGGATTTTCTGATGAGGAGTTTGATGGAAGTGGTAAAGGTGGGCGAACTGCTGAGGAGAAGCTTAAACGTAGTTTATTTGGTGATGATGAAGGTATAAATCTTTAAAATCCTTCCCAAATTACAAAGGTTTGGTTAAATTTTTGGTACAAATTGATTTTAAACTGTGGTATTGAAGGAGCACCCCTTGAGGATATTGCTGAAGAGGAGGAACCAGTAGAAGAGGAAGAAGAGGATGGAGACATTGGTGAAGAAGATGAAATGGCTGACTTCATTGTTGATGAAGAAGAAGTCGATGAGCATGGAGCTCCTGTGAGGTATATTCTATATCATGGATGTATGGTGATCTTTTCTGTGTTGGAATTCTCTCTTTAATGACAAACTCATTATGTAGGCGGAAAAAGATTAAGAAAAAGAAAAATAGGCAGGCCCCAGGAGTTTCATCATCGGCTTTGCAGGAAGCACATGAGATTTTCGGTGATGTTGATGACCTCTTGCAGCTGCGCAAGCAAAGTCTTGAATCTAGTGAATGGAGGGAAAGGAGACTTGAAGATGAATTTGAACCTGTCATTTTGTCCGAAAAGTATATGACAGAAAAGGACAACCAGATCCGGATGACTGATGTTCCAGAAAGAATGCAGGTGAACTATCATATTTTTGAAAATTCTCTTTAGATTTCCCCTAGCATCTTAATACAAGGTTGACTTAAATTTACTAAACTAATATTGTTCTTTCGTGGTAGATATCTGAGGAAAGCACTGGCAGTCCTCCAACAGATGAAATTAGTATAGTAGAAGAGAGCAGTTGGATATATAATCAACTACTTAGTGGTACTGTGCCCTTGGTAGGTCAGAGCGGTGCTGGCTCACCAGAAGAAGGGCATGATCTGTCTATAAACCGGGATGACATCATGAGATTTTTGGATCTACTGCATGTGCAAAAGTTAGATGTTAGTATTTTCTGCTTTGCATTGGTGAACCTTTCACATATTTAATCTAATGTTAATCTCACCATCTTGCTGTTTTCTTTGTGCTTTTAGATCCCCTTTATTGCTATGTACCGGAAGGAGGAGTGCTTGAGCCTATTAAAAGACCCCGAGCAAAATGAAGCTGATGATGATAACAAGGATGACTCTGAGACAACACCTATGCTGAAATGGCATAAGGTAAATGCACTTGCAATTGGATAATGGACGTCATGACTAGATTTGTGCTGAAAAAGCTTATGAGTTGAGGAAAAAGACATTTAGAGAAGAAAAGCTAATTATTTATATTCAGGTACTTTGGGCAATTCAAGATTTGGACAGAAAGTGGTTGCTTCTTCAGAAGCGAAAGAGTGCTCTTGGGTCATACTATAAGAAGCGTTTTGAAGAAGAGTCTCGACGGATATATGATGAAACAAGACTAGCACTAAATCAACAACTTTTTGATTCGATTTCTAAGTCTCTTGAGGCTGCAGAAACAGAAAGAGAAGTTGAAGATGTAGACTCAAAGTTTAACTTGCATTTTCCTCCGGGTGAAGTCGGTGCCGAAGAAGGTCAGTATAAGAGGCCCAAGAGGAGATCACAATATAGTATTTGCAGTAAGGCTGGTCTGTGGGAGGTTGCGAGCAAGTTTGGGTACAGCTCTGAGCAACTTGGATTGCAGTTATCCTTGGAAAAGATGGTAAGTGTGCTTCACTTCTCATTGTTGTGTTGAACAAAAGGGAATATATTATCTCATTTGTTGAATTTAGGGCGATGAATTAGAGGATGCTAAGGAAACACCTGAGGAGATGGCTTCAAACTTCACATGTGCAATGTTTGAGACTCCTCAAGCTGTTCTTAAAGGGGCTAGGCACATGGTATGCCTTGATGTTCTTGTTGGTCATTTTTGTGAGTACAAAAGTTTTGTTTTTTGGTGCTTGATTATCAGTTCACCTGGTTGTTTCTGGCAACTTTTGTTGACTATTTCAGGCTGCAGTTGAGATAAGCTGTGAACCATCTGTAAGAAAATATGTTCGTAGTATTTTTATGGACAACGTTGTGGTGTTAACCAGTCCAACTCCTGATGGAAATGTGGCAATAGATTCTTTTCATCAGTTTTCTGGGGTGAAATGGTTGCGAGAAAAGCCCTTGAGAAAATTTGAGGATGCACAATGGCTCTTAATCCAGAAGGCTGAAGAGGAGAAACTACTCCAAGTCACGTTTAAGTTGCCAGATGATTCTTTGAATAAGTTGATAAGTGACTGCAATGAGCATTATCTTAGTGATGGTGTCAGCAAATCTGCTCAACTATGGAATGAACAGAGGAAGTTGATACTGCAGGATGCACTTTTTGGTTTTCTTTTGCCTTCGATGGAGAAGGAAGCAAAATTATTGATGACGAGTAGAGCTAAAAACTGGTTACTCATGGAATATGGAAAATCTTTATGGAATAAAGTTTCTGTGGGGCCATACCAACGGAAGGATAATGATATTACTCCAGATGATGAAGCTGCTCCAAGAGTCATGGCTTGCTGTTGGGGCCCGGGAAAACCAGCAACCACTTTTGTGATGTTAGATTCATCAGGGGATATGATAGATATGCTTCACGCAGGATCCCTTACTTTGCGGTCCCAAAATATTAATGATCAGCAGCGTAAGAAAAATGACCAGCAACTTCTTTTGAAGTTTATGCGAGACCATCAGCCACATGTTGTTGTCCTAGGAGCTGTGAACTTGTCCTGTACGGCATTGAAGGATGATATTTATGAGGTAGGCATTGAGATCTGTTCTTGTGATCTTTGAACTCTCACTGGGTTTATTCTTTTTGTTGAGATTCCATGTCTTATTATGTTTATGGAGCTTGATGGCAACTAATATTTCTTATTATATTGATACTTGATAATGCAATTTGTTAAATGTTGTGGTAAATCAGTGGACCTGGTTGGGTGAAGTACCCGTATGTATAGGAAGGTTACCATATCTTGTATTATAAATACTTAAATTTTGTTTTGTTTTGTGTTGGAGGGAGGATTCCGAGAGATTCTCATATTTTCTTTTAATGTGTATTTATTAGATCATTTTCAAAATGGTGGAGGAATATCCTAGAGATATTGGGCATGAGATGGATGAGCTAAGTATTGTATATGGAGATGAATCCCTGCCTCGCCTTTATGAAAATTCTCGGATTTCGTCGGACCAGCTACCGGGCCACTCAGGTTAGTACATTCTTCCCCTTGGTTCTCTATGTTTTTTGAGATCTGTTTTACTTAATACTTTTCCCTTTTGTGTTGGCAGGCATTGTTAAACGTGCTGTTGCGCTTGGGCGTTATCTACAAAATCCATTGGCAATGGTTGCAACATTATGTGGACCAGGGAGGGAGATCTTGTCCTGGAAGCTTAGTCCTTTGGAGAACTTTCTCACTCCTGATGAGAAGTATGGAATGATTGAACAGGTTATGGTAGATATTACAAACCAGGTGGGTTTGGATATAAATTTGGCTATAAGCCATGAGTGGCTGTTTGCTCCTTTGCAATTTGTATCTGGCCTTGGTCCTAGAAAGGCAGCATCTTTGCAGAGATCCTTGGTAATAGCTGGTGCAATTTACACACGTAAGGACTTTGTAACAGCTCATGGACTCGGAAAAAAGGTGTTTGTTAATGCAGTTGGCTTTTTGCGTGTCCGACGGAGTGGACGGGCCGCGAGCAGCAGCCAATTCATTGATTTGTTGGATGATACAAGAATACATCCAGAATCTTATGCTCTTGCACAGGAGTTGGCCAAGGAGGTCTATAATAAGGACATTGAAGGTGATATGAATGATGACGAAGATGCATTGGAGATGGCTATAGAACATGTGCGAGATCGGCCTGATTTACTGAAAACCTATCTTCTTGACCGACACATTAAAGAGAAGAAGCGTGAGAATAAGAGAGAGACATTATATCTTATAAGAAGGGAGTTAATACAGGGTTTTCAGGACTGGCGCAATCAATATAAAGAACCCAGTCAAGATGAAGAATTTTATATGATTTCAGGTGAAACTGAAGAGACACTTGCTGAAGGAAGGATTGTGCAAGCCACAGTTCGTAGGGTGCAAGGTCAAAGAGCAATATGTGTACTTGAGTCAGGATTGACTGGGATGATTATGAAGGAAGACTATTCAGATGATTGGAGGGATATTTCTGAGTTGTCTGACAGGCTGCATGAAGGTGACATTCTTACCTGCAAGATTAAATCAATTCAGAAGAACAGGTACCAGGTGTTCTTGGTTTCCAGAGAGAGCGAGATGAGAAGTAACAGATATCAATATGTTGGAAACCTTGATCCCTACTATCATGAAGACAGGAGCAATCGTCAAAGCGAGCAAGATAAAGCTCGCAAAGACAAGGAGCGTGCAAAGAAACATTTTAAGCCACGAATGATTGTCCATCCTCGTTTCCAAAATATAACAGCTGATGAAGCAATAGAGGTTTGTTTTTGTTGCTGTTATGACTAATTTTTGAATTTTGTTCAATTGTGGAACATAAGTTGAATCACAAACCTAGTCACTGGTTTTGAAGTACACAAAAAATATTCATATTTTTTTTCTTCACTTGTAAACTGCTAAAATTTAATTTAGTCTGGGATATTGCTTCTTAGTATGTCCTTGCCATTTTGTCTTGTCTACTTTGGTGCACCTGTGCATTAGTGTTAAGCATATTTGTATATCTCAATATGAATATATAGTGTGAGATGAGCTTTGTTGACTAGGAGTTACTGTTATTTTTGGTGGAAGATATACCATAACAGCCTAGTGGCAACTCCAAAAATGGAGATGAGTAATCTTTATTCTATTCTGTTATGTTTTACAGTTCTTATCTGATAAGGATCCTGGTGAAAGCATCATTCGTCCTAGTTCTCTTGGGCCTTCTTATTTAACCCTAACTCTGAAAATTTATGACGGAGTTTATGCCCACAAAGACATAGTTGAAGGTGGAAAAGAGCACAAGGACATCACAAGCTTGCTTCGTATTGGGAAGACATTGAAAATTGGGGAGGACACTTTTGAGGACTTGGATGAGGTCAATCATCCCTCTTTTTGAATCTCTTTTTGGATAGTTGCTCTTTTATTGGTGTCAGTTTGGATAGTTGCTCTTTTATTGTTGTCAGTGTAAAATAACTAATAAAAACAGACGAGATACTTGATGTTAACATTGCAAATTACCTAATATACATGGTCCAAAATGATTAATCTGCTAAAAGATTTAGTAGTTGTGGCTGAAGCAATCCATATATACATTTTATATCTCAGGCTTGCAAATGTGTCTTTTGATATCTGACCTCAAGAATGAAGTAAAAGCTGGCATTTTCTTTTAATGTAGGTAATGGACCGATACGTTGATCCCTTGGTGTCCCACCTTAAGGGAATGCTAAGCTATCGCAAGTTCAGGAAAGGCACTAAAGCAGAAGTTGATGCTCTTTTAAGGCTTGAAAAAGCAGAGTTTCCTACAAGAATAGTGTATTGTTTTGGCATTTCACATGAACATCCTGGTACATTTATTCTAACATACATACGAAGTACAAATCCTCACCATGAGTATATTGGTCTTTATCCCAAGGGATTTAAGTTTCGGAAAAGGATGTTTGAGGACATTGATCGGCTTGTGGCATATTTTCAGAGACATATTGATGATCCTCAGCATGAATCGACACCATCAATTAGATCAGTTGCTGCTATGGTACCAATGAGAAGCCCTGCTACTGGGGGCTCTTCAGCAGCATCTGCGGGGAGTGGCTGGGGTGGTTCAACCAATGAAGGTGGCTGGAACAGAGATCGATCTTCTACACCAGGTTCAAGGACAGGTACAGTGTTTTAAAGTATCATGAACTTTATATATATGTGGAATTCTCAATATTAAAAATGATTGCTCATGTGATTGTGGTTTAGTTTGATGTTTTATGTCAGATCAGAACATCTCTGCCTGCGGTTTTCTGGCTAAGATGTACCTGTTGCTCTTTTCCTGAAATTTTTTTTGTTTTGCTTTTGATCTTTAACGTATGATAATAGCCTTATATCTTTGAAGTGATGCAATTTATGGATTTTCTTGCATATGTTCTTTTTTCCTTTCTTCTCTCTAGGAGCTATGAGATTAATGGGTTTTCTTTTGAGTGGCTGTGATTTGCGCTCTGCAAATGTGCCCTCTAATTCTGATAGAGCTAGACTCATCTCATAAATAGGGATTGCTTTTTATCTACTTGCTTTTACCATTTAAACTGATAGATTGCTTAATCTTGGAGTTATAGGCCGCAATGATTACAGAAATGGTGGTGGGCGAGATGGGCATCCGAGTGGACTACCACGGCCGTATGGTGGGCGTGGACGTGGTCGAGGTTCATATAACAGCAACAGAGGAAATAGCTCCAATAATGAAAGGCAGGATTCTAGTTATGGTACTCCTAAATGGGATTCGGCTAACAAATCTGGGGATGATAGTTGGGGTAATTTTCCAGGTGCAAAAGTTCAAAATCCAGCAGGCAAGGAAGCTTTCCCAGGTGGTTGGGGCAGTGGTGGAAGTGGAAGTGGAAATGGCGGCAGTGGTGGTGGTGGCAGCAACAGTGGTTGGGGTGGAGCAAGTGGTGGTGATAATGGTGGCTGGGGACAGGGAGGTGGTAGTACTGACAAAGATTCTGGGTGGGGTAGTGCTTCCAAGAAAAGTACAGATGGTGGGTGGGGTGGTGGTGGTGGTGGTTGGTAAACCAATGTTAAGCTTTCCATTTCCAACTGCAATCTGGTACTGGAGTTACAGAAGCAATAGATTTAGCCATTTTAGGTGTTAGGTGAAGCTGACGGAAACATCTCCTTGACTTGGCCACGTTGATGATCTTTTCTTATTCCGGAGGATGGGATGGACCATCTTTAGATTTTTTTTGTGCTGGTATTGGCTATGTTTCTGCCTCGTATCTAATATCATGTTAATAACATCGTACAAGTTCCTTTAGTTTCTTTTTCTCACAAGTGGAAATCCATTATTTAAAAGATGTCACTTTGGTTGGATTTTGGGAATTAGGGGCAATATCCATATTTATGATATTTGCATTGCCGCCCCAAAGTAATCCCATCCCTTTCCCTCCGCTACCTTACCCCCAGTCCCTCTTCTCATCATAATCCAACTCTGAAGTGAATGACAAAAGTATGAAGAGTTTTAGGATCTGATGTCTTAACAATTTTCAAGGCATTTTCTAGAAACTATAAAATGATTTGTGACTGTTAAGAGTGTAGGCCAAAACTACCTTGTGGCTGTTTGATCAAATTTGCGGAAATGATATTTAATCTTCATAAATTTGAACGACTATATGAAAATTTTCTATCCAGAAAAAAAAAAAAAATCTGAAAGTGTTGGTAGAAATATTCAGAACATGTTTTCAAGACTAAAGTCTTAGCAGTTGTGCACAAAGCGGGGAAATAACAAATTGATATCATTTCCAGAAGAAAGTTACGGGAATAATTCATAATTTTGGACAAATTTTAAATATAGCTCGAATCAAGTCCCTAAACTATTATTAGCCAACACTTTAGAAATAGACTAAAATGCCCTTCTCTATTGTTTCATTTAGATTCACTTTTATAACTATAAAACACTATACATTCCAAGCTAGTAGTGGATAAAGAGCCAAATTTACACTCTAAACTATTAGTGTGAATATACTAAAAAATTTTGCACTTTTAATTGGAGGACATAAAAGTGAAGGTAGGATTATCCTATCATTATTGAAAATAATTATAACTTTTTAAATTAAACATTGCAAAATATGATTAGTTAGATATCAGATGATATATTTATATATTGTTAATAGCAGATGTATGAAAATAGAAAAGTAGATATAGTGTGAAGAAAGTTATTGAAGAATAATATGATTGTATCTCAATTTTAAATTGGGAGAAACCTTTAAAAAAAAAATACAGAAAAAGAGGTGCATGATGCAACCGCATAACCTCGCGCGGTCAAGGGCGCATGAATATGACCACGTGAATTGTGCAATGAAGATTTCAAACAAAGACAAAACTCATTTGAGGAAATGAGTGTATGCAAGTTTTCGAATTGTAATTGAAAATTGAGGGAGGAAAAAAATTACCAAATTAAAGTTATAAGGATATTCTTATTCATTTTTAGAGTATATGATTATAATAGCTTATGGATTTAATTTGAGACTATATTAAAAAAATGTCCAAAATTTATGGACTAGTCCCGAACATTTTTCTTTATACTATCCTCAATTATAGGGATCAGAAAAGGGTTTCCATTTGGGTCTTTAAATATTTTGTGATTTCTCATTTGAGGATATAATTTGGCACTTATCTTGTATGCTCATCATTTAAATCACCATTAATATTAAGATTTATAAACGAAAATTTGTATAATATTGTATCTCATATTAACTCATTACAATACCTACACTCTCCAGTTAAATACCTACACTCTCTATACAAATGGAGGGACACTGACTCCTTTTAAATCTACCTTCCATTGAAAAACAATATCCGCTCTAAACTAAATTTATCCTCCACATTGAAAAATAATGTCTACCCTAAACTAAATCTATCCTCCATTCTCCTCACAATATCTACCCTTTAGGCTCCTTTAACCTAAACTACATCTCAAATAGAAGAAAAATAATAATCTACACTAAATCTACTTTTCATGCAAATTAATGGACTGACTTTTTTAACCCAATCTTCTTTAGATATAATGTTATTTATGTCCTTAAAGCATGTGAAATAATATTTTATTTGATTAATAAAAATTTATTCATACGTATTAAACATATGATGCTAATATAAAGGGTATAGATCACAAATTTTTTATAAATTAAATCCAGTTCACAGCTATTAATGAAAATGACATTTCATTATTTAAGGTTATAATTTTTCTACTTCTTATAATGGATGATTTACCTTGATCATGAAGTAAAGACTTCGAGTAGAAAAATTAGTGTATATGTTACATTAATCGAGATTATTGAAAATTTTGATCTGGTTAAATAAATATCGTAGATCTTAATTTACAAAAGCTTTAATAAGCTTGATTAATCTTAATCCTGAGCAAATAATGAACTTATATTCACACGTTATATCTTTTGAGTTATCACGAAGTGTGATCCATATAAACGGTCAAAACTTCGATATCTTGGACATGTAATTTAATGGGTCGTAGGAACATATATTTGCAAGATGGAATCTAATAAATTTGTCCACCTAAGCTGTTTGCAGTAGTACTTGATCATTTAAATCTATAGCCACAGTTTTTTCAATAAATTATTTATTGAATAATAATATTTATTTATAAATTTATTTAGAAATATAGACATATTAAAAGTGATAATTAGAGCATTCAGTGACTTAGGAGCAAATAAATAATTAAAGAGGTAAGATATTTTTTCATGGCTCAACTTTAATTATGGACATCAATTAGAGGGTTAATTAAGTAGTTATTATTGGTATAAAGACCAAACCTTATTTAATTAAAAGAGGTTTTAATTAAATGAGCTTTTACTTAATAACACGGGTTACTAGAGTACATCCATTGACTTTTAGTGGAATATCCTAGAGTTAACTTAGAAGAACTAGTATATCATGAGATAATTAGAACTGAGCCTTTTAAGTTAAATTCAGGAAGCTCATGGGTCTTGTAGTCCATCTATTAGTACAAATTCTAATCAAACTCTAATTTTTTAATCCTAATCTAATTCTAAATACCCAAGGGAGATTTGTTTTTATATATATGAGAGGTATGGAGTAGAAAATTATAATAATAACCATAACCAGAAATTTTTTTTATGTATTCTTACGTGAAAAAGAATTTGGTTATTACCCTTCTCTTAGATATGAGTATTAGTGATTTTAGAGATAAAGAAAAGATTCACGTGCCCACACGCGTTGAGTTTGAAGGTTGAGGATAGTAGAGAAGATTGTAGTCAGTCAATTTAAGATTTGCCATAGTAAGGAATTGAGGTAATCTTCTACCTCTATAATGTAATTATGAACAAGACAATCTGGCTTCCGTTGTGTTTATTTTTATAAACATTTTTTTTATATTTATTACCAATAACTGGTATCAGAGTCACCTTGTTTCATTTTACATGTATAATTTATTTTGTGTATAATAATAATTATTTATTGTGGCACCCATTGCATAATTAATCTATATTTATTTTTTTAATTAATTATGTGATAAATGGTTATGCCTAATAATTCATGGTTAGATATTTACTTGAATTTTTCTTTTCTTGGGAATTGTAACAAGAGAGGGTGATGGAATAATATCACAATTTTTTCTCTTGGTTAGGTTAATTCATAGTGATTCTTTAGATTTTTTTGTAAGCCAATTAATAAGAGTTAAATATTTTTTTATTTATCTTTATTGTAAATAAAAAAAAGAAAAAGAAACGAAAAAAAGAAAGAAACATGAAGACGGCGCACGCTACCACTCGTTTAGGGCAACGGCATGCGTGGCTGCTGGCCACCTGTGATGGCAAGGACTAACATAAGTGGACCAAAGAAAATTAAAAGCTGAAAATTCCTAGCCCATAAGAGGAGGCAATAAGAGGAAATAACATTATGGAATAGCCCAAGTTGACTTCAATGAAGACTTTGAGGAATTAAAGTTTAGTTTTGAATGTTTTTCATCTTAGAAAAAGTCATGAATTATGGGTATTTATTTATCTAATTAATTAATTGGATGAATAACATGTCATACAGATTAAGGGTGTCACATTCACATTTCCATGCATAAAATATATTATCATGTATGACATTAATGTTATAATGAGATCAGGATAATATTATTGTTATTATTTTAATATTATATTAATTTATTATACGTGACCTTATTAATTATTTTATGATTATAAAATTAGATATTAATAAGTAGAATGTTATTTTATAAATTAATTGGTATATTAAAATTAAAAACTTTAAGAATTAAAATATTGAGTGACAGAGGGCTTTAGGCATAAAACTCGCAGGCTCCATTATTGGTCCTATAGTAAGGTTGATTAATGCATTGCCTCAAATTTTGTGAGCTTCCTACAAAGAGTATTAATCAGAACTGGTTACTAGATTGGACTTTTCTAAAGGATAAGATCTAATATAGGACTCATGCAAAATTAAATACCATACGATGGCTTTTTTAATTGAAAAATAAAGGATTAAAATAATCGTTATATACTCAACTTAGGTTCATTGATATCCTTTATACGGAGTTCTTGTCAATTAAATCTAAGAGTTAAAAAATTGGTAGTTTATTATTATTTGATATGAGATATCTAGATAATAATAATAATAAATTAGTATGGTACTAGTTTAATTCATGACGGATATGATCACTACACGGAGGTGTATTCTGAATGGAAGTTGGATTACCGATGTATAATATAGTTAAAGAGTTCTACATAAATGCATTTCATGCATTCATGCAAAAGTTACACATACTATTAGATAATATATGCTCATGTATGAATTTATCTTTTAGAATCACGACTTCATTCATCCTATTAGCATCCATCCTTAACCAAAACAAGTTAACCATGAATAATTATATGGATTAGGAAAGGAACTTAGATATTGTACTCACGGCTAAAAGGCACAAATATATCTTAACTGATAAATGTCCTCCAAAATCTAATGAAAATGCACTAAAGTCACTTGACTAACGGGCCTATCTTCTCTTTTGGTCTCAATCCTAAGGGAAAAAGTAGTAAGAAGAAGAAGAACAAGCCAAAAGAAACATCTACTTCAGGATTTATGCAAATTCATAAAAAGGTAGTAAGACCCAAAGAAAAGTGTTTCCAATGTGGCATTAAAGGGTATTGGAAGAGAAACTGTCATTTAATTAAGTTTTCAATAGCTAAAAGAACAATATTACCTTTTGGTAATATTCTTTTCACTGAAATATGTTTAGTGGTCGACTCTACAGATTCCTGGATAATAGATTCTGGAGCTACTAATTATATTTATAATTTTTTGCAAGAGTTCCAGGAAACCAAATCACTCAATGAAGCAGAGAACAGTCTTAAATTAGGAAATGTTGCAATTGTTGCAACCAAGGTAGTGAGAGTTTGTCTCTATTTTAATGATTTTAGGACTTTAGTATTGAATGACTGTTTGTTAGTACTAGAACTTGAGCACAATTTGATTTCAGTTAGTTATTTGAATAGCTTTGTATATTCTGTTAATTTTGACTAAACTGTGGTAATCAAAAGAAATAAGTCGATTATATATTCCAGTACACTAGTTAACAATTTATACTACATATTTTTTAAAATCAACTCACTGCTTGGTACAAAATTATATAATGAATCTAATTACCATAAGAGGATTAAAGTAACTCCTATTAATCAAACGTATCTATGGCATCTACGTCTTGGTCATGTTAGTCTAGATAGGATCAAAAGACTGGTCAAAGATGGACCTTTGAGTTCATTAGAGATTAAGCCATTAATAGTTTATGAATTCTGTATAGAAGGTAAAATGACCAAAAAGCCTTTTAATACTAAAGGTAATAGAGCCATTGAAACGTTAAAATTAGTGCACTCTGACGTGTGTGAGCCCATTGACATACAAACTAGAGGAGGTTATGAATATTTCATCACTTTTATTAATGATTATTCTAGACTCGGTTATGTGTACCTAATACGCCACAAGTATGAGGCCTTTGATAAATTCAAGAGTTTCAAGCAGAAGTGGAAAGGCAATTAAGAAAACACATAAAGGCACTTCGATCTGATTGAGGTGACGAATACCTCTATAGTGAGTTTAGGACCTATTTGTCAGATAATGAGATATTATCCCAATTGACTGCACCAGGGTCACCCTAGCAAAATGGTGTGGTAGAAAGGAGAAATAAAACTCTTCTTGAAATGGTGAGGTCAATGATGAGTTATTTAACTTTATCCATCTCATTCTGGGGTTATGCCTTCGGAATAGCTATGTATCTTTTGAAATTAATTTCATCTAAGTCAATTCCTAAAATACCCTTAAAAATATGGATAAGGCGTAAAAAAAGTTTATGTCATATACATATATAGGGTTGTCTAGCACATTTACTAAAAAAGAAGACAGACAAGCTGAAATTTAAATAAGAAGTTTGCTTATTTATACGCTATCCTAAAAGAACAAAATGGAGTATTTTCTATAGTTCTAAAGATAAGAAATTATTGGTTAGCACTATTGCAATCTTTCTTGAAGAAAATTATATGAATGACTTCAAGCCTAAGAGTAAGATAATTGTTATTAAGTTATCTGTGAACTCTAATATTATGCCTGATAGAGTCAATGAGTTAATTTTAAATTTAGATTATAATAACCAACCAAAGCTAGTTGTAAAGCAATAACCACCAGTACTTTGTCATAGTAAAAGGATTATTAGACGTTTAGCTAGGTACATGTTAATTGGAGAGTCTGTACGGGCAATTTCTAATAAACATGAACTAGATCCACTTACTATTATAAATTAATGATTTATAGAGCTAATTAAGTGACAACCATTGGTACTTTGTCGTAGTGGGAGGATTATTTGAAACTTAACAAAGTGCATGTTAATGGTGGAGTCTTTATAGACAGTTTTTAATGAACATGAACTAGATTGAACTAACTGTGATGAAGCAATGGTCGATAAAGATGCAGACCATTGGTATAAAGTTATAAAATCAGAGATGGATTCCATATATATAAGCCTAAGCCTAATTCTTTTTTTACGTAAGAATACATAAAAGAATTATTCTTATAGTTATTGTGTTATATTTTACTACTCTATACCTCTCCTATATATATGAATCTACCTCAAGTATTTGTAATTTGATTAGGATTCGAGCTAGTAGAGAGATTACAAGACTCGTGGGTTTTCTAACTCCAACTTAAAAGGCACAGTCTAGTTATCTCATGACCTACCAATTCTTCTATGTTAACCTCAGACTATTCCACTAAAAGTCAATGGTTGCACTCTAGTAACCCATGTTAATAAATAAAAGTTTATTTAATTAAAACCTTTTTAATTAAATTAGGCTTAACCTTTAAATTAATAATAACCACTTAATTGACCCTCTAATTGATGTCCAAATTGAAACTAGGTCATGAAAAATGTCTTATCTCTTTAATTACTTCTTTATTCTTAAGTTACTGAATGCTTTAGTGATCATTTTTTAATATGTCTATATTTATAACTAAATTTATAAATAAATATTACTATTTAATAAAATATTTATTGAACAAACTGAGGTTACAAATTTAAATGATAAAGTACTATAAACAACTTAAGTAGACATTATTTATTAGATTCCATCTTGCAAATATATGTTCTTATGAATTATGAAATTATATGATAAAAGCAAATTTGTCATATATTTTCTCATATTTTTATTTTGATATTTTATTATTTTATGAGAATAGATGGCTATTTATGTGCATTATTATTATTTATAGGGACTTGAACAAAATTTAAAGAAATGATGTAAAAGGAGCAAAAACAAGGACTAAAATGTAAAGTTTTCAAAAAATGAGTCCATCACCCTAGTGCCACAAGGATTTTAGCCCCAACGTTGGAACAATGATCTAAATAAGAAAATAGAAAAAAATGACCTGTTTAAGTCCCAACTGATGCCCCAGCGCCAGACCGTCATCGCGCTAGCGACAGGCTAGCACTAGCTTCTCACTGCGCCAGCAGTGAGGCCGTTTATACCCAGTGCTCCAGCGGTAGTGCAAGTTCTAATCCTACGAGAATTGAGATTTTCAAACTCATATCAATCCCTATAAAAAGTCACTCGACCCCAGACGTTAAAAATCACCCTAGAGCAATTCAAAAACACCAAGAATACAGAGCACAAGTGTTAGAAAGCAATAGGAGTTTAATTGAAGTAACCTTAGAGAGAGATTTAAGGCATTCTTCGGCATCAAAAGTATCTTAGGCAGCACAATTAAGAGAAATGCGACATCTATATCGGTTTGCTATTGATTGTATCATGATTTATTATTATTTTTACTACTATTCTCTTGTAGCCATGAACTAAATTTATTTTTTAGGGTTAATACTTGAACTCAAAATGTGTGCTTAATTGCCATATCTTTTGAATATTTAATAAACTTAGATCTTTGTTATTTAAATTACATAATCTTAATGCTTCAATATATCTAGACAATATATGGTGAATGAGTTGGTAATATTGTTGATAAACTCGGGAGAGGAATAATAATATTCAGACCTAGGTAATTTGATGCATGATTGTAGAATAATATTCAATGTTGCATATGCAAGTTTCAATTTAGGATAGGAATATACCTAATTGGCATGTATGATCAATAAGACCTAATCTTAATGAATCTTAATTTATTACAAGTACCATAGAAATATAGGTATTTGGTAAATTAAAGTATACTTGCATGACCTTGGAAGAGGCTTGCGAATACATTAGTGTCTTGATCAATAATAAAGATTAAGGGAGTTAAATATTAGAGGATTAATAATTAGAAAGTATATTGAGGGATAGTATTAATCCTAAATTTTCTCTATATTACTATTACCTAATTCTCTTTGCATTGTGTTTTTACTTTTATATTTTCTACAGTCATTTTTAGATTTTTATTTTTCTGAATAATTATTAGAAAGACATAATTTTAGTACTTGATTAAAACGTAAAAATTATCCATATAGGTTTGACATCCGACTTATTAAGTCCATTTATTACTTGCATACAATAGTATATACTTACACTTAATTTTAAGATATAGAAATATCGCATCATTATATCACCAAACTATCGAGGTTTTGATTATTTATATGAATTTCACTTCGTGATAACTCAAAAGATATAATCTATGAATATAAATTTATTACTTGCTTAGGATTAAGGTCAATTAAACTTATTAAATTTTTTGTGAATTAAAATAAATGATATTTAGTTAACCTAATTGAAATTCATTGTAGTCTCGTTCAATGTATCATATATACTAATTTTTCTACTCAAAGTCTTTACTTCAAAAATTAAGATAAATCATCCATTATAAGAGGTAAAAAAATTATAACCTTACATAATGAAATGTCATTTTCATTAATGATTGTGAATTAAATTTAATTTATAAAAAATTTGTGATTTATATTTTCTGTATTAGTATCATATTCTTGATACATAGATCACATATTTTTATAAAATATGAACTCATTAATTTATACGTAAATATATGTATGAATAAGCTTATTAATCAAATAAAATGTTATTATATATGCTTTAAAAGCACAAAATAACATTATATGTCTAACAACTACATCTTTATATCAAACATATCTTTAATTTCATAGAAACAACTCTTCTCTCTTTTGATACAATGACTTAAGCTTCTCACTTATAACTTCACACTGCAATTCGCCGTTTCTTTCCACCTGAATCATCCAAAATAGATAATTAGTAAAAGAGAACAAATAAACACAATAAGCAATTGAATTGGAGGGAAATTGCTACTAATATATTAGATCCATTGCATTTGGAGATTTTGATCCAGACGGACCAGCTCTAATCCCAATTTTAGAAACATATCTATCCTCATTTTCACATTTCGAGTGATGACCGTTTGCCCTTTTGTTGTTTCCTACTCCACTCACATACCGTCTCTTATTTGAAAATGCCTAAAAGAACTCGGGTTTAGAAGCAATTTTAAGATGTTGATATCATGATCAACAGGGAGGTTTTTGAACACTTTAGAATGACATTGAAGTAAGTGGGTAATGAAAAAAAACAAAAAGATAACATATATATTTTTCCGGGAGTGGATGCATAAGAAGTGTACATATATAAATAGTAAGCATGCTAATTAAGAAAAGCATATATACCTGAAGATGTAAGTTGTAGAAGACTCTTCCTCCCAAGGATTCAAAGGAGGTGGCATTGATAAGAAGAAGGCCATCGTCCTCTAAATTAAGTAAAGCTTCAGATAATGGGCACTTGTGGAGCTTATAAGTAGAAATTTGGATCAGAATTTCTGTGTCATTAAGCCGGCTTGCTGTAATTGAAGACAAAGAACTCCCAATAGCGACTAATTTTTTTTGCTGATCTTCTTGACGAACAGTATCATTTTTCTTACAAATCGTTAATAAAAGCTCTTCTTTCTTTCGCTCCAATTTCTCCACTTGCTGCTGCAGTTCTGGTATGTACTTTAGCACGCGTGAAACTGTGGCGGGAATGCTTAATTTCTTCTGAAACAATTATAAGAAAATCGGTAATTCTAATAATATAAAGTTGTCTCTTGGACGATAAAGAAATTTTATTTTTGTATAGCTAGCTTTGTCCTCGATCAAATTACTCTTGAATTTTTTGAAAAGATTAAAGTCTAAAACTTCTAATAACGACATATTTTAGAAAGAGTAATAATATATAAATTAATATTGAGTGGTAAAATAGTATAAATTTTAATATTATTTATTATACTTAATTATTATTTAATATATTATTATTTGTAATATAATTTAAGATGTGTAGCATTATTCATTTAGAAAAGAGTAATACAACACATCTTAATTTGTATTCTAAATTGTATCTCAAGTAATAATGTGTTAAATAACAATTAAATGGTAAAATAATATAAAATATAAAATTATTTGTTACACTCAATAATTATTTGACACATTATTACTTAAATACAAACGAAATGTGTAACATTATTTCTTTAGAAAAGAGTAATGTCGCAGACCCCAAATTGTATTCTAAATTATATCGTATCGAACAATCGTTGAATAGTAAAATAATGTAAATTTAAATACTACTCATTACACAATTTTTCTGTCTCTCTCTTTTAAGTTTTGTGAAGATTAGTTTGTTAATCCCAGTTGTAAAAAAAAAAAGGTTGTGCATCATAATTCATAATCATTTCTTTTGTTACATAATTTAAACCAATCTCCTCTCCAACTATGATGCTAACAAAATTTGAACTCAAACTTCTTGGCAGTTACAATAATTAGTAGTCACAAGGTTTGAGAGAAATCATCTTATATATGTTTTAAGGATGACCATGGATCTTCTGCACCAACAGATCCATCAGGGAAATTCGTCTATCACCAAATGTTATTAGAGAGAAAGAAAAGAAAAAACTTACCGTTTGATCTGCAGAGGGAAGTAGCGAACGGAGAGATGAATACAGAGTGTTGATCTTCTTACGCCGATCACGCTCGCTGGCGTTGTGGTAGAGCTTCTTTGCCACGGTGGGGTCTCCGCTATTTGCAGAAAATGATGCAGAGCGATCGATCTGAGCTTGTGGCTGAGTTATTGGAGAAATTTGAGGCAATAATAAATCCTCAGCAGTAGTGTCTCCATAGAGGTAGTTCTGTTGCTGGCTTATGGGAAACTGATCAAAGGGCAATCCAGCAAAGCTTGGAAAAAATGGAGTTAACGCACACATTTTGGATTATTATTTGTTGAAACCAAGTCTACACATATAGTCGGAAAGTTAGATAATCATGACAAGGATATATATACTATGTGCTTACTGCTAGCTATTATCTATATCATCAATATATAATAAATTATAAGAGTGGAGTCGTTGTGTTATAATTTTTATGTTCTGGAATTTGCTAAGGTCGGTGTGACTGTATTAGAAGAATTCATTTTAATAAGATGAGTATTAAAATTACTTGCAAATTTATTTTAATGCTAGATGACCTCTTCTTGATCGGTTTCTGCTCTCCTTTCCCCATTACCAATGAAGTTCAATCCATCTCACGAATTCCACTTTGAGCTGTACCTATAAAAAGTTAGAAAGAATGAAACTTTTTTGCAGTAATTTTATAAATTAATGTAAATAAAGAGTAATACTACATTTACAATTTAAATTATATAAATTCATTCATACTATTTAATATTTTATAGTAGAATTAATTAAATTATTATCATGTTATCTCTTTAATTTATTAATTTTATTTTTTACATTTATTCTTCTGATCATATTATATTTAAATAAATTTAAATAATTGATTTATATACGTAATACTAATTAAAAAAATCGTAGTGGTTTAACTTTATCCATTAAGATGCCCTATTTTAGGCAAAACAAAAGAAGAAAAAAGTATGAAGTGCACTCAATAATAGTATGTCAGAAGTATTCTAATTTGCATTTTTTTTTCGGTATTTCACTATTTAAATAAATTATAATATTGATTATTTCCAAAACTTTACAGAATTTCTGATAAACTACATGTAATCTTTTACATTGTTAGTGTAGTACGTAATGTAATCATCGATTTTTCAATTATTGTACTGTAAGATATATTTCTTTTCTTAGCTGGAGGTGTTAATTGTACTTAAAAGGCAAATCTCAAAGAAAAATAAAATAGTGGTTCATTTTTGTTTTTGACGGTTAGATATATTATATAAAACAAGAAAATGTCACTTTCCTCTTTACTTTTATCTTGATTATTTATTGGGCTTTAATTTTTTTAAAATAATTATACTTTTTAATATTATTATTACTGAAAAATATTCAAATTATCCTCTTAAAAAAGTAATTAATTATTAAAAAAAAAAGTATTTAATGAATAAGGGAAGATTAAAAAAAACAAAAGTAATATTTTCTCTTATAATATAAACAAAAATCTTCATAATGACGGTGGATCCAATTTTTTTTTTTTTTTTTGAGTGTAAATGTTTGGTATCATCTTAGTCATAAGAGACTTTATTAGTTAAAATTTAAAATCAACTGACGAATTAATTTAAACGGATATTGGCTAACTGCGGTTACTTACGACCATAGTGGCATTAATTAAATGACTGAAAGTAGGAAATGAGATGATGAATGACCTAAAGAATTTGATTTTATATTGAGAAAAATATAGGCCTTATCCTTTTAATCTCTTCCCAATATGAATTTTCTTTATATAAAATTTGCTTCGCAAAGGCCAGAGGCCGGGAACGAACGAGTACGTGTGTTGCGCGTGCCATGCAGCGGTTAAATTAAGCTAATTGCTAACCTGCACGTGTATCAGCTGCCACGTCACGTGGGAAGCACACGTTCTTCTTGTTCCCCACTCGCGGCTGCCTCGCTTACCACGCAAAAAGTTTGTTATTTGCCAAGTCAACTGGAAATTCCTTCTAGAATCTTTAACTTCAATATCATCGAAGACGAGAGGGTTGATTCCAGTATTTTCAAATTGTAACGCAAAGCTGAACTATGGAAATGTTTTTATTTTCTATTTTTTATAATGCTAATTTCGGTAGTATAAGATAAATTTTAATAAATAAAAAAAGTTGTGAATACCGTTTTTGTTTTTATTTTAATTTACTTGTAAGTTTAAAATATTTTAAAAATATTTAATTACAATTTTTTGTTACTATTTTTATCTTTAAAAAATGATTATTTACATCATTACAATAACAAAATTGAGTATAGAGACAAACCGGTAATTTCCCTAAATTCTAATGCTATAAAAAATTTATGTGTGAGACACAACCAGCTTTATCCATATAAAAATTAATATAATCAAAATAAAATTAAAAGAAACAATAATATAACAAAATTGAAATACAAATTAAAAGTTCAGGGTAAAATTGTGTTTGGTGATGTCTCAATATAAATAAACATGGAATCTGCTAAACAAGCTCATCTTATTTTATTATTAAATATTTGTTTAATAAATTTTATATTTGAAAATGTACATTTTACCATAAGTTTTATATAATGTTGACAACTTAATAAACTTGAATTGATTGGTTGTTGTTCCCTTTAGAATTTTGACATAAATCTAATTTTTTTAAAAGGCTAAATACAACCCATGGACTTTGAATTCGGACGTTTTAAGAATGTTTCGCTTGAAACTCACAAGAAGGTTCATTGTATAAACACTTTAGGCTTTGTCCTACCTTCATTAGGAAGATTCAATATTAAAGAGAGTATCCTCAAAACTTGTCTATAGTCTTCGGCCCCTAAAATCTTTGGTATCAATAAGTATATTTGATAATTTGTCCTAACTGAAACCGATCACTAAAGCCTTCTAAAGGTAACAAGGAAGATACATACCGACCGAGAACTTAAATTATTCTTATCTCCGAAAATCTCTAAGTCTTAGGATTTTCGATACTATCCTACTTCTATAATCATGAGGTGAGTCCAAAATATCAAGATAAAGATACCTCCAATTTTAATAGAACTCTATAATCTAATACATAAATGCCTATAAAAATAAGGCTAAATAATCAAGTAAAGATGATGGAGATCTCACAAAGAGGGACTTTTTGAACAAATTATAACCCAAGAATTTGTATCTGCGGGCCAAAAAATAAAACTCTATGCTTATTTCTTACTTTTTGTCCTTCCTAATCTTTTTTCATAGACCCATTACTAACTTAAGCATTAGAGAGTCAATGTCAAGAAAAACCTCTAGCGGCCTAACTTTATTTGCAATTACAAGACTTTAAATCATAGTACACTTAAGATTTTATGGGCCCAAAATCTCTCAAATCTAAATGTAAATAGTTTGGCGCTATCTGTGAGAACAGAAAGAAAAGCCACGAAAGAAAATCACTCGAAAGCAAATAAGATGATCACTTGATCTATGATTATTGGAAATAATAAGCAAAACCCAATGGCCAACCAAGAATCCTAATAAGAAAAACCAAGACTAATCTTTAGAGTTGTGTGATGACAATGTGGCACATTAAGATGGGTAATCCCTACTTGGCAAATTGAATTAGAAGAAAAATTGAGAAGAGCGAGACAAAAGAGGGAAAAGTTGAGAAAATTGTTGGCAATAGTACTAGAAAAGTACAAAAGGTTAAATGAGCAATATGAGCCTCGATAAGTAGCCAATTGAGGAGCTAACTCACTAAATCTGAGGGAATCTCTCCCATTAATTTGGGACAGTAGGTTCTTTACTTGATTCATCTGAAAGCAAAAAGAAAATATAGTATAAGAAGAATCATCATGGTAAGAAAGTTGACTGTTGAGCAGAAGGTTGCATCGAGAACTCAACAATCGAGCACTTGTATACTCAAAATTAAAGAGGAACGAGGTTGATCTGGATGAGCTTGATGCTCATCGAATATTAAATAAGAAGAAACTCAGAGTAAGCAACAGACAGAGAAGCGTGATATCAGAAGTTCCTTTTAAGGAGAAAGTTCTATGCCTAAAAGAGTGGTTGCATGAGTTAATGGAGGATAAAGAAAAGTGAGGACTTCATTTCTTGAAGGTTACCAAGAGAGAGAAAAAGTCTCAACTTATTGATGAGTTTAGAGATATAGAATTTCTTGCAGCCTTTAGATTGTCTAGTCTCTTAACCTATAAAGAAATGACTAACCCGAACCATTATGTGGACCAAGTGACTGACTTATTTGTTAGGGTATGTGCTTACGCGCCATCCCAGTTTGTATGAATATTTAGTTTGTAATATTTATACAATGCATATTTTATTAAATCGCTGATAACTTTTATTAAATGGTAATTAAGCTTGTAACATTATAAAAATGATATGATCTGAATGAGTTCATATCTGGTTTAAAGAAGTTTAAACCATGGCTAAGAGTTAGCAAAGCTGATAGTTATAAATGCTAAGTGTTAGCAAGTTATAATACCCAGCGGGATCTAAAAAGTTAGAACCTAATCTATAATGTAACAAAGACCTGAGAATCTACTAGTAATGACAAAATTGCAAAGAGTTGAAATAGAGACTAAGAAATGTCGTTATGGAAGTATCTTCTCAAATAAAGAGTTCCTGATCTACATTTACCAATGAGGGTCTATCGGTGAAGCACATAGATTAGTGTATGTCTATAGCTGTATTGTACAAATGGTTATTCTTAGTTAACCATGAGCTTGGTTGAAGTTCATATAGACATACAGGTATTCAGTTAGGACTGGATACTGAACAGACTCAAGAGGACCCCAATAGATATCCTATGAAACTGTCAAAGGAAGGTCCTCTCGAGTTGAGTAGTATTTGTGGTCCTTCGACCTGAGCGCCACGGTGAACTTGTGGGACATCCATCATACTTTGGTTCCACGTATGTCAGAGACCTTTCATGGTCTGACCGCTACGTGTCGCTGGGTATGGTCCGATGCTCATGGAGTTCGGTGTGCGTAGATATGGGATCCGCCAGCTCACATAGATGGGTTGTATATCCGAACTTCGAGATTGTATCTTGTAAAGTCTTATGGCCGTAAGCAATTAAACCTGAGAAAGGAGTTTCCTTCAGGTTCGAACATTATAGCAAAAGTGTTTGCGTAAATTGTTCATAAAGATACGAATCTGAAGATAATAAAGTGATAGATGAAATTATCGGGATTTGACGGTAATGATCTATATCCCGTCCATTCTGGATATAATGACGGAAGGATTATACGAATATGGAGTAACCTCAACATGTATGGTCTGACGCGCTGATTTGTAATATCCGTAACGTGTGCGTGGGGCATCGTTCACGGACTTGTGAAATAGTTTCATTTGACGAATCGGGCGTGGACCTAGGGAGTCCCAATATGAAATGTACTCTTTGAGCACTTGGGCAGCGTACCGTATTAAATAGTTTAATACAGTAAAATCCAGCAATTTACTAAGGTTACGTTAACTAAAGTATATGGTCAGATGGTGGGACCCACTTTAGGTTAACTTGGTAACCGAGTAAGGACATAATTGTAATTTCACTTGATAATTATTTAATCGTTAAATAATTCAAATAAATATTTATTTATTTAATTGTTGAATAAATGAATTAAGTTTAACTAAGGTTAAGAGTTAACCATTTAGTTAAGTTAGATTAACTATACTTAATGGTTAAGTAAAAGTTAACCTAATCATGGTTAAATTAGTTAACTATGATTAAAATAATTAAATATTCTTTTAATTAACTAGAGTTAAGAGTTAACTATAGTTAGAATATTTTAATGTTAGTTTAACCTAACTAAAGTTAAGAGTTAACTATGATTAGGTTAGATTAAATTCAAATTGAAATTAAGTGAAATTAAGTGTTATGAAATGAAAAAATTCATTTGTATAAATAAAACAAATGTAAATTAAATTAAAAAAGTTTTTTGTTAAATTGATTTTGCAAAATTAGGTCAGCCATTTTACAAAGAGAGAAAAGAGAAATTGTCTTCTAATTAATGGATTCAAGAGTTGAATTCATTATTTTCTTTTAAGGCTTAAAACTAATTTAGCAAAATAGGTTTTTGATTAATTGATTAAGTGTTAATCAAAAGAAAAAATCAAGAACACAAGTTTAAGTAGTTAAACAAGTGCTGGATCAAAAGCTGTCATTCTAGATAATCAAACCCACCATTGTTGATTACTAGAATTGATCAAAGACAACATTTTGGTGGACTTCAACAATCTCCAACCAAAGGCTTCAAGGGTTATTTCTCAATCTCGTTTCTGATTAATATATTGTGATTGTGTTTACTGCAATACTTTAAGCTTCCGCTGCTTCATTATATATATGAGATATGTATAAATTGTGATTAAACACAAAACCCACATGCAAACACCCATGAATGTACAACTCCCAACAATTGGTATCAGAGCAATTTTGTGTTGTTTTGGGTGTTATTTATAGTTGGCTAAATGTTAGTTAAATTTTATGACAATTTCTGGGGATGTTCGGATGCAATTCAAGTGTTGAAAATGCAAAATTGAAAAAACTGTCCCTGGAACGCCGCAGCGCTTATGTTCAGCGCGGCAGCGTTCATATGAACGCTGGGGCGCTACGTGTATAACGCGCTAGCGATGGTGATCGTAGAGGCGCTGAGTACATAACGCGCCAGCGATGGTTATCGCAGGGGCGCTGAGTACATGGCGCGCCAGCGCTGAAAGCACTGCCCTGCAGCGCCCCAGCGGTGCTAAAAGAGCGCCGCAGCGCTGAAAGAGCATCGCTGCGGCGTTCATAAAAAAAAAAAAAAAGAGTAATTTTTTTTTATTATTTTATGTATGTGGGGGGTTTATGAGTTGTAATAATAAGAGTTATTAATTTACATGATAAACCAGGACAATTATTGTTTTTCATGTTGGTAACCACAAGGGAACCCCACTGATGGGGGTTAGTTGTGTTTGCACATGATTGAATAATTGATTGAGAATAACCTTCTCATGAGATGAGTGCCTGTATTTAAAATCTCTCTTAATCAGATTAAAAAATTATTGTGTTATGTGTTAATATTTTAATGATCCGCCTTGTCAATACGGTATTAGATAGGTCACTATGGTCTTTCCCAATATTGCTTTAACGTGAGGGATTTGGTCGGTGTGATTTAATCTAATGCCGGTAAAACATGAGATGAGTCAAATATATGCGAACATGTTATCCAATATTGCTTTAGCGTGAGGATAATGTCAGTAACATATATTTGATAATTGGCAAGTTAATCTGAAATACACTTACCCAATATTGCTTTAGCGTGAGGATAAGGTGTATTTAGGATCAGTTGTAAGAGTTGCAAGAGTTGCAATTGACAAGGGTTGTCTACCTATTGGGTTTACAAAGGCCAATATTGCTTTAGCGTGAGGCTGGAGTAAAATGCCAGTGGGGTCCACTTCTCACTGTATAGTTTAAAAATTCTTAAACTATCGTTATCTCGTTAGAGAGATTAAAGGGATTATGTAAAGCAGTGGGAGGGCGTTTTTTAAATTAAAAATTATATAATTGTTATACCCATGATTTAAAACGTTTTTATTAGCGATTTGATTAATTAATAATCCGCTGACACATATCTATTCTATTTTGTCTTGTGAAGATTAATATGGCTTCAAACAACCCTTTGATGCGCATTCTAGATGCCAACCAACTCAAGGGTGTTGATAACTATTCAGAATGGATGACTAATCTCAAAATTGTTCTGAATTCTGAGAGACTTGGGTATATTGTTGATCAGAAAATGCCCTCAGGAGTTTCTGATAATGCCACCCCAGAAGAAAGGGTGACATATCAGAAATGGTTGGATGAAGATTTAAAAGTTAAATCTTACATCCTTGCCTCGATGTCTCATGAGCTGCAGAGAGAGCATCTCCATATGGAAAATGCTAGCAGCATCATGCTCCACTTGAAGGAGCTTTTTGGTGATAGACCTCAGATTGAGATATATCGTGTCGCCAAAGCACTCTTTCAGGCTAGACTTCCTGAGGGTAGTCCAGTGAGTCCTCATGTCCTTAAAATTATCAGATATATTGAGAGGCTTGAGACTATGGAAATTTCTTTAAACAATAGTTTGGGGAATAGTTTGATTCTCCAGTCGCTTCCGGGGTCATTTACGCAATTCATCATGAACTTTAATATGCAAGAATTGACCCCTACATATGCTGAACTTCATAACATGTTGAGGACAGCATATGAGGATATGAATAAAGGAGGCTCATCCCTCCTAATTCAGGGTGCTTCATCTTCTACCCCGAGGGCTTCTTTGAAGTCCAAAGGGAAGAAAAAGAAGATGAGGCAGACACCCCGAATAGGTCCTCAGAAGCGACCGATATCCAAACCTCTAGAGAAAAGCAAGGCAAAAGGAAAATGTTTCTTTTGCAGCAATGAGGGGCACTGGAAACGTAACTGCCCTAAATATCTTGCAAGCTTGAAGAAGGCTCCCTCAGGTATTTGCTTTCCTATCATTGACATTTCTTTAGCATTTGATGCTAATGCAGGATGGGTATTAGATACAGCATGTCCTTCTCACATCTGTAATATGTTACAGGGTCTGAGGGAAGTTAGATTGCTGCAGCCAGGAGAGGTAAAGCTTCGAGCTGGAAATGGTGATTTCCTGCAGGTTGAAGCTGTAGGACATTTGGATTTACTTCTCCCATGTAATAAATATGTTTTATTAAATAATTGTTATTTTGTTCCCAGCATCATCAGACAGATAATATCCCTTCCTGTACTCGACAGTGAAGGGTATCATATGAATATTCGGAACTGTTCCCTATTATTATATGATATGTATGATGTTTTATTAGCTGATTGTCGGTTAGTGAATGGGCATTATATATTAGATACAACAAGCAGTGTCATGAGTATGCAAGCTAGTACTAGTAGAAATTCGGAAACTTTAAATGAAACGAAAATATGGCATATGAGATTAGGTCATATAGGTGTGAGACGCCTAACCCGTCTGGTTAAGGATGGACAGATACCTGATCTGACCATACAGCCTTATCCAGTTTGTGAATCATGCATTCAGGGAAAGTTGACCAAATCTCCATTTTCAGGTGTAGGACACCGTGCCTCAGATTTATTGGAACTTGTACATACAGATGTATGCGGTCTAATGAATCATACTGCTATGGGTGGATTTCGATACTTTGTACTTTTTATCGATGATTTGTCACGATACGGGTATATGTTTCTTTTGAAACATAAGTCAGAAACCTTTGAAAAGTTCAAAGAATTCCGACTTGAAGTAGAGAAACAAACCGGAATGTACATCAAGTGCCTTCGATCAGATCGAGGCGGTGAATACATGAGCGGTGAATTTTCGAATTATTTAAAAGAGAATGGGATTCTAGCTCAATATAGTCCTCCAGGTACTCCGCAACACAATGGTGTATCGGAGAGGAGGAATCGGACTTTATTGGATATGGTCCGATCGATGATGAGCTTTACCGATCTTCCTGAATATTTGTGGGGTCATGCCCTACAAACGTCAACTCACATATTGAACAGAGTTCCATCTAAAGCTGTTCCTTCCACTCCATATCAGATATTGACTGGAAGGAAACCAAGTCTCAAATATTTTAAAATTTGGGGCTGTCCTGCTTATGTAAATGTTGCACAACAGGATAAACTTGCACCCAGGGGGTATAAGTATCGGTTCATCGGGTATCCTAAGAATTCAATGGGATACCAATTTTATGATCCTGAACAACGAAATGTGTTCGTTGCTCGTAATGCCACTTTTCTTGAGAAACAGTTTCTTATGGATTGTGGGGATTGTAAAAAGATTGAACTTGATGAAGTCAATCAAAACACTGATGAACCACTGATGGAAACTCAGGCTCAATCGAGTGAAATACCTTTAACACACCATTCTCGTAGGTCACAAAGGATGTCTAGGCCACCTACTAGGTATGGTCAGATACCTGAAGGTGCGCTTGGAGTTTTCTTAATTGAAGAAAATGATCCTTTGACCTATAGAGAGTCGATGTTGGACATTGACTCGGGAAAATGGCAAGATGCCATGAAATCCAAAATTGACTCTATGCATCAGAATCAAGTCTGGGACTTGGTTCAGCTTCCTGAAGGAATAGTTCCTATCGGTTGTAAATGGATTTATAAACGGAAGCGTGGGCTTGATGGAAAGGTTGAAACCTTTAAAGCCAGACTGGTTGCCAAAGGTTATACTCAGCGATCTGGGATCGACTATGAGGAAACTTTTGCACCAGTAGCGATGCTGAAGTCAATTCGTATATTATTGGCATTTGCAGCATATTATGATTATGAGATATGGCAGATGGATGTGAAGACGGCGTTCCTAAATGGATATCTCGATGAAGAGATATACATGGAACAGCCTGAAGGTTTTGCATCCAGCTTGACCTCTGGTCTAATATGCAAACTGAAGAAGTCCATTTATGGACTTAAGCAGGCATCCCGAAGCTGGAATCTTCGTTTTGATGAAGTAATCAGAGGGTCTGGTTTCATCAAAAATGAAGAGGAAGCTTGTGTGTATAGAAAGGTCAGTGGGAGCATGATAGTTTTCTTAGTTCTCTATGTTGATGACATACTTATCATTGGGAATGATATAGGTATGTTGCAATCAGTCAAGAGCTATCTGAGTAAGAACTTCTCCATGAAAGATTTGGGAGAGGCTTCCTTTATACTAGGTATAAAACTCTATAGAGATAGAGCGAGGAAGCTGATAGGACTCTCCCAATCATCGTATATTGATAGTGTCTTAGAAAGGTACAGTTTCACTAATTGTAAGACAACTAGTGTACCTTTTAGACATGGCATTCATCGTTCGAGGAAAATGTCTCCTCAAACAGAAGATGAAAGAGTTAGAATGTCTAACATGCCATATGCATCAGCTGTAGGAAGCTTGATGTATGCTATGATGTGCACGAGACCTGATATCAGTATGGCTGTAAGTGTTACTAGCCGATACCAGGCTAATCCAGGTGACAGCCATTGGATGGCAGTCAAACATGTCCTGAAATACCTTAAGGGTACAAAGGACAAGTTTCTTGTTTATGGAGATGGTGACTTGTAAGTGAGAGGATACGCAGATTCAGACTTTCAGTCTGACCTAGATGATAGAAAGTCTACATCTGGGTATGTGTTTATTCTCAACGGTGCTGCAGTGAGTTGGAAAAGCACCAAACAGGGATCCACAGCTGATTCTACCACTGAGGCAGAATATATTGCCGCTTCTGAAGCTGCAAAAGAAGCAGTGTGGATACGTAAGTTTGTCGCAGAACTCGGAATAGTTCCAAGTTCGAAAGATCCTGTCCCATTATTTTGCGACAATAATGGAGCCATTGCACAAGCAAAAGAGCCAAGAGCACATCAGAGATCTAAACATGTGGAGAGGAAATACCACATAATTAGAGAGATCTTGGCTAGGGGTGATATAATAATTTGTAGAGTAGATTCTATAAATAATGTAGCGGATCCACTTACTAAAGCCTTAACTCCAAAGGTGTTTGAGAAATACGTGGAGGCTATGGGTATAAGATACCAGTATGCATGGCACTAGAGCAAGTGGGAGTTTGTTAGGGTATGTGCTTACGCGCCATCCCAGTTTGTATGAATATTTAGTTTGTAATATTTATACATTGCATATTTTATTAAATCGCTGATAACTTTTATTAAATGGTAATTAAGCTTGTAACATTATAAAAATGATATGATCTGAATGAGTTCATATCTGGTTTAAAGAAGTTTAAACCATGGCTAAGAGTTAGCAAAGCTGATAGTTATAAATGCTAAGTGTTAGCAAGTTATAATACCCAGCGGGATCTAAAAAGTTAGAACCTAATCTATAATGTAACAAAGACCTGAGAATCTACTAGTAATGACAAAATTGCAAAGAGTTGAAATAGAGACTAAGAAATGTCGTTATGGAAGTATCTTCTCAAATAAAGAGTTCCTGATCTACATTTACCAATGAGGGTCTATCGGTGAAGCACATAGATTAGTGTATGTCTATAGCTGTATTGTACAAATGGTTATTCTTAGTTAACCATGAGCTTGGTTGAAGTTCATATAGACATACAGGTATTCAGTTAGGACTGGATACTGAACAGACTCAAGAGGACCCCAATAGATATCCTATGAAACCGTCAAAGGAAGGTCCTCTCGAGTTGAGTAGTATTTGTGGTCCTTCGACCTGAGCGCCACGGTGAACTTGTGGGACATCCATCATACTTTGGTTCCACGTATGTCAGAGACCTTTCATGGTCTGACCGCTACGTGTCGCTGGGTATGGTCCGATGCTCATGGAGTTCGGTGTGCGTAGATATGGGATCCGCCAGCTCACATAGATGGGTTGTATATCCGAACTTCGAGATTGTATCTTGTAAAGTCTTATGGCCGTAAGCAATTAAACCTGGAAAAGGAGTTTCCTTCAGGTTCGAACATTATAGCAAAAGTGTTTGCGTAAATTGTTCATAAAGATACGAATCTGAAGATAATAAAGTGATGGATGAAATTATCGGGATTTGACGGTAATGATCTATATCCCGTCCATCCTGGATATAATGACGGAAGGATTATACGAATATGGAGTAACCTCAACATGTATGGTCTGACGCGCTGATTTGTAATATCCGTAACGTGTGCGTGGGGCATCGTTCACGGACTTGTGAAATAGTTTCATTTGACGAATCGGGCGTGGACCTAGGGAGTCCCAATATGAAATGTACTCTTTGAGCACTTGGGCAGCGTACCGTAATAAATAGTTTAATACAGTAAAATCCAGCAATTTACTAAGGTTACGTTAACTAAAGTATATGGTCAGATGGTGGGACCCACTTTAGGTTAACTTGGTAACCGAGTAAGGACATAATTGTAATTTCACTTGATAATTATTTAATCGTTAAATAATTCAAATAAATATTTATTTATTTAATTGTTGAATAAATGAATTAAGTTTAACTAAGGTTAAGAGTTAACCATTTAGTTAAGTTAGATTAACTATACTTAATGGTTAAGTAAAAGTTAACCTAACCATGGTTAAATTAGTTAACTATGATTAAAATAATTAAATATTCTTTTAATTAACTAGAGTTAAGAGTTAACTATAGTTAGAATATTTTAATGTTAGTTTAACCTAACTAAAGTTAAGAGTTAACTATGATTAGGTTAGATTAAATTCAAATTGAAATTAAGTGAAATTAAGTGTTATGAAATGAAAAAATTCATTTGTATAAATAAAACAAATGTAAATTAAATTAAAAAAGTTTTTTGTTAAATTGATTTTGCAAAATTAGGTCAGCCATTTTACAAAGAGAGAAAAGAGAAATTGTCTTCTAATTAATGGATTCAAGAGTTGAATTCATTATTTTCTTTTAAGGCTTAAAACTAATTTAGCAAAATAGGTTTTTGATTAATTGATTAAGTGTTAATCAAAAGAAAAAATCAAGAACACAAGTTTAAGTAGTTAAACAAGTGCTGGATCAAAAGCTGTCATTCTAGATAATCAAACCCACCATTGTTGATTACTAGAATTGATCAAAGACAACATTTTGGTGGACTTTAACAATCTCCAACCAAAGGCTTCAAGGGTTATTTCTCAATCTCGTTTCTGATTAATATATTGTGATTGTGTTTACTACAATACTTTAAGCTTCCGCTGCTTCATTATATATATGAGATATGTATAAATTGTGATTAAACACAAAACCCACATGTAAACACCCATGAATGTACAACTCCCAACATTATTATCTATTATAGGATTAAGGTAGAGTTAGATGTGTCAATTATTCCACATGAACCTGAAAGAACATACCCTCTTTTGGTACAAAAGTTTGAAGCAAAGAAGCATTTCCAATTATAGTAAGTTAATTAACAAGTTTATCTAACATTTCTGTGAAGCCTATATTGTTGTACTAAAGACCCCCAATAGTTGAAGAAGTTTAAGCAAGGTTGAACATAAAGTTTAAAAGTCTTATAAGTTGGTTCCACCAAAAAGTGATCTAACTTGGGGCCTTAGACTTGTCAATCTTATTGGAAGCCCTAAGAGTAAGGTTGAGGCTAAATTGATTTTAGTATTATTTGTTTGAGAATCTGATCACAACATATGTAATTGCTTATGATTAAACACTAAAATACATGAAGATCAAGGAAGAAAAAGAGGAAAAAGGATAGTGACAAGAGATATCCAAGGAAAAGTATGGGGCTAGGAGTTAAAAAGATCTCCTAAGATAAGAATATTCAAAGAAAGAAGAGATCAATACCACATAGAGCAGTGAAGTATCCTTGGAGAGACGTGTTAGAATTTGTGCTTACGTACCATCCCTGTTTGTATAAATATTTATTTATTTTGTATTTTATATAATGAATATTTTATTAAATCGCTAATAACCTTTATTAAATGGTAATTATGCTTGTAACATTATAGACACTGTAAGATCTAAATAAGTTCAGATCTGGTTTAAAGAAGTTTAGACCAGGGCTAAGAGTTAGCAATGCTGATAGTTATAAATACTAGAGTTAGCACTATTAAGAGTTAATAGGTTATAAGAGTCAGCGAGATCTAAAAAGTTAGAACCTTATCTATAATGTGATAAAGACCTTAGAATCTACTAGTAATGACATAGTTACAAAGAGTTACAATAAATACTAAGAAATGTTATTATGTAAGTATCTTTTCAAATATAGAGTTCCTGATCTATGTTTACCAATGAACGTCTATTGGTGAAACACAATAATATAAATTAGTGTATGTCTATATCTGCATTGTATAGATAATTATTCTTAGTTAACCATGAGCTTGGTAGAAGCTCATATAGACATACAAGTATTAAGTTAGAACTAGATACTGAACAGACTCATGAGGAGCCCAATAGATATCTTATGAAACCGTCAAATGAAGGTCCTCTCGAGTTGAGTAGTATTTGTTGTCTTTCGACCTAAGTGCCACGGTAGGCTTGTGAGAGATCCACCATACTTTGGTTCCATGTATGTCAGAGACCTTTCATGGTCTGACCGCTATGTGTCACTGGGTATGGTCCGATGCTCATGGAGTTCGGTGTGCATAGATATGGGATTCGCCAGCTCACATAGATGGGTTGTATATCCGATACTTCGAGATTGTATCTTATAAAGTCTTATGGCTGTAAGCAATCAACCTGGGAAAAGAGTTTCCTACAGGTTTGAATATTATAGCAAAAATGTTTGCGTATATTGTTCATTAAGATATGAATATGGAGATAAAGTAACGGATGAAATTATCAGGATTTAACGGTAATGATCTATATCCCGCTCATCAAGGATATAAATGATGGAAGGATTATACGAATATGTAGTAACCTCAACATGTATGGTCTAACACGCTAATTTGTAACATCCGTATCGTGTGCGTGGGGCATCGATCACAGACTTATGGAATAGTTCCATTTGATGAATCGGGCGTGGACCTAGAGAGTCCCAATATGAAATATACTCTTTGAGCACTTGGGCAGCGTACCATATTGAATAGTTCCATACAATAAAATTCAGCAATTTACTATGGTTAAGTTAACTAAAGTATATGGTTAAATGGGGGTCCTTTAGGTTAACTTGGTAACCTAGTAAGGACATAAATATAATTTTACTTAATAATTATTTAATTGTTGAATAATTCAAATAAATATTTATTTATTTAATTGTTAAATAAATAATTTAGTTTAACTATGGTTAAGAGTTAACCATATGGTTAAGTTAAGTTAACCTTACTTAATGGTTAAGTAAAAGTTAACCTAACCATGGTTAAGATAGTTAACTATGATTAGAATATTTAAATGTTCTTTTAACCTAACTAGAGTTAAGTGTTAAATATGGTTAGAATATTTAAATGTTCATTTAACCTAACTAGAGTTAAGAGTTAACTATGGTTAAGTTAGGTTAAATGCAAATTGAAATTAAGTGTAATAAATTAAAATTAAATTCATTTGTATATATTAGCCAAATGTAATTAAATTCATAAGTTTTGTTAAATTTGTTTTTTGCTAAAAACTTGGCCAGCCATTACAAAGAGAGAAAAGAGAAATTATTTTCTGATTATTGGATTCAAGTTGTTGAATTCATAATTTTCTTTTATAAGGCATTAAAACCAATTTAACAAAAAAGGTTTTGATTAATTGATTAAGTGTTAATCAAAAGAAAAAAATCAAGAACATAAGTTTAAGTTAAACTTTTGCTGGATCAAATATTGTCATTCTAGATAATCAAACCCACCATTGTTGATTACTAGAATTGATCAAAGATTATATTTTGGTGGACTTCAACAATTTCGATCCAAAGGCTTCAAGGTTATTTCTCAATTTCATTTTTGTTAATTCCTTTAATATGTAATGATTATATTTACTGCAAAGTTTTAAGCTTCCGCTGCGTACTTATATGTATAAGGTATGTATATTTTGTTGTTAAACACACAACCCACAAGTAAACACTCTTGAGAAATCTACTCCCAACAAGACGGACCATGCGAGGAGAGTCGGGGTAAAAGAGTGATGAGGTCTATTTCTAATAGAGATATAAAAACACTAGTATGATTAGTACTCTAAGATTTACTCTAATTTATGACTTTTTGGCTATCTAATTATGTTTTTTTAATCATAAATATGTGCATGAAGGAAAATATGACGTTTCTACCATAGTGCTCAGGTTAGAGGACGACGTATACTACTCAACTCAAGAGGACCTTCCATTGACGGCAACATAGGATGTCTATTAGGGTCCTCATGAGTCTGTTCAGTACTCAGTCCTAACTGAATACCCGTATGCCTATACAATCTCTAAGATCCTGATCAGCTAGGAATGACCAACTGTACCCTATAGATATAGACATACACTAATCTATGTAAATTAATAGTATTTACTAATAGACATGCGTTAGTGAAAATAGATCAAAAATAATATATTTGAGAACATGCTTGCATAATGATACATCCTAGCAACCTATTGCAACTCTTGCAACTATATTATTATAAGTATATTCTAAGGTATTTGTCCCGTTACAGATAATGTTCCAACTCTTGGAATATTTGCTAATTCTTAACATCGATCTAAACTCCTTTAGACTGTATCTGAACTCCTTCAGATAGTACAATGTTTGTAGCGTAATAAGTATTAAACCATATTATTAAAAAATAATTAGCGATATAACAAAATGTACTGTCTATAGATATCAAATATTTATACAAAATTGAGATGGCACGTAGGCATAACCCTAACAATCTCCCACCTACCTTAATGCCAATCACAATGGTATCTAATACCTACAGACTCCACATGTTTCCCAAATACCTTTAGTGTTAAGGCTTTGGTAAGTGGGTCCGCTAGATTATTTACAGAATCTATTCTACAAATAATTACATCTCTTCTGACCAAGATCTCTCTAATGATATAGTTGTCAGTGATGCATTTTAAATGTTAAACGTACAAAAATCCAGAGACAACAAGCTGTACATTATGACACTGGCATTTAGTGCTGCGGCGCTAGGGCTTGCCAGACTTCAATGCTGGAGCGCTGGATGAAGAGCGCCGCAGCCCTGGATGAGGAGCACTGCAACGTTGGGGTTTTTAGGTCCCAGCATTGCAGTGCTCAAGATTTGGCACTACGGTGCCGGGTGTTCTGCCTCTAGCTTCGCAGCGCTGCAAGGTCAGCATCGTCGCATTAGAGATTGGGCTTTTAGCACGGTAACACTGTGAGGTCGGCGCCATGACGATGAGAGCTGAGAGTCTAGTGCCATAGCATTGATATCTCGATGCCATGGTTCCGCTCACCCTGTTCATTTCTAATATTTTTAAAATTATTTTAAAAATGCATGTGATGTTTTTTTATGCAATAATACTGTTATTGAATTGCATTATAAATTATAAGCATTTGTTTGTGCTGGTAACCACTATGAAAGCCCTACTAGTGAGAGTTAATTGTGCTTGCATAAAATAAAAAAGTGATTGAGAATCACATCCTCATGAGATTGGAACATGAATATAAAAATCTCTCTTAATAAGATTGTATAATGTTTCATTATGAGATAATGTTGCATATTGATCCGTCTTATCAATGTGTGGATAGTATCGGTAACATATATTTGATAATTAATAAGTTAATCTGGAATACACTTAACCTAAATCAGTGGTAAAGTGTGCGGATAAGGTGTATTTAAGATAAATGGTAAGAGTTGCATGAGATGCAATTGACAAGAGTTGTCTACTTTTTGGGTTTATAAAGGACAAATCACTAGTGTGCAGCTAGAGTAAAATACCAACGAGGTCCACTTTCCACTGTACAGTTTAAAGAGTTTAGACTATCATTTTCCTATTTAAGAGATTTAGGAGATTATATAAAGCAATGGGAGGACATCTTTAGATTAAAAAATGTATAAAAGTTATGCCTGTGATCTAAAGTGTTATTTATTAACAATTAAATTTTTTTCGCTACACATCCCTTATTTAATCTTATAGAGATAAGATGACTACGAGTAATCAGTTAATATACTTGATTTTGTAACACCAACTATAGGGTACCGATAAATATTTTGAGTTGCTTATGAATCTAAGAATTATTCTATATTTAGAAAAGCTTGGATATATTGATGATTAGAGGTGTTTCTAATAATATATCTTCAAAAGAGGTGAAATTTATCAGAATAGGCTAAGAATGATTTGAGAGTCAAATCATATATCATGCCCTTGATGTCTAATGATCTTCAGTAAAAGCATGTCCACATATGATATGAAAGTAGTTTATGCTCCATCTGAAAATTATTTGATATATCCAAATCACAGATAGAGAATAATTATAATGCAAAGTGTTTTCATTGTGGTAAGGTTTGAAATAGTAAGTGTTATTGGTCAAGGCACCTTATCTTAGAAAAGATAGACCCTTTAGATATTCATTTATTAATTATTGATATTTTATTAGTATTTGATGCTAGGAGTGCAGGGGTATGAGATACTGACTATCTTTTTTATATTTATAAGGTGTTGCATAATTTGAAAAATGCTAGGAAGTTATAAAAGGAGAATTACAACTTCACTTAGGAAATAGAGATTTCCTAGAAGTGGTAACTATTATAACTTTTAAAGTCGCTTCTCTATTCTGGCAGATCATAATGTTGTATAATTGCTACTTTGTGCCAAACATTATTAAACGAATCATATTACTCCTTGTAGTAAACAGAGAAGTTATCATGGACACATTAGGAATAGTTTCTCATGTATATATGATAAAGATAATATTTTGCTAACTAAGTGTCAGTTAATAAATGGCCATTATATCTTAAATACAACAGAAAATGTCTAGATGAATAGAGCAAATGGCGGTTCGAGAACTTTGAATAATAATTAATTATGGGACATGAGATTAGGTCATATAGACGTGAGAAGACTATCAAGTCTAGTTAAGAATAGGCAAATACTTGTTCTGAATATGAAATCTTGGCCAGTTATTGAATCTTGAATTTGAGGAAAAATGACCAAATACTTATGTAGGGATTGAATATTAGTCCATTGATTTATTAAAACTAATACATAGTGATGTATGTGGTCCAATGAATTATATTACCACAGGGTGGATTTCGATACTTCATTATCTTTATCATGATTTGTCATGATATAGACATGTGTTTCTGGAAAACACATGTTGGAAACTTTTGAAGCGTTCAAAGAATGCTGATTAGAAGTAGAGAAACAAACCCTTATTTATATTCATTGTCTTCGATTAGATTGAAGTATTTTATACATGAGCAGTAAATTCATAAATTATCTAAAAGAGAATGTAATTCTCACTCAATATAGTCCTCTAAATACTCCTCAATATAAAAGTATTTTGGAGAGGAGGAATTGAACTTGATTAGATATGGTTTAATTGATATTGAGCTTCATTGATCTTCTAGAAAATCTATAGATTATGCTATAAAAACTGATGTTCACTTATTAAACAGGGTTTTATTGAAAGTCGTTCCTTTTGTTCTGTATAAAATATGGACTGAAAGGATATTAAATCTTAAGTATGTTAAGACTTGGGTTGTTCAGCTTGCATAAAAGTTATGCAATATGATAAATGTACACCTAAAGAGTACAAGTATCCACTCATTGCATATCCCAAGAATTCAATGGGATATCAGTTCTATAGTCTAGGGAAATGAAATATGTTCATTGCTCATGATGCCACTTTCCTAGAGAAAGAGTTTGTCATAGAATGTGGAGATTGTAGAAAGATTGAACTTAATAAAGTCAATCAAAATAAAAATCAATCAACTATAGAATCTCAAGCTCAATCGAGCTGGATACCTTTTATACACCCTTTACATAGGTCATAAAAGATATCAAGGTCACTTGAAAGATATGGTATAATACCTTAAGGTATCCTTGAGGTTTTCTTAGTTGAAGAAACAGATCCTTTAACCTACAAAGAGGTGATGTTAGACATCATGAAAATGGTTAAATGTCATAAAATTTGAAATTGACTTTATGCATGACAATTAAGTCTGGAACTCGATTGTGCTTTCTGTAGGAATTATTCTTATTTGTTGTAAATGAGTTTACACAGTCAAAGCTTGGGCTTAATATGAAGGTAGAGACCTTCAAAGCTCAATTGGTGATAAAAGGTTACACTCAGAGATTTGGGATCGGTTATAAGGAAAACTATTTAACTAGTAATCTTGCTTAAATCAATTCGAATCTTGTTGGCTATTAAAGCATATTATGATTTTGAGTTCTGGCAGATAGATGTAAAGATAACATTTTAAAATGTATAACTAGACTAAGAGATATGCATGGAACAGTTTGAAGGTTTTGCATTCGGCCTAACTTCTAATCAGGTGTGCAAACTAAAGAAGTCCAAGTGGACTTAAACAGTTTTCCCAAAGCTGGAATCTTTGTTTAACAAGAAAATCAAAGAGTCTAGTTTCATAAAGAATAAAGAGAAAACATGTGTGTTAAGAAAGGGTAGTGGGAGTATGATTATCTTTTGAGTTCTCTACGTGGAAGACATACTCAATGTTGTAAACGACATTTGTATGTTATAAGTGAGTCAGTTAAGAATTATTTGAGTAAGAATTTCTCCATGAAAGATTTAAAAGAGGCTTCCTAAATACTGAGTATCGAGCATTATAGAAATAAAGTCAAAAGGCTGATAGAACTATCCCAATCTTCATCCATAGACTATGTCCTAGAAAGGTACAATATTACAACTGTAAGATAGTTAATGTACCTTTCAAACATGACATTCATCTTTCTAGGAAGAAGTGTCCTCGGCAAAAAAATAAAATCTTTAGAGTGTCTAATATACTATATGTATCAATTAGAGGTAGCTTAGTATACACTATGTTATGTATAAAAACTGCTCTTGGATAGTTGTAAGTGTTACGAGACATTATTGGTATGATCTAAGTTACAACCATTGAATGACCGTAAAACATATCTAAAATATTTGAGAGATATAAATGATAAGTTTTTGAATCATAGAGAAACTTACTTATATATGAGAGGATACACAAACTTAGACTTTGAGTTTGGTCCGGATAATAGAAAGTTTATAGATAGTTTTGTATTTCTTCTCAACGGTACCATAGTTAGTTAAGAATGCAATCAGATATCTGTAGCTGATTCTACCTTAGAGGTAGAATGTGTTGTAGCTTGAAAAGCCTGCAAAAGAAGTTTTATGGATATTCAAGTCATTTACAGAGCTCAGAATAGTTCCAAGCTCAGTGGATCCTATTATACTATAATGTAACAATAACGGGGCAATTGCTCAAGTTAAGAAACAATAAGGCGTACTAGAATTCTAATCATATGGACTTTGAATACCACATAATTAGAAAGATCTTAGCTATTGGAGATGTAATAATATCTAAGATATACTCCATGGATAATGTAGTAAACCTACTCAGGCCTTAACTACTAAGGTGTTTTGAGAAATACATAGAGGCGATAGGTATTAGATATTATCGTGAATGACAATAGGGTAAGTGAGAGTTGTTGAATATAGTGCTTACATGCAATTCTAATATTGTATGAATATTAATTGTTTAATATTTATAAAATAAATATTTCAAATAAAATCGTTAATATTAAATAATAAATAGTAAGATGCTTGTAATGTTTTAGACATTGTATGATTTGAAAGAGTACAAATGTGGTTTAAAGAAGTTTAAATTAATCCTAAGAGTTAGCAACGTTAAAAGTTATAAATGCAAAGAGTTAGCATTGCTAAGAGTTAGCATTGCTAAGAGTTAGCTGGTTATTAGATTCAGTGAAATCTAAAAAGTTAGAGTCTTGTCTAAAATTGGACAAAGACCTGAGAATATATCATTAATGATATAGTTGCAATGAGTTACAAATGGTGCTAGGTAATGTCATTGTACAAAGTAAATTTTCAAATATTATGTTCCTAATCTATCTTCACTGATGCAGGTTTATCGGTAAAGACCTTTTTATATATAGATTAGTGTATGTTTATATCTAGATGGTCCAAAGGTTAATCTTAGCTGACCATGAGCTTACTGGAAGCTCGTATAGGCATATGGGTATTTAGTAAGGACTGGGTACTAAATAGACTCAACGAGAACCTCCAATAGACATTTTATAAGGCCGTCAAAGGAAGATCTTCTTGAGTTGAGTAGTATTCGTGGTCCTTTGACTTGAGCACCATGGTGGACTTGTGAGTGATCTACTCTACTTAAGTTCCATGCATATAAGAAACCTTTCATGGTCAGGCCGTTGGGTGTTGCTAGGTATCGCTGGGTATGGTTTAATGCTCATGGAGACTGGTGTATGTAGATATTAGATCCGTTAGCTCATATAGGTAAGTTGTATATCATAATGCTCTGAGAATGTATTTCAAGAAGTCTTAAGGCCACAAACATAAAATCCAGGTTAGAGTTTCCTATAGGATAAGGAATATCGTAAAAGTGTTTGCGCATATTGTTTGTTGAAATATAAATTTAGAGATAAGTTCATGGTTGAGCATATAGAGACCTTAGGGTGATGATATATGTCTCTGTTCTTCTGGGATATAAATGACCGAAGGGCTATATAAATATGTATTATCCTCAACTTGTTTGGTTCAAAGTACCGTTCTATAATTTTGTAACGTGTGAGGGGGCATCATTTACAAACTTACAGAAGAGTTCTATAAGACAAATGAGTGTGAACCTATGGAGTCTCATAATATGAAGTAAATTCATTGAGCATTGGGATAGCATACTAGGTCGAATAATTCAATATAGAAAGATTTCAGAAAACAAGAATTGTTTCAGGGTCTCTCGGAAAGTTGCTGGGCCTAAGTGTTAAGCCCAGGAGCTTGATAAGTGGAAAATGTTGATTTTTCTCACGCCCACACTTGCCACCACTTGGTATCTGTTCATCCATTTAATAGCTAAATGGATGATATATGGCATGATGATGCCATAAACATTTGACTAATGGTAAAGAAATTGCCGTTATTTAAAGCAAATGCTTACAATTTGAAGAGGTACAAGGCATTCAACAAAAGTTTGTGTCAATTGTAAAGCTTACAATTGCCACCGTTTAAAGAAAAATGCCACTATTTGTAAATAAAGGACATATGTCCTTGATAATAAACAAATATATATATTAAATTACAAAATTATTTTGCAGTTAAAAGTGTGGCATTCGACAATTGTATAAAAGAGGCAATTGTTTCTAATTGTTAAGGATAAGAAAGAATGTTAGACTAAAGACAAAAAATAAGATCTTATTTTAGTTTAACATTCGACTATATGTGAAATTAATTGTAAATGTTACAATTAATGAAAATTTGACTAAGTGTTAGTTTGAAAGGAGAAAATGCTAAGAGACCATAGAGAAGCAAGTAGTTACTTCGGATCAATTCCAACTGAAATTGGATGCTACAATTCTAGGTCTGCAATCCCATCGGTGTTCAGACTAGAATTGCTCACGAAATCACTTAAGGGTGAACTTCGCTAACAGAAAATACCCTTTATCATCTTCAAGGGTAATTTCTAATCTCATTAGTGTAATGAGACTTCAATTATTAGATTTCCTTTTTCCACTACATTAAATTGTATGTGAGACATGCAATTATTAAAATCAAATATTATAATATACACACTTTCTCCTTACGAACAATATACTTACAATCACAAGGATAAGAAGTGTGAATTTCATCAGGACCATAGGCACAAAAACCAACATGTGTTATTAAATAAGAAAGCAAGTAAATTGATTAATCATAAATGAGTATGTTAATGAGTTTATAACTAACTTGAGAAAAAAAAGAGCTCTAACAAAGCGAGACTTTAGATCCCAAGCCCTTAACGTAACCAAGGATATCCATGATAATTGCAGGAGGCCTTACACTACATAGGGACTTTAATAGGTAAAGAAAACATTGCTCATAATATTTTATGGTGGGACACCAAGTGATATGCGATACCTCAGCTACTAAAAAGATTTGGGTCAAACTGTTCCCATTATTTTTACCTAAAAGGATGCCTCAAGAAGTAGTTACTTGGATGACGAAACATTAGTAATGTTAGTAAAAGTAGCAGGTGCTAAGGTAAACCAGGTATTTGTAGACTCAGAAAGCTACATGCATATAATCTTTAAAGACGGCACTAGATGACCTCAACATCGAGGTTTTAAAGATCGAAAGGACTCGAAATCCTTTGTATGGGTTTAAGGATGGCTATATAATGGTGCTTGGAGCAGTGATCGGTGTAAATTAGATATATATTTAGGCCTTAAATTATCTTGAGAATTGTCTATTTTCGAGTAATTTCAAAACCATTTATACTTTGAATGTTGTTTATATAGGATTTTATCATGATAAGATGAGAAAGGAAGGAATTGGAGCAAAAATATAAATTACTACAGTAAATCATTACAGTAACCATAAACAGTAATAATAAACAGTGATTTGCTACAGTGATCAACACCCCAATGTTCATACAAGTGATGAACACCCAAGTGTTGAAAATTGAAGGCTTCAGCATTAGGCTATTTATGTAAATGCCATGTTTCATCTCTAAACAAAAGGTTCCGCCCCTAACCTAACCCAAACCAATGTTTTCTAAATTTGAACATGTCTCTAACCTAAAATCATTCCTATATTATACAAAAATAATATTTAAAGCTATTTTGGAGAGGGATTACACAACTAAGAGCATTTTGGCTAACCATTGTAGGATTCAACCAAGCTTAAGGATTGATTAGAGGCTATCTTGTCTTCATAGATTCAGTTTGGATTGGTTTTATCATATTTTTATTATTATTATTTAGCCATTAAACTCTTATTATGCTGATGTAATTTTATTATCTAGGGTTATAGATTTGAACTCAATATGTGTACTCGAATTGTTTAATCTGATTATTATGAACTTAGTTTATCATTCAATTTGTTTGTTATTAATGCTTTTAATATGCTAGAAATAATGATGGGATGATTAAGGAACACTTGGATAAAATTTAGAAAAGGCATCCTAGTATTTAACTCTAGACAAATTGATGCATAATGGGGAATAATATCTACAAGTTTTGATATATGATAGAAATATACTTATATGGCATGTACGGTCAACAACTTGTTTGTAATAAACCTTGATTTATACAAATTACTATAGAAATATAGGAATTTGGTAGATTAAGGTATAATTGCTTGACCATCAGATGAGGTTCGTGTTGTGGCCAATAATGGAATTGAAGGATTAATAATTGGGATAATAAATCATATTGAGGGATAACTATAGCCCTAGGTACTTTTCATATAGTGATTATACTTTATTGTTTGCACAATTAGGGTTGATTAATATTATTAGTGTTTAGTTTCAGTGTAAACAAATCTAATCAACATTTGTCTAGATAAAGGAAAAGAGACACAATTTTAGTATTTTGTTAAAAATAAGCACAAATTCAGGATTGACTACTTATCACTTGTTCATGATAGTGTGCACTTGCACTTATACATTATATATAACAGTTAGCCTTCTTATGTCCTTACAGGAGAGGCCCTATATAAAAACTATGATGGTGAGCTTTGTTGTGGTAAATTAGCCATTCCCCTATAATATTTTTCTAGGGCAACCATTTATAAAGAACTAAGATGCAGCTATATCCATATGTTATCTAAAGCTGAAGTTTTCAGTTGGAGATGAAGTAAGAGTCATCTCTAATGATCAAAAGATAGCGAGAAGTTATTATGGGACTTCGACAAAGAGAACCTTTTTCGACTTAATAATATATTCAAAGGAGGAGAAACTAAAATCTCCAAGGCTAGTAAAGGAGTTGCTCTTGATGCAGGTCAAACTCAGATCTCCCTAAAAGGTGGTAAAAATTGGTTCACACTTGAATTCGAGGGCCACAATGCTCTAAGCATATTAGTGAAGGAATTTTCAGATATTTTCACATGGTCTCATAAAGATATGATAGGAATAGATCCTTCACTAATATCTCAAGTCTTGGTTATCAACTCATCTTTCAAGCTTATTAAACAGAAGAGAAGAATCTTTAATTAAGAGAGGAATAAAGTCGTTGCAGGTAATGTCAATAAGCTTTTAGCTATAAGATTCATTTAAGAAGTCCACTATCCCTAATAGTTAGCCAATATAATAATGATCAAGAAAGCTAATATAAAGTGGAGGATGTGTGTAGACTTTATATATTTAAACAAAGCCTGTCCAAAAGATAATTTTTCTCTTAATCGATCAACTAGTAGATTCCATAGTTAGATATGCACTTTTCAGTTTCATGGATGATTTTTAAGATATAATCAGATTAAGTGTTCGCTCATGACCAGGAGACAACCTCGTTTATCACTCATCATGGGACTTGTTACTACAAAGTTATGTCGTTCAGATTAAAAAAACTAAGGCTACGTATTATAGGCTTATGAATAAGCTGTTTGAACCACTAATTAGGAAGAGTAAGAAGGTTTATATAGATGACATGAATACTAAGTCAATGTAGCCCAAAGACCACCTAGAAGATTTGAGGAAGACATTCGAAATCCTAAGGGAGCTTAACATGAAGCTAAAGCTCAGATAATGTGCCTTTGAAGTTGAGTCGGGTAAGTGTCTCAGATTTATAGAGAGCTAGATATGTATTGAAGCTAACCCATATGTAGTCAAAGCCATTTTGGAAATGAAGACCTCAAGCTTTGTGAAAGAGATTTAGAGGCTTAAAGCTAAGTTGCCATCCTCAGTAAATTTATTTCCAAAGCCATTGAAATATTTTTGAAGTTTTTTTAGGCTATTAAGAGAAGAGAGAAGACAAGTTAGACCCCTCAGTATGAAGAAGCTTTCAAAAGGTTAGGCCTACCTAGCCCAACCGATCCATATTATAATATTAAGGACCATGGAGCAATTGATAATCTATTTAGGGGTCTTAGTACAAGTAGTAAGTTTAGCCTTGGTCAAAGGTGAAGAAAGAGTCTAAAGATTAACATACTTCACCAAAAATGCTTTCACGAGCCATGAGAGCGTTACCCTCTAGTTGAGAAGCTAGCTCTTGCATTAGTTATGTTTGGATGAAAAGCTAGCCCTACTTCCAAGTATATACCATATTCGTCCTTACCAATCAACCCCCAAGAGACAAATCCTACACAAACCTGACCTCTTTACGCAATTGATCAGGTAGGTGGTTGAGCTTAGTGAGTTTGACATTGAGAATGATCATCAAAGGCAAACGCTTTAGACTTTACTGCTAAATGCATACATGGAGACTTGATCACACTAGAAGCCCTCATTAAAGCATTATATAAGATCAGACGAAGAGAACCCATGGACTCTAACTTGGATAATTTACATTGACGGGGTATCCAATTCTAAACAATACAAAGGAAATAGTATGATCATATCCTATAATTTTGCAACAATAACTAGGTCGTCGTATAGGCTAAAGAGCTAAGAAGACACTAGTACTCTAACTATGTTGAGAGGAATCTCACATGATTAGAGAGATCTTGGTAAGGGGAGATGTGATTATTTGTATAACTGTTTTTTAAATAATTTAGCAAACCCACTTTTTAAGGCCATGACTCTAAGAATGTTAGAAAAGAAACATGGAGTCGATGTGTATGAGATACATTGGGAATGGCACTAGAGCAAGTGGGAGATTGTTAGGGTTAGTTTTTACGTGTTATCCTTATATATACATATACTAGTTATTTATACAAGTGTATATTCCTATTAATTGCTAATTCTTATTTATATGGTACTATACAATGTAACATTACAGACATTGAATAATCTGAAGGAGTTCAGATCTGATCTAAAGGAGCTTAGATTAGAGCCTTCAATTGGCCAACCTAAGAGATATAAATGCTAAAGAGTTAGCTGGTTATAATACTCAGCAAAGATTTAAGAGTTAAAGCCTTGCCTATAATAGGATATGAACCTGAGAATATATTAGTAACTATATAGTTGCAAGAGTTGCAATTAGGTGCTAGAAAATGTCACTTGCGCAAATATATTCTCGAATATTGTCCCTGATCTATTTCTGGTGATGCGAGTCTATCGGTGGATACCTTTATATAGATCAGCATATGTCGTACCTATAGGGTATAAATGGTTATTCCTAGCCGACCGTGAGCTTAGAGCTCATATTGATATATGGGTATCCAGTTGGGACTAGATATAGGACGGACTTATGTGGACCTCTGATAGATACCTTATCTAAGCTGTCAAAGGATGGTTCTCTTGAGTTGAGTAGTATACGTGATCCTTGTAAGTGATCCACTATACTTTGGTCCCACGCATGTCACAAACCTTTCATTGTATGACCATTGGGTGTCGATAGGTATAGTCTGATGCTTATGGAGTTCAGTGCATACAAATATTGGATCCGTCAGCTCGCATAGGGAGTTTGATATCTAGATGTTCTAAACTATATCTCAGAAAGTCTTGTGGCCATAAGCATTTATCCCAGGAAAGAGTTTTCGCCAGGGTTGAATAACATGGCAAAGGATTTTATACATATTGTTCAGTGAGATACAAGTGTGGAGATAGGATATGGTTGAGCACATGAGGATTTGATGGTGATAATCTATATCTTCGCATATCCAGGATAGCATGATGGAAGGGCTATACATATGCGTTGTGACCTCAGCGTGGATGGTCGACGCATTGATTTGTATTTTCGTGATATATGCGTGGGGCAGTGTTCACGAACTCATGGAACATTTCTATTTGAGGAATCAGGCATGGACCTAAGGAGTTTCGTAATATGGAATGTACTCATTATGCATTGGGGCAACATACTAGATTGAATTGTTCAGTCCAGTAATATCCAACACTACTATAGGAATGCGCACGTGTTTGTATTTAAGTGTTAAATACAATAATTAGTTAACAATTATTATTTACTAATTGTATCATGACACTGATAAGGGCAAATTTGTCATATATTTTCTCATGTTTTTATTATTGATATTTTATGATTTTATGAGAATAGATGGCTATTTATATACATTATTGTTATTTATAGGGACTTGAACGAAATTTAAAGAAAGAACGCAAAAGGAGCGAAAACAGGGACTAAAATGCAAAGTTTTCAAATTATGAGTCCAGCGCCCCCGCGCCACAAGTATTTTCGCCCCAGCGCTGAATAGTGATCGAAATAAGAAAAACGACCTGATTAAGTCGCGTCTAGCGCCCCAGCGGCAGACAGTTACCGCCCCAGCGACAAGACAGCGCCCCAGCGCTATCAACACACCGCGCCAGCGGTGAAGCCGTTTTCATGCAGCGCCCCAGCGCCAAGATCCCACCGCTCCAGCGGTGAAGGCCTTTTCACGCGTCGCCCCAGCGACAGATTCATAGCGCGCCAGCGGTAGTGCGAGTCCTAGTCCGACGAGAATTGAGATTTTCAAGCTCATATCAATCCCTATATAAAGCCACTCGTTCCCAGCCTTCAAGAAAGAATCCAAGACGACCCAAGAGCACCAAGAATACAGAGCACGAGTCTTGGAGAGCAATAGGAGCTTAATTGAAGCATCTTTAGAGAGAGATACAAGACATTCTTCGGCATCAAGAGTTCCTAGGCAGCGCGATTAAAGAGCAATTCGACGTCTATATCGGTTTGCTAATAATTGTATCATGTTTTATAATTATTTCTACTGCTGTTCTCTTGTAGCCATGAGCTAATTTATTTTCTAGGGTTAATATTTGAACTCAATATGTGTGCTTAATTGCCATATCCTTTTAGTATTTAATAAACTTAGTCATTTATTATTTAAATTACTTGTGTTTAATGCTTCAATATATCTGGCCAATATATGGTGAATGAATTGGTAATATTATTGATAAACTCGGAAGAGGAATCATAATATTTAGACCTAGGTAATTTGATGCATGATTGTAGAGTAACATTCAATGTTGCATATGCAAGTTTCAACTTAGGATAGGAATATACCTAATTGGCATGTATGATCAATAAGACCTAATCTTAATGAATCTTAATTTATTACAAGTACCATAGGAATATAGGTATTTGGTAAATTAAGGTATACTTGCATGACCTTGGAAGAGGCTTGTGAATACATTAGTGTCTTGATCAATAATAAAGACTAAGTGAGTTAAATATTAGAGGATTAATCATTAGAAACATATTGAGGGATAATATTAATCCTAGGTTTTCTCTACATTGCTATCATTTATTTTCTTTACATTGTGTTTTTGCTTTTATATTTCTTACATTCATTCTTAGATTTTTATTCATCTGAATAATTATTAGGAAGATATAATTTTAGTAATTGGTTAAAAAGAAAGAATTATCCCTGTGGGTTCGACATCCGACTTATTTAGTCTCTTTATTACTTGCATACGATAGTGTATACTTGCACTTAATTTATGATATAGAAATATCGCATCAAGTTTTTGGCGCCGTTGCCGGGGATAATTATCTACTTTTTCACCAATATTAATACCAATCTTTCTAGTTTTTACTTCAGAATTTATTTTATTTTATTTTTCTTAAATTAGTTTTACTTTCTTTGTTACGAGGTACATGCGAAAATCGAAGAGTGAGGACTTGATTGCTTTTGATCCAGAGATTGAAAGAACTTTACGAATAATTAGAAGAGAGCAAAATCAAGTCAACATCATGGAAGATCAAGTACCAATTGCACCCAACAATGAAGGAAGGCCACTAAGGGAGTATGCTGTTCCCTTAGTGAATGGAATCCATTCAAGCATCCAAAGACCAACTGTTCAAGCTAACAACTTTGAGATCAAGCCAAGCACAATCCAAATGCTCAAGGATTCGGTACAATTTGGTGGACTACCCAATGATGATCCAAACATGCACATTATCAACTTCTTGGAGATATGTGACACATTCAAGTACAATGGGGTGTCTGATGATGCAATCCGTCTAAGATTATTTCCCTTTTCCTTGAGAGACAAAGCAAAAAGCTGGCTACTATCACTTCCATCTGGATCCATAGCGACATGGGATGATCTTGCACAAAAGTTCCTCGCCAAATTCTTTCCACCTGCTAAAACTGCCAAGATGAGGAACGACATCACATCATTCCTACAACTAGATGGAGAATATCTTTATGAGTCATGGGAGAGATACAAAGATATGCAAAGAAAATGTCCTCATCATGGAGTTCCGAAGTGGTTGCTTGTACAAATATTTTACAATGGATTAGCCAGTCAATTCAGAACGATAGTAGATGCTGCAGCTGGAGGAGCACTCATGAACAAATCCACCGATGAAGCTTATGATCTACTAGATGAGATGGCGTCCAATGGCTATCAATGGCCCACCGAAAGGTCAACCACAAGAAAGATCGCTGGATTACATGAAGTAGACACTTTGACTACATTATCTGCCCAAGTCAATCTCTTGACCAAACAATTAAGCAACTTGGGAGTTAATGCTATCAAGAGTCAACCCATCACTTGCGATTTCTGTGGAAGCAATCATGCTAATGGACAATGCATGGAGACTGCTCAATATGTAGGGGACTTTAACCGCAACAATCCTAATTCAAATTTTTACAATCCTGGATGGAGAAATCACCCAAACTTCTCATGGAGCAACAATAATCAAGGACAGTATTCCAAAGCTCCTCCTGGCTTCCAAACGCAAATTCAGCAAGAGAAGAAACCAGACATTGAAGACATGCTCCTGCAATACATGAAGAAAACAGATGCACTCTTTCAAAGTCAAGCAGCTTCACTTAGAGCCTTGGAGAATCAAGTAGGACAACTTGCTACAGCAATAAACAATCGACCTCAAGGAACTCTACCAAGCAACACCGAAGTCAATCCAAAAGGAAGCGTAGAACAGTGCCAAGCCATCTCCCTAAGAAGTGGTAAAGTCTTACATGACAATACTCCTCAACCACAGCTTTCAGAGATGATAGAGAAGGAAAAAGAACTAGTGGTCCAGCAAGATGACGTGCAACCATATAGACCACCTATACCATTTCCTCAGAGATTACAGCAGTTCATAAACCAAGAGAAAAGTGCTGAAACGCAGAAAAGCATAGAAAATGGTATTCAAGTGCAAGAACAGAAAAGAGAAAATGCAGCAGAAGATACCAATAGCAACCCACAGAAGCAATCTACGCAGTCATTCACTCCACCACCTCCATTTCCTCAGAGACTGCAAAAGAAGAAACTAGATAAGCAATTTTCTAAATTTCTTGATATTTTTAAGAAATTACATATTAATCTTCCTTTTGCAGATGCACTGGAGCAAATGCCGAGTTATGTGAGATTCATGAAAGACATCCTATCAAAGAAGAGAAGAATAGACGACTTCGAGACTGTGGCCCTGACGGAAGAATGTAGCGCCATCCTCCTAAAGAAGCTACCTCCAAAGCTCAAAGATCCTGGGAGCTTCACCATACCATGCTCAATTGGAAATTATGATTTTGGGAAAGCACTTTGTGATCTGGGAGCTAGCATCAATCTTATGCCATTGTCCGTGTATAAAAAGTTGGGACTGAAAGAAGCAAAACCAACAAATATCACACTTCAGTTAGCAGATCGTTCTCTCACCTATCCTAAGGGAGTAATTGAAGATGTGTTGGTTAAGGTCGATAAATTCATCTTCCCTGCCGATTTCATTGTTTTGGATATGGAAGAAGACAAGGAGATCCCAATCATCCTTGGAAGACCCTTCCTAGCCACTGGAAGAACAATTATTGATGTGCAAAAAGGGGAGTTGACCATGAGGGTACAAGAGGACACAGTCACTTTTAAGGTCTTCAAGGAGATCAAATTACCAACTGAAAATGAAGACTGTTTCTGCATTAATGTGGTGCATCCAAGCGTTAAGCAAATTAAAGATATGGAGACATTGGATCCTCACATCCGAAAAAGAGCATTAAAACATAGGAAGGCAAGAGAGAAGAAGAAAAAGCAGCATCACGACGAAGCAAGCAAAGAGAAAGAAAAGGAAGAACCATCTCCCCGGTCTAAGATTAAAGTCTTTCCGGAGAGACATAAGGAGAATGCAGCAAAAGATACTGCCCAAGGTTTAATTGCAAAAATATGGAAGCCGAAAAAGAAGAAAGCCAGCAAGATCACTTACACAAATGCTTCCATCAGCATCTTCGACCCACCATGAAAGAAAAGGAAGCCCCGTCAAGCCGATGACGTTAAATCAAGCGCTACTTGGGAGGCAACCCAAGGAAAATATTATTATTATTATTATCATTTTTTTTATTTTTTTTTCAGCATTTAAAAAAAAAAAAAAAAAAAAAAAAAACCAAGAATTTCAGCGCTCCAGCGGCATAACATGGCGCGGCAGCGACAGAAAAATCGAGCACCACCGCCCCCGCGGTACACGCAACATCGCGCCAGCGCAAATTCCAGTAACTGTGCAGAAATCAGCCTTCAGCGCTGCAGCGATAGACGATTACCGCGGCAGCGCCAAAACATCGCCCCAGCGATGGAGAGTCAGCGCGGCAGCGAAAATTGACTAGGGAAGTCTCTTAATTTCACTTCTTTATTTTTTTTTGACATTGGGGACAATGTCTAAATTAAGTTTGGGGGTGGGAAACACTTTCTTGTGTTCATTTTGATGCATGATTTGGGTGGTCATTCTTGTGGATTAAAAGTTTTTTTTTTGTTACTTAGTTTTTTAATTAATTAGTTTTTATTAGGTTTTGATAAGATGATCATTAGTCTATGATAAGAAGAAGAATACATGGTTGAATTTATTTTTACACATCCATAGGGAATGATAGATACTTGAGACAATTTTGATTATTTAAGTTTAGGAACAAGTTCGACCTTATTTATAATCACCAATTTTTTTGAGCACTTTATAAGCATGAATAGTTATAACTATTACTTAGAGATACTTATGTTTTAGAGAGTACACCACAGTCTCGAAGACCGATACTCTAGAACTTATCTTTAATTACTACTTGAGGCGAAATTCTAGGAAACACATGAATAGGGAAATGACATTAGGCCATCTTTGGACTGATTGAGCCTTTCTAGCCTACCTTTTAAAGTATATTTTATCCCTAGTACCCTATTTTGAGCCTAATTACCCATTCTTTGATTTAACCACATTACAAGCCCAAGACTTAAAGTTTACTTATCTAGAAATTTACCCGTAACACCATAAACTTTGCATTTACTTAGAAATACTCTTGAAAAGGAAAAAGTTGCGGTGATATGAGAAAAATAAGTTTGAGTGGTATTTGTCAATCTAAGTTTGGGGGTATTCAAAAAAAAAAAAAAGAAAAAGAAAAGAAAAAAAAAAAGAGTAAGAAAAATACCCCCAGCTTAAGAAAAAGAAGAAATTCTTTGAAAAATAAAAGGTTGAAAAGAAGGATGGGAACACAATAAGTTTGGGGGAAGAGATAATACAAGGAAAAGAGGATCAAGAGGTTTCTAGGTAAAATCTAAGTGTTCATGGTGTAAATTGAACTTCATATATTTATCCTTTTATCCCACCTTGACCTTAGCCTTACATTACAAGCTAAGTAAAGTCCTAAATAGATCCCTAGACATGTGATTTTCTACATTAGTGGAGAGTGGTAATAAGGACAAGCTTATGGAAGTGTCATTATACAAATAAAATGCCGAGACACCATCTTTTCTGTACAACTTAAAGTATAAAGTAAATCAAAGTATGGTTTAGCTATTTACTTGCTACTGGCACACACACACACATGGTGATTGTCCATAAGGAAGAATGAGGGACTAAATGGAGATAAATTAGAATTGTTAATAGCTATTTGTCTACCTTAAGGATTTGTATCATTTCGTTAGCCTTTGAGACAATGATTTTGATCATCTTACTAGTATTAGTATATTTTGTTTTGTTTTGTGAAATGAGTCAAGTATAACCCTTTGTTTCTCTCTTAGTTTTATTTTATTGCTTGAGGACAAGCAAGTATTTAAGTTTGGGGGAATTTGATAAGGGCAAATTTGTCATATATTTTCTCATGTTTTTATTATTGATATTTTATGATTTTATGAGAATAGATGGCTATTTATATACATTATTGTTATTTATAGGGACTTGAACGAAATTTAAAGAAAGAACGCAAAAGGAGCGAAAACAGGGACTAAAATGCAAAGTTTTCAAATTATGAGTCCAGCGCCCCCGCGCCACAAGTATTTTCGCCCCAGCGCTGAATAGTGATCGAAATAAGAAAAACGACCTGATTAAGTCGCGTCTAGCGCCCCAGCGGCAGACAGTTACCGCCCCAGCGACAAGACAGCGCCCCAGCGCTATCAACACACCGCGCCAGCGGTGAAGCCGTTTTCATGCAGCGCCCCAGCGCCAAGATCCCACCGCTCCAGCGGTGAAGGCCTTTTCACGCGTCGCCCCAGCGACAGATTCATAGCGCGCCAGCGGTAGTGCGAGTCCTAGTCCGACGAGAATTGAGATTTTCAAGCTCATATCAATCCCTATATAAAGCCACTCGTTCCCAGCCTTCAAGAAAGAATCCAAGACGACCCAAGAGCACCAAGAATACAGAGCACGAGTCTTGGAGAGCAATAGGAGCTTAATTGAAGCATCTTTAGAGAGAGATACAAGACATTCTTCGGCATCAAGAGTTCCTAGGCAGCGCGATTAAAGAGCAATTCGACGTCTATATCGGTTTGCTAATAATTGTATCATGTTTTATAATTATTTCTACTGCTGTTCTCTTGTAGCCATGAGCTAATTTATTTTCTAGGGTTAATATTTGAACTCAATATGTGTGCTTAATTGCCATATCCTTTTAGTATTTAATAAACTTAGTCATTTATTATTTAAATTACTTGTGTTTAATGCTTCAATATATCTGGCCAATATATGGTGAATGAATTGGTAATATTATTGATAAACTCGGAAGAGGAATCATAATATTTAGACCTAGGTAATTTGATGCATGATTGTAGAGTAACATTCAATGTTGCATATGCAAGTTTCAACTTAGGATAGGAATATACCTAATTGGCATGTATGATCAATAAGACCTAATCTTAATGAATCTTAATTTATTACAAGTACCATAGGAATATAGGTATTTGGTAAATTAAGGTATACTTGCATGACCTTGGAAGAGGCTTGTGAATACATTAGTGTCTTGATCAATAATAAAGACTAAGTGAGTTAAATATTAGAGGATTAATCATTAGAAACATATTGAGGGATAATATTAATCCTAGGTTTTCTCTACATTGCTATCATTTATTTTCTTTACATTGTGTTTTTGCTTTTATATTTCTTACATTCATTCTTAGATTTTTATTCATCTGAATAATTATTAGGAAGATATAATTTTAGTAATTGGTTAAAAAGAAAGAATTATCCCTGTGGGTTCGACATCCGACTTATTTAGTCTCTTTATTACTTGCATACGATAGTGTATACTTGCACTTAATTTATGATATAGAAATATCGCATCAGACACGTGACAAATTGTGGGTCATCGATTGAGTTTACACAAGTGTGTGATTTAATGAGACCCACTAGGGATATACTTGGTGACTATTTAAGAGAGGCAAAATGGTAATTTTTATATTAATTATTTAATTGTTAAATAATTAAAATATCTCTTTATTATATAATATTTTTATATTTATGCTTAATTGTAAAATATATATGTTAAAGTATTATTATATTAATTTATCTACACTTGGCGGCCAAGTTTAGACATTTATAATATTATTATATTATATGTCACACACACACATATATATATTACAATTGTAATGTACTAGAAAGTGTGAAAACCGTAGGAAGCAATTTAGAATTTCTTTGCTTTTGTTGCTTTGAAATAAAAAACAATTGTGGCTTTGGTTTCAAAAGGGTGGCTGGCAATGTGAGAAGAAAATTTGATGAGAGAAGTAAAGGGCTTAATAAGTTACTTCAACCTTTTAGTTTTGTGATGGTATTTACGAGAGAATTTATTTTTGATGTTAGATTAGGGAGCTTAAGTTTTTATCATAATCTAGTAAGAAGTAAATATTCTAGACTTTTATTGGGATTAGAAAAAATATATTTTTATTTGTGCATATGATGTTTTGTATATGTTTCAAATTATTATTATGTCTTGTGCTAAAACTATTTTGATATAAAAAAATGACATTTAAGTATGGACATTTATAAGGCCTTATTTTGAATAAGAAAGTCTATTTTGAAGTGAATGTTTTGTCTGTGATATAAGTTTTGTTTTTAGGATAGCTAAACTTAATCTTTGCTTAATAAGCACCCTTTGTTTGTTCTGGAGCCTTTCTGTTATATGCATGGCCTTTCTTTCGGGATTGGTATATGTGTGGCATTTCCTTTGAGATTAGTATATATAATCTATTTGTTTATGGTATTGTATGTTTAGAGGAGTTCTATAGGTACCAATAGGACTTATGAGTCTTCACATTCATGTGTCGATGCATTGGTGCATGTGGGAGGACTCACCGATGATCAAGGTGAAGGTCTGGCTTTTACCTTCGGGTATGAGTGTTCTTTATGTGTGAATATACACTTCACTTGAACTATTTCTCGCATATAGTATGTCATTGACGGGTGACCTTTTGGGCTCATTCTATAAGTTATTAAAGTCCTATTATGTGATAATTGAGTGAAGGAATTTCTAGCATAAGTTTGTAAAGAATTTTAAAAGATATGATATGCTATGTTTTAGAATTTTGAAAATGATTTCTTTTATCATGGCACATCATGGACATATATTATTTATATGTATTTATTTTACTATCTAAAAAACTAGTTTGGTTACTGAAGTTTATAATCATTACATTTTATTGTGATTACCAGATGACTGAAGATTTATATGCGTAGTAAATTTGACAAGGTTTCTGCTGTTCTTTAGTTCCCTATAAGTCGTTAGAATTTTTAAGAATCGACATTTCCTTAGTGTTATTTTATTTTTAAGTTGTTTATTTTTGCACTTTTAACTTTGAGAATTATTATGACTAAGTTTGATTTCTTTATTATTTATTAAGTATTGAATTCAAATTTTTACATAGTAAGTTAAGTGTGAATCACTCTTTTGACCTATTTGGGTTAGGGGCATGACAAATGTAAATTGACCTTTGTCCCAATGGGATGGATTCAATAAAAAAATACATAAAAGATGGGAAATTACGACAGAATAAGTTGGAAGCGCACTAACTTAGATACATGACAACTTGGTATGTGCTGATAAAAGGTATTCTCTACCATTGAGGACATTCTCGTTTATATTTGAAGTGCTTAAGGCCTAATGAAGCAAAATATGTACTATGAGAAATTTATGAAGGAACTTGTGAAAATCACTCAAGAGCAGAGGCATTAACCCCAAAAGCCCTAAAGTTAGGGTATTGTTGGCCTAAAATACTTTAGGATGTAAAGGAACTTGTAAAGAAATGTGACACATGCTAAAGGTGTGAAAACAACATCCACGCCCCTCCTAAGAACTTGAAAACCAAATCCAGTCCTTAGCTTTTTGTCCAACGAGGGATTAACCTAATTTAACTTTTACCTAAAGAAATGGCTCAACCAAGTACACCATCATCATTGTGGATTACTTCACTAAGTAGGTGGAAGTTAAACCACTTACCATTATTAGAAAGGGGAAAGTAAGGGACTTCATTTTGAAAAACCTGGCCTACAGATTTGGGGTACAACAAGTGATCATTATAGATCATGATAAAGAAATTTGACAATGAGAGTTTTAAAGGCTTTTATGAAAAGCTTGGTGTACAACTTTGATTCACCTTCCTAACCCATACAAAGAGTAATGGTCAAGTAGAGTCATCCAACAACCTTATAAAGAAGTTACTAAAAAGGAAGCTAATTGAGATGAAAGGAACATGGGTCGATGAATTGCTCGAGAACTTCTAGCAAAATGGCCACAGAAGAAACTCCCATCTCATTGGCCTTCAAGTGTGAAGTTGGGATTCCCACTGAGGTTAGAAAGATGATCTACCAAGTATTATATTTTGATGAGGAGAATAATAAGGAGTTGATCTAAGATAGCCTAGACTTTATAAAACAAAAGAGAGAATGGAGAAAGATTAAACCGCGACATATCATCAGAGGGTTGTCTAAAATTACAATAAGAAAGTTTGAGCACAAGAATTCGTAGAGGGAACTTAATGTTAATAAAATTACTATTGAATGCCAAAACCTTAGTCAATGTCACTGACCTAAATTGAAAGGGCCCTTATAAAGCGTTTAAGAGAACCAAGCTCAAAACATATGAGCTTAGACATGCAAAGACTGTTAAAAAATTGTTTAATTTTGAGCTCTTGAAGAAATACATGAATATCTTTACTTTATTTTTAAAGCTTGCCTGAGATTGTAAAGAATGTTAAAATATTATTAATAAATCTTTATTTTCCATAATTCATTGTAAAGCAATAAGCTTGAATCCAAGCCTATTAAAAAAAGTAACAACTCAGAAACCTTTTATCTCAACTGAGGCACTATAGTTCAAGCTTGTCCAAGATTGAGAACTCGAGAATTTTATCCTGATTTGAGATCCTATAAGGATTACTTGAGGAATGAGGAATATTCCCCATAACATTTGGAGAAAGGGAAAAAGCTAGTGAAGGGTCGAGGCGATAGCCATCCTAGATGAGTCATCTCAAAAGACTGGAGGTTTGGAGTTACATCTCAAATGACTTAAGGCGATAGCCATGAAAGTTAGCGAAGGACTAAGATGTTAAGATGGCTGAGATGATAGCTACCTTAAATGACTCATCCTAAGAGATGGAGGTCAAGAGTACCCTTATAGATAACTTAAGATGATAGCCATGAAAACCACCCGAGGATAGAGAAGCCAAGAGGATTGAGGAAATAGCCACCTTAGATGACTCATCCCAAAGGCATGGAGGTTTAGAGTACCCTCTCAGATGATTCAAAGTGATAGCCACGAGAGTCACCCAAGGACAAAAAATCTAAAAGAGTAGACGTGATTACCACCCTAGATAACGCATCCCAATGGGTGGAGGTCTGAAGTACCCTCCTAGATGACTCATCCTATAAGGATGAAGGTATGAGAAAGATAAGTTCTCAAGCAATCCTTAGAGAATACATGATCTCATTAGAGGCCAGTCCTACTCTTTTAAGGATAAACCAATCGAATGAAAGGCTGTACACAAGGTGGTGATCGCGAATCCTCTTACATTTTCTTTAAGTAGTTTGACTATTAGCTTTCAGTGCAAGTTTGAGCACTTGCTCCCATTTATCAAGAAAGAAAAAAGATCCATTTACTTGAGCCATGCTCAACAGATGAGGAATTAAGATGCTTTCACTATGTTTATATGTCACTTATAAGTGCAGTAGAGGTGAGTCATCTTACTTATTACTGTTTTAAGTAAAGTTATCCTAAACTTTTGTGCAAGTTATCTTGACTTTAATTCATTTTTTCAAGTAGTGTAAAGCTCATCTCTTTGTCAAAATATTATCCTCAAGGGCCCTTATAAATGTTTAAAGGCCTAGGACTTTAGGAGGAACTTAGCTAAGGCCAAAAAGCAAGTCTCTTCAAACATAAAGAGGTAAAAGTCTTAGAGGGGAAGCTAGAAGACATGGACACAGAGGTGACAATGGCTGAGAGTCATGTTTTTGAGCTTAAGTGCCAAAAGAAAGTTATTTATAATGATATAGTTGGTGTGCTAGCTTCGATCGAGAATGGGATATTAAAGCTAATGATGAAGAGTGAACACTATAAAGGCACTAATTGAGTCTCTGAAGTAGGAATCTGATTAACTGTGGGACAAGGTACAAAAAGTAGAGGAACAAGCCGATAAGGCTAAGTTGGCTGAGAAGAGGGTATTTACCTTGGGGGTCAATGATGGGTTCAACAAGAGTGACAAATTGTTGAAGGAGCAATATCTCGACAATGATCTCTAATGACTTGATGATGCTCTTAAAGCAACAAGCGAAAAGGAGGATGATTACACTACTATTAAAACTCCTTTGGTTGCTTTAATTATTCCTGCTGCCATAACTGTTTTGACTCTAGCTGAAGATTAGTCTATCTCTTTTACTACTAATACTTGAGACTTGTATATTTATTGTTTTTATCTTTATTGTCCTTGTATTGTTCTGAAGAGAGTACAATGTTAAAGATACTTTTTGTAAATATTCCTTCTATCAATAGAAGTTTCTCTTTTTAGCCTATGATTTCTTAATTCATGTTGAATGCTTATTCTTGGTCTTTTATACATTGTTTTTATAAATTAATTTACATATGCATCTTTGGCTTAATTCAATGAGTTCTTTTGTTAGAAATAATTCTTGTTACTCTGAGATCAAGTCTGTGTTTCCTACAAATTCGTTCTTGGGCTTCACACAAGGGTTCTCTACCCAAAGCATGTTAATTTGAGGAGTTTGCTAAAGGTAATGTCCTTGTGAATTTTTCTTTTGGGTTTATGTCATTTACCTAAACCACATTGAGGAGTTTTTTCTAGGTAATGTTCTCACAGATTTTGCTTTTAGACTTACGTCATTCACTCAGAATGCATCAAGAAGTTTCGAGTAGTCTTCATTTGACCTAGTTCAGATTTTAAGACAACCTTTACCATTCCTCTCTTATAAGAGTCTTCAGATTAGTATGTAGTTCTGAACCTATATGCTTGTATATTTATTCATAAAAGGATAAAAAACACTTTTATTAATAATTCTTAACTCTTACAAGCCCAAAGAGTACAACAAGAATGACTATGGGCAATATTGTTTTCAAGAGCTCGACATTCCAAGGTCTTTTAAAGACTCATTTATTTGTATAGTCAAGCTCGTAGATACCTTGTCAGATTATTCTAAGCACTTTATAAGGCCTTTCCAATTATGGCCGAGAACTCCTTTGGTTAGATCTTGATAAGGGCATAATTGTCATTTATTTTCTCATATTTATTTTCTTGATATTTTATTATTTATTAAAAATAAATTGCTATTTATGTACATTATTGTTCATTTATAGGGACTTAAAAGTTAAAAAAACTCAGATTTTGGAATTACCACCCCAACGGTATTAAGATTATCAATCTAGTGTTGGAACCTTGATCAAAATAAGAAAATCAGAAAAAAAGACTTAAATAAGTCGCACATTTTCACCCAAGCGATAGCATGTTAGTGCCCCAGCAATCACGTGATTCCTAACCCGACAAGAATTGAAGTTTTCAAGCTCAAATCAATCCCTATAAAAGGCCATTCGTCTTCAGCCTTTATAGAATACAAAGAATACACAAGACACTTAAGAGACTAATAACAAAAGTCTTAGAGAGCATTTGAATCATAATTAAAGTAGCTATATAGAGAGATTCAAAGCATTCTTCGACATTAAACGTTTCTTAGGCAGTGCAATCAAGAGCAATTTATCGTCTATATCGGTTTGCTAGTAATTATATCATGTTTTCTTATTATTTTTTCCATTGTTCTTTTATAGCCATGAACTACTTTTCTTTCTAGGGTTAATACTTGAACTCAATATGTATGCTTAATTGCCACATCTTTTTAATATTTAATAAACTTAGTTTTTTGTTATTCAAATTACTTGTTCTTAATGCTTCAATATATTTGGCCAAGATATGGTGAATGAATTGGTAATATTTTGATAGACTGGGAAGATGAGTCATTATATTTAGACCTAGGTAATTTGATACATAATTGTAGAGTAAAATTCAATGTTATATATGCAATATTCGAATTATAATAGGAATATACCTAATTGGCATGTATAATCTATAAGACATTTTCTTAATGAGTCTTAATTTATTATAAGTATCATAAGAATATAGGTATTTGGTAAATTAAGGTATACTTACATGACATTGGGAGAGGCTTGTGAGTATATTAATATTTTAATCAAATACAAGAACTAAAGAATTTAAATATTAGAAGATTAATCATTGAAAAACATATTGATGGATGGTATTAACCCTAGGTTTTCTCTATATTTCTATCTTTCATAACTCCTTACATTGTGTTCTTATTTTTATATTTTCAAATTCATTCTTAGATTTTTATTTTTTTGGATAATTACTAGAAAGACATAATTTTAGTTCTTGGAGAAAAGTAGAAATTATCCCTGTGGGTTCGACATCCAAATCTTTTGTCCCTTTATTACTTGCATACAATAGTGTATACATGCACTTCATTTTAAGATATAGAAATATTTTATGCAACACTTATCTAGAATAGGTCTCCTTCTATGAATTCTCAGGCTTAGACTCTTTTATTGTAATACTGAACAATCTTTTGTTGGAAAGTAGCAATCTGAATCTTGGTGAGTTCCTTTTTTTTAGTCGAATAGATCTAGACTTTCGTAGATAATCTCTTCATTCTTGTCCTTTTTAAAGTAATACACTTAATAGGTAGGTATTCCCATTTTTACTAGGATTATTACTTTATAACCAAAGTTCAGCTTGCTGGTAATCCCTAACGCCCATAAGATTTTAGGCAATTTGTCCACCTAAGCCCTTTTATTCTCAGTTAGCTTATTTTTAATGGAATTTTAATGATCTTGTTAGAGGACTCTACCTATTCGTTAGTCTTTAAGTGAGTCAGGGAGGTAAGCCAGATTTGTATATTAAGTTGTTTGTAGAAGTCTTTAAAGCTCTCATCGTCAAACTATTTGTTTTGTTCTGTAATGATAGTATGTGGTACCCCAAACCTACAAACTAGATTTCTTTACACAAAGTCTTTTGCTTTCATTTAGGTAATGCTTGTCAAAGGCTCGACCTCTACCAATTTGGTGAAGTAGTCAACAACAACGATGGCATATTTAGCTAAACCTTTTTTATGAAGTAAGAGATCGATTAGATGGAGCCTCTATTGTGTGAAAGACCAGAGGCTAGTCATGGTCTTTAAGTTCTTTAGCAGAAGATGAGTGTTATTGGAATATCTCTAGCATGCATCATATTGTTTTACTAGTTCCTTTGCATTTTAGAGTACGGTTGGCTAATGATGACTCATCGCAAAGGTATTATGAGCCAAGGCTTTGACCCTAGAATGATTTCTATAGATTCCTTCATGAGTGTTTTAGAGCATGTATTCAACCTTGACAATTTTTAAACACATCAGGTAAGGAAGAGAATGTCCTCGTCAATAGAGGACACCGGCGATGAAGGTGTATCAAGCTACCTTTTATCTCAATTATCATGTTTCTAACTTATCCTGTAATAATTTTCCAATTTTTATATATTTTTTGATCTTACTCATCTAGATAGGGTATGAATCAATTTGTATTACCTCTTCAGTCCTGATTTCTCTGATACTTGGTTCAAGAATGAACTCGAGGGGAATAGATTGTAGTATTTGAGCTTCCTCAGTTAAAGCTATTTGCACCAGTGAATCTTGTATTTGTTTTGCCCTTGATATTTATTGGACCTTAACGTCTTCCAATTATTTTATCAAATTGTTTGAATTTCTAGAGATAAGTAGCTGTGTGATCTCCACGCACCTTAAAGTCTTTATTAACTTGATTAACAAAGACTTGCGAGTCACTTTTGATGAGAACTCTCTTGGCGAGGAGTGACTGGGCAACTCTCAGTCCGGTTAGGAGTGCTTCATATTCTAATTTATTATTTAAAGTAGGGTAGCCAAGTTTGACTGCATAATTGAGCTCGTCTCTCTATAGGCTAATAAGAATGATGCTAGCTTTGTAGCCTCGAGAGTTAGAAGCTTCACTAGTTAAAAGTATCCAAGTTGAGGTAAAGAGTTGCTTGCTAGTCTATTTATCTGAGGGCTCTTTAGAGAGAGTAATTGGTATAACCATGCCACCGTGGGTTGTTAGCGAAATTATCACAGGCGAATAAAACTGTAAGTGTATGAGTCACAAGCAAATAATAAAGTAATGAGTGAGTATCGTTTCCATGAGGATTGATGCTTTAAATTAATGCTAACAACCTAGCTTTATCTAGGCTAATTTAAACAAAAAGTTGATTTATAAAATGAGAGATGCTTAAAATAATAGTTAAACAATTCAAAGAGATAAGACTTTTATGATAAAAGGGTCATAGGGTTTTGATTTCACTATACCTTTCTTACGTTCTTTATAGTTAGTGATTAAAAACTAATCTATTGAATTCATTAATCAAGGGCTTAGAACTAATCTCATTACCTCTCTCAAACCTCAATTGAGATCGTATGCATATATAATCAAGTTGATATCTCTGTCTAACTTGTTATCTATACATGCATTAAGCTACTTTAAGTGATTACATTAATTCTATTAGTCTCCCAACTCAATAAAATAAACATTATACTTTTCAATTTCAACACAGGGGTTAAACTTTCTTAAGCACATAACCCACAAGTCTAAATTATCTAATCAATTTTCCTATCCAATTAGAAGTTTTAAAATCATAAAAAGTATAAAAAAAAAAACAAGATATAGTCATTAACTAACTAACAACATTAAAATATAGTATTCAATAGAGTTCCATCAAGGCCTAAAACAAGAAATATAGCTATCCATAGTTAAATGCACAAATACAATAATCTAAGAGTTCATAAGAGTAACCATAATCAAAACAATAGAAATTACAAAAATAAACTTGAACTAAAGAAAATGAAATGATATGAGAATGAAGAACTAATTGGAGAAGCTTATAGTGCTTTCAGTCTTTAAGGGTATTCAAGATTCTATGTTTCCAAATGCTTTCTCACACTAGAAACTCTTTGTTATTGCTTTCAAATTCGTGCTCTCTATTCCTTCTTTAAATGAGACTTTTCCTATCTTTTTATAGGTTTCAAATTAGGCAAGAATCCCTAAAAAATATTACCAGCATACGGCATCATGGCCTAGCAAATTGTGGCTGTGGCTTCAAGTTTTTACCCAAAATGGCACTGTGACACAATGTTCATATTTTACTATTCATTTTCACTGTTCATTGGTCATGGTTACTATGAAAATTGAGCATTTTGGTCCCTTTATGACGTTTTTGCACGTTTTTCTTAGCTTTTCACCCCAAATAGCTCTGTTAACTTGAAACCTAAAAAATAACATTAATGTAAAACTATATATATTCTTATTTAAATTAAGAAATTATTAAGATCAGAGTTCTCTTGGGCTGCACCTTGTTAGCTCTACTTATGCTCATTTTTTCATGCATTGTGAGGTGCCAACTTGCTGTTTTAACTCACTATGAAAAAGAAAAAGAAAATAAAAATTCACTTAGGTTCCTCTAAAAAAGCTCTTGATTTATTGTCTTCGACTTGACATCTTTTAGATTTATAGAGGATCAAAGTGTACTTTGGAAGTATTTCGTCCATGGAACACTCATCCATTGTGGTGTTTTGATGTATACTCAATGGCTTTATCAATCTCTTTCCTCAATCTCCAAAGCTCCATAAGATGACCATAAAAAAATGACCTAAACTTTCTTGTTTTGTGGTAACTCAGAAAGAGTTTTAACCTTGGTTGAAAGAATAAACCTTGGTGGTCAGTATTTGATTGCTATTCCATGATGATCATGCCATGCATTGTCTTCTTCTTTGTTTAGTACAACATTGCCTTGTTATAAACTTAAGGTTGGATAACATTAATCTTCTTCCAAGATGAGGCGTATTGTTCTCTATCTGGATTTATATTGTCAATCTTCAAGCATTCTTTAGAGTCATTTAGCAACTTTAATTCCTTGAAGAACTTAAATTTGGCCTCCTCATCTTGCACTACCATTTTTATCTTTCCCATCTTCATATTGAATCTTTGGTCTTCCTTTATATCAAGAGCAACAAAATCTACCGGTAGAATGAATTTATCCACTTTCACTAACACATCTTCAACGATACACTATGGATAAGTGAGACATCTATCTGCCATTTTCAAGGAAATTATTGTGGGCTTTACCTTTCCAAGACCTAACTGATGCAATATTTCTATATCTTAAAATTAAGTGTAAGTATACACTATGATAACAAGTAATAAAGGGACTTATAAAGTGGGATGTCGAACCCACATAGATAATTTATTTTTCTACCAAATACTAAAATTATATTTCTTGTAATTTAAAAAAAAAAAAATCTTAATTTTTCAATAAAGTTAAGTATAAAAGTGCAGAAATTAACATAACTTAAGTAAAATAAGAAGATAGCAATATAGAGAAATCATAGGGTTAATTACTATCATTCAATATGTTTTCTAAAGATTAATCCTTTTAATATTTATATTCCTCAATTCTTATTATTGGTCAAGACACTAATATATTCACAAGCCTCTCCCAAGGTCATGCAAGTATATGTTAATTTACCAAATACCTATATTCCTATAGTACTTGCAATAAATTAAGATTTATTAAGGACACGTTTTATTGACCATACATGCTAATTAGGTATATTCTTATCATAATTCGAAACTTGTATATGCAACATTGAATGTTACTCTACAATCATGCATCAAATTATCTAGGTATAAGTATAATGATACGTCTTCCGAGTTTATCAAAGTATTATCAAATGAATTATAATATTGATCAGATATAATAAAGCTGTAAGAACAAATAATTTGAATAATGAAGAATTGAGTTCAAATAAATATTAAAAAGATCCAACAATTAAGCTCACATATTGAGTTCAAGTAATAACCCTAAAAGCTAAATTTAGCTCATGGTAACAAGTGAATTATAACTGAAAAATAAAATAAATATGATATAATCAAAGGCAAACCAATATAGACGTCAATTGACAGTTGGTTGATACGCAAAAGATTCGCCAATAATCTCTTATTTCCTTTGATTTTCCCATACTTCTTTCTCTCTCTTAAAATTTCTCTTCTTTAATATGTTGTGGCTCTAAGAGCCCTAAGTTATGTGTTCCTAGAGGTCTAAAATGAATGGCTCTTATATAAGGATTGATTGGGGTCTTAGAGCAAAATTTCTTTTAGGTTTAGGAAAAATTGCACTGTTCACCGCTGTTGCGAAACACTATAATAAATCACTGTTCATAGAATAATATAGCGATTACTGTAGTGTTGTTACTGTAGCTTTTTATGTTTTGCCTTATTTTCCTTAGATTTTCATCCCCAATTGCTCTATTGACTCAAAACCTATAAAATGATAATAAAACATATAAAAAGCTTAATATTTTTATTAAAATGAGCAATTAATCAAGTTAAGGGAGTGAAAATAATAGATATAATTTATGCTTATCAAACTCCTCCAAATTTAAACACTTGCTTGTCCTCAAGCAATAAAATAAAATCAAGAGAGAAACAAAGGTTTAAACTTGACTCCAGTTAACACTCAAAGAAAACAAAACATGCTAGGTTAGTAAGATGATCAAAATAATTGCTACAAAAAGCTATTTAAAGGGCACAAATCCTTAAGGTAAATAAATAATTATTAACAATTCTAATTATCTCCTTTTAGTTCTTCATTCTTCCTCATAGATAATCACCATTTGTGTGTGTACAAGCAGCAAGTAATAGCTAAAACCATACTTTTATTTACTTTATACTTTAGTTTGGATGTGAAAGATGATGTCTCAGCATTTGATTTGTATAATGACACTTTTATAGGTTTGTATTTACTACCACTCTCTACTAATGTAAAAAATCACATGTCTAATGATTTATTTAGGACTTTAATTGGCTTGTAACATAAGGTTAGGGTCAAGGTGGGACAAAAGGATAAATATATGAGATTCAAGACACACCATGAACACTTGGACTTTACCTAGAAACATCTTGATATTTTTTTCCTTATATTATCTTTTCCCCCAAACTGATTGTGTTTCTCATTTTTTTTCAACTTTTATTTTTCAAAGAATTTCTTCTTTTTTTTTAACTAAGGGTATTTTTCTTTCTCTTTTTTTCTTTGAATTTTTTTCTTCTTTTTTTTTGAATATCCCCAAACTTAGATGGACAAATACCACCAAAAATTATGTTTCTCATATCACCACAACTTTTTCCTTTTAAGAGTATTTCTAAGCAAAAGTAAGGTTTATGGTGTTTGGGGTAAATTTCTAAATAAACAAACTTTAAGTCTTGGGCTTGTAATATGTTAAACAGAAAAAATGGGTCATTAGGCTGAAAATAGGGTACTAGGGATAAATATACAATTAAGGTAGGCTAGATAGGCTCAATCAGTCCAAAGATGGCATAATGTCATTTTCTTGTTCATGTGTTCCTAGAATTTTGCCTCAAGTGGTAATTAAAGACAAGTTCTAAAGTATCGGTCTTTTAAGACTATGGTGTACTCCCTAAAGCATAAGTATCTCCAAGTAATAGTTATACCTATTCATGCTTATAAAGTGCTCAAAAGAATAGTGATTATAAATAAGGTCGAACTTATTCCTAAACTTAGATAACCAAAATTATCTCAAGTATCTATCATTTCCTATGGATTTGTAAAACACATTCAGCCATGTATTCCTTTTCTTATCATAGACTAATGATCATCTTAATAACCTAACAACTACAAGTTAAAACAAAACAACAAGACAACCAATCAAATCATATAGCAAAAATATACACACAAGAAAGTGTTTTCCACCCCTAAAATGAAATTAAACATTATCCTCAATGTCAAAAAATAAACTTAAGAGTAAAAGAAACTCCTATAGTAAAAAAATTTGAGGCAACGCAACGTTGTTGTATAATGATACGAATGCGATGTCCTTTGCTCTAGATGCTTGCAAATGTTCATGCTGCTTTCCTTGAGTGTTTGAATTGCTATTTTATTCCAAGAAAATAAAAATAAACTAACATAACTAAAACTAAAAATAAGAAAATAAAAATAAAATTTACTTAGGTTGCCTTCTATGAAGCGCTTGATTTAATGTCATCGGCTTAACGTCTTCTTTCTTAACTTATGGAGGATCATCAATCTATGCCTAAGAACATTGGCATTCCTCTTCTTTGTCTTCCATAGCACCATGAAAAAAATTTATAAACACGGCCCTACCCTCATTGATTTAAGCCTTATCGAAAAGATTTTAATCTTAAACCAGAATATTGCACCTCATTGGCCATTATTAATCTGCCTCTCCATTATCTTACTATGTCTCTTTTTTTTTTAACTTGCACAGTTTTATATGCATTTTTAGTTGAAAGGATTCCATTAATTTTACTTTAGGAGGTGGTGGATCTTCAAGAATTACCATGTTAACCTTAAAATATTGAGAGATATTGTTGGAAAATTGCTGATGTTCAAGGCTCTTCTCTTAGAGTTTTTATGGGAAAGGTAGCTGTAGAATATATGGATTGTCTTTGCTTTGAAGTGCCACTGGTTTTTTTTTTTTTTCTATAGTTGATTCCTTTTATTATCTTTTTTTTCTATCACGACTTTCCTTAATTTGAGATGTTTCAACAGCTGTTAACAATTCTTGTTCAGCCTTTAAGGTGATTGCCTAACATTGCTCCTTATTTCCTCTTGAATTCACCTCTGTGTTATTAGTCAATAGGCCTTATAGATGATGATTTAATAAAGTGGCTAATTAGTCCACTTGCATCTCTAACGTCCTTAAAGAGGTTGTTTGGCTTTGAAGGAGGGCATCTGTCTGCTTCATGTATTGCATACACATCTCATCTATACCTATTTTCTCTTTAATCTGCTGTTGAAGTTATGTTGGCATGTTATGAGGGTCTACCCAATCTGAATTGTAGAAGTTGGTATAGGGAATGTGCTGCTATACTTGATAGTTCTCCATGTAGTGCATAGGCTCTATGCATTGGCCATTTGGATGGTTCTCACCACAAAAATCACAAGTGATGGCCCATCTCTTAATAGTATTAGCTCTAATGGCATGTAAATTTTTAGTCAATATGTTGATTTGTGCAGCTAGTGAGTGGCCATTCATTATATGCATTTGTAATTCTTCTTGGGGTTATTCTCTCTATTGGCCATTGATAACTATTAGATGCCTTCCATTGCTGAGGCATTTATTATGGTCTTTAACTGCCCCATCAAGCCATTATAGAATGTTTGCACAAGTAACCACTTTGGAATCCTATGTTGTGGACATCTCTTCATCATATCTTTATACTGCTCCCATGCTTCATAAAGTGTTTCTGAGTCATACTGCATGAAAGAAGAGATGTCATTAATCATCCTTGCTATCTTGGCCGACGAAAAGAATTTAGGCATTTTTGAGCAAAGTTATCCCATATTGTAATTGATCTTGATGGTAGTGACATCAACTAGCTCTTCGCTTTGTCTCGAAGTGAAAAAGGAAATAGCCGTAATTGTACTGCATCATCTAAGACTCCATCGTATTTGAACAAATCCAAATTTCTAGAAATATTTTGATATGTTCATTCAGATCATCGCATGGATGTCTACTAAACTAAACAGAGTCTTTCAACATTCGAATTATTTTTGGCTGAATTTCAAAGTAATTGGTGTTTATCGTTGGTCGACATATGCTTGATTGAATGCTACTAATCATTGAGATTGAATAATATCTAAAAAATCTATATTTTTCCACTTGCTGTTGAAACTGAAATAGATAGACCATGATATAGCTCTGAAAGGTATCCTAAAAAAAGAAAAATAAAAAGAATTGAAAAGCAACTGTACAAAAAAAAGGACTTATATGAAAAATAAAAAAAATTATGAATTAAAAATAAGAAAGATTGGTATTAATATTGGCTAAAATAAAATATTATCCTCGGCAATGGTGCCAAAAATTTGATAGGATATTTTTATATCTTAAAATTAAGTGCAAGTATACACTATCATAACAAATAATAAAGAGACTTATAAAGTTGGATGTCAAACCTACAGAGATAATTTTTATTTTTTACAATGTACTAAAATTATATCTTTCTTGTATTTATTCAAAAAATAAATCTTAATTTTGCAATAAATTTAAGTATAAAAGTGCAGAAAATAACACAACTTAAATAAAATAAGAAGATAGTAATATAGAGAAAGTCTAAGGTTAATTACTATCCTTCAATATGTTTTCTAAGAATTTATCTTTTTAATATTTATATCCCTCAATTCTTATTATTGGTCAAGACACTAATGTAATCACAAGCCTCTCCCAAAGTCATGCAAATATATCCTAATTTACCAAATACCTATATTCCTATGGTACTTGTAATAAATTAAGATTTATTAAGAATAAGTTTTATTGACCATAAATGCCAATTAGGTATATTTTTATCCTAATTCAAAACTTGCATATGCAAAATTTAATGTTACTCTACAATCATACATCAAATTATCTAGGTTTAAATACAATAATGCCTCTTCCGAGTTTATCAAAGTATTACCAAATGAATTATAATATTAATCAGATATAATGAAGCAGTAAGAACAAATAATTTTGAATAATGAAGAATTTAGTTCAAATAAATATTAAAAAGATCCAACAATTATGCTCACATATTGAGTTTAAGTAATAAACCCTAGAAAATAATTTTAGCTCATGGTAACAAGAGAATTATGACTGAAAAATAAAATAAACATAATATAATCAAAAGCAAACCAATATAGGCGTGAATTCGCAGTTGGTTGATATGCAAAAGATTCGCCAATAATCTCTTATTTCCTTGATTTTCCCATACTTCTTTCTCTCTCTCTTAAAATTGCTCTTCTTCAATATGTTGTGGCTCTAAGAGCCCTAAGTTATGTGTTCTTTTGAGGTTTGAAATGAGTGGCCTTTATATAGGGATTGATTGAAGTTTTAGAGTTGTATTTCTTTAGGTTTAGAAAAAATCGCATTGTTTACCGCTGTAGCGAAATACTGTAGCATTGTTATCATAGCTTTTTATATTTTGCATTGTTTGCCTTAGATTTTCATCCCCAATTGCTCCATTAACTCTAAACCTACAAAACAACAATAAAACATATAAAAAGCCTAATATTTGTTTTTATTAAAATGAGTAATTAATCAAGTTAAGGGAGTGAAAATAATAGATATATGTTATGCTTGTCACTAACTTTTGAAAGACGGATAGAGGCATAGATAGCACCAAGATCACATAAGGCCTTCTTAAAAGGTCCCTATAGTGTAAGGAATAGTGAAGTTACCCGGATCCGTCAACTTTTCAGGCATCTTTCTTTGAAGAATTACACTACACTCCTCCGTTAGCCTCACAATATCATAGTCCTCTAACTTTTTCTTCTTTGATAACACCATCTTTATAAATTTCATATAGTTTGGCATTTGTTTTAGTGCATCCACAAAAGGGATATTGATGTGAATTTATTTTAAAGTGTTAAAAAACTTGGAGAATTAAGCATTAAATTCCTTTTTTTGGAACCATTGAGGATATGACAATGGTGGGATAATTATAAGAGGGTTATATGAAACAGAAATAGAATTAGGCTTTATGTTTATCTTTTATGTTTCGCGCTCAACTTTTTCTCCACACCTTCACTCTCCTTTAGCTTTAGAGCTTCCACTTCCTTTACACTCCTAAGAGTGATGGCCTTGCAACATACTTTTGGGTTAGGTTTGTGTCACTTAGGAACTATCCTGAAGATTAGTCCTCGATTACATTAGCAAGTTGGCCAACTTGTATCTCTAATGACCTTATAGTGGTACTTATGTCGGTGCGATGCGTCTTTATACTATTAAGCCAAGCCTCATCTTTTTTAAATCTCTTACGTGTCTTAACAATAAAAGTACACAAGAGATCTTCCAATAATGGTTTTTTTCTTGGCAATTGGTTGGTTATATATCAGTGAAGGTTGTAATGCATTCCTCGAATTGCCATATTATAGATTCTCATGATTATGTAATCTAGATTGTATTGTATAGGCATATGGGTGGCTTGTTGTTATTCTGGTTGTGGACTGCAGAGAGTCAGAGACAACTACAATAGCAAAGGGTTCAACAGCAATGGTTTTAACTCTTAAATCCTTGCTTAACTCTTTAAACAAAGTTGCTTAACTTCCTAACTTATTGAACTACTACAAGCTATAATTGCTTTTGTTCAAGTTTAACATTTAAACAACATAAACATATTGTTCTTGCTCGTAGTAAATTTGGCCATCAAGAAGAAATAAATGAATAAGATGAGAGAATGAAGTATTTTGCTTACTTTCAACACTTAAAAAACCAAAGAATTCTTTCTCTCTTGTCCTTTCAATGGCTGTGTGTCTCACCAATAAAATGAGCAAATATGTTTTCTTCTTATTTGTTTTTGGTTTCCTCTATTTAGACAAATGATGGCCCCATATGATATGGAAACAAATACCACACCATTTGCCTTTGTTTATAATTGTTTACAATAAATAAATGAAAACAAAAAACAAAACGATGCACTTGGCTGAATTTTGTGACCAAATAGAGAAATTCTTTCTCCTTTCATGAAGTTAAATTCGACCCCCACCATAACCATGGCCTTCATTTCATTTTGTTTAATCAATATTTAAACAAATTAAAATACATGCTTTTGTTAAAATTGTTTACATTAAACAATTAAAAACAAAAGGCAAGTGATTGTTGAATGTGAGTTGGCCAAGAGAGATAAAACAATTTGAAGAAATAATTTCTTCATTTGCTTGTAACACGTATTTTGGTCCCACCAATTCTTCCTTAGCCATGCTTTAGTGTTTCTTCTTTTATTAATTTAATCAATATTAAAACAATTCAAAACACATGCATAATTGTAATAAATAATAATTGTTTGACTTGATTAAAAAATAATATCAAATATTATAATAATTATTTTATTTAATCAATAAAATAATAATCTTGTTTATTCAACACTTAAGGTCATTTTGGTAATTTCTAAGTAAAAAAATAATTGGACTACAATGTGCCATGTGTCATCATTTAATTGGTCAATAACTATTGTTAACTAATTGATGCACTTAACACTTAAGTTTTGACACGTGCATATCCTGAGGGATACTGAAGCAAATGTTTAGTCTGCTGAAATTTATTGGATCGAACAATTCAATCTGATACAATGCCCCATTGCACAATGAGTACACTTCATATTACGGGACTCCCTTGGCCCACACTCAATTTATCAAACGAAACTATTCTGTGAGTTCGTCATTGATGCCTCACGTACACGTTATGGATATTTCAAATCAGCCCAGTAGACCATTCAAGTTAAGGTTAGAGCATATACGTATAATCCTCCCACTATTTATATCCTGAAGGAACGAAAATATAAATCAAAACTATCAAATCCCCATGTGCTCATCTGTGAACTTATCTCTAGACACGTATCCTAATAAATAATATACGCAAACACCATTATGATATTGTTTAACCTTGAGGGAAACTCTTTTCCCAGGTTTATTACTTATGGCCACAGTCTTTCTAAGATACAGTCTCGGAGCATTGGGATATATAACCCACCCATATGAGCTGAGGGATCCCATATCTGCGTTAATCGAACTCCATGAGCATCAAACCATACCCAGTCATACATAGCGGTCAGACCATAAAAGGTCTCTGACATATGTGGAACCAAAGTATGGTGAATCATTCATAAGGCCATTGTGGCACTCAGGTCAAAGGACCACGTACACTACTCAACTTTAGAGGACTTACCATTGACAACTTTATGGGATGTCTATTGGGTTCCTTTTTAAACCTGTTCAATATTCAGTCCTTACAGAATACCCGTATGCTATACGGGCTTCCGATAAACCCATTGTTAGCTAAGAATAGCTATCTAGACCATTTAGATATGGTCATACACTGATCTATATTAAAGGATTTTACCGACAGACCCGCATCAGTGAATTGGATCAGAAACATCATATTTGGGAATACACATACATAATAACATTTCTTAACATCTATTATAACTGTGTTATTATTGATATATTATCGGGGGTATGATCTATATTAAAAGGTTTAATCGACAGACTCGTATTAGTGAATTAGACCAAAAATATCATATTTGGGAATACACGTACATAATAACATTTCTTAGCATCTATTGCAATTGTGTTATTACTGATGTATTATCGGGTCTATGTTCCATTACACACAAGGTTCTAACTCTTTAGATTTAACTGATTGTTATAACTTGCTAACTTTTTAGCATTTATAATTTTTAGCGATGCTAACTCTTAGCTCTGATATAAACTTCTTTAGACCAGATTTGAACTCCTTCAGATCACACAATAGCGTTACAAGTATTGTACCATTTAATTATTGAAATTAGCAATTTAATAAAATGTACTATATAAATATTATAAAATAAAACATTCATACAAAATGGGATGACACATAAGCATGAATCCCAACAAACTCTTATTTGCTATAATGCCATTTGTAATAATATCTAATACCCATGGACTCGATGTATTTTTCAAATACTTTTAGAGTTAACTCTATAAATTATTTACAGAGTCAACCCTATAAATTATTATATCTTCCATAGCCAAGATCTCTCTAATTATATAGTATTTGCTATCTACATATTTAGATCTCTGGTGTGCTATTAGCTTTTTGGCTTGTTCTATGGCCTTGTTATTGTCACAAAAAAATAGAATAAGATCCATCAAAGTAGGGCAATTTCTAGTTTAGCGACAAACTTGTGCATCTATATTGCTACTTTTGTTGCCTCAAAGGCTGCAATATATTTCGCTTCCGTTATTGAATCAGTTGTGGATCCCTATTTGAGGCTCTTCCAACTTACTACAGTATTGTTGAGCATAAACACATAGCCATGTCTAGAAGGTACATTAGCTGTCTTACTGTTGGTGAAATTTGTACATTTCCAAAACACTATCGATGTACAATGATTGAGAGATTCTTATCAGCTTCCTAGCTTTATCTCTATAAAGTTTTATACCAGTGTATAGTAAGCCTCTCCTAAATATTTCATAGAGAAGTTCTTATTTGGATAACTCTTAACAGATTGTAACATACCTATATTATTCTCAATGATCAGTATGTCATCCCAATATAGAACTAAGAAGACTATTATACTCTCACTGACTTTTCTGTACACATAAGGTTCCTCTTCATTTTTATTGATACCAGACCCTCTGATTACTTCATTAAAATGATGATTCTAACTTTGGAAAGCTGCTTAAGTCTATAAATTGACTTCTTCAACTTGCATACTAGATCCACAGTTAGGTTAAATATAAAACATTCAGGTTGTTCTATGAATATCTCTTCTTGGAGATATCCATTTAGGAACGTCGTCTTTATATCCATCTACTATATCTCAAAGTCATAATACGTAAGAATTGCTAATAAAATTCATATTGACTTTAACATCGTTACTGGTGCAAAGGTTTCATCATAGTCGATCCCAGATCGTTGAGCATGTTGGAAGTTGTCCATTCTAGGGTGTATACATGTGGGTTTTGTGTTTAATCACAATTTATACATATCTCATATATATAATGAAGCAGCGGAAGCTTAAAACATTGCAGTAAACACAATCATAATATATTAATCAGAAACGAAATTGAGAAATAACCCTTGAAGCCTTTGGATGGAGATTGTTGAAGTCCACCAAAATGTTGTCTTTGATCAATTCTAGTAATCAACAATGGTGGGTTTGATTATCTAGAATGACAGCTTTTAATCCAGCAGTTGTTTAACTACTTAAACTTGTGTTCTTGATTTTTCTTTTGATTAACACTTAATCATTTAATCAAAAACCTATTTTGCTAAATTAGTTTTAAGCCTTTAAAAGAAAATAATGAATTCAACTCTTGAATCCATTAATTAGAAGACAATTTCTCTTTACTCTCTTTGTAAAATGGTTGACCTAATTTTGCAAAATCAAATTAACAAAAACCTTATGAATTTAATTTACATTTGTTTTATTTATACAAATGAATTTAATTTCATTTCATAATACTTAATTTCACTTAATTTGAATTTGAATTTAATCTAACCTAATCATAGTTAACTCTTAACTTTAGTTAGGTTAAACTAATATTTAAATATTTTAACTATAGTTAACACTTAACTCTAGTTCATTAAAAGAATATTTAAATATTTTAACCATAGTTAACTAACTTAACCATGGTTAGGTTAACTTTTACTTAACCATTATGTATAGTTAATCTAACTTAACTAAATGGTTAACTCTTAACCTTAGTTAAACTTAAATTATTTATTCAACAATTAAATAAATAAATATTTATTTGAATTATTTAACAATTAAATAATTATCAAGTGAAATTACAATTATGTCCTTACTCGGTTACCTAGTTAACCTAAAGTGGGTCCCACAATCTGACCATATACTTTAGTTAACGTAACCTTAGTAAATTGCTGGATTTTACTTTATTGAACTATTCAACACGGTATTCTGCCCAAGTACTCAAAGAGTACATTTCATATTGGGACTTCCTAGGTTCACGCCCGATTCGTCAAATGAAACTATTTCACAAGTCCGTGAACGATGCCCCACGCACACGTTACGAATATTACAAATTAGCGCGTTAGACCATACATGTTGAGGTTACTCCATATTCGTATAATCCTTCCGTCATTATATCCAGGATGAACGGGATATAGATCATTACCGTCAAATCCCGATAATTTCATCCATTACTTTATTATCTTCAGATTCGTATCTTTATGAACAATTTACGCAAACACTTTTGCTATAATGTTCGAATCTGTAGGAAACTCCTTTCCCAGGTTGATTGCTTACGGCCATAAGACTTTATAAGATACAATCTCGAAGTTCGGATATACTACCCATCTATGTGAGCTGGCGGATCCCATATCTACGCACACTGAACTCCATGAGCATCGGACCATACCCAGCGACACGTAGCGGTCAGACCATGAAAGGTCTCTGACATACGTGGAACCAAAGTATGGTGGATCTCCCACAAGTTCACCGTGGCGCTCAGGTCGAAGGACCACAAATACTACTCAACTCGAGAGGAACTTCCTTTGACGATTTCATAGGATGTCTATTGGGGTCCTCTTGAGTCTGTTCAGTATCCAGTCATAACTGAATACCTGTATGTCTATATGAACTTCAACCAAGCTTATGGTTAACTAAGAATAACCATCTGTACAATACAGATATAGACATACACTAATCTATGTGTATCATCGATAGACCCTCATTGGTGAACGTAGATCAGGAACTCTTTATTTGAGAAGATACTTCCATAATGACATTTCTTAGTCTCTATTGCAACTCTTTGCAATTATGTCATTACTAGTAGATTCTCAGGTCTTTGTGACATTATTGATTAAGTTCTAATTAATTAGAACTCGCTGGCTATTATAACCTGCTAACTCTTAGCGCTGGTCTAAACTTCTTTAAACCAGATATGAACTTACTCAGATCATATCATGTCTATAATGTTACAAGCTTAATTATCATTTATTAAAAGATATTAGCGATTTAATAAAATATGCATTGTATAAATATTACAAACTAAATATTCATACAAACTGGGATGGCGCGTAAGCATTTACCCTAACAGAGCATACCTTTTACAACCAATCGAGCTTTGAAGGTCTCTACCTTTCTGTTGGGTCTACTCTTTCGCTTGTAAATCCATTTACAACCAATAAAAACTATTCTTTCGGGAAGCTCAACCAAATCTCAGACTTGATTTTGATGTATTGAGTCAATTTCAAATTTTATGAATAATTGCCATTTTCCTAAGTTAATGTCTAACATCGCCTCTCTATAGGTTAAAGGATCATTTTCTTCAACTAAGAAAATCCCAAGTGCACCTTTAGGCATTTGACCATATCTAGAATGTAGTTTGGACATCATCTCTAATCTAAGTGAAGGATGTGTTAAAGGCATTCTACTAGTTTGAGCTTGAGGTTTTATCTCTAGTTCGTTCTGGTTTTGATTGGCTTTATCACGCTCAATCTTTCTATAACCCACACAATCCATGAGAAACTCTTTTTCTAGGAAAGTGGCATATCGAGAAACAAACACATTTCGTTCTTTAAGATTATAGAACTAGTATCTTATTAAATTCTTGGGATACCCGACGAACCGGTACTTGTACCTCCTAGGTGTAAGTTTATCCTATTGCATAACTTTTATGTAAGCAGAATAGACCCATATCTTAAAATATTTAAGGCTTGATTTCTTTCTTTTCCGTATCCCATGTAGAGTGGTTGGAATAAATTTAGATGGAACCTTATTCAATATATGAGTAGCAGTATCAAGAGCATAACTCCATAGATATTCTAGGAGATCGGTGAAGCTCATAATTGATTAGACCATATCTAATAAAGTTTGATTCCTTCTTTTCAAAAAACCATTGTGTTGTAGAGTATCTGGAGGACAATACTGAGCAAAAATTCCTTTCCCCTTTAAATAATCAGAAAATTCATTGCTATGTACTTACTGCCTCGATCTGATCGAAGGCATTTGAAGTACATACCGGTTTATTTCTCTACTTTAAGTCTAAACACTTTTAGCTTTTCAAAGGTTTCTGACTTATGTTTCATAAGAAACACGTATTCGTATCGTGAAAAATCATCGATAATAGTCACAAAGTATCAAAATCCATCCATTGAGGCGTGATTCATTGGACCACATGCATTACTATGCATCAGCTCCAATAAATTAGTGGCACGGTGTCCAACACCTGTAAATGAAGATTTAGTCATTTTTCCTTGAATGTATGATTCACAAACTGGTAAGGTTCTTTAGTCAGATTAGGTATCTAACCATCCTTAATCAGAAGGGTTAAACGTCTCACACCTGTGTGACCTAATCTTATATTCTAAAGTTCTGTATCATTTAAAGTTCTCGAACTACTACTAGTGTTACCGTGTACATTCATGACATTTTTAGTTGTATCCAAAATATAATGCCCATTAATCAACTGATATTTAACTAACAAAACATTAAATATATCACATAAATATAAGGAACAATTCCTGATATACATATAATACCCTTCACGGTTAAGTACAAGAAGGGAGATAATCTGTTTGATACATAAGGGTACAAAATAACAGTTATGAGATACAAAAATTTGATTTAAGGAAGAATTAAGTCAAAATATCCAACAACCTCAATTCGCAAGAAATTAGCATTTTTTATTTAAAGCTGTATCTCCACAGAAATTTATTCATGTGCAAACATAACTAACCTCCACCAGTAGGGTTCCCATTGTGGTTACCAACACATAAAAATAACCCCGATTTATAATATAAACTAACAATTCTTATCATTGTATCTCATAAACCCTCACATGTTTTAATTAATATTTTAATAATTTAAAAATTAAAGTCGGCATCGAGGTACTAGGTTCTCGGCACTGCAGCATTGGGGGGGCACTACCCGCCATTTGAAGCTGTGGTGCTAGAGGTCACACCTCCAGTGCCACAATGTCCCTCAAAGTAGAGCCTTAGAGCTATAGCGCCTAGTACCTGGTGCTTGGTGCCGGCTTTCCAAGGCCAATTCAGTATTATTTACTTTAAATTATTTAAAATTTTGACAATGCATACGAATAACCAAAAGTGAAGATTTGACTTCTTTTGATCCTGAGATTGAAAGAACATTCTGAAGACTTCGACATGAACAATAATTGCACAGAAATATGGTAGATGACCGTGACAATATCAGTAATCCTGTGTTTGTGCCTATGATACCACAGTGATCTATAAAGGATTATGCAATCTCTACTGTATATGGTATTTAATCTATTATTCAGCGACTAACTATTAACGCCAATAATTTTGAGATTAAGCCAAGTACAATTTAGATGCTGAAAGAATTTGTACAATTTAGTGGGGCTCCCAACAATGATGCCAACATGAATATCGTAAATTTCTTAGAGATTTGTGGTATATTCAAGTTCAATAAAGTCTCAAATGATGCTATCCTATTAAGACTATTCCCTTTCTTATTAAGGGATGAAGCTAAAAGTTGGTTAATGTCATTGTCGTTCGGATTCATATCAACGTGAGATGACCTAGTGCAGAAGTTCTTAACAAAGTTTTTCTCACTAGCAAAGACAAGAAAGAATAGGAATGACATCACCTCATTTTTTCAGTTTGATGACGAATCATTATACAAGGCACGAGAGCATTTCAAGGATATGTTGAGGATGTGTCCTCATCATAGAGTCCTTAAATGGCTATTATTCCATATAATCTACAATGGGCTAGTTGGTTATTTAAGGACCATTGTTGATGCCGTTGCTGGAAGGGCTTTGATGAATAAGTTCACAGATGATGTATATGATCTATTGGAGAAAATAGCATCAAATAGTTATCAATAGGCTGCTGAGAGGATTACACTGTAAAAGATCGCTGGAGTTTATAATATTGATGCATTCAATACATTAGCTGTGAAAATCAATATATTTTCAAAGAAATTTAATGCTATGAATTCCATCAATACTCAAAATGTCACTTGTGACTTTTGTTGTGACAATCACATGAATGGAAAATACATGAAGTCCACGAGTTATGTGGGGAATTATAATAAGCAGCAGAATAGTTCACGTTCAAACTACTACAATTTAGGGAATAGAAATCATCCTAACTTCTCTTGGGTTAATAACCAAGGGTAGCAGTCTAAACCAAACTCGCATAGATTTCATACCTCACAAGAGAAGAAGTCGGCCTTGGAAGAGATAATCATGCAGTATATAAAGTTTAATAATACTATCTTGCAAAAATATTCTGCATCCTTAAAGACTCTAGAGACTCAAATGGGATAACTTGCTGCAGCCTTGAATAACAGACCTCAAGGGACCTTACCAAGCAACATTGAAGTACAAACTTATCTCCTTGAGAAGTGGTAAAGAATTATAGTCCAACAGTGCAGAAAAAGAGAAAGATGCAGTAAGTGATGTAAAAAATAGTGTAAAATAGTATAAAGGTGCAGAAAATACTACATAATATGATGTACAATAGCAGAAAAGTGCAAAAATGCAGAAAAATACATATGCAATAGTAAATAATAGTAAAAACTAGCAGAAACAAGCAGTTTAGCCTTTTCATCAACCTTTACCTTCCTTCATAGGCTACAAAAATAGAAGCTAGATAAGTAATTCTCAAAATTTATAGATATCTTCAAGAAACTTCACATACCTTTTGCGGATGCTCTAGAACAAGTGCCAAGTTATGTGAAGTTTATGAAACATATCTTATCTAAAAAGAAGAGACTAGCATATTATAAGACTGTAGCACTTACCAAAGAATGTAGTGAAATATTGCAAAAGAAATTGCTACCAAAGTTGAAAGATCTAGGCAGTTTTACCATCCCATGCACAATTGGGTAGAAATTCTTTAGGAGAGTGTTATGTGATTTAGGCACCAGCATCAACTTAATGTCATTATCTATCTATAAGAAGTTACATTTGTGCGAGGCTAAACCTATAAATGTCACTTTCTAACTAGTCGACCACTTACTTTCTTATCCAAGGGGCATTATTGAAGATGTTTTGGTAAAGATTGATAAGTTTATCTTTTCGATGGACTTTATAGTATTAGATATGAAGGAGGATTGTGAAGTACCCATCATACTAAAAAGACCATTCCTAGCCACAGGAAGAACCCTTATTGATGTTTAAAAAGGAAATTTAACTATGAGGGTACAGAATTAAAAAGTGACATTTAATGTTTTCAAAGCCATGAAAAGGCCAAGAAAGGAAGAAGAATGTATGAGCATTGATGTTATTGATAGAGAAGTACAAAAGGTCTTCAATAATAATAGCATTCAAGATTCTTTTGAAGATGCAGTAGTAAATAGAGAAGAGGTATAGAGAAAATAAGTTCAAGGGTACTTACAAGTATTAAGCCTTTCTCCAAGATATAACACATTTATTATGAGAGTTGAACCTCTAGAAAAACCCGAGGGCTTGCGAGTACACACTAACCATTCTATTAAAGAACTACCCAAGTTAGAGTTAAAACCCTTACCTAGTCACTTAAAGTATGCATTCTTTGGAAAGTCTTCTACATTGCCAGTTATAGTTTCTACAAAACTTGATGATCCTAAGAAGAAAAGCCGTTGAGGGTCTTGAGAGATCATAAGAGAGTAATAGGATGGATAATTGCTAATATTAATGGAATTAGTGCCTCATTTTTCTTGCATAAAATTATGTTAAAGGAAAGGCACAAGGCCATAATAGAGCATCAAAAACAGTTGAATCTAGTAATGAAAGATGTAGTAAAGAAGGATATCATTAAGTGGCTAGATGCTAGAATTATCTATCTTATATCTGAAAGCTTATGGGTAAGTCTGGTGCAATGTATAACAAAGAAGAGAGGAATCACTGTAGTGACAAATGAGAACAATGATTTGATCTTTACAATGACTATTTCTAGTTGGAGGATATGCATGGACTACTGAAAGCTAAAACAAGCCACCCACAAAGACCATTTTTCCTTGTCATTCCTTAATCAAATGCTAGATAGGTAAGCTGAAATGAAGTACTATTGTTTCTAGGATGGATAGTTTGGCTACAATTAAATTGTAATTGCCCTAGAAGATCTAGAAAAGACAATTTTCACATGCCTTTATAGAACATTTTTCCTCCAAAGGATGCCATTCGATCTATGCAACGCTCTAACCATTTTTCAGTGTTGTATAATGGCCATATTCTCAAACATTATAGAGCACTTCATAGAGGTATTTATAGACTATTTTTTTGTTTTTGGCGATTCCTTTGATTTATGCCTTGATAATTTAGCATTTGTGCTCAAGAGATGTGAAGATACCAATTTAGTGCTTAACTGGGATAAATATCATTTTGTGGTCAAAGAAGGCATAGCCTTAGGCAATAAATTTTTTTTCTCATTGTATGAAAGTTAATAGAGTGAAGATTAAAACCATTGAAAAATTTCCCCAACTTACTAATGTAAAAGAAATGTGGAGTTTTCTTAGACATGACAAGTTTTATAGAAGTTTATAAAATATTTTTCCAAGATCTCCAAACTCTTATGTAACTTATTAGAGAAAAAGGTACAATTACATTTCGATGAAGTATGTCTTGAAGCTTTCAAAACTTTGAAGAAAAACTCATCACTGCGCCTATTATCATAGCACTGGATTAAAACTTACCCTTTGAGGTAATGTATGATGCAAGTGATATAGCTGTGGGTGCTAATTAGGACAACACTGAGAGAACTTTTTCACACTATATACTATACAAGTAAGACCCTCAATGACGCACAGTCTAACTATATTACCATAGAAAATGAGCTTTTTGCAGTAGTCTTTGCTTTTGACAAGTTTCAACCTTACCTCATTGGAGTCTAGGTTACTTTCTTTATAGATCATTCAGTAATTAACTACTTATAAATAAGAAAGATGCTAAACCTAGGCTTATTCAATGGATTTCATTCCTACAAGAGTTTGATCTTGAGATCAAAGATAAAAAAGGAGTTGAGAATCAAGTTGCTGATCATCTATCTCATTTGGAAACGTCAAATCAATACCAAGAGAAGATCCAAATCGATGAAACTTTTTCAAATGAACAACTCCTTGCAACATAACATCATGAGATCCCCTAGTATGTTGATATTGTCAATTATTTAATATCTGGTTTAACATCTTCTAATTTGACTTTTCAATAAAAGAAGAAGTTTCTCTATGACACAAGATTCTACTTTAGGATGAGCCATACCCTTTAAGACTATATGCAGACCAAATCCTTCGAACATAAGGAGATTCATAACTTCTTACACCATTGTCATGCATCTAGTTATGGTGGACATTTTACGGGTAATAAACAACAGCCAAGGTACTTCAATCTAGTTTTTATTAGTCCACATTATTTAAAGATGCATATTCTTTTGTCAATGTCAACAGACGGGAAGCATCTCCAAAAGATATGAAATACCACAATAGAACATCTTAAAAGTTGAAATGTTTTTTATGTATAGGGCATAGATTTCATGGGACCGTTTTCACCATCTCACAATAATAAGTACATCCGTGTAGCGGTGGATTACATTTCAAAGTGGGTATAGGCAATAACGTTACCAACAAATGAGGCTAGAACAGTAATTAAGTTTATTTAAAAGAATATTTTCAAAAGATATGGAACCTTAAGAGTGATCATAAGTAACAAGGGCTCGCATTTCTATAATAAATGCTTTTCATCTCTCTTGCTAAAATATGGGGTTAAGCATAAAATAGCCACTACGTATCATCCCTAAACGAGCAGACAAATAGAAGTCTCAAATTGAAAAATAAAATAGATCTTAAATAAGATGGTTAATCTAAACCGAAAAGGTTGGGCACTACATTTGAATGATGCTTTATGAGGCATATCATACTGCATACAAAACCCCCATTCATATATTTCTATTTCATTTATTCTTTGAAAAGCACGCCACCTACCTTTGAAGTTGGAACACAAAGCATATTGGGCTATTAAAGCCCTTAACTTTAATCTCCAAGATGTAAGATAAAAGCACTTACTTTAGCTTAATGCTATAGGCAAGTTCTGTCTATAAGTATATGAAAATGCTAAGCTATACACAAAAAGGACAAAACAATAGCATGATAAGAGGACACTTCAGTGATCATTTGAACGAGGACAACAATTATTGCTCTACAATTCACATCTGAAGTATTTTCTAAGAAACTAAAGTCCTGATGCTCTGGATTATTCCAAATTATCAAGGTATATCCACGTGGAGTAGTTAAAATTAAAGACCTAAACACTCAAGCTTTATTTATAGTGAATAACCAGTGCTTTAAGCATTATCAAGAAGGACATATCGATTAACAGAAAGTTAGCATCGATCTAATTGAACCCAACTAATCGATGGATCATAACGTCAAGCCAACGACGTTAAATTAAGTAATCTGAGGTAGGTAACCTAAGTTTAGCATCCTTTGATTTTTATTTTTATGTTTTATTATTAATTTTTGTTTGCTTATGCATTTTGTTAGGGCTAGAATTAAAAAAATTAAGAGTTTAGGTAAAACTTAGCGCGACAGTGTTGGCAAGTCAGTGCCATGACGTTTAGAACAGAACTTTATTCCCGTATCTCTGGCTTTCTAGTGCTGCACTACTGTCTAATTTAGAGACACATCATGAACCCAAGCATGGGTACCAGTGCTAGCGCCACACTTGCCCAGGCGTAAGCTAGAGCCGCGATGCTCACACAGGAAAAAGGGTTTTAACGAGCATTGCGACTGCCTAATTTAAAGACACACTGCGAGACCACGCCTGGGTGCCATTATAATAACAGTACTTGCCCAGACATAAGCCTACGCTACTGCTCTAATAGGAGAAAAAGGATTTTAGACCATTTTCCCCTATTTTCCCCACATTTCCTCTAGTCAACACTTCTCATTCTCAAAACCCTAACTATACAACCCCAAACCCTCAAGTCAGAATCCTTTAGGAAATCCATCAAATAACACCACACCAACTTCCAAATTCATCCCCAAAACAATACTCATAGACCATTACACAACAACAAACATAAATCACTCATAAAAGATTTACAAATTCACCAAGAACTTCACTCACTACACTTGTTTGAATTTGCTCTAAGGTATATTTTCCAAAAATGTATTTTAGGGTATTCAACATTCACACATCATTAATCATTAGATTGTTACATATATTATCACTTTTTACACATTTAATGATTGATTGGGCATGTATTGATATATGGAAATATTGTCTAAAATTTTATATTCTTTACATGGCAGTGAGTTTCTTTGTATTTTTTGATGATAAGAATTGTATTGCTGATTGAATTAATGGATTGTGAATAACTTGTGGCACATTTAGGGGTTATAAATTATAGTTTCCATATGATGTTATCTTATTATTATGTAATTATGCTTTAGAAACATATGCTACAGGGTATGGTTTTGATTGAATTAAACCCAAGTAGTAATTCAATAGGGTAGCCATTACGATAACATGGTTCGGCCAAATTTCTATTGATTATTTATATAGATTTGATTGATACTACATGATGCTTAAGAATGTGAATGGAGATATGATGAGGAGTACGTGTTTCGTGGTTCACCATTTTTAGGAGTGTTCAATTTCTATTTTAGGTTCCATTACCATGCCTCTATGCAAGTTAAAGAATCCAGTGCCTCTTCATCCACGACCTAGGATACAACCAAATTCATCTTCGAAAAGGCTTTCAAAAGTCATAGTGCATTCATCATTAAGCGCACTGCCATACCAGAACGAGGTTTTTCAACTGGCTTCCATCCAATACCTTAATATCCCTCAGATTATTAAAGACAGGGGTTGGGAAAGATTGTGTACCCAGCCTGAATCGATAGTCTTATTTGTGGTTTGGAATTCTACACTAATGGTCAATAACATAAAAATTTGAAATTTTTTGTATGGGGACTAAAAGGGAGCATTCTAAAATAATTTCCCACTAGCTATATATATCACAAGTACAAAGTATGACACCACTTTGTATGCTATTCTGATAGGTCAATCAATTGATATTGGAAAAGTGACCAAGGATAGTAAATTACACGCTATTAGATATACTAAGATGGGTTTCTACTACCCATATTTGATCACTACTCTATGTGCCTAAGTTGGAGTTGAGTGGGCACCCACAGAGGAGTTACTACACTCGATCATCATCCTTGATAATAGTAAGATCAATCTGATTATAGATGGACTAGATCCATAGGGCCAATAGCCAGCATAGCTGATATAGCAATGCTTATCTCCAGTGCTCGTACCACAACACCATTCACCATTGAAAAACGTCTTAGTCGCATAGAGTCTTACTTGGTAATCCATGCTATTTATCAAGATCAGGTATTACGACATAGCCTAGATTATTTCGAGATGGACACCAGTGTGGTTCCATCATTCCCTAGATATCCTCATCCATCAGCTTTGGCTAATTTGGTCTATGATGACAATAAGGATGAGGCGGCCGACGACGAAGATGTTGAGGCGATGGAGGATAACTAGGACAGTGACAGAATCTCAACCCATAAAAAGAGAAGTGCTCTAATTTTGTGCTTTTACTGCCGCTATAGAGAAATGGCTAATTTTATATTTAAGGGTACGGGAAACACTTTCTAGTTTTTAGGTTTATGATGCTTCTTCTTTATTTATGCTTTATTCTTTTATTTTTAATTTTTATTTTCTTTTTTATTTGTTATTTTTATTAGAGTTTCTTTTTATTATCTTTTATATGGGTTGAAAAGAATTTGTAGCCAATGATGAAAAGATAAGTTAAAGAAAAGCTATAAATTCTTTAGACATTAATTATCGTGTTTATCTTATATTATAATCAAATTTGCTTATACTTATCTTATAATTGTTCACTTCAAACACATTGCACATTAAAGCTATTAAATATTCATTAGTTGTTAAATTCGAAGAAATTTATTCACATCAAGAAAGTAATTAGGATTGCCCAATATCTAGAACTTGTTTGATTAGCATTCGAGGCAAAATCCTGGGGCGTATATAGCAAAAGAAATTATTATATGCCATGTTTGGATCGATTGAGCCTTTTTAGTCAACCTTATTATATATTTTAACCCTTAGTAAACCTTTTTTTAGCCTTATTGATAATTTTGTATGAACCACATTAGAAACATAAGCAGATGGAATTTTGTTCTCTATCCTTCATAAATATGCTTTGCACTATAATTATTAATATCTTGTTGTGGGATCATGAAAAGATTCAAATTCAAGATTCAAGGAGAAAGAAGAGAAAAAAGCCAGCTTTGGAATTATTCTTGTACAATTGCAAGAATAGGAGGATTCAGAAAAAAAAATTTTAAAAAAAAAGAGAGAAAAGACCTCATGGAATTTGAAACAAGAACTAAAGAGTTGCTAAAATTATAGGTTCAAAGAAAATAAGTTTGAGGGTTTTTGGGAGAAAGAAATGGTGAATTGATCCACTCACAAGAAGGTTATAATTATGGTGCAAATTTGACTTTAAATTATTTGTAGTCTTCCTTACCTTAACCTAAGCCTTTTATTACAAGCTTTGTAAGGTCGTATTTCATCTTTTGGCTATATATTTGTTCTACATTAGTGGAGGTTGCTACAAAAAATAAGCTTATGGACAATTGATGCAGTTTTGATTTTTCTTGTAGAATAAATGATTATGAATACAATTGATGAACAGATAAATAGCTCCGCACACATTCACAAATGAATATTTATATGGTAAAACTAAGTATAATGATCGTAGTATAGGATGATCATAAGTAATTATTGATGCTAAAGATTTTATTAGCATAATTCAACCTTTAAGACAACTATACAATTTTCTAATTGATCCATTCATAGATTACGTTTATTTGTTTTTGGTTGCTTGAGGATGAGCACAGTTTTAAGTTTGGGGGTATTTGATAGGGTCTAAATGAACTATTATATTTAGCACTCCATACTTAAGTATGTGTATTTGGCTATTTAATTAGTGTTTTTAATCATAAATGGTGTATGAGGTAAAATATGAGGATTCGACACAAACTAGAGGAAAAATGGACGAGAAATGACAAAGATACGACAAAAACGCGAAGGCACTTAACCTAGGCCTTGGCGTCGTGGTATCCAAGTCAAAAAGTTGAGTGCTGTAGCACTCAACCCTAACATTGCGGCCTCCTAGTCAAATTCCTCACCATTCACAGTTTCAGGCCTAAGCACCATGGGGCCTGTGCGATAACAAAAACGTCATGCATGGTTTGATATAGATCTGTTCTTAATAAATTACATTCTATTTAAATTACCATAGACATATAGGTAATTGTTAGGGGTGTAATATAGTCACTCAACCATCGATGGAGTCTTGTGATGAGATTAGAGTCTAACCAATCAATTTATATTAAAGGATTAACTAAGAGATTAATGAATCTAATGAAATATTAGGGGATAAGTTGAAACCCTAGATTATTTCTAATTAAGTGAATTCAACCTTTGATTATTTTTTATATTAAGTTAGGGTTAATTGGATAAAATTAAGTTAATTAGTTAAAATCCATCTTTAGAATTTTTTTAGGATAAAAGTAGAGTTAATTTTAGTAATTGATTGAAAGGAATAAGTTCAATAGTCTCCGTGGGAACGCTAATTTGGACTTAAACCCTATAATACTTGATATGATAGCGTGCACTTGTGCTTAGCTATTACTGTATACATAATTAAGGCTTTAGTTAGAGGGTTAATTACATTAGTCATAGAATTTACTCTAGAAACTATTCCATCTCCTCTGTCAAAAATCTCTCTAATTATGTGGCATTGTTTTGCACATGCTTATACTTTTAGTGTGCTCTTGGTTCTTTGGCTTGAACAATTATCCCATTATTGTCACAAAATAATGGAATAGGATCCATTAAACTTGGTGCTTTTCTAACTTACTGCAACACCACTAAGGATAAATATATACTCAGATGTAGACTTTCTATCATCCAAATTAGACTGAAAGTCTGAATCTTTGTATCCTTTTACTTACAAGTTACTTTCTCCATATATGAGAAACTTTTCCTTTGTACCCTTAAGGTATTTTAGGACATATTTCACTGCCATCCATTGGTTGTCACCTAGATTAGACTAATACAAGGTTGTAATATTTATAGCCATACTGATGTTACTCAAATAACTCTTGACTGAATGTAACGTACCAATATCATTTCCGATAATTAGTATGTCATTCATATAAAGAACCAAGAATACAATCATGCACCTATTAACATTTTTATACACACGAGATTCTTCTTTATGTTTTATAAAATCAGACCCTTTGATTACCTTATCAAAATAAAGATTCTAACTTTAGAAGGTTTGTTTAAGTCTATAAAAGAACTTCTTCAGTTTGCATACTAGATCAGAAGTTAGGCTGGATGCAAAACCTTTAGGCTATTCCATGTATATATCTTTCTCAAGATATTCATTCATGAACATCGTCGTTACATCCATTTGCCAGATCTCAAAATCATAATATGCTACAATTGCCATTACAATTTGAATTGACTTAAGTATTGCTACTAGTAAAAAGGTTTTCACATAATTAATCACAGATATCTGAGTATAACCTTTTGCCACCAGTTGAGCTTTAAAGGTCTCTACCTTCCCACCCGACCTATACTTCTCTATATAAATTCATTTATAACTAATAGAAAAAAAAAATTGGGAAGCATAACCAAGTTCCAGACTTGATTGTGATGCATAGAGTCAATCTTGGATTTTATGGATATTGCCATTTTTTTGAATCAATGTCCAACATTGTGTCTTTATAAGTCAAAGATTCTTTTCTTTGAGTAAGAAAACACTAAGGGCACCTTCAGGTATCAAACCATACGTAGGAAGTGGCCTTGATATTCTTTCCAACCTACATGGAGGGTGTGTTAAAGGTTTTTTACTTGATTGAGCCTGAGGTGCCATCGTCGGTTTATTTTTATCCTTATTGACTTCATCAAGTTCAATCTTTCTACAATTCCCATGATCCATAAGAAACTGTTTCTCCAAGAATGAGGCATTACAAGTAACAAATATTTTTTTACTCTAGATTATAGAATTGGTATCCTATAGAATACTTAGGATACCCAATAAATAGATACTTGTACTTTTTGGGTGCACATTTGTCGTGTTATGTAACATTTACAAAAGCAGGACAAACCCAAATCTTAATATTTAAGACTTGATTTCCTTCTAGTCCATATCTCATACAAAGTAAAAGGAACAACTTTCGATGGAACTCTGTTCAATAAATGAGCAGCTATTTTTATAGCATATCCCCATAAATATTCTAGGAGATTGGTGAATCTCATCATCGATCGGACCATATCCACTAAAGTCTGATTCCTTATCTTTAAAACATCATTGTGTTAAGGAGTGTTTAGAGGACTATACTGAGTGAGAATCCTATTCTCTTTTAAATAATCTATAAATTTACTACTCATGTATTTACTGTCTTGATCTGATCGAAGGCTATATACATCTCGATTTGTTTTTGTACTTCAAGTTGAAACTCTTTGAACATCTTAAAAGTTTTTTACTTATGTTTCATAAGAAATATGTATCTGTATCATGAAATATCATCGAAAAAGACTACAAAGTATAAAAACCCACCCATTGCAGTATGATTAATTGGACCATATACATCAATATGTACTAATTCTAATAAATCAATGGCGTGGTGTCCAACACTAGTAAAAGGAGATTTGGTTTATCTTTTCTTCAATATAAGATTCACAAACTGGATAAGAATTTATAGTCAGATTAGGTACTTGATTATCCTTAACCAGACGGGATAACATCACACACTTATATGACATAATCTCATATGCCATAATTTAGAGTTATTCAAAGTTCCTGAGCTATTGCTTGTATTAACCTATACATTCAAGACATTTGTTATTGTATATAATATATAATGGACATTAATCAATTAACATTACGTTAATAAAACATTATCCACATTATATAAACATAAGGAATTATTTTGAATAAATACATGATAACCTTCGCTATCTAACACAAGAAGGGATATAATTTGGTTGATAATGTTGGGCATAAAATAATAGTTATACAACATAATTGTTCTATTACATAGAAGAAGTAATTTAAAATGTCAAATAGCTTCGATCTATAGGAAATTCCCATTTTTAACATAAAGCTGTACTTTTTATGGCTACAATAATCTAACATCCTTCAGACCCTTTAACACATTGCATATGTGAAAAGGACATGTAGTATCTAATACCCAACTAGAATTAGCATCAAATGCTAAAAAAATATCAATGATAGATAAACATATACCTGATGGGGTCTTCTTGATCGTGGCAAGGTACCTTAGGCAATTACGCTTCCAATGCCCATCTTTACCGTAATGGAAACACTTTATTTTGGATTTTCTCTGTGGCTTGGATATGGGTTGAATTTGAGAGCCCATGGTGGGTGTTTACTTCACATTCTTCCCTTTAGACTTCTTAGAAGCCTTTGAGGTAGAAAATGAAGCACCTTGAATATAGAAGGTCGTACCATATTTGTTCAAGTTCTACTAAGCTGTCCTCAACATATTTTACAGTTTAGCATTTGTGGGAATCGCTCTTTACATATTAAAGCTCATGATGAACTTTGCAAATGATCCTAATAGTGATTGGTGAATCAACTTATTCTCTAAAGAATTGTTCAAAATAATATTTATAGTCTCCAACCTCCTAATATAGGAAATTATCTTGAGGACATGGGGACTAATAAGACTACTCTTTAGTAGTTTAGCTTAAAACAGAGATTTGGAAACTCGGTAAATTTCAAACTATAGTCTATCACCAAATAACACTTTCAAATGGAGCATAATACTACTTTCACTGTCCATGCGCACATGCTCAATCTACAACTTAGTAGACATTAAGGCCAAGATGTATGACTTGGTTTTCCAATCATCATCAATCCATTTATGATATGTCACTCTCTCATTTGGAGTGGCATCATTAGAAATATCTTAGGGCGAAGTTTGATCAACTACATCCCCAAGCTTTTTAGCATTCAGAACTATTCTGAGATTCATAAGCTAGTTAGCATAATTCTTGGCACTTTTAAGTTAGTTTGCATCAAGTATGCATACCAATGGGTTGCTTGAAGCCATTTTTATCTTCACGAGATAAAAAAAGAAAGTGATTTTAGCATAATATTTTAATTGTTAATGTATAATGCTTTAGATCATTGGCATAACTATTATATATATTTTTAATCTAAAGGCACCATCCCACTGCTTTACATAATCCCTTTAATCTCTAAAATGAAAAAATGAAAGTTTAAACATTTTGAACTATATAGTGAGAATTTAACCCCGTTGGCATTTTACTTAAGCCTTACGCTTTAACAATATTAGCCTTTGTAAACCCGAAAAGGTAGACAACTCTTGTTAATTACATCATATGCAACTCTTACCACTGATTTTCAATACATCTTATCCTCACGCTTTAGCAATATTGGGTAAGTATATTTCAAATTAACTTGTCAATGATCAAATATATATTACAAATAATAGCCTTATGCTTTAACTATATTGGATAATACATTTGTATATATTTTCCTCAACTCATGTTTAACTGGCATAGTATAAATCATACTGATCAATCCCTTATGTTTTAGCAATATTAGGAAAGACTAAAGTGACCTGTATAACACCGTATTAATAAGACAGACCATTGTATAGCTTTATCTCATAATGAAATACTATTCAATTTGATTAAGAGAGATTTTGTAAAACTTATCCGCATCTCACGAGGATGTAATTCTTAATCACACATTTGTTTTATGCAAGCACAACTAACCCTTACTAGTAGGGCTTTTATTGTGGTTAATAGCACAAACAAATGCCCACAGTGTATAATGCTATCGCATAACACTTATTATTACATAATTAAACATTACATCCATGAAAAACAAATTGAAGTGAAGAGTGTTAGTGCCACAGTACCAACTTTTCAGCACTGAAGCGTTGAAGAAAAAGCCCCCAATGTCGTGGTGCTAAGCTTTGGTACCCCAGCACTGCGGCACCACATATTTTAGCATTGTCTCACTGGAGATAGAGCCCTCAATGTCATAGTATTAGATATTTAACACTGCAGCATTGAGGACTAGAATTCCTCAGCGCCACGGCACCCAATATCTAACTTTATAGCATTGACGACTAGAACCCTTAGCACTGTAATGCCTAGACCTCACTACTGTGGCATCCTTTTGAGTTTTAACTCGGTTTTGCACTTTCAATTCTTGAAAACGTATGACCCACTACTCCAGGACATCCCAACCAATATAAAACACTCCAATTTTTCTAGAAAAGCACATAAATATGCTCTGATACTTATTAAAAGTGTGCTAATTCAAGGTGTATGAATGTGATATGTGTTCATTGAATAACAAAACTCTCATGTTATACATAAAACAATACATAGCTAAATGATAATCTAATTTTCTATTTAACAAATACACACTTAATTTTAAGTTTTGTTACACTAACAAGTTCAATAATTTAACTTTGAAGCCTTTTGAATGTATTCTTCAAATTGGGGTTCACCTTGAAGTGTTCTGTTTGGTGATTCTAGATTCCAACTTGGTGGGTTTGGAACTTTGGAATGGCATCCTTAATTAATTTTTCCAACAAGCTTAGTGTTGAAACTCCTTAAACACCGAGTCTTTGAATTTTGAGCAACACTTGCTCTTGTTTCAAGAAAATTGAAATGAATTTTATTTATGCAACTCTTGCACAAACAATTTTTGACTAGGCTATGCTTTGTTATTTTTTTCTGTTGACTAATTTTAATAATAATAACTCAAAATTATATTTTGAATTATTAATAAATCCTGCTTATCTTAGAATCAAGGTCAATTTTATCAACACAAAGTCAAACAATCAATGGCTTCAATTATACCACTTATCCTCATCACATTAGTTAAAAACTTTTGTTAACTAATTAAATGATGTACTTAACACTTAAGCTTTGACAAGTGCACATTCAAAGAAATCCTGAAACAAATTTCCAAATTGCTGAAATTTTCTAGATCGAACTGTTTAATCTAGTCTGCTACCCTAATACACAATGAGTACATTTCATATGTGAGACTCTCTAGATTCATATCTTAATGCACAATGAACGATGTCCCGCACACATGTTACGAATATTATAAGGCAATGTTAAACTATAAATGCTGAGGTTAAGCATATACGTATAATCCTTCAGTCACCTATATCCTAAAAGAGCACAAATATATATCATTACCTTTAAATCACTATTTGCTCGACCATGAACTTATTTATTCCATGGAAAAATATTTTTTAGGTTTACTGCTTATGGCCATAAGACTTTTTGAAATATAATCTTTGAGCATCAAGATATACAACTCACCCATAGAAGCTGACAAATCCTATATCTATGCACACTAGACTCTATGAGCATCAGACTATATCTAACAACACCCAGAGGTCAGACCATGAAAGATCTTTAACATATGTGGAATTTAAGTATAGTGGATCATTTATAAGCCCGCTATAGTGCTGAAGTCAAAGGACCATGAATACTACTAAACTCGATAAGACATTTCATTGAAAAATTTATAGGATGTTTATTAAAGGTCCTTGCGAGTCTGTTCAGTACCTAGTCCTTATTGAATAGCCGCTTACCTATATGAGCTTCTACTAAGCTCATAGTCTAATAAGACTAACTATCTAGATGATCCAAATATAGACATACACTAATCTATAATGGGTTTAGTGATAGACTTACATCGGTAAAGATAGGTCAGGAACAAGTTTTTCAAGAATATACTACGTAATTACATTACCTAGCACTATTTGTAACTCATTGCAACTATGTTATTACTAATATATTATTAGGCTATTATCTTGTTTCAGATAAGGTTCTAACTCTTAGAATTTGCTAACTCTTATAAGTGCTAACTTTTACGAATTATAACTTATAGCTCTGATCTAAACTCCTTTAGACAAAATCTAAACTCTTTTAAATCTATAATGTCTAATATGTAACAAGTGTCTTACCATATAATAAATAATATAAATGCTTTAATGAAATATTTATTATATAAATATTAAACAATAAATATTAAACAATAAATATTCATATAAAATGGGATGACACGTAAGCAAAATCCCAACATATGGCCCATGACCTTCAGTCACTAAAGGAGTCTTTTATTACTCCTATTTTTTTTTTGTTATAGGAACCGTGCCTTGATTAAGGTAAGGTGGAAACAAAAACTACAGTGCCTTATTTTTGTTCGTTTGATTTTAGTTTATGTTTTTATTCTTGTCCTTTATTTATTGCCTTTACTTTTATGTGTTAGTTTCTTTAGCTTGTAGTAAAAGAAGCACTAGTAATATAATTCTTTTCATGAAAAATCTTATGTATTACCATGCTTTTGTTGTGTTGTCTAAAGTATTGAGACATTTATTGTTAACTTCATAAGAAATAATTTAGACTTGAAATAATCCATACACCAAATACGAGATATAATTCAACATTATTAGCGATCACCAAGTTTTGAGCACATTGTAGCTTGAATTAGTTGAGTGTACTAGAGAAGCTTATACTTAAATAGTACACTTGAGTCTCGATGATTAGTTATATAGAACTATTTTGATTGTAACTTGAGATGAAATCCTATGAGGTATGTGACAAAGGAAAGATAGTTATGCCTGTTTGGACCGTTTGATCATTTCTAACTTATGTTATTACAATTGGACCCTAGTTACCCCATTTTGAGCCAAAAATACCTTTTTTGTTGGATAACTACATTACAAGCCTAATCCATGATCTAATTTTTCCAAAAACCCTTAACACTATATACATGGAGGTTATTGAGAAACTTAGAACTTGTATGGAGCTAAGTGGGTAAAGATGGGAAAAGTACAAAAAGAATGGCAAATCAAAAGTTGTATTGAGATAGAGTAATACTCTAAGTTTGAGGGAGTAATGTTGGTTTTTATTTAGAAGAAAAACCTATCATATTTATATAAATATTTGTGAAAATATATAAATAAGGAATAAATGGTGTATATGTATATATATATATATATCTTGAAATAGAAAATAAGTGTAATTTTGTGCAAGAGCTAAGTTTGGGGGAATTGTATTAGGGAAGTTAGAAAGATTTAAGGGAAGAGCCAAGTAGATTTTGTGTTCATGGTGTAATAAGCTAAACACTTTATCTAAATATCCCACTTTAACCCTAGCCTTGCATTACAAACCTATAAAAGTCCTAATTAATTTTGACTCATACATATGACAATTGCCCTATTTTAGCTTTGATTATATCCATTTTTAGGTAATTACATCTATTTATGCATATTTGTGTTAAAATTATAGGACAAGTATGTGACTAGGCTAAAGGGAGAGAAAAGTAGCAAAAGGAGACTAAAGAGCAGAAAATTCAAGATGAATTCCAAAAAATGAGCAAATATGGCTGAGTTAAGGAAGAAAATACACCAGCATTCATCCATATAGGATGAATGTCGACGCATTAAGCACTAAATGCACCAATATTTTTTGGAATTAGAAGACCTAGAGTTGGCATGGGGGATAAGCAACGTTGAAGGCAGGAAGTTTTCATGATTCTGAATGCCTTAACTTTGGAAGGGAACGCTGTTGCGTCACTTTGTCAATGGCCCAATGCTAGTTATGTAATGCAGCAACGTTAGAATGCCCTAGGGTGACTAAACCTTAACATTGTACTATTTGTACATGATAGCTTGCGATGTCCTTACTTTATAAAAGAGACCGTCACAGCATTACGGTTATTTTCTACCCTATATAAAGTAACTCTTTTGGATTTTTATAGGAGAAGAAGTTTCACCTTTATCTCAGCATTTAGGAAAAACGTTTTAGGTCTAAAAATCTCACCTTTCAATTGCAAAGAAACATATTTCAACACTTCGAAATCAATTAAAGAAGGATCAACATCATCAATGGAGGTTATTACTTGCAAGAAAAGCATTGGAGCTAATGATTTGTAAGATCATATAAACTTCATTTATGTATTTGTTGATCTAACTTGGTATCATTATATTTTATCTTGTAATGTATTTCTTGGACTTCATTATGTTGAACTAGATTCTCTTGTCTAGGATTGTAAATATGAACTTAACTATATTTTTGTAAATATTCCAACTTTGAATGCATGAACTTGGTTTTTATTCATTTTTTGGTAGTCAATTCTTATGTTTAATCTGGCTAATCATATGTGTGAACATTGGATTTATTGAGATAAACTTGGAAAAAGCATCTTATTGGATACCCTAGGATAAAGTGATGTATGATTATAGAGTAGCATTTATAAGTTCCAATTAAGATAGGAATATACCTAGTTGGCATGAATGGTTAAGATTACTTAAACTTAATGAATCCCATTTAATCTTGGTATCATAGGAATATAGATATTAGGTTGATTATGGTATAATCGCTTGACCATTGAAAGAGGCTTGCAAAATGTATAGTGTTATGACCAATAATTAACCAAAGGATTTTTATTCAAAGCATATCTATAACAAGCACAGGTTAAGGGAGAGCTATACATCATAGACTTAATTTATCATTGAAAGTATTTGAATTTATATCTTGCTTAGTTAGTTGTTAATTTAGGAAAAACAATTTTAGTACTTGAATAGGGCGAAGTACTAGTCCTTGTATGATTGATACCCTTCACCCTTTATTACTTGTTAGCGATAATGTGCACTTGCATTAAGGATAAACACTTATATTGCACAAAATCACTAATAGGAAGCAAAACATTTAAAATTTTTTCACATGGCACTTTCTAAATCTTCCCATACACTTTTGTCAATTCGAATTTAACCTCATATATCTCATACAAGCCAATGTATAATAATTATATAGAAATAATAATGAAAAGCCTACCAAGTAAAGGTAGCTTTCTAATTTGTATATACTATTATATGTGGTTGAACTCTTCAACTAATTAGCCTCATAATAAAGTGTTCTTGAGAACAATTCCTGGTTAATAGAGGTGGTTTTAACTTTGGAATGGTAGCTTTCTTTAACATACGTGGAATTTAATTATGATGGATCACTCACAAGACCATTATAGAGCTTAGGTTTAAGGATCATAAATACAACTCAACTCAAGAAAAACATCTATTGACCACTATATGGAATGTTTCTTGGATGTCTTCATGAGTTTGTTCAATGTCTAGTCCTTACTTAACACTTGCTTGCCTATACGAGCTTTCACTAAACTTATGGTTCATTAAGATTAACCGTTTGGACAATCTAGATACAGACATACACCTGTCTTTATGATTTACCAATCAAATCGTGTCAATAAAACAACGACTAGGAATAATTTTTGAAAATACACTATATAGTGATATTTCTTAGTGTTATTTGCAATTGCATTGCTATAATAACTATTCTTGGGTCTTGTGTAATTCATACAAATTTATACCCTTTAGAAATACTAACTCTTAGTTCTGATCAAAACATCTGTAGATCTATAATGTATAAAAAAGAACAAGATTAATACTATATTAAAATAAATAATTATTTACGAAAATGTGTATTGTATAAATAATAACAAAATTCATGTAGAAATAGAATAATGCTCGAGCACCAACTCCAACAACTCTCACTTGCTCTAGTTCCATTCAGAATGATATCTAATACCCAAAGACTCCACGTGTTTCACAAACATCTTAAGTGTCAAGGCCTTAGTTGAATCCATTATATTTTAACTTGTCAGCAATTTATAAACTACTACATCTTCTCTTGACAAAATCTCTCTAATTATGTGTTACTTTCGTTCTACATGCTTAGATTTATGATGTACCCTTGGTTCCTTTGCTTTAGCTATTGCACTATTGTTATCACAGTATAATAGAGTGAGATCCACTATACTTCAAACAACTCATAACTTTGCAATGAACTTGCGTATCCATATTATTTCTTTTATAGCTTCAAAAAAAAAAAATTACAAAGCTAGATGTAGACTTTCTATCATTCAGATCAAATTGCAAGTCTGTATTAGCGACTACTCTCACTAGTAAATTCCTTTCTCTATATATCAAAACATTATCCTTCATAAACTTAAAGTGTTTGAGAATATGTTTCATGGCCATACAAATGGTCATTACCTGAATTAGACTAATAGTAACTTGTAACACTTATAGTCATGTTGATGTCAGGTATTGAACATAATATGGCATATATTATGCTTCCAATAATTGATGCATAGCGTAGGTTAGATATTCTAACCTTTTCATCTTCCTTTTAGGTTCTCATCCTTTTAAAATGACAAATGTCATGTTGAAAAGGTACATTAACTATCTTATAATTACTAAAATTATACCTTTCTAATATCTTATCTATATAAGGAGTAGGAGAGCCCAATTAGCATCCTAGCTCTATTTCTATAAAGATTTATTATACCTAGTATAAAGGAAGTCTTTTTCAAATCCTTTATGGAGAAATTCCTACTTAATAACTCTTAACTGATTACAGCATACCAATATCATTTTCGATAATTAGTATATCATCCACATAGGGCATTGGAATGACAATCATACTCCTATTGACTTTTTTATACATACATTTTCTCCTTATTTTTGATGAAACTAGATGCTTTAGTTATATCGTCAAAACAAAGATTCCAGTTTTGGGAAGCTTATTTAAATCCATAAATATACTTCTTTAATATTCACACTAGATTAGAATCCTTGCTGCAAGTAAAATTTTTAGGCTGTTCCATGTAAATCTTTTTATCCAGATTTCCATTCAAAAAAGTCATCTGTGCATCTATCAACCTAATTTCATAGTTATAATTGTTATGTATTTTGTATGTATATACGTTTAACGCGAGTGTTCATTATCGTAACAAGTAATATATGATGAATAAAGTATCGTTCCCACAAGGAATTGCTATTACTACTTTTTAAGTATTAAAATTATGTCCTTATACTCTTATCCCAACTAATGGTATTTCAATATGTTGATAATTAAATAAACTAAATAATTAAACTAATGAATGAGATAGCAAGAAAATGATCATAAACACTCCAAATTATTAAATGTTTAGGATTACAATTATCCCTCAATATACTACACTTGAATTCAATTGTTACCCTTAATCTATCAATATGAATTGTTAACTAGAAACTCTAATGTATTCACAAGCCTCTTTCGATGGTCAAGTAATTATACTTCAATCAATCAATTATCTATATTCCTATGATAATTATACTGAATTGATATTCATTAAGAGTAGGTTTCATAAATGATTATATATGCCATATGAGTATATTCCTATCTTATATAGAACTCACGCTTTTACACAATGATTATACATCAATCTATTCATGGCCAACACAAAATTTCTTTTTCCAAGTTCAGTAAGGTTCCCAAATCAATCTAATCATTGTCATGAAATTAAAAGCATTAAGCACTCAATAGATTGAATAATTCAATATTGATATATGAATTAAGATAAACAATGAATCCAAGCTATATATTGAGTTCAAATCATAATCATAGTTATAATAAATTAAGCCATGATAAAAAATATAGTTCTAGAACAATAATCAACAAGCATGAGGATTAAATACATATGAAATAAACTAATAATACAAAAAGATGAAGAAATCCTTATGTTCTTGGTTGGTGTAGAAATCCTTCCCTTAAGCTCTTGAATCTTGATCCAAACTATGAAATGAAGTGTTAAACTTGTCCCCCAGGTGCTCTCCCTCGAAATGGCTGAATAGTGATAATTTTATAAGCTTAAGACAACTATAAATAGGGCCAATTTTGCCCTTAAAACACTAGCATTTTCTACCCTTCAAAGACTCGTATTTTGGATGAATAATGACCTATGTGCACTATTTATGATACTGTTTAAATGCAATGTTCATAATCACTATTAATAAATAATGTGCAGCGGCACTGTTAATAGACATTGTTTGGCATTGTTCACCAAAATTGAAAATTTTCCAGAATTTGGCGTCGCGACATTGAATTCTGATGCTTTGACATTGAGACCTAGGATAATTTATTTATTTTTTTTATTTTCTTTGTTCATTCTTTTTTTTTCATTTTCTCTTTTTAATTTCTTTTTTTTAATGGGTACATCATCTATTTTTTAATACAAAAATAAATGCAAAATTTAATGAAAATATAATTACATGGGGTTACCTCTCAAGCAGCGTTATTTAACGTTGTCAGCATGACATCTTCCTCTTTCACTCATGGCGGATCATACACTCTTTCCCAAAATTGCTCAAACCTTTGCTTGTTTGTGTAACAATTGTTGGAGTTCTTATTTCTAATTTCCACAGCTCAACAAAGAGCTTTATAGTATGAAGATCTAACAATCCTGATTTGAGCTTTCCTTAAAAGAAATTTAGCCTTGTCCAAAAGAGTGACCCTCGTAGGCCTAGATCGCATGGATGTTTTAAATGCTTTTTATCATACCTCTTTTATGACTTCTCTGAATGCAACCTTGCACTCGTACAAGGCTTTGAATGCAAATCATTTATCTCATGTTTCCGTAAGAGGTTTCTATTTTCAACCATGCTCACTAACTCAATCTTAAAACATTAGGAAGAATTATTTGAAATTTATTGTTGGTTGATGTTATCCTCTTGTGATTTCTTGAGCAATAGAAGTGGGGGACTGCAAGGTTTCCAGATGTTTTGCTATCATGCTTCATCTTTTTTTTATTGAGCCTTCTCTTTTTCCTCAATCTGTACTTCATCACCATGGTGATTCTTTATTGATTTGGGTTCCTTAGCTACAACAGTTAGTTCTTTCCCATTCTTTAAATTGTTTGCTTTACAATGTTCATTATTTTCCATTAGATAGAATTTTGTGTTGCAAGGCAATATTTCTTTAAAGTAACTGTGATCAACATTAATCATTTATTCCACTTGATTTTCTAAACTCTGCAGAGAACAAATTGGTTTAGTAACAACTCAATTATCTTCCTTATATGTTGGAACATATCATCTAAGGCGGATTTCTTATCTAGCTATTGTTGTTGCTGAATTTCCGGTGGGGATACAAAAAGATTGAATTACATTAGAGTTTTCTCTTGGTTGTTATTCCAAGATGTTTGATTCCTCAATTCCGAATAATAGGCATCAAAACTGAGGTTCTGCTGCTGTTGGTAATAAATTTCAAGATTATGTGCAGGTTCTGGGCATTGTCCATTTGCATCGTTGCCACCATAAAATCACAAGTGTTCTCAGCAACTCTATTTATGGATTCCCTTTGAGCAATAACTTTAGTTGTCTATTGAAAGTTTTTGAAGGCCATCTCTTCTAATAATTCAAATGCATCATCAATAGACTTATTTATAAAAATACCTTTTACTGCAACATCAATTATCATTTTTAAATGTCAACTATCCTGTTGTAAAAATTTTGCACAAGTAACCATTTTGGAATGCCATGTTATAGACATTTCCTCTGTATTTCTTTAAACCTTTCCCATGCTTCATATAAGAATTCATAATCATTTTGCATAAATGAAGTTATAGTGCTCCTAATCATAGTGGATTTTGTCGGAGGAAAGAATTTAGCTAAAAATATTTGCGTTAAATAATCCCATGTTATAAACCCCGGTGGTAGTCACCTCAACCAGTTCTTTGCTCCATCCCAGAGTTAAAATGTTAATAGCTGCAACCACATTGCATCATCCAAGACTCTATTATATTTGTAAAGGTCACATATTTCCAAGAAATTTACATGTTCAGTTGGATCTTCATTTGGTAATCCACCAAATTGTACTGATGCTCTCAATAACTAAATCACATTCGATTGAATTTTAAAATATTCGACATCAATAATAGGTTTTTGAATGCTTGAATAGATGTCGCTTACTTTTGGTACTACAAAATTTCTCAATAAACTTGATGTTCCAGCCATCATAAATCAATCTACAATTACTAAAAAACAAAATGAAACAAATGACAACAACAATACAATAACAAAAGAAAATGCTTGAATTAAGAATAAGATAGATTAATATTAGTATCAACAAGAATAATAAATAATTCCCTGGCAACAGCACAAAAACTTGTTATGTATTTTTTATCTATATATGTTTAACTCAAGTGCATGTTATTGTAACGAGTAATATATGATGAACAAAGTATCGTTCCCATAAAGAATCGCTATTACTACTTGTTAAGTACTAAAATTGTGTCCTCATACTTTCATCCAAACTAGTGATATTTCAATGTGTTGATAATTAAATAAACTAAATAATTAAACTATTGAAAGAATAGCAAGTGAATTATCATAAACACTATAAATTATCAAATGTCTAGAATTATAGTTATCCTTCAATATACTACACTTGAATTCAATTGTTATTCTTAATCTATCAATATGAATTGTTAACCGAAAACTTTAATGTATTCATAAACCTCTTCTGATGGTCAAGTTATTATACCTCAATCAATCAATTATCTATATTCCTATGATAATTATACTGAATTAAGATTAATTAAGAGTAGGTTCTATAAATGGTTATATGTGTCATATTGGTATATTCCTGTCTCATATAAAACTTACGCTTTTACACAATAATCATACATCAATCTATTTATGGCAACAAAAAAATTTCCTTTTTCAAGTTCATTAAGGTTTCCAAATCAATCTATACATTGTCTTGTAAGTGTTCTATACGTTGGGTGAATATGTATATTTTAATTTTTTAATATTAATTTTACATGTCTCATATGAAAAATTAATGCAATAGAATATAAAATACACATCTTATTACATTAATGAGATAAAATAGAGTTCACACTTAAAGTGTGTTTTTGGCAATTCTAGTCTAAGACGTGGTGGAATCCCTTGAACTATAATGATAGCCTTCTTTTCTCGACGAGAATTTTCTACTTGAAGCAACTATTGCTTCTTGTAATCTCTCGGCCTTAGGCTTATGATTTCCTTTAATTCTCACAATTTCACTTTTAGTTAGCAAATGAATTAAGGCTTCCTATTTATAGCCTTTGCTGCCACTATATTCGGCTAATCAAAACCAAGTCATTGCAAAGTTTCAGGTATGACAATGCAAATGAATTTGCCACTTCATGCTTAAACCAAATGCTTGATGGCTTAAGTACTTTAGGTGGCCAAATTTTATACAAATTAGTGGCCAAATGCTTTGTAATTTAATAAGGCAAAGCCATTTAAGTTTCTACCAACTTATGCTTTCTTTTATAGCATGACAATGCATTATACAAATAACAAGGCATTATTTTAAGTAAATAGCCACCACATGCTTCTTTTAGCATGACAAATCAATTGGCTGAATTTGAAGGAAATTGATGCCACCACATGCTTATTAATTTAAGCATTACAAATAAATTTTACATTCAAATGTTAAATATGTTGGCCGAATACTTCTTATTTGGTTGCAATGGTTGACATGTGTCACGCATAATAAGCCATTGGCATGACATATGTCACCTAATTATAGGATGAAGGACTTGCCACTTGTCAACATTCTAGGCCTAACACTTAAGCCCTATGAACTTTTCGAGAGATCTTAAAACAATCCCTACTTTCTGAGAACTTTTAAGATCGAACCATTCAATCTGATGCACTACCCTAGTGAATAATGAGTACACTTCATATAGTGAGACTCCCTAAGGTTACACCCATTTATCTTATAGAACTCTTTCGTAAGTCCATAAACGATGCCCCACACATATATTATAGAAATAACAAAATGGTACATTGAACTATATAATTAAGATTAATATATATTCGTATAATCTCTCTGTCATTTATATTCTGGAAGAGCAGAGATATAGATTATCACCGTCAAGTCCCCTTATGCTTAATCTTAAACTTATCTCTAGATTCGTATTTTCATAAATAATATCCGCAAACATTTTTGCGATATTGTTTATCCCACAGGAAACTCTTTCCCGAGTTTATTACTTATGGCTATAAGACTTTTGAAATACAATCTCGGAGCATCAGGATATACAACTCACCCATATGAACTAACGGATTCCATATCTACATATACCAGACTACATGAGCTTTAGACCATACCTAGTGACACTCAACGGTCAAGCTATAAAAGGTTTCTGACACGTGTGGAACTTAAGTATGATGGATCACTCATAAGCCTACCGTGGTATCCAGGTGAGGGAACCACGAATATTACTCAACTCAATAGAACCCTTCATTGATCACTTTTATGGGATATCTATTAAAGGTCTTCATTGAGTCTGTTCAGTACTCAGTCCTCACTGAATACACGTATGCCTATACGAGCTTCAACTAAGCTCATGGTCTACTAAGATTACCTATCTAGGCTGTCCAAATATAGACATGCATTGATCTATATATGATAAAATCTCCACTAACAGACTTACATCAGTGAAGATAGATCAGGATCACAAGGTTTGAGAATATATTTTCACAATGACATTTTTAGCATTATTTACAACCCTTTACAACTATGTCATTGCTAATATACCATCGGGTCCTTGTCTCATTTCAAATAAGGCTTTAAATCTTTAGATTTTGCTAACTCATACAACCTACTAACACTTAGCAGTGCTATCTCTTAGTAATTATAAGTCTCAACATTGCTAACTCTTAGCACTGGTCTAAACTTCTTGAGGCTAGATTTGAACTCATTTAGATCTGTTGAGAGTTGATTCATTAAGAGTGTTTGCATATGGGATATGTGTTTAACAACAAAATATACATATCTCATACATACATATATATATGTATATTTACATATATACATATATATATATATATATATATATATATATACAGCGGAAGTATAAAATTTTGCAGTAAACACAATTTTTACATATTAATCAAATTAACAAAACTAAAATTGAGAAATAACCCTAAAGCCTTTGGATCAAAATTGTTGAAGTCCACTGAAAAAGCAATCTTTGATCAATTCTAGTAATTAACAATTGTGGGATTGATTATCTATAATGACAGTATTTGATCTAGCAAAAGTTTAACAAATTAAACTTATGTTCTTGATTTTTCTTTAATTAACACTTAATCAATTAATCAAAAATCTATTTTGCTTAATTTATTTTAATGCCTTATAAAAGAAAATTATGAATTCAACAATTGAATCCAAAATTAAGAAAACAATTTTTCTTTTATCTCTTTGTTATGGCTGGCCAATATGAAAATTAATAACTTATGATTTTAATTACATTTTGCTAATATATACAAATGAATTTAATTTCAATTTATTTCACTTAATTTTAATTTACATTTAACTTAACTTAATCATAGTGAACTCTTAATCCTAGTTAGGTTAAATGAACATTTAAGTAAAGTTAACTCTTAACCATAGTTAAATTAAATTACTTATTTAACTATTAAATAAATAAATATTTAATTGAATTATTTAACAATTAAATAATCATTAAGTGAAATTATATTTATGTCCTTACTAGGTTACCAAGTTAACATAAAGTGGGTCCCACCATTTAACCATATACGGTGCGCTGCCCAAGTGCTCAAAGAGTACATTTTATATTGGGACTCCCTAGGTTCACGCTCGATTCATCAAATGGAGTTATTCCAAAAGTCCGTGATCAATGCCCCATGCACACGTAACAGATATTACAAATCAGCGTGTTAGACCATACATGTTGAGGTTACTATATATTCGTATAATCATTCCATCATTATATCTTGGATGAGTAGGATATAGATCATCATCGTCAAATTCCAATAATTTCATCTATGAACTTATCTCTAGATTTGTATTTTAATGAACAATATACGCAAACACTTTTGCTATATTGTTCAAACCTGTAATAAACTCTTTTCCTAGGTTCATTGCTTAAGGCCATAAGACTTTATAAGATACAATCTCGAAGGCATCAGATATACACACCAAACTCCATAAGCATCGGACCATACCCAGTGACATGTAGCAGTTAGACTATGAAAGGTCTCTGACATATGTGGAATTAAAGTATGGTGGATCTCTCACAAGCCTACCATGGCGCTCAGGTCAAAGGACCGTAAATACTACTCAAATTGAGAGGACCTTCCTTTGACAGATTCATAGGATATCTATTAGGGTCCTCGTGAGTCTGTTCAGTATCCAGTTCTAACTAAATACCTGTATGTCTATATGAGCTTCCACCAAGCTTATGGTTAACTAAGAATAATCATTTGTATAATACAGATATAGACATACACTAATTAATATAATAATGATTCACCAATAGACCCGCACTGGTGAACATAGATTAAAAACTCTATATTTAAGAACATACTTACATAATGATATTTCTTAGCATCTATTGCAACTATTTACAACTATGTCATTACAAGTAGACTCTCAGGTCTTTGTTGCATTATAGATAAGGTTCTAACTCTTTAGATCTTGCCAACTTTTATAACCTACTAACTCTTAGCATTTATAACTCTCAGCATTGCTAACTCTTAGCCCTAGTCTAAACTACTTTAAATTTGAACTCCTTTAGATCATACAATGTCTATAGTATTACAAGCTTTATTACTATTTAATAAAGGTTATTAGAGATTTAATAAAATATTCATTGTATAAATATTACAAAATATATATTCATACAAACAGGGATGACACGTAAGCACAAACCCTAATAAGATCATGCAATGTCTGAAATGTTACAAGCATCTTACCATATATAATTAATATTAATGATTTTATGCGAATTTCTATTTTATAAATATTAAATAATTAATATTCATTCAATATTGGAATGACATGTAAGCACAATTTTCAACAACTTTCACTTACTTTAGTACTTTCTCTATGTGTTTTTTAAACACATTAGAAGTTAAGGCCTAAGTGGGTCTGCTATTATATGTATCGAATATATCCTAGATTTATTACATCTTCAAAAGCCAAGAACTTTTCAATTATGCGGTATTTAGAATCCATATGATTAGAATTCTAGTGTGCCTTATGGCTTCTTTGCCTATTATTGCTGTATTTAGTAGGATAAGATCCACTAAGATTGGAACTATTCTAAGCTCTGTAACTGACTTATATATCTACATAACTTCTTTTCTAGGCTTCTTAAGCCACAACATATTCTGCCTCTAAGGTAGAATTAGCTATGGATATTTATACTGCACTTTAACTAACTATGGTTCCAATGAGAAGAAATATAATACCAGATGTAGATTTTCAATCACCTGGACGAGATTGGTAGTCTAAGATTGTGTATCTTTTCATATATAAGTAACTTTCTCTATGATCTAGAAACTTCTCTTCTATACCTTAGATATTTCAAATATGTTTCATGGCCATTGAATGTTCGTTACTTAGATTAGACTGATAATAGCTTGTAACACTTACGCTAATCTAGATCTAAGTTTCGCACATAACATGGTGTACATTGCTACAACTTAAATATTGTATTACCCAAGTGTAAGTTGTCTTAATTATAGTATTTACTCATGAGTTTGAGTGTCGTATCCATAGGGAGTAATCACCAAGAGCAAAGGTTGTTTGTCAAAGTTCAAGAGTAATGAAGTATTGTACCCAAAGATAGAGAATATTGGTTGATTTCAAAAGCAAAGATTAGTAATTGTAAATTAAGAAATAAATTTAAAAGAATACTAAGGCATTAGAGATCAACACTTACTTTGGTTGTAGTAGAGTTCCTTTGATCCTTTTACTCACTTAAAAAATGATTTCAATTTATGAAAAACATCATTTGTAAAAATATGTTGTTGATATGTTAAAGATATTTCTAAGCATTCTTTGTGCCCTTAGTCTAAAAAAACCAAGGCTTCAAAAAAACCAAAACCACTTTCAAAAATGATAATTCAAATCATTTGAATATAAACATGAAATACAAGAGTATGATCAAAGTGATAAAACTATACCTCCATTAAGTGTTTCACTTTTAGCCTTAGCTAGAAATTTAGAACAATATAACTTAAGAAGCGGAATACAATAAAAAGTGAACTAAATATTACAAAAATGATGGAAGATATCCCCCCTTCAACTAAGGGTGTCCTTAAATAGGCAAATTTCTAGGCACTATTTACGTGTGACCAAATGCTCAATAGTTTTGACTACTAAACTTTCACTAATTTTGTAACACTCGTTTGATTGGCAAGTTGGCTGAATTGGACTTTCTGCTCAATTAATAATTTGTAGATAAGTGAATTATCTTTCTATGGCTTTTAGAATAATACCAATTGGAATATAATTTTATGAGATATGGTCCAAATACTAAAGCCTGATCAGACTAGGCTTGCACTGTAGACAGGTCCTCTGCAAAGGCACTTTTCACCCTCCAAACATTCGAATTACAAATTGTATGCAAAATCAAATTTTGTTGTATATGAAATTATCTCACCATAGGTTCAAGAATTACTTCAATTGGATTTTTTTGTAAGAAATTTATACCCAATTTCCCAAACTTACATTAAAATAGTTTAAAACTTAATTAGATACAATAGTGAAAACATACTCAAGTTAGTGAGATTAATAACACTAATGGTGCAAAATGATGCTGAAATATATTTATTAAATGTGTAATTTTAAGTGTTCATTATACCCCTTAACCAGCTTATTGCTAGTTCTTAGCAATTCAAGCGTAAATAAATTAAAAACTACTATGTAAATATTTTAAACAAAATGTGAGTTCAAGATCACAAATGCTATCAAGGTTATTTCATAACTTTCAAAATTGTGTGTGTGTGAACTAAGCCAAAACTTTCTTACCACAAACCATAAAATATATAGCCTTAAAAAATTTTCTTCACATAAAAGTCTCAACTCCGTATCCTCACAAGTGAAAAACTGTTTAAAAGGGCTAGAGTTTTACTAATGGAGTTGGAAAATAGATAAGTGCTCAAACAAATGTCACATTTAAGGATAGACAAATAAACTAACATTGATCTAAAGATAGAAAAATTATTTATTTAGAGTTATATCATTCTTTACCACATGCTGGCTTTTAGGACCTCAATCATGAATATCACAAATAGAGCCCAGTGAGAAATACTATTTTTTTGTCCTTGAAAATAAAGACTTTATTGTAATGAATTGATTCTCTCTCTCTTTATCTCTCTCTCTTTTTACACTTTTATCTTCTAACATTTGACGAAGACTTTTATTAAACTGAAGTGACTCATTTGTTTTTTCTTTTTCTTTCTTCCTTTTTTTTGAGAATATGAAGAACATCAGAAAACATTACAAAATAAGACTTACTTCTCATCAAAATGCATTTAATAATTCGAGTTATCCTTCTGCTAGACAATCAAATCATTCTTTTATCTGAATAATATCACTCCAAACAAAAATTAACCAATTCAAAAGATCAATGAAAGTGCATATGCTATTTTCTCAAATCTCTCAACTAACTCACAAAAGATGTGTGAGATTAAAAAATGTATAATTAAACATGAAAAATCTCTTGGCTATATACATTGAATCATCTATTTTATCACAAGGCTTAGTATTATGCTTAAGAAATAATTTCAGAAGTTATTCTTTAGTAACCCAGATTGAAAAAGTGACTAAAACCAAGTAATTTTGAAATCATGTGTCGATAGAAGATCAAACTTGTTTACACAAGAATTACTAAGAATATATATGCATGAAATACAAATATAAAAAATAACAAATGGGTTAGAATGCATCTCAAGAGTCTAAAAATAAACACTTTATTACATACCATTCATGATGCCAAATGTCAAATTTTCTTTTTGGAAGATAACAAAAAGTAACATCGACTTTATATATGACCTATCTCTCCCCCCAATGAGATTGAGACATTGTCTTCAATGTCAAAATACAGTAAAAGTAGAGTATAGAAGATATCACATGAAACATCTTTTATTGAAAAAAAGAACCTGCAATAAAATAAACTAAACTACACAAAATGCTAAAAAGGAAATAAAGTAGAGAGACTACAGATGCAAAGTCAAATCTATCTTGTGTTTCTTCCCACCGTCATCAAGATACCAATCTATCTGACGCATTGTTGGATCTTATAGAAGTATGAAACTTTGTAATTCATCGAGCAACTGATCAATATTTAAAGCAGAAATAAGGATCCATCGTGCTACAAATGAGATGAATTATTTTTCTGCCGTATAGTAAAAAAAAAAAACAAGTCATTATAAAAACTGCCAACATTTAATAAATCAATGGATTTTTAATAGATTTTTAATTGTGCCCAAGAGGTAATTTGAAAATATTTCTCCAGAGTTCTGAAACTTTCTTGTAGAGCTATGAAGGCATCATCATTCCTAAGCACTAGAGACATGCATTCATGCATTGATGATACCTATAACTCATCCCTAATTATTTTTCCTACAATATTCCTAATAGTTAGAGATTTCGATATGATACCCAAAAATTGACTGCCTTTATTATGTGCAGTTGCTGCTCCACACCCCATTAATCCATAGCTACCTCCCTTATATACTAAATAAATTTTTTGCTTAGCTAATATCTTACCATGAGTTTCTGCTACTTCTATAAACTCTCTTATTTTTCAAGGGCTGGATCCACAAAAGATACAAATTTTTATGAATTTACGAGTTGATGTTTCTGCCATTGTTACACTCTCCCTAACCCTTGAATAATTTTGAGTAGGTATAAAGATGCAGAAATAATGCAATATATTTATAGAGCAAAAATAAGTGTTGCAATAGAAAATTAAATGGATGGTTGGTTGTCATTGGATGAGATTAAACTTTAAATGTAAAATTTTAAAATCAAAATCGGCTATAGGTAGTTGGTTATTATTGAAGAAGACATGTAAGGTTGAAATGAAACATTTTCAAAATTAACAACTATGGTAAATATATACAAGTAGTTGTGAATGTGGCTCACATCTTTCTCCAATTTTACATCCAAAAATGGCTTAAATGCCCTCTATAGGTTAAGGATATGCTTCTCATCTAATTTTCTTATAAATTGATAAACAGGATCTTTTAGAGTCAGATTCTCCAGATTTTACCGCTCATATTCCTTTAGAAATAATTTTCATAAATCACAAATGGCAATATGCACATATCCACTAGGATGTGTCTCAAGAGTTATTAGGATATCATCCAAAAACTCTTTATTCAGACAATCCCTAATAAATCTAATTTTATCTTTATGATTTATAGATACCATTATTAAACTGTGGCATCTTGTGTTACAAGTAGTACGTGTACACTTGTAACAAAACCTAATCTTTTTGCTCTTTGCTTTTTTTGCAAAAGAACTTTACTTAAGCTAGACATTTGAGAAATTAATGAGTTTGAAAGCTCATCTGTCAATTAGACACGGGCTTCAATTAACCAACGTACATTAGCAAGTATATTCATAATCATTAATAACCTTAATCTTTTCACAACTTGCTTGGTAAATCTTCTTTAAGGCATGCTAAGGCAATGAGGGAAAATATTTTTCCAAATTTTCTTATAATGTCATCCGTTTTTTTAAGAAAGAAGCAGAAGAAGAAGAAGGTGTCAGTAATTATAGAAAATTGGCAAAACTGACTTAAAATGTCACAGAGTACTGTTATCCGCCACTTAACTGGGAAATGAAACAAAAGAAAAAAATCACAAATAAAAGAAAATAAAAAATAAAATAAAATAAAATAAAATAAAGAAAAAAGACAAAACATAAAATATGGTACAGATAGATAGAGCCTAATCAAGCATGATATATAGGATTCGCAAGTTGGATTTCCTCAAGATACATAGAGTTATCTACCCTCTCTTCATAGCTCTTCAATCATTGTCTATTTACTTTAAAAATATTTCCATTCTTTTGATTTTTAATTTCAAAGGTTCTATAAGAAAAAATGTTTTTAACAATGAAAGGTCCAGTCTATCGAGAACGAAGTTTGTTAGGAAACAAGTGTAATCTTGAATCTTACAAGAGAACTTTCTGTAAAGGTTCAAAGGTTTTTTCTAACAATGTTAACATCATTCTTGATTTCCTCTAATTCATTCAACTAGAGTTTTCTTAGAGGACCAGCTTTATCTAAGTCAAAGTTAATCATTTTGATAGCCCAAAAAGCTTTATGTTCCAATTCCATAGGTAAATGACAAGATTTTCCAAAAACAAGTCTATAGGGAGACATACCAATTGGTGATTGAAAAGCAATATGATATGCCTAAAGTGCATCATGTAGTCATAAAGATCAATCTTTTTTATTTGGGCTTACTATTTTTTCCAAAACTTGTTTAATTTCCTTATTAGCAAGCTCGACTTGTCCACATATTTGTGGGTGGTAAGGTGTAGACACTTTGTGTGTGATTCCATATTTCTTCATCAACAATTCAAAAGGTTTGTTATAAAAGTGTGAACCTCCATAACTTATAATTACTCTAAGAATTCTAAACCTTGTCAAAATGTTATTTTCTAAAAGTTTCAAAACTATTTTATGATCAATTTTTTTTACAAGGGATTTCCTCAACCCATTTGAAACATCTCAATAACCCCCAAGATATAAATGTATCCAAAATAGGAATCAAATATACCTATAAAATCAATGCCCCAACAATCCAAAAGTTCGATCACTAAAATTAGGTTTAATGACATCATGTTCCTACGAGTTATACTTCCTAACTTTTGACATTGTTCACAAGTTTTGTAAAACTCATAGGTGTCTTTGAAAAGGCTGGGCTAGTAAAATCCTCATTGTAAAATTTTTGCTATAATTTTCTTTGAAGAAAAATGACCACCACAGGCTTCAAAATGACAGAAGAAAATGACATCATGAATTTTATTTTCAGGCACACATCGTCTAATGATTTGGTCAGGATAATATTTGAAGAGGTATGGATCATCCAAAAATAATTGCCTACCTCGCATAAAAATTTTCTTTTGTCCTGGGATTGCCAATGAGATGGAAGTTTTCTGTAACAAGAAAATTAGTAATGTCAGTAAACGAAGGTTAATTAACAACACCAAAAAATTGTTCATCTAGAAATGTATCATTGATTGGTAAAGTTTCAAATGATTCATCACAAATAAGTCTAGATAAGTGATCAACCACAACATTTTCAACTCTTTTTTTTATCCTTAATTATGATGTTGAATTCTTGCAAATATAGGGGAAGGAAGAGTGTTGATCAAATTAATTTTAGCTTTATCCACTTCTATGCCCTTAGATGAAACAATATCACCTAGAACAATACCATGATTAACCATAAAATAACATTTTTCTCAGTTAAGCACAAGATTCTTTTCTTTGCATCTAATAATGACTTTCTGCAAATTTGATAAGCAATCATTAAATGAATTACCAAAAATAGAAAAATTATCCATGAATATTTCAAAAAAACTTTCGATTATGTCACTAAAAATACTAAGCATACATGTTTGAAATGTGGCAGGTACATTGCATAAACTAAAAGGTATTCTTTTGTATACAAATATTCCAAAATGGCATGTAAAAGTAGTGTTTTCTTGATCCTCAAGTGCAATTTCAATTTGGTTGTACCCAGAATACTCATATAGGAAATAATAAAATTCATAATGCACATGCGCCAACTAGTAACAGTTCTAGTTGGAATTAATTCATTGTTTTCATTTTTTTACTACAGTTACTCCAAATTTCTTAGGTATAACTTGAGTAAGACTTACCAATTTGCTGTTAGAAATAAGATAGATTATTCCTACATCTAAAAGTTTAAGCACCTCATTTCTTACCATTTTTTCATGTTAGGATTAAGCCTTCATTGCATCTCTCTTGAGGGTTTGACATTATCCTCTAAATAAATCTTATGTGTGCATATTAAAGGGTTAATTCCTTTAATATCAGCAATGGTCCATCCTAATACATTTTTGTGTAATTTCAAAGTGTCAAGTAACTTAATTTCTTGGAGTGAATTCAACTTAAATGAGATGATTACAGGGAAAGTTTTGTTTTCACCCAAAAATGAATACTTTAGATAAGATGGCAATGGCTTCAATTCAGGTTTTGGTGGTTGCACATTTGATGGCAAGAGAGCATTCATATTTGATGGTAATTCTTTAAATATTGGTCTCCACTTGTCTATTCCAAAAACCTGTAAACAATGAGTTTCAAAATTATTTTTCATTTCATAATCATTATCAGAAGAATAGACATTAAATTCATCATGTACAAGTTCTTCGATTAGATCAACTTTCTGCACATTATCATCATCCATAAATATTTTGGAAATATTAACAAGTTATATTACCAAAAGACAACTTCAAAAGACCATTTCTATAATTAATCAAAGCATTAGAAGTTGTAAGAAGTGGACAACCTAGAATGAATGGAATTTAAGCATTTAAGTTTAAAATTGGATGTGTATTCAAAATAATAAAATCAATAAGAAAATAAAATTTATCAATTTGAACAAGCATATCTTTCATTACTCCTCTTGGAACTTTCACACTTCTATCAGTAAGTTGAAGAGTGATTGGAGTAGGTTTGAGCTCACCAAGTCCTAATTGCTCATAAATAGTGTAAGGTAAAAGATTAATACTAGCTCTTAAATTAAGTAATGCATGATCAATCCTAAAATTACCTTTCACACAGGAGATGGTTGGACATCCAGGATTCTTGTATTTTGAAGGAGTGTTTTGTTGAATGATTGAACTTACACTTTTAGTCAAAAATGCTTTTTTTTTTAACATTAAGCTTTCTTTTTTACCATGCACAAATCTTTCAAAATTTTTGCACAAGATGGGACTTGCTTTATTGCATTTAATAAAGGGATATTTATTTTAACTTGCTTGAAAAGTTCATAGATGTCTGAATTTAGGTTTAACTTTTTTATAGGTTTCAATCTTTGAGAAAATGGGTTAGGAATTGGACACTCTTCTATCTCAAAAGGCTTTGACTCTTTTTTCTTCTCATTTCTACTTTAGGTGGTTTAGGTTCATCTTTTTTTGAAGGAAGAGTTTTATCAATAACCTTACCACTACGAAGTGTTGTGATGGCATTGATATTTTCAAGTGATTTTTCTTTTTCACAAGATTCATTGACATTGAATTAACTTAAGGGATTAAGTTTAGGTTGAGAAGGAAACTTACATTTTTCTTGATTTTTCACAAAAGATGTCAAATTAGAAATTGTACTCTTGATCTCATTATTGGCTCCTAAAGTTTGATTATTAAATCTTTATTGCTCATGCTGAATGCTTGCAACGTCTCCTCAAGGGTTTTTATGTTTGGTGAGTGATATGAAAGAGGCTTTGAAGGCTTTTGATGAGGCTATGTTTGAGCATTGTTATCATTTCTCCAACTAAAATTTGGATGGTTTCTCAAATTTGGGTTATAGGTGTTAAAGTACTGAGAGGGAAAAGGTTTTTTAGTATAGTTTGTCACATTCACTTGCTCATGCATGGCTTCTTTAAAGATCAGAAGGTTTGGGCACTCATTTGTGGGATGGCCAATAACATCACAAATACCACAAACAGTTTTAGTAAGAATGGAGTTGGTTTCCCATAGTTTCCTCATTTCCATGGCTTCTATTTTCCTAGCCAAACTAGCTACCCTAGCACTTAGATCATGTTCTTTACTCAATTGATATTTTCCTCTACTAGAACTTGCAAGATTATATTTAATTGCATTGGTAGAACTAGTGATTTACCAAATTTGGGAATTTTGTGATAAATGGTCCAAATAATCGAATGCCTCATATGGATCTTTGTCTAAAAATTCACCATTACACATGGTTTCAATGGATTATTTTGTCTTATGAATTAAACCATCATACAAAAAACTAACTGTTCTCCATTTTTTAAAACTATGATTTGGGCAAGAATTTAACAAATCTTTGAATCTTTCCCAACATTGAAAGTATGTTTCATTTTCCTTTTGAGAAAACTTTTGAATTTCTCTTTTCAAAGCATTTATTTTATATGTTGGAAAAAATTTCTATAAAAATTCACATTGCAATTCTTGCCAAGTACCTATTGAACTTGGTCTTAAAGAATTAAGCCATGTTTTTGTCTTATGTTTCAATGAGAATGGAAACAATTTAAGCCTAAATATTTATGCACTATATCGTTGGTCATTAAATGTACTACAAAATTTCTCAAATTCTTTTAAATACAAATATGGGCTTTCTGATATAAGGATGTAGAGTTGCAAAGAGGTTGCAAGTATTCACGCATGGTTCGGATATATCCATTATCATGATCTTCATGAACACTTTCATTATCGGCCATGGTGTGTGATGTGTTTGATGAAGAATGAGAAGATAATGAAAAATTAAACAAATTATCATATGGAGTTTTAGAATTACCTTTCACCAATCGAAGGGATTTAGGATCTCGAAACTATATACTCATATAAGAAGAGAAAATAAAATATAATAACAAATACTATAAATAAGAGAAGTAAAGTAAAGAAATAAAAATAAAATAAAAAATTAAAAGCAAATTAAGTGGCAAGGCCAACCATTAAAAAAAGTTAGAGGAATAATTAAAAATTAGATCACTAAATGTTAGATTAGAAAAAGGTTAGTAAAAAAAGGTTTGGTGGTCAAATAAATAAAAAAGAATACTTAATTTAAAATAAGATAGGAGGCTTAGCCTTTCGTGAAAAGAAAAGAAAACTACTAATTATCTTAGTTAATTTCACTCCCTGGCAATGGCACCAAAAACTTGCTACAACTTAAATATTGTATTATCCAAGTGTAGGTTATCTTAATTATAGTATTTACTTATAAGTCCGAGTGTCGTATCCACAAAGAGTGATCACCAAGAGAAAAGATTGTTTATTAATGTTTAAGAGTAATGAAGTATTGTACCTAAAGATGGAGAATATTGGTTGATTTTAAAAGCAAAGATTACCAAGTGTAAATTAAGAAATAAATTTTAAAGAACACTAAGGCATTATAGATCCATACTTACTTTGGTTGTAGTAGAGTTTCTTTGATCTTTTCACTTGAAAATAATTTCAGTTGATTGAAACTACAAAGAATCACGGCTTCAAACAAATCAAAACCACTTTAAAAAATGATAATTAAAGTCATTTGAACACAAATATAAAATACACAAGTAGGATTAAAGTGATAAAATTACACCATCATTAAGTATTTCACTCCTAGCCTTAGCTAGGAATTTAGAACAACATAACTTAAAAAGCGAAATACAATGAAAAGTGAACTAAAGATTACAAAAATAATGGAAGATATATCTTCTTCAACTAAGGGTGTCCTTAAATAGGCAAATGTATGGGCACTATTCACGTGTGACAAAATGTTTAACATATTTTACTACCAAACTTTTCACTAAATTTGTAACACTCGTTTGACTAGTAAAGTGGCTGAATTGGACTTTATGCTCAATTACCAATTTGTAGATAATTGAATTATCTTTTTGTGACTTCTAGAATAATACCAATGGGATTCTTATTTTATATGATATGGCCAAATACTAAAGCTTGCTTGGATTAGGCTTGCACTACAGATGAGTCTCTTTAAAGCCACTTTTCACCCTCCAAACATTTGAATTACAAATTGTGTGTGAAATCCAATTTTGTTGTACATGAAATTATCTTGCCATAGGTTCAAGAATTACTTCAATTGAATTTCTTGGTAGAAATTTATACCCAATGTACCAAACTTACATTAAAACAGTTTAAAACTTAATTAGATATAATACTGAAAATATACTTAAGTTAGGGAGATTAATAACACTAATGGTGTAAAATGATGCTAAAAACTCTTTATTAAATATATAATTTTAAGTGTTCATCATACATCAAGCTACCTCTAGCTAATGTACATAGTATGTTAGACATTCTAATATTTTCATCTTCTTGCCGAGGACACCTCCTCCTTGAAAGATGAATGCCATATCTGAAAAGTACACTAAGTGTTCTATCTATTTCCTAACTTTACATTACAATCACGTTATAGCTAGTATATAGGAAGCCTTTCTTAAATATTTCATGAAGAAGTTCTTACTTAGATAACTCTTATCCAATTGACTTGCAATATTTCAACATTGTTTCTGATATTGAATATGTCACCCACATAGAGAACTTGAAAGATAATTATGCTCTCACCGCCCTTTCTAAATATACATGCTTTCTCTTTGTTTTTGATGAAACCAAACTCTCTGATTTCTTTGTTAAAATGAAGATTCCAGCATGCTGCAATAGGCAATAAAATTCAAATTAACTTAAGCATGATTACTGATGAAAAGGTTTTCTTATTGTCGATCCTAGATCTGTGAGTGTAACAATTTATCACCAGTTAGGGTTAAAAGGTCTCTACCTTTATATTGAACCTATACTTTTATTGCGTAAACTCATTTATAACAAATAAAAATAATTCTTATAAGAAGCACAACTAAATCCTAGATTTAATTGTCATACGTAGAGTCAATTTTAAATTTCATGGCATTTTGCCATATTCCTAAATTGATGTCCAACATCATCTTTATGTAAGTCAAATGACTCTTTTATTCAACTAAGAAAAGACCAATAGCACCTTCAGGTATCAAGTATACCTAATAGGTGACCCTCGATATCTTTTCTAACCTATAGGGAGAGTGTGTTAAAGGTATCTCACTCAATTAAGCTTTAAGTTCCATTGTTGGTTCATAATATTAGATTTACTTCACCAAGTTTAATCTTTCTACAATCTTCATGACCCTATGAGAAATTATTTCTCGAGGAAGTGGTGTAATGAGAAATCAATACATCTTGCTCCTTTGAATCATAGAACTATTATCCCATAAAATGCTTGAGATATCTTATGAACCGATACTTGTACCCTTTGGGTGCAAGTTTGTTAAGTTGTGTAACTTTTATGCAGACACGACAACCTTAAATCTTAACATACTTAAGACTTATTTTCCTTTCAGTCTATATCTTATATAAAATAGAAGGAACGATTTTTGATGAAACTTTATTCAATAAGTAATCAGCAGTTTCTAAAGCACAATCTTATAGATATTTTAAAAGATTACCGAAGCTCAACCTTAATTGAACTATATCTTATAAAGTTTGATTCCTACTCTCTAAAATACCTATGTGTTGAGGAGTACCTGGAGGAGTATATTGAGAAAGAATTTCATTCTCCTTCAAATAACTATGAATTTACTGCTAATATATAAATTACCTCAATCTAACCAAATATATTACATGAGGGTGTGGTTCTCTACTTCTAATTGGACTCTTTGAACACATCAAAAATTTTTGACCTGTGTTTCTTAGAAACACATATCTATATCGTGACATATCACGATGAAGTATCAAAATTTACCTAGTGATAGTATGATTCATTGGACCATCAACATCATTATATACCAATTCCAATAAATTAATGGGTCGGTATCTAATACTTACATAAGTATTTGGTCATTTTCCTTTAATCCAGAATTTATAAACTGGTCAAGATTTAATAGTTAAATAAAGTATTTGACCATACTTAGCCAGATGGAATAGTTCTATGACCTAATCTTATGTCTCACAATTCATTATTATTCAAAGTTCTTGAACTAATATTTGTTCTATTAACTACATTTCAAGTTGTATTTAAGATATAATGGCCATTCATTAATTGACATTCAGTTAGCAAAACGTTATCATTATTATATTTACATGAGGAATTATTCCTAATGTATGCATGATAACCCTCTCTGTTTATTACAGGGAGTGATATGATTCACCTAATAATGTTTGGCACAAAATATCAATTATACAATGTAATACTTCTAGAAGAATGGAGAAGTGACCTAAAAGTCATAACGGCTACCACGTTTGGGACATCTCTATTTCTTACGTGAAGATGTACTTCTCTTTTCATAGCTTTATAGCATTGGTTAAATCATGCAACATCTTACTAAAATGAGAATGATAGACACTATCTCATACCCTGCTTATTTATCATCATATACTAATGAAATGTTTATAATTGGTAAACAAATATCTAAGGGATTTATCTTTCCTAAGGCAAGGTATATTAAATAGTAATGATTAGTATTTTAAACATCATCAAAGTGGAAAAACTTTATATTGTTATTATTCTCTATTTGTGGTTTAGATATAATTTTTAAGAAGGAGTATAATATTGCTTGCACATTTTATGTGCATACGCTCTACTAAAAATCATTAGACATTATGGTCAAGATATATGTTTTAACTCTCAAATCATCCTTAATCCCTTTTCAATAAATTTTATCTTTTTTCAAAGAGATATTATTATAAACACCTCTAATTATCTATTGATCATAAATATATCTAAGTTTTTTTAAATCTGGGACTATTCTCAGCTTTCTTGGCAAGTTTAAATATTTTTCGATATCCTATAGTTGATATGCTTAGAATAAGTATACTAACATATTGCTCATCCTGATCTTATCTTTATAAGATACCTAAGAGATGTTTAGCAAAAAAATTTTAATTGTTAATTAATAACACGTTAGATCATGGGTATAACATTTATATATTTTTAATCTAAAAACGCCCTCGCACTTCTTTACATAGCCCCCTAAATCTCTCAATGGAGAAAATGACAATTTAAACGTTTTTAAACTATACAGTGAGAAGTGGACCTTATTGGAACTTCACTCTAGCCTCACACTTTAGCAATATTAGCCTTTGTAAACCTAAAAGGTAGACAACTCTTGTCAATTGTATCTCATACAACTATTACCATTAATCCTAAAGACATCTTATCATCACACTTTAACAATATTGGGTAATATGTTTGCATATATTTGTCTCATCTCATATTTAACTAGCATAGTTTAAATCACACCGATTAAATCCCTAATGCTTTAGCAATATTAGGAACGACTAAAGTGACTCACCTAACACCTTATTGACATGACCGATCAATATGTAATATTATCTTATAACTAAATACTATTCAATCTGATTAAGAAAATTTGTTTTATTATTCTTGTCTGCAACTCATGAGGACATGATTTTAAAGCACACATTTATTATGTGCAATCATAACTAACCCTCACTAGTAATGCTCTCATTGTACTTACTAGCACAAATAAATGGGCCACAATTTATATTGAAATAATTATAACAATTATAAATTGAATAAATAATAAGTATTTTTATACAATTTAAAAATAACAATCGGAGTAATTTAGCGCAATTACAATTTTTCTTAGGTTTCTGGTATTGTAATATTAGAGGTTGTCGCAGCTCTAACCTTATAGCAGTACGGTACTAGGTGGCACTGGGTCACTACCCAAAGTTGCGGCGCTAGACTAATGGCACTGCAGTGCTAGAGATTCTATTCTCCAACATTGCAGAACTGGCCCACTGGTGCTACAATGTTGGAGGTTTTGTCTCCGGTGCTATGGCACCAAGCTGTCAATATTTCGGCACTGTGTTGTGGGCGCTATGGCGCTTGGGTCTGGACAGCCCCAACACCGTGGCGTCCCTTTCAGCTATGCACTGATTACGCATTTTTCAACATTTGAGTTGCATAATCAACAGCCTAAGGATATCTTAATTATGCTATAAACAACACACAACATGCACTTTCATACCAATTTTTTAGTATGCTGTGCGTTGGGTGAATTTGTACATTTTAATTTTTAATATTAATTTTACACATCTCACATGAAAAATTAACGTAGCAGAATATAAAATACACATCTCATCACATTAATGAGATAAAAGTGGGCTCACCTTTAAAGCATGCTTTCGGCAATTCTAGTCGAGAACATGGTAGGATTCTTTAAGCTAGAATGATAGTCTTTTTTTGTCAATGGGAATTTTCTACTTGAAGCAACTATTTCTTCTAGTTATCTCTCAGCCTTAGGCTTATGATTTCCTTTATTTCTTACTATTTCACTTATAGTTAGCAAATGAATTAAGCTTTATATTTATAGCCTTTGTTGCCACCATATTTGGCCAATTAAAACAAAGTTAATGCCTTACAAATTTTCAAGCATGACAATGCAAATAAATTTTCCACTTTATGCTTGAACAAAATGCTTGATGGATTAAGTACTTTAGGTGGCCGAATCTTATACAAATTAATGGCTAAATGCTTTGTAATTTAATAAGGCAAAGCCACCTCTTAGTAAAGAATTTTGATTGCCATTTACGTTTCCGCCACCTCATGCTTTCTTTTAAAGCATGACAATGAATCATACAAATAATAAGGCATTAACTTAAGTAAATGGCCACCATATGCTTCTTTTAGCATGAAAAATCATTTGGCCAAATTTGAAGGAAATTGATGCCACCTCATACTTGAATTTAAGCATGACAAATGAATTTTACATTCAAATGTTAAATGTGTTGGTCGAATACTTATCATTTGGTGGCAATTGTGGAAATATGTCCTACCATAATAAGCGATTGGCAAGACACGTGTCACCTAATCATAGGATGGAGAGGCAAGTCCCACTTGTCACTTTTCAACATTCTAGGACTTTATCAACTTCTCGAGAGACTCTAAAACAATCCCTGATTTTTGAAAACTTCCTAGATTGAACCAATAAATTTCGATGCGCTACCCTAGTGCACAATTAGTACACTTTATATAGTAAGACTCCCTAGATTCACACTTGTTTATTTTATGAAACTCTTTCGTAAGTCCATAAATGTTGCCCCCCCCCACACGTCATAGAAATAATAAAGCGGAGCATTGAACTATACAAATTAAGGTTAATATATATTCGTATAATCTCTCTATCATTTATATCCTAGAAGAGAGGAGATATAGATCATCACCGTCAAGTCTTCTTATGCTCAACCCAGAACTTATCTCTAGATTCGTATTTTCATAAACAATATCCACAAACACTTTTGTAATATTGTTTATCCCACAAGAAACTATTTCCTAAGTTTATTGCTTATGGCTATAAGACTTTCTAAAATATAGTACTGGAGGATCACGATATACAACTCACCCATATGAGCTGACGGATCCCATATCTACTCACACTAGACTCCATGACCATCGGACCATACCTAGTGACACCCAGTGATCAGACCATGAAAGGGTTTTGACATGTGTGGAACTTAAGTATGATGGATCACTCACAAGCCCACTGTAGTTCTTAGGTCAAGGGACTACAAATATTACTTAACTCGGAAAAACCCTTTATTGACAGTTTTATAGGGTGTCTATTTAAGGTCCTCATTGAGTCTGTTCAGTACCCAGTCTTTATTGAATTCCCGTATAGCTATACAAGCTTTTACTAAGCTTATGGTCAGCTTAGATTAATAATATGGACCATCCATATATAGATATACATTGATCTATATATGATAAAGTCTCAACTGACAGACCCACATCAGTGAAGATAGATCAGGAATATAAGGTTTGAGAACATATTTATACAATGACATTTCTTAACACTATTTACAACCATTTGCAATTATGTCATTGCTAATATACCCTGGGTGTTTGTCCCATTTAAAAAAAATACTATAACTCTTTATATTTTGCTAACTCTTATAACCTACTAACTCTTAGCAATGCTATCTATTGGCAATTATAAGTCTCAGCATTACTAACTAGCAGTGGTAAACTCCTCTTGGCTAGATCAGAACTCTTTTAGATCATACAATGTTTGAAATATTATAAGTATCATACCATATATAATTAATATTAACAAATTTACTTGAAATGTTTATTGTATAAATATTAAATAATTAATATTCATGCAATATTGGAATGGCACATAAGCACCATTTCCAATAAAGATCTCCTCATAATCTATCCCAGATTTCTAAGCGTATCCTTTTGCAATCAGTAAGGCCTTGAAAACTTTTATTGTCATAATAGACCCCCACTTCCACCTGTAAACCTATTTACAACCGATAGGAACAATTCCTTCGAAAAGCTTAACTAAGTTCCAAACTTGATGTCATACATAGAATTAATCTCGATTTTCATGGTACCTTGCCGCTTATGTGAATGGATGTCAGATGAGTATGAATTTGATATGTATTTTGATATTGTTTTGACTTAAATTCTTGGCATTTTTAAGTAATTGCATGATATTTGTGTACTTAAGTGTTTTTGTAGGACAGATAATGATATTGATAAATTGAAAGGAAAAGCATAAAAAATGGAGCCAAAGGAAAAAAAAAATTCAGAAAAGGCTTTAAAAGAAAGGGATAAACGCGTAACATTCTATCATCAAACATGCCAGCGTTCATCCATTTGGATGAACACCTTAGCATTAACTTACCAATGCCTCTGTGTTTTTGAGAAAGATGAACATTATAGCGTGAGGATGGGAATGAGGTTGCGTAAATTCCTGAGAATCCCTAAGACAGCCAATGTTCCTGCACTGGTTTAGTGGCATAGCCGTGCGAGAATGCCCCAATGTTGAAAACAAGAATTCCATGACATTTGTACAGTACAGTTGGGAACACACCTACATTTCAAGAGAAATGTTGCAGTATTATTGGTTTTTCTTGTACTATAAAAAGCTACTAATTTTGAAATTTTCTGGGAGGTTGGATGTTTCAACTTTGGCTCTTTACCAAAGAAAGCCATTCTAAGTTAAAAAAATCCTTCCTTTTTCTTAAAGGAAATAGCAATCAACATTTGAAACCAACTTGGGAGAAGAAAAACACGATCAAGGAGTTGGAGACCTCTTAAATAATACATCCTTAGAGTTTTGACTTTGGAACACCACTAAAGATTAAAGGCTTCAAGAGTGTCTACAAATAGTTTTCATTCTATCTTTGTCTCATTTACTGTTATTTAAAGTTTATATTTGTAGTTCTTGTTGTTTTAAACATGATTACTTATATGAACCTTTGGTTTAATGTATTTTAGTATTTGACTATAGATAACTAAACTTTATATTCTAAGGTTTAATGCAATGCTACTAAGTACTATGTTTTGATGTATGTAATTGATTAATAACTATATTTTTCCTCATTTATTTATGAGTTTTTGAATTTAATGCTTCTAATTGAATTGAAAATTTGATTAGATGATTTAGACTTATGAGTTATGTGCTTGGAAAATTTTAACTCATGTATTGGATTTGATTAGTATAGCCTTTTATTATTTTAAGTTGAGAAATTAATAGAATTAATGTAACCTCTTAAGGGTGGCATAATGCATGTATAGATGACTAAGTTAGATAGGAATATCAACTTGATTGTGTGTGCGTACAGTCTCACTTAACACTCAAGAGAGGTAGTGAGCCTATTTCTAAGCCCTTGGTTAATGGATTCATAAGAGTAATCGATAATCATTATTACTAAAGAACTTAGGAAAGGTAGAGTGAATTTAAGACCTTAGGACCTATTGTTATAAGAACTTTCATCCCCTTAAACGTGTTTGACTTTTCATTAATTTTAATACTTTTAGTTTCCTTAACCATGTTAGTATTTTTAATTAGCCTCCATAAAGTTAGATTGTGAATGAATTAGTACTTAGTTTTAAATTAGAAACCAATCCTCGTGGGACGATACTCTACTCACACTAAATTACTTGGTTATGGACCATGCACTTGTGGTTTAATATTCATACGTGTTTAATTTCGCGACCAATGTCCAACACCTATTCTTTTTAAGTCAAATGATCATTTTCTTCAACTGAAAAATATCAAAGGCATCTTCAAGCATTATATCTTGATGTTCCACCAATGGTTTATCACTATACTAATTAACTTCATTAAGTACAACCTTTCTACAATTCTCATGATCCAGCAAAAACTGTATCACTAGAAAAGTGGCATATGAGCAACGAATACATTTCATTCTTCAAGATTATAGATTTGATATCCCAATGAATGCTTGGGGATATCTAATGAACCAATACTTATACCTCTTACGTGTAAGTTTATTCTATTGCGTAAATTTTACATAAGTAAGACGATCCCAAACTTTAAAATACTTAAGACTTGGTTTCTTACTAGTCTATATCTTATATGAAAGGGTAAGAATGACCTTTGATAGAACTCTATTCAATAAATAAGCAGCAACGTGTAGAGCATATACCTAAAGATATGCAAAAAGATAAGTAAACCTCATCATCAATCAAATTTTATCTAATAAACTCTGATTCCTTATCTCTAAAATACCATTGTAATGAAGAATACCTAAAAGGCTATACTGAGCGAGAATCTCATTCTCTTTTAAACAATTAATGAATTCACTGCCTTAATCTAATTAAACGTATTTAATAGATTATTGTAACAAGTAACAAAAAGACTATAAAGTCGGATGGCGAACCCTCATGGATAAATATTATTCTCAACCAAGTACTAAATTATGTCTTTCAAGTAATTATCTACAAAATAAATTCCTCAATTTACAAATAAAATAAAATAAAAGTGCAAAAAATAAATAATACAACTTACAACTCAAGAAAAATAGCAATATAGAGAAAGCTTAGAGTTAATTACTATTCTTCAATATGTTTTCTAAAGATTAATTATTTAATATTTATATCCCTCAATCTTTATTATTAGACAAGACACTAATGTATTTACAAGCCTCTTTTAAGATCAAGTAAGTATATCTAAATTTACCAAATACCTATATCTATATGGTAATTGTATTAAGTCAAGATTCATTAAGAACAAGTTTTATTGACCATACATGCGAATTAGGTATATCTTTATCATAAATTAGAACTTGTAAATTTTTCGACAATCATATGTCAAATACGCTAGGTCAAAATACTATGATGCCTCTCTCGAATTTATCAGAGTATTCTCAATTTAATCACAATATTGATAAGATATAATGAAGCATTTTGAACAAATAATTTGAATAATAAAGAATTGAATTCAAACAAATATTAAAAAAATATAACAATTAAGCACACATATTGAGTTCAAGTAATTACTCTAAAAATATATTAGTTCATGATAACAAGAGAATTATAGCTGAAAAATAAAACAAATATGATACAATCAAAAGGAAACTAATATAGACGTCAATTTAGAGTTGGTTTATACGCCAAAGATTCATCAATAATCTCTTGCTTCTCTTGAAATTCTCTCTCTAAATTGTTCTAATTATGTTCTAATTACTCTTTTGATTCTAAAGAGGGTTAAGCTGTGTGTTCTTTAGGACTAAAATGAGTGGCCTTAATATAGATTGATTGGAGTCTTGTAGTTGTTTCTCTTGTTGGTTTAGGAATCATCAAATCACTGGGGCAAAACTTGATTTTCACTGGAATATATACTGTTCACCGCTATAGTGAACATTATTCATCGGTGGGGCGAAATCACTGTTCACAAATACTGTAGCAATTTACTGTAGTAATTTTGATATTTTGCCTTATTTTCTTTAAATTTTCATCCTTATTTGTTCCATTTACTCTAAACCTACAAAATAATAATAAAATATATAAAAAGTCTAATGTTTTTATTAAGATGAGCAATTAATTAAGTTAAGGTTGTGCAAATAATAGATACAATTTATGCTTATCAAACTCCCCCAAACTTAACCATTTGTTCATTCTCGAATAATGAAAAATAAAAATTAAAGAGAAAAATAAAGATTATACTTGACTCAAAATAAAATGAAAATATAACATGCTAGGTTGATTCGATGATCATAATCATTATCTCAAAAGTTGTTGAAATGGTACAAGTCTTTTCAAAATTTAAGAAATAACTCTTGATAACTCGTAATACCATTCAATAATTTCTTTATTCTTCCTTATAATTGATCACTTTGTGTGTGTGTGTGTGTGTGCAATAAGGAAGTAAATAGTCAAATGGTATCTAAATTTACTCAATTACTTAAGATAATACAGAAAATGATGTCTCAACATATTTCAATTTATAATAACACTATCACAGGCTTGCTTATCATACCAATCTCTATTGATGTAGAAAGACACATGTCTAAGGATCTATTTAAGGCTTTAATTACCTTGTAATGAAAGGCTAGGGTCAAGGTGGGATATAAGGATAAATATATGAAGTTTAAATTACATCATGAGCATTTAAACGTTACCTAAAAACCTCTTGATATTCTTTTCCTTGATTTATTTCCTCCTCCAAAATTATTGTATTTTCCATTCTTCTTTTAACCACTATTTTTTTCAAGGAATTGTTTCTTTTTTTTAAGCTGGGGTATAAAGAATTTAAAGAGTTTTTTTTTTAATACCTTCAAACTTAAATTGATAAACACTACCAAGACTTAATTGCTTTCTACTTCAGTACCTTTTTCTAAAAAATCTCAACCTTTTTTCCTTTTTAAGAGTATTTCTAAATAAACTCAAGGTTTATAGTGTTATAGGTAATTTATGGACAAATAAGCTTTAAGTTTTAGGTTTGTAATATGGTTAAATAGATATGGGTATTTAAGCTCAAAAGGGATAACTAAAGACAAATATAAAATTTTAAGGTAGGCTAGAAAGGCTCAATTGTTCCAAAGATGGCATAATGTCATTTTGCTATTCATATACTTTCTATGATTTTGCCTTAAGCAGTAATCAAGTAAGTTCTAGAGAATTGGTCATCGAGACTATGGTGTACTACTTGAGCATGAGTATCTTTAAGCAACAATTCAATTAATACATCTTTTTTATTTCAATGTTCTCGAAAATAAGTGATAAAAAATAAGGTAAAAATCAGTTCAAAATTCTAGTATAAGAATTATTTCAAATGTCTATTATTTCTTAGAGACTTTGTAAAATATAAATTCAACCAATATTCCATTTTTCTTATCATAGACTTATGATCATTATCGCAACCTAAACATAATAAGAAAAAAAAATTTGACATGCAGAATAGCAAGTAAACAATTCAAGCAGAAAAAAATACAGGATAAGTGTTTCCCTACCCCAAATTTAAATTTAACATTGTCTCTAATGGCAAAAATAAAAATGAGAGTAAGAAACTTCTCTCGTAAATGACGGTTTAGCATCGTAGTGTTTTTCTTAGATGTGATTGTGTTGAATTTTCCCATCTCCTAATACTTGTAAATTCTTGTGCTGCTTCTTATATGCTTGTCTTACTATTTTACCATTAAAAGAAAAGAAAAGAAAATATAATGCAATAAAATAATCAACATAAAAATAAAAATTTACTTGGGTTACCTCATACGAAGCACTTAATTTATGATCATTGGCTTGACTTCTTTCTTGACTCATGGAGGATCAATTGCATGTCAGTGGTATCGCGCCTATAGAACTTTAGTCTATGCTTAAGAGCATTGATATTCTTCTTCTTTGACTTATATAGCTCCATGAGAAAATCTTGTAGAAGCCGTCCCCAACCACTTTGCTTTGAGCATTACTGAAAAGATTTTAATCTTAGACCGAAATACTGCACCTTATTGGCCATTATTAATCTGCCTCTCTATTATCTTACCATGCTCCTTCTTTTTCTTTAACTTGCACAGTTTTATATGAGCTTGTAGTTGAAGAGCTTCCATCACTTTCAATTTAGAAGGAAGTGGTAGGTCCTTAGAAATTACAATGTCAACCTTGAAGCATTAAAAGATATTGCTGAAAATTTATTAATGTTCAAGGTTCTTCTCTTAGAATCTTTGTGGGAAATGTGGTCCTAAAATATATAAACTGCCTTTGCTTTGAAGTGTCACAAATTTCTTTTCTTTTATCTTTTTTACTCTATCATGGTTCTCCTTAATTTGAGACGTTTTAGTGGCTGTTGGTAGTTCTTGTTTACTCTTCAAGATGATTTCTTAAAATTGCTCCTTATTTCTCTTCAATTCATCTTTTTGTTGCTTGTTAAGGGTCCTTATGGATGATTGTTTAATGATGTGACTAGTTGGCCCATTTGAATATCTAACATCCTTAAAGAGGTTACTTCGCTTTGGATAAGATTTATTTAGCTTTGAAGGAGGGCATATGTCTGCTTCATGTACTATATAAACATCTTCTTTAGGACTAGTTTCTCTTCAATCTGCTATTAAAGTTGTGCTAGTATGCTAGGAGGGTCCATCTAATCTGAATGATAGAAGCTAGTATAGGGAATTAAAAAGTAACTGTACAAAAAATTAAAATAAAAGAAAATTAACTAAAAAAAATTGAAGTAAAAACAAGAAAGATTGGTATTAATATTGGTGAAAATAAAATATTATCCTTGGCAACGGCACCAAAAACTTGTCAGTATTTTCTAAGCACAAGTATACGCTATCGTAACAAGTAATAAAGGAACTATAAAGTCAAATGCTAAACCCTTAGGGATAAATATTATTCTCAACCAAGTACTAAATTGTGTCTTTTAATTAATTGTCCAAAAAATCAATTCCTCAATTTCCAAATAACTAAATAAAATAAAAGTGTAAAAAATAAACAACACAACTTAAATAACTCAAAAAGATAGTAATATAGAGCAAAACTAGTGTTAATTACAATCTTTTAATGTATTTTCTAAAGATTAATCCTTTAATATTTATATTCTTCAATTCTTATTATTAGTCAAGACGTTAATGTATTCACAAGCTTCTCTCAAGGTCAAGTAAGTATATCTTAATTTACCAAATACCTATATCTCTATAGTAATTTTAATAAATTAAAATTTATTAAGAACAAGTGTTATTGACCATACATGTCAATTTGGTATATCTCTATCATAAATTAGAATTTGTAAATTTCTCAAAAATCATGTATCAATTATCTAGGTCAAAATACTATGATATCTCTCTTGATTTTATCAAAGTATTCCCAATTCAATCACAATATTAATCAAATATAATGAAATATTAAGAACATAAAATTTAAATAATAAAGAACTGAATTAAAATAATTATTAAAAAGATCTAACAATTAAGTACACATATTGAGTTCAAATAATAACCTTAGAAAAGAAATTAGTTCATGATAACAATGGAATTATAGTTGGAAAATAAAATAATATGATACAACAAAAAGTAAACCAATATAGATGTTAATTTATAGTTGGTAATGCGACTATTAGGCTAGCGCCGCTACATTGAAAAGCCAAAGCTATAAGACACTGGGAACAAACACCTTAATTTAACTTGAAAGAAGAGTATTGTCCTAATTTAAAGATGAAAGCCTATAAATAGAAGATAAGAAGCCTATTTTAGAGGACCGAAAAAGAGAATCGGAGAGGGAAATAAAGAGATAAGCCCTTTGAGAGTTTATAGCAAACTCTTAGAGAATCAAAGAGAGAAAATTAAGAGAAGAAGAGATTGAAGATTGAAAAATTTGGAGCATCATAGATTTACTTCTTTTCTCTTTATCTATCTTAATTTATTTATTATCTCTATGATGTTAAAGTTAATGGGCTGTAAAGCTCTTTATTTCTTCATAAATTAATTTCTTTCTTTAAAATTACAATTTGAATTCAATATGTAACTTGAATTATTTATTCTCCATTAGTTTATGAAATCAATGATGAATTGTTCATTCTATTCTATTGTTTATTATTTCTAATTACTTGATCACTAACTAAATTGATTAGGAAAACATTAATGAACTTGGAAAAATAAAATTTTTATATTTGCCCTTAAATAGATTGATGTATAATGGCATATATGACCATTTAAGAGAATAGGTTCTTAATAAATATTGTTTTAATCTAATTATCATAGATATATAGATAATAGATCAAACAATGTATTTTCACCCAACCATCAGAAGAGGTTTTTGAAGATATTATGTTTCTTGGTTAATAATTCATATTGATAGATTAAATTTAAGGGGAGTAATTAGATTTCATGTGACGTATTAAGAGATAATTGTATTTCTAGGCCTTTTCATATTGTTAAATTGGTTAGTGCTATTTTTATTTTTTTTTCACTTTTTTTTCTTTGATTATTTAGTTTGGATTTTATTCTCTTTAGTAATCAATTGTTTGAATAAAAATAAGAAAACATAATTTTAGTACTTAATGAATTTAATAATAATTTTTTATGAAAATCATACTCTGCTCATAATTATATTATTTGTTTGCGATAACATGCACTTGCGTTTTTAAATCACACAAACATCAATTTTTATTTTAAAGTTTGAAATTGATGTTAAAATTTTATGTAATACTTCATTTTTAAATTTATTTTGTGCATAATTATCTTAATATCAATTTTTAAACATGTTGATAAAGCTCCCTGTATCACTAAATATTTATTTTCTTTTGCTTATAAACCTTTTCTTAAAAGGAAAGGCTTAAGTAGAAAAATAACCTTGTAATCCAACTTAAAATGAATTCCTGGATATGCCTCTCAATTCTATTTAATGGGATCCAATTAAGCATGCGTATCACCATAATAGAAAAATCCAAGTGGCAAGTAAAATTTAATAGAAAACACGACTAAGGGGGTCTTTCAAGAACAGGAAACACAATATGGTCCTACAGATACGACTATGAAAGCTTATCCATTCAGTCTTGCTTCAATTAGTTAAAAAGGTTTGTATTGATTGTTCAATAAGAAAGCAGGTGTTTGTGTTAATTAATGCCCTATCGTTTTAGTAGTTAATCATCGGATTCGGAAAACTTGAAATCTAAGCATTGATTTGGTAGTTTAATTTTCTAATCGTGACCTAATTACCATTTGAGATGACAGTCACAGGACACGATCTAACAACCTACGTATAATAAGCCAAAAAAACCCACAAGGTTTTTTGATCGAGCAGTTATAATAAAAGTTGTTTAAGTTTCTGCCTTGGTTAGATAACGGCTCTAACAAGAAATACTTGAAAGTGGGTGGTTAACAACCTTTTCCGTCCCTCTCCTATTTGTAAATCATTTTCTTTTGTTGGACGAAATCTACGTTAGATCAAAAAGCAATAGTGCGATAGTTTCTTGCTTCGGACTACTCAACCGAGCGACTCGAATCGCCCACGCACTAAAGCTTATGCGTTTAAAATTTTATTTATTTTTTTAAGCCTATGAATTTGAGTATTGAATCTAAAAAAAAAATAACGAAAAGATAAACATAAAAGTTAATAAAATTTTAATGAATTCTTTTTCTCTAAAAAAGAAATGAATAAATGGAGAATTTTCATGAAACAATGACAATGAGAATAATTGATGTTCTTATTGTAGAGAAAAGTAATTATGAGATCCTTGATTTCATTTCAAGGTTTCTAATGACACGTTTAATCGAAGGAGTTTGAAAAAATGTAGGATTTATTTTACACAATCATTTTTTTTTTTCTGAAATTGGGATATGTATAAATAAATTATGTTATTTTCTGATGGGCAAATCAATTTCGTCTCTAATTTAATTGATATACATTAATTTAATCTCTATTTTTTTTAAATAAATATACAATTAGTTACTTTTGGAACAAAAATAGTTATTATTCATGAATGAAAATAGTAACAAAAAGTAAGTAAAGACTTCTTTAAAAGGACTAACTGAATATTTATATATAAAAAAAATAAATATTAAATTGGTATATATTAATTAAATCAATGATGAAATTGACATTTTTCCTCTTCTGATTTAATGAAAGAATAATAATATACTTTCTAAGTGATGTTCTAAATTATGTGTGAAGTATTATTGAATGATAATTTTTTATAATTTTTAAAATTACCCATTACAATATTTTACCACAGAATAATTATTTTTACATATAACTTGAGATTAAAAATATTTAATTAATTCTTGAAAAGTGAAGTATCACTCTTAATCAAATAAGATTTTGTTAGACAGTTTATAAATGTAAGAATATTAAATTTTGATAGGTTAAAGCAAGGAATATTTAGAATGATAAGGATAATTAGAAAGTGAAATAGAATGATAGTAACAGTATCTCGTAAGATTTTTGAGAAATGTGGCTGCTGGGAACTACATCAGTACATGCCGATATTTATTTTTTTAAGTAATTAAGCCATCCGAATGATTGGAAGATTAATAAGAAGCTAAGTGAGCGGTTTGATTATTAGTTAACAAAAACATGAACTTAATTATGTGTTGTTTAGCAGCAAGAAGAGATTTGAAGGAACTCAAAATAATATGACAAATATGTAAAGCATGAGAGCGAGATTTAATCAGAAAGGTTGGTGAAAGAGAGGAAGCTAATGCTGATGATGTAGCAGCAGAAAGAAAGACAGTTACAAATCTCCAAACTTTTACAACCTTTTCTTCCCTTTAAATTCCGTTCAATTCGATGCTATGTTACCAGTAATTCAATTGTGTTGAAGCATGGAGAAGGCACACACCAAGTCTGCACTCAAGGTCGTCATGCTTCTTTCCATTAAAAGTACTCCATTTCAATTTCAGTAATTATCTTAGTAGAATTAATATATTACTCATTAAGTTCTTGGTTTTATTGTATTTGTTTTTCCTTACTTTTGGGTTTGATTTCATAGTTTGTCAAAGTTAGCTCCCAGTCAGCAGTTTCATGGAGTTCCTCTGCCAAAGGAATGGTGAGATGCATATTTAAACGAAATCATATTTATTGTCAAGTCAGCTTTAAACTGAGTCCAAAATGCTTATACGTCACAGAATATTGTTTGATAATTAAAGGTTAGTTAAGTTAAGACAAAACTTGTACTTGAGTGCTTACCCGAGTGGCAAGCACTCTCTTTATAATGTTCATTTCCCGGACCTGCATGTTGGGGTTTGAATTTTAACGAATGGCAGAACAATGTAATAATTTTTCGTGAAATAATTTATCTCCTTATTATTTTCTCTTCTTTGTAAAGGTTTATACTTACTCAGTGAAGTACATCTTTAAACATGTGTCAATATAAAAGATGTAGTATCAATACTAAAAAGAAATTATGACAAAACTTTTTAAAAAGTAAAAATAAAAAGACATGTCAGCTATTAAACATATAAAGGGCATTGATGATATGGCGTCTTATGACTAGGGCCGCCATGATTATCAGTCATTAAATACTAAATATATATTTCCTTTATGTTTTTTTAAATGTTCGCACGAGAGATACCTCTATATGTTGCTGTACCTTAATAAGTTATACGTCCCGTGCACCTAACAAACTACTGCTTCATCTCAACTCTCTCATAGTGCTATTGATCTCTTACAGTCTAATTTTTTTTCCACGTTTGAATCTTAGAGACATCACATTTAAAAAGAAGCCATACCGTAGAACTCCTAAACAAAACAAAAGTACGCAAGTCTACCATAACTCTAGATATTAGCGGAGCAAAACAAATTTGCCCCTATACAAACAAAGATAAAAAGAACCAAGAAAAGAAAACAAAGTTTCACAGAAGAGCCCCGGAGAGAAAATGGTAGGGAAAAAGAAAAAAAGAGAGGAGGTTTTTTTCCCGGAATTTAGTACTATAAATAAGGGAGAGAAAGAGTCGGGCGGTAGGTGAAACGTGGTAAAAACTTTTCATTTTAAATGTTATTACTAAAATTTATAAACTCAACAACCGATATATATATATATAACTAATTTAGCAATAATACTAATACGATATAAATCATTGAAATAGATAAGGGGACAAAACCAGGTGGCCTTTTCTCCCCACTCCACTTTCTATCTATTTCTGTTATCAATCATAGTTGTTAATAAATTATTGCACAGGCAAAAGATCAACTCAGAGAGCGTATCTGCGACAAATATAAGGTGAGTTTATTACTTTGATGTACGACTCTCCGTCTTTGCGAAATTCTTTAGCAATTAATTGAGAGATACAAACGCGTATATATACGCTCCAGCAGCAGGCGGCCCCAAAGCCCCCAGCAAAGGAAAACACAAAGCCACAAGAATTCATACTCCATACTCAACAAAGAGCTGTGAAACGAGCAGTGTTCAACTATTCAGTAAGTGTTACGGACATCATATTACCTCACCAGACACAAAGTAGTATCTATATACTATTGACATGTAAAGTGTGTGTACGGGCACGTATAAATTCAGAGTCCATCCCTTTCTTGATCTTTTTGAAGTTTTCTCTGATCAAATTGATACACGCAGGTAGCAACAAGATTATATATCGAGGAGCTACAAAAGAGACGAGTAGAGAAGTTGCAAAAGGTAGATATAGAAAGAGAGAGAGAGAATTAATTCTATACAGTTTGTTGAACTTCTGACAGTCAGTCTGCATTTAAATTGGCAGATGATAGAAGAGGAAGAGATACGGTTGATGAGAAAGGAGATGATTCCAAGAGCCCAATTGATGCCTCTATTTGACAGACCTTTCTGTCCACAAAGGTGACGAGTAATTGAGTATAAATTAGGTTTCTAGTATCTAGTTGGCCATTTATTTATGTATGATTAATTCCCACTTTATAATTTGCAGATCAAACAGGTCACTGACAGTTCCTAGATAGCCAAGTTTCCACATCGTGAACGGCGAGTGTCGGAGCTGCCTCACCGATGATGAAATCTACGGTTTTGAAAACTCTAATGCTTGGAAAGCCTATTATATAAATAAACCAATTAAGACTAGCTACCATTTATCTTGATATTCATAAGGGTGATTTTGTGCAATTATGTTGCACAGCTTAGTCAGTAGTGAAATATGAGTGTCCTAGTTTAGATGACAGTAATCGATCCTTATAGCCATTGCGTTCTCATTGTCAAAATCTCCTTTAGTTAGTATGAATTAGAAAGCTTTATCAAGTGTAATCAAATAAAACTGAATCTTAACGTGGTATGCTTAGTAAAAGGTTTTTGGTCTTTGCCCTATTTAGTATCTTAATATGCTGAAATTATTAGAAAGTGCCGCAGCACTCATCTAATTACTTGTTTTTGGTCCTTCTCTTTGCCTAGGTCGTTCAAAAATACCACTACAATCTTACCTTTGTTGCATATAATAATAGTTAATAGATCATATATTTCCCACTATCCACAAGGCCTATGTAAAAGTTTTGACATGTATTTTACCTTAAAAGAATACTTTTATAGCTACTCAAGTTTTTATGGGAAACCACTGAAAGAAAAAAAAAAGAATAATATTATTGGTAAAACTAAATCATATAAATTCAACCATACTATTTAACATGACGTGATAAAGTTGATTAAGTTATTATCACACATTTTTATTTTATTTTATTATTTTATATTTTATCTTTTCATTTATGTTATATTACGAAGATTGCACGAGTGAGTTTATATAATTAGTTTAGAATAATAAATATTATAACTTCAACTGCTAGCTTTTTACAAGTTGTTTGCAATAAAAAATTCAGAACAGCAAATTATCTATAACAAAAAGTTTGCACCTATTTCATCCGTCATGAAAGTATTTGTTGTTAGTAGTGTGATTGTTACCCATCAACTATATATATATATATATATATATAATCGATTATTACCCACTTTTACCATCAAATATTTAGTTATTGGACCAATATTAATTCATAAGTTTTTATATGGTACATTGATTTACATTCAATATATCATTAAGATAATCAGAGATAAACGTGTATACTTCACTACCAAAGAAATTATCTATTTTCCTCAAAACAAATTTCATTCAAAAAATTATAAAAATGACAATCAAGACCCTCGAGAGTCATCAAATTTATTGACTTAGAAGAATTATATTACTAATAACCCACCAAAAATAAATTTTATCTTTAATATGTTAATACCATCAAGAAAACATATATTTGACTGAAAAAAATGCTAATGAACAAATATAAATAATTTGTACGCATCTTCCAATGCATTGTGATAATACATTGCATATCCTTTATTGAAGTAAGAAGTACATGTTTAAGCTCAAAATGTAATACGACTATAGCAGTATAGATTAAAGTGTCGATCCCACAAGATACCTTTTGGCAAAATAGGTTAGTGAAATATAATATTAAAGTTGTAGCAAATGAGAAAATTAATTAGTTGGTTTAAGTGGATGAGATATAATTGTCTATGAATTGAGAAAAATGTCTTATGATGATTTAAGTAAGGTTTTGAGAATCATAATTATGCTTTATAAATCTACTCTACACTTTGATTCAATATTTATAACACAATTGAAAGTTTCACATCCTAAACTAATTTCACATCCTAAACTAATTTCACATCCCAAACAATCAATCGAAAGATATGTAAAATATAAAATATTTGATAACACGTGTATTTGAAGTGACTAAACTCTTTGCGAACATTAACACAAATTATGTTCATTTATACAAGTTATCGAAGATCGACAATATATCATTTTGATAATATTGTAGTAAAAGATCAACTTGAATATCAAATATTTATTGTCTTTACATGTTATCCAAGATCGACAATATATCAATTGACATAATTGCAGTAAAAGATTAACATATAAAACAATGTAACCAATAACACTTATAATTCAACAAGAATTACATAAGAAAAGCATAACTGAAAATATATATAAGACATGAGAATTATAACCTCTGGATTATAGAAAATAAAATAGATAAGAGTTTAAGCAAAACCAAACTTATAAACATTTGTAGCTGTTGACAATGAATCAAAGCATAAAAGTAGATTTATTACACATAAAAGTTCATCTCTTAGCGTTGTCAAGAACTCTAGCCTAGATTACAATGCATGTTAATGATAAGAAAATAAGAGAGAATTATCTAATGTTTAAAACATCCTAAGAATGCCCTTATATAGGCAATGAATGGAAATATGTTAAGTGTGACATCAATCTTCAATAATTTAGGACAACAACTTGTTCACCCACTTGCAGCACATTTTGATAATGTAAATGACTGATGTAGCTTTTTTGGCCGACATAAAAGTTGTAGTATTTTGTCTCTTCTTTCCATAAGCACCGAGTTCATACAAATTGGATGAGTATCCAATGAGATATGAGCAAATTTTCAAAGATACATCAGATTTCGGCCAACAACCCTTTTACCCACTTACAATATAATTTAGTCTATGATAACGGCTGATTTGGACTTTACCATCAACATACGAGTTGTTGATAATTAAGTCAGTATTTTGTGAGATACGGTGCATGATGACAGCTTCAAGAATTATATCAATTGGGTATGTATTTTGTGATATACGGTCCAAATACGTGAGTTAGGTCATGTTGAGCGAAAGTTGTAGCCCAATTCTATTGTGTCTCAATTTTTGGCCAATAACATATTGGATTTGGCTTTTCAACTATTCTTCAAGTTTGTGTAAGATTGAGTCATGTTACTCTAGGTTCAAGAATTTCTTCATTTCGATTTTTACATTGAGAGTTATGTCTATTTTACTTAAACCTGTGCAAATAATATTCATTAATCACAATTTAAGAAAAATACTTTATTTTAAGCTAAAAATACAAGAAAATGCTAAAATTAATGACATAAATGGTGACTGAATGTCTTAACAAATATGCATTTTCATGTGTTCATCACAACCCCCAACCAGCGTATTGCTAGTCTCTAACAATTCAAGCGTAAATAGAATATGCAAAACTACCTAAGCATTTCAAACAAAAAGTTAGTTCAAGATCACTGTTGCTATTATGATTTTTTCAATTATAACTTCCAAAAATTGTGTATGTGTGTGTGAATTAAGCTGTAACCATCTTACCACAAACTACAACAAATATAGCCTTGAAAATTTCTTCAAGTAAAAGCCTCAACTCCATATCATCCTTACAGGTGTATGACTGTTTAAAATGTTAGAATTTCTCTCATAGAGTTGGAAAACAGTTAAGCACTCAAGAAAAAATCAATTTTAAAGACAGGTATATAAACTAATATTGATCCAACGATAGAAAAATCAATTGTTTAGAAATCAATTATTCTTAACATGCATCAGCTTTAGGACTTAAATTGTCTTGTAATACCAATATAGCTCGGTGAGAAAACTGCCTTACAAAAAATTTGTCTTCTAAAATTGAATGAAGACTTTATTAAACTGAATTGATTCTTTTCTTTTTCGTATATATATTTGGTATTTTGCTTTTTTTTTTTATTGATATTTTTTTTAAGAATACAAGGAAACATTACAAATGTTTCTCACCAAATTATATTATACACAAATGCAACCAACTTATTTCGAAATTCAAATAATATCAATCTAAACAAAAAATAACCAATTCAAAGGATCAATGAAGGTTCATAAGCTATTTTCTCAACCTTTCCACTTACTCACAAACGATATGTGAGATTTAAAAATATATACTTAAATATGAGAATTCTTTTGGCTATATAAATTGAATCATCCGTCTTACCACAAGACTTAGCATTGTGCTAAAAACTATTTTGGAAGTCATTCTTTAGTAACTTAAATAGAAACAGTGACTCAACCTAAACAATATTGAAATCATACCTAGGCAGAAAAGCAAATTCTTTTGTACAAGAATTACCAAGATTATAAGCAATAAACAATAATACGTGAAATATAAAACAAAACAACAGAAAGTTAGTTAAAATGTGTTTCAAAAGTTAGAAATAAAACTCCTTACTCTGTCATTCTAATTTGACCTAGAATGTGTCTCAAGAGTTTAAGAATGAACTCTTTACTCTGCTATTTTAATCAAATGTCAGACCACAATTTTTTTTTTTAAATGCAAAATGCAACTTATGTCTACTATCCTCCCCCCTAACCAGATAAAACATTGCCCTCAATGTTTAAATAGAAAGAGATAAAGTATAGGAGACATTACTTGAAATGCCATTTATTCAAAAGAAATAAACCTGAGAGACACTTAAGCAAATATAAACTAAAATGATGATGCTAATAAATAAATAACACTGAAAAATTTACAAACGAAGTGTCAGATCTAATTTTTGCTTGTTAAGGCCCACTGACCAATCGATTCGAGTTATTGCTGGGTTAGGTTCGTAGGTAACTGCCTATAATTTGTCAATCAATTCATCTACATTGGTGGCAGAAATGAAGATCTGTCGTGCCGAATGTGAAATAAAATTCTATTCCACAGCTTGATCAAGGAAACAAAGTAAGCAGTTAAAATATTTATTAACATTCAACAAACCTATGGGTTTTTAGTGGATATTTAGCTGGGCCCAATAGGCAATTTGAAAAAGGTACCAAAACCACCTAGTAAAGCAATAAAAGCATCTGCATTATAAAGCATTCTAGTTATACGTTCATGCATGGATGAGACTCGTAATTCTTCCCCTATTATTTTCCTAGTTAGGTTTTCCACGGCTAAAGCTATAGGAATAATACCTAAAACTTGACTTCCTCCTAAATGTGCAATTGTTGACATGCACCCCATTAACCCAAGGCTACCCCCTCTATAAATCAAATGAACTTTTCTTACAGCTAATGCTTTTCCTAGCTTGTTAGCTGCTTCTACAAACACTTTATTTCCCCTAGAACTAGATCCACAAAATATACATATATTTCAGAATTTTTGAACTGAGGTTTCCTCTATATTTACACTCACCTTTATCTCAATATATGAAAATGAAGAAAATGAGGTGCTGTATTTATAGAGTACCAAATGATAACAATAATTATGGCAATCCGATAGTTTTTCAGAAGAGATTTAAAAATAAAACACAAAAATTTAAAGATAATGACCTACATGCATTATTTAACCAAAAGATTTGAATTTAAGACATCTATATGAGTAGCCCTACTATTCATAAAATAAAGTTTGAAATTAAAACACATGTATTTACAGGTATTTGTGATTGTGGCTTACATCTTCCTCTGGTTTTATGTCTAGTAACGACTTAAGTGCCCTCTATGGGTCGAGGATAGGCTTCCCATCCAATTTTCTTATAAATTGGCAAACAGGCTCTTTTAGAGTTAGATTCCTAAGACTATACCGTTAATGTTTATTTTTTAATTTATTCCATAAATCGAGAAGTTCATGTTGTACGAGCTCACAAGGATGAGTCTCAAGAGTCAATAGGATATCATCCAAAGATTCCTTACTCAGTCCATCCTTAATGAACTAAATTTTGTCTTCTCAATTTCTAGATGCAAATCCTAAAGAATGACAACTCCGGTTAGAATTTCATTGAGCACATTTATGATAGACTTGTAACCTCTTTGCTCATCGGCTTTTGGCATAAGAGCTTCTTCCAAGACCAGGCATAAAAGAAACAAAATCATTTATAGACTCACCAGATAATCGAACCTTGGCTTCAATTAACCAACGGATATCCATAGGGATATTACTCAACATCAATAGTCTTAGTCTTTCATACCGTGCTTTGTAAATCTTAAGTAGAGCATTTTGAGGTAATGAAGGAAAACGTTTTTTAAGGTTGGCAAGAATGCGATCCATTTTGAAAGAAAGTGAAAAAGAAAAGAGATGAATGCACAGTGAGGGACAGTTTTTAGGGAACTGAGAAACCGACTTTAATAGTCACGGAGTACCGTATCCGCCACTTGACCGAGAAATAAAATCACACTGAAGAAAAAATAAAAAGAAGAAACTAAAGTAAAATAAAATGTGAAAGAAAATAAAAGCAAAAATAAAAAGTCAAAAGATAAAATATAAAATATAAAATATGATACAGATAGATTAAACCTGATCAAGCATGATAGACAGGATCCACAAGAGGGATCTCGTCTAGGTGTATAGAGTGGTCTACCTTTCTACAAAGCTTTTTAGCCATTGTCAATTCACTTTAAAAGTTCGCTCATCAGTGGGGTCCTCGATTTAGACAGCACTATTAGAAAAAAACGTGTCTTACCATAAATGGACCAGTCTATCAAGATCTCAACTTTTCATGGTGTAAATGCAATCGAGAATTATAAAGATAGACCCGTTGATTTGGCTTGAAGTATTTCCTTGAGATCTGTTTATCATGAGATGTTTTTATTTTAGCATCATTTCATAGCTCTTCTGTTTCTGACAATTGTAACTTTCTCTAGAGACCTACAGCACTCAAATCAAAGTTAAGGGCTTTGACAGCCTAATAAGCTTTATGCTCTTGCTCAACAGGTAAATGGCAAGCTTTCCCATAAACAAGCTGGTATGGAGACATTCCTAAGATGGTTTTGTATGTAGTGCGATATCCCATAGTGCATCAGAAATGGTATAGAGACCAATCTTTGTGATTCGGGTTAACCATATTTTCTAAAATCTGTTTAACCTCTCTATTTGCTAGCTCGGCTTGTCCATTTATTTGTGGATAGTATACAGTGGAAACTTTGTGAAGAACATCATACCTGCGCATCAAAGTTTCAAAAGAACGGTTACAGAAATATGTTCCTTGGTCACTAATGATGACACGTGGCGTACCGTACCTAGATAACACATTTGTTTTTAAGAATTTTACCACAATTATATTATCATTAGTACGATAAGTTACAGCCTCTACCCATTTTGATACATAGTCAACAGCTATAAGGATGTAAAGGTAACCAAAAGATGAGGAAAAATGACCCATAAAATCGATACTCCAATAATCAAATATCTCGATAACAAGAATAGGGTTAAGAGGCATCATATGTCTTCGAGATAAAGCACCTAACTTTTGACATCCTTCATAAGAACAACAAAAATTATTAGTGTCTTTGAACAAAGTGGGCCAGTAAAGACTACACTGTAAAATTTTCACAGCTGTCTTCTTCATAGAAAAATGACCACCACAAGCAGCATTATGGAAAAACTTTAAGACACTAAAAACTTAACTTTTAGGAATGTAACATTTCATAATTTGGTTAAGACAGTATTTGAAAATATATAGATCATCCCAATAAAAATTATGTACCTCAACCAATAACTTACGCTTATCTTGTGCACTCTAGTTAGATGGAAGTTCACCATAAACCAAATAATTTATGATATGTGTATACCAAGGTATTTGGCTTATAGTAAAAAGATGTTCATTAGGAAAATCATCTCGAATGAGTGGCAAATCAGTGGAGTCAGTGAACTCAAGGCGAGATAAAAGATCAGCAACAATAATTTCAACACCTTTATTGTCTTTGATAGTTAGATCAAATTCTTGCAAAATAAGAATCCACCTAATTAAACGAGCTTTAACATCATTCTTAGAAAGAAGGTACTTAAGGGCTGCGTGGTCAGTAAAAACAATAATAGGTGAATCAATCAAATAAGAACAGAATTTGTCCAAAGCAAAAATAACAGCTAGTAGTTCTTTTTTAGTAGTAGTGTAATTCATCTAAGCATCATTCAAAGTCCTACTAGCATAATAAACAACAAAGGGTTTTCCCTCCCTTCGTTGCCTAATAACTGCTCCTACAATATAATTACTTGCATCACACATAATTTCAAATGAGAGGTTCCAATCTGGTGATTACATGATAGAAGCGGTGGTAAGTTTGGCAATGAGTGTTCAGAATGCCTCTTCACATTCTTGTGTCCATGTAAATTCTGCATCTTTTTGCAAAAGGTTACACAATGGTCTAGATATGGTAGAAAAAATTTGTATAAACCTTCTGTAAAAGCCAGTGTGTCCAAGAAAAGATCAGACATCTTTTACCATTTTTGGTGTAGGTAATTTAGAGATTAATTCAATTTTGGCCTTGTCAACCTCTATCCCTTTTTCAGATACAATGTGCCCCAAAACGATTCCTAAAGATACCATGAAATGGCATTTCTCCCAATTTTTGCATAAGTCCTTTTTCTTCACACCTACTCAAAACAGCTTTCAAGTTAAGTAGGCATAAATTAAAAGAATTACCAAAAACAGTCAAATCATCCATAAAAACTTTCATGCATTTTTCAACCATATCAGAGAAAATACTCAACATACAACGCTGAAAAGTAACTAGTGCATTATATAATCCAAATGGCATTCTATGAAAAGCATAAGTACCAAAAGGGCATGTAAAATGTGTTTTTTTTATCTTCTATAGCTATCTCAATCTAGTAATATCCTGAATACCCATCAAGAAAGCAATATAAAGGATGTCCAGCTATACGTTCTAAATTTTGGTCGATAAGAGGCAATGGAAAATAGTCTTTCCTGGTGGCTGTGTTTAATTGTCTATAATCAATGCACATTCGTCAACCACTTACTACTCTAGTTGGAACAGGTATCCCATTCTCATTTTCCACAACAGTAACCCCAAATTTCTTAGGAACTACTAGAGTTGGACTTACCCATTAACTATAAAAAATTAGGTAGATTATACCCGTATCTAATAGTTTTAAGACCTCTTTCTTCACTACTTCTTTCATTGTTGGGTTAAGTCTTCTTTATGGGTCCGTACAAGGTTGGACACCTTCTTCTAAATGAATTCTATGAGAGCATATCAATGGAGAAATACCTTTAATATCATCTATGGTTCATTCTAGTGCAAACTTATGTTCTTTTAACCATTTTATCAATTTTTCCTCTTATTCAATACTAAGTTTAGAAGAAATAATATAGGAAAGGTATCATTTGGTCCCAAGAATGCGTGTTTCAAACCTTTGGACATTGGAGAAAGCTTAACTTGTGGTGTCTCGAGGTTTGATTATTTTGGTCTCTCCGTCTCTCGTGGCAACTCTTCAAAGTATGGCTGCCAAAATCGAGTCTCTTTATTCTGTGAGTAAAAAATACTAAACACATCAATTATTACATCAGGATAATACAATTCTTCAAAATCAAAAATTAAAAGGTTTTTCAAAGAATCAGAGTCATGATTTTTATAAGCTTCCTCCGCTACAATTGTGTCTATCATATATGAATAATAACATTCATCTTATTTTCATGGTTGTTTGCCAATATTAAAAATGTTCACCTCAAGATTCATATTCTCAAAAGATAATTTCATTAGACTATTTCTGCAATTAATAAGAGCGTTAACAGTGGCAAGAAAAGGTCTCCCCAAAATAAGAGGGATTTTTGACTCCATGTTAACAACAGAATGAGTATCTAAAATAAGTAAATCAACAGGGTAGTAAAATTTATCAATTTATAACAAAACATCTTCTATTATTCCCCGTAGTTTCTTGATTGATTGGTCAGCTAATTGTAGGACTACAGATGTAGGTTTAATCTCACTAAGTCCCAATTGCAAGTAAATAGAATAAGGCATTAAATTTACACTTGCTCCTAAGTCCAATAAAGCTTGACCAAACTCATGTGTCTCAATTTTCCAAGAGATTGTGGGACATCCTGGTTCTTTATACTTGGGTGGTGTCTTTTGTTCAATCACTGAACTTACATGTTCTGTCAAAAATGCAGTTTCCTTTATATGGTATTTTCTTTTGATAGCGCATAGATCCTTGATGACTTTGGCATAAATTAGAACCTGCTTAATCAAATGCAATAAGGGAAGATTAATCTTAACTTGTTTCAAATGTTCCAAAATCTCACCTTGAATTTTTGTATTTTTCTCAATCGGTCGAAGAACTTGAGAAAAAGCCACTGGGATTGAAAACTTATTTTCGGGCTCTTTTTCCACTGCGGCCTCTTTTTCAATGAGGGCATCTTTACTACTTACTATGTGTTAGTTGGAGAAGTAGGCTGACTCACAATCTTACAACTTCGAGTAGTAATGGTATTAACTTCTTTGAGATTTTGTGCATCAGAAATAAAAGCTTATGCCATGAATTGTCCTTTTGAATTGGATTGAAGTAGAGATGGAAACTTACCTTGCTCTTGTACAGTTAAGGCATTGGTTAGCTTTGTGATTTGACTCTTGATTTCTTTATTTTCATCTATCACCTGTGCAAGAATTATTTCAAATTTTTTATTAGTCTTACTTTGTCCCTCTATAAATGCTTGTAATGTATCCTCTAAAGGACTCTTAGTTGGTTGTGTATTATATTGAGGTGTAACATAAGACTTGGGTGCTTGTTGTTCTTGTTTTCAATGGCTGTTGGCTTGTTGGTCAGATTTTCAACTAAAGTTTCGATGGTTTCTTCAGCTAGGATTATAGGTTTCAGAGTAGGGTGAATAAGGCTTTTTATGTATTCCTAAGGCATTACATTATTCCACATACATCCCTCTCATCTCACTATAAGTGGGGCAATCCTGTGCTAAGTGTTCCACTCCTCCACAGACAAAACAGATATCGTGTGACTCAACCTTAGCAACCGTATGGGTGACCCTTCTATCTTTGGCTTTCAATGCCTCTAACTCCCTAGTTAAGACCTCTAATTGGGCTTTGAGGTTATCCTCTTCCTTAAGATAGAAAAATCCATTGGGTCGTGACCTATTTGTGCTTTCAGTCATGCTAGGTCCAGTCCAGTCCATGTATGGGCTTTTTCACCTAAGTCATTAAGGAATTCTACGGTTTTCTCTAGATCTTTGTGAAAAAACTCCCCATTACACATCACTCAACAAATTGGCGCTCTCTAATTGTGAGTCCCTCATAAAAATAGCTAATAAAAATAGCTAACTAAGCGCCAATTTTTATACCTATGGTGAGGGCATGGATTTAGCAACTCTTTAAACATTTCCCATGCTTGATATAAGGTTTCACTGTCTTTTTGGAAAAAGGAAGAAATTTGTCTTTTCAGGCCATTAGTTTTGTGTTGTGAAAAGTATTTATTGAAAAATGCTTGGGTCATTTCTGCCCAAGTTCCTATAGACATTGGCCTCAAAGAGTATATAGCCAACTCTTTACTTTGTCTTTCAACAAATAAATGGGAAAATGTTTAGCCTAACAGTGTATATGGCTTTAGGTTGGCTATGAAAGGTGGCAATTACCTCTTTGAATTCCCTAACATGTACATAAGGATTTTCAATATCTAGACTATGAAAAGTGGGCAGAAAGTTGTATCATTCTAGGTTTAAAATCTGAATGTGGTGTGTTAGGTGCGAGTAGGATGCAAGTAATCTTTTAGAATCCTAACGGGGTTATCTTCATGTTGGCTCATTGTGTTAGAATTACAAGATGAACTAGATGGTGAATTCTTTTCCCTTACAAATTGTGGTAATGGTTCTAGTTCTACTTCTTTCACGAATCTTCCTCGTTTGTCTCTAAGTCGATGCATACATCCTAACAATTTTTTATTTTTTTTATTTTACTCTCTTTTGTTTATAAAAGAAATGCTCAAGAAAAATTAAAAAGTGAAATAAAATCCAACAAGAAATAGAAATGAGCTAGGTGGTAAGACCAACCATGAAATATAAATACAATAAATGAACAAAAGATAATAAACTGCAAAGTACATAAAAACAATACAATAAGTAAATAAAAGAAAAGAAAGTGCAATAAATAAAGGAAAATAAAATGCAAAGTACAATAAAAAAAATAAAACAAAGTACAATAAATAAAAAACAAGGTACAATAAGTAAATAAATAAAAAGTTAGGCGGTAGAATCGACCATTAAAATAAATAAAAAGTTAGGCGGTAGAATCGACCATTAAAATAAATAAAAATACAACATATTAACTAAATAAAATAAAATAAATTAGGTGGTAAAACCAACTGTGAATAATAAAATGAATTACAACAAAGGAAATAAAACTAAGATTTTACAAAGAAAAGAAAATGTACAAAGTTACCGCTTTAGTATTGATAAACACAATTTACTTTCGCTTAGTGTGCCTCCTCGGCAACGGCGCCAAATTTTATTTATGCTCAAAATGAAATGTGGTTATCGCAGTATAGATTAAGGTGTCGATCCCACGAGAAAACTTTTGGCAAAATAGGTTGGTAAAGAAAAATATTAAAGCAGTAGCAAATGAGATAATTAATTAATTGGTTTAAGTGGATGAGATAGAATTGTCTATGAGTTGAGAAAAATGTCTTATAATGATTTAAGCAAGGCTTTGAAAATCACAATTATGCTTTATAAATCTACTCTACATTTTGATTCAATGTTTATAACACAACTGAAAGTTTCACATCCCAAACAATTAATCGGAAGATATGTAAAATACAGCACATTTGATAACACGTGTATTTGAAGTGACTAAACTCTTTGTAAACATTAACACAAATCATGTTCATTTATACAAGTTATCTAAGATCGAAAATATATCATTTTGATAATATTGCAATAAAATATCAACTTGAATATCAAATATTTATTGTCTTTTCATGTTATCCAAGATCGATTATATATCAATTGACAATATTGTAGTAAAAGATTAATATATAAAATAATGTAACCAATAACAATTATAATTCAATAAGAATCATATAAGAAAAGCATGACTGAAAATATATGAGACATGAGAATTATAACCTCTGGATTATAGAAAATAAAATAGATAAGAGTTTAAGCAAAACCAAACTTATAAACATTTGTAGCTCTTGACAACGAATCAAAGCATAAAAGTAGATTTATTATACATAAAAGTTCATCTCTTAGCCTTGTTAAGAACTCTAGCCTAGATTGAAATGCATGTTAATGAGAAGAAAATAAGAGAGAATTATCTAATATTTAAAACATCCTAAGAGTGCCCTTATATAGGCAATGAATGGAAATATGTTAAGTGTGACATCAATCTTCAATAATTTAGGCCAACAACTTGTTCACCCATTTGCAGCACTGTTTTGATAATGTAAATGACTGATGTAGCCTTTTTGGCCGACATGAAAGTTGTATTATTTTGTCTCTTCTTTCTATAGGCACTGGTTTCATGCAAATTGGATGAGTATCCAATGCGATATGAGCAAACTTTCAAAGATACATCAAATTTCGGCCAACAACCCTTTTACCCACTTGCAATATAATTTGGTCCATAATAACGACTGATTTGGACTTTACCATCAACATACGAGTTGTTGATAATTAAGTTAGTATTTCACAACTTTAAGAATTATACCAATTAGGTATTTATTTTGTGAGATATGATTTAAATATGTAAGTTGGGTCAAGCTAAGCAGAAGTTATAGCCCAATTCTATTGTGTCTCAATTTTTGGCCTAATAACATATGGGATTTGACTTTTCAATTGTTCTTCAAGTTTGTGTAAGATTGAGTCATGTTATTCCATGTTTATAAATTTCTTCATTTCAATTTCTACTTTGAGAGTTATGTACATTTTACCTAAACCTGTGCAAATAACATTCATTAATCACAATTTAAGGAGAACATTTTATTTCAAGCTAAATATACAAGAAAATGCTAAAATTAGTGACATTAAATGGTGACTGAATCTTTTAACAAATATGCATTTTTATGTGTTTATTAGTACATCACTCTCAAAAGGCTATAGGTGACAATATTGCTATCACGCCCTAATTACTACAATATATATATATATATATAATCAAGAACATACTTGCATATGACCCTTATAGTTTCTGTAGGTTTGGCAAAGAAAACTATGTTTATATGCTAGTTAAACATATATTTCTAAATTTCAATCAAATTCATACCTTATCATGTTGTAAAATAAATATTGAAACTAAATTATGTCACAACCATTTTTTAAAGAATAATTAAATCCATTGAAAGAAAAGAAACAAGGATATAACTTCGAGGGCTTCTAATCAAACGATCAGAGAATTACAGAACCTAAGAATTGCTTTTCTCACTGACGAATTGCCCAACCTCATCTGACCTCCTTACAATAAGAGGGAAACTAGCCTCAAAGGGGAATAAACCCTTCCGAAGAAAGGAAAAAGACGGCTTTAATAATATGAAGCAAAAAGGAAAACCCTTTATGCAGAAGGGAGAAATACACACTGCCCAAACAAATATACAATATACATCAAATGGTAGTGTCCAAAATAATCCTGAGAAACCAACATCAAACAATTTTTTTATTGCACAGGTGGCTGGGAAAGCTTTTGTGCCACTGGGAGTAGTTCCTTCAATAGAGGAGAGTGGCAACTGAAACTTAGGATTTTTTGACGAAAAACATGTGACAAAAGCCTCGAATGTTGGCGGTCAGTGCCAATGCGGCGGGGGCTATAGGTTCTCGACTAAAACATGGCCAGAAAAACATCATAGAAGCTTGGGGTACTCGGATCGGAGCTTTAAGAGAGCTCCCTAGAGTCTAAAAGGGATCAACTGAAGTTGCGACGACTTGGAGATTAATGACTATGGCCCCAAGAGGCACAACAACAGTCCAAGAGGCTGCAAACTATCAAGAACAAGTGTTGTTATTGGTGGCCGATAACACCTAAAAAGGCCAAAGAGATTGAATCAGCCAAATCCCTTAAATGGTCACAGAGAAGAAAATACATTTTAAAAAAGCTTTTAATTTTTTTTTTAAAAAAGTAAATGCCATGGTAGGAGATAACGACAACAACCAGTAGTCTTGTCTATCAGAGAGGAGCTTGATTGATGCGATATTTCTATATCTTAAAATTGAGTGCAAGTATACACTATCGTATACAAGTAATCAAGGGACAAAAGAGTCAAATAGCGAACCTATAAGGATAATATCTTCTTCTTTTAACCAAGTACTAAATTTATGTCTTTCTAGTAATTATTCAGAAAAATAAAAATTTAAGAATGAATTTAAAAATTATAAAAGCAATGATACGATGTAAAGAGATTTGGAAGATAGCAATATAGAGAAAACTTGGGATTAATACTATCCCTCAATATGCTTTCTAATGATTAATCCTATAATATTTAATTCTCTTAGTCTTTATTATTAATCAAGGCACTAATGTATTTATAAGCCTCTCTCAAGGTCATGCAAGTATATCTTAATTTACCAAATACCTATATTCCTATGGTATTTAATAAATTAAGATTCATTAAGAACAAGTCTTATTGATTATACATGTCAATTAGGTATATTTATATCATAATTTGAAACTTGCATATGCAAGATTAAACTTTACTTTTCAATCATGTATCAAATTATCTAGGTCTAAATACAATGATGTCTCTTTCAAGATTATCAAAGTATTACCAAAACAATCATAATATTTTTCAGATATAATGAAGTATTAAGAACAAATAATTTGAATAACAAAGAACTACGTTTATTAAATATTAAAATAATATGGTAATTAACCGCACATATTGAGTTCAAGTATTAACCCTAGAAAGAAATTTAGTTCATGGCTACAAGAGGACAGTAGTAAAAATAATAAGAAAATATAATACAATCAATAGCAAACTGATATAAACGTCAAATTGCTCTTGATTGAATAGCCGAAAAACTCTTGTTGTCGAAGGACACCTTGTATTTCTCTCTATTGATGCTTCAATTGTGCTTTAATTACTCTCTAACATATGTGGTGCATCTCTTGAGTGTCTTGTGTGTTCTTGTATGTTCTTTGAAGGCTGGGGACAAGTAGCCTTTTATAGAGATTAATTTAAGCTTGAAAATCTCAATTATTATTAGGTCAAGAATCGCGTTATCACTAGGGCGCTATCATGCTATCGCTAGGGTGTTGTACCTAAAAGTCAGAATTGCTAGGGTGATGAAGGATGGCACTGGTGCGACAGGCTATCGTTGGCATGGTAGAAGGTCAGTGGTGCAGCAAAAATTTGACTTAAATAGGTCTTAATTCTTATTTTCTTATTTTGATCAAGGTTCCAGCACTTGAGTGAAAATGCTTATTGCACTAGAGCGACAATTCCAAATTTTAAGCTTTTTTGCTTTTAGGTCCCTAGTTTTTATTCTCATAAAATAATGTACATGAATAACTATTTATTCTCATAAAATAATAAAATATCAAGATTAAAATATGAGAAAATAAATAAATAAAATATACCCTTATCACCGATGACCTCCTCTCTAATAGAGGTTGAAACTTTTAAATACGCATCTGAGTTTCTAAATTGAGAGAAAATATATTTTCAACTAGGGTTTAGGCTAACTTCTCTTATGTCATAACCTTTAGTTAAAAGAAAATCAATATAAAAAAAATTTCTCAATTCTTAAAACAAGAATCAACATGTGAACTCTTTCTATGCTCTTAATCTCTTGAATGGTTTTTTTCTCATGTTCTTAAAATTCACAATGCAAGAATATAATTTGAGGCGAGGAAAAAACTTAATCAACTTATTTAAACTTAAGAGGAGTCCTAAGCTAAAACTCTTTTCCAAACTAAACTAACTAGCTAAGTCTATTCCTTATGAGTATAAAACTTATGTCTTTAATTTGTAATTAAATAGCATTATATTTTTAATTAATAAAATTTTAAAATTTTCAACTAATGCCAAATGGAACAAATAAATAAATGAATAGAGTGTTACACCTAGACATTAGTATCTTGGCAGTCAAACTCGTGGGCTAAACCAGTTGACCGCACTAGGATTACTCCTATAAATAAATGAAAAAATCACACTCGCTTGTCTTAAACTTGTCGTTAGTCATCTTCCTTGCCCTAGGCACAAAATAATCTTATTCTTAAATCTCTCAAAACTCTCTTTAAACACTCTTCAAATCCTCAAGAATTCATCATGTCTTCAATCTATCTAAAGCAAGAATATCAAAAGAAACAGAGAAGACTCCATTGAAAGTACACAAAGGTATAATCTCTCTTGTTTAATAAAATATAATTATGCTAGACAAAAGTTTATAATTAATGCCAAGTATGAGTGGCAATATTTTACTATAATTGCGATGTATACTAACAGAGCATCTACAGAAATGATTTTAAAAATTTTTATATTTATTTTAATTTAACAACAAAAGAGTATAAAAAAAATAGCTCAATCGCGAATTTTCTATAGATGTTTTCTATTAACATCAACAAACCTTCTACACTATATCTCCCACCAAAGGAAAGCACTAAATAAGAATGCGTAAAACTGATTCTAATAATCCCTTTTTATAGTGTAAGAATCTTTATCTTATCTAAACTATAAATCCTAATAGAATTGGGATAAAATAATATCTTTATATTATTTTAATTTAGATAATTAAAAAGATAAATATAATATCTAATTTTATCTTCAAAAAAATAATTTAGATAATTCAAAATTATCCAGATGATTTAATTATTTAATTTAAATAAATAATTTAATTATTTATTTAATTCTATAACCATTATAAATTGGGCCAATAAGTAATTGAGCCTAATGAGTTTAATTAAATTAAACATGTTTCAATCAATTAATTGGTCTTAATAAGTTTAATCAAATTAAACTTGGACCAATTAATATTTTAGATCCAACAATTAATCTAATACTCCATTTTAGTGTTCATAGAGCCAATATAGGGACCTGATGAACTTATAAAATTAAGCTCCAATAAATAAAATTATTTGATTAAACTCTTTAATCAATACGATTTTATTTATTAATTTTTTATTAGTTCACTAAAACTATAAAGCTGAACTCTTAGTTGCAGCAAAAATTAAGCTCCAAGTGTTTGTTAACCTCTTTAATTATATATTTATCCTTAATCTACATTGATTCTCTTTTAAACATTTAATTTATGAAATTCATAAATTTATTATTTTTTTGAACTCTTAAGAAACTGAGCGCTCATTATATTCAAGACCAAAATAAATTATTAAGGGAATAATTTATCTAACTTATTTTTAGAAGGAAGTGATTCCATATCTATGAGAAATATTCCCACTTATCTATTTTGTTATATTTATAAAATACTTAGTAATTGACTAAAAATCTTTTACAGTCTTTTCCTTGTAAATTAATAAACATAACTCAATGAATACGAGTTCATTAATCATTTAGGATTAAGATTAATCCATATATGATTATATTGTGATAAAATAAATTCTCTTTACTAACAAAGATTAACAGCGAATTAATTTTATCGTGGTCCAGTCCTATATAATCAACATTATATAAAGTGCCTCATTTTATATTTCACCATATAAAATTATCCGGATAAGACCATTGTATACAATATACAGACTAAAGGCTTATTTAGATTATTATGCTTAAACTTAATACTCTTATATAAAACTATTGTATACTAAGTTTAAGGTTACATATAATAATTAAAGAATTTTATGATATTTGAATAAAAAACAATCAGTATTGCAAACATAAAATTGAATGAATAGCCTCTATTATTTATTTTCAACAGTATTTAAATGCAAATAATCATGATTTTAGGAAACACTCCAAACAATCTCCCACTTACCCTAAAGCATGTGAGACGTGCCTCGTATCCCTATATCCTTTAAGTACCTTTCAAAACTAGTAGCAAGAAAAGTCTTTGTAAAAGGAATAGCATGGTTTTTTTATGGCTCAATGTTCTTTACCATGACATCTCCTCGGTGAATAAACTCCCTAATTAGATGGTATCTTCTTTCTATGTGCTTGCCTCTTATGTAACTTCTTGGCTCTTTGAAATTCGCCACTGCATAGCTATTATCACAATAAAGAGTGAGGAGTTTATCCATATGTAGAACAACTTTCAAATCTGATAAGAATTTACGAAGCCATACCACTTCTTTAGCTACTTCACAAGCCGCTACATATTCGGTTTCTATGGTGGAATTGGCAATACATAATTGCTTTATGCTTCTCCACATAATGGCTCCACCACCAAGAGTGAACACTGATCTAGACATGGATTTTGAGAATCTAAATTAGAATGAAAATTGGAATCAGTGTATCTGATTAGGATCAAATCCTTACCGGAATAGATTGCTACCGATTGACTATACTAGACCTTGTATACAATATGGCATACATAAGGCTGCCTACTGCAGAGGTATAGGGTATCCGTCTCATATCCTCTCTTTTTTAAAGTGTCTTAGGAGATTGTGCCTTAGACAAGTGAGTTTCACAGCGAGAAGGTAAATTACTTCTTTTGGAATTCTGCATCAAAAACCTTACAAGGATCTTATCTATGTACGATGCTTGAGATAGAGCTAAAGGTTTATTCTTACAATCTCATATGAGTTGGCTCCCAAGAACATAACTTGCTTCTAAAAAAAATTTCATTTGCACTTGCTTAGCTAGCTATTTCTTTACATATGATAATACTTCTTTATCATTCCCAATGAGAAGAATATCAACAACATAAAGAACTAATAAATCACTTTATCCTCATTAAAGCACTTGTATACACAAGTTTCATCAATATTTTGCTCAAATTCATAAGACTTGATAGTTTGATCAAATCTTATATTCCAAGATCTAGATGCTTGTTTAAGTCTATAAATGCACCTTTATAGCTTGTAACCTTTTGCTCTTGATCTTGTTCTATGAATTCCTCTGGTTAAACTAAATGGTTTCATTAAGATTGTTATTCAGAAAAGCAGTCTTAACTTCCATTTTTCAATTCTCATAATCTAAACAAGTGGCAATGGATAAAAGAATGCAAATGAATTTTAGCTCAGCTACTGGCGAGAAAGTCTCCTTATAGTCAACTCCCTCTTTTTGGGTATAACCCTTTGCCACTACCCTTGCTTTGGAAAGTGGATTGAAAGTCTCCACTTTCCAATTTACTCTTATTTTTATTTTATAAACCCATTTGCACTGAATGGGTTTAAATCCTTTAGGTAGATCTATAAGCTTCCAAACCGAGTTAAAGTGCATTGACTCTATCTCAAGATTTACAGCTTCAAGCTATTTCTCCTTATCGGAATCTTCCATTGTTTATTTATATATCAATGGATCGTCTACACTGTCATAGAAGATTGCAACTTGTGCTTCTCTAATTAAAGTGTAGCATATTTGTGGTCTTACTACCTTCTTACTGCATCTAGATGGCGGTGGTGTATTCTAACTAGTAGGTATGATTTGTTGACTTTGCGATCCAACAACAATTGTTAGTTGTTAAGGTCTGACCTCATCGAAAAGTAGTTCCTTAATAATAACTTCGTTTTGAGGTATGTGATCTCTTATATAATTATCCTATAATAAAGTAGCATTTGTCGATACAAATATTTTTATTATCTTGATGGTTATAAAAGAAACCACCCCTTATCTCTTTAGGGGTAGCCTACAAATAGGCACAATTCTGAATGTGATTTTAACATCTCAATTTTTCCTTTTAGTATGTATGTTGGAAACCTCATATACAAAAGTATCGCAATAAAGGGTTGCAACCATTCCACAACTCTAATGGTATTTTAGGGATTGATTTAGATGGTACTACATTAAGAATATACACTACTGTTTGTAATGTATATCCCTGAAAAGAAGTGGGTAACGATAAAAAACTAAGCATGGATCTTACCATATCTAGTAATGTTTTGTTTCTCCTTTTAGCAACACTAGTTTGTTGTGGTGCTCCAAGAGCAATGAGTTAGGATATAATCTCATGCTCTTTTAAGTGATCTCCAAATTTAGCATTAAAGTATTTACCTCCTTCATTAGATCTAAACCTTTCGAAAGTTTGTAATTTTCTATGCACCAAATATACATGGCCATATCGAGAACAATCATCAATAAAAGTAACGAAATATTTGTATCCTCCTCTAGCTTCTACATTAATCGAACTACTAACATCCGAATATACTAGTTCCACAAGTTCTTTGGCTCTATTGCCTTTTCAAGTAAAAGGTCTTTTAATAATTTTACCTTCTGATGCAATATTTTTATATCATAAAATTAAGTGCAAATATACACTACCGTATGCAAGTAATAAAGGGACTAATTAGTCGGATGTCGAACCCACAGGGATAATTTCTTCTTTTAAACCAATTACTAAACTTATATCTTCCTAATAATTATTCAGAAAAATAAAAATTTAAGAATGAATGTAAGAAATATAAAAGCAAAACACAATGTAAAGAAACTTAGGTGATAGCAATGTAGAGAAAACCTAGGATTAATATTATCCCTCAATATGCTTTTTAATGATTAATCTTCTAATATTTAACTCACTTAGTCTTTATTATTGATCAAGACGCTCATGTATTCACAAGCCTCTTCCAAGGTCATGCAAGTATACCCTAATTTACCAAATACTTATATTTCTATGGTACTTGTAATAAACTAAGATTTATTAAGATTAGGTTTTATTGATGATACATGCCAACTAGGTATATTCCTATCCTAAGTTGAAACTTGCATATGTAGCATTGAATGTTACTCTACAATCATGCATCAAATTACCTAGGTCTAAATATATTGATTCCTCTTCCGAGTTTATCAACATATTATCAACTCATTCACCATATATTGGCCAGATATATTGAAGCATTAAACACAAGTAATTTAAATAATAAAGGACTAAGTTTATTAAATACTAAAAGATATGGCAATTTAAGTGCACATATTGAGTTCAAATATTAACCCTAGAAAATAAATTAGTTCATAGCTACAAGAGAATCACAGCAATAAAAATAAAAATAAAACATGATACAATCAATCGCAAACCAATGTAGACGTCGAATTGCTTTTGATTGATGTTGCTCTAGATTCTTGGTGCTCTTGAACTGCTCTAAATTCTCTTTTTCTTGCCTTAGGTTCTTCTTTGGTCTCCCCTTTACGTCTAGGGTCAAGTGGCCTTTTATAGGGTTTGATTTGAACTTGAAAAACTCAATTCTAGTCGCAATAGGATTCGCGCTACCACTGGCACGCTATGCAGTTGTCGCTGGGGCGCTGCGTGAAAACGGCTTTATCGTTGGAGCGGTGAGCTGATAGTGCTGGGGTGCTGGAGCGTCGCTGGCGCGATGACTATTTGTCGCTGGAGCGCCAGATGTGACTTAAACAGGTCTTTTTCCTATTTCGATCACTATTCCAGTGCTGGGGCGACAATACTTGTGGCGCGGGGGCTCTGGACTCATATTTTGAAAACTTTGCATTTTAGTCCCTGTTTTTGCTCCTTTTGCATTCTTTCTTTAAATTTCGTTCAAGTCCCTATAAATAACAATAAAGCATATAAATAGCCATCTATTCTCATAAAATAATAAAATATCAAAATAAAATCATGAGAAAATATATGACAATTTTGCCCTTATCACCTTCTAAACAAGATTTGCAAACTAGTAAAGTACTGATCTTCAAAATATTTAAGGGTCCGTCTTTTACTAGTCGTTGGATTAGGTTAATATGACCTAATTTAAGGTGCTAAAGGAATTTGTTTCAAAAGGAGAAATCCTTTATTTCTTAGGTTTTGGTTGTTCTAGCCTGAACATTTTAGTATAAAGTAGTGTTTGAGTTTCTGAGCGTAGGATATAAACACCATTCTCTAATTAGCCGATGCATATATTCAAACTATTTATAAAAATAAAAATTGAATTATTATTAAAAGAAATGGAATATGATAAACGTCTTGCAAAAATAAAAAATAATCCCTAAACCTAAGCCTAACTACTCCTACTACTTTAGCTAAAACAGCAACCCGATACCCACTCGCATCGTAAACTCTCCATCTGCTAATGAATCAATTATTTGTAAAAAAGAACAAACATAATTAGAGGCCTCAAAGTCAACTACCCAAGGATATTCATTATCTTCCACTAAACAAGATTCAATAACAAGTAAATCATATTTACCTTTCTTTTTCTTCTTGAGCTCTTTTAGATAGTGTTAACGTATTTTATGGTGTATGCATGTGATTATGTACATATTAAAAAATAAACACATGTATCATAATATATGAATTTCGCAGCAGAATTTATCATGTAATCAACATATACATATTAACTTAAATTCTTAACAACTTAAGAATACAGAAAATATGCCTTTGAAGACATTCAGTGAAGATTTCAAATCCAGATTTCTTTGCTCCAACTTTGAGCTCACCTTGAAGTGCACTTTTGTTCAATTCTAGTTCACAACAATTCAGTGGGATTGTGAAGCTGGAATAGCAGCAATTTAATCTCCAACAACAAGGTTTATGTTACTTGAAAGAAAAATAAGAGGAATTTATTTTTCTCTCCCTAATTTTTCTCACAACTCTTTGTTCAATGAAAAATTCTTAAAAATCAAACTCTTCTTTTTCCTTTTTACACTTGCACGAATTTTGATTCACTCTCCTTATCAAATGAAATCCAACCATATTTTGTGCTCTCAACACTTCATAAGTGCTCCACCAAAATTAGATTAAGTGCAAACTACCAAAAATAATTTTTGATGGCCAATTTAATAGTCTAATAAAATTAACCATTAATTCTACAAAATAGTGCTCCACTTAATTTAATTTATGTTTCTCAAATTAGGTATATCTTCCGTTTAGGAATAAAATAACAAATAAATAAAGTTATATTTTATTTATTTAAATAATATTTATTTAATTATTCAAAAACCTATTTGAATAATTAATATTTACCTTATATGATTTTACTAATATGGTTAATGGATGAATTCATGGTAAAATAATTCATGGAACACAATTGTGCACTTGTTAACATCTAATTAGTTAATAACTCTTGTCAACTAATTAAATGATATACTTAACATTTAGGTTTAGACAAGTGCACAACCCGAGGAATCCTGAAATATATTTTTGGTTTGCTGAAATTTCTAATATGGAACTGTTCAATCCATTATGCTGCCCCAGTGCACAACGAGTACACTTCATATTATGAGACTCTTTAGGTCCATGCCTGACTTGTCATATGGAACTCCTCCATACGTCCATGAACGATACCCTACACACACATTACAGATATTATAAAGCGGCGCGTTAAACTATACAAGCTGAAGTTATAACATATTCATATAATCCCTCCATCATTTATATATAGGTAGATCGGAGATATAGATCAACACCGTCAAATCTCTATATGCCCGACTAAAAGCTTATCTCTAGAATTATATTTCAATAAATAATATTCTCAAATGCTTTTGTAATATTATTTATCCATAGGGTTAAACTCTTTTCCCGGGAATTACTGCTTATGGCCATAAGACTTTCTGAAATATAATCTCAGAGTATTAGAATATAATACTCACCCAAATAAGCTGATGGATCCCATATCTATGCACACCGAACTCTATGAGCATCAAACCATACCTGGCGACACTTAGCGGTCAGACCATGAAAGGTTTCTAACATGTGTGGAACCAAAGTATGGTGGATCACTCATAAGCCTATCGTGGCACTCAAGTCAAAGGACCACGAATACTATTCAACTCGAAAGATCTCCATTGACAGCTTTATGGGATGTCTATTGGAGATCTTTGTAAGTTTGTTCAGTATTCAATCCTTACTGAATACCTATATCTCTATACGAGCTTCCACTAAACTCATAGTTTGCTGAGACTAACCATCTGGGCCATCTAGATATTGACATACACCGATCTATATATCTGTTAAGGTATTCATTGATAGACCAGCATCAGTGAAGATAGATCCAGAACATAATATTTGATAACATATTTGCATAATGACATTTCTTAGCACTATTTACAACTCTTTACAACTACGTCATTACTAATATATTCTTAGGTCTTTGTCCCATTTTAGAGAAGGCTCTAACTATTTAGGTATCGCTGACTCTTATAACCTGATAACTCTTATCAGTGCCAACTCTTCGCATTTATCTCTCAGTGTTGCTAATTCTTAGCATTGATCTAAACTCATTTAGACTAGATGTAAACTCTTTTAGATTGTACAATATCTGTAACGTTACAAGTATCTTACCATATATAAAATATAATTAGCGATTTAATGAAATGATAATACTGGTATAAATATTAAATAAATATTCATAAATAAAGGAATGGCATGTAAGCACAAATTCCAACGGGAACAACTTATCTAACTTCTTTTTAGAAGAAGTTGATTCTATATCTGTGAGAAATGCTCTTACCCATCTATTTTATTATATTTATAAAATACATAGTAACTGACTGAAAATCATTTACAATCTTTCTCTTTTAAATTAATAAAGATAACTCAATGATTAAGAGTTCATTAATAACTCAGGATTAAAATTAATTTATATACTTTTGTATTGTAATAAAATAAATTCTTTCTACTAATGAAGATTAACAGAGACTTAATTTTATCGTGGTTCAGTTTTATATAATCAATATTATGAAAGTGTGCTAAATATTTAGGGTGCATGCATGTGGTACGTGTTTGTCACAATTAAATTTACGCATCTTATACATAAATTAATGCAGCGGAATTGGAATTCTCTATTTCCTAGTGCGACAAACACATCAAAATTTAAGTTTCTTTACTCTAATAAAATTATGGATCGAGAATTACCTATCAAGCCTTTGGACATTTTTTAACTGGAGTCCGCCACGAAACATACTCACCAACAATTTTAGGACCCAACTAGGGTAGACTTGGGTCGCTAGAATAGCAGCTCTAATTTTTAATAATGTGTGTTTAACTCTTAAACAAAAAAGCGATTACCTCTTAAACACAAAAGTGATTAACTCTTAATCACTTAAGTTAACTCTTAACTATAGCTTAAACTCTTTAAACTTGAGATTATAGTTAAACACTTTAAATATTTTTATTTCACAAGAGAATGGAAATGGGAATTTTTTTATTCATGCAACACTTGCAAAAGATTTTGAAACAATTTCTAATAAAAATTATTTTGAACAACACTTGCCCAAAGACAAATTTTTTTTTTTTGCCATTTTCTTGTTACTTGACCGATCATGTTGGAGAAAAAAATGAGGATGAAGATGGAAAAATAACTTTTGTTTACCCAATTTTATCTCTTCACCCTTTCTCCTCTTTTTAGCTGAAAATGATTGCACCAAGTAAAAGAGAAACTCTTTTCTCTCTTAACCGAAAAATGAAAACAATTATCATTTATCAATTTAGCAAACACTTGGCCCACCATGTATGGCATTAATTACCTTAAGCCATGCTTCTATGTTTTTCCAATTTGTCAAAATATTTGCTGACTTTCTTTTGCAAAACAACTTTGTAATTGTCATGGCCGAATGAATACTAACAAATGAAACAACTTTCATTTGTTATTGATTTTCCCTCTTTTTGCAAGTCAATGCCAATGTCCTACAAAACATGACATTTATTCTTAAGCCATTACTACATGTTTTATTTTATTCAAATAACATTTATTGACTTTTCAATACAAAACAAATTTGTATTGTTAACAAATGGGAATGTGATGCGATATTTCTATATCATAAATTAAGTGCAAGTATACACTATCGTATGTAAGTAATAAAGAGACTAATTAGTCGGATGTCGAACCCACAGAGATAATTTCTTCTTATTAACCAATTACTAAAATTATGTCTTCCTAATAGTTATTCAGAAAAATAAAAACTCTAAGAATGAATGTAGGAAATATAAAAATAAAAACACAATGCAATGAGATTTAAAGATAGCAACGTAGAGAAAATCTAAGATTAATATTATCCCTCAATATGCTTTTTCAATGATTAATCCTATAATATTTAACTTACTTAGTCTTTATTATTGATCAAGACGCTAATGTATTCATAAGCCTCTTCCAAGGTCATGCAAGTATACCCTAATTTACCAAATACCTATATTCCTATGGTACTTGTAATAAATTAAGATTCATTAAGATTAGGTCTTATTGATCATACATGCCAATTAGGTATATTCCTATCCTAAGTTGAAACTTGCATATGTAATTGTTGTGTGTTTTCTATAACACAAATTAGCGCAAGTGCACGTTGTCGCAACAAGTAATATATGATGAGAAAAGTGTCGATCCCACAGAGAATGATTTGTCTTTTCTAGTTTAAGTACTGAAATGGTGTCTTTCTACTATTATCCAGAAAATGATTTAATGTATGATATTAAACTACTCAAGTAAAAGAACAACTTAATTATGCTAAGTGATAAACTAAATTGCCAACAAGTTAAGTTCAATATGAGAAATCCTAGGATTACAAACTATCCCCCATTATGCAAATAAAGTCAATAGAATCTCTTTGATGTCTATTGGTTCTCAACTTGATATATTGACCAAAACACTTAACACATCACAAGCCTCTTTTGCAGGTCAAGCAAATATATTCTATCCAATCAAATATCTATATGTCTATGATAAATAAATTGAACAAAATTCATTAAGCACAAGTTTTATGAGCCATACATGCCTTATGAGTATATGTCTATCTCATATGAAAATGTATAGGTAAGAGCACGGAATTAGGGCGCACTTAGGGTTGCTTTTGGGTTTCCTGATTTTCAGCAACCTGTCAACTTTTGCTACCCAGGTCTCGGCGCCGCGGCGCTCACTTTCTGCAATTGGCGCCGCGGCGCTGAAATCCAGTGCTGCGGGCTGCACTGTAGCAAACAGTGCCACCATTTGTATTTTTATCTCTAATGCTCTCATTTGCGTCCGTTTTTTGGTATTTTTGCTCCGATAATGCTTAAACCTATAAAACAACATTAATATGCATAAATAGCCCAATTATTGAGATAAATTGAACAAATATCAAGTTAGGAAGATAAAATAGTTTATACAATTACGCCTTATCAAATACTCCCAAACTTAAATACTTGCTCGTCCTCAAGTAAGAGAGCACACGGACAACACTAAAAATGACAACAAACAATAAAAAGATGTAAAACATTGGGTCGGGAAATGATTAGTAATTTATCTCAAAAATTTCTCATCACTACTATTCTCAAGGAAATTCTAAACATCCTAACCGTTCAACGTGTTAATCCAACACTTATTCATACCCACAAGTGACTTACTTGGTGTGTGTGTGAATAGCTAAAATCATTAGTAGCATGCACTCGGATTAGTTTATGCACATAAGATAATGAAATGGTCTCTATGAGATTTTTGCTTTTATTTAACACTCCATATGCTTGTTTTTCACATCACTCTCCACTAATGTAGGCACACACATAATCAAGGATAAAATAGGACTTTAGTTAGCTTGTAATGCATGGCTAGGGTGAGGGTATGATAAAATGGATCGATTTTGGCTCAACTTACACCATAAACACACATTCCTCTTGAGGTTACTCAAACCCAACCATTGTTTTCCACCCAATTTCTCCCAAACTTATTTCTTTGATTCCCTAGCTATTTTGTTGCTCTTCTTTTCTTTTTATTTAAGCTAGGGGTATAGCAAACTCAATTTTTCTTTTCGTTTGTTTCTTTTTTCTTTTCTCTTTGAATTTTTTTTTTTTTTTATTTTTTTATTTTTTTTTATTTTTTTTTTTACATATAAGTCACTATACCCCCAAACTTAAGTTTTTCATATTTGAACAACCAACATTTATAACCAAACCCAAAGCTCTTCTTTAATTCACCCCTTCATTTATAAAAGTTCACACAACTCTTTAAAAGAAATGCTATACTTATGGCGTGATGGGTACTATAAAGGATAATAAAAGTAAAGGCTAAGGTAATGATATAGTTAGCAAGGAAAAATGATAATTAGGCTCAATGGGGGTGACTACGGTCAAAATTATACATAGGTTAGCTTGAAAGGCTCAATCGGTCCAAAGATGGCCTAAAATCATATCCTTAATTATGTATGCCCTAGGATTTCGCCTGGAGTGATGATCAAACAAGTTCTAGAGTGTTCTTGAGACCATATTTATTCTTGTAGTGCATAAAAGTCTTCTAAGTAAGCATAAAACTAAATAATTCTAACTATGTGCTCGAAATATCAAGTGGTCATAAAGTGAAGCTGAACTTGTCCTAGATTACCAAGTAAACAATCACAACATTCATTGTTTCCAAAAGAACATAGCATTTGAAATCATATTTCTATTTCATATCATTAACTACTAATCATTCAACCAACCCACAACTGAACACTAAAATGAAAGAAAACAAACAAAACAAAAAAAATTATGCAAAACAAACAACTAAAAACAGAATTAAAAATAAAACAAATAAATAAACACAACTAAAAACAGAACTAAAAACAGAACAAATGGGAAAGTGTTTCCCTGTCCCCCAAACTTAATATCCGACATGTCCTCATGGCAAAACAAAAAGAAACATAAGACAAAAAAAAAAACATAGAAAGACTCCCCTGAAATAGAGTCCGGGCTTTAGTCGTCATCTGTTGCTGTCACATCCTCATCTTCACTATTTCTGTCAGCATCTGCATCTGCATCCTCAGGGTCGATGCCATCATCAGCATCATCATTCAACTCAGCTGGTGGTGGCGCAGTGTAAACTGGATGTTGTGAGAGTGAGGAAATATCTATTCCAAAATGGGCTGCCTGTATAGCAACCCACTGAGCACACCATTGTTGATGGGCAATGAACTGCTGCTGATGTGCCACAATCTGCCGCTCAATTTCATCCAACCGAGATTGTACTGCCTCAGGATTGGAAGAGGAAGATGCCTGCGATGATGGTCGCGTAGGTGCCCTGGACCTATGCCCACCTTGGCCACAACGAGCGTGCACGTTGGTCACCGTGCTAGAGGTTATAGCTTGGCCAGGATGTAATATCTCCTCCGAAGAACTCCACTTGACTCCAGCTTGAGCACATAATGCTGTAATTAGAGAAGGGCAGTATAACCCGAGCTTGCTGCTTTCACTGCAATGAAGAATGCTATTCTTGATCACTCGCCCAACATCAATAGATTTTCCTGTCATTATGGCATATAACAAGACTGCACGTTGCTTGTTTACACTGCTGAAATGTTTGATAGGCATTAGTCGTGCCCCAATAAAATAATGCCATGTTTTCTCATCCTTGTCCATGTATTTTGCTGAGAAAGATATCGGAAGAGGACCACCCAGTTTCCATTCTGCCTCGGCGGAGCATAACTGTCTAATGATTTCCTCATAATTCGGCTCTCGTAGCATCTTGTGAAAATCATCATCCCCGATTGATGGTGTTTTAAGGAATTTGTTGATGCTGGTACAGTCAATAGCTACCTGCTTACCTCTCACATATACCAGCAAGTTTGAATGTTCCTGAATATTCGCATAAAATTCTTGCACAATTGGTAGTACAGCCTCTCCCGGCTGAGTGCACAATTTCTTCCATCCCCTAGATTCAATGACTCTTGCTATACTGGGATAACTTCCCTCTAAAAGGTTAAAGTCTCGCTCAGGAATAGCCGATCGCTTCACAATCGATTTAGCATAACGTTCAGATGCTTCTAAGGAGACAAACTTGCTGCTGTCAAAACTAGGTGAGGCCATTTTGGTGGTTTTCATTTTCTTAGGAGCCATTTTGCTAAAAACACCAATTTGCCAACTAAAACCCCTCCACCAATCTCCTTAAGTGTCACAAGTCCACACTCCAATCAAATTGGCTAAAAATTGCTACACATAGAATAACGAATTAAGTCTTCACAATTCTCACATAATTCCAACACAATGCCAACACAAATCCAACATAATTTCAATATAAACTCAACACAAATCTAACATAATGCCAACATAAATCCAATATAATCTCAACACAATTCTATCATAATCTCAATATAATTCCAACACAAATCCAACATAATTTCAACATAATCTCAATATAATTCCAACACAAATCTCAACACAATTCCATCATAATTTCAACACAAATCCAACATAATGCCAACATAAATCCAACATAATCTCAACACAATTCCATCATAATCTCAATATAATTCCAACATAATCTCAATGCAAGAATTCAAGGTTAAACACAAAGCTTTCATTTTACTACTCACAAATTAATCCAACAATTGCATAATGGAAGTAGAATAAAGAAAGAATCAATGTAAAATAAGAGATTAGAGACAAGATTGTTTACCTTGTGAGTTTAATCCACCGAAATTTGAGATTGGGGGAACTTTGTTAATTTGTTGTGGAAAATGCAATTTTATGGAATTTGTGATGATGAAGTGTGTGAAATGATGTTTAGAGTGTGTTTTGATGTTGATTTTAGCTGAAAATTTAATGGGTAAGGTTGGATTTGAGATTGTGAATTGGGGTGGGTTGAGAAATTCTAGGGTTAGCAAGAGAGAGAGAGCATGAGAAATGGGGAAAAATCGGGGCAAATGCCCCCTTTTTTTTTTTCGCTGCAACGCCGCGGCGCTGGCGCCTGAGAAATTCCCAGGTGCCAGCGCTGCAGCACTGGATTCCAGTGCTGCGGCGCTGAGTCTCTAGAAGTGGCACCGCGGCGCTCAATTTGAGTGCTGCAGCGCTCGTTCCTTGCAAAAAAATTTTTTTTTTTAAATAATAAATGCCAATACTAATGCAACACATATTTACCTTGGGTTGCCTCCCAACTAGCGCCTGCTTTTTCGTCTCTGGCTAGACGTTATGCTTGTGAATCACTCCGATTCCACAAATATAATGGAGGTACTTTGACGGTTGAAATCTCCTCCATAGTAATGCTTGAGACGTTGGCCATTTACCTTAAAAGTTATTCCTTTTTCTTCATCTTCAATATCAACAGCTCTGTGCGGGTAAACTTTGGCTACTCTAAATGGACTAGACCATCTAGATTTGAGCTTCCCAGGGAATAACTTGAGTCGGGAATTAAACAATAGCACCTGCTGATTGGTTTCAAATGAGCATTGTGCTATTCTTTTGTCATGCCATCTTTTCATCTTTTCTTTGTAAAGCTTTGCGTTCTCATATGCTTGTAGCCGAAATTCATCCAATTCATTCAGTTGCTGCATTCTTTTCTCACCAATTGCTGGCAAGTCAAAATTTAATGACTTGATTGCCCAATAGGCCTTATGTTCTAACTCCACAGGCAAATGACATGATTTGCCAAATATCAACTGATATGGTGACGTACCAATGGGCGTTTTGTATGCTGTACGATATGCCCAGATTGCGTCATCAAGCCTTATTGCCCAATCCTTGCGATTTGGCTTGACTACCTTCTCAAGGATTCTCTTCACTTCTCGATTGGAAACCTCAGCTTGTCCATTTGTTTGTGGATGATAGGCAGTGGCGATCTTGTGTTTAACTCCATATTTCTGAAGCAGTTCGGAGAATGATTTATTACAAAAATGCGATCCCTCGTCACTGATGATTGCTCGTGGTGTACCAAAACGGGTGAGTATATTCTTCCTCAGAAATCGCAACACCACCTTTGCATCATTAGTTGGCAAGGCAACTGCTTCGACCCACTTGGACACATAATCAACAGCCAATAGAATGTATTTCTGACCATTTGATGGAATGAATGGTCCCATGAAGTCAATCCCCCAAACATCAAAAATTTCAACTTCTAATATGTTTTGCAGAGGCATTTCTTGCTTTTTTGATATGCTTCCTGCTCTTTGGCACCTGTCACATCTTAAAACAAAAAAATGTGCATCTTTAAATAAAGAAGGCCAATAAAAACTAGATTGCAATACCTTTGAAGCTGTTTTGTCTCCGCGAGAATGTCCAGCATAATCGGATGAATGACAATGCATGAGTATGTCTTCAGTTTCTTCCTCTGGCACACATCTTCGAATCATTTGATCTGCACATTGCTTGAACAAAAGGGGTTCATCCCAGAAATATGATTTGACATCATGCAGGAACTTCTTCTTCTGCTGGTAACTCAAGTCCGGAGGAAGGATTTCGCTGGCCAAGTAGTTGACATAATCTGCATACCATGGTAGATTGAGGTTTTCCACTTACAAGAGTTGCTCATCCGGAAAGGAATCATTAATTAATGTCTCATCATCAGTTTGTTGTCCACCCTCTAAGCGAGATAAATGGTCTGCCACCTGATTTTCCGAACCTTTCTTGTCCTTGATTTCCAAATCAAATTCTTGCAACAATAGCACCCATCTGATCAGTCTTGGTTTTGCCTCTTTCTTGCTAATCAAATACTTGATAGCAGAATGATCTGTAAAGACTGTCACCTTAACACCAATTAAATATGCTCTGAACTTGTCAAAGGCAAATACAACAGCCAACAACTCATTCTCAGTAGTGGTATAATTATTCTGAGCATCATTCAAAGTTTTGCTTGCATAATAAATGGTGTGGAAAACCTTGCTTTTGCATTGCCCCAATATTGCACCTACTGCAATATCACTAGCGTCACACATTACTTCGAAGGGCATGGTCCAATCTGGTGCGACAATGACTGGGGCTAAAATAAGCTTCCTTTTCAACACCTCAAATGCATCGTTACATGCTTGATCAAAGATGAATTTTGCATCCTTCTCCAACAAGCTACACAACGGCTTAGAAATTTGTGAAAAGTCTTTTATGAATCTTCTATAAAAGCCTGCATGACCAAGGAAACTTCTTACTCCCTTAACATTTGCTGGTGGTGGCAACTTCTCAATGGCTTCAATTTTTGCTCTGTCAACTTCTATTCCTCTTGAAGAGATCTTATGTCCCAAGACAATTCCCTCCTTCACCATGAAGTGGCACTTTTCCCAATTCAGTACCAAGTTGGTTTCTTCACATCTCTGTAGTACAAATGCTAAGTTCTTCAAACATACATCAAACGAATCCCCAAAAATTGAGAAATCGTCCATAAATACTTCCAAGAATTGTTCCACAATATCAGAAAAGATTGCTATCATGCATCGTTGAAACGTTGCGGGTGCGTTGCATAATCCGAAAGGCATCCTTCGGAATGCAAATGTACCGTATGGACAAGTGAAGGTAGTCTTTTCTTGATCTTCTGGTGCTATATCTATCTGATTGTAGCCAGAATAGCCATCCAAAAAGCAGTAAAATTCATGCCCTGAAAGTCTATCCAGCATCTGATTGATGAAGGGCAATGGAAAATGATCCTTCCTTGTGGCTTTGTTCAACTTTCTGTAATCCATACACACTCTCCATCCAGTTACTGTACGTGTTGGAAGTAGTTCATTTCTTGAATTAGCTATGACAGTGATTCCACCATTCTTTGGTACACATTGAACTGGACTTACCCATGAGCTGTCAGAAATTGGGTAAATAATTCCTGCATCAAGCCACTTAATAATTTTTTTCTTTACTACTTCTTTCATCACTGGGTTCAACCTTCTTTGGTGCTCAATCGAAGACGTTTGCTCATCTTCTAACAATATCTTATGCATGCAGAATGAAGGACTGATTCCTTTGATGTCTGCAATTGTCCATCCCAATGCCTTCTTGTACTTCCGCAGTATTCTAAGCAACTTCTCTTTTTGCGTTTCATTCAATGTAGCAGATATTATTACAGAAAGTGTTGAGGATGGACCGAGGAATGCATACCGTAAATGGTTAGGCAAGGGTTTGAGCTCAAGTGTTGGCGGTTTTTCTGTCGAAGGTTTGGTTCTTGCTTCCATATTTTCTGATTCTTCAAGCACTTCAAATCTGAAATTCTTGTGCTCTATGTGGGGTGTAGAATTCAAAGCATTGAGATACTCCAGTGCTCCCTGATCTTCCACTTCATTCCCATTCATGACTGCATTTTCTAGAAAGTCTTGGCTGGAGTAGTTGTTGAAAATCCTTTGAATCTCTCTGTCAATAATGTTGATGCAGTAACATTCATCTGCTTCTTTGGGAAATTTCATAGCTTTGAACACATTAAACGCCACCTCTTCATCTTGCACTCTCATAGTAAGTTCTCCCTTTTGGACATCAATCAAAGTTCTACCAATAGCTAAGAAAGGTCTTCCCAAAATGATTGGAATTTCAAGATCCTCTTCCATATCCAACACAATGAAGTCAGCTGGGAATATAAATTTATCTACCTTAACTAACACATCTTCAATCACACCTTTAGGGTATGTGAGTGAACGATCTGCAAGTTGTAAAGTAACATTTGTAGGCTTGGCTTCCCCCAATCCTAGCTGGTTGTAGATAGACAAAGGCATTAAATTTATGCTGGCCCCTAGATCACATAAAGCTTTACCAAAATACCAGTTTCCGATTGTGCATGGAATGGTAAAACTTCCTGGATCCTTGAGCTTTGGAGGCAATTTTTTCTGTAATATTGTAGTGCATTCTTCTGTCAATGCTACAATTTCATACTCACCCAGCTTCTTTTTCCTTGAAAGAATGTCCTTCATGAATTTAACATAGCTAGGCATTTGCTCTAATGCATCTGCAAATGGTATGTTAATGTGCAGTTTCTTAAAAATTTCCAGAAACTTTGTAAACTGCTTCTCTTGCTTTTGCTTCTGTAGTCGCTGAGGAAATGGTGGTGGTCTGTAAGGCTGCACCTTCTCTTTCTATATAACCTTTTCTTTTACTGCACTATCTTCTTGTTTTTCATTCCTCTTTGCAGAATTTTCTGCACTTTCTGCATCTGCAGAATTTTCTGCAGCATTTTCTGTATCTGCAGAATTTTCTGCATTTGCAGATTGTTTAGGTCTTCCCACAATGTTTTGCATTTCTTTACCGCTTCTTAATGTTACTGTTTTGCATTGCTCTCTATCACCTTTTGGATTAACTTCTGTGTTACTTGGTAGCGACCCTTGAGGACGGTTGTTCATTGCAGAAGCTAATTGACCAACTTGGTTTTCTAAGGTGCGAAGAGATGCTAATTGGCTTTGTAAAAGCTGGTCAGTTTACCTTATGTATTGAATTAACAATTCCTCAACACCAGGTTTCTTTTCTTGCTGAAATTGCTGCTGCTGCCGCTGCATTTGAAATCCGGGTGGACTCATGGATTTTGAGGATTGCCCTTGGTTATTATTATTCCAAGAAAAATTTGGATGATTCCTCCACCCTGGATTGTAAAAATTTGAGTTGGGATTATGCTGCTGCCGATTGTAACTCCCTACATATTGTGCTGTCTCCATGCACAGACCATTTTGGTGATTATCTCCACAAAAATCACAAGTTGGTGGTTGGCTTTTTACTGCATTGACTCCAAGTGTATCCATCTTCTTAGCCAACAAACTAACTTGTGCTGTCAAGGAAGTGAGTGCATCAATTTCATGCACACCAGCAACTTTTCTTGGATTCACTCTTTCTGATGGCCATTAGTAGCTGTTGAAGGCTATTTCTTCCAACAAGTCATATGCCACATCAGTGGACTTGCTCATTAACGCCCCTCCAGCTGCTGCATCTACAATCATTCTTAAATGTCCCACCAATCCATTATAAAATGTTTGCACCAACAACCATTTGGGCACTCCATGATGTGGACACTTTCTCAGCATATCCTTAAATCTCTCCCATGATTCATACAATGATTCTGACTCATGTTGTACAAAAGAGGTAATATCATTACACATCTTTGCAGTTTTGGCCGGTGGGAAGAACTTGGCTAAGAACTTTTGTGCCAAATCATCCCATGTTGTTATTGAACCGGATGGTGATGATATTAACCAACTTTTTGCTTTGTCCCTCAAGGAGAATGGAAACAACCTGAGTCTTATGGCATCATCTGACACGCCATTGTATTTGAATGTGTCACAAATTTCTAAGAAATTTGTGATATGCTCGTTGGGATCATCATTCGGGAAGCCGCTGAACTGCACTGATTCTTTAAGCATTTGAATAGTCCCCGTCTTGATTTCAAAATTATTAGCATTGATATTTGGCCTGCGAATGCTTGAGTGTATGCCATTCACCCAAGGAACTGCATAGTCTCTTAAGGCTCTTGGCTCTGCATAAATATTCTGGTTTTGCTCTTCCATGCTAGTCACTTGATTCTGGTCTCGTCGTAATCTTCTTAGTGTCCTCTCAATTTCAGGATCAAAGTATGCTAGATCAACGCTCTTAGAGCGTCTCATACACACCTGAAATTTCTTCAAACAAAAACAGAAATCTGAATTAATAGGAGAAAAGACTTGTATCAGTATTAAAATAAAAAAAATTTCAGTCCCCGACAACGGCGCCAAAAACTTGTTGTGTGTTTTCTATAACACAAATTAGCGCAAGTGCACGTTGTCGCAACAAGTAATATATGATGAGAAAAGTGTCGATCCCACAGAGAATGATTTTTCTTTTCTAGTTTAAGTACTGAAATGGTGTCTTTCTACTATTATCCAGAAAATGATTTAATGTATGATATTAAACTACTTAAGTAAAAGAACAACTTAATTATGCTAAGTGATAAACTAAATTGCCAACAAGTTAAGTTCAATATGAGAAATCCTAGGATTACAAACTATCCCCCATTATGCAAATAAATTCAGCAGAATCTCTTTGATGTCTATTGGTTCTCAACTTGATATATTGACCAAAACACTTAACACATCACAAGCCTCTTTTGCAGGTCAAGCAAATATATTCTATCCAATCAAATATCTATATGTCTATGATAAATAAATTGAACAAAATTCATTAAGCACAAGTTTTATGAGCCATACATGCCTTATGAGTATATGTCTATCTCATATGAAACTCAAGTGTACTACACTATGATCATGCATCAATATGCTTAAGACTGAATACCTAAATGGCTTTGTCAAGTTTATTTAAGCATTTCTAGATCAATTTATCTACTGGCCAAGTAATCAAATAGCATTAAGCACAAGCACAATGAATATATCAAAAGCTGAATTAATACCATAAAAGAGAGAGCTAAAATCAATCACATAATGAGTTCAAGGATGTAATCCTAGATTAATGAAATTAGCTCATCATTAAACTACACAATCTTGAAGCTAATTCCATCAATACATGTAAACTAAACATCTTACAAAAAGTAAAGAATCAAAGCAAAGAAGACATCCCTGTCAAATGTCTTTGAAGTTGAAGCTTGCTTTTCCTCCTCTTTGATTTCTCCAAACTTAGAAGTTAGGTGTTTCTTTTGTGTTTCCAGCTGCTGTCCCAACTGGAGTCTCCTCTCAAAATGTAAGTTTTGAGCAAATATATAGGTAAGAGCACGGAATTAGGGCGCACTTAGGGTTGCTTTTGGGTTTCCTGATTTTCAGCAACCTGTCAACTTTTGCTGCCCAGGTCTCGGCGCCGCGGCGCTGCGATTTAATGCCGCAGCGCTCACTTTCTGCAATTGGCATCGCGGCGCTGAAATCCAGTGCTGGGGGCTGCACTGTAGCAAACAGTGCCACCATTTGTATTTTTATCTCTAATGCTCTCATTTGCGTCCGTATTCCGGTATTTTTGCTCCGATAATGCTTAAACCTATAAAACAACATTAATATGCATAAATAGCCCAATTATTGAGATAAATTGAACAAATATCAAGTTAGGAAGATAAAATAGTTTATACAATTACGCCTTATCAGTAATATTGAATATTACTCTACAATCATGCATCAAATTACCTAGGTCTAAATATATTGATTTCTCTTCCAAGTTTATCAAAATATTACCAATTCATTCACCATATATTGGCCAGATATATTGAAGCATTAAACACAAATAATTTAAATAATAAATGACTAAGTTTATTAAATACTAAAAGATATGGCAATTTAAGCGCACATATTGAGTTCAAATATTAACCCTAGAAAATAAGTTAGCTCATAGCTACAAGAGAACAGCAGTAAAAATAATTATAAATCATGATACAATTATTAGCAAACCGATATAGACGTCGAATTGCTCTTAATTGCGCTGCCTAGGAACTCTTGATGCCGAAGAACGTCTTGTATCTCTCTCTAAAGTTGCTTCAATTAAGCTCTTATTGCTCTCCAAGACTCGTGTTCTGTATTCTTGGTGCTCTTGGGTCGTCTTGGATTGATTCTTGAAGGCTGGGAACGAGTGGCTTTATATAGGGATTGATATGAGCTTGAAAATCTCAATTCTCGTCGGACTAGGACTCGCACTACTGCTGGCGCGCTATGCATCTGTCGCTGGGGCGACGCGTGAAAACGCTATTACCGCTGGAGCGGTGGGATCTTGGCGCTGGGGCGCTGCATGAAAACGGCTTCACCGCTGGCGCAGTATGTTGATAGCGCTGGGGCGATGTATCGTCGCTGGCGCGGTGACTCGTTGGCGCTGGGGCGCTAGACGCGACTTAAGCAGGTCATTTTTCTTATTTCAATCACTATTTCAGTGCTGGGGCGACAATACTTGTGGTGCAGGGGCGCTGGACTCATAATTTGAAAACTTTACATTTTAGTCCCTGTTTTCGTTCCTTTTGCGTTCTTTCTTTAAATTTTGTTCAAGTCCCTATAAATAACAATAATGCACATAAATAGCCATCTATTCTCATAAAACCATAAAATATCAATAATAAAAACATGAGAAAATATATGATAAATTTGCCCTTATCAGAATGGCCGAATTTCATGAGTTGAAAAAATAAAAAAATTTTATTTTTAATTCATTTTCATCTCTTTATCAAACACATTGTCCCTATTTTGTCTCAAATGCCTTAATTCTTTTTATAACAATTGTTTGACTTAATAAATAATCTTAATAACATTTATTAATATATTTATTTATTCAAAATATTTTGAATAAATAAATGACTTTATTTGTCTCAAACATAAAGCCATTTTGGTAATTACAAAGTCAAAAAATAAATGGCCTTCAATATGCCATGTGTCATTATCCCATTGGTCAATAACTATTGTTAACCAATTAATGTACTTAACTCTTAAGTCTTGACAAGTGCACATCCTGAGGAAACCTGAGACAAGGTTTGCTAGAATTTATTGGATTAAACTCTTAAATCCAATACGCTATCCTAGTATACAACGAATACACTTAATATTATGGAACTCTCTAGGTCTACGCCTGATTTGACAAATGAAACTGTTCCATTAGTCCATGATCGATGCCTCACATACACGTCATGGATATTATAAATCAGCACATAAAACCAGACAAACTGATATCATAACATATTCGAATAATCCTTCTGTCACTTATATCTTGGATGAATAAAGACATAGATCACCACCGCCAAATTTCCACATACTCATCCGTGAACTTATCTCCAGATTTGTATTTTAATAAATAATATACGCAAACACTTTTGCGATATTATTTAACCTTACAGAAAACTCTTTTCTATGGTTTATGCTTGTGGCCATAAGACCTTTTGAAATACAATCTTAGAGCATTAGGATATACAACTCACCCATGTGAGCTGACAGATCCTATATCCACGTACACCGAACATCATGAGTATCAGACCATACCCAACGACATGTAACGGACAAACCATGAAAGGTCTCTGACATACATGGAATCAAAAATAATGGATCACTCACAAGCCCACCGTGGCACTCAGGTTGAAGGACTACGATTACTACTTAACTTGAGAAGATCCTTTATTGATGGATTCATGGGATGTCTATTAGAGATCCTTGTGAGTCTGTTCAGCATCCAGACTTAACTGAATACCCTTATGCCTATATGAATTTTTGGTAAGCTCATGGTCAGCTAAGAACAACCATCTATACTATATAAATTTAGCATACACTGATCTATATATAAAAGAGTTTCACTGATAGATCCGTATTGACAAAAATAGATCAGGAACATAGTATTTGAGAACATGCTTGCATAATGATAATTTCTATCACTTATTGCAACTCTTTGCAACTATGTCATTACTGACTTATTCTCATGTCTTTGTCCCATTACAGATAAGACTTTAACTCTTTAGATTTTACCTATTATTATAACCTGCTAACTTTTTAGCATTTATAATTCTCAGCAATGTTAACTCTTAGCGTTGATCTAAAATCTTTTAGACCAAATCTGAACTCCTTTAGATCATACAATGTATGCAGCGTTACAAGTATGGTATCATATATTATAGAATTAACGATTTAATATGAAATACTTATTGTATAAATATTAGACATTAATATTCATACAATATTAGAATGGCACGTAAGCACCAGTTCTAACATATTATACAAAGCGCTTCTATTTTCTATGTCACCACATAAAATAATCTAGACAAGATCATTGTATGCAATATACAAATAGACCGCTCTTATAGTCTATCAAAATGAAGTTTTCATCTCCATTCACAGTAAGGACTTGTTCAAATTATTATACTTAAACGTAATCCTCTTGTATAAAACTATTATACACTGAGTTTGAGGTTACATATAATAATTAAGGAATTCCATGATATTTGAATAAGAAACAATCAGAATTGCAAACATAAAATTGAATGCATAACCTCTATTATTTATTTTCAACAGTATCTAAATACAAATAATCATGCTTTTAGGGCACACTCTCAACAGCATCCACAACTAAGAATATCACCTTAAATTCTTTCTCGGCAACTTTTATTGGAAGAGTAACCATTCTCTTAACTAAAACTCGGCCTTCTATGGGAAGGTACTAATTAAGTCTTGCATATACGAAGAACTCTCTCGTCAATTTGCAATTTCTAGAAAGCATAAATAAATATTAAAAAAAAGAATGCCACCTCTACTTCATTCATTTACCAAGTAAATTTTGTACTAATACTTTGGCAATTACAATGCTAATCAATAAAGGATCTAAGTTTGGTGGTTGTAGGCATGTTACATCTTCTCTAGAGAAAGTCGTGTCTCTAAGGCCTTGCAATATCGCCACTACTATTGTACCTGAGGTTTCCATAATTTCGCATTGTTGTACCTTGCCCATATATATTGTGATCGCCATTTTTCTTCCTTCCTTTTTTAATTTAGTGGTCACTCAATGATAATAGTGACAAAGAAGTTCTCTATTGCTATTCTTGTTATTGAACTTGTCAATTTTCCCTTTCTATCTTCCACTTTAATTTTTAAATCCTTCAAGATTCTTCAACTTCTTTCTTTCTCATGTTCTTCTTATTAGGTATTTTAATCTGACCAATATCTATAATATTACAAGATACATAATTATAGATTAACACCGTACATGAATAAAAGGGTATAATAATTAAAAATAAGGTTATCAAAAACATACTTATTTATGCCATTACCATTGATAGATCATCGCAATGGATTAAGAGGTATCTTTCTCTCTATGATCTAAATTAACAGTTTTAGTGGCTCTCAATAGGAAAAAACATACTGTTCTCAAAAGTTAAATCTATATTAGAGAGAAAACTTAGCTTTTACATACAAAATTAAGGTTTTCCACTGGGCACTCCTATAATAAGCTTTAATGAGACACAAAAGCTTACACTTTCCACTCAATTGAATTTTTACACAAACGCTGCTACAACCCAATGAAAAGTAATCACTAATTTATTAGACTTATTAATTAATAGACTTCTCATTAACCTATTTTTATAAAACAAAAAAATTCAGTTAATTTTATCCCATAAAATGTTTTTCAACATTCTTCCACTTGGGCTATATTAATTAATTTTTGAGTGGCTATTAAATTCCCTTTTTAAATCAAGACTTTCGAATTAATAACAAAACAAATTATGTTTCGTGTGGCCACACCTTTTAAAAGAAATAATAGTCCATAAGTAGCATCTTGATAATCTTATCTAATCTAGTATGATCTTCATATTGGACTATGATGATCTATTTATGCATTTCAACAATAATGACCTTTTATAATCATGGATACAAATAATTATATCAACGTGGATCGTAAACTCAATAGTGTAGAAGAAACGAATGCCAACATATGATCAAAATATATATGCATTATTTCTTATCAGTCCTCATTATAATTTCTCAACAAAATGAAATTGTAATTATAATTTCTCAATCAAAATGAAATTGCCTGACTTTAATAAGTTATATGTCCCAAATAGTTCACCATGAGACCTTAAAAATAACTATTATATGTGACATCTAAAAGTATATAATTGTAATTCTTAAGGCATAATATAATTGTAATTCTTAAGATATCGTATTTTATATTCAATTTAAAAAAATATTATGAAACAATAACATACACAATAATGATGTTCATAATAAATAATTCAACTTTGTAAAATGCATAAATAATGAACAATGTTTGCGTAACATAATAATCAAAATAAAGGAAAGTCCACAAATTCCCTCTAAACCAAAGAATTAAAAGACTCAATGACACCCATATTCACAACATGTTCCTTAAACAGTATGGGCCTTAAACCTTTGGTTAGGGGATCAGCTAACATGGACTCAGGTCTTATATGCTCAATCACAAAAATCTCATTTCTTTACTAAGTCCTTAATTGTAAGGTTTTATATATATTGTTATTAATGTAAATATTCCTTGCCTTTTATTATTTTAAGCTTCCTATTTTGTATATGTCTAAATTTAATGTAAATGGCCTCTCTATACAGTATTTAACATAATGAAATATATAGACATTTAAATTTCTCACATCATATCAGAGCTTTGGTTCCTTCACTATCGTGTTTAGCAGAAACTTGTCGAAATTGTTTTAGAAACTTGTCTAAAGTTCACTGGAGTTTACTATGATCGACACCGCCCACCCTAGAACCTTCAGACTTTGCTGGTCGATCCTCCCACCAGAATCACATAGATTTGCCACCGTGCCTTCATGCATCGGTCAAACCTCTTTGCCACTGTTACTATTCCACTCAAATTCCTACTAATCTTTAGTGAGTGAACGTGCATCGCCCAGACCATTGCACTCAGAATTAACTAGAGATTCCAACGGCACTAGAATCTTGTCAATTTGATGCTGCACGGGTCACTAAATCAATCTATCATCCACCATAGATCTTGGTCATGTCTCAGCACATGTTCCCTCATTGTCGGTACCATTCAACTCCTCGTTGCTAGATCTATCAACCCACAATGTCCCCTTTCCTAATTTGTCCTCTGATTTGTAATATGGATCATTTTACAAATATTTTAAAATTTTAAGGTTAGATTGTCTTTTTTTTTAATAATTTTGGGGTAATTCTAAAATTTCCAAGACTTTTAAGGTCATTATGTGATTATTAAATTCTTTATGGGCTATTTTTTATAATTCTTAAAAGTTACAGGGTCAAATTATAATTATCAATAATTTAGGTATAAAATTGCAATGGATAATTCAAATGTTTTTCAGCCTATTTGTATTATTCTTGATGGATTTAATTATGTTTTTGTGGGCACAAGCCATATGCAGATTTTTCAAAGGCAGGTGTTGTGTATTTTGTATAACACAAACTAATGCAAGTATACATTATCGCAACAAGTAATATATGGTGAAAAAAGTGTCGATCCCACGAGAAATTGTTATTACTACTTGCTAAGTACTAAAATTGTGTCCTCTTACTCTTATTCAAGCTATTAGCAATTCAATGATTTTGATATCTAAACTAACTAAATAAAAAGAATAATTACAAGAATTGAGTAAAGAGAACAAACGTGATAGCACCAATACTCAAATGCCTATGATAACAATAATCCTTCAATATAATTCAATTACTCCCCTTAGAACTATCAATATAAATGTTAACCAAGAACTCTAATTTCCTCACAAGCTTCTTCCGATGGTCAAGTGAGTATATCTTATTCAATCAATTATCAATATTCCCATGATAATAAAATTGAAAAAAAAAATTCATTAAGTTCAAGTTCTCTAAATGGTTATATATGCCATATAATTATACTCCTATCTCATATGGAATTCATGCTTTTACACAATGATCATACATCAATCTATTCATGACCAACACAAAATTCCCTTTTCCAAGTTCATTGAGGTTTCTAAATCAATCTAATACATTGTCATGTAATTAAAAGCATTAAGCATAGAACAATTTGAACAATTCAATACCAATATGATGAATAAGGAAAAATAATCAATCCAAGCTACATATTGAGTTCACATTGTAATCCTAGCAATAAAACTTAGTTCATAATTATAAACATAAGTTCAAAGCATCTATCAACATCATTATACATACTAGAATCAATAACATATACAAAATTGAAGAGAAGAGGAAATTTTCCTTAGTGCAATAGTGATGTTCTTCCTCTAAAATGAAAAATTTCTTCTTGTTGTTATTGATTCTTACTTCTAAGATCCAAATGAAGTGTTAATTTCGTGCTCTCTACTACCCCCCCTCCCCCTCTTCTTGGTTCAATAATGGGTGTTTATATAGGTTTAGGGTTGCAAAAATAGGACAAAAATGCCCTTAAAGAGTACCTAACATCCAGTGTCGCGACATTCAGATTCAATGCTGCGGCGCTAGAGCTTCTAACTTGAATGCCTTGGCCAATGTCCCGGCGCTCTACTGTAGCACATTGTAGTAGGTGAACAGTGATTTAGGTACTGTTCATTAGCACTATTTACATATTTTTGCATTTTGGTCCCTCTCAGATTCTCATCTCAAATAACTCCGTTTGCATCCGTTTTTTTAGTATTTTTGCTCCGATAGTGCTTAAACTTATAAAACAATATTAATATGCATAAATAGCTAAATTATTGGGATAAATTGAACAAACATTAAGTTTAGGAGGATAAAATATTTTATGCAATTACGCCTTATCAAATACCCCTAAACTTAAGAGTTTGCCCGTCCTTGAGCAAAGATAGATAAAAATAAATAAAATAAAGTCAAAAACAAATTTATGGGCTAACGAATGATTAATAGTTATTCTCAAAGATTGCATTGTCTATAACTATTAAAAATCTTTAAATACCGTTACTATTCAATATGTATAATTATCATGCTTATTTCATCAAACAAGTGATTAGTCGGTGTGTGTGTGTGTAGTTGTTATTGCTAGTTAAATGCACCAGAAATGGTTTATGCCTATAAGAAAATATGTGGTCTCTATGGAAATATTTGTTTTTTAAACATATACTTCATAGGAATGTATGTCCTAGGATTTCGCCTCAAGTGATAATCAAACAAGTTCTAGAGTGTGTTTGAGACCTTTTGTGTTCTTGTTGTGCATAAACTTTCTCTAGGTTAGCAACTAACTTAACAGTCCAACTATGTGCTCAATGTGTTTCAAGTAATCACAAAAGATAAAACTTGCAATCAAAATCAAACATATGAACAAACATAGTATCAATTGATTCTAAAAAGTTTTAGTTTCTGAACTTAGTTTTATCATTGACTAATAATCATGTTAAACCCAAAACAGAATACAAAATGCATAAAACACAAACAAAAAAAATGCAAACTAAAAATAATTACAAATAAATAAGCAAAAATAAAATTACATATAAATAAGTGAAGCCATTTGAAAATGTGGAAGTGTTTCCCTCCCCCAAACTTAATTCATGACATGTCCACATGGCATCAATAAAAATAGAAAAATGAAACACTTCCTTGAATTATGTGTTGAAACCTCACACGTGTCCTCTATAATGTCTGCATCATCTCCCAAATAGTTGTCATTAACTTCTGTCGGAGCTTGATCAAGTAGCAAGGGTTGTTCATTATCTCATTGCATTTATGGATCGATGTAACTGTAACCCTTACACCAAATTCAAATCTCCAAACTTTTTTAAATCTCACCATGACAATAATATTAATCTCTCTCAAATAACCACAATGCGTTATAATTCATGTGTAAATAAATTCAAACACTTCCCAATTAATTTGCAAATACAAGTCTTAACCAACAATTCACTCTACAACACAATCCACTATTACCACTCTTCAATATAGTTCAAATACTACCATGATAAATATTTCATCAATAATTAAGTGTAAGGACACAAAAATACATATCTTGGACAATGAATCCATTGATCTCAACTTTAGAGTGCCCATTGAATTTTTTTTTTTTTGATGAAATCTCCATTTTTTTTGGTGAAAATTAGAGTTAATAAAGAATGGACATGTGTTTTGATGGTTATTTTATGGTAATTTTGAATTAAGAATGTTAAATTTATATGAAAGGAAGCGTTGGGGTTAAGAGGGATTAAGGTTTTGAAATAAAAAAAAAAATGCAGAAAATGAGGGCAAAAGAGAAAAGAAGAAAAATAAATATAAAACAATTAGGGGGCAAAAATGAAAATTGGAAACAAAATAGGTCAAAAAATATATATAAAAAAATACTACTATTCTGCAAGCGCCGAGGCGTTGACGCTTAGGAAATTCCCAGGCACCAGCGCTGCAGCATTGGATTTCAGCGCTACTGCGCTGGTTTACTGGAATGGGCACCAAAGGCGCCCATTCCTTTATACTATGTTTTTTTTTTACTTCTTTTTTTTCTTCCTTTTCTTAGTGCTTTTTTTTCTTTTTTTTTATTCAATGGTTTTTTTTATACAACATAAATATCAAATTTAATAAAAGACAAAATAAAATAAAAATTACCTTGAGTTGCCTCCCAAGTAGCGCCTGACTTAACGTTGTCAGCATGGCATCTTCATTTTTGGATCATGGTGGATTAAATTGCATATCCAAAGCATCTCGCCTATGAAACTTCAGTCGACGCCTATAAGTAATGATATTTGTTTTCTTCGACTTCCATAGTTCAATGAAAATTTTTTTAAAGAATAACTCCGACTACCTTGCCTTGAGCTTTACCGGACAGATTTTAATCTTAGACCGGACAATTAAACCTCATTGGCCGGTATTTAATGGCTGCTCTTTGACGAACTTGTTTTGCCGCTTTTTGGTATTTAGGTTGTGCAGCGGTATCTCTTCTTGCGCATGATCCCTGATGGCTTCTAGTATTTGCTGTTTTAGAGGTGGTTAAGTATCGTCCGAAATCACCATATCGATCTTGAAGCAATAGGAAAATTTCTTGGAAAAATATAAATCATGGTTCTTTCTTTCAAGCTCCATAGACAATGAAAATTGTGGAGTACAATGGCTTAGAAATTTTTGCTGCTGCAATTCTTCTTCTTCTACTCTTTCAGCTACTTCTATTTGCTCCTCATTCATGTGATGAATCTCATTTGACTTGTTTAATTCACTAGCTGAATGTTGCTCTATCCCACACTCTATAATGATTGCCTTGGAGTATTCAACATTTTTCATTCGAAAATTTTCAATATTGCTTGGCAATGCATCATGATGATGATTATGGCTAGCATTTATCAATCGTTTCACCTGTATTTCTAACATCTGCAAAGATGAAGATTGGCTATATAATAATTCAGTTGTCCTACTTATATGTTTGAACATATCTTCTAATGAGGACCCCATCTCAAGTTGTTGCTGTTGTAGAATTTCTGGTTGTGTTACAAGAAGATTTAATTGTAGTGGAGTTTCCTCTTGTTTGTTATTCCAAGACGCTCGATTCACACATTCTGGATAATAGACATTGAAATTGTGGTTGTGCTACTGTTGGTAACCAATTTTTAGATAATCTATAGGTTCTGCCCATTGTCCATTTGGATAGTTACCACCACAAAAATCACAAGTGATTTGTGCAACTCTCTCAATGATCTTGCATAGAGCAATATGATCAACTATCTATTGAGAGTTGTTAAAGGCCATCTATTCCAGCAATTGATACGCATCATCAAAAAACATATTCATAAATACACCTTCTATTGTAGCATCAATTAGCATCCTTAAATGTCCAACAACTCAATTGTAAAAAAATCTACACCAGTAACTATTTTGGGATGCCATGGTGTGGGCATTTCCTCTGCATTTCTTTAAACCTTTCCCATGATTCATGTAAGGATTCATCATCATTCTGCATAAATGAAGTTATGGAACTCCTCATCATCGCTATCTTTGCTAGTGGGAAGAATTTGGTTAGAAATGTCTGTGCTAACTTATCCCACGTTGTTATAGACCCTGGTGGTGATGACCTCAACCAATTCTTTGCTCTATCTCAGAGTGAAAATATGAATAGTTGTAACCATATTGCATCATCCAAGACTCCATTGTATTTACAAAGGTCACAAATTTCTAAGAAATTCATAACATGCTCAGTTGAATTTTCATTTGGTAATCCACTAAATTGTATTGATGCTTTCAATAACTGAGACATCAATAATAGGTATTCGAATGCTTGAATGGATGTCACGTATTCTTGGTACTGTAAAATCCCTCAACAAACTTGATGTTCTAGCCAACATAAATCACTCTACAATAACTAAAAAACAAAAGAATGAAATAAATGACAGCAATATATACAATGACAGAAAAATATTTGAACTAAGAATAAGATGAATTGATATTAGTATTAACAAAAATAATAAACAATTATCTGGCAACGGCGCCAAAAACTTGTTGTGGGTTTTGTATGTATACTTTTAACGCAAGTGCACGTTATCGCAATAAGTAATATATGATGAGAAAAGTGTTAATCCCATGAAAACTTGTTAATACTACTTGCTAAGTACTAAACTTGTGTCCTCCTACTCTTATTCAAGCTATTGGCAATTCAATGATTTTGATATCTAAACTAACTAAATAAAAGGAATAATTACAAGAATTTAGCAAAGAAAACAAACGTGATAGCACCAATACTTAAATGTCTAGGATTACAATAATCCCTCAATACTTCACTTGAATTCAATTACTCCCCTCAGAACTATCAATATGAATATTAACCAAGAACTCTAATATCCGTACAAGCCTCTTCCGATGGTCAAGTGAGTATATCTCATTCAATCAATTATCAATATTCTTATGATAATCAAATTGAAATAAGATTCATTAAGTTCAAGTTCTCTAAATGGTCATATATGCCATATGAGTATATTCTTATCTCATATAGAACTCATGCTTTTACACAATGACCATACATCAATTTATTCATGGCCAACACAAAATTCCCTTTTTCAAGTTTATTGAGGTTCCCAAATCAATCTAATATATTGTCATGTAATTAGAAGCATTAAGCATAGAACAAATTGAACAATTCAATACCAATATGATGAATAAGGAAAAATAATCAATCCAAGCTACATATTGAGTTCACAATGTAATCCTAGCAATAAAATTTAGTTCATAATTGTAAATATAAGTTCAGAGCATCTAACAACATCATTATACATACTAGAATCAACAACAAATACGAAATTGAAGAGAAGAGGAAATTTCCCTTAATGCAATAGTGATGTTCTTCCTCTAAAATGCAGAATTTCTTCTTGTTGTTTTTTATTCTTGCTTCCAAGACCCAAATGAAGTGTTAATTTCATGCTTCATATTTACCTTCTATTCAAACTGCCAATGTATCTTTCATAAGCGTTAGTTACATTGGTCAAGTATTTTTCCCAAATCTCTCATTATCTAATACTTCTCTTATCCCTAAACTTACATTAAATCTTTTATTTTTCGGTCAACATTATAAACTTGGTATTAATATTTTATTTTTTATCTCTAGTATTATATGTAGGATCTAAAGACAAGTCAGACACTTGGGTAGGTTATAAAGTTGGTCACCTTTATGATCTCATATTTCTACATTTAGCCTCCTTATCCTTTCTATTTACAGCATCTACTTCTACAGTATCTTCATTACATTTATAGTATTCTTGTTTGGGTCATAGGTCAATCAGTTGAAAACTCCTTAATCTCTAGTGGTCATTTAGAAACTGTTACTGATAATAAAGATGACTGTTTAACTTATCCTTTAGCAAAACAACCAACTTTACCTTTTAATAATAGTACTACTATTTCTTATGCTCTTTTTAATCTCATACACTCTGATATATGAGGTCTATCTCCCAATGCAACTATGAGAGGATCTCAATATTTTGTAATTTTTAATGATGAATATATTCGATATACATAGTTATTCCTTATGAAACAAAGATCTAAACTTACTAAAATTTACCGTGATTTTGTTCAGATGGGTAAAGCATAATTTTCTTGCTCAATTAAGGTTTTTCGCATCGATAATACCATGAAATATAGAGATTTTGATTTTCTATATCTTCTAAAGAAACATGGCATTATTTGTCAAAGATCTTGTTTCAGTACATCTCAACAAAATGCGAGTGTCAAACGTAAACACAGGCATATCTTAGACATAGTTCGTGTTCTACTAATTTCTATCTCCTGTCTTGAACAATTCTAGGGCGAAGCTACTTTAACTGCTACTTTTACCATTAATCGTGTCCTTTCTTCTGTTATAGAGAATCAATCACCTTATGAGCATCTCTATGGAATCCCACTAATATGGGCGTAAATTCACTAGTACATTTAGTACCCCGAATGTAATTTTTGCTTTAATTTATGATTTTTTTGCCATTAAATTTTGTTTTTGATGATAAATAAGTGCACAACAGAAAATATGATGATTCAGAACAAACGGAAGGCAAACAAGATGAGAAACGACATGGTTGCACTCAAAATGCGAGAATCTTAGTGTACAAGTCTAGGTGTTGCGACGTCCAAGTCATATTATGTAGTGCCACGGCACCTAGAGTTTCCCCCACTAGACAACATTTTCCAATTCTAAGCATCGCGGTACTCAGCTCCTAGTGCTGCGGAGCCTGTACGACTAATAAAAGACCTCTTCAAAAGTTCTATTTGGACTTAGATTCAAAGACCCTCGACCTTAGAGTTTCTTAAGCCTATAAAAACATGTTTTCCAGAGCCAAAAGGACTGACTTTTAGTAAGGTAAAACTTAGGGAAATAATTCACAACCCAAAATCAAGAGATCAAATCTAAGAATCGAAGATTCAAGATCAAGATTCAAGCTCCAAGCTTCAAGTCAAGGTAGAGAAAGATTCAAACCAAGGCATCATCTTGATTAGTTTTTCTTCTCTCTTCTTATCATTACGTTCTTGTTTTTGCTATTATTTATAGATTGTTTCAATACTCTTGGTTTAGTGATGAACTAAACTTATTTTACCTAGGCTTATACTATGAATCTAGTATGTAGTTGAATTTTGTTAATTCTTAGATTATAAACTTAATACATATAATTGATTCATTCTATCTTCTATTTAAAGCTTTCATTATATCTGGCCAATATATTGAATTATTGAGGAACCATGATGAATTGGATAGATGGATTCTTGTGTTTAACCTAGGACAGTTTGATGCATGATCATAGGGTAACAATTATCAGTTCCATATAGGATAGACATATACCTAGATGGTATATATAGTTTGATTTAGATCTATTCTTAATGAATTACATTTTATTCTGATTACCACAGACATATAGGTAATTGTTAGAATATGTAATATAGTTACTCTCGACAAAGGGATTAACTAAGAGGTTAATGATTCTAATGAAATACTAGAGGATAAGACGAAATCCTAAATTGTTATTAATTGGTGAATTTAACTATTTGTTTATTTATTATTTAGGTTTAGTTTAATTTAATAGTAATAGGTTAATTAGTTGAATTTCAGAATTTTATTTTTCTAGATAAAAGTTAAATATATGTAATTTTGGTACTTAATTGACAAAATTAGATCATATAGTCCCCGTGGGAACGATATCTAGACTTAAAATCCTATATTACTTGATATGATAGTATACACTTGTATTTAGCTATTGTAGCACATATCATCCATCTAATTAAAGCATACTCAAAAAGTATTTGGTTGTGTCTACTTTATTCTACTTCAAAAATATGAACATACTAAACTTGAACTTTGCACTTAGTTATATTGTTTCTCATAATACGGGATAGAACATAATAGTTATAGGTATTAGGATTCTATATCTAAACGTCTCCACATATCTCATCATGTCATATTTCTTAAACATAAAATATTTTCCACTACATCAACCTTTATTTTATGCTTATCCTATCCCACAATTTTTTATAGACAATACTATTAACTTATTCCCTAATAATTTACACACAGATACTTTTTCTGAGTTTCATACGGAAGAGCCTATGGATAAGATGCCTGATTCTGAGCCACTATCTTATTTGAAGGATTTGCTATAGATAGCGTTTTCAGGTCCAAAAGCTGCGGTGCTCTTGCGACTAATAAAAGACCTTCCCAAAAGTTCTATTTTGACTTGGATTCAAAAGCCCTCGACCCTAGGGTTTCTTAAACCTATAAAAGCTCACTTTTCAAAGCCAAAAAGACATACATTTTTAGAGGCAAAACTTAGGAAAACAATTCACAACATAAAATTAAGAGATCAAAGACGAGAATTGAAGATTCAAGATTAAGATTTAAGCTTCAAATCAAAGAAGAGAGAGATTCAAACAAGGCGTCTTCTTGAATTATTTTCTTCTATTTTCTTACATTATGTTCTTGTTTTTGCTATTATTCATGGATTGTTTTGATACTCTTGATTTAATGATGAGCTAAACTTGTTTTATTTAGAGTTAGACTATTGAACCTAAAATGTAGTTTCATTTTGTTAGTTCTTAGTTTATAAACTTAATACATATAATTGATTCATTCTATCTTGTGTTTAAAGCTTTCATTATATCTAGCCAATATCTTGAATAATTAAGGAACCATGATGAACTCGATAGATGAATTTACGTGATTAGCCTAAGATAATTTAATGCATGATTATAAGGTAACAACTATGTGTTCCATGTAGGACAAACATATACCTAGATGGCATGTATGGTTTGATTTAGAAGTGGTCTTAATGAATTACATTCTATTATGATTACCATATATATATATATATAAGTGGTTGTTATAATGTGTAATATAGTTACTCGACCATCAATAGAGGCTTGTGATGAGATTAGAGTCTAGCCAATCATTGTTAATGAAATACTAGGGGATAAGTCGAAATCCTAGATTGTTATTAATTTATGAATTCAACTCTTTGTTTATTTATTTTTTAGGTTTAGTTTCATTTTATAGAACTAGGTTAATTAGTTGAATTTCAGATTTAGATTTTTCTAGATAAAAATTGGGGATATAATTTTATTACTTGATTGATAGAATTAAATTATATAGTTCTTCTGAGAATGATATTTGGACTTAAAATTCTATATTACTTGATATGATAGCATGCACTTAGGCTTAACTATTATAGCAAATATCATGTTTTTTAGCGCCGTTATTGGGGATTATTTCTTTTTATTTTTATATCAATACTAATACCAAGCTACTTGCTTTTAATTTAGATTTTATTTTTTTATTTTTCCTTTATTTCATTTTATTTTCTTCTTTTCACTTTGATTTTTTTTTTCTATTTTATTTTAACAGTTTATGTAAAGAGCGAAAAGTACTAACTTGACTTTTTTTTATCCTGAAATCAAAAGAACATTATATAGACTTTAATGTGAACAGTAGCACCAATCTGTAAATATTGAGGAAAACAACAATCACATCAACAATCTAGTGCTTAAGCCAATAATACCACAGAGAGCGCTGAAAAAGTATGCAATCCCAACTACATATGGTTTTTAATTTAGTATTTAGCAACTAACCGTCAATGCAAACAACTTTGAGAACAAGCCGAGTACTATTCAAATGTTAAAAGAGTCTGTACAGTTCATTAGGGCTCCTAATGATGATCCTAAAATTCACATTGTGAATTTCTTGAAGATTTATGATACATTCAAATACAACAAAGTCTTATACGATGCCATTAGACTTAGATTGCTCCCTTTCTCCTTAAAGAACAAAGTAAAGAATTGGTTGATGTCATTGCCGTCAGGATCTATATCAACATGGGATGATTTAGTGCACAAATTTCTAGCCAAGTTCTTCCCACCAAAGAAGGTAGCAAAGATGAGGAATGACATCACTTCATTTACTCAAATTAATGGCGAGTCATTGTATAAGGCATAGGAGCGCTTCAAGGACATGTTAAGGAAGTGTCCTCACTACGGCGTCCCTAAATGGCAATTAGTTTAAACGTTCTATAACAGACTAGTAGACCATTCGAGGAGCTATAATGAATAAGTCCACAGATGAAGCTTATGATTTATTGGAAGAGATGACGTCAAACAGTTACTAATAGTCAGCATAAAGAGTTACACCTAGGAGAGTCTCCAGTATACATGAGATTGATACATTCAATGCATAAGAAGGAACCTATTTAATAGTATCCAGTAAAAAAATATTAACTTTTACCTTTTTGAAGATTTTGAAAATTTCAAGATTGTGATTCATCTTCTTAGTATTATGTAATGCATAAAGAAATGAAGGTAGAGGTGATGGTTTAATGTTTTCTTCATTAGGTGTAGGTTCAACGTTTTCTTTACTCTTAGAGATTGATTCATCGTTTTTATAAGGTTCAGGAATATCTTTTTCAACAATTTTATCATTCCGAAGAGTGATAACTGCTTTAACTTGATCCATGTGTTAGCTTCCTGAACTACATGCATTTGCGTTATGTTGTCCTTTGAGGTTTGGTTGTGGTTGAGAAGGAAATTTTCCTTTCCTATGAATGTTCAGTGCTGATGCAAATTTAGCAAGAGTATCTTTCAAATCAGCAAATGTTTGAACATTTTGAGAATTAATAGACTCTTATTTTTTCAATGAATGCATGCAAAGTTTCTTCAAGATTTTTCTTATAAGGTGGGACATATGGTGCATAACCTTGATGGTTTTTAAAATTTTGGTGTGACTGAAAGGTGGTTGTGAAGCCTGTGCCTGAGTGTTATTCCTCAAACTAAAATTCGGGTGATTTCTCCATCCAGGATTGTAGTTTTGTGAATATGGGTTATTGTTTGACCGTTTGAACGTGTTTAGAACATTGGCTTGTTCATGGAAACATTCCCTAAATGCAGGCAAAGTTGGGCAATCATTGGTAGAGTGATCATAGGTTTCACAAATGTGACACACAATTTCTTGAACATATTTTATTTGACTACTATTTTTCATTTCTAAAGTTTTGATTTTTCTCGAAGGGATACTAATTTGGTTTGAAGGTCATGGTCTTCCCTAAGATGATAAATATCCTTACTAGATGTAGTGGTTTGATTTTTGCTAGGTGCCTCACAGGTACCAGCGATGTCTCAATTTTGAGCATTTTTTGCTAGTAAGTCTAGATAGTTCATTGCCTCTTCTGAGTCTTTGTCCTCAAATGTTCCACTACACATCATTTCTACCATTTGTCTAACTTGGGGTGTTAAGCCCTCATAGAAATTTGAGATCAGTCTCTATGTTTCAAAGCCATGATGGGGACAGGTATTAAGTAATTCTTTATACCTTTTCCAACATTGGTAAAGGGTCTATCTTGGTTTTTGGGCAAAAGTGATAATTTATCTTTTGAAAGAATTTATTCTATGAGAATGAAAAAAAAAATTAAGGAATTGTTGTTGTATCTCATCCTATAAAGAAATGGATCCTGACCTAAGGTTTTGTAGCCATGTTTTAACTTTATCTTTTAAAGAAAAAGGAAAAAGCTTAAGTCGAATTGTGTTCATGCTACAATTTTGGTCATTATACGTGTTACACACTTCTTCAAATTCTCTTACATGTAGATAAGGATTTTCTGCATCTAAGCCATGAAAAGTGGGTAAAAGTTGAATAATGCATGGCTTTAAATTAAAATGTATTGCATTCGAAAAAAAAATTAAGCAAGATGGTGCACCAGTTCATATATAGTTCATGTAATCTCTAAGTGTCCTAAGTCGATTATGGTCATTATGTTGGGATTGACTGTCCCTTGCGTCTATGAGTCCCTCAATTTGATTTTCGGTCATGGTGTTAATTAGTGAAAAATGAAAAGATGAAGGAGAATCTAACAAATTATCAAAGAAAATTTTGAAATTATCTTTCACCAAACAATGAGAATTAAGATCTCAAAACTAACCACTCATATAAAGAAATAAAACAAAATACAATAACAATAAATATTACAAATAAGAGAAAGAAAAAAAGAAAAAAAAATTAAATAAAGACAAATAAAATTGGCAAAACTAATAACATGCTATCTATTTGTAGAAAAATATGGATAAATCAAGACAAATGAAGAGAGAACCACATAGATGATAAAAGTCAAGAATGGTGGCAAACTTAAGAATAAAATATTAAATTCATGAATAAGAGTTACGTATTACCTTACCAAGAGTTTTTCCCTTTCACCTTAGCATAAAAAAATTACTTGGACATAATAAAACTAAAGAAAAAGAAAATAAATGAAAGAAGAAATAACATGATTTTACAATAATAAACAAGAGAAATAATATTACAAAGAGATAATACAAAAGACAAGTATTTTGAATTAAAATCTAGTTCTTTAATTATATATTTTTGGCATAAACATGCTACCTATTTATATAAAAATATGAATAAATCGAGACAAATGAAGAGGGAACCACATGGATGATAAAAGTCAAGAATGGTAGCAAATAATTTTCATTGATTATCATTAATGTACCCACTTGCTTATCTAATTTAGAATTGATTTTGTCTGAATTCACTATCACTCAAAATATTAAAGTTGTAGATAAGTCTCTTATCATTCTAAATTAAGTTGTCTCATACATATTAGATACGTATTTCTATAGTTACAGGCCAAATATTGATGACTATTCGGATTGGGTCTTTATTGTAGATTAGTTCTGTTTTAAGCCATTTTCACCTTCTAAACGCCCGAATTTCAAATGTCTTGTGAAATATAATATTTTAGTCTATTAAGTCAGCTCTTCACAGGATCAAGAATAACTCTAATTGAATTTCTAGGTAGTTATCTAGACTATTCAACCCCCTAGGATTCCAGCCTTTACAAGAGAAAAAGTTGTCATTGAAAGACATGTTTATGCACTATATGAAGTCATATGACGCCATTATGTAGAATCATTCAGTAACCTTGAAGAACTTAAAGGTTTAAATGGGACAACTTGCTGCAGCCATTAATAAGCGACCTCAAGACACTTTAACAAGCAATATCGAGACAAATCCAAGAGAAAATGTAAAGCAATGTCAAGCCATTAACATGAGAATTAGTAAGACCCTGCACGAAAACACACCTCAACTACTAACCTCAAAGATGAAAGAGAAGGAAAATATAGTATAACAAGATAAAGTACAACCCTATAAACCACCTATACCTTTTCCTTAAAGGCTACAGAGGCATACACCATATGCTAAAATAAAAAATCAGTAGCATACTAGGCCAGAAATTAGTGCAGAATCATAAAGAAGTGCAAAACATTCTATAGAAAAAAGTGCAAAAACTGGTACACAAGTGCAAAAAATCTTAATGTGCAGAAAAGTAAAAACTGGTATACTCTTTTACTTCAATTGCCCGACTTATTTCTGTTCAAAGTTTGTTAGCTGTTGCTGCCATTCGTGGATGGTCATTATTTCAGATGAATGTCAAGAATACCTTCTTTAATAGTGATCTCATTAAAGAGGTATATATGCAGCCTCCTCCTATTTATCCACACCCTCCAAATGATGTCTGCAAACATCATTGTACTCTATACAACCTTAAACAAGCTCCTCGTACATAGTTTGCAGTGTTCAGTGAGACTATTCTTTGGCATGGCTTTTCATCCAGTCCTTATAACCCAGCTCTCTTTATCCATAAGATAGCACGAGGTTGTGTTCTACTTCTTCTCTATATTAATGACATGGTTACCGATGGTGATGATCTTCTTGGTATTTCTACTCTCAAGGCCTTCATTCAACAACATTTTGAAATAAAAGACCTTAACACCCTTAGTTATTTTCTTAAGCTTGAAATACTATTTAATTCTACTGAGTATATCTCTCACAGGCTAAATATGCATCAGAGCTACTAGCTAAAGCTGACTTGATAGATAGTAAGAGCACTTTCATTCCTCTAGAACTTAATACCAAACTCCGGTATTTTGATGGCATTCTCCTCAATGATGTTACTTTTTATCACTAGTTAGTTGGTAATTCGGTATATCTCACTGTCACTCGACTAACATTGCCTATGCTGTTCATATTTTCAGTCATGTTATGGTCGCTCCTCGTACCTTTCATTTTGCGGTAGTTCTTCATATTTTGCATTATTTCAAGGGTACACTTTTTTATGGTCTTCATTTTTCAGTTCACTCTCCCTTAAGTTGCAAGCTTATGCCAATACAGATTGAGCAGATGATCCTAAAAATTGACGATTAACTACTAGGTTTTGTCTTTTCTTGGGACTTCTTTCATAGAAAAGTAAAAGGCACACAACTACTGACTGCTCAAATACTGAGGCTGAGTATAGTGCCCTTGTTTATACTACCCAAAAGATTGTTTGACTTCGATGGCTTCTTGGAGATATGGGTATTACTTACTCTAGTGCTACACCTCTTTATTATGACAATTAGAAGGCTATTCAGATAGCCACAATGATGTTTTTCATGAGCAGACTAAGCATATTTAAATAGATTGTCATTTTGTACAGCAACATATTTCTCAAGGAACTGTTACGCTCTATTCCATATCCTTTGAGGATCAACTTACTGATATCTTCACCAAATCTCTGCTTCTTGGCTATTTTTATACTCTTGTCTCCAAACTCAAACTTGCTTCTACTTTGCCATCTTAAGTTTAAGAGGAGAATTAAGGATATCAATCTAATATTTCTATAATTTTCCCCTAATATTCCTCTTACTATATATATTTTTTATTAATGTAAATATTTCTATTTTGATTATTCTAAACTTCCTATTTTGTGTATGTCTAAAGCCTATATAAAGAGCCCATTTATATAGTATTTGACATAGTGAAATATATAAACATTTTATATTTCTCACAATCAGCAAGATGAATTTTTTAGGCTTCGAAGTACTGCGGATTTCTTCAATAAAAGATATTTTGATTAATTTTCTAACCCAGTACTATAACGTCTTCTTCCATACTGGTATTGCTTTTAAATTTTGCTAATCTGGTGTACGTATTTCCATTTGTCTTAGAATTGCCTATTTCATGCTAACTTCATTTTCTTCAACTTCATTCTTGTTCTATGGCAACTCTTCTTCATTTAGATCAAATGTTACCTTTCGAGCTCATCCTACCCTCCTTTGTTGTTCGACATATCTTTGTAATATCTTTACATTGCGATTAGTTTTTCTTTCAATCCTTGATGTTCCTTCCAATATTTTTCTAATTATTTTAAGATCTCCTGCTATATTATGATCCACCAAACTTACATCACTTCATTTTCTTCCTCAAACTCTATTTTACTTTGATTACTCGGTTGATTCCTTATAGGTCTCTCTATTGACAAATTTATTCCTAAGTCATCTTTTGTATAGTAAAAAGTTTTACAGGTGGCACTAATGAAATTACAAAGCTTCACACTCTAAATTGATAAAATTAACCTTTTCACTCTCATATTTTCATTCATTCTCTTTTAAAGCCAATTAAAAACGCTATGGTAGTATCTATAGAAGATACTTTGACAGTTAAGTCAGTTTTCTATTTTAGAGAGAAAATACATAAATGATTTTTGAAAGATTTGTGTGTGTTCCTCATTTATGGAGAATGATAGAAAACTTTACTTACATAGGTAGAGTTTAGAGAAAAATAATAGTTTTCCTTTAAACTTTGTCTTTTAATCCCTTTATCTACTTGTTCCTTCCTCAACCACTTGATATGCCATATCTTCCAAATGATTCTCTTGCTTCTTTGTTTATTTTGGATTCGGGGTAATAAGTGTTTTGAGCAATAATCGTCAGTGTCACTCCCATTGGTTTTATTGATTGTACTTCTTTAAGTTAAATATGTAGCGATTAATCATTAGCCTAACTAGATTTGGAGTTAATAAGATTTCGCCTCAAAGGCTAAACACAAAATAATTGTCATTGAATAAACACAAAAAGAAATATAATTATTAATATAACGTAGATATCTTCCTTACAATATGCCCATGCTACTTATAAAACCCAAGAAATTGATTAATCAAACAGACTAATAAAATGTAAAATTGGTGCCTTAAAAAACTATTTCACCCCGTTAAAGGGAAATGCCTTTCTCATTGTGATTACATAAATGAAGAACTTTAGAAACAAGTTCAACCTTGAACCCTAATCTCTTTACGTAGCGGAATAACCAAATATAAAAAAAAATAAGAATATAAAGCAAATAAACAAGAGCACAATCTAATTAATTATATGGTTTAGCCAATTGTCTACGTCTATGGTAGATTCAAGGATTCTAACCTCTCTTACTAACTCTTCTAGATAACTTATAAGAAAACACTATAAAGAACACTCAAAGGATCTATGAATGGCATATCTAAGTTCCCCTAAGAATAATAAACACTCAAATAGCGGTTGTACCTTAGTGCACATAAGCACTTAGTGTTAACCTAGTTCTTCTCTCTCTTAGAGTCTCTCTTAGTGCTTGTAACCAATCTAAAGGGTTTACAAGAGTTTACATAAGCATTATAACATGCCTAGAAATACATAATCTACTTGGAATAAAAGTCCACATGTTTTGGGAATCTAAAACCCCCTCGAAAGTAGAAATCCAAAACTAAAACTGACTTCCCTGCGTCTAATGCCATTGTGCCAAAGGCTAGCGTTGCGGTGCTAGTAGAAACTCATTCTAGTGCCGCGGTGCTAGATGGCCAGCACTGGGTACTGGGTTTACTACTTTCAGCACTGTGGCGCTAAGGCCCGGACAGCAGCCTTCATTTTTTTGCCCTTTTCATGCTTCCAAGTCCCGCTTCACTTCTTCCTTGTGTATCTTACATGTCATTAACTTCTTATGACTCTTTTATATGATATTCTTCATAATTCTTGCCAATACAAGATGTGTATTGATTATAGAAAGTTAAACACAGCCACTAGAAAAGACTATTTTCCATTGCCTTTTATTGACCAAATTTTAGAACGTGTAGCTGAACATCCTTTTTATTGCTTCCTTGATGGGTATTCAGGGTATTACCAGATTGAGATAGCTATAGAAGATCAAGAAAAAATCACTTTTACATGCCCTTTTGGTACTTATGCTTTTCGTAGAATGCCATTTGGATTATGTAATGCACCAGCTACTTTTCAGCATTGTATGTTGAGTATTTTCTTTGATATGGTTGAAAAATGCATAGAAGTCTTTATGGATGATTTGACTGTTTTTGGTAATTCTTTTGATTTATGCCTACTTAACTTGAAATCTGTTTTGAGTTGGTGTGAAGAAAAAGAACTTGTGCTAAATTGGGAGAAATGTCATTTCATGGTATCTTCAGGAATCGTTTTGGGGCACATTGTATCTGAAAGAGGGATAGAGGTTGACAAGGCAAAAATTAAATTAATCTCTAAATTACCTACACCTAAAATGGTAAAAGATGTCCTATCCTTTCTTGGACACGCTGGCTTTTACAGAAGGTTTATACAAAAGTTTCTACCATATCTAGACCATTGTGTAACCTTTTGCTAAAATATACAGAATTTACATGGACACAAGAGTGTGAGGAGGCATTCCGAACACTCATTGCCAAACTCACCACCGCTCCTATCATGCAATCACCGAATTGGAACCTCCCATTTGAAATTATGTGTGATGCAAGTAATTATGCTGTAGGAGCAGTTCTTGGGCAACGGAGGGAGGGAAAACCCTTTGTTGTTTATTATGCTAGTAAGACTTTGAATGATGCTCAAATGAATTACACTATTACTGAAAAAGAACTATTAGCTGTTGTTTTTGCCTTAGATAAATTTCATTCCTATTTGATTGGTTCACCTATTGTTATTTTTACTGACCACGCAGCCCTTAAGTACCTTTTTTCTAAGAAGGATGTTAAAGCCCGTTTAATTAAGTGGATTCTTCTTTTGCAGGAATTTGATATAACCATCAAAGATAAGAAAGGCGTTGAAAATGTTGTTGCTGATCATCTATCCCGCCTTGAGTTCACTGACTCCACTAATGTGCCACCCATTCGAGACGATTTTTCGGATGAACATCTTTTGCTATAAGCCAAATACCTTGGTATGCACATATCGTAAATTATTTTGTTTGTGGTAAACTTCCATCTGACTGGAGTACACAAGATCAACGTAAGTTCTTGGTTGAGGTACGTAATTTTTATTGGGATGATCCATATCTTTTCAAATACTGTCCTGACCAAATCATGAGACGTTGCATTCCTGAAAGTGAAGTTTCTAGTGTCTTAACTTTTTACCATAGTGCTGCTTGCGGTGGCCATTTTTCTATGAAGAAGACAGCTGTGAAAATTTTACAGTGTGGTCTTTATTGGCCCACTTTGTTCAAAGACACTAATAATTTTTGTCATTCCTGTGAAAGATGTCAAAAGTTAGGTGCTTTATCTCGAAGAAATATAATGCCTCTTAACCTTATTCTTGTTATCGAGATATTTGACTGTTGGGGTATTGATTTAATGGGTCCTTTTCCTTCATCTTTTGGCTACCTTTACATCCTTTTAGCTGTTGACTATGTATCAAAATGGGTAGAGGCTGTAGCTTGTCGTACTAATGATAATACAATTGTGGTAAAATTCTTAAAAGAAAATGTGTTATCTAGGTACGGTACACCATGTGTCATCATTAGTGACCAAGGAACACATTTTTGTAATCGTTCTTTTGAAGCTTTGATGCGCAGGTATGGTGTTCTTCACAAAATTTTCACTACATACCATCCACAGATAAATGGACAAACCGAGCTAGCAAATAGAGAGGTTAAACAGATTTTGGAAAAGACGGTTAACCCGAATCGTAAAGATTGGTTTCTACGCCTTTCTGATGCATTATGGGCATATCGCACTGCATACAAAACCATCTTAGGAATGTCTCCATACCAGCTTGTTTATGGGAAAGCTTGCCATTTACCTGTTGAGCTAGAGCATAAAGCTTACTGGGCTATTAAATCCCTTAACTTTGATTTGAATGCTGCAGGTCTCCAGAGAAAGTTATAATTGTCAAAAATAGAAGAGCTACGAAATGACATATGACAACTCTAGAATTTACAAAACTAAAATGAAAGTAGCTCATAATAAACAGATCTCAAGGAAACACTTTGAGCCAAATCAACGGGTCTATCTTTATGATTCTCGATTGCATTTACACCTTGGAGAGTTGAGATCTCGATGGACTAGTTCATTTATGGTAAGACATGTTTTTCCTAATAGTGCTGTTGAAATAGAGGACCCCACTAATGGACGGACTTTCAAAGTGAATAGACAGCGGCTAAAAAGCTAAGTGGAAAAGGTAGACGACTCTATGTACCTAAGCGAGATTCCTCTTGTGGATCTAGTCTATCATGCTTGATCAGGTTCAATCTATCTGTACTATATTTTATATTTTATCTTTTGACTTTTTATTTTTGCTTTTATTTTCTTTCACATTTTATTTTACTTTATTTTTTTCTTTTTATTTTTTTTATTTTTTTTCTTCAGTGTGATTTATTTCCCGGTTAAGTGGCGGATACGGTACTCCGTGACTATTAAAGTCGGTTTCTCAGTTCCCTAAAAACTATCCCTCAAACTGTACATTCATCTCTTTTCTTTCTTTCAAAATGGATCGCATTCTTACTAACCTTAAAAAATATTTTCCTTCATTGCCTCAAAATGCTCTACTTAAGATTTACAAAGCACGGTGTGAAAGACTAAGGCTATTGATGTTGGGTAATATCCCTGTGGACCTTCGTTGATTAATTGAAGCCAAGGTTCGGTTGTCTGGTGAGTTTGAAAATGATTTTGTTTCTCATATGCCTGGTCTTGGAAGAAGCTCTTATGCCAAAAGGCGACGAGCAAAGAGGTTACAAGTCTGTCATAAATATGCTCGATAGAATTATAACCGGAGTTGTCGTTCTTTAAGATTTGTATCTAGAAATCGAGAAGACAAAATTCAATTCATTAAGGATGGACTGAGTAAGGAGTCTTTGGATGATATCCTATTGACTCTTGAGATGCATCCCTGTGGGTTCGTGCAACGTGAACTTCTCAACTTATGAACAAATTCAAAAATGAACATCAACGGTATAGTCTCGAGAATCTGACTCTAAAAGACCCTGTTTGCCAATTTATAAAAAAATTAGATAGAAAGCCTATCCCCGACCCATAGAGGGCGTTTAAGCCATTACTGGACGTAAATCCAGAGGAAGATGTGAGCCACAATCACAACGACTTGTAAATACACATGTTTTAATTTCAAACTTTATTTTATGAATAGTAAGGCTACTTATGTAGATGTCTTAAATTCAAATCTTTTTGTTCAATAATGCATGTGGGTCATTATGTTTAAATTTTTGTGTTTTATTTTTAACTCTCTATTGACAAACTGTCGGGTTACCATAATCATTGTTATCATTTGGTACTCTATAAATACAGCACCTCATTTTCTTCATTTTTATATATTGAGATAAAGGTGTGTGTAAATATGGAGGAAACCCCGGTTTAACAATTTTGAAATATATGTGTATTTTGTGGATCTAGTCATGGGGAGAGTAAAGTGTTTGTAGAAGCAGCAAACAATCTAGGAAAAGCATTAGCTGCAAGAAATATTCATTTGATTTATGAAAGGGGTAGCCTTGGGTTAATGGGGTGTGTGTGTCAATAGCAACAAATTTAGGAGGAAGTCAAGTTTGAGATATTATTCTTACAGCTTTGGCCGTGGAAAATCTGACCGGGAAAACAATAGAGGAAGAATTATGAGTCTTATCTATGCATGAACGTATAGCTAGAATGTTTTGCAATGCAGACGCTTTTATTGCTTTACCAGATGGTTTTGGTACCTTGAAAGAAAATTTTTAAATTGTCTCTTGGGCCCAACTGAATATCCACCGAAAACCCATAGGTTTGTTGAATGTTAATAACTATTTTGATTGCTTACTTTGTTTTCTTGATCAAGCTGTGGAACAGAATTTTATTTCACATTCGGCGCGACAGATCCTGGTTTCTGCTACTGAGGCAGATGAATTGATTAATAAATTACAGACAATTACCTACAAACCTGACCCAGCAATAACTCGGATCGATTGGTCAGTGGGCCTTAACAAGCGAAAATTGGATCTGACACTTCGTTTGTAAATTTTGTTTTTATTTGTTTTTTATCAGCGTCATCATTTTAGTTTATATTTATTTAAGTCTCTCAGATTTTTTTCTTTCAAATAACTGGCGTTTCAGGTAATGTCTTCTATACTTCATCTCTTTCTATTTAAACATTGAGGACAATGTTTCATCTGGTTTGGGGGGAAGATAGTAGACACAAGTCGTATTTTATAAATAAATAAAAAATTTGTGGTCCGATATTTGATTAAAATGGCAGAGTAAAGAGTTCAGTCTAGAACTCTTGAGACGCATTCTAGGTCAAGTTAGAATGGCAGAGTAAGGAGTTTTAGTTCTAACTTTTGAAACGCATTTTAACTAACTTTTTGTTGTTTTGTTTTATGTTTCATGTATTGTTGTTTATTGCTTGTAGTCTTGGTAATTCTTGTATAAAAGAATTGGCTTTTCTGCCTAGGTATGAGTTCAAAATTATTTAGGTTGAGTCACTGTTTCTATTTAGGTTACTAAAGAATGAGTTCCAAAATATTTTTGAGCACAATGCTAAGCCTTGTGGTAAGATGGATGATTCAATTTATATAGCCAAGAGAATTCCCATGTTTAAATATATATTTTTCTAATCTCACATATATTTTGTGAGTAAGTGGAAAGGTTGAGAAAATAGCTTATGAACCTTCATTGATCCTTTGAATTGGTTAATTTTTGTTTAGAATGATATTATTTGAATTAAGGGATAGGTTGGTTGCATTTGTGTATAATATAATTTGGTGAGAAACCTTTGTAATGCTTCCTTGTATTCTTCAAAAATTAAAAAAAAAAGTAAAATACTAAAAAAAAAAAAAAAAAAAAGCAATTCAGTTTAATAATGTCTTCATTCAATTTTAGAAGACAAATATTTTGTAAAATAGTTTTCTCACCAAGTTATAATTGTATTATTCTCACAAGCCAATTAAAGTTCTAAAGCTGGCGTATGATAGGAATAATTGATTTTTAAACAAATAATTTTTCTATCTTTGGATCAATGTTAGTTTATATGTCTGTCCTTAAAATTGACTTTTTCTTGAGTGCTTAACTGTTTTCCAACTCCATAAGAGAAGTCCCAAACTTTTAAACAGTCATACACTTGTGAGGATATGAAATTGAGGCTTTTACTTGGAGAAATTCTCCAAGCTATATCTATTGTGATTTGTGGTTAGATGGTTATGGCTTAGTTCACACACACACAAATTTTGGAAGTTGTAATTGAAAAAACCATGATAGCAACAGTGATCTCAAACTGACGTTTTGTTTGAAATGCTTAGGTAGTTTTGCATATTCTATTTATGCTTGAATTGCTAGAGACTTGCAATAAGCTGGTTGGGGGCTGTGATGAACACATAAAAATGCATATTTGTTAAGAGATTTAGTCACTAATTTTATCATTTTCTGTAATTTTAGCTTGAAATAAAGTGTTCTCCTTAAATTGTGATTAATGAATGTTATTTGGACAGGTTTAGGTAAAATGGACATAACTCTCAATGTAGAAATCAAAATGAAGAAATTCTTGAACCTGGTGTAACATGACTCAATTTTACACAAATTTGAAGAATAGTGGGAAAGCCAAATCCAACATTTTATAGGTCAAAAATTGAGATACAATAGAATCGAGCTACAACTTCTGCCAACTTGACCCAACTCACGTATTTAGAATGTATCTCAAAAAATACGTACTCGATTGATATAATTCATAAAGCTGTGAAATGCTGACTTAATTATCAACAACTCGTATGTTGATGGTAAAGTCCAAATCAGCCGTTATCATGGATCAAATTGCATTGCAAGTGGATAAAATGGTTGTTGGCCAAAATCTGATGTGTCTTTGGAATTTTGCTCATATCTCATTGGACACTCATCTAATTTGCATAAAATTGATGCCTATGGAAAGAAGAGACAAATTCTACAACTTTCATGTCGGCTGTAGAAGCTAAATCGATCATTTAGATTATAAAAAATGTGCTGCAAGTGGATAAACGAGTTATTGGCTTAAAATTATTGAAGATTGATGTCATCCATGACATATGTCCATTCATTGCCTATATAAGGAGACTCTTAGGAAATTTTTAACATTAGATAATTCTCTCTTCTTTTCTTCTCATTAACATGTATTGTAATTTAGGCTAGAGTTCTTGGCAAGGCTAAGAGATGAACTTTTATGTGTAGTAAATTTACTTCTATGCTTTGATTCGTTGCAAAGAGCTACAAATATTTGTAAGTCTGGTTTTGATTAAACTCTTATCTATTCTATTTTCTATAATCCAGAGATTATAATTCTCATGTCTCATATAAGTTCAGTCATACTTTTCTTATGTGATTCTTGGTGAACTATAATTGTTACTGGTGACATTGTTTTATATGTTAATCTTTTACTGCAGTATTATCAAATTGATATATTGTCGATCTAGGATAACATATAAGGGCAATAAATGTTTAATATTCAAGTTGATCTTTTACTGCAATATTGTCAAAGTGATATATTGTCGATCTTAGATAACTTGTATAAATGAACATGATGTATGTTAATGCTTGCAAAGAGTTTAATTACGTCAAATACATGTGTTATCAAATGTGCTATATTTTTCTATCTTCCGATTGATTGTTTGAGATGTAAAACTTTCAATTGAGTTATAAGCATTGAATCAAAATGTAGAGTAGATTTATAAAGCATAATTATGATTCTCGACGCCTTGTTTGAATTATCATAAGACATTTCCTTCAAATCATAGACAATCATATCTCATCCACTTAAATCAATTAATTTTATCCTTTGATACTGCTTTAATATTTTACTTCATCAACCTATTTTACCAAGAGCTTCCTCGTGGGATCGACACCTCAATCTATACTGCGATAGCCGCATTATATTTTGAGCGTAAACATTGATGCATTTTAATACTAGTTTTTGCACTTGTTTGACACTTTTGTAACCTCTAAAGAAAAGGAATAGGCAATCTATATGGCTGTACTTTATGTTTCTGCACTTCCTTCTCCTTTATACTTGATAGTGGTGGTGTAGATGTATTCTCTTGTAAGATCTTACCAATTCGTAAGTTGATGGCTTGGCATTACTTTAAACTTCCTCTTAGATTTGTCTCTGTACCACTTAGTAGAGTACCTCAAGGTCACTTGTTTATGACAGTAGTAAGTTGTCCCATTTATACCTCAAAATTCTTCAAGGATGCTAAATAATTCTGTAGGATGGCATCGCTGGACTTTATATATTACATAAATATGTCTTCCAATGTCAACTTCTACTCTTGTGATGGCGGGAATCCTAAGAAATTCATTGGTCTAGATGGCTCTTCTTGGTTGTAACGCTAAAGAAATTTGGATGATCTCTCCTCCTCGAATTATAGAAGTTAGATCGTGGGTTAAGTGGTTATCGGTTAAAATTACCCATTGCTTTCATGCACTGTCCATTCATGTGGTTATTGTTGGGATTTGTGCTTACGTACCATCCCATAATGTATAAATATATAATGATTGTATTTATACAATTATTATTTCTAATAAAATCGTTAATATTATTTTTATTAAATGGTAAGATGCTTGTAACGTTTTAGACATTGTATGATCTGAAGGAGTTCAGATTTGGTCTAAAAGAGTTTAGACCAGGGCTAAGAGTTAGCAACGCTAATAGTTATAAACACTAAAAGTTAGTGGTACTAATAGTTACCAAAATCTAATGAGTTAAAGCCTTGTCTGAAATAGGACAATGACCTGAGAATATATTAGTAATGATATAGCTGCAATGAGTTGCAGATGGTGCTAAGAAATGTCATTATGCAAGTATGTTCTCAAACATAATGTTCCTGATCTAATTTCATCGATGCGGGTCTATCGGTGGAACCCATTAATATAGATTAGTGTATGTCTATATCTAGATGGTCCAGATGGTTAGTCTTAGCAAACCATGAGCTTAGTAGGAAGCTTGTATAGAGATACAGGTATTCAGTAAGCACTGGATATTGAATAGACTCACGAAGACATCCAATAGACATCTCATAATGCCGTCAATGGAAGGTCTTCCGAGTTGAGTAGTATTTGTGGTCCTTTGACCTGAGCGCCACGGTGGGCTTGTGAGTGATCCACCATGCTTTGGTTCCACACATGTCAGAAACCTTTCATGGTCTGACCACTGGGTGTCGCTGGGTATGGTCCGATGCTCATGGAGTTCGGTGTGCGTAGATATGGGATCCATTAGCTCATATGAGTGGGTTGTATATCCTAATGCTCTGAGATTGTATTTCAGAAAGTCTTGTGGCCGCAAGCATAAACCTCGAAAAAGATATTCCGGAGGAATAAACAATATCACAAAAGTGTTTATGGATATTGTTTTATGAAATATAAATCTGGAGATAAGTTCGTGGTTGAGCAAATAGAGATTTGACGGTGATGATCTATATCTCTACTCTTCAAGGATATAAATGATGGAAGGATTATACGAATATGTAATAACCTCAACTTGTATGGTCTAACATGCTAATTTGTAATATCCGTAACGTGTGTGTGGGACATTGTTCACGGACGTATGGAGGAGCTCTATATGACAAATTAGGTGTGGACCTAGAGAGTCTCACAATATGAAGTATACTCATTGTGCACTGGGGTAGCGGATTGGATTGAATAATTCGATCCAATAAATTTCAGCAAAAGAGAACGATTGTTTAGGGATCCCTCGGATTGTACATTTGTCAAGACTTAATTGTTAAGTACATCACTTAATTAATTAACAAGGGTTGTTAATTAATAGAATATTGACAAATGACAAAATTTGTTCCATGATTTGATTTTACCTTTTTACCATTTAACCATGGTAGTAAAAATTAGTAAGGTAAAAAGTAATTATTCAAAATTGTTTTGAATAATTAAATCATATATTATTATTATATTATTAGATAATATTATAATATATATAGATCATGGCATTGTATTTTAATACAATGAGTGGCCTAGATGTTGGCCATTTAATTACCCATTATAATTAAAGTAATTATAATTGTTAGGTAAAGATTAATTTTGGTGGCCATTATTCTAGTGCTTGGTTTAATTAATTCTAAATGGGAGACCAACAATAAAATTGGTGGAGCACTTCATTTTTTTTATTTTGTTTAATCAAAGTGTTGAATAAACAAATGAATTTTGGCAAAACAATTGAATTCATTTTTCATTCATTCAATTTTTAGAGAAGAACTTGGCAATGGCAAGGAAGAGAGGTAAGAGAGAGTTCTTTGAGTTTTATTCTTTCAAGTGTTGAAAAATAAACAAACTTCTCTTCATCTCCTTCTTTAATGGATGGCCAAAAATGAATGATATGTAAATGGAGAAAAAGATAATTATTTTACAAAGAATTGTTCAAAATAATTATCATGTAGAAATTGTTTCTAAGATTAATATACAAGAGTTGTATGTTAAAGATTTTTAATTTATACAAGAGTTGTATAGAAAATATTTACCATCTCCATTTAAGAAACAAAATTGTATTCAAAAGAGTTTGAATACAAGTGCTGAAAATTCTAAACACTAAGCTACCATTCTAGCTTCTTAATCCCACCAAAAGTTATGGACTAGAATTGTTCAACATATACTTCAAGGTGAACTCTTCACATGGATTGGTGAAAGACTTGAAGATTTTGTAAAGCTATCTTCATTAGGTGAGTATTTTACATTATGTGTTATAATACAATATTGTTCAACATGTTTATATTTGTATAATTGTTATACTTGTTCATATATGTGATATATGTTGTTCATCATGTTCATAATTGTATAATTGTTATACTTATGCATATATGTGATATATGTTGAATTTGTTAAAATGGGTGTATTTTGTAACATGTTTCCGCTGCGCATATGGTAATTTTTGAAATTACGCATACACTCGTATAATCACACACTCTATGATAAACACCCAACAGTTATCACTACAAAAGTCACACATCACTTGTTGGGCAACCTTCAATGCATCAAATTTCTTGGATAATAAGTTAATTTACACTTTTAATGCATTGAATGTGTCGATCTCATATACACCAGCGACTCTCTTAGGGTGTAAACATCATCTCTTTTAATAAATTATAAGCTTCATTAATATACTCATTCATTATAGCTCCTCCAATAGCAACATCTACAATGGTCCTTAAATGGCCTACTAATCCATTATAGAACATTTGGACTAATATCCATTTAGGGACTCCATGATGAGGACATTTCCTCAACATATCCTTGTAGCGCTCTCATGCCTCATACAACGACTCTCTATCAATCTGACTAAATTAGGTGATATCATTCTTTATATTGTTGTCTTTGGTGGTGGGAAAAACTTGGCTAAGAATTTTTGTGCTAAATCTTTCCATGTTGATATAGATCCTGATTTCAATAACATCAACCAACTCTTGGCATTATCCCCTTAAAGAGAAAGGGAATAGTCTCAATTTGATGGCATCAATGGAGACTCCGTTATACTTGAAAGTATCACAAATTTCTAAGAAATTTATGATATGCATGTTAGGATCATCATTGGGAGCTCTGTTGTACTGTACAGTCTCTTTCAACATCTGAATAATATTCAACTTGATCTCAAAATTATTAGCATTGATGGTTGGTCACTGAATACTGAACTAGATGCCATTTATAGTTAGGACAACGTACTCTTTCAGTGCTCTTTATGGTATCATGGGCTCAAACATACGATTATGGTATCACGTTAAAGTCTATGTAGTGTCTTTTTAATCTCAGGATCAAAAGAAATCAAATTAGCACTTTTCACCCTTCACATGAACTGTCAAAGTGTAAGAAAAAAATTAAAGTAAAAAGAATAAGATAAAAAAATAAAAATTTGAATTAAAAGTAAGTAGTTTAGTATTAGTATTGATCTAAGAATAGAAAAAAATAGTCCTTGACAACGGCGCCAAAAACTTGATTATATGCTATAGTAACTAAATGTACGCGCACGCTATCGTATCAAGTAATGTAAAAATTAAATTTCATGTATCGATCCCACAAGAACTATACGATCTATTTCTATCAACCAATTACTAAAATTATATCTACTTTACTTTTATTCAAAAAATCAAAATCTAGAATTTAATTAACTAACCTAATTCTTAACCTAAATAACAAATAATAAAGAAATCAATTCACCAAAGGATAATAATTTTAGGGTATAGACTCATCCTCTAATATTTATTAGATTTATTAACCACTTAGTTAATCCTTTAGTACCAATTGTTAGCTTAGACACTAATCTTATTACAAGCCTCTATCAATGGTTGAGCGACTATATTATGCATTTTAATAATCACCTACATGTCTATGATAATCAAATTAGAATGTAATTCATTAAGATCAAGTTTAAATTATACCATGTATACCATCTAGGTATATATCTATCTTACATGAAACTTATAGTTGTTACCCTAAAATCGTGCATCAAACTATCTTAGGCTAAACACATGAATCCCTTTGTCAAATTCATCATGGTTCCTTAGTCATTCAAAATATTAGCTAGATATAATGAAAGTATTAAGATCAAGATAGAATGAATCAATTATATATATTAAGTTCTTAAACTAAGAATTAATAAAATCCAACTACATACTTAGTTCAAAAGTCTCACCATAGATAAAAAAAATGTTTAGCTCATCATAAAATCAAAAGTATCAAACCAATCCAAGAAGAACAACAAGAACAAGAACATAATGATAAGAAAATAGAAGAAAAATTAATCAATAAGACATCTTGGGTTGCTTCTTTGTCTTCCGTGGCTTGAATCTTCAATCTTGAACTTAAATCTTGATTTTTTGGCTTTGATATTTGATTTATGTTGTGAATTCTTTCTCTAAGTTTTTGCATTTCTAAAGTCTTAATGTTTTTTAATTAGGGCTTTTGGCCTTCTATTTACAGGTTTATATCTTCAAATTAAGATAAAACATCAAAGGTGACTAATCTTCTTTTCAACTATGATTATGCGACAAGACTAGTCACCTTTTGCTTAATAGTTTGTAATGTGATTAGTCATTTTTTAATCATACAACTTATTTAGTCATCTTTTTAATTATATGACTTGTTTTAATCGTCTTTTCATTTCAATTGTATAACACAATTGATCGACTTTTGATTTTGTTGTGCAACACAATTGGTCCTTTTTTTAAATGTGTGAGATACTTATTCGTTTTTTAGTTTTAATTGTGCCACATAATTGATCATCATTTTTTAACAATGAGTACGTAACAAGACTAATTGTCTTTTGGATGTGATGGTGCAACATGATTAGTCGTCTTATGATTATAAGGTTATGACATACTCAGTCGTCTTATAATTATGAGGATGCAACATACTTTGTCATCTTTCGATTATAAAGGTGCATCATACCCAGTCGCCTTTCAATCGTCCAGCCTGTTTAGTTGGCTTTTAATCATGTAACAAGTTGTGCTATAATATAACTTACAATTTTATTGTCGTGATATGATTGTAAAGAGAACAACTTGTACCTTGTGCAAATAATTTTGGCTAATAATATTTTATTTGGAAGCTCGCGTAAATAGGTACGTTATAAGACATTGCTAATTTGCAACTCGCAAGGTTTGACCACTTGTGTAATTTGACTACTTTTTTTATTTAGAAATTCACATACTTTGGCAACTTATGTGTTTTTCAACTCATATGCATATTTTCTCCTTTCTAAATATCGTGTATTTAAGATTTACTCTTCGCACTCATGTTTATAAGGCGAAGTTATCTTTACTCTCTGATCACAGTTTGTTTACTCATGCTATTGCCAATTCAGTTCAAGTAAGCAATCGTGGTTTTTTTTGTTATTTTGTTTTGTGTTTTATTTTATGTTTTTTAAAATAAGTGTGCGACATGCTTGGTCATCTTTTGACTATGATAGTTTGACATACTCAATCGTCTTTAAATTATAAAAGTGCGACATACTTAGTCATCTTTTGATTATAAAGGCGCAACATACTCACTGGTCTTTTGATTGTTCAACGAATTGTAATGTAAGTTACAATTCTGTTGTTTTACTTCTTTAGCTGCAAGATTTTATTGTCAAGGTATGATTATAAAAAGAATAGCTTGCATCTTGTGTAGCTAATAACGTTTATTGAAAAGCTTTTCATAGATGTGCACTTTGCAAGATTTTGATGACTCATATGGTTTGGAAAATTGCATAATTTTAGTAACTCATGTGCTTTGATAACTCGTAAGATTTAGTAACTCATAAGATTTAACAACTCAAGTGCGTCTTTTGCTTTTCTCTGCCTCTTGTAATTCTTTCTCTTCTTAGAACTCTCTAAAACTAGCTATAATTTTTATTTTACAAGGTTCTATATCTTAGTTGATGCAGATGACGATGCAAAAATCTTTTTAAGTTATGACTATGTGATAGGACTAATCGTCTTTTCTAATTTTAGATATGCGACATAATTAATCATCTTTTGATTATGAACATGTGATATAATTAGTCGTCTTTTGACTATGAATGTGCAACATATTTAGTCATCTTATTAGTATGAAATGTATGATATAATTAGTCTTTTTTTTATTCGTAGGACTTGCTTAGTCTTTTATTAATTGTGCGACTCTTTTAGTCATCGTTTAGTTCTGATCATGCGACACGATTTGTCATCTTTTGATTTCCATTGTGTGACATGATTTAGTCATCTTTTGATTTAGTGCTTTTAATATGATGATGCGACATGATTAGTCATCCTTTGATTTGTGAATGTGCAATGTGAATAGTCATCTTATGAGCATGAATGTATGACTAATTGATTATGAATATGTGGTAAAATAAATCATCTTTTAACTGTCAATGTACGATGTGATTAGTTGTTTTACAATATGAATGTGCAACATAACTAATCAATTCTTGATATAATGACTTGACATAATTAATTGTCTTTTGATTTGCGCAATATGATTGGTCATCTTTTTATTTTGAGCGTGTGACACAATTGGTCGTCTCTAAGCTTTGAATATACGACATGATCAGTCAATTTTTTAGCTATTTAAATGTGTAGCATAATTAGTCATCTTTTTTTTTTAATGTGCAATGTGATTAGTCGTCCTACGAGTATGAATGTGTGATAAAATTAGTCATCTTATGACAATTAAATATGCAACATGATTAGTTGTCTTATGAGTATGAATGTGCAACATAATTAGTCATATTATGAGCATGAATATGCAACCTAATTAGTCATCTTATGAGTATGAATGTGTAACATAATTAGTTGTCTTATGACTATGAATATGCTATATGATTAGTCGTCTTATGAGCATAAATGTGTGACGTGATTAATCATCTTATAAGCATGAATGTGTGACGTGATTAATTATCTTATGACTATGAATATGTGATGTGATTAGTCATCTTTTTAATGTGATGGTATAACATTATTAGTCGCCTTTTGATTATAAGTATGTTACATACTCAGTCATCTTTTAATTATAAGGATGTGACATACTCAATTGTCCTTAATTATGATAGTACGACATACTCAATCATCTTATGATTATAAGGATGCAACATACTTAGTCATCTTATGATTATGATAGTACGACATACTCAATCATCTTATGATTATAAGGGTGCGCTATACTTAGTCATCTTATGATTATGAGGGTGTGACATACTCAGTCGTCTTATGATTATAAGGGTACGATATACTCAATCATCTTTCAATCATGAGGATACAATATACTTAGTTGTCTTTCAACCATGCAACTTGTTTTGTTATCTTTAAAGTCATATGATGAGTTATGCTAAAATATGGCTTGTAGTTTTATTACTTGCTTTTAATTGCAAGACTTTTTATTGTCATGATATATCTATACAGAAAATGGCATATATCTTGTATAAAACAATTTGCTAGTAACCTTTGATTTGAATGCTTGTGTAAAAAGGCACCTTACAAGACTTTGATAACTCTCAAATTATGGGATTTGGCCTTATGTTTCCTTTCATTTTTTGTGAGGCATTCATCACCTAGTCAACCATTAATGGTAAGAACCTACAGCTGATTAAAGACTTCATCTACTGTTTTCGCAAAGCTATTTTAGGAGGAAACTCACATGTTAGTCAATACTGCGTTTCTAAGAGCTTCAAGTACTCATTTTAAATGCCATCATCATTTTATTTTTCAAATCTTCGCCACAATTACTGCTTGCAAGACTTTGATAACTCGCAACTCGTAGCTTCTGTGTATGGAAATTAGGCAGCTTCTTCTGGCTTTTAATGTCATCTATGAATGGAGATTCTTGTAGCTTCTACACAATAATGGAGTAAAGGGTTCTATGGTTGTTGTGACTCTATAGCTGCTCGTCAAATATCTTTTATACACGAGTTATTCATGATGTTAACACCTCTTTAGATAAACAAGTTATAGAAGTCAGCCTAGCAGTTAGTGGAATATGAATAGTGGGAGTAGCAACAATTAGGAGAACATATGGTGACACTTTATGGACAGGTGGTGTCATGAATAAGTGAACTTGTGCATGTAATTTCGGACTTGGATGTGTCAACGGTGTTAGTATTATCTATGGAGGCACAACTTGTAGTGGTATACATGGATGTAGAATTGGGTCATCATCATGAATAATGTTGACGCTCTTAAGGGACTCGTGATGTTGTGCTAAACGAACTCAAAACTCTTCAACTTGCTTGAAAACTTTCTTGCAAATAATTATGCTATTGAGCAAAGGCTTTGGTGAACAATTCCATCTATTGAGCTTGCACATCAAGCTTCTACTGCATTATTGACAACTTGTGGTGGTACACATGGATGCAGAGTTAGGTCATCATCACGAAGAATATTGACATTCTCAAAATACTCGTGATTTTGTGCCAGGTGAACTCGCAGATCTTTGTTCTGCTTAAGAACTTCTTGCACGTAATTCTATTGTCCAGCAAAGGCTTTGGTGAATTGTTTCATCTATTGAGCTTGTGCATCAAGCTTCTGCTGCATGGTTGAGATCCAATCCATAACTTGTTGTGAAGCCTCTTATGGCACTATACCTGGAGGCCTTATGACTTGCTGATTATAAGTGTTGTCTAGGGTTTCAAGAGTTTGTTCATATTATTGGAAGGAGACTTCGTTGACTTTGAAAGAAGTGTGAGTCTGATATTTGTCTAGTGTCTTGTGCATAAATATTCAAAGAATATTGAAAATAGTCTAACACACTAATGAGGTTCTCGAATCACTGTAAATCCACTATAGATCATCGTATACCATAAATTATATCACCATGATCATTTAAAATTATCGCTACGATCAACTCAACTCAACATAACACATGATCAAATTATTATAAAATAATTAAATCATAAATAAGTTGAGAAATAACTAAAAGAAATCAAGATCATGATTATATAAGTATGACGAAACTATAATCAAATATGAGATTAATCATAAATAATCATAATTCAATGCTTTTTTTTTTCCTTGATGATTATATTGCAATAGGTAAAATAAAAATTATTTAATAATTATTTAATCAAGATTGAACCATGATCATGTGATTTATCATGATCCAATATTGGCCGTGTAATTCCTGTATGATCATGATGATAATATGAATTAATCAAAATAATACTATAAAAATTATGATCATAATAAAAATGACAAAATAAAAGATAAGAGTCATTATCATTATTCCATCGCATCATAATATTAATAAAATAATATTATTAAATAAAAAATTTAATAAAATAATATTAAGCATGAAAATATAATCATTGTTTGATCTAAAATGATAACATTATTATAACATAATAATCAATTTGTAATAATTTAAAATTAATCGAATAAAGGTGATTGATTGGACATGATCATGTAGTTCATGATCCGATTTTGATAAATACTATAAGTTATCTTATGATCATTATTCATACACCGTACGATCTTGAAATGCTCAAAAAAATAATTAAAGCCAGTCATCAAAATAGATCACATGTGTTATGATCACGATTACATGGTATGATCGTACGGTTAGATCATAATCAAATCGTGATAATTGCTATTTGTCTAAATAAAAGCAAATAAAATGAATTTTCTGTAATCATACTAAATCATGATAAACAAATCATATAATTAATCATGATAGCAATTATTTAACAAATCATATAATTAATCATGATAGCCATTATTTACGGACAATGATTCATGTGGTCAAACAAAATAAAAAATTTAAGGGCCATGATTAACTGGAAGTTAAACAGAAATAAACAAATCAGTGGCCTGTGGCCATTTTCGCATAGGGATAGGAGATGGATCATTATCGCATGTGGCCATTTTCAATTGATCAAATGGTGGTTCTTAGGGCTGCATTGACCCATGAGCTCCAAGATAGATTGATATTTTTTAAAGAGAGAATTTAGAGAATTAGAGATTTTAGCATGAGCTCCAAGATAGATTGGTATTTTCTAAAGAGAGAATTAAGAGAATTAAAGATTTTAGAGTGAGAGAGTAATTTACTGAAGATGAGTTGATTTTCCCTTTTGACTCCATAAGCCCCTTTTTATAGTTAGAGAGAATCCTAAACTTTGTACAATTATACATATATTCTTAATGGGTATTTTAATAATTAAATAAATAAATTACCATTTTAGTAATTTATTATTCCTACAGGCTACTGTTCTTTTTTTGTGCCTCGGAGGTTCACTTGGGCTGCGCCATTTAGATTTATACATAGCACTTACATTGAGTCTTGAAGCTCCTTATCCTTTGACCCTTCACCCCCTTTCACTCGCCACATCAGATTGGAACCTTTGCCTCCTTCACCCACCTTGTTTTTTATTTGTTCCATTCCATCCCGTTACCTCTTATAAGCGTTATAATCAGTTCTAAACGGAAATCCAGCTTAAATCCAGTTACTATAGAAACCATTTCCAAGTTGCATTCCTTTTTCCGGGCATGAGGGACAATTCCTAGTGGGATGACCAAACCTTCCACATCCAAAACATACCTCCAGAAGTCTTTCATATCGTAAAAGCACAGTTACAATATCACTAGAACCATGCAAAGCCACTCGTAGCGCTGGTTTCGGCGGTTCCGAGATTTTAACACTAACCTGTACTCGGATCAACTTACCAAGTCATTATTTTGACGCGCCCTTGTTAATGTCCTCCCCCTCATCAATTAATGATCCCAAATGCCAACTAGATTCACCATTCATGAAGTGAATGGGTAAACCTGTTAAGATATGATATGTGAGTGCACGTAGTAAGTGAAATACAATTGCGTGTCACACACAGTATGCACAGAAAATATAATATGCATTTCAAAATCATTTTTTACTACATGCATTTCATACATGTACAAATATAATCATTATACTTAAATAATAATAACTGAAGAAAATCTTTACCTAACTGAAAGTAGCTTTTGTCTTCAGTTCTGGAACTTATTCAGAAGTGTGCGATTGATCAAATTCAGATCATGAGTCTGATGGGCTCACGACTTTGAAATTGTCGCTTGATAATTTGCAGGATTTGATCATGAGAAGCTTAAACTCTTTAAGCTTTTCCTCTCTTCTTTTTCACTCTCGGTTTTCTTACTTTTGCTTAAAAGGTTGAAGAATTCTTTTTCATTTTTCCTTTTTCATTTGGAAAATTAGCCGATTTGACCTTGTTTCCCACTGTATAAGTTATTTTGACCAAATGTAATTAATTATAATTTTTTTTTATTTTACCTTTTTATATTAAATAAAGTAAAAAAATAAAAAGTTTCTTATTTTTCTTCTTTTCCCTCGTTACTGACATTTTCCCATTTCTCTTCTCCCTTTTCTCTCATGGTCACTCCCTCTCTCTCACGGTGCTCCTACCTCTCACGGCGCTCCTCCCTCTCTCTCTCATGGCGGAACAAAATTGGTATGTATTTATAAATTTTTATTTTTTTATTTTTGAGTATTACAATTTATATTAGTTAAAAATATGTAGAAATGTGTAGATGTAGACGGTAGAAAGTTAAAAATGTCTGTAAATTAGATCCGGCTTATTTTTTGGTGTAAGACTCGACGGCGCGTGCATTTACTTGCCGCCGCCAGTAGTGCGTAGACGCATGTGCCGCCGCGTCTTACCCCAAAAATTTCTATTTTAAAAATTTTTTTAATTAATTTATGTTGTTTATATTTATTTATAATTATTTAATTTAATAATTTAATTTGGTTAATAATTATGTAAATAGTCTAGGTTGTTAGTTATAATTAAATTAAAATTTGATTATATGTTATGTTGATTATTTTTTTTGTTAATATTAATAATTTTTTCAGGAATGAGAATATCACAATAGAATATGTAATTGTCGAAAATATTTTCTACCGAGCGAACGTACATACGTACTCGAAGTTATGAGTTATACGAAATATAAAAAATAAATTGACTTCGAGGCAGGTAGAAATATTTAGAATCACATGTTTTGGTAATTTATTGGATGTATCAAATATTCCATTCTTAGGTATTTTAGCACATGAGATTTTATTAAGACGTGTGCATACCAAACATTTATATGAAGAATTATGGTTCTATATAGGTAAAAGACGTATTAGATTTTCTCGTCAAGATTTTTATTTGATTACTGGTTTGAGGATGGAGGATTATCCTGTAGTAAGTGGGTTAGGTGATAGACTTTGTCATAAATATTTTTCGGGTAGAAGTCAGTTGACTTACAAGGATTTGGAACTGTGGTTTGGCAGCGTTACATTTAACGATAATGTAGATGCAGTAAAAATGTGTCTATTCTATGTATTTCATAAATTGATAATGCCACGTGATCGGAATAGAATTATACAATATTTTGTACTTCGTCTCGTAGATAATTTAGATGAGTTTAATATCTATCCTTGGGGCATGATTGCATAGACTGTACTCTACAATAATTTATGCACGGCTTCAATTAAAAAGTTGACGAAGGTAAAAAAAATAGGCGCTGAAGATATAGAATCATACAACTTATACTCATTTTGTCATGCATTCTTGGCAAGTAATTCTATCTTTTTGATTCATTATGATATTATGATAGAGAAAATTTTATTTTGTTAGCATTGTAATTTAAATTTATTATCATCTCAGGTGTGAATCTACGAGGCGATCCCGAGGTGTGGGAAGTTGTTTGCCAATAAGAATGAAGATTATTTTCCTCGTATTCTAAATTGGTCTGGCATGAGCACCCCATTATACGAAAACGTCGTAGATGTCCTCTTCGATGGTGTTGAGGTATGCTTTTATGTTCAACAAAAAATATATATATAACTTCCTTATAATTTGTGTTATATTTTCTAATAATGATTAATAAATCTAAAATATTATAAAGGTTTTGGAGGTTCATAGGAAGTTGGTACCCTGCAAACATGAGAAGACTGCGGACATCGCGCAACGGTAAACTTTTGCATTCCATCGGAAAAATGGGGAGGGAGTCTTAAGTTGGAGACAGTTGATATCCCAAACATCCAATTCACTGATAATCTGCAGCATCTCCACGAATTTCAAGCCCCGCCAACGACTGAATCAATGGTATAATAATTTTTTTTTTCCTTGAATTATCTGATGCTTATATTACTGGTTAGTATTAGCTTGTGAAAAGTGATTATAATAACTTATGTATAGTTTCAATCCGACACTTCAACATCATAGTATGAAATCCTGGAGAAGAAGATGGATAATCTTGAAGAAATGATATTTACCAGGATTGATAAGGGTAACGCAGAGCTTTCAGCCAAGATTGATAAGGCTGAAGAAAATATCTTGCATCAGATATCTCTCTTGATGCAACAGCTTAAACCAACCAATATCTCCGAGGATGTAAGGCAGAATATGGTACATTTTAAACCTAAAATATATTGGATACAAAGTTTAACAAGTCAATACATTAACCGGTATTATTTGGTTTTGTAGGGTGCCGAATTTATGGCTGTTGACTTTCATACATTTGCTCCTGCCAGCGAGTCTCAGCATCAGTCATTTGCTCTTATTGCTGATAGCCCTATAAGCTTAAAAATTATACTTGCTCCATTGGGTGAAAACATAAGTAACTATGGCTGTCACGCCCCAGACCCAAAAGATCCGACACACGACATCACTTACATTCATTCACTGCATGTGCACTCATAAATAATATTACACAAAATTTTCAACTTTCATTCAACACAGGAATCCTTAGCAAATTGCTAGTAAGTTCAACACTAAAATCAACCCATAACCTAACATATAAATATAAACTTCTCTTGACAATATTTAAACATTCATTTCAATTTCTTTCAGAATTATAACAATTGAATTATGACTGGAACAATTAATAAACCGGAGATACGTAGAGTTTTCTCAGAGATTAACACTCTACTACGTCACCAGTAGCAACTTTGTTACCGGAAGCCCAGAATATATTCATTGCAAATTCTTACTTAAAATCAACTAATAACCACACTTTGAAAACTTAAATTAAATCCAGCCACACACAATGAAATAATACATAAGTATTTATTCAACAGGGACAAACCAAATATCCTATCCCACGTGTTCCCAAATAAAACACACAGCAACCTAGCAACTTAGGGAACCCAAGGAGCATCAGAAGCCTTGCCAAATCTGTTAAGCACACATGCACCTTATTTACCTGAAATCACCATAAACTATAATGAGTATAAAACTCAGTAAGCATACTAGTTTTTCATATATCAAATACAAATACATATATGTACACAATGCATATGTATGATATGCTGTGATCAATCAAAATTATAATCTTATCAAATCACATATTATGTAAGCACTTACACATTCTTTCAAAACATATTACAGGAATACCATCACTCAACTACTACTTAGTAGGACTTACATATCACATATCACATAATGAGCCAAATATCACTTGTAGGTGATATACCGTATGAGAGGAATAGTACAAGTGAGGCCTTTAAATTACACATATATAATGCTCATGTCCAAAGGTAAAAGCCAAACCCTCACCCTGATCATCGGTGAGTCCTCTCACATGCACCAATACGCCACCACACGAATGTGATGACTCACTCTTCCTTTAGGTACCAATAGGATCCTCTCTACATACGGAACACATAATATATACCAATCCCGAAGGAAAGGCCACACATAAAGGCTCCACAAATCACATAAAATGCCTACTAAGTTAACAGTGAGTTCAAGTACCCTCAAAACACAAAATATTTCTCATGGACATATTACACTTCAAAAGCTTTCTTTATTAAACACATCTTATTTTGAAAGCTCACTTTCAAAAACACATGTATATCCATGCTCAATGTTAAAGCTCACATTCATAAACATATATTCACATTTCATATCAAAATATACTTTGACATAACATAAATATATTCTCAACCCCATTTGCAAAATCATACAAAACAATTACTATGTTTATTGTGATTTCAGTAAAAAATCTAGTATACTTACCTCTTAACACTTTCAGCTACAAGGCTTAAATCTCCTTTGTTGGGTGTGTTGGGTTGTACAAATAAAACTAGGGTGCTTGCATGTGGGTTGTGTTCATCATACAAACAATATACATATCTCATACATACATGTGCACAGCGGAAGATTATATACAATGAACACAGAAAATAACATTTGATTAACTGAAAATTCGAAATTGAGAAATATCACCAATGAAGCCTTTGGATTAATTTTCTTTGAAGTCCACCATGAAATGAATCTTTGATCAATCCTAGCAATCAACAAGGGTGGGTTTGATTATCTAGAATGACAGCATCTTAATCCAGCATATATGTTTAACTCTTAAATATTTTTTAAAGTTAAACAATTTAACTTAATCAAATTTGTTTTTCCTTTTATTCAACTCTTGAATAAATAAAACAAATCTTGTTTTTAGTTATTACATTTAGTAACCATTTATCTAGTTTGTTTTGTTGTTCTAACACTTAAAACACAAAACAAACAATTTCAATTTCTCAAATTGAATTGGCTCCCAAAATGCAAAACCTAAAATCTAAAACAATTTCAAAACTTTTTTATTTTCAATTTCATTTCACTTTATATACTAATGTATAAATTCCAAACTAATTTGAATTTCATTTGCATTTCATTTAGCTTAACCTAACCTTAGTTAACATTTAACCATAGTTAGATTATTTTAACTTAACCTTTAAGTTAATAAATATTTAATTAATTTAACTATAGTTAACTAACTTAACCATGGTTAGGTTAACCTTTACTTAACCTTTAAGTAAGGTTAACTTAACTTAACCATTTGGTTAATTTTTAACCTTAGTTAAGTTAAATTATTTATTTAACAATTAAATAAATAAATATTTATTTTAATTATTTAACAATTAAATAATCATAAAGTGAAATTATTATTATATCCTTACTAGGTTACCAAGTTAACCTAAAGTGGGTCCCACCATTTAACCATATACTTTAGTTAACGTAACCTTAGTAATTGCTGAATTATACTGTATTGAACAATTCAATACGGTACACTGCCCAAGTGCTTAAAGAGTACATTTCATATTAGGACTCTCTAGGTCTACACCCGATTTGTCAAATGGAACTATTCCATTAATCCGTAATCGATGCCCCACGCACACGTTACGAATATTACAAATCAGCGTGTCAGACCATACAAGTTGAGGTCATAACGTATACGTATAATCTTTCCATCATTTATATCCTGGATGTGCGGGGATATAGATCAACACCATCAAATCCCCATTTGCTCATCCAATAATCTTATCTCTAGATTCGTATCTCGATAAAAAATATACGCAAAGACTTTTACTATATCGTTTAACCCTGTGGGAAACTCTTTTCCCGGGTTTATGCTTGTGGCCACAAGACTTTATGAATTACAATCTCAGAGCATCGGATATACAACTTACCTACGTAAGCTGACGGATCTCGTATCTACGCACACCGGACTCCATGAGCATCGGACCATACCCAGCGACACATAGCAGTCAGACTATGAAAGGTCTCTGACATATATGGAACCAAAGCATGATGGATCACTCACAAGACCACCGTGGCGCTCAGGTCAAAGGACCACGAATACTACTCAACTCGAGAGGACCTTCCTTTGACGGTTTCATAGGATATCTATTGGGGTTCTCATGAGTCTGTTCAGTATCCAGTCCTGACTGGATACCCGCATGCCTATATAAGCTCTAAGCTCATGGTCAGCTAAGAACAACCATCTGAACTAGTCAGATATAGACATACACTAATCTATATATTATGAATTCACTGATAGACCCGCATTGGTGATCATGGATCAGGAACATTATATTTGAGACATACTTACATAATGATATTTCTTAGCTCCTATTGCAACTCTTTGCAACTATATCATTACAAGTATACTCTCAGGTCTTTGTCCCATTATAGACAAGGTTCTAACTATTTAGACCTCGCTGACTCTTATAAACTGATAACTATTAACAGTGCTAAGTCTTAGCATTTATAACTCTCAGCTTTGATAACTATTAGTTCTGATCTAAACTAATTTAGATCAGATCTGAACTCTTTCAGATCAAACAATGTCTGTAATGTTACAAGTATTTTACCATGTTAATATGATATTAACAATCTTTATTCGAAATGTTTATTGTATAAATATTAACATTTAATATTCATACAATATTGGAATGGCACGTGAGCACCAGCTCCAACATCCTTAACCTATCAATGGAGATTAATCCTTTCATAAGCCTCACAATTCACACAAAATACTTTAAATAGCTTACAAAATTATACACAATGCATTTATCACATCAAATTGGTCTAAATACTTGGTTTCTCAAAACTTGTCATTCTGACCACTTACACTTAACAAAATTTTCTAATACATCAAATGATATCCAATTACTCTAAAATCCGAATATACCATTCTTTACTCATATATCCTTCTTATATATGAATATTATATCAAAATTCCTACACAATCCATTCTATACACACCATCGAATCCAAACTACTAACCTGACAGGATCAAGATACTTACTGAACAGTATTCCATCTCCCAATTTTATAAAATCATATACTAACTCAAAAATTATAAACCTACCACATAATTACTCTTGACACATATCTTAATCCATGATAAATATTTCACTTCCAAATCACTGCCAAAAGTAATTTAAAACTATTTTATTTCATAACTTTTAAAATCTGTTAATCAAATACTGCAATGAGCTGATACATTTCAAAAAATCATAACACTTCAACCACATTGATTAAATTCTCAATTCCGAGTATATCACATTAGACATATAAAATTATCATATTCCATAAATTTGTAATTTTTAAAGATCACTCAATAGGTCAAAAATTATTTTCCACTGTAACATACTGTTTACATAGGAAATTTCCAGAATTTCAGGGTCATTTTGGTAAATTCACTAAAAATTCAATTTCCAGAATTTTCAATCGATTCAAAGTTTCAGATGATCCTAAACATGTCTAATTTCATATACTGAAAATTAAAAACCAGAATTGAATTACAATAATTTATAAAATTCCTGGATCAAGAGACTATCAAGCAGAAACTCCACAATTCATCATGATTTATCAAGCTATCTTATAGATTATCATCAATTCTCACAATATCATGCGAAATACACATCAACTCCTCAATTATACATATTTCTAGAAATCAAAACTTAAAGAAATTAACTTAATTAACACCAATAAATTGAGAAATAGTTGTGATATACCTCTTAAGATCCAAAATTCTAATTTCTTCTTCTTTTTCTTCTTCTTCTTCTTCTCTTTCTCTCTCTTCTATTTCTCTCTTCTCTCTCTCAAAAGGGGTAGCTCGACCTAAAAATGGGTAAATTAGGGTTCAAAAGTGTATTTTTATACTAAGAGGCTAATTTTTTGGTATTTATGAATTTGCCCACAAAAATTTCAAAGTATAACAATTTGGTCCCTAAAATAAATCTAAAGTCTTACAAATAAACCCAATACTAATAGTATATCCTTGACCTATAAAAATACTACTAATAATAATATATAATTCAAGGATACCCACATACAATTAAAATATATATATATATACATATTCTTACCGGTTATGGATACTGGTTACTACAATGGGCGTTTGCGTAAGAAGGCAGCAGCCCAAGTCAGTCTATATACCAATCCATTAAAACAGTCCGCGAAGAAGAAATTTGTGGAATTGGAAGTAGGACCTACTATTAACATAAACGAGCAGGTGATTCCTATTGATCAGAGTAAATATACTGAGCTTCTGGATTGAATAAAAAATAATGACCCAACACAATGGGTTCATTTGCACAGACTCGATTCGAACAATACATGGTTTAATGAGATACTACAAAATTGGCTTGACGATTCGGTGAGGATTTATTTTAAATTTTTTTATTTTGTGAATTGTCTAATAATATCAAAATTTATACATATTCTGTATGTTTTGCAGCATATAAATGAATATTTAAAGGTTTTGTATTTGCGTCAAAGAACATTTTTTAACATGTACTTACAGGATTGTACAATTGCAGATGCATATTTCTACGTAAGTTATTATATTACCCATTTATTGTGCATATAATACTATTGACTTCAACTATTATCGACTTTAACGAGTATCTTTTATTTGTGCTTAGGAGTACATTCGACAAATGTGGCAAACGTCCTTCACTGCCAATCCTCCAGACAACAATGACTAGCTTGAAATGTTGTTAGCTTATGTATTTAGAACAAAGGCCGAGTTACTTGGTACTAAACCGTAGGCATCAGTCAATAAGGTATTTCTTAAAAATAATAATGACTTTTTACTGTGCATGTAACAACATTAAGTTAAAAATAATACCATAATTATTTTTGTAGGTATATATTCCTCTGAATATCAATCAAGAACATTGGATTATAGTGCAACTCGACCTTACTCAGTTTGTAATCGTTCTTTATGATTCCAGCGTGAACGACCATTCAGACGAGTCCATCATGAAATTTATAGAGCCTCTGTGTGTTGCAATGCCTTTGTACCTTCAAAGGTGTATATTTTATAGTTTGAGGAGCATAGAAAGCCTAAATTTATTCCCTTGGCCAGTGACTCGTATCCGGGAGAATGTGCCACAACAAAAGGTCGGGAGCGGGGACTGTGGCGTCTTCACCTGTATGTATATTGAATATCTTATGTTAGGTCATCCATTTGACTCGTTCCCTGACATTGGTACCTTTTATAGACAGAAGATGGCCGTTGATTTGTGGACTACAGCTTCATGGATATTTAGTACTATAATTTATTTACATGCATTGATTTAGATGTATAATTGATATACCACAATTATTTTTGGTGTATGTATGCGGAAGTGTTTTTGCAGTTTAATAGAAGTGTGATTTACTCAATATGCATTGATTTTGGTGTATAATTGTTTGTGGGCGTTGATTTGGGTGTATGTATGCGAAAGTGATTTTACAGTTTGATAGAAGTGTGTTTATTCAATATGGCAGGTTTGGGATCGTCCATATTATAGAAGAGATTCTGTCAAAATTTTGTGAAAATTATCAACATTAATACTAAAGACAAGTGCATTAAAATAAAATAAATAAGTATGTAATACACAGTACAAGTGCATTACAAAATAAGTGAATTACAAAATAAGTGAATTACAAATTAAGTGAATTACAAAATAAGTGAATTACAAATTAAGTGAATTACAAAATAAGTGAATTACAAAATAAGTGCATTACAAAATAAGTGAATTACAAAATAAATGCATTACAAAATAAGTGCATTACAAATTAAGTGAATTACAAAATAAGTGTGTTACAAAATAAGTGAATTACAGAAGTGACGAAACTCGACTCTTATACATAATTAAGCCTCATGGTATAGCTCTTTCTCTTATTTTTTCAGCTCTGTCTGAAATAAAAAAATATTTAAATATTAGCCTTATATTATACATAATTAAATATCAATAAGGTAAATGTTTATAAATGAATATACATCACTTGCTCTGTAAAGGTACAGGGTTTCGACATGTTTGTCGGTTATGTCTATGTTGTCTATAACGACTACATATATTCTTTGATGGTTCCTTTCATTAAGATAGAATCCGATTCATCCGACATCTACCTGACTGACGACATGCTATCGGAGGTTGAATGTCCATATTTTTCAAATACTCTAGGACTATCCAATCTGACACTTGACCAACCGAAAGTATTGGCTCGTTATAGGCACGGAATAAAGTCTCAGATGTGTAATAAGTTGAACAAAGACTCTCATACGATAATCTGATGTATCTGCATGCGGCGAGTGCATGGGAATAAGGCATTTGTCGATAATCAAACTTTCGACAGCTGCATGTTCTTTTCAAATGTCTATAATCCAGTTTACTCCGCCATCCATAACTATAAATCGTAAATCATCAACAGGAGAAATGGTCATTTGACTTACCTTATCGTTATGTTTCATGACTTTATGATGTGCCTAGTTAGTCAAGACATTGGTCATATTTTGTGATGCCAATCGTCTATTGTAAAACCGCAATTGCGTTAGCTCCCACATCCACTCCACCAAATTAGTCACCGGAAGCTTTCTTGCTTCTTTTGCAACTGCATTAATGCTCTCAGCGATATTAATAGTCATAATGTCATACCTTCTGAAAACACCAGATGATCGTGCCCATCTTACCGTACCAACATCTTCCTCCAAATACTTCGTCATGTCAGTTCTCATTTGTCGTATCTTGTTTAATTGGTATTGAAAATCATGGACACGATAAGCCTTAGCAGCAGTGAAGTAGGTAGATAGGTATACCCCTTTTTTAGACTTATTTGATGGTACTTGTATTTTGTCATCAAATTTCCTTTCAAATGATATATGTAGAACCCATGATATGCATAAGGAAACACACCCTGTATAACCCTCTCAATACTGGCATGTCAATCAAATATAAAAACAAGATTCTAATGATCTGCAATAACTCCTCGCAGTTTAACCATAAACCACTCCCAAGAAGTATCATTTTCTGAGTCAGCAATTCCCCAAACCAATGGATAAATCTGATTGTTTTCATCTTTACAAACGGCCACAAACATTATACCAAGATAGGAACCTTTCAAAAATATTTCGTCCACTGTAACTACCGGTCAGATTAATGAATTAAAACCTCTGATGCAGGGTCCTAACGCCATAAAGAAATACTTGAAGTGATTATCCGCGTCAGTTTCCAAATGAGTAACCGTACCTGGGTTATTTTGTTGCAACACATAACTGTATGCAGGAAGCAATCTAAACGAATCCTCAGGAGTACCTCTTATCAATTTTAATGCACACTCCCTAGTGCGCCAAGCATTAGTATAGGTTATCTGAACACCGAATTGTTCACGTATATCTGCTTGAATGTCTTTCAGCCTATAGTTTCTATTGACCGATGTAAACTTATTTTTTATTACTTTAGCAATAATTCGACTTTTGGCTTGTCGGTGACCATCCCTTAATTGACTCAAAACACAAGTGTGCCCTGTATCTACTCGCCTAACAACAAAAAAATGTCGCACTTCTGTCGACACTGCCCGTAATCTCCACTTGCAGCTGTCATCATCGCATTTCAACTCAAAACGATCTTTGGTGGATTTGTAAACTCTAAAGCTCCATTTTTCCTTCAGTGCAACCATACTTATAGCGTCATGAATTTCATCTTTGTTGTTATATAATTTTCCTACAAATACATCACCAATCTCATTACAATAAATTTTTTCCTATACGTTCAAGTCAAATGGTAATATTTCAGGCTGAAACTGAAATGGATTTTCTACCTTAACCCTTTCTTCTCTACCATAACCCTCATCATCATCATCATCATCATCATCATCATCACCAGCATCATCATTTACATCCTCATTCTCTTCATAATCATCATCATAATCATTTCTACAATCATCATCAACCTCATAACCATGATCATCATTTCACCAATATCATAGTCAAGATCAACGTCGACATCTCCATATATCTGACCATGGTTATATGTGTAGCCTTGTTGTTCGTTGAGCATCGAAGGAGAATAATGACAATCCTTCGGGGAATTTAGAATATACACAGGAGTTGTCGATGAAAATTGCTTAGCATAGCCTTTTTTTTGCTCCATTGATGCTTTTGCATTACTTTCAGGTCCTCAAGCATCTACTGTTACACAAAGCGGTGTAGCCATATTATTCTATAAGCTCAACCACAATATTGCATCATCGTCATTTTCAAGTGAAATGGGTCTCAACTTTATGGTACTTGAAGGAACCTCAAACTTCAAAGTTACTTTATAATACACCTGATTAACTCCTAAAAGATGACAAATTCTTCGTAACAATACTTTGTATCTAATATTTTTCAGAACAATCATATGCATATTTTGATATCTAATGTATCTTTCAAAACCATCGCTACAGCTCTCACATCTTCTCCCAAAATATATAATGGTTGAAATTTGTGACATACCTGAAAAAAATATAACATAATTTTAATTTAATTATATATTAATCAAATTAAAAAAATATAATTGAATATATAACTATTTAAATATATAAAATATATTTTTATTTTAAATATATCAAATAAATATAATATGCAAGTTCAGAAAAAATGAGAGCTATTTGGTGGTGGTGTTATAATGTTGCGGTGGTGCGCAGGAGCACCTTATTACAATCAGTGCTCATCATGATGGTTGTACATGAGCACCTTGTTGTTACTGGTGTGCGCACGACGGCGGCCAACAACAACTATATGTACAGTCACACGCAGACGCATACCGATCGACCACCAGCAACAATTATATATGCAACACGCGCAGTCACAACTCAACCATAAGCCACAACTCAACTATAACAGATATATATCCAAACACTTGAATCATTTATTTCAATAAATATAAATAATACTATTAATTAAATTAAAATAAACAAAATCTTACTTGTTTTTTTTAAACTTTAGCTCTTTTTCTTCACTCTGAATCTTTGATTTTCGCGTAAAGATGAAACGAGAGATGATATGAGTTTTGAGAGCAGATCTATGAGTTTTGAGAATAAAACACAGAATAAAACGCACCAAATCTAAGATTTGAGTTTTGAAAATAAAACGCAACGTATCGAATAAAATGAGAGATGATATTGTGATGGGGTAATAAAATAAAAATATAAAATTAAGATGGTTTATATATTTAAATAAAATAAAAATATATATGAAATATTTATTATATAATTATTTATTTTATTTTTTAATTTATTTATTAAAAATACATAAAAAAATGGTCGCTGAGCACACGCCTGGGCGAGCGCCTAGCGAGCATTTGCTCGTTGGGCGCACTCCTAGGCACGCGCCCAGCGAATATTTTTTGTTTTTATAATTTTTATGTTATTATTTTTAATTATTATTATTATAAATTTACAATCTTTTTATAATTAATTTAAATTTTAATTATTTAAAAATTTATATTCTTCAGTAATTTATATAAACTTAAATAAAAAATTAAATAACAATAAAAATTATTAAAATTGTAATAAGGGTAAAATATTAAACATAACGTATATTTGATTAATATAATTTAAAATATTTAACTTTGATTAAAATAAAAATTAATATTAAAATAACAGTTAACTCGAAAAATTTCCACTTTCATTTTGCCCGAATATCTCTCGTGAGTAAAACCAAAAACAAAAATATCTTTTTGTTTTATTTGTCACACTTTAGCTGAACAAAAAATGAGCCCCTTTTGTATATTGAATGACACTTATCCAAAAGACAACTAATTTTGTCTCATTTCAAAAACCGTGGCCGAATGAATATATCCCACCAAAATGGAAATTGAATAACTAATATATTTATGACATATGTCAATATATTAACAAAAGGGATAAATTACAATGAGCCGGTTGATGTAGCAAAATGACCGATAATATAAATTATTGTCAATTATTTTAAGTTTTTTCATACAAACCTCATATATTAATATAATTAACATATTTAATTATATTATAAATTTAAAATTATTTAAGTCCAAAAATAAATTAATAAAAAAATAATTTTATTATAATATTTATTTTAAAAAAATAAAACATATTTTATATAAAACTTTATAAACATAAATTAAATATTATTTCAATGATAACAATCAATAAAAATAAATAAAGACAAAATACATACTAAAAACTTTTACTTTCAATTACAATAAGTGTTATAATTTTAAATTCAATTTATATTTTAATTATGTTAAATGTTATAATTTTAATTTCAATTTTAATTGTAATTTCAATTTTAATTTTAATTACGTAAAATATTATAATTTCAAATTCAATTTCAGTTACGTTAAATGTTATAGTTTAAATTTCAATTTTAATTTTAATTTTAATTTCAATTAGGTTAAATATTATAATTCTAAAATCAATTTCAATTTTAATTATATTAAATATTATAAATCTAATTCTAATTTAAATTACTTTGAATTTTATAATTCTAAAATTAATTTTAATTTTAAATTTAATTACGTTAAATATTAATAATTCTAAATTCAAATTTAATTTCAATTACATTAAATTTTATAATTTCAATTCCAATTTGAAAATCAAATTTAATTACGTTAAATATTGTAATTTGAATTCCAATTTTAATTTTGATTACATAAAATTTTATAGTTCTAAATTTAATTTCAGTTTCAGTTATGTTAAATGTTATAATTTTAATTTTAATTACATTAAATATTACAATTTAAATTCTAATTTCAATTATGTTAAATGTTATAATTTTAATATCAATTTTAATTATGTTAAATATTACAATTTTAAATACAATTATAATTTTAATTACTTTAAATGTTATATTTAATTACAATGTCCATTTCAATTACATAAGATGTTACAATTCTAATTTTAATTTCGATTTTAATTATGTTAAATGTTATAATTCTAATTACAATTGTAATAACGTCAAATGTTATAATTTTAATTTTAATTATGTTAAATATTATAAATCTAATTCTAATTTCGATTTCAATTACGTAAAATATTGTAATTCCAATTCCAATTTTAACTTTAATTACGTTATATGTTATAATTTCAAATTCAATATTAATTTTAATTACGTTAAATATTATAATTCTAAATTTTAATTTTAAATTTAATTTTAACTACATTAAATGTTATAATTACAAATCTAATTTTAAATTTAATTTTAACTACGTTAAATGTTATTGAAATCTAATTTCAATTGTAATTACATTAAATGTTAGAATCTCAAATCTAATTTTAATTTCAATTATGTAAATGTTATAATTTCAAATCTAATTTTAATTTTAATTACATTAAATATTATAACTCCAATTATAATTTTAATCTCATTTATGTTAAATGTTATATTTTAAATCAACTTTCAATTCCAATTACATTAAATATTATAATTTTAAATCTAATTTTAATTTTAATTTCAAGTACGTTGAATGTTGTAATTTTAAGTGAGAACACGTAGTATATTAAGTGGGACCATTTAGTATGCTAAGTGGGAACAAGTAGTATATTAAGTTGGAACACGTAGTATATTAAGTGGAAACATGTATTATATTGAGTGGGAACATATAGTATATTAAGTGGGAATATGTAGTATATTAACTGGAAACACGTAGTATATTAAGTGGGAATATTTAGTATATTAAGTGGGAAGAACTAGTATATTAAGTGGGAACACGTAGTATATTAAGTGCGAACATATAGTATATTGAGTGGGAACACATAATAGATTAACTGGAAACAAGTAGTATATGAAGTGGGAATACGTAGTATATTATGTGGGAACATTTAGTATATTAAGTGGGAACACGTAGTATATTAAGTGAGAACAAGTAGTGTATTAAATGGGAACACATAATATATTAAGTGGGAACACGTAGTATATTAAGTGAGAATAAGTAGTGTATTAAATGGGAACACATAATATATTAAGTGGGAACACGTAGTATATTAAGTGAGAATATTTAGTATATTGAGTGTGAACACGTAGTATATTGAATAAGAACACGTACTATATTGAGTGAAAATACGTATTATATTAAGTGGAAACATTTAGTATATTAAGTGAGAACACGTAATATATTAAGTGGGAACATGTAGTATATTGAGTGAGAATACGTAATAAATTGAGTGAGAATGCATAGTATATTGAGTGGAAACACGTTGTATATTAAGTGTGAGTACGTAATATATTGAGTAAGAACACGTAGTATATTGAGTGGAAACACATAGTATATTAAATGGGAACACGTAGTATATTAAATGAGAACAAACCGTACACTGCGTATTCCCACTTAATATATTACGTGTTCCCACTTAACATACTAAATATTTACACTCAATATATTACGTGTTCCCACTTAATATACTACGTGTTCGCACTTAATATACTATTTGTTCCGACTTAATATACTACGTATTCCCACTTAACATACTAAATATTCCCACTTAATATATAACGTGTTCCCACTTCATATACTACGTGTTCCCACTTAATATATTATGTGTTCCCACTTAATATATTATGTGTTCACACTCAATATACTATATGTTCCTACTCAATATATTACGTGTTCTCACTCAATATACTATGCGTTCCCACTCAATTTACTACGTGTTCTCACTTAATATATTACGTGTTCTCACTTAATATACTTTTGGTTCCCATTTAATATACTACGTGTTCCCACTCAATATATTATGTGTTCACACTCAATATACAATGTGTTCCCACTCAATATATTACGTGTTCCCACTCAATTTACTACGTATTCTCACTCAATATACTACATGTTCCTACTTAATATATTACGTATTCTCACTTAATATACTAAATGTTCCCACTTAATATACTGCGTGTTCTCACTCAATATAGTACGTGTTCCTACTCAATATACTACGTGTTCACACTCAATATGCAACGTGTTCCCACTCAATATATTACGTATTCCTACTCAATATACTATGCATTCGCACTCAATTTACTACGTATTCTCACTCAATATACTACATGTTCCCACTTAATATACTAAATGTTCTCACTTAATATATTACGTGTTCTCACTCAATATACTACGTGTTCCTACTCAATATACTATGTATTCACACTCAATATACTAAATGTTCTCACTTGATATACTACGTGTTCTCACTTAATATATTATGTGGTCCTATTTAATACACTACTTGTTCTCACTTAATATACTACGTGTTCCCACTTAATATACTAAATGTTCCCACATAATATACTGCGTGTTCCCACTTCATATACTACTTATTTTCAGTTAATCTATTATGTGTTCTCACTCAATATACTACATGTTCGTACTTAATATACTACGTGTTCCCACTTATTATTCTAGTTGTTCCCACTTAACATGATAAATATTCCCACTTAATATACTACGTGTTCCCACTTAATATACTATGTGTTCTCACTTAATACACTATGTGTTCTTACTTAATATACTACGTGTTCCCACTCAATATACTACGTGTTCCCATTTAATATACTATGTGTTCTTACTTAATTTACTACGTGTTTCCACTCAATATACTACGTGTTCCCATTTAATATACTACGTGTTCTTACTTAATTTACTACGTGTTCCCACTCAATATATTACATGTTCCTATTCAATATACTACGTGTTCCCACTCAATATATTACGTGTTCTCACTCAATATATTATGTATTCCCACTTAATATACTACTTGTTTCCACTTAATATAATACTTGTTCCCACTTAACATGCTAAATATTCTCACTTAATATACTAGTTGTTCTCACTTAACATACTAAATATTACTACTTAATATACCATATTTTTCTATCATTTGCTACTATCTCCACTTTTACATTCTTAGCACGTTGTCGATTACTACTGAAAATATATAATTTAATATGAGGGGTTGTAATTTTATGAGTGTTCTATATACGTATGATTTTCATATATGCTAAAACAAATTAATTACAAACATCATGTTCCCACTTAGTATATTGCATGTTCCTACTATTTACCTGTTGTATTTTAAGTGAAATGGAACATACAACAGTTAGTGAGAATGTAAGCTGAATGTTATAATTTTAATATAATTTCAAATTTAATTATGTTAAATGTTATAATTCTAATTCTAAATTTAATTTTAGTTTCGTTAAATATTATAATTGTAATTCTAATTTTAAATTCAATTTCAATTGCGCTAAATATTATAATTTCAATTCTAAATTTTAAATTTATTTTCAATTACGTTAAATATTATAATTCTATTTATAATTTTAAATTCAATTTTACTTATGTTAAATATTATAATTCTAATTCTAATTTTAAATTCAATTTTAATTATATAAAATTTATAATTTCAAATCTAATTTCAATTTTAATTACTTTAAGTGTTATAATTCTAATTTTAATTTCATTTACATGAAATATTATAATTTCAATTCCAATTTTAAATTCAATTTCACTTACATTAAATATTATAATTCAAATTCCATTTTTAAATTCAATTTCACTTTCAAGAATATATTTATAATTTTCGATTACTAATTTGTTGCATAAAATATATAACAAGTCTAAAATATATTTCTAACTTCCAATTTCGGATTTGTTGAAATCTAAATTGGACTTTTAATTATAACATTTAACTTTATTAAAATTTAATTTAAAATATTAAAATTATAACATTTAATGTAATTGAAACTTGAATCAGAAATGGAACTGGAATTATAACTTTTATATATTTGAAATTGAAAGTGGGTTTGGAATTACAACATTTAATGTAATTAAAATTAGAATTGTAATTATAATATTTAACCTCATTAAAATTAAAATTAAATTTAAATTTATAACATTTAACGTAATTGAAATTTAAATTAGAATTGAAATTGAAATTATAACATTTATCCTAATTAAAGTTGCAATTGAAATTAGAATTTGAATTATAATGTTTAACATAATTGAAGTTGAAATTGAAATTATAACACTTAACATAATTGATATTAAAATTGAAACAGGAATTATAATTATAAAATTTAGCGTATTTGAAACTGAAATTAGAATTATAAAATTAGAATTATAATTATAATTATAACATTTAATATAATAGAAATATAAATTGATATTATAACTTTAAAATAATTGAAATTAAAATTACAATTATAACATTGAATGTCAGTGAAAGCGAAATTAGAATTGAAATTATGATATTTAATATAATTGAAATTGAAACTAGAATTGGAATTATAACATTTAATGTAATTGAAATCGAAATTAAAATTGAAATTATAACATTTTATGTACTTGAAATTGAAATTGGATTTGGAATATTAATATTTAATGTAATTTAAATTGAAATTAAAATTATAATAATTAACATAATTGAAATTAAAATTATAACATTTAAATAAATTGAAATTGAAATTGAAATTGGAATTGTAACATTTAACGTAATTAAAATTGAATTTGAAATTAAAATTGGAATGATAACATTTAACATAATTGAGATTGAAATTAGAATTGGAATTGAAATTGAAATTATATTATTTAACGTATTTGAAATCAAAATTAGAATCAAAATTATAAAATTTGATGTAATTGAAATTAAATTTAGAATTAAAATTATTTAACTTAATTAAAATTAAAATTGTAATTAAAATTAGAATATTTAATGTAATTAAAATTAGAATTGAAATCTGAATTGTAAGATTTAAGAGATAACAACAAATTTACCCTAATATTTTAAGTATAAATACAAATTTATCCCAATTAGAGATAAAATACCAAAATTTTCTTAATCTGTTAACTTTTATTATTAGTTTTAATGGTGAAAAGATAAGAAAGTAATAACTATAGAATTAAATTAAAAATTGGTACTTGGCACAAAATAACACGTGTCATTGTATAATTTGTAATATTTTTAAAAATATTTTTACAAAAAATTAAATTAAATGATAAATCATTAAAAAAAGAATATGTAACTATCATCGGAGATGATGGCCAGCGTCATTTTTTGGTAAATATTTAGAGTAAAAAATATCATATTTTAAGATATTGTAGTCTATTTTTTCTTATTAGTGAGGACAATTTTAGAAGAAAAAGACTATAAGACGGTCAAATGTGGTTGTGAGAGGCCGCTCGCTATCAAATAGTGGAGCGATGACTTCCATCACTATAATCTATGGATAGATCTGTCCATAGGTAGGGGTGGTCCAAGTCACTGCCCTACGATTTGACGGGGGTGGTTGTGGCTACTATCCCTCATCACTACATTTGACATTTTTTAATCTTTTTTTTTGAGTCAAAAATAACCCACAATTGTGTAGATTAAGAAAAATAGAGTTTAATAATGTAAAATTTAATATTTTTTATCGTTAAAGTATCGCCAAAAAATGAAGTCTGGCCGCTAGTCGGCCATTGTTTCTGGCGACAGTTACAAATTATTTTTTCACTTTTTTATCATTTAATTTAATTTATTTTTAAAAATAATTTTTTAAATATAAACCAATTAATTAATATCAAATTGAATTTGGATTTGAAATTATAACATTTAACAAAATTGAAATTGGAATTATAAGATTTAACGTAATTAAAATTGAAATTGGAATTAAAATTATAGCATTTAACATTATTAAAATTAAAATTGAAATTAGAATTAAAATTATAATGTTTAACGTAATTGAAGTTGAAATTGAAATTGAAATTATAATGTTTAACGTAATTAAAATTAAAATTAGAATTATAACATTTAACGTACTTAAATTGAAATTGAAATTAAATTATTTATGTCATTAAAATTAGAATTAAAATTAAAATTATAACATTTAACATTTAAATTGAAATTGGAAATGAAATTATAATTTTAACGTAATTAAAATTAAAATTAGAATTAGAATTATAATATTTAAAGTAAGTGAAATTAAAATTAGAATTATAATATTTTATGTAATTAAAATTATATCATTTAACATAATCAAAATTGGAATTGTAACTTTTAACGTAAATGAAATTAAAATTGGATTTAAAATTATAACATTTAATATAAATGAAATTGAAATAGAATTAGAATTATAACATTTAACGTAATTGAAATTGAAATTGAAATTATAACATTTAATGACATTGAAATTACAATTATAACATTTAATGTAATTGAAATTGAAATCGAAATTAGAATTAAAATTATAACACTTAACATAATTGAAATTGAAATTATAACATTTAATGTAATTAAAATTGAATTTGAATTTGAAATTATAAAATTTAACATAATTGAGATTGGAATTGGAATTGTAACATTTAACATAATTCAAATTGAAATTATAATATTTAACGTAATTAAAATTGAAATTGTATCATTTAACGTAATTAAAATTAAATTTAGAATTGAAATGATAAAATTTAACGTAATTAAAATCAAAATTAAAATTAGATTAGAAATTAGAATTATTTAACCTAATTAAAATAAAATTATAATTAAACTTATAATATTTAACGTAATTAAAATTAAAATTATAAAATTTAATATAATTAAAATTAAAATTAGAATCAAAATTATAAAATTTAATATTATTAAAATTATAATTATAATATACAATGTAATATATTATTTTTAATTTTTTAATATCATAAAAGGGTATTTTATTAGTGATTTAATTTTAAAAGATTTATTTTATATTTAACTAAACATCAAGAGGAGTTTTTAATATTTTTCAATTGACCTATACAACAGATATATATCATCAAATCTCATCTATTGGATTAATTCAATAACTGAGACAACCAACTATATGACACAATTGACTGTACTGGAGACGGTCTCTTATTAATGGCCACAAATTAAAAACATTATTTAATTTATAAAAAACACATGTTATAAGAATAAGATTACTTGAGCCATTAAGCCGGCCATATTGTTATAATTGAATAAAGAAAATAATTATCTGTCGTTTTATTAGTCATTCACTTTGGGGCAAGTGTCAATTATACTAAGAATTATTAACTATTAAGCTTTTATTTAAGTTTATTCAAAGCTTAACCATAAAGTTTTAATTAGATTTTCACAAGTGTTAAAAATTTATTCAATAAATTTATGATACTTTGGCATGTGTAGATCTCGAAAAATACTAAAATCAAATTTTGCTTAGCCATAAATTTTTTGAATCGAACTCTTCGACTCTAATTGTTATCCTAGTGTTCAACGAGTATATTTTATATTGTCAGATTCTCTAAATTCACACTGGTTTGTCTTATAAAATATTTCTATAAGTCTGTGGATACTGTCTCACTCACAAGTCATGGATACAACAAAATGACACGTTGAACCATACAAGTTGAGGTCAACCATATTTGTATAGTTCCTCTGTCACTTACAACCCTGAAGAGTAAAGATATAGATTTTCACCATCAAATTTCTATTTGCTTGACCATGAACTTATCTCCAAATTTGTATTTCAATAAACAATATCCGCAAACGAGTTTGCAATATTTACGAAAACGTTTTTTTGGGTAATTGCTTATGGTTATAAGAATTTTTGAAATATAATCTCGGAGTATTATGATATAAACCCTACCCATATAAGTTGATAGATCTCATATCTACACATACCATTCTCCATAAGCATCAGGTCATACTCAACGACACCCAAAGGTCAGACCATGAAATGTTTCTAACATGCGTGGAATATAAGTATGATATATCACTCATAAGCCTATCGTAGTGCTCAAGTCAAAAGACTACAAATACTACTTAACTCGAGAAGACATTCTATTGACAGCTTTATGGGATGTCTATTGGAGGTCTCGTGAGTTTATTCAGTACCCAGTTCTTACTGAATACCTGTGTGCCTATATGAGCGTCCACTAAGCTCACAGTCTGCTAAGACTAACCATTTGGACAATCTAGATATAAATATACATTAATCTAAAAGGTTCATCGTTCAACCTGTATTGGTAAACATAGATCAAAATGATATATTTAGAAATATATTGCATAATAACATTTTTTAACACCATTTGCAACTCCTTGCAACTCCTTGCAACTATGTCTTTATTATAATATTCATAGGTCTTTGTCCCAATTCAGATGATGTTCTAACTCTTGAATGCTAACTTTTAGTGCTAACCTAAGTTCATTTAGATCAAATTCAAACTCATTTAGATCTATAATGTTTGAAAAACAACAAGCTTATACCATATATATAAATAATGATTTACTAAATGTACATTGTATAAATACCAAATAAATTACAAATAATAGAATGACACGTAAGCATTATCGCCAATAACTCTCATTTACTTTAGTTCCATTTATGATGATATCTAATACCCATCGATTCGAAATATTTCTCAAACACCTTGGGAGTTAAGGCCTTAATGAGTGGGTCAGTTACATTATCTATAAAATCTACTCTAGATACTTTTACATCTCTTTTAGTCAAGATCAATCTAATTATGTAGAATTTTCTCTCTACATGCTTAGACTTCTGGTGTTCCCTTGGCTCATTGGCTTGAGCAAATTGCTCCATTATTGTCACAAAATAATAGGATAGGATCTACTACACTAGGGATTATTTCTAACTCTGCAATAAAATTGCATATCCATACTGCCATTTTGCAACTTTCAAAGCTGCAATGTATTCTACTTTCATGATAGAATTAGTTATGGATCCTTGTTTTACACTCTTTCAACTAACAATGGCACTATTGAGAAGAAAAATAAAACCAAATTTAGACTTTCTATCATTCAGATCAGATTGAAAGTCTGAATCAGTGTAACCTCTCACTTGTAAGTCACTATCTTCATAAATAAGAAACTTATCCTTTATACCCTTAAGGTATTTTAGGATATATTTCATGACCATCCACTGGTCATTACCTGGATTGGATTGATATCGGCTTATAACATTTATAGTTATACTGATGGCAGGTTTTATACATAATATGGCAAACATCAATCAACTTATAGGTAATGCATAAGATATGTTAGGCATTCTAACTCTTACATCTTCATTTTAAGGACACATCCTCATAGAAAGATGAATGTCATGTCTGAAAGGTACATTAACTGTCTTACGGTTAGTAAAGTTGTACATTTCCAAAACATTATTTATGTATGAGGACTGAGAGAGTCCTATCAGCTTCCTAACTCTATCTCTATAGCTTTATATCCAATATAAAGTAAGCCTCTCCTAAATCTTTCATAGAGAAGTTTTACTCAGAATACTCTAAACTGACTGTAATATACCAACATCGTTTTCGATAATGAGTATGTCATCCACATAGAGTACCAAAAAGACAATCATACTCCTATTAAATGTTTTATACACAGGCTTCCTATTCATTTTTTATAAAATCAGACCCTCTAATAACTTCATCAAAATGAATATTCCAGCTTCGGGAGGTCTGCTTAAGTCCATAAATGGACTTCCTTTATTTGCATACAAGATTAGAAGTTAGGCTAGATGTAAAACTTTGAAGTTGTTTCATGTATATCTCTTTATCGAGATATCCATTCAAAAAATTCATTTTTACATCCATTTGTCAGATTTCATAATTACAATATGCAGTAATAGCCAATAAAATTTGAATTGACTTTAGCATGGTTACTGATGAAAAGGTCTCCTCATAATCTATCACAGATTTCTAAGTATAACCTTTTGCCACCAGTCGGGTTTTATAGGTCTTTACCTTCCTATACGACCCACACTTCTGCTTGTAAACCCATTTATAAAAAATAAAAACAATTCATTCGGGAAGCTCAACTAAGTCCTAGACTTAATTGTCATGCATAAAGTCAATCTTGGATTTAATAGCATCTTGCTATTTTTCTGAATTGATGTCCAACATTACCTCCATAAGTCAAAGAATCTTTTTCTTCAACAAAAAAAAAAAAACATTAAGAGCACCTTCAAACATCAAACCATACCTAATAGGTGGCCTCGACATCCTTTCTGATCTATGGAGAGGATGTTTCAAAGGTATCTCACTCGGTTGAACCTGAGATTCGATTATCTATTCATCAATATCTTGATTAACTTTATCAAATTCAATCTTTCTACAATCCTTATAATTCATAAGAAAATGACTTTCTAATAAGGTGGCAAAATAAGCAACAAACACATTTTATTTCTTAGGATTATAGAACTGATATCCCATAGAGTGCTTAGGATATCCAATGAACTGATACTTGTACCTCTTGGGTGCAAGTTTATCCTGTTGCATAACCTTTACGTAAGCAGGACAGCTTCAAATCGTAACATACTTAAGACTGGTCTCTTGCCAGTCCATAACTCAAACGGAGTGGTAGGAACGACCTTTGATGGAGCTTTATTCAATAAGTGAGTAGCAGTCTCTAGAACATAACCTTAAAGATATTCAAGAAGATTAGCAAAACTCATTATCAATTGGATCATATCTAATAAAGTTTGATTTCTCATCTTCAAAACACCATTGTGTTGAGGAGTACCTGAAGGACTATATTGAGTGAGAATCCTATTTTCCTTCAAATAATTAATAAATTCACTACTTATATATTTGTCATCTCAATCTAATTGAAGGCATTTAACAAACTTATCAGTTTGTTTCTCTACCTCTAGTAGAAGCTCTTTGAACATTTCAAAGGATTTCAACTTGTGTTTTATTAGAAACATATATCCATATTGTGATAAATTATTAATAAAGACAACAAAATATCGAAACCCACCCATGGCAGTGTGATTTATCATACCACATACATCATTATGTACTAGTTCTAATAAATTAGCAACCCGATGTCCAATATTAGCAAAAGGAGATTTGGTCATCTTCCTTTGAAAACAAGATCCACAAACTGGATAAGACTTTATGGTAAGATCAAGTATCTAATCATCTTTAACTAGATAGATTAGGAGTCTCATGACTATATGACATAATCTCATATGTCAAAATTTAGTATTATATAAAGTTTTTGAATCTTTCATTTTCTTATTTACCTATATATTCAAGAGATTTTTTGTTGTATTTAAAATATAATGGTCATTCATCAACTGGCAATCAGTTAGTAAAGTATTATCTTTATCATATAAATATAAGAAACTATTCCTAATATATATATATAATAACCCTCCCTATCAAGTATAAAAAGAGATATGATTTGCCTTATAATATTTGGCACAAAATAAGAATTATACATCTGCCAGAAGGAAGAAGTAACTCAAAAGTTCCAACAGGTTCAACCTCTAGGAAATTTTCATTTCTTACATGAAGCTGTACTTCTCCTCCCATTTGCTTCTTAACGCCTCAAACCCTACAACATATTGCAGATGTGTGAAGGACATATGGTATCTAATACTCTCACCTGCGCTAGTGTCAAAAGCTAATTTCAATGATAGGTAAACAAATACCTAAGAGGTTTATCTTTTCTATAGCAATGTACTTTGGATAATACCGTTTACAATGTCTAACCTCACTGCAATGGAAATACTCAATTGCATTTACTCTTTATTTGTGGGTTAGATAAGTCAAACATCTTTTTCAAATGAAGCATAATACTACTTACAATATCCATGTGCATATGATTCCTCTGAAGATCAGTAGACATCGAGTCCAAGAAATAAGACTTAACTCTTAAATCATCCTTTATCCATTTTTAATAGGTTTCTACCTCTTTCAAAGAGGCATTATCAAAAACACCTTTAGTCAATTTATGATCAATGATAGATCTAAACTTTTTCAAATCTAGAACAATTCTCAGATTCATAAGCCAGTTAGAATAGTTCTTGGCACCTTTTCAGTCAGTATGCATCTAGCATGCGTACCAATAGATCATTTGAAGCCATCTTATCTGCATAAGATAAAAAAAATAGATATTGACGGAACGTTTACATTTCAAATCGTTAAATGCTTTAGATCAAGGATATAACAAGTTATATATATATATATTCAATCTAAATATGCCTTCATACTGCTTTACATTTTCTCTTTAATCTCTTAAATAAATAAATAAAATGAAAGTTTAACTCTTTAAACTTTATAATAAAAAGTATACACTATAAAAATTTACTATAACCTCAAACTTTAGCAATATTGGTTTTTGTAAACCCCAAAAAGTAGATAATTCTTATCAATTGTATCTGACGTAACTCTTATCACTGGTCCTAACATACCTTATCCTTATACTTTAGTGATATTGGGTAAGTGTATTTCAGATCAACTTATCAATTATCAAATATAAGTTACTAATACTACCTTCACACTTTAGCGATATTGGGCAATACATTCACTTATATTTGTCTCATGTCATGTTAATCAACATAATTCAAACCATAAAGACCAGTCATTTACACTTTAGCGATATTGAAAATAACCGAGGTGATTTGTCTAACACCGTATTAACTATTAGGGTTAGTGCTTATGTGTTATCCCTGAATGTACATATACTTGTGTATTTATACAAGTGTTTATTCCCATTAAATCGCTAATACCCATTAATATGGTACTATGTATGTAACGTTATAGATATTGTATGATCTGAAGGAGTTCAAATCAGATCTAAAAGATTTTAAATAAAGGCTCATAGTTAGCCATGTTGAGAGATATAAATGCTAAATGTTAGCACAGTTAAGTGTTGGCTGGTTATAATACTCAACAGATCTAAGATTTGGAGCCTTGTCTGTAATAGGACATAGACCTGGGAATATGCTAGTAACTGCATAGTTGCAAGAGTTGTAATCGGATTTCAGGAAATGCTAGTTGCGCAAGTATGTTCTTGAATTATTGTCCCTGATCTATTTCTGCCGATACGGGTTTGTCGGTGGATACCTTTATATATAAATTAGCATATGTCATACCTATAGGGTATAGATGGTCGTTCCTAGCCGACCGTGAGCTTGAAGCTCGTATTGATATATGGGTATCCAGTTAGGACTGAATATAGCACAGACTCAAGAGGGCCTCTGATAGACACCCTATATAAGCCATCAACGGAGGGTCCTCTCGAGTTGAGTAGTATACGTGATCCTTTGACCTGAGTGCCACGATGGACTTGTAAGTGATCCACCATACTTTGGTTCCACGCATATCACAGACCTTTCATTGTGTGACCGCTGGGTGTCGTTGGATATGGTCAGATGCTTATAGAATTCGGTGTGTACAGATATGGGATCTGTCAGCTCGCATAGGGAGTTAGATATCCAGACGCTTCGAGACTGTATATCAAAAAATCTTGTGGCCATAAGAATTAATCCCGGGAAAGAGTTTCACCAGGGTGGAACATCATGGCAAAAGAGTTTGTGCATATTGTTCAGTGAGAAATGAGTCTGGAGATAAGACATGGATGAGCTCTAGGGGATTTGATAGTGATAATCTATATCCCCGCACATCTAGGATATCATGACGGAAGGACTATACGTATGCCTTGTAACCTCAGCTTGCATGGTTCAACGCGTTGATTTGTAATATCTGTGACGTTTGCGTGGGGCATTGCTCACGGACTCATGGAATAGTTCCATTTGACGAATCAGGCGTAAGACCTAGGGAGTCCCGCGATATGGAGTGTACTCATTGTGCACTGAGGCAGCATGCCGAATTAAAGTGTTTAATCCAGTAATATTCAGCACTACCACATGAATGCATGCGTGTCTGTATTTAAGTGTTAAATACAACAATTGGTAAATAATTATTATTTACTAATTGTATAATGACATGTGACACATTGTAGACCCTTGATTGAGTTTACCTAAGTGCGAGTTTGATGGGACCGACTAGAGGGTAAACTTGGTAACTATTTATGAGGGACAAAATGGTCATTTCACACTTTAATTATTTAATTGTTAAATAATCAAAATATCTCATTATTATATAATATTATTATATTAAATAATCAAAATATCTCATTATTATATTATATTATTATATTATATATAATAATATTATATTTTCGGTGCCAAATAGTTGGCACCCATTATGATTATTATATTATTATTTTATATATATATAAAGAGAAAGAGAAAAAGATGAAAATTTGGTGCGTTTTGGCCAAATTTGGCCAAGAGAAAGAAATATAGGAAAAGAAAGAAGAAAGAAAAAAGAAGAAGAAGAAGAAGAGAAGAGGAAGAAAAAAAAAATGAGGAAAAGTGAAATTGTTTCATTTTCTCTATGCTTCTAACCGGAGCAATTGTAAATTGTTTTAAATTCTCCATTTTTTATCCTTTTAGAGAAAATGATGAAAACACACCTGGCCATTTTGGGTTTAAGAGTTAAACTCGATGTTGTGTATAGGGTTGTTGTTCTAGCTTACCAAGCCCACCGTGTTGGTGACTAGAACTCGCTTGGTGACTAGAACTACCCACGAGTTTGTCTCTATGCGAACTCTAAAATATTACGTGTATAATGTTATACATTGAGGTGAGTTTTCTATCCTATAAATATATTAATGCGATTAATATATTTTATTTATTGTGCTTATTGCAAGTTTCACGCTTTCGTTAGACTTAAATATGTATTTGATATATATTTAGGCAATAGACACAATTGCACATGCATACACCCACGCGTATTAGATCTGCTGCCAACAAATGGCATCAAAGCCATTTAGAATATATTTGGGTGTTGTTTGAGTGAATGGATACAAAAGACCTAGTGCAAATGGTCGTTTCAAGTGTTGAAATAGGTATGCCAAAAGGGAAGTACTGGGCGCTGCAGCTCTAGGGGGCTAGCGCCTTGGCGGTTCATTGTTCACTTGAACAGTAGTGTATGAACAATGAATTTTAACTGTTCATTGATACTGTTCATTGCTACAGTATTTTTGGAATGCCTTGGCATACCCTGGTAGACCCTATGTGACAACTGGGGTAGGCCCCATACACTCTGACAAAAAGACTGGCCTTTTTGCTGAGGTATGGGCCCCACCATCTCTATGGTCCAACTAGCACCGGGATCTCTATCCCCCACTAGTCCCACTGATCCCACCAGTTAAGCACTGACAACCCACACACTCCCTCAGGCAACTTGCACCTCCCCAATGCTCGAACTCGGGATCTCATCCACTTAGGCTTTGTGAGTTCGAGACAGGAACCCATCGGGCTAGGGAGTGTGTGGGTCGTCAGCGCTTGACTGGTTAGACCAGTGGGACTAGTGGGGGATAGGGATCCCGATGCTGGTTGGACCATAAAGATGGTGGGGCCCACACCTCAGCAAAGGCCAGCCCGATGGGTACCGGTCTCGAACTCGTAAGGCCTAAGTGGATGAAATTCCGGGTTCGAGCACTGGGGAGGCACAAGTTACCAAAAGGAGTGTGTGGGTCGTCAGCGCTTGACTGATGGGACTAGTGGGGGATAGGGATCCTTGTGTTGGTTGGACCATAGAGATAGTGGGGTCCATACCTCAGCAAAAAGGCCGGCCTTTATGTCAAAGTGTGTGAGGCCTACCCCAGCTGTCACCTAGGGTAGGCCCCACACACTCTGACATTAACATGACGAAGCATGTATAATATTTTTCAAAAATGAAACATATAATAATCTAATTATGAGAGATTTTTATTTAAATCTATTCGCATTTCATGAGGATAAATTTCTTATAACACTCAATTATTTTATGCAAGCAGAATTAACCCCAACTAGTAAGGCTCTTATTGTAGTTAACAATGTAAATAAGTGATCACAATTTATATAAAAATTACATAATTGTATAACTTAAACATCTCATGCATATAAAATTGAAAGTGAGTGAAAACATGAACTTTGTGCTGCTAGGATGCCACTGTCGTAGCATTAAGGTCAGCACCTTAAGTGCTGTTGCACCACGCAGCCAATGTTGCAACTGATAGAGGTTAATTAAGTCTAATATTTTCATATTTTAAACTTAATATTTATTCGTAGAAATTAAGATTATTTGACTTTTTATGTATTTTATAATGTTTTTTGTAATTTTGAAGTCAATTGAGCAAATAAGGTCGAAACTATAATGAAAATAAGCCAAAAAATCAAATTGTTACAGTAACTAGCTACAGTGAACTGCTATAATGATCAACGCCGTGGCACCTGAAACAATATCTACAATGCTACAGTGTCCAGAATTCAATACCGCAGGTATAAATAGTAATGTATGAATTGTAATTGAGAAAAAGCACATATATAGTATTTTTACTACAATAACTCGTAAACAGTAATCTTAATCTGACTTGTATTTGATGTTTAACCCTAATTTAAAGACATAAACTTATAAATGAAATGTAAAAAAAAGTCCTCATTAAGTGGGAGAGAAAAAAGAAGTATTAAGAGGAGAAATAAAGAGCAATTTTTGGAGAATCAAGAAGACTAGAAGATTGAAGGCTGTAAGAAAATTAGTTCTATCTTTTCAACTCTTTATCTTTCTAGTTTTCTATAATTTTTATAGTATTATTCTTGATAAGCTCTAGAACTCTTTGTTTCACCATAATCTTTTTTTTTTTTAATTTTAGGGTTAGACTTTTGAACTTAAGTATATAGTTGGATTTTATTACTTCTTAGTTTATGAACTTAATACATATAATTGATTCATTTCTATATTATGTTTATTGCTTTCTTTATATCTGGCTAATATTTTGAATAATTAAGAAACCATGATAAACTTGACAAAGGGATTCATGTGTTTAGCCTAAGATAATTTTATGCATGATCATAGTGTAACAACTATAAGTTCCATCTAAGATAGACATATACCTAGGTGGCATGTGTGGTATAATTTAGACTTGATCTTAATGAATTACATTCTGATTTGATTACCATAAACATATAGGTGATTGTTAGAATGTGTAATATAATTAGTTGACCATCAACAGAGGTTTATGATGAGAGTAGTGTCTAAGCCAATTAATTGGTATTAATGGATTAACTAAGATATTAGTGAGTCCAATGAAATATTAAAGGATGAGTCTATACTTTAGATTATTATCTTTTGGTGAACTTATCTCTTATTTGTTATTGTTTAGGTTGATTTAATTGATTGAATTAATTTAGTTAATTAAATTCTAGATTTTAATTTTCTTAATAAAAGTTAAGTAGTTATAATTTTAGTACTTGATTGAAAGAATTAAATTATATAGTTCTTTTGGAATCGATATTTGGACTTAAAATTCTTTATTACTTGATACGATAGCGTGCGATTGCGCTTAAATAGTATAACATGCAACCAGTAGCGCTACACTAAATTAAGACCTGGCACTACAGTTTCAACACTCAAGGCAACAATACCCATTATATAGGCCATGTTGTAAAACATCACAAATTCACTCAATTTAAAAACACAACCGTTGTGTTCCACACTCAACATGTAGTATGGCTCTGATACTATTTATTAGGATATGATGTGTGAGTGTGTGTAGTTAGTAAAATATAATTGCGTGTCACACACAACATGTAGCGAAAGCATAATATGTATTTCAAAATCACTTTTCATTATATGTATTTTATACATATAAATGTATAACAATTATACTTGAATAATAATAACAAAAGAAAACTTTGACCTAATTGAAGATAGTTTTTTGCCTTCAGTTCAGGAGCTCTTCCTAAAGTATGTTATTGATTAAATCTAAATTCTGACTCTAGTGGCTCAGGACTCTAGAATAAAAGATTGATGATTTGCAGAATTTGATAATGAGAAGCTTAAATTCTTTAAGCTTTTTCTCCCTCATTTTTATTTCACTCTCAGTTTTCTTGCTTTTGCTTAAAAGGTTGAAGAACTCTTCAACATTTTCCTTTTTTCATTTCTACCGAATATCTCTCATGTGTATAAACCAAAAACAAAAGCAACTTTTTGTTTTATTTATCACACTTTAGCCGAACCAAAAATGAGCCCCTTTTGTATATTAAATAACACTTATCCAAAAGATAAAACTAATTTTGCCTCAATTCAAAACATATGACCGAATGAATATGTGCCACCAAAATGGAAATTGAATAATTAATACATTTGGAACAAATGTCAAAATATTAAGAAAATATTTAATCATTAACTATTTGTTAATGACCGCAAATTAAAAGGATTAATTAATGTATAATAGAAACACATCTCAAAATAATATGATCACTTAACCATTAAGCCGGCCATATTGTTGAAAATGGACAAAGTAAAATTAAAATTTTGTCTTATTAGCCATTCACTCTGGGACAGATGTTAATTATACAAAGAAAATTTAATTATTAAGCTTTTATTTAAGTTTATCCGATAAACTTTTAAATAATATAAAAATAGACACTTCTCACTTTTTCATTCAAAGTTTAATCATTACGTTTTGACAAGATTTTTGATGAGTCTCAAAAATTTATCCCATAAACTTACAATTCTTTCACATACGTGGATCCTTGAGAGCGATTAAAATCAAATCTTATTTAATTATAAGTTTTTTGGATCGAATTTTTAATTTTAATTATTACTCTAATATTTAAATAGTACATTTTAAATTATAAAATTTTTTAAGTTAACACCCGTTTATTTTTTAGAGCATTTCTATAAGTCCGTGGATATTGCTCCACTCACGTATCACAGACACAATAAAACACACGTTGAATTATACAAGTTGAGGCAAACTATATTTATATAGTCTCTCCGTCACTTATATCCCTAAAAAGTAAAGACATAGATTTTCACCATCAAATCTCTATTTGTTACTATAAACTTATCTCTAAATTTGTATTTCAATAAATAATATTCACAAACTCCTTTGTGATATTTATAAAAACACTTTTCTATAGTAATTATTTTTAGCTACAAGACTTTTCAAAAATTTCGGAGTATTATGATATATAACTTACTCATATAAACTGATGAATTTCATATTTACAGACATTGGACTCCATGAGTATCAGGTCAAATTTAACGACGCTTAGAGGTCAGACCATGAAAAGTTTCTAATATGCGTGAAATCTAAGTATGATACATCACTCACAAGCGTACCGTGGCGCTCAAATAAAAAAATTACAAATACTAATTAACTCAAGAAGACCTTTCATTGATGACTTTTTAGGATATTTATTGGAGATCCTCGTGAATCTGTTCAGAAGTTAGTCCTTACTGAATACCTATATAACTATACAAGCTTCCACTAAACTCATGGTCTGTTAAAACTAACTTTCTGGACAATCAAGATATAGGCATATACTGATTTAAAAGATTTAACAGTTGACCATTCAACAGTTGACCCGTGTCAATAAATATAGATCAGGAATGATATATTTGAGAATATATTGCATAATCACATTTCTTAACATTATTTATAACTCCTTGTAATTATATTATTATTATAATATTATGAGTTCTTTATTCTAGTTTAAATAAGATTCTAATTTTTAAAATTTTAACTCTTTGACATTAATTTTCTTTAAATTTACAATGTTTAAAAAATAATAAATTTAAGATTATATAAATAAATAATAATTTTTTAAAATATATATTATATAAATATTAAATAAATATTCATACGGACAATAGATTGGTACGAAAGCACAATTTTTAACAAAACCATAAAGTTGAACCAGAAAGAGACGTGATCAAATGATATATGAGATGGACTGCCCAAACCCATCGGCTTCATAAATACAATCAAACCATTATCGAAACTCAAAGGATCTCTAGACAAAACTCTTTTTTCTGTCGATCTCCACTCGAAACGAGAACATAAACATGCTTTTTTGAGGTAGTCCTCAATAGTTTGCCAGATGTTTCTGATATTTATGGTAAAAGCTTCACGCGATACAGGCCTAAAACATAAATCCTTCCCAACAAGGAGTGAGAGATCCTCTTTTCCCCTGCCAAGCAGGCAGGCTGAGAAAGTTCTGCCACCGGAAGTTTGCTGTCATCTAGGCCAAGTTTGTCGTACCGCAAAATAATATCACCAAACTCCATAATGAAGGCACACACTCAACAAAAAATAGTCGCCATAATCCCGCAATACCCCTGTAAAATATTGCCTCTGAAACTCGTAAAAGCTTCTTGGAAAGCATTGAAAACTAACAAACTACGACTGAGAAACCCTTTTCTTACCATCACAAGCAATTTCCCAGCTAAACTTTCAACTTTTACCTTTTCCGACAAATTCGCTACTCTTGTAAGTTTTCGGAGAAAACCCTAGGCACTCTTTCTTTGTTTCAGGTCTTTATATGTGTCGATGCTAAGTTAAGTTTTGGTTATGAAAACCAAAATAGAAAAAGAATTGAGTAAATAAAACGGAATGATGAAATAAGAGAAATATGGAATCCAATTCAATATTAACTACTTGAGAAATATAGAATAAGTGAGGTTATTGGTACTCTAAAAACATTTTAAACACCAAACCCAATTAATAAATTTGAAAATTTAGTTTACACTTTGTACATTCTTGTAAATACTGAAATATCCCTCTGCTAAATTTTTTACCATGCAGCTTATTTATTTCTTCTGCACTCCTAAACTACTTTTTATTGTTAACACATCTTCAACGGTAAGGTTGATCTCTATTTCGACTTCTTATGATTCAACTAAGAATCAGACTTTTGCCAAAAGAATTCTAATTCTACAATTGCAGTTCTTTTTAAAAGAAAGTTTCTTGCTATTTGTTGTTATACAAAACAACGATTTCTTATTAATCTTTCCAACTGGCAGCTTACTTACCTTTTTTTCCTTGTTTATTTTATATTCTACTAAATGTTGTTTTTTTGCCTTACAACGACCACTTGGTGCTTCTCCTTTTTTTTTAAGGCAAACTCAACTATGCAAAAAATTTATTAATAAAAGAAGAAAGAAAAAGTTACAAAGAAGAGAGGGCTAAAATACTTTACTCTTGGCTAAAAAATATAAAAAATACAAAATAATCTAATAAAAATACTAATGAAACTTATAATTAGGTATTTCATTTGCATCTTTAAAGAGTATAGGACTAATATCCAAAGGTGGTTGTAACCACCAAGTAAAATCATCATATTGTAACCAAAGATTTGCTAGTTTATCTACCACTGCATTATTCTCTCTAAAGATATGATTAAATCTAAATTACAAATGGTTAAAATGATCCTTACAATGGCTGCACCTATTGTGAAGTTTTCATAGAGGACATAATGTAGGCTTAAAAAGAATATGAAAGACTAAAATAGAGTTAAACTCCAAAATTATCTTATGACATCTGCATGCAATAGCTATCTCCAAAGTTAAGATAACCCCTATTATTTCTGTATAATAGGCTGTCTCAGTTTCTAGGGGACAAGAAAAGCCTTTTAAAAAAGAACCTACCTCATTTCTGAAGACTCCTCAACAAGTAATTATGCCTGGGTTACCTTTTGAAAGTTCATCTGTGTTGATCTTGATCAACCCCTAAGGAGGAAAATTTAAAAAAAGAACAGTAATTTTTAGAGAACGTCTCAAATTAGATGCAATACCCAAATAGTCTAAGGTAGAAATGTCATCACCAAAAGCAAATCAATGGTAAAAAGTAGCAAAGTATTAAATATAAGCTAGATAATTCGCCTTAATGTCAAAGAAATTGAAACTTCGATTACCAAATCTAAGGTGATTTCATCTTCTCCAAATCAAATTAATAAATAAGTAGCCGACAGACTCGATAAGTTTAAAAGTTAGGGACTAAATATTTTCGATAAAATCATTTTTCATAATTCCATAACAATTGAAACTGAAAAAAGATTTTGTTTAAATATATGGGCAAACCAATGCCAAAGCTCCATAACTAGAGGGCAGCTAACAAAAATGTGATCCACCATTTCAATTTCTCTCAAACAAAAAGAGCAAACAGGAACAACACAAATACCACAAGACCACAATAATTCATTAGTATAAAGAAAGTTTCAAAGTAGATATAGAAATTTTAGATGGAAAAAAATCACGCTAAAAAGATAATAAAGTTGAATAAGCCATTGTGATACTATTAATAAAATTATAGCTTTCCTTTAAGGAAAGAATTCCATCTCTAGTAGAAATTCAAACGAACTTATCAACCTTACCATTAATTGGCAGAATAATATCATTGACTTATTCACTTAAATAAGAAAAAACAGAATAAAGAGAATTTGGAATCCTCTATTGTCCTTCCTCAATTGTGTCTTTCACCATTCCTTCTAATTATAGACCATTATTAGGAAGAATGGGTTCATCTAACCATCTATCATACCAAAAATTATTTAACTTTTCGTCACCAATGATCCACTTTGTCCCCTCATAAAAATAGTTAAGAATAGATTTAAAGTCACCCCAAAGAGATGAGTTGAGGTATCGCTTACTTGCATCTCAAAAATTATACTATTTTCTTAAGAACTTTGAGCAAATAGAATTCACTTGGTGTACGTCTCAAAGAGCTTTAAGTAGACAAGTGTCATTAAGTAAGTCCAATGAAGACCTACCCCACCACCCTTTTTTAACATACCAAGTCTATTCCATGACATTAAATTCATCTTATAAGAGTAATGATCCCCTAAATAATAAAATTCTGAGCCCAACTATCCAATCACTTAAGAAAAAAATTAGGCCAAAGATATACCTTGAAACTGTGTAGCATGATGCTTTGAGAAACTGTGCGAACAAACTCAATTCTACCAATCATTTAAAAAAAATTTCTTTTCTAACCACTAAAATGTGCACAAACCTTGTCAGCCAAAACATACAATTCAACAATTTTCAATCAAGTAAAATAACAAAAACAAGCTTTGTATTATCATAAAAATGAAATAAAGGTAGTAATTTAGTTCTCCATGAGTGTTATATTTGTTAAAATTTAATATTTTTTTTTCTTTCTACTAAATTAGATTAGTATGCTTTAAAATTAAAGCTGTGATTTATTAAATTATGTCTAAAGTAATAATTCTGTTTTACTTATAGTTAATTGTCTTTAATGGTAAATTATTTTATGAGTATATATTTTATTAAAAAATTGAGTTTTATTTTTTTTGGATTGCTCTCACGTTTTGAAATTAGCTTTTAATATTCTCCGCCAATCTTCCATTAAGAATATTTAATAGTAAAAGGGTAATATGTAAATGCATATATTTTTGTAATTTTTATTATTCTCTTATTAATTAAAGCTCAAAAAATAAAAAACTTAGGGCATGCCCATTAGTGTTTTTGTGGTCCTATTCTTGTTGAATTTTGTTTTTAAAAATGACCACTATTTGTAAGTTATTTTCTTTTAGCCACAAGACTAATCTTTTGTAGTTCAAAAATAGACAATTGGATAATTATGTATTAACATATATTTTCTCTCTCCACTCAAAATTTTGAACTTTCTCTCTAAAAAACACTCTAAAATTAAATTATAAAAATGATGAAATTGTGAATAAAATAAGTGAAAGATGAGTATATTATGTTGTAGTAATATTGTAAAGAGAAATAAAATAAATAAGAGTAAAAATTTAGAAAATAAATAAAAAATTTAAGAAATTTAATTTGAAAAATGGTGGATTGAAGAAATATTTTGCACGAGTCTTTTTTCACAACTGAAAAAGCCCAGTGTTAAACTATTTGCGTGATGCTTTCTCACATGCGAGAAAGCCCCACACGAAATGGCTCTCTTATTTTTTTTTATTTTCTTCCTTATTTATTTACAATTTTTAAATAAATATACCCACATATTATATTAATGATAAATATTTAATTAATATTATATTAATATATAATAATTAATGTTGATAAACATTTATTTTTTAATAAATTTATTAATTACTTTAACTTTATTTAAATAATTAAATAAATTATTTATTTATATTTTATTATTTATATTTAAAAATAAATAAACATTCCAAAAAAATTAATAAATAAGTTCTTGGAGCATGACGTGAGCACACCCACATAAGAAAATGCAAGCATTTCGTGCGAGCATTTAATGTTTTTCTTTATTTTTAAATAGTAATAAGTAAATAATAAAATAAAAAGTATAAATATATAAAAATAATTAAACAATTTATTTATTATTATTTATTAAATGGCTATTTCATTTTTTTAATAAAATAATGTTTATTTAAAAATTACAAATAAATAAATAAATAAAAGAGAGCCATTTTGCGTGGAGCTTTCTCGCGTGCAAGAAAGCCTTGCGCAAAATTTTTCTTCAATCAACCAATTCTTAGATTTTTTAGATTTTATTAGATTTTTACTCTCATTCATTTTATTTTTTTGGCAACTTCACTGTAACACAATACATTCATTTTTCACTTATTTTACTCATAATCTAATCATTTTTACAATCTAATTTTATAATACTTTTTAGAGAAAGTTCAAAACTTTTAGTAGAAAGAGAAAATATGTCAAGGGTATAAATTTTTTAATTATCTATTTTTTATAACAAAAGATTAGTTTATTCATTTGTGGTTAAAAAAGAAAATGACTTAAAATAACACTTCTGAAAATTTTCAATTTTTATTTTCACAATCCAGCCTAAATAAGTGTCTAATATCATTTTGAGAAATTAATCCCATAAAATAGACAAAATACATTTTCACTCATACAACTAAAAGAACGAAAACAATTCAGACATGTTCTGCCGATCTTCTCAAAATAACTTTTATCTTTCTTCTCAAAACAAGTAAAACACAAGAACCCATTATTTTTTCACAAGGCTCTCAATTTTTCAATTTGTTATAAGGGGAAAAGATATTCTTAAAATTTAGTTTAATAGATAATTTTATACTAATTAGATTTAAAATATCTAATTTTACCTCAATTAAATTCAAAATATTTAATTTTACCCTAATTAAATTAAAAATATTTAATTTTACCTAAATCATTTAATTTTTTCAGTTAATTTAAATGGAATAAGGACATCGGAGACTTCTTACTCCAGCTGTTCCAATAGTCTCCGATAGTTGAACCCCGTCCAATGGACTCCCTCTTTCGCTAATCCCCTTCGTCAACTGTTTGATCGAGATACTATCACCTAGGTTCCTAAACTTAGAATGGATGGTGGAGCGTAGGTGGCAAGCAGTTATTTTAATTTAATTACACATAAATTTTATGTTCAATAAGTTAGTTTAGATTAAATTTATGTGTAATTAGACTAAAATACACTTATTTCGTTTAAATTAATAAAAAAATTAACAGAATGAAATAAAAATGAGTATTTTAAATCTAATTAAAATAAAAGTGGATATTTTAAATTTAATTGAAAGAAAATTATCTATTAAATCAAAATTCAGAATAAAATTGTCCTTTGCCCTTTTTATAAGGTTTTTCAACTCTTCAACTTGTTACAGGTGTAATGATTTTTATTTTATTTTTAAATTTTCTATGACTCCCGTGTTAATAGCAACATGTATTGTGTCTTCTATCATTTTTTTTCTTATAATTTTACCAATTTATGCAGATATGTTGGTGAAAAAAAGAGAATGAAATACGGCAATACAGAATTTAAATGGCGGCAACAATTGAACCACAGCAACAACAAAAACAGTGCAGAAACAGCAATAGTAATAGTACAGAAACAACAACACTAGCAGGGCAAAAACACCAACAATAAATAATCAAGGTACGCAAAAATTCGCCCCTTAACATGTAATTCAGAAGCAAAACATAATAAAAAAGGGGTCTGATCTTCGAGATACAATGATTATTTTTATTGCAAGAGTACACTCTCAAATGCAATAGACTAGAACAACAATATAATTAACAAGTGTTTAGACGAAGTTTTGTAAGAGAACAAAAACAAGAGCATAATGCAAAACCAAAAACTATGTCAAACCCTTTACAAGACCCTCTATTTATGCTAGAGCTTTATTGACTGTTAATAAAATATTAACTTGATTGTTACAATATTATTTCATATAAATAAATAAACCAGTTATAAATTATTTTAAAATTGAAAGAAAATAACTAAATATTAAATCAAATTGTAACAACTATATTAATTTGTAAATTTAATTTGATAATATCCAAATTAAATTTGCAAATTCAAATCTTATACTTTAATATTCTAATTCTTTAACAATAAAATTTTTTGCATTCTATAAAGTGCAATCCAATAAAAAGTAAAATTAGGCCAACACACGCAATTTTCGAAATGGGCTTAGACCGGTTTGCGATCGTGCGTGTAGGGTTATTTATTTGGCCTTATTTTCTATCACCATAAAGAGATAATTTTTTTATATAAACACTATAAATCCATCATATCTATCTCATGTGAGATTGAATATTTTAAAAACTGCATATATAACAAGATATACACAGATTTTTCTTTATCCATTATTCAATTTTTATTATTAACAATAAGATATTATTTTAACTACTTTCGAGGTAAAACTAAATTTTAATAGATTTTATGTCAAAACTAGTAAAAAGATAAAATTATCTTTAATAATAAAGTTAACTTGACAATCATATATTTTTACAGATAAATTTTTCTTATTTTTTTAAATTAATAATATTAATAATTAAAAAAAATTGAAAATGAAAAAAAAATCAGAAGTGGCCACTGCACCAACCATTTCTTGCATGATGAAGAATTCTAATATGCAGCAATTCTAGAGACTGGATCACCAAGCATGATGGAAATTGGATTTGGATTTGACTAAATCAAAGAAGAATGAGACAGATGTCAGTCGCTCAAAGTAAAAGAAAAACAAAATTAAAATGGATCTGGACATGATTGGCGAAATTAAATAAGTGATGTCATAACTTGGCAAGCTCTAAGAAACATTTTGATTTAGACCTAAAATGTTGGATCATAGCCTCTTAACCTTTATGAGTTTAAGAAAAAGGCTCATCATATTTGAGCGCTTAGAGTTTAAGAGCCCCAATATTAAAATTTATTTTAGTATTTTAGGTTAAATAATATTTAATTGAATATATTTAATCTTAAGTTGTAAGAGGTATAAGAGTCAAACTTACATAAATAATAAAAGAACACGATTTTAAAAGGTGTTCTGACACTATTGTGAGTGTTTATTTTTTATTCTATTTTGGTGTGTTTTGCATACAAGACAAGTTTAAAATTTTAAAAAACAAAAAATCCTAACCTAAAAATTAGAGGTGGCTCACTCTTGAATCTTGTCTATGACTTTTAAGATATATATTTTTTTTTTATTATGGTGAGCCTTGGATAATGCAAAGCTATTGAGTTTACTTAAGGTTTATGAAAAGTGTGATAATAGTATGTCACGTTTGCAAAAAAAGGAATTATAATGAAAATGATTATTGAATCCCCTTTTTAGCATGAAAAGAAGGTTTTTATAGGGTTAGAGTTTTTACTAGGGTAAGACTCTTGTTTGGCCCTTAATTCTCATAAAATATAAATGATTTAATGTGTTTTATCCTAACTAAAAGGAAAAATGAATTTACCAAATAAAAGTGGCAGATATTAAATTTTTTCTAAATAAAATATTATTTTATTAATTATTTACTAAATTAAATAAGGAACTTACCTTTTTTTATTTTAGAAGGACTTGAAGGGTCAAAAAGTATCTTATTAGGTTTGTGTTTCTCTATTAACCTTATTATATGGGCTTACCCTTATTTAGGCCAAGTTTTTCCTCAAGTGGTCTTTATCCTATCAAAACACAACTCACAGATTAAACCTCAGAGTGGATTGAGTCCACATGTCTTGTCGTGTTTGACATATCTAGGTATATGCCTAAGCTTGAACCTAGGCCATTGTAGATTTTGTACAACAACATTTTGCCCTTCGATCATACAAATTCTGCAATGCAAACGAGACATGATATATGATCAATACAACTTTAATATTACAGCTCATTCCATTGTTGTCTGCTGTAATTACATATTTACTTCTTGTGTGATTTAAGGAATTTTTATTACTATTTGCTATGTCAGAGAATGATTTGCATAAGTCACTCCACAGACTCCTCTCTCTCCAAGTTAGAAAATTTGAATAAGGTCTAGCCTTTATTTTTACTCGCCGATAAAAAGAAGCTTTTTAACCCCCATTTTTTGTTTTTTATTTTAGTTATTTTCTTTCTCGAGACTTATCTTCTTGATTTAGCATTTTCTCTTGCTTTTTCTTAATCTTAGCATTTAATCTCGTATGGCTTTTTGTCTCAACTGCTCTTTTAATCTTTTAGGAAATCTCCCTACTTTTCTTATAGTCCCCCATAAGATTTGGTAAGTGCTTTTATGTCTTTCCTCATGATTTTCCTAAAACGATTTCTTTTTAGCATGAATTGTGTGACTATATCCCTCTTTCTTCTTACTTGTGTTTTTTCTAATTTTTTAGAATCTTGTATGTGATTATTTCTCGATCATGATTTCTTTGTATTCTTTCTTCTTTTCGCCTTGCTTTGTCTTTGATTTCACATGTTCTTATAATCACAAAAAACAAAAAAAAGCATAATTGAATTTGACTTCGGTTTCTGGTTGCACTTATTTACGTTCTTTGATTTGTATGCCTTTTGTTTCTTTGCCTTGTATCTTACCATACTTATTGTTGAATTCTTGTAGGAAAATAATGGCTTCCTCTTTTAAGGATGTAAAATTATCCTCCAATCATCGTATCCCTGATGAAGTCTATGATCATCAAGTTGATGTCAATGATGATTTCCTGGTTAAATTAAAGTCTTAGGTTGATTCATGAGTGATGAAGGCCTTTCTAGTGAAGAACTGGGATTGGCTCCATTAATTCTTTCAGGATTGGTTTCCTACCTTTGTATAGCCTAAGGGGATTCAAATCAAACCTATTCCTATACACTTTCGTACACCTTTTAACCCCACCTTTGGATAGGCTTACTTGGTGGCACACAAATTGGAAGAGCTTAAGTTATGTGACATAATAGGCTTTATGTAGTAACCACTTATCCAACACCGAAAAGAATAAATATTTATATATTTGTATGTGGATGATACTTAATTTATGTATTGTTATTAGTATTGTTTGTATATATTAAGGACATACTATTAGTATTGGGTTTATTTGCAAAACTTTAGATTTATTTTAGGGACCAAATTGTAATACATTAAAAGTTTTGGGGATTAATTTATAAATACTAAAAGGTAACCTCTTAGTATAAAAATACATATTTTAAACCATAATTTACTCATTTTTGGGTCGAGCCACCCCTTTAGAGAGAGAAAATAGAGAAATAGAGGGGAGAGAAAGAGAAGAAGAAGAAGAAGAAATTAGAATTTGGAGTTTTAAGAGTTATATTATAACTATTTCTCAATTTATTGGTGTTAATTAAGTTAATTCCTTTAAGTTTTGATTTCTGGACAAATGAAAAATTGGGGATTTGATGTGAATTTCGTAAGATATATTGAGAATTGATGATGATTATGTAGATAGCTTGATAAATCATGATGAATTACAGAATTTCTACTTGATAGTCTCTTGATCCGAAAATTTTATAAATTGTTGTACTTTGATTATGGTTTTTTATTTTAAGACTATGAAACTAGATATGTATAGAATCATTTGAGACTTTGAATCGATTGAAAATTCCAAATATTGAATTTGTAGTGAATTTATAAAAATGACCCTAAAATTCTGGAAATTTCCTATGTTAACAGTATGATACAGTGACAAACAATTTTGTATCTACTGCATGATCTTCAAAACTTATGAATTTCTGAAATATGATAAATTTATATGTCTAATATTATATCTTCAAAATTTAGAATTTATATCAATGTGATTAAATTGTTATGATTTCCTAAATCGTATCAGCTCATTGCAGTATTTGATTTACATATTTTTAAAGTTATGGAATAAAATAGTTTTAAAACACTTTTGACAGGGATTTTGAAGTAAAATATTTATCATGAATTGAAATATGTGTCAAGAGTAATTATATGGTATTTTTATAATTTTTGAGTTAGTATATGATTTTATAAAATTGGGAGATTGAATACTATTCAGTAAATATCTTAATCCCGCCAGAATAATAGTTTGGATTTGATGGTGTTTATGAAAATGAATTGTGTAAGAATATATGAGTTAAGAAATATATATTCTGATTTTGGAGCAATTGGACATCATTTGATGTAAAAGAAATTTTGTTAAGTGTAAGTGGTCAGAATGAAAAGTTTTGAGAAACCAAGTAATTAGACCAATTCGATGTGATAAGTGCAATATGTGTAATTTTGTAAGCTATTTAAAGTGTTTTGTGTGAATGTTGAGACTTATGAAATGATTAATCTCCATTGATAGGTTAAGGAGAATTAAGCATTGTAGCTGAAAGTGCTAAGAGGTAAGTATACTCGACTTTTACTAAAATCACAATAAGCATAGTAATTGTCTATGTATGATTTTGTAAATGTGCTTAGAAATATGTTTATGTTATGCCAAAGTATATTGGATATGAAATGTGAAAGACATATGTTTATGAATATAAGCATTGACATTGAGCATGGACATACAATGTGTTTATGAAAGTGAGCTTTCAAAATGAAATGTGTTTAACAAAGAAAGCTTTTGAAGTGAAAAATATCCATGAGATACGTATTGTGTTTTGAGGATGCTTGAACTCACTATTTACCTAGTAGGCCCCTTATGTGATTTGTGGAGTCTTTATGTGTGGCCTTTCCTTCGGGATTGGTATATGTTATGTGTTCCATATGTAGGGAGGATCCTATTGGTACCTAAAGGAAGATTGAGTCATCACATTCGTGTGGTGGCATATTGGTGCATGTGAGAGGACTCATCGATGATCAGGGTGCGGGTTTGGCTTTTACCTCCACGCATGAGCATTATATATGTGTAATTTAAACCTCACTTGTACTATTTCTCTTGATAAGCGCATTTTATATATGATATTACACCCTTATTAATTTGATAATTGCTCATTTTGAATGTGAATACATAGCTTTTTTATGTATATTAATTTTATTTTGTATGTTTCAAATTAATTGAGCTATTTGAGATGAAAATTCAAAGAAAACAAGTAAAAGACCAAAATATGCTACAGTGCAATAAACAGTGTCGTATGAACAGTGCCGCTACAGTGACAGAAACAGTATCTGGCGCCCTAGCATTAGAAAGCGGTGCACCACCTATTTTAACCCCCCCCCCCCCTTTTTTTTACCCTAATTTGAAACCTATAAATACTACCCTTTAGCCATTTTTCACACAATCAAAGGGAGGCACGAAATTTGCAAAAGAGAACAACACTTAAGCACAAATTTGAAGGGAAGAAATGATGTCTCCAAGGTTTCTTGAGCATCATTGAAGACATTTAAAGGATTGAAACCTTGGATACATCCTCAATTTCTCTTTCTTTACTTTGTATTTTCTCTTTTTTTTAATTTACAACTTTGAATAATGTTTGTATCTATGGATTTCTTGATAATATTAGTTATGGTTGGATTTTTTATGTGATTAAACTTGATTCTAAGGCTTGATGTAGTTTTATTTATATTATGTTTGGATAATTTAGTATATTTTCGTGTAATCCATTTATGTTTCTCTATGCTTAATGCTTCCAATTGATTGGAAAATGAATTGGTTGTTGTGGATTTATGGATTGATGCTTGGGAGAGCTTGACCCATTTATTCTATTTGGGAGAAATATAGCCTTAAGTTGTTATTGAGTCGGGAGGCTAATAATACTTAAGTAATCACCATGGTTTCCTTAGGATTTGCATGTAGTGCACGCCAAGTATATGATAAAATGCGTGACAGGCACAAACACTTTGGGCGTGCCATTATACCTTGGATTTCATTTGACGCTCGGGAGAGGTAATGAAATTAATCCTTGGGTAATCAATTTAAGGGTTGCGTAATGCATGTATATATAAACAAGTTAGATAGGGATGTCAACTTGAATATGTATGCATAATATCAAATTCGACACTCAAGAGAGGGAATGAGATTAGTCTTAAGCCCTTGATTAATGAATTAAAATACTAGATAGAAAGAACATAGGAGGAATACAATGAAATCAATGCTCTAGGATCCCCTTTTTATAGGATTAACTATATCGTAAGATTATCATTTTGTTGTTAGAATATATGTTCTAGGCCTTAATGAAACTCTATTGAACAATATGTGTTGATGTTATTTTGTAGTTAATGACTATCTTGTGTTATTCATTTATGCTTTTTATGTGCTTCATACTTCTAATTGTATTGGGAAATAGATTGGATGATTTGAGCATTTGGGTTATGTGCTTGGGAAAGTTTAATCCATATGTTGGTTTTAAAAAGCATAGCTTTGAGTTTGTTGAGTTCGGAGACTAATAAACTTAGGGTAGTCACGTAAAGGTAACTTAATGCGTGTATGTATATGCATAGTATCTCATTCGGCACTCGGGAGAGGCAATGAGATTAATCATACACCCTGAACTAATGAAGGCATAAATTAGTTATTGATCACTAATGACAAAGGCTATAGGAACAATAGAAGAAAACCAAGTCCCTAGAACCCCATTGCCATAGACCTCTCATGTCTTTAATTTGCAAGTTATTTAGTTTTAAATTGCTTTTAATTCAATAATTCATCTTACCCTTAAGTTTAGCCTAAATAAAGTTAGGTTGCCAACATCATAGTAGTTAGCATCAATTTAGGACACAATCCTTGTAAGAATGATACTCACTCATCATTTTATTACTTGCTCGCGACCCGTACACTTACGGTTACAAATTCGCGTGTGTGTAATTTCATGAACAAGTTTTTGGCGCCGTTGTTGAGGATTGTAGATTTTAAATTTGTGCTAATATTATGGTAAAGTAACTTGATTTTAATTTAGGCATTTTGTTTCTTTTAAATTTTTTTATGTTTGGGTTGTTGTGGTTGTTTTGAAGGTGCATACAAAGAGGTTATTATGTTGAAGATCAACAAGGTTCACACTTCTGAACAAGATTTTGGTTCTTGCCAAGCAAGTTCAACAGGAGGAAATCAAGGAAAGGAATTGGCAAGATCATTGAGCATTGAAGAACGATATAGGAGGAGTGTTCCTTGAAAAAGAAATGCCTCTAAAATGCAATTTTTCCACCACAACCTCAGAAGAAGTTTAGCTAGAGACAATAAATCAAGCACTTCTTGGAAGGCAACCCATGCGTATTTCAATTTTTAATTTTAATCTATTTTTTATGTTTGTTTTTCTTTCTTGCAATGTGCCAAAACAATAATTCAGAACCTCATAATGCATGGAAAAGAATCAAAAACAAGAGCCAACATGGTGCAACCCAATAGAGCGTAAAATAAAAGTCAAGAAAATTGAGGGTTTTGGGCACCAACTCTAGCAACAACTTCCTCTTTGCGATTCGAGCATCAAGCCATTATCTACAAGGGGAGTTTCGTTTACTCACTTTTAGTTTTTTCATTGTGGACAATGTCAACTTTAAGTTTAGGGGAGGAAAACATTTATTTTCCATGTTGATAATACTTACTTTATTACGATTGTTGTTTTTAGTTGTTTGTTTTGCATGAAAATTTTTGTTTTCTTTTATTTTAGTGTTTAGTTGTGGGTTGCTTAAATGATTAGTAGTCAATTATATGAATTGAAACATGATTTTAAATACTACGTTCTTTCGGAAACAATGAATATTATGATTGTTTGCTTGGTAATCTATTATAAGTTCGGCTTCACTTTGCGACCACTTGATATTTTGAGCATATAGTTATAATCATTTAGTTTTTATACTTATTTGGAAGAATTTTATGCACCACAAGAATAATTAGGGTCTCAAAAACATGCTAGAACTTATTTGAGCATCACTCAAGGTGAAATCCTAGGGCATACATAATTAAGGATATGATTTTAGGCCATCTTTGGACTGATTTAGCCTTTCAAGCCAACCTATGTATAATTTTACTTTATTACTTACTTACGACTCGTGCACTTGCGGTATAAATTCACGTGTGTATATTTTCGCGAACACCTCTCATACGGTATGTCACCTACGAATAACATTTGGCTCATTATGTGATATGTGATATGAAAGTCTTACTAAGTAGTAGTTGAGTGATGGTATTCCTATTATATATTTTGAAAAAATGTGTAAGCGCTTACCTGACATGTGATTTAATAAGATTATGATTTTGATTTATCACAGCATATCATATACATGCATTGTGTATATATATATATATGTATTTGTATTTTAATACATGAAAAACTAGTATGCTTATTAAGTTTCGTACTCATTATAGTTTATGGTGATTTCAGGTAAATAAGGTACATGTGTGCTTAGTGGATTTGGCAAGGCTTCTGTTGTCCATTGGGTTCCCTAAGTTGCTAGGTTACTAAGTGTTTTATTTGTGGACATATAGTTTAAGATATTTGATTTGTCCCTATTGAATAAATACTTATGTGTTATTTTATTAGGTGTTGTTGTATTTGGTTTATGTTTCACTAAGTATGGTCATGGGTTGATTTTGCATTAAACTTACTCGCAACTTGATAAGGATTCCTATGTTGAATTCAAGTTTAAAATTTTATGCAATATTAATTATGAGTGCACATTATTGAATGAATGTAAGTTATGTTATGTTTTATATCTTTTGGGTCTGGGGCGTAACACTTTATGAGAACATTTTTGCTTCTTAAAGATCCAAAATCATGCAAGATTGGTCTTCTTTATTGTTGTGTATTATGAATTCACCCCAACTTTGGAGGATGTGACCACTATTATAGGCTTATGATCTTGGGTGATGAGTATGTATTTTCTACCAATTTGTTTCCTTTGAGAGATAAACTTTAAAAGATCTTACATCATGCTAGAAGAAAAGTAATACTAAGTCCCAACCCAATTTTGTAAATTGGATAAAATATTTCTATTGTCATGCATAAGGAAACATTCTATACAGGGTAAGGCACGAGGCCTAGATTATAGAGTTGAAGCAATGGTGGCCTTATGGCTAAGTAAGTTTATGTTCTGTGATCAGATAACTAACCATGTTCAGAAGAGATTATTTCCTTTAGCCGCAAAGATTCCAAGGGCTTATTCATTTTCTCTTGCTCCTTATTTTTTTTCAATTTCGTATAAACAACTTTATGATATTTACTATGTTGAAATGGTTCTAGTAAATATATTGAAGATACTCATATTTTCATAAACTTTCTTCAAGTTTTTATGTTCAAGCGATTCAATGGATACCAAACCCCTTTGACCTTTATATGTATAGATTAGCTTATAAAGATTGCTAAGACTCTTTGTGAGTGAAGACTTAATTTTTGACCTATAGCTTGTTGGTGTCCATTAGTTACACAATCTCTTTTATTCTGACAAAGTTCATCATTTTATAGATGATATATCCAATTTTTTCAGGTTGTACGCATTTTTGTCTTACATTTTCCAAGTTCCTACTTTTTATTCTTTTGTTGATGATGATGTTCATTTTTTTCTACCCATTGTTTACTAATGATGGTTGATATGCTCTCATTAAGTACTATCTAACATCAATTTATTTATCATTTTTGAACAAGAATGTGGAGTTTGTTCACATGTTGAATCAACCCGAAAATGTTTTAAGGTAGTTTGAGCAATATTAAAGTTTAGGAAAGCTTCAATCAGTATCTAAAAGTTGTTTAATATTTGTTTTTGCCCTCGATTCAATGAGCTTAAAACTTTGAAATGAATGGTTTTGGAGGTTGTTGACCCCTCTTATGTTAGAGAGATTTTGCCATACTACAAAGCTTATTAGAAAGCTTCTCTAACATCTTTAATTGAGTTTTACAAGAGTTTCATTAAAGAGTTAGGCCTATCTCCTAAAGTTAAGGTTATTGATATGTTGAAATCGAGCTTGAGTTCAACTATCAGTGTGGCTAATAATGCACATATGCCTTATACTATAGTTATGGGCAGTGAGAGTAGTGTTCTTGGTTCAAAGAAAAAATTTGCATAAGCAATAAAAAAGAACCAACTAAAAAGGTTTCTGTCAAGAAGACCTTAAGTGGTGTTAGTACTCCTATTGTTTATATCCCTCCCTTTAGATCTCTTATTAAGTGCAATACTCTTTCTTTTGTTGTGCCCAAGAGAAGCCATAAACTATCAAATGGGCCTTGAGTGGGTATTCCTACCTTGATTTAGGAGATCTTTTCTTCAAAAGAATAAAGGGTTGAAGATAAGACCTATCACAGCCCTAAGGATTATTTAGATGACAAGGTTATAGGATTTGGACTTGAGGTATATATATCTAAAATTAAAGTTGTATCCTTTTGTGATTTTGTACTCCCTTTCTATAGTTTAATGATTAACCTATTTTCATTGATTCATAAGAAGATGATGAATCTTTTAAAGTTGCTGTTAGGAAGATTGTCAGTTAGTATTGCAAGAAGGGTGATCAAAATCATAAGATTGAGAGAAGGCTGCTGAAGGCTATAGAGACTTTGAGCTACAGGCTTATGCTACTGCTATTGCTACCATAACAACTCCCCAGTCTAGTACTGAGGTTATGGTGTATTCAATAATAGCTAAGCACAAGTGACGTTATCATATCAAGTAATATAGGATTTAAGTCCAAGTTATCGTTCCCACATGGACTATTTAATCTATTTCTTTAAATCAATTACTAAAATTAATCCTACTTTAAATTTTATCCAAAAAAGAAATCAAAATAAGAATTGAATCTAATTAACCTATTCTTATCAAATTAAACTAAACTTAATATTAATCAAAAGCAAGCAAAAAGTTGAATTCACCAATTAAGAACAATATAGGGTTTCAACTTATCCCTTAATATTTCATTGGATTTATTTACTTTTTAGTTAATCCCTTAAATATAAATTGTTGGCTTAGACACTAATCTCATCACAAGCCTCTGTCAATGGTCGAGTGACTATATTACACATTCTAATAATTACCTATATGTCTATGATAATCCGAATAAAATATAATTCATTAAGAATGTGTCTAAATAATACCATACATGCCATGTAGGTATATTTTTGTCTTACATAGAACTCATAGTAGTTACCTATGATCATTCAATTGTATGTATTAAGTTCATAAACTAAAAAATTCAATAAACTCTAGCTATATATTAGGTTCAAAAGTCTAACTCTAGAAATAAAAATATAGGCCATAATGAAATAAAGAGTTCTAGAGCTTATCAAGAATAACATCATAAAAATTATAGAAAACTAGAAAGATAAAGAGTTAAAGAGATAAAACTAATTTTTCTACAATCTTCTTGATTCTCTAAAAATTGCTCTTTCTTTCTCTTCTTTCTCTCTTTTATTTCTTTCAATTCTCCACTTTCTTTTTTATTCTTCAAAATAGGCTTTTTGGCCTTCTATTTTTAGATTTATGTCTTTAAATTAGGATAAAACATCAAATACAAGTCAGATTGTGATTTACTATTTACGTGTTATTGTTTACACAGCGTCGCGGTACTAGATTTTGAGCACTAGGGTGCTATACACACTCTCTTGAGCATTACAGCACACTTCAAAAGTTTTCGACCTACTATTTATTCTGTTTACCTAGACATTTTCTGTTGTATTTAAGGTACAATAGTCATTCATTAACTGACATTCAGTTAGAAAAATATTATCATTATTATATATACATGAGGAACTATTCCTAATATATTCAAGATAACCCTCTCTGTCTACTACAATGAGAGATATGATTTTCCTAATAATGTTTGGTACAAAATAACAATTATACAATGTTATGCTTCTTTCATAATGGAAAAGTGATTTAAAAGTCTTAACAACTACCATGTCTAAGAAATCTCTATTTCTTACGTGAAACTGTACTTTTCTTTTCATAACTTCCTAGCATTCCTCAAATTATGCAACACATAACATTTATGAGAATAACAGGTGGCATCTCATACCCTTGCACACTTAGCATCATATGCTAATGAAATGTCTATGATTAGTAAACAAATATTTAAGGTATCTTTCCTAAGGTAAAGTACTTTAAACAGTAACATTTACTCGTTTCTAGGCTCTGCAGCACTAGTACTGTAGCTCGTTATTGTACCAAACCGCTATAGCAGGGTACTATAGTAATTTTAATATTTTTATTAGATTTTCATCCCTATTTGTTCAATTGACTCTAAACCTACAAAATAATAATAAAATACATAAAAGCCCAGATAATCTTAATTTCAATGAACATTATTAAGCTTAGAATATGAAAATATTAGATCTAATTAACCTCTATCAGGCTGCCACTCAAGGGATTGTTAAACCTTTAAAGAGAAAAACTATTGCTCATGCAAATAGGATGGAGGACAAAAAGCCTTTAAGGGCTAAGCTACAAACCTCTCAACGAGGGAAGAGTACTGAGGAGTTTGATAAGTATGTTATGTTTAACTTATGGGCTTCTCTTTCTCTTGTTGTTGTCTTTCTCATTTCAGAAACGGTGTTTATTTTATCTTGTTAAAGATTTTCCTTCAGATGTTCCCCCTCCCAAAAGACAATGTTCCATCACTTTGTGTAGCTATTTTGATTTTTCTATTTTTGTTCTTTTTGTTTGTTTTTTACTTTAGCCAATAGTTGCTTGTGACCTGCCTATTGAGAAGTTGAAATCCCTAGCTATTAAGTTTGTTATTGGTTCTAGTGTTTGATTAATTTTGACATCTTATAGTTGACTTACTTTTTCCTTTGTTTTTTTATAAAGGGGTAGTTATTACTACTCTCTTAGTTTCTTCTCAAATTGTTGCCACTTTTCCTAAGACACCTAAGGATGATTTACTGGTTGTTTACAATGACATAGTCCCTTATAAGAATTCTTTAGCTTCACTTCATCAATTTAATAGTGAGAATGAGACTTTTTTATAAATGTTTGGTCCTTATTGAAGTTGTCTCTTTCTAGAAAAAGTAGTGAAGATGGTCTTTGGATTCATGTTAGATAGGTTTTAATGCCAACCTTTAAATGTGTGTTTCTAAAGCTGATTAGCATGATGTTTCATGGCATAAATTTAGTTAAATAATGCAACTGTTTGCAAGGACACTCAAGGCTTGACAATGTGCCTGTCAAGATGTTGGAAGGGTTAGCTTTGTTGTGGAATTTCTTTCTAAACATGTAAATTAGTTGGCTTGGATTGTTTATAGTTTTAGGAAAAAGAAGAGGGATTTCTTCCAAAATTTGGATGTAGAGCTAAAGCACGAGCTAAATTGGTCATAATCCAAGTTAAACATGATGGTTTGAAGAAATTTAGGGCAAGATTTACCCTTATAGAATATAAAGTTAACAAAGAAAATATATGGATTGTTAATAATGATAAGGAATATACAAAAACTTATGGCTTATTTGTTGATAGTTAATCTTTCTTTGTTGTACAATGTATGCCAAGGATATAGTTTTTTAGATCTCTTTCTTCATGTAAGATTATTATAATTATATTCTGACTCTTCCTGCATCTTTTGCTAATGCTTTTGCAATATAATATCTCAAGAGTTAAAGATAATAATGAAGTTTGTTTTGCCTATATTGTATTTTCATGTATTTGTAAGAGATAGCGATAGAGATAAATATTTGTAAGTCATATGACCTCTTTTAACTTACAGGGATTTTGTTAAGCCCAAGTTTTGATTCTATGCCTTTGTTGCTTGGATGATTCTCCAATTTTCTAGCTTGTGCTATTTTTAGACTATAAGTATGATATGGCTAAAACAAGTACAAGTATGTATGTACAGACTTTTTCTTTCTTCTTTTTATATTATTAACTTAGGGATAAGGACATCCTTGTCCCACGAACTTGGCCCTAATCCCAAATCTTTCCCTTAGGTTTCAAAAACTTTAAATTTGTTCTAATTTATTAACTTCCTTCGGTTTATGTTGACAGTTTTGCTAATTTGGCTGTACAATAACATATTGGCCCTAAAACCTATAAATAGCTATCAAAAGTCATTTTCTCATCTTTTCTCTCTCTTTCTCCTGTCTTCTTCTTTCTTTTTCATTTTAGTTTGATTTTGATAATTTCAATAAAATTATCTTCAAAGTTAAAGAAAAAACAATCAAAGGCAACCAAAATCATAACCAAACTCCATATCAAAACTAAAGCCAAAGTCAACTGCAACTTTATCACCAAACTGCAACTAAAATTCAAATCTCTCACAAATCAAAGCCGCAACCAAAATCCAAACAAAGATCTTGCTGTTTTTTTATATAAATTGATCAAGTATTGTGATTTACAATTAAACATAAAAAAATTACAAAGAACAAAAAAGGAATTAATTTTGTTTTTTTTAATTAGGAATTAATTTACAGTACATAATTGTTAAGAGTTTTTTGGAAGATTAAAGACTTTGCTGGAGAAATTGAAGAAGAAAATAGACAAAAGGTTTTTAGAGATAGAAAAGTTTTAGAGAGAGATAGATGTATTTCTCCACATTTACTCTAAACAAGAAGGAGGGGGGAAAAGAGATAAAGAGAAAAAAAAAATTAGAAGCAAGAAACCAAAAAAACAAAACAAAACAAAACTCATAACAAAAGAAAACAAAAAAGAAAATTAAAATTATTTTAATTTCTATTTGGCCCACTTCACTGTTGAAATTACGAATTAAATTGTTGTGTGAGAAAATTTGTTTGGGCTTGTGTTTGCTAATAGATTTAGGTTGGATGTAAGAAAATGAAAGGATTAGGGGAGGGGAGGCACTGCAAGATCAATGGTGATGGAGTTGTTCAGGGAGAAAATAATAGAGAAGAACTTTAGACTTGGTAGGTTTGCTAAATATATGGTAAAGGACATGGGAATGAGTGTTTATGTTGTTGAGTAAAGTGAAGATGAGAGAGTAGATAGAGGGTAATGGTAGTCTAGTAGAGAGAGTTTGTGAATAAAAAAACAAAAAAGAAATAGAAAGAAGAATACAGAAGAAAGAGAGAAAAAAGGTAAGAAAATAGCTTTTGACAACTATTTATAATTTTTATATTAATTAAAATTAATAAATTTTGTGAGCCAATTTGTGATTGACACGTTGACATGACATAACATGTTACATGTCAGTTTGCATCTCACTCATCAGTCTACTTTAAATTTTTCATGTTGACTGACTATTTTACCCTTCCAATAAGCTAACGGATTGGGACAAATTTAAATTTTTCGTAACTCGTAGGATAGATTTAGGATTATGGCTAAACTCATAGGACAGGGATGTCCTTGTCCTCTTTACTTATGTTTATAGCATAATATTAATGTAAAATGAAGCATTTTGTATAGTTTGCATATGGCATCATGTTGATACATATTCAAGAGAAATAAAGAGGAATTTTTAAGAGTATCTAACTCTGTTTGCTTTGCTAAGGCTTCTTTGAGCCTATGTTCATTATTTTTGTACCTTAAGAAATCCTTCATAGAGTCTTTCCTATGCAAGATGCCTTTATTGCGTCATTCTCGACCTTCATGGCATCATTCTTATATGGAAGCCTTCATTGTGTAAGTTCACATGCAAGATGCTTCTATGGCATAGTTTTTATGAAAGATACCTTCATGGCGTAATCCCCATGCAAAAATCCTTTATGGTATAGTCATCTTAAAGTTTCCCTCATATAGCAATTTCCTTAAAGGATGAATGTTGAAAGCAATTCTCATAAACATGACCATAAAATCTCATGAAAGCTTGTGCAAGAACACAACAAAACCTACAAAAAGTCAAGGAATCATGATAGAAACCACTCTCCACAAAAAGGCTCAGAATAATCGAGGTTGATAGCACTGACTGTAACAACTATAAAACCATAAAGACCTAACCACACACACTTCAAAAGCTCATCAAAACCTTGGACAAATCAATTCTAGGTCACAAGGTACACAACTATTCCTAAAATAGCAAAACAAGTTTCTATTCCTTATACTTTGAAACATTTTTCAATAAACTGCAAAGTCGTCATACATGCAGAACTAAGAAAAGAGAGGTATTCTTAGCAAAAGCATCATAACATGCTATCAAGTGGTTAGGTACATTTTTGAATCCCCCTTAGCATACAAATATAGATGAAAATATAAGTAGGTAAATATTGTCAGATGCATACTTCTAGTATGCACATAGTTCGAACAAAGTACATGAAAGACTGAAAAGTCAGCAAAATATGCACATCTATAACTGCCCTAGCCATAACCTACTCCCAGATAAATAGCAATACAAACGAGTGGTAGAAAAGTCTTCAAATATAAGAGGTATGTAAATGAGAGTATAAGCTCAACAATGCCTTATAAGCTCAAATATAAGAGGTATGGAAAAAAAAAAAGACAAAGGTCAAATACTCTTCAAAGATACCTTTTTACTAATTCCTCTCTTAGAATAACATATATAAAGACCAACATAAGGATATACATAAACTATACCCAAAAAAAAATACCTTATTTCTTATTACTATTATTTCACAAACATTAACCAAGAAATACAAAACTCATAAAGTTATATATGTTTGCATTAGCCCTAGCTATATTCTCCTTACAAAAAGAAAGCAACACAAACAAGCAATGGATTATCTAAGCAAACATAAAAGATCTGAAATCAGAACTTAGGCTCAACAAAGCCTCAAAACCAAAAAAAGTTTAGAGGAACAAGTAGTAGAAGTTCTAATAACATTTGTAACTTTCTTTGTAGCAATATTCTTGGTTGACTTCTTCTTACTGCTTATAGAAAACAGCATTTCTAAACCAACCACCTTGCTCACTCCACCAATAATCTCAGTATAAGGCATATGAACCTCACTAGCCTATAATGGTCTAATTTGAGCTAACTTTTAGCACCTCAACAATGTTAATTTTATGAGGGACACGATCCTTACAAAACTCAACAAATAAGGTCAAAGTAGCCTTCTAATAAGCATCTTGATCAAAGAAGTCTTTCCTACATAAGTTTGGTTAGTCGCCTCTAAGGACATGTATCTTAAGCCCTTGAATTCACCAAGTCTAGGGTAATAAATTTTGCTAATCAACTTTTTGGAAGTTGGCAAGAACCTTTCTAGAAAAGAGACAACCTTGATTCAACCCTAAATTGTCTCAAGACATTACCAATCTAGTAAAATAAAGGAACAAACTCTATATTCTTATTAACATAAGACATGTAACCTCACTTTACAATTAGATAATGCTTAGTAAAACCAAATGAACCATTGTAGGAAAAAAAAAGGCATCATTATCATCAAAATAATAATAAAAAGTCTCAATCAAAAAGATATATAGCTTGAAGAAAAAACTTAGAAGCATCATCTATAAAATGTTGAATACCTTCAGAATAAAATAAGGTATGCAGGCAAAGAACATTAATAAGAAGCAAATCTAAAAGCAAGTGCTATTCCAAAGGTGTTAAACCATTTTTCATAAGCTAGTCAATATGCATACAAGTCAAAGTTCATTTGACATAGACATTGAAGCATTCAAACATGAAGCCTAAAGAAAGTAATTGAAAAATAAGTCTTTATAATATATCTTCCAAATTTATAGACCTAAACATAATATATGTCATTCGTTTGTTTATATAATACAAAAAGAAAATAAGAAGCATGAGAGAAAGAAGAACTCTCTGCAATTCTGATAGCCAAAGGAAAAGAGCTTTTTTAAACATGATTGATAATTTGATCACACAAACTTGCTCAGTCATAGAGCAATAATCACCATGACTATACAGCCCTAGCCATATGTCATGCCCCGAACAAAAAAATGCTTACCTTACATATAAAAATATTTGTCCAATTTGCAAAATTTGGTTGAGAATTTACCCCACTTTTCCTCCAACATAGTTTAAGATCCCTCTATATTATCTCTCAGTTTATGACAAAATAATAGAAATTAAATCCTCATCACCTAAGATTAGCAAACCGGTGATGGTAGCCACATCCTTTAAAGTGAGGGTAAGCTCACCCCATGCAACAGTAAGTTATGAGAATTTGCACTCCATCTATAAACTAATTGCCTCAAAAAGGCTTAGTCTAACATATATTTTTATTGCTAAAAAGCAAAGTCATAGGCATAAAACTTATTCTATGAAAGGCATCTGTAAATATCAAGGTCCTCTAATTATAAGACACCTAATCAACTCATCTAGCTATAGGATACAAAAAAGAAGAATAAATAAATAAATAAAAATTGGGACAAGCATAAAATCCCCTCAAGCTACCATAAATGAGAAATTGAGCTAGGAAGAATCAAATAGGCCTAATTCAACTCTTCTTTGAAAGACCCTCAAAACTCAAAGAATGGACTCGAGACTCATCTTTACAACAAATTCATCATTAATATAAGAAAATGAGGTCATAAATCCCATTAATAGAATATGCCCTAAAAGAGGACTTTACATATTTAGAGGAAGAGGCCATAATTCACTTGCAAAATTAAGAAATCAACACGATCAGAAACACAATAATAACTAATAAAGGCATATTTGTCATATATTTTTTTCGTTTTTTTATTTTGATATTTTATTATTTTATGAGAATAAAATGCTATTTATGAGCATTATTGCTATTTATAGGGACTTGAATAAAATTTAAAGAATATGAACCTGTTGCCCTAGCGATAATAGCGTAGCACCTCAGCAGTAATGCAAACTTTTCAAAATATAAACCTGTCGCCCTAGCGCCACAAGTATTTTTGCCCCAACGCTGGAACAGTGATCAAAATAGGAAAATCAAAAAAATTGACCTGTTTAAGTCACAAATGACGCTCGCGCCAGCGACATACCAGCGCTCTAGCGCTAACACCTCATCGCGCCAAGGTGAGACCGCTTACACGCAGCACCCTAACGACAGTAACGTAGCACCTCAACGGTAATGCAAGTCCTAATCCGACGAGAATTGAGATTTTCAAGCTCATATCATTCCCTATAAAAATTTACTCGTCCCCAGCCTTTAAAAATCACCTAAGAGCAATCCAAGAACACCAAGAATACAAAGCACAAGTCTTAGAGAGCAATTGAAGATTAATTGAAGGAACCATAGAGAGAGATTTAAGGCATTCTTCGTCATCAAGAGTTTCTTAGGCGGCACAATTAAGAGCAATTCGACGTCTATATCAGTTTGCTATTGATTGTATCATGTGTTATTTATATTTTTGCCTTAATTCTCTTATAACTATGAACCAATTTTCTTTCTAGGGTTAATACTTGAACTCAATATGTGCACTTAATTGCCATATCTTTTTAATATTTAACAAACTTAGTTCTTTGTTATTCAAATTACTTGTTCTTAATGCTACAATATATCTAGCCAATATATGGTGAATGAATTGGTAATATTTTTTATAAACTCGAAAGAAAAATCATAATATTTAGACCTAGGTAATTTGATGAATGATTATAAAGTAACATTCAATGTTGCATATGCAAGTTTCAATTTAGGATAAGAATATACCTAATTGGCATATATAATCAATAAGACTTAATCTTAATGAATCTTAATTTATTACAAGTACCTTAGAAATATAGGTATTTGGTAAATTAAGGTATACTTGCATGACCTTGAAAGAGGCTTGTGAATATATTAGTGTCTTGATCAATAATAAAGACTAAAGGAATTAAATATTAGAGGATTAATCATTAGAAGACATATTGAGGGATAGTATTAATCCTAGGTTTTCTCTATATTGCTATCACCTAATTCTCTTTACATTGTGTCATTGCTTTTATATTTTCTGTATTCATTCTTAGATTTTTACTTTTCTAAATAATTATTAGAAAGACATAATTTTAGTACTTGGTTAAACCATAGAAATTATTCCTGTATGTTCGACATCCGACTTATTAAGTCCATTTATTACTTGTTCCGATAACGTATATTTATTACTTGTTCCGATAGCGTATACTTGCGCATCAGTACCAAATATAAAAAATATCGCATCAGTACCAAAAACACATAATGTGCATACAAATTCAAGAACATAAACAGATACAACCAAAACCTTAAGACAAATTCAATTGTCTAATCTTCTTTTATGAATGCAAGAACATGTAAAAATAAAAATTATAACATGCGAAAAAAGAAATAAGAAAGCATGATTAAATGCAAAGTTTCGAGAAATTTGAAAACTCACGTAAGTGATAGCAAGCTGTGGTAAAAAAAAATTTCCATGCCAAAAGGAAAATTTATCAAATCATTAAGGAAACGATGTAGGACACTTAAGAAAAGATCCAAAAAGATGAGCAGAGATAAAAGATAAAAGTGAAAAGGAAAAATGCAAAGAGGATGAAAGTGAGATGACTAAGTCTTGAGAAAGAATATTATAAAGAGTAAGAGTGAAAAAAAAAGTAAAACAAAAGGCACATTTTTATAAGGGAGTCAAAAAGAATATTGGCTAGGCCTATTCAAAATTTACTACCCGTTAAAATATTATTACCTTAAATAAGGTAAAATGGCGAGTCAATTTGATAAGGAGAGAGAAAAATTTGCCTCCTAATATGTCAAGATTGGTGAAAAATCTCTTGATTCACGCAAGAAATTAAGCTATATATATATAATAGACATAAGGAAGCAAGCTAGAGCTCTAAGATTGTATTGATCATATGGCCTATTTCGTTTATGATACATAGCCTATATGATCAAGGGGGGTTAAATATTGTTATATAAAAATTAACAACAACTCTAGGTCCAAGCCATGCACATGACTACGTATGTCAAATAGGTAAGAATGTGGACCCAAGTCACTTTATAGGGCGTTATCTGTAGGTTGTAGCTTGGTAAATATATGGTTGTACTAAGTAAGGCTCAAAATATGAAGAGACCTAAGCTAAGGCCCATTTTGAGAAAAACTTAGCTCTAATAATGATAAGCCCATGTGACTAGGTTAATGAAAAAACACAAGCCCAAAAAAAAACACATTTTAGCCTTTTGGAGTTATTCTAAAACTAAAAATGTATGTTACTCATTTAATATGGTTAGTAATTAGCACACTAGGTTTTTATTCCGAATAAAATTTGGTAGTTATTCCTTTTTATAAGCCAAGTTTATTTTTCTCTGTTAGTTAAGACAAAACTCATTAAATAATCAATGTTTTAAGAGGATTAAGAGCCAAGTAAAAAGTTTTAACCTAAGACATCATCATTCACTCTCTTTTAATGCATCATTCAACCCTTCACGATTTTTTAAAGTCTTTATTCAACTATAATCACACATTAGCATCTTTCCATCGCTTGCAAGTCTTACAACACTAAAAAAATCAATCCCAAAAATCTTGAAAAAGATTCAAGAGGCAAGTTTCTCAAATTTCTAAAATAAGATTTCCCAAAGCTTGAAACTTTAACTTTGTGTTGCATGCAAAACATGCCTCAAATAGAGCTAAAACATTCACATTCATCTCCTCACACCCTTCTTAATTATATTGTCTATTATTCACTGTGCAAGTCTTGCTCTCTCATCTCTCGTAGCTTAAGACCAAATTTATTCAATCAAAAGGCTTCTAGTCTAAGACTGTCAAAGCAAATTTGCAATGTTAGGTCCCTTAAACTTTAAGAATCTTTAGGGGAACAATGGGCCTTACTCTTGAATTCAACTATGTAAAATGATTAAGATCTAGTGTTTAAGCCCAAGTCAACTCGTTCTTACTACCTGCCATATAACTAAAATATCATTACATGCAACATAGTAGTCTCAAATATCCCACCCTCATAATAAGATAAAATTATATTGTATTTAAAGATGCGTGCTCTTTTAGCTTAGTTTTGGTGTAAGCTTATTAAGGTACAAATAATGTATATTTTTATGTTTTTATTCATTGTACATAAATATATATTTGTTTATTAAGTTGTGCTAAAGTATCTAAAATTATTTCATGATAAAACTTGATCATATAAAGATTCAATACTTTCATCCAAATTTATTTTAATGAGTTAATAATAAAATATGATTAAATGCTTATTTGGTTAGGCTTCTCTACTGGCCAAAATAGTTTTCTTAATGCCAAAAGTTTTTTTTAATTTTTTTTATGATGTTTGGTTGCAAGTAGAGAAGAGCTTTCAAAGATTAAAAAAACTATTTTGTCTCTACTTACAAAAGCTCAAATTTTGAACTTTTAAGAGTAAAGTTTTTTTAATATTTATGCAATATTACATATACTCTAATAATATTTTCTTATTTCTATACTACTAATTTTTAATAGTTTTTTAAGAATTATTATATTTCAAATTTTTCATATCTCTACAACTACCATATTTTTACAAGAAACTACTAAAACGTTTGTTGATTATTTTAATTTTTAAATAAAAAAGAAGTATTATTTTATTTTTTATTTTTACACCAAACATAATAATTTTATATTGATTTTTTGATTATTATGTATTAATTTTACTTGATTCTTGTGTTAGAAATTGAATTTGAGAAAATACATAATAAATTTAAATTTATATAAAAAAATTTGAATTATTTAGAATTTTAATATAAATTTTATTAAGTGTCTTTTTTGATAATTTAATAACAAATAAATACTTTTAACAATGTATAACCAAACGATCTAGTACTTTAAAATAATTTTTTTAATTGACAACTAAACAAATAATGACTTTTTCTTTTAAAAATTCTATTTTAAAAAACTCAACTAAACAAACTCTAAATAATAATATAAGTTATAAAATTTTACTTTTATATTTTGGATTTGGTTACAAATAATACTATATTATAAAAAGTTTGCATCTAGCAATTTAACTAGCAAAATCTCTTACAGTGATATAAGAAGTTTGGGTGTGAATCTCATTCACATGAAAATTGGAGAGTTTGGTTTGCATTCATGTAATAAGATATTATGAAGGCAAGTATGATGTCATTATTATATTAGAACTGAATTAGAATGGATCATATTATATTAGATTGAATTGAACAAGATAGAATTACAATGTATAGACACATGCTCACTTTGCAGTTTATGCTGGAGGAGTACCTTACTACAAACAAGTATATGAGGAATATATGTCTAATTATATTATAAAATTTTATCCAATTTTGAAGACTTCATTTTTTAGTTGCGTGTAGAGAAAATGACACCGTCTCTATTAAATGAGTCACTAGCCTTTGATTTGTGCAGTTATACAAATTTTACCATCGTTGGATTACAAACATGTAATTTTATTTTTATACTAGGTGTGTTACAATTTTATTTCTTTCAAAGAAAATGACATCTACACCGCTAAGATACTCAACTACTCTCCGATGGTTTTAATAAGATTCATCTACATTCCTAATAAAATGGTATTATGGTAAATTGATAAAATATCATTATAAATAGTCTCATCGCTGCTTGTGGACTAAAATCGATCATCTGTGAATACTGTTCAATCAATAGATGGTCACTATTTATATAAACAATACCACACGTGAATAGTGTATGATATTTTTTTATGATTGTTGATGGTGAACAGTATCTACCGTGCAATATTATTCACGTGAAAAACTGTTAATATGAACAGCACAGCTCACACACTGTTTAGTAAAATTGCTTATTCAAACATCAAATTTTCAGCTAAATTTCATCGTTTCGATGCTTGAATCTGTTGTTTCTATAATTAGGAGCACCCGAATTCAATCTACAACAAGCCTAAAGAATGCCACTGGTGAAGATGAGAAACAAGCTCCAAATGCGCTTTATAGATTGTACTTACGTAAACTCTCTGCTATAACGTGATCGTAACTAGCCCACTCATTGTGGAAAGGCCTCACAGGCAAAATTCACTGTTAAAGAAAAAACGGCGACGATTTTTGACAAAATTTCACTAGATAGTGCGCAACTACACTATTTATATGAATAGTACTTCACTTGAACAGTATTGACGCGACATATACAATTCACCATCAATCTTTAGAAAAAATGCTCTGCATTATTTACGTGTGATACTATTTATGTAAATAATAACTATCGTCGGCTGAACAATATTAACAGATAACCGATTCTAGTTTACAAGCCATAACAAAATATTATTTATAGTAAACACTTTATCAATCTATTATAATACGTTTACATTGAGTGTGTAAATGAGTATTATTAAAATTATAAAATATAGTTAATTATTAAATAATACCTTAAGGGTGTTAATATCCTTTGCCCTTTCTTTTATTCAATAACTTTTTATCTTTCAAAATGGTTATTTTGTATTGGTTTCTTCCTTTTTAGTGATTCAAGTTTTTTTTTTTTAACAAGATGGCTGATTGTTAGTCATCGTGGAGGTAAATATTCATTCACTCACAAGAATACCTTACAAATATGTTGATAAAAGAAAAATTAAATGGACTATTGAATATTTTAAAATCTTAATGTACCGATTTAATGTCAAAATTCTTTTATTTTTATCAGCAACCCGTTTCCTATTAAGTACTTGGCTGCCGTGCCCCCTTACGGTACAGAATCATTGTGCTTCTGTACAGTGTCAATAGCGTCAGCCTTGAGATAAACAATTTGAAATATACGTTTTAAGATAACTATTAAAAATATTTAGCATCACTCTAAAATAAACACAAATACATGCACTCTCGTGCAATTTTCTAATGGACAAGAAGTCGCTTCTACAACCTAAAGAGATGCGTTAGTTTAAAATAAGAGCACTTGTCCTTGGCATAAGAACTTAAAAAAAAAAAACATCAGAATCACTATTATACATTATCACTTACCAAATAAGTGATTCCATTCAAATTGCTTTTACCAGGTTCAATTTTCACTCTAGAAGCTTAGCCAATTAGGACGTATTCAAATAAAATCACCAAATCTGTAATTCCAAGGCCCTAAGCCATACATCTTGTATTCTTGTCATAACGTCCTAGACAGTAGAAAAGCCATCCCACAATCAAAAAGCTGAGATGAATTTCTGAATCCTTGCTTGTGCTCGCTCCTTCTCCTCGGGTCCGTCTAAATCACCAATGTTGTCCTGATATTCCTGTGATTTACAAGAGAGTATATGTAGTGGAATGAGTGTACTTGATATAACATTTGCAGGTGAAAAACACATCAAGCTCACAATTCCATCACAATTTCACACTAAAGCTCAGTAACCACCCTCTTCATTCCGAAAACCTACCCATCTGATAGCAATATCCAGCAGCAGACTTAAAATTAATAGGAATGAGAGGAAAAAAAGGAGAGAATGAAGTCTGCAATTATTTAAAAAGTACCAATTTGGGAGTTGAGAATTATTTTACTTATAAGTAAATGACCTACTTCAACACAAGACCTAATTATGCAAACAAGCCTATTCAACCATCAAGAAGTATTTGACGAGAAATCTGCACTTATCTTCTATTAGTCTTTCCCAAATAACTTGAGGATTGAATTTGTTGGTTTGAAAGATGGTACATCTCCCCCACCTCTCTCTTAGGATATTTACTCTCATTATTTTCTTCCTCAATAGTAGACAACAACTCCATACCTTCCTTTCCTTTCCTTTTCTACAGTACTTCCATCCTATTTCACTACTAATGCTGCCAAATGTAGAGCAAGAGACTATCTTCAAACATGATTTATCATTCTCTTTTCCTTTTTATAGTTTTCTCATGCATAGTTTTCTAATTAAGATGCTCAGATGTCAGTTCAATAATTAATTGTAGTCCCACTTAAAGCTACTTAGTGATTCATCTCGGTTATTCTGAAGTTACTCTCAAGGTCTTTCAAGACTGCAGGTGTAGTCTTCTGTTCCTGAACTAAAACACCATCTCATATTGGACCAGTTTTGAGACAATGTTAAGATGGTGGAGATTGTATCAAAATTTAATAACAATTTAACAACACAACCTATTCAGACCTGACTATTAGAATGACAGTGAATTCAAGTGCACCATGTTACAAGTGCAAAGCACTGTTCTTTTTCTAATATATAGGTCAGGATCCGTTAACTTGAATTGTTTGCTTAAAATGGTGACACAATCCCCATTAACTGCATCCAATCCAATTGTAAAGGAGGTAGACAAGTTGACAATATTAAATGCTACTCTTTGACTTTGAATCTTCACTAGACTGAATGAGATAAATAACTGAAAATTGGTGTTGCAAATTAAGTCAAAATTTAAGTTAAAAGATCTCCACCCATATCTTCTCTAATAGCGATGCCTCTGACTAGTTGTCTCTAAATTTCACCATAGAGCAGTTTATCATGTTGGCTGTTAGAAATACTTGAACAGAATCTCGAAACTGTATCAAGATTACAACTTTCCAATATATACCATATTTAAGTCCTATCAAGTTTCCGAAGTGTGGGTAATAGCAATAATTTCTTTCAAACATGAAAATCCTAAAAACATACTTAATGATACTGCTAAATGGGAACTTGAAAGACACTTGCAATTTTGTGCTTTGCAGGATCCAACAAAATGACATGGTGTCCAGAGAATCATATAGTCAGTTATATGATAATTAGCTTTATTTACCTACTAAAAAGTGTTAACATTTAATGGTATTATGGTTTTTCCTTTTTTTTTTTAATTTTCCTTTCTATTTTCTGATAACAAGAGGTCATAATGCATTTGCTAATGTTACACCAAATTCATGACACTAGCAACTGTTTTGACAAATCATAACCTGAAATGTAAAGTATTTATAACCATGTACCTGGAGTATATCCTTGACATCCTTCTTCGTCAGCTTTTGTTGCTTGAGTAACTGCTCAATTCTTGCTCTCATCTGAGGGTGCCTGCATGATAATTAAAAGCTAAAACTAAGTCCTAACCTTATCCTATATATCAAGCTCCTTCAACAGAGAGAGAGAGAGAACAGAATCTAGATGCATATACTTACTCAGAGCACCAAAGATGACCCAGAATAACAGCTATTAACTGCAGATTGAAAAGATAAGATATTAAGACGACTCAATATTGAAAAATAAAGCAAACACGAAATTACATCCTTTATAAACCAAATAAAATCTTAACAGCAAAAAGATTTCTGAGGATCTACTCAAACAGCATTAAATTCATAGAAGAAGCTGAATTGAGATTGTCACATCCCACATTGCTCGTGAAGATGAACTTGAAATAGCTTATAAGACTTGGGTCCTTTAACTAAGTAAACTCATTTTGGGTGAAGAACACTTACGTGAAGCACAAAAGCAAATCCATAATGGTTAAAGACACGTGTGAAGTCCAAAGTGAACAATATCTATTTGGTTGTGAGTACGAGTACAAATGGATGGTACTAGAGCTAAGGATAAGATTCTGTAAACCTTTATATGTCTAGTCAAGAGCAAGCATATGCAAAATCCTTAGGATTGTATGTATGTATTTATATGGATTTGTTTAACATCTTACTTATTTGTGTGACTTTGAAAAGAGTGCGTTATTCGAAAACCACTGATGTTGTTGATGTTATAGATAAGGGTACTTCTAGGGATGCTAATGCTACTATCCAAAATTTTGTTGAAACTGTGACTAGTGTAATTCAATAACAACGACCTCAAGTAGCCCATAATGACAATTTGCATATTATGGAGCAGTTCAGGAAACTTCAACCACCATCTTTCAATGGCTCAACATACTCATTAATTACAAAATAATGGATTTGAGAGTTGGAGAAAATATTTTGCCTTATAAGATGCACAAATAGTTAGAAAGTTATGTGTGCCACTTATATGCTCAAGGAAACTGCTAGTCATTGGTTGGACGTGACTATGTGGACTTTGAATGTTAATGAGAACATGGACCAAGTTCAAGGAATTGTTTAATGAGAAATATTTTCACCAATTTTTGAGAGATAAAAGAGAGGCAAAGTTCATTCAGCTTACTCGAGGTTCCACGTCGTTGATAGACTTATGAAAGGAAGTTTGAGGAGTTGTCTAGATTTGCTCCGCACTTGGTTGATACCGAAGTGCATAAAGCTATACATTTTGAGAGAGGGCCTTAAGCCAAAGCTAAGGAGGTTGATCTTCGTACTTGAGTTATAGACTAATGGTAAGGTACTACAAAAGGCTCAAATTTTACGAATGGATGAAGATGTGGTTCTGCATCATAATCCAAGCATATGGCTCAAAACCCATCAATAAAGAAGTCGTAGAGCAATCACAATCAAAAAAAGTTTGATAAGTTGAAGGGAAAGAAAAGGCCAAAAGATGAGAATTCTAAAAGGAAGGAATGCCTATTATGTGATACTTATGGGAAACGCCACGAAAGGAAGTGCTACAAAATGAGTGGAGCTTATTTCAATTGTGGAAAAACTAGTCACTTCATTCAGAATTTCCCAGAAAGAAAGAGTGAGCAAGGAGGATTTAAGAAAGACTAGAAAACTCAAGCAAAAGGGTATGTTCTTACCAAGAAAGAGGTATAAACTTCACCTTCTATGGTGACACGTACAATCTCCATATCCGGCCACCATGGTCTAGCCCTTTCTAGTTCGAGTTCTACTCATTCATTTGTGTTACATGCATCTCTTATTAGAATAGGTGTTGTGTCAAAGCCTTTAGGCTTAGAATTGTGTGTTGCAACTCCTTTAGGAGACTTATTGTCTCTTACAAAAGGGGTGAAATCATGTAAGATTGAGATAAGTGATAATGTTACCAATTGATGAACCAGGTATTCAAGAATTATTTGAATAAATTCATTATTTTGTTCATTTATGACATCCTGTTATATTCTAAGAGTATGGGAGGGCATGAATAGCACCTAAGGAGAGTTTTGCAAGTTTTAAAGGAGAAGCAACTCTATGCAAAATTTCAAGAACGTGAATTTTGGTTGGATTGAATTGCATTTTTAGTACATGTTGTTTCTTCAAAAGGAGTCTCAATGGATCCAAGAAAAATTGAAAAGGTAGTGAGTTGGCCTAAACCGACTAGTGTTAGTGAAGTTTTGAGTTTTCTTGGGCTGATAGGATATTACAGACGATTTGTTGTGAGATTCTCTAAGAGCACTTCACTTTAACCCAATTGACAAGAAAGAATGTTAAATTTCAATGGTCAAATGAATGTAAGAAGAGTTTTCAAGAACTCAAGCATTGTTGGTAATAGCTCCAATACTAACCATTTCGTCTTCTAGTAGATTTGTGATTTTCAATGGTGCTTCCAAAAAAGGACTCAGTTGTGTATTAATGCAGAATGAGAAGATAGTCGTATATGCATCACAACAACTAAAGAATTATGAGCAAAATTACCCTACTCACTTTTTAGAGTTATGATTTAGAGTTAGCTACAATAGTTTCTTTATAGAGAAAGGCGTGAATCTATAAAGACCACAAGAGCTTTAAGTAATCTTCACTCGTAAGGAAATATGAGGCAAAGGCAATGGTTGGATTAGTTAAGGATTCGCAAGGGCAATGGTTGAATTAGTTAAGGATTCGCAAAGGCAATGGTTGGATTAGTTAAGGATTCTGATTTTCTGATCAATTACCATCTGGCAAAGCCAATTTTATGGCAAATGCTTTGAGTAAGAAATCTTCAAGACATATGGCAACACATGTGACTACTCAAAGACATATTTTGCTAGATTTAGGAAAGCTTGTTAAGGTGGTGAGACCTAGCTTTGTCAATTCTGATTATGGAGCACTTTTTGTAGAGGTAGACTTTGTGTGCCCAACGATTATAAGTTGAAAGATGAGATTTGGACTAAAGCTCATAGTTCACCATATATAGTCCATTTAGGTACATAAATGTACCGAGACCTACAGGCTACCTATTGGTGAATTAATTTGAAGCGAGAGATTGCACAATTTATAAAGCAATGCTTGATGTATCAGTAAGTTAAGGCAAAACATCGGAGGCCGTCTAAGTTGTTGAAACCTTTATTGTTACCACAACAGAAATAGGAACACATAGCCATGGATTTTATGGTTGGGTTACCTAGCACTTAAAATTGCTACAATGCTAAATGGGTAATTGTGGATAGGCTGCCGAAATCAGCACAATTTATTCTAGTGTGTACCACTTATTTCATAGATAGATATGCACAATTATATGTTGATGAGATTATAGGACTTCATGGAGTTCCTATTTTCAATTGTATCAAATATAAATCCCCGATTTACTTTGATATTTCAGAATAGTCTATATAAGGCTATAGACACAAAATTGAACTTTAGCACTGGATTCCACTCGTAGACTGATGGCAATCTAAAAGAACCATTCAAATTCTTGAAGGTATATTGCAGGCATGTGCGTTAGACTTCTGAGATAGTTAGGACAAGCATCTTCCATAGGTGGAGTTTGCATACAATAACAATTATCAATCTACTATCGATATGGCTCCATATAAAGCTCTATTTAGCAACAAATTCAGATCTCTCGTGCATTGGGATGAAGTTGGAGAGAGAAGTTCTACGACTAGAAATTGTCCGGTAAATTTGTGACGTTAATTGTAAAGATAAGAAAGAATGAAAGTAGCTCAAATTAGACAAAAGAAAATATGTAAACAATTGAAGAAAAGACTTGAAGTTTATGGTGGGCGACAAAGTGTTTCTCAAGGTTTTCCCAATGAAAGGAGTCGTGAAATTTAGTAAAAAAGAAAAGTTGACCCCAAGATTTATTGGTCCATTTAAGATCCTTGAAAGGATAAGCGATATGGTTTATCGACTTGCCCTTCCCCATCTTTATTAAGAGTTCATAATGTGTTTCATGTGATTATGTTACGAAAATATGTCCTAAACTCCTCTCATGTGTTAAGTTATAAGCGACTTCAAATTAGAAATGATCTCACCTATGAAGTGCCCATCAGAATCTTGGCCACAAGGTGCAAATCCTACATACTAAGAAAATTCCTTTAGTGAAGGTTTTATGAAGAAACCATTCAATAGGCAACTTCGGAACGAAAAGAGGCAATGAGAACTAACTACCCTTGTTTGATTATGTGATGACTTTCAAGGAAAAAATTCTTTTGAAAAGGGGAGAGTTGTAATAACTATGCGTGCACAATAAGTGAAATTGCATGTCATAAGCTTATATTGTGATTGTTATGTTTTTATAATATTAAAAAGATGAATTTTTCCATTTTATTAAAGCTTATTTTATGCCTTCGAATATGAACTTATAACTAAGTATTAAGGCTTTGCTTGTTACTTGGAATATAGATTTATGACTAAATGTGGTGTTGAGCCTATTATAAGTTGAATTAGAGCTTATGTAAACTTATTGAGATTAGGCAACATGTAATATAAGTTGGATTAGGACTTATTCAAGTTTATAGACTAAGCCCAAAAACGTGTTATAATCAGAATTAGGAGCTATTTTGAGAAAAAAGAAAAAACTTTAGATTTTTGTTAGTATTATCCAATAAAGGGGCTAAATAAAAATTGGCCAAATTATATATGCCTATTTCTCTAACCTAAATACAATTTGATTGCACCCTCATTTAGTGGGTCGCAAACCTGCTCTAGTTCCACTAAAAAATGTGTCATGCTCTAAAGCTAAGAGAATCTAAGGAATGACATTTCTTAAATACCATATAATTTTAATATGAGTTTGATATGGTTACAATTTGTGATCCGCCTTGGTATATCATGCTCATGCATTGTGTATATATATATATTTATTTATTTATTTTGGTATGTGAAAAACTAATATGTTTACAAAGTTTTATACTTGTTATAACTTTTTATGATTTCCAAGGTAACCAAAAGTATACGTCCACTTAATGGATTTAGTAAGGCTTCCATTGTCCCTCAATTCCCTAAGTCACTAGATATTTAGTTGGTAGACATGGATTTTGGGATAGTTGTTATATCCTTGTTATATATATATGTCTATATTTTACTTCATGTGAGTTTTAACTGTCTTTGAATTATGTTCTAGCAAGGATGTACGTTGCATGATAACCTGACTTGTTTACTAGTGACTTATTAACAATTTGGATGATAATTTAAGTTTTAAATTTTTATGCAATATTGGTTATTAGTGCACGTTATGGAATGAATATAAGAAATGTCACACCTCACATCCTTTAGAGTTTGGGGCGTGGCACCTTTTTCATTGGTATCAGAGTGGGCTTGCGACTCGATGTGCTAATTAGCTAACCCTCACGCGGACGAAAAATCTTAAAAGAGAGGAGATTGTCACGCTCTAAAATCATAAATCCACACAGAGGTTAAATACCTAATATGGATGTTATATAGGGCGTGCAAATATTAGTTTCCAAAAACCATAATCTTCTAAGCTTATTTGATAAATCAAAACTATTTCGTCATTTGACTCTGATAGAAACTAATAATTCTCGAAATATTTGGGTCTGATTCAAAAAATTACTAAAAATCAAATTTGTAGAGTTTTCAAAGAATTTAAAATTCTAAATGTTTCTTAATATATCTAGTTTCATGGTTTAAAACCCTAGATCTAAAATTAGAACACTAGTAGTTTATAAAATTCACGGATTAAGCCATTGTCATACTCATTGCCAATCTCAAGCATATTCTATGAAATGATTGTCAAATCCTCAAATTAATAAGTTTTCAGAAAGCAAAACCTAATAAAAATCATACAATAAACACATGGAATTAAAGTAAAGCTATGAAAATACCTCTTATAATTTAAAATCCTCATAACACCAATTTTCTTCTTTCTCTTCTTCTTTCTCTTCTTCTTTCTCTCTCCTTTTCTCTCTCTCTTTCTCTCTTGGTAAAAAATGGTATAGCTAAATTGTATTTAGGTTAGAGGAATAGATGTATATATAATTTGGCCAATTTTCATTTAGTTCCCTTATTGGATAATATCAACCAAATTCAAAGTTCTCTTTTTCTCAAATAGCCCATAATCTCAATTATAGCACATGTTTTTGTGCTAGTCTCATTAAAAACCTGAATAAGCCATAATCTAATTTATAACACATGTTTTTGAGAGTCTCATTAAACCTATATAAACCCTAATTCAACTTATAACAAGCCCAACAAGTAAAGCTTTAATACTTAAGTTAGTTATAAATTAATATTCTAAGCCATAAACAAAGCCTTAATAAAATGGAAAAGCTCATCTTTCTAATATTATAAAAATATAACAATCACAATATAAGCATAAAACATGAAATTTCACTTACTGTATACAGTTATTACATAGATAACTTTAGTTATACTTTATAAAATGCAAAACTTGCTCAAATAACTTACTTCAATGATCTCACATAAACTTGTTACTACCAATGGGGAGTTAGATGAACAAGGTTGAACTGAATCACAACAGACAAGGTTAATTTCTTTTAGGATAAAGTTCCATATCAAGCATCTTTATGGGTTTCAGCTTCCAAATAATTTTAGGATACATCTGGCTTTTTCCTTTTTTCTTCGCAGGTATAGGGATGCGGTTTTGATTCAAATTTTGTACTTCTAGTTGGGTTCATCAATAATTTTGGTCTTTTGAGGTTATCGCTAGTTCACTATCATTATAACTCTATCTCCACCATTCATTAAAAAAAATTCATGTTTCTAATCAAGAAGATGAATGAGTTGTGCAGATGAGCGATTACAGATCATTCCACATTATGGGAAGCACAGAACTCATTCAAGGTAGCTTCTCCACTATAAGAAAAGTATACAAGCATGGAACTGTTTCATCATTGAAGTGTTTTCCTTTTCTCCAATGTTAAAAAAAGGAGACCTGACTGAAATCTGCAAAGCAAACCACATGTTTATTTACTATTGTCTCCTTAAGAAGTAAATTGATTTCTGCGCTTTGAATTCCTAATAGGGTCAGAAGAGACGGTGGTAGATTATACAACATTCTACCACAATACAGCTTAGGTAGACATTAGTGGCTGCTGGTTGGTTCAACAACTAAAAGTCTCTTGGGATTGTATAAAAAACTTGTGGGTCGAATCCCACTCACACCAGGCCTTGGGACTGGTTTGGTTTGGCATTGGTGTAATATTCTTTCTTTAAAAAAAATAAAATTGGTATTTGATTACACTAACATTTCTTGAAGTGATAAAATAAGGTCTATTTGATAAAATATCAATTGCTACTGCAAAATCTGTGACTATAGCTCATGCCAGCAATCTGTAGCAGATTTGACATAATTGACAAAGGGACAACATGACAAATTCTCACCTGAAGGGTGTACAGTCCAGATTCTAGCTTGCGGTTGTACCTTTCTTCTTCATCCATCTGCAAAATACAAGGAATATTGCTTTAATTATTTCATAATGGAAACAAAAATGAAAAATAAATGAACAAATTACCTCTAAATCATCAAGTTCAAGCTGGTTCAGCCGTTCAGTCTCTACTGTAACTCTATCAGAATACCTGGGTCGGTATTCATATTCATTAGAAGCAACAACTTATAAACATCATACCAACCTGCCCCCATGTGTGGACAAAACACTTACTTGTCCTAGTACCAGAAAGAAAAGAAAAGACAGGAAGGAATGGTATATCTACGTCAAACAGAAATAATCAAGACTATTCTTGTGACACGCATATTTGAAGAGAAAATCAAAGACATTAAGTAATCATCTGACTACATAACGCACGAAACAAAATTACCTCATATACAGCTCCATAAGACAGTCAATCTTCTCACATTCATTTTCCACAAACTTACTTAACAATCTTTCCCTTCTAGAGCCCCTCAAAATTCCACCTGTCAAGGAAGCAGCAATAAAACAATCAATGCCCAATCATTACGAAGAGAAATCAGACAGCAATATCCCATCTATGTACAGGAAACTTCTACGATCAAAACAGTATGCGGAATCAATAAGCTAACATCTTACGTCCTCACAACAATGTGCATAATAATCAGTTAAGTGGTTTGGCTCAGTTGAATTTCAATGTAACAGAGACCCCTAAAAGGTATGTAACTTACATGGATTAATTATCAGACACCCGTAAGCTGACTCAGTCTCCAACCAAGTAAAACCAAGGTCTAAATTTCAACTTAGGCTAAGATAGTTACGGTTAGTCAGGTTATTGAGGTTGGACAACACCTTGACTGCCAAAATTATAAACAATAATTAATTGAGTAAAACAATGTCTTTCTCAAAGCTTTACTTTACTTGCCTCTTTAGGTACAAGTAAATAAATATAACTTAACAGAATGTGATGTAAAAAGAATTATCGAACCAAAAAAAAAAAGAGAAACAGAGAAAGACAGGAGAGAGTGATAATAAAAGAAATAGGGGTTGAAATCAAACATGATTATTCAATAATTCATCAATAACATCACAGTCTGGCTCAAAAATGAAAACCAAAGCCGTATGACTAGTGGCCAAAGACCTAATTAACATAAGAAAATAAAAATACACTTTTAGTGACAAGAAAACCTACTCGAACACTTTAGGAAATTAGACCAAACCCAGATATGTAAGCGAATACAATTACTATAGGAAAACTACACCAAACCCAAATAAGGAATAAAATATGTCTCAAATAAGTTAAAATGAAACTGAATCATACTACAATAAGAAAAACAAAATAACGACTAAATTAGCATCGTTTGACCTACATCAAAATCACAAAAAAACTAAGATATCATTTTGCAGTGCAATTCAAAGTACAATACCAATAGTCATAGACTTTGAAGAACTTGTACAAACAAGTAAAACAATTTAACACTCATGTCCGCTATGAAAATCTGGCATGCATTATGCGGTAGATTCTTTTGAAACTTACTGGCCGTTTGTTTTTTTGGCTTAATCTTTAATGAATTAATTTAGCTAATTCCAACATTAAGTTGTTTATTTTTCTAACTTATTGAGAATTTGAAATTTGGTTTAATTAAAAATAAGCGAAATTTTTTAGCTTTTTGGTTGAATGAAAAAGTCTGAATGATGTGATTAATTCCTTTCTCAAAAATATCCTTACCTGTTTAGTATATTACATCCATATCCATATAAAACTCATCACTATTATTTCCTATCTAATACCAACATATAAAATGCGCCCACATTGTGTTGATGAATTTTATTATTTATGTGTTTTCTAATGTACTTACAACTTAAAACAAAAGGCATATGTCATAAACAATTGCAATAAAACTCATACATTGTTTCAATAGTTATATATTTTTCATTTTTTCCATTAATTTGACATTAAGAATTTTATAAGAGCGTATATTTAAAAGTATTAGTTTTTAATTTTTATTTTATTTTAAAAAAACAAATAACTTAACACTTACATTCAAATATCAAGTAAAAAAACAACCAAGTCACTCAGATTCAGCATTCAACTCTATTTAGCATTCAACTTAATTTAGCCCTATTTAGAATTCAATCAAAAAAGACAAATACTATGTTAGTCATAAACACTGCTAAATACATACACAATAATCATCTTAATTTCATAGCTTAAGATTAGGGATGGCCAAAAAACTCGGACCTGTAAAAACCCGAAAAACCAAAAGTACTCAGACTTGAAAAACCCTAGAAAATCCAGGATTTGTTCTTGGGTGCGGGTTGCTTTTTCTTTTTTCTAGGTTCATGTTGGGTCTGGGTTTTTCTGGACCCAAAAAAACCCAGCCAAAAACTTAGGTTTTTCCTAAATGGGGGTCTCAGTCTTCTCTTTCACTCTTTCTTCTTTATCAATTTTTCCATTCATCTTCTTTCTTTATCGGTTTTTTCATTCAGTCTTTAGAGTTTTCTCTCTCTCTCAGTCTCTCTCATCAACTCTCAAGTTTCAACCTCAAGCTCTTGGTCTCCCTCATCAAACTAATTCAACTTTCTCAAGCACTCGATCTCTCATCAATGAAACTGATTCAACTCTTTTCAACTCAAGCTCTCGATCTCTCTCATCAACTGATTCAACTCTCAAGCTCCTTTCTCATCAACGATCTGGGTCTTTAGTTTGAGGATCGAGTTGTTTGCTTTTACGGTCCTATCTTCTCTCTTCTTTTTTGAATTGGCTTATTTCTTTGCACATTTTTGTTTGTACCAAGAACAACAGGTCCATTCTTAATCTTCTTCTTGGGTCTCCTTATCTCTCTCTGCCTCAAACTAAAAATTTGTCTATTTTATGTAATTTTATTAAAATTTTATTTTATTTCCTGTTTTTTCAGATTTCAATATCAAACCGGGCGCTCAATCTGTACCATTCAAAAAAAATTAAAATGAATTTTCAATTTGCAACTCAAATTCGAACAAATTAGACACCAAATTTCCCTCTGAACCAATGGAATGTCCGTACTCATTGTAATTTTGTTGTTGACCAAAAAGTTTTTAATTTGTTTGGCTAGTTTTTCTATACATTTTATATTTCAAATTGATGGTGATTGATGAATGATGTGTTATAACACCTGGATCAAGATTCCTAAGACCATAGATAACAAGGCCAAGATGGATGAGGTGAGGGTCGGGTGCCAAAATCCCACATCGTCTAGTTAGATAAAGTTTATGGGTTATATATATAGAGTCCCTTCTCAAACAAGATGAAATCTTTTGGGGAGACCCAAGAACAAAATGGTGCGGGCCCAAGCCCAAAATAGACAACATCATACTATATAGGAGCAGGTCGTTACAAACGAACGTACCTTACAATGTGGTCCAGCGAGTCTATAGTCTAGACTACATATAGCACACACGTGCCATGTGACCTTTTGTGTCTAGCCCACATGGGTCAGCTATGTGTCCTCAAGGGCTTCGTGCGTTCCCTAACAGGGGTACATTGTAATACCCGAGATCCAAAGATTCTTGAGGCCATTGATAATAGGGCCATGATGGATGAGATAGGGATCAGGTGTCAAAATCTCACATCACTTGATTAGATAAAGTTTTTAGGCTATATATGTAAGGTCATTCTCAATTAGTATGAGACCTTTTGAGGAAACCCAAGAATAAAACCATGCGAGCCCAAACCCAAATCGAACAATATCATACTACGTGTGAGCAGGTCGTTACAAGTATTGTGGCAATTTTAAGTATTGTGGTGTTTGTTAACTAATGGTGTTTGTTTGAATTGATGGTGTTTGATGAGTGATGAATTGATGATGATTTTAAGTATTTATGCTTCTATGAATTGTTGGCAGATTTTGCCAAATAAATGAATTGATGGTGATTTCTACTTTTTTTTTACTAAATTAAAAACAATTGAAAAATAAATAAAAGGTTTGGGTTAAAATTCAATTCCAAGTTACCTGGACCTAGCCCGAACTTAAACCCGAGTCCAGGACAGCTTTAAAAACTTGGGTCCGAATACAGGTCCGGGTTAAGCAAAACCCGAAGCCGGACCCGGACCCGGACCCGAATTTTGCCAACCTTACTTAAGATTATAAATACTTCACATACATAATCTTATACAAAAGCAAAAATACTTCACATATATAGTTCCTCGTATAATTACATGTTTTGTTTGTTTGTTTGTTTGTAAGTCTTAAAAAGCACACATTACATGATAAACCAAGTTAGAGTTAGGTCACTACTACCTCAATATTAGACCACCCACCCAAGTTAGCTTATGTGGAGTTGGATATATCAACTCAAAATTTAGAAACTTTAACTCTCCACTGCACCTTTGCCAGGTTGGAGGTTTGGTCTGGATCTAACAAGACGCAACCATTATGTGTTGCAATTACAAACTTGGTCCCTAATCATTCTATTGCAATAAAAAAAAAATAATGACATTCCTTTAAGATCTATAATTAATAAATTCATCTTCTCAATCAAATTGAGGCACTATCACAACATTTTACAAACAATTAACAAGGATAGTAACATGAACCTAAACTTATTTATAAAGTATGTTACTTTTACAAATTCATAACTACTACTTATTTGAGTCAGGCAATTACTTGTTTGGATCAAATCTAGTCTTCTCATTTGAGAACTTATCTTACTTATTAGAAGTAAACTTTCATTTCAGCAATTGTTGTCTAGCTTATGGTTTATTTTAGGATTATCACCATAAAGAAGGTCCAATGCTTTGAAATAATCTCAATTTAACACTAGTATAATAAGAATTTGGCTTCTTTTTCAATTCTCTCCATTTTTCTTCCCTTTCTATATTCTTCTTCTCCTAGTTCTTTCTACTTTTTCTCTCTAGTTTTCTCCATGTAGGAAGCACCATAATCTTGTTTTGGGAACACCACTATCCTTGTTTAGAAACAAAAACAAGAATATATTACAAACAGAAAAATGTGCACACAGGAAAGGCAAGTCCAAAAAATAAAGTAAAAGAAGTCCCAAAGGCAAAAGCGGTAGAAATTCTATAGAGAACAATCTCTTCTCAGCAGATCAAAACAAAATGCGCCAAGAAATCACACAAGTGAAGCCTGATTACTTTTAGTCTATAGCTATTCTTAATAAATCAAGATGAAAAATAAAAAAGAAAAATAGACATCTTTTAACTCTTTAAGAAATGGAAACCTAAGAGAAGGTGAATGCACTTTGTCTTCCTCCTCTTCTTTACTCTCAAAAATTCACAAGTTTCCCTTAATCTAATAAAAATAAACCTAGAAACATCACAATCCCATAAAACCACCCTCCTGCTATCTCCAGGTTAAAACTTTTCTCCAAAAGAATGGAAAAACAGGTTCAAGGTGTTGCCCAACTCAAATGAAAGGTCCAAAACAGCTTGGACCATAAGTAGTAAGCAAAAGGACAATCAAGAAATAGATGGTTAATCCTTTTTGAGGCTCGTAAATATAAAAAATGTGAATACTAAGATAAAGCTATATACTTTTTAAAATTATGGATAAGAAGGAACTTTAGCAGTATGCTGGGATACTTGCAATTGAGGGGGTTTTTTCTTGATGATCTGAAAGAGGTTAAGAGAATTATTTGGCCCTAGAAAAATCAGATATCTTTTGTACCTAATCTTACTTTCTCAACCTCATAGAAGATTTGAGGGCACCCCATAGATGCTCCCTCTAATTTGATTTGGTAAGCTAAATCTCCGTGCATAGTGAAATCTCAAGCAACTCATAACACTATTGGAAAAAACAATCAACCAAAATATCTTAAAAAATTGATCCACCAGCATAGATGAATTGGAAGTGGTTTATATGTAGAAACTAAAATGGGAGATAGCTCATGAAAAAGATACTTCTTCTATTTGGAAAAAAAAAATAGTACAAACAAACACCATTTTTACTAGTGGCAGGATATGGAAAAACTACACATCTTACCTAGTTTTTTTATAAAATTTGTTTATCCTCCTGTCAATCTTTATTATATTTGATTTAAGTATACTTTAATTATTAGCAAAATCCAAATTTAAAATAATTACACTTAATTATATAGTCACGCACATTATACATTTAACTATAAACATAACACCCATATTCAAAACTCTTGGTGTTTCACTTGCCTGCTTACCAAATAATGAGGCAATTAGGGACACAATACGCTCTTCTAACTCTTCTTGGTAATGCTCTTTCTTGTTCTTCTTGCTCATGGGAATCTGGACACAGAAGACAAAATCATGTGAATCTTAAATCTTACCACTAGTCACACACAATTGGTCTTAGCACCACAGATTTTATAGAAATTTTACCGATTAAACCTCTAGAATAATTAGTTCATGACAGAAGCAACAATAATGTAAATCTTACATATTACAACTAGTTACACAATTGGTCTTAGCGATAACAATTTTATAGAAATTTTACTGATTAAACCTCTAAAATAATTAATTCACGACAAAAGCAAGGAGAGAAAGGATCTTTCAGTCATCACCGTTTCAGTAAAATGAGGTAAAGCAGGAAAGGGGAGAGAACTTGCCTTACCCATAAAAGCAGCAAAGGCCGTCTTCAAACCCAAAACATCAACAAAGCGTTCACAGGCAGGAGGGTACTTGGTCATTGCAAAATCAAGTGCTCTTATTGCAGAACCATAAGCAGATTTCTTCTGCTTCATTATAATAATCATCAATTCAACACCTTCGGCCTTCACAAACCTCTCCTTATTCTCCAAAGGCATCAATAAGCAACACAAGCAGTCAAATAGATTCTCTAACATCTCCTCCTCATCAGACGTCTTTGGATCTTTCGACTTGTACATTGCCACAGCCTGCAGTAGCACATCTACGCCGTTCATTTGCCCCAACCTCTTCTGATTGGCTGTGCTGTTTTGTAACAATATCGCCAAAATCTCCGAGGCATACTGCTTGTTACTATCAAATTCCCTTACCTTAATCTTCCCTAACAACCATCTCAACAACTTGGTTCTCTCACAAACCAATTCAGCCACCGATGGTTTAACCTCAATCAAATTCTCAATCGTAGCTAATGTATTATAAACAGCCGCCATTTCATCAGGATCAGTATCAGATAATCTCTGTAAATTCTGAACTAACAATTCCAATACGTTATTTTCAATCAAGGCATCGACCAAAACGCGGGCGGGTTCGTCGTTATCCTCCAATACGTCCTCGTCGGTTAGATCTTGCAATAAATGAACGACATCAATAGCAATGTCGGTGTTATCGTGCGACAGAAGGCCAAGAATTGAAGGAATGACGTTGAGATTGACAAGGTCTGGGTAAAGCTCGGGCCCACCGGCAAGGACTTTGAGCTTCTCTAGCTCGTCGTGAAGGTCAACCTCAGTATCGGCGAATTTCTCAGGCTGATCAGGGTACTTGAGACGTGCCTCTATGTTTTCTTTGAGACGACGTTCGAAGGAAAGCACGAGCTTTTTGACAGTGCGGAGGTCAAGGACTTCGACACTCGACTGGGATTTTTCCAAGGCTTCGAGTAGAGAAGGGTCGATGTCGGCGCTGCCGTTCGTAGAAACGGCGTCGGTTCGTCTGCGTTTGCCGCCTCCGCCTTCCATTCCTTCTTGTCTCTCTAAACCCTGACTGGTACCAGTTTCTGCTTCTATTTTCACTTGTGAGGGAAGCAGCAGCCTCTGGAAGCTACGGAGTTATATTTAGGAAATCAAATATAATTTAATTTAAGATAAAAAGACATGTACCTCGAATTTTTCAAATTTAGCACTTTATTTTATTTGGTCTCTTTTATTTTAAATTACTTAAATTTATCTTTTTATATTAATTAGTTATTATTAAGTTTAATAAAAATATAATTATTTCATTATAATATTTATCTTATTTTTTATAATTATGTGTATATATTGTTATGTTTAAAGTAGTTCACATGTGATTCAAAAAAATAAATTTAAATTAACAAAAAGATTATAAATAATATGTGAATATTTAACATTTAATGATAATATAAAATTATAATTTTATCCTCATTTTTTAATTGTTTTTCAATCAATTTCAATCATTGATAACATAAGCATTATTCCTTTGATTTTTTCTGTATATAAACAATTTGAAAACACTTTATTTACAATAGAAAAATCAGCCTAAAGAAAATTACAACAAACTTAATTGAATTTTTATGATTGCACAAGAGATTGCCCTACCAACTAAACAAATAAAATGCCAGCTAAACCACTTAATTCCTACTGTCTATTTTAATGCTCTAATTTACTACCAAAAAGATTCAAATCAAAAACTGCAACACAAATTGTCCAACAACACAAAATTTGAAGAAATCTTGGTGGTTTCACCCAATTTACAGAATACAAAAAATATTCAATTAGTCTATAGAATAGAACACAAAATTTCAATTACTTGAAACAAAAATTTGTAAATTCTATTTTTGTTCAAAATATCCAACCCTGCAGTAAAGATGAAACTCCAACAGATAATCAATGAGGTCATGAAGCAACTTCGATCAAGTAAATGGTCACTTGATCAATTTTAAAAACAAATTTTGTCAATATAATAAAAGGGCAAATGTTAATATCTCAGAATCTAAAGAAAATTCAAATAAGTTGTATTTTAGATGCATGCGTAGAAGATGCAATTTTTATAGGTTTTAGAAGCCTAAACCATATGATTTCAATGCAAATGCAATTTTTTATTTTGAAAGCAGTCACATTTCGCATGAGGAAGGCACTTTTAATACTTATGTACTAGACCAACAACTCTTTATTAGAAGATATATCAATGATGCAATGACAAGACAATGGCTTCTTACTTTGACAATTATAGTAGTATTTATGTTAAGGTTTTTTTTTGGGATTAGTTATATTGACAAGACTCATCTAACATCGTATTGACAAGACAGATCATAATAAAATACTATCTTATAATGTAATATTCTTTAATCTGATTAAGATAGATTTTTCTTTAAATTAGGTCCTCATCTCATGAGAAGGTAATTCTCAATTAATTAATTTTCTACACAAACACAACTAACCTTCATTAGTAGGGCTTCCATTGTGGTTACCAGAAAAATTAATTCTAATTTATAATGCAGACCAATAACTCTTATTATTACATCTCATAAACTTTGGTTTACAATGTAGACTGATTTCTTTTATCACTATATCTCATAAATCCTAGTTTACAATGTAAAGTGATTTTTTTTATCACTACATTTTATAAATCTTGATTTATAATATAGATTAATAACTTTTATTACTACATCTCATAAACTAACATATGCATAATTTTATTTTGAAACATTGTTCAAAATACTATTTAAAATTACTGTTTGAGTGAACAATGTCAACACAGCGGTGCTAGACTACCAGCGTTGCAGCGTTAGGAGGCAGAACCCCCAGCTCTGCGACGCCTGCCCATTAGCGCTGCAGTGCTAGGAGGCAAAATGCCTAACGCCGCGACGCCAACCAAATATATATATAATATTATTATTTAATATTATATTATATACTAATAAGATATTTTGATTATTTAACTATTAAATAATTAATGTGTGAAATTATCATTTTACCCTTTTATATGGTTACCAAGCATACCTCTAGTAGGTTCCACCATACCACGCACTTTCATAAACTCAATCAAGGGCCCACAATGCACCATGTGTCAATATACAATTAATAAAAAATAATTGTTAACTAATTAATGTATTTAACATTAAAAATTCGAACACGCGCGCATCCCGTAGTCATGCTGGATATTGCTGAATTGAACAATTCAATCTGGTACGCTACCCCAGTGCACAACGAGTACACTCTATATTGCAGGACTTCTTAGGTCTATACTCAATTCATGAAATGGAACCATTCCATAAGTCCGTGAACAATGCTTCATGCACACATCACAGATATTATAAATTAGTGTGCTGGACTATACAAGTTGAGATCACAGCGCATACGTATAGTTCTTTCGTCATCTATATCCTGTATATGTGGGGACATAGATCAGCACCATTAAATCTCTATAAGCTCATCTATAAACCTATTTCCAGACTTGTATCTCACTGAACAACATATGCAAACTTTTTGTTCTATTGTTTGACCCCATGAAAACTCTTTTTCCGGGTTTATTGCTTATAACCATAAGATTTTCTGAGATACAATCTCGAAGCATCTAGATATATAACTCCCTTATGTGAGCTAATGGATGCCATATCTACTTACACTGAACTCCATAAGCATCAGACCATACTCAACAACACCCAGTGCTTAGACCATGAAAGGTTTTTGACATGCATGAAACTAAAGTATAGTAAATCACTTACAAGCCCATCGTGGCGCTCAGATCAGAGGACTGCATATACTACTCAACTCGAACGAACATTCTATTAATGGCTATATAAGAAGTCTATTATGGTCCTCATAAGTGTATTTAATATTCAGTCCTAACTGGACACTCACATGCCTATACAAGCTCCAAGCTCATGACTAGCTAGGAACAACCATCTATACCCTACAGATATAAACATATGTTGATCTATATAAAGAGGTATTCACCAACAGACTTAAGTTGGTAAAAATAGATTAGGAACATTATATTTAAGAACATACATGCATAATAACATTACCTAGCATTCGATTACAACTCCTTGCAACAAGGTTATTATTAGTATATTCTGAGGTCTTTATCCCATTACAGATAAGGTTCTAACTCTTTAAAATTCACTGATTCTTATAACATGCTAACTTTTAGCAGTTATAATTGTCAGTGTTGCTAACTCTTAGCCTTGGTCTAAACTTCTTTAGATCAGATTTGAACTCTTTCAGATCTTACAATGTCTATAGCGTTACAAGTATGATACCAAATAATTAAAAGTAATTAGTGATTTAATAAAATGTACATCGTATAAATATCAAATATTCATACAAACATGGATGTCACGTAAGCACAACCTTAATAAATACTTCTCAATCCCTTGCATACAGTTTAGGATGTATCTTGAAGGTAATTTTTTAGAATTCTATTGTCTTTATAATGGCATCTTTCTGTTGCTAAATACACGATTCTTCTTGTAGGGGGTTTTCATCCTTACTAGTCATCGTGATGCAGTGGCAAACGAGCAGAGGTTAGCAATGGCCGAGACTAAAACAACTATGCTGAAGAAGGCCAATAAAAAATTGAAAGGGTTTAAGTAAGAGCTCAACAACTGTTCAACTAGAGTAATGACTGTTGAAGGTAAGGCAATTGACAAAGTTAGTGAGGATGAGGCTAAAATAAACATAGCAGAGAGCAGAGCATCAATTCCACAATCATAGGTTAAATAGCTTGGGACTCAAGTGGGAACTCTTCAAGAGGAGAATGTCATCTTTTTAAAGAAAAACGAAGATTTGGCTGAAAAGTTTGAGGTTTCTAAGGTTTAGCTCATAGAGGGTTTGATTTAGACCTTTGATAGGGTCGTTCCCCTATTCAAGGCACATTATCTAGAATTAAACCTCTCTTGGTTGGATGGCCTTCTTACTGGCTAAAAGAGAGGTGACGAGGAGGTTAAGGATATGCCTCCAAAAGTAGAGGAAGTGGTTCTTTCCCAGCCTATCCTCAACATACCTGCTCCCACAACTGAAGAGGGCCATCAGGCTAATGAGTTCCTAGTTTCAATGCTACTGACACTCAAGCTCCTACTTCTTAACCTTATGATTTTCCACTTTTCATTTTTTGTAATTTGAGTTGTGCTCCCCCTCATATACGACATGTTATTATTAATGAAAATCTCTTTTTTTTTTTACACATGTTAATTTGATTCTTGCTTGGTTGTCTGCTCAATTTAACATATCTCTAATTCATTGTGTTTATGGACATGTTAAGTAATTTTTCCTGTGAATGCTTAGTCCTTCTTGAGTTACCATTCTCATTTTCAACTTGTTAATTAATATTTGAATAAATGGATCAAATCTTTGACTTCTTGGCTTTATTTAATGTCTTATCCGAGGACTGCTCGTAATGTTTGGCTGAAGAGGCTTTATGACAAGTTAAGTGATGTGTCCTTAGGGTCTTGCCTTATTGCATTCTTAAGAGCCATCTCGAGGAATACTCAAGAACCTTAACTATAGAGGTTATGACGAATTTAGACTATTACTGTTCTTAGCTTTTTCATTAGTCATCTAATGGTGCCTAAGGACTTTATCAGCTCAGAGGTCATATGGTGAGGTCTCTGAATATTAGTAAGTTTGAATTTTAGTTGATTATTTCACATTAAATACAGTTGTGCATTTTAATCTTGCGTCTTTCTCACAGTCATACTCCTAAAACAGCTTTAGTGACATTGATGCTTTTTTGGCCTTTAGATCCTTTGAAAACTCAACGGCTTTAAGGACTTAATTTGTTATGCTTGGCAGTTGAAAAAGACATCTTCAGATGGGTTCACAAGGCTTGTTTGATTTGATCAACAACTTAGATTCATCTTGAGGTCTAGGTATAAAATTATTTTTTTTTTCACTTTTTTCAACATTTTTAAAGAGAGAAAATTCTACTCCCATCCTTTCACTTTTTAGAGAGAAAGCATTGGAACTATTTACAAGGTTTTCTGGTGACCCTTTTTTTCGATTTCGGCTACTGCTTTTATTGGTTGTTACACTTTTCCACACGTTTTTAACATCGGTGAGTCACCATTCTTGATATTTTTGTCTTGTTGATATTGCAACTCCTTACTGATGATGATTTTAGGGTTTTTTTTTGTATTGATTGTTCTTCTTTTCGAGTCATGGTGATTAGCCTCACCTTTAAAACTAATACGATATTTCTATAACACACAATTAAGCGCAAGTATATGTTATTGTAACAAGTAATAAAGGGATAAAATAATCAGATATCAAACCCACAGGGATAATATCTACTTCTTACCATTCTAACAATTATTCAAAAAAATTAAAATTTAAGAATGAATATAGAAAGGTATAAAAGCAATACCACAACGTTAATATTTTAGAAAAATAACAATATAAAGAAAACCTAAGATTCATACTATCCCTCAATATGATTTATAATTATTAATCTCCTAATATTTAAATCCATTAGTTCTTGTTATTAATCAAGACACAAATGTATTCACAAGCCTCTCTCAAGGTTAAGCAAGTATGTCCCAATTTACCGAATCCCTATATCTTTATGGTACTTGTAATAAATTAAGATTCATTAAGAATAATTCTTTATTGATCATACATGTCAATTAGGTATAACTTTATCCTAATTTGAAACTTATAGACATTATTCTACAATCATTCATCAAAATTATCTAGGCCTAAATACTTGAAGTCGAGTTTATTAAATATTAGAAAGATTTGACAATTAAGCACACATATTGAGTTCAAGTATTAACCCTAGAAAGAAAATTAGTTCATAGTTATAAGAGAATTAAGGCAAAAATATAAATAAAACATGATACAATCAATGACAAACCGATATAAATGTCGAATTGCACTTGATTAAATTGCCAAGGTTGCTATTTTGAAATGCCTTTGAATTTTTCTCTATAGTTGCTTCAATTACTATCTAAAGCTTGGGTTTTTGTGATTTTTGAAGGCTGGAACAAATGGCCTTTTATAGGGTTTAATTTGAGCTTGTAATCTTAATTCTCGTCAGTTCAAGAAGAGTGTGGTCGTTGGGGTGAGAATTCTTCATCGTGGGGCACTATGCCTTTAAACCTTTATTGTTGCAACGATGGAATATTTTCGATAAGGTGATAGACTTTCGTTAGGGCAAAAACAAGACAACAAAATTTTGTGACTAATCTAGGTCTTATTTTGGCCTTTCCTAATTAGCTTCTAAAATTGCTGCTAAAGTGAAAATCTTTATATCGCTAGGGCGAAAATCAGTAATTTTGAATTTGTTATATTTTGGTCCTTGGTTTTTGCTGTTTTAAGTTCTTGCTCTAGTTTTTATTTTTTATTTTTGTCCAAACCCTATAAATAAATGATAATGCACATAAATTAGCCATTTATTCTTATAAAATATCAAAATCTTAACTAAAAATTAGGATAAAATATATGACAAATATACCCTTATAAAAAACCAAAGTAGATAAGTCTTTTTTTCTTATTAAAAATTATGTAAGCTTCAAGTCAATCTAGGTTTCATAGTTTGAGTGGTTAGATAAAGGTGAGAGTTAGAGTTTATTCAAGGAATCTTATAAATGAGGAGGTTCATATGGTTAGGAAGAACAGCTGAGGTAGTCAACTTTAGTGAAAGTCTAAGAAGACGAGTGAGTGTTATCTCTAACCTTTATATTTTGTTAAATGGATTTTTTGACACTGATCTTCCTTTATTTATGTTTCTATTGCTATACAAGGTGAAGACAACATCAAGAAACGTGCTCGATACAAGAAGCAATCTTTAAGGCTTATTGCTCAAAGTGTGGTGAGGCACTTGCTTAGGTACAATCAATAAGGTATGAATACACATAGAGGCTTCGCGAACGCTTTTAGGGTGCCAGTTTAAAGGACTCCATGTAAGACTGAAAAGGAAAAAATGGTATCTAGCTCTTCGACCTCAATGCAAGGAACACCCTAAATTATGATGCCACCATGTCATCCACAAAGGTCATTCAAAGATTCCCCGATCTCATTAGAGGCCAGTCCAACTCTTTTAAAGGTAAGCCAATTGACTGAGAGGTTGTGCATAGGTTGGTGATGATGAATCCTTCCATGTTATCTTTAAGTAGTTTAACTTCAAGCACTTATTCCCATATATTAGGCAAAATGAGAGATATATTGACCTGAGTCATGCTTAGCAGATAAGGAATTAAGATGCCTTACTATGTTTCACAGATCACATGTGATTGTAGTAAAGATGAGTTGATAAGGATTAATTAGGTCTAATATTTTTATATTCTAAACTTAATATTTATTCGTTTAAATTAAGATTATTTGACTTTTTTATATGCTTTATTATTATTTTATAAGTTTGGAGTTAATAGAGCAAATGGGGATAAATAAATTCAAAGAAAATAAGGCAAAAACATCAAATTACTACAGTAATTAGCTATAGTGTTTGCACCGCAAAGCCTAAAATCTAGCACTGTTGCGCTGTATAAATAGTAACTTAAAAATAGTAATCCTAATATTACTTATATTTGATGTTTTACCTTAATATGAAGACATAAACTTATAAATAGAAGATCAAAAAGCCTAATTCAAGAATCAAGAAGAGAGTGAAGAAGAGAGAGAAAGAGCAATTTTTGAAGAATCAAGAAGACTAAAAGATTGTAGAAAAATTAGTTTTATCTCTTCAACTCTTTATCTTTCTAGTTTTCTATAATTTTAATAATGTTATTCCTGATAAGCTCTAGAAATCTTTATTTCACTATGACATAAGTTTTTATTTCTAGGGTTAGACTTTTGAACCTAATATATAATTAGATTTTGTTAATTCTTAGTTTCTGAACTTGATACATACAATTGATTTATTCTATCTTGAGTTTATTACTTTCATATCTAGCCAATATTATGAATGATTGAGAAATCATGATAAACTTAACAAAGGGATTCATGTGTTTAGCCTATGATAGTTTGATGCATAATCATAGGATAACAACTATGAATTCCATGTAGGATAGACACATACCTAAATAACATGTATAGCATAATTTAGACTTGATCTTAATAACTTACATTCTAATTTGATTGCCATAAATATAGGTAGTTGTTAGAATGCGTAATATAGTCACTCGACTATCGACTGAAACTTGTGATGAGATTAGAGTTTAATCAATCAATTTGTATTAAGGGATTAACTAAGAGGTTAATAAATTCAATGAAATATTAGGGGATAATTCTAAACCCTAGATTATTATCAATTGGTGAATTCATCTATTTATTTATTTGTTATTTAGGATAAGTTTAATTAATAAAACTAGGGTAATTAATAGAATTTCATATTTTAATTTTTCTAAATAAAAGTTAAGTAGTTATAATTTTAGTACTTGATTAAAAGAATCAGATCACATAGTCCCTGTGGGAACGATATCTGGACTTAAATCCTATATTACTTGATACAATAGCGTGTGTTTATGCTTAGCTAGTATAGAATACACTTAAGAGTCTTCTTACTTTTTGTTGTTTTAAGCAAAGTTCTCTTTAGATTTTGATGAGTTATCGTGACTTTGATTCACTTTTTCAAGCAATATATAACATGTCTCTCGGCTAAAATATTATCTTCAAGGTCATTTATGAAGGTTTGAATGACTAAGACCCCATGAGAGTGTTAGCTAAGGCCAAAAAGTAAGTCTCTTTCAAAAATAAGGAAGTAAATGCTATAGAGGGTAAAGCTAGAGAAGATGGCCATAAAAGCTGCCATGGTTGAGAGCTGAGTTTCTGAGCTTGAGTGCCAAAAGAAAGTTAGTTATAATGATGCAATTGGTGAGTTGGCATTAGTAGAAAATAGGATATAAGAGCTGAAAATGAAGAATACACGCCTTGAGAACAAGTGAACACTACAAAGGCATTAATTGAGTCACTGAAGAAGGAGTTTGATCAACTGTAAAATAAGGCATAAAAAGTAGAGGAATGAACTGACAAGGCTAAGTTAGTCAATGAAGGGTCGTTCACTTCTGGGCTTAGATGAGTTCAACAATAGTTTTAATTTGTTAAAGGAATGCTACTTCGACATTGATCTCAATGGGTTGATGATGCTTTAATGCATCAAGCAAAGAAGATAATGATGGGGACACTATTATCGAAGCTCCTTTAGTTACTTTAACTATTCCTACTGCCGCAACCATTTTGATTCTAGCTGAAGATTAGGCTACCTCTCTTGCTACTATTGCTTGAGACTTGTATATTTTTGTTATTGTATTTATTGTCCTCATATTGTTCTGATAAGAGTATAGTGTTAAAGACACTTCTTGTAAATATTCATTCTATCAATCGAAGTTTCTCTTTTTGGTCAAGGATTTCTTGATTTATGTTGAATACATATTTCTAGTCTTTTAGACCTCAACTTTAATAATATTGTTAATTGGATTTGACCATCTTTATAAATTAATTTACATATGCATTTTTGGCTTTAATTGAGGAGTCGTTTTATACTACTTAAGTCTTTTTATTATGAGATCAAATCTGCATCTCCCATGAATTCACTTTTAGGTCTTTACACAAAGGCTCTCTACCCAAAGCGCATTTTTTCTGAGAAGTTTGTTCAAGGTAATGTCCTTGTGAATTTTGCTTTTTGGGCTTATGTCATTTAGCCAAAATGCATCAAGGAATTCATTCAAGGTAATTTCCTCGTAGGTTTGGTAGGTTGTGTTGCAGCTTAGTGATTTGTCAAGGTTCTTATTGTTCTTCTATATTATTATACTTCTTTAGTACTTCCACCAAGCCTTTTAACTCGTCACTTTCCTACTATAATTCTATTAATTCTTCTTCTAGTGCTTCTCGCCAAGTTGACGATTCACCATCTTAGCATGGTACGTTGCCATTCCGCACTTCTATAAATCGTTCATGGTTTTGTAATTTGGGATTCTCATTAGACAAAAAGTTCTGCTCACTACTCTAAACAGTTATGGAGTGGGCAAACACAATCTTTGAACATGGGTTTTTTTGTAATTTTTCGCTCTTATATATAATGACTTTTTGTCTTGTTTCTATAGACAGTGCCAAACTATTAACCCACAAGTTTAGGCAACTCCCAAATTAACAAGTTGAATTTATTTCTTCTAAGAAAAATGATTGACAAAGTGACTGGGCTTTGTGAAGACTGGGTTAAACTAGTTCACTCTAAGTATGTTACGCTTAATAAAGATTGTACAACCAAATACAGGTTAAGCCATGTCGGAGATTTTTTTGGTGATGGCACTCTGATACTTAAGTCAGCAAATATCGAGAAAAATGTAAAAAAATACTGAAAGGAAATAGAAAGAGATAAAGAAAGAAAAAGGCTTATTTAGAATCTCCAAAATACCCTTAGCTTAACAATTTGGACCCTATTTATAGGGTTGCCACATGAGTTTTCCTTTTAATTATAGAATTCCATTATAATTGGAAAGCCTTAAGTATTTCACTTATTAAACTTGTTTATTAGAGTTTTACCAAAATATGGATAGACTTTTTTTACCTTTGTAGGACTCTCACTGAGATTATAGGAGTTGTATTTGTAAAGAGAATTTCAAATCCCATGATTCTGAGTAGCAAGTCTATGTTAGATCACTAGTATGTAACTAAGATAGTCAGTTTGGCTAAGGATGATACCCGATGTTGAGGACATCTAATATCGAGGACTCATTTTGAAAATATCAGGGACTTTAAGCTAGTTTAAGAACAACACTTGTTGGGCTTTATTGATGATAGTGGACTTCAACCAATGTGTCCCTAAAATGTTTGGGCTAGAGCTTTATGGATCATAATCCAAGAAAAATAATTTATGCTAAAAGAATACTACTACAAAAATTGGTAATAATGTTAATAAGATTAACTTGGATCTAAATTTTGAAAATGTTAGAGTAGAAAGCTCAAGGAGTTTGTCTTAGTTTGTTTTGTTGATAACAATTAAGAATATAAGTTTTAGTAATTTTTCAAAAGTAACAAAAATACTCATCCATTTTCTAATTTTTGCGAGTTTTTAAGATTATAAAAAGATATTTTATAATATTTATGTTTATTCAAAAATGATGATATTTATAATTTTATGAATTTAAGATGATTTATAATGAATTTCTAAAAAGAGTGAGCACAAAGCTGAACATTGTTTCACAATTTTAATAAAGTCTAAAATGAAAATTATTTTTAATAGTTCTCGATAGGGATAGGGACAATTTAGTTCCTCTAATATGACTAAATGGACAATTTTGTCTCATAATTTTTCCTCTAACTTAAGTGTATAATGAATTTAATTTTGAATAGGTGGCATAATCATACTCATTTACTATCTTTTAATACATGACACAATCTTATTTGTTCTTTTAATATAATCCAATTAAATAAAATATTATTATTTTTACATTTAATATTTGCCAAAAATTTATATAATTAGTATAACTTTTAATATTTGTATTTTAATTATAATCCTTTTTAAATAAAGTAATTACTACTTAACTAAATAAATAGACCACAATAATTTAATATATAGTTTAACTTAATTTAATATATTGTTGAAATTCATTATTTATTTTTGTTATTAAGTAGATTTATAAACATAATAATTAAATTAAAGTTAGTTTTAATTATAATTTAATAATTAAAAATTAGAAAATAATTTTCAAAAACAATTAGGTAAAAATACACAGCCACACTTGGAAGTCGTTGGCAATCTCCACCAATGCTAATAGATAGGATTAACATTTATATTGTCAAACTCAAAATTTCAAACAATGTAATAATAGTAGTAATTTTATCAACGGTGCACCAAATTGGGACAAATGAGGTGTTTGACATGGCAACCACTATAACACAGTCATCAAACAATGGCAAATGCACCACCACTACTGTCATGTAGATTGCCTATCAATGATTCTAACAATGGTGGTGATGCGTTGTAAAGAAAACGAAGATGTTACAATAGTTGTCGTCTCAAACAACTCATTTTGTCCTATTTTGGTGCTTTTGTTGAAAAAACCACCACCACCATCATCGTAATGTTGCCAAGCTGCCATATCGACAACAATGTCAACTCTGTTCTAGCAACTAGTTTAGATTTTAGGTTTTTTTGTTAATACAATTCATATATATAATTATATAGTTTTACATTGCAACATGTGTTAATATGATTCTAATGTATGTTTCATTAATGTCATGTCAACATCATATAGAAATTTGATGGGTCTTGTGTATATATAAGCAAGTAGGCATCATTACCTAAAAGGGCTAGTCATTTAGGTCATTAGCAAGCACCCCAACCATAACAAGTGGTATTAGAGCAAACCTAAATTCTCATCCACATGTGGGATCCTAAAATTCTGTATCTTGAACCCTAATAGAGATTGTTTTATAGGTAGTAGTTCCTCTATAAATAGTTGAAATAGGCAATATAAGCCAGGCTAGCCTTTGAGTTTGGGCTAAACCGCGACGTGGGCATTATATGATTAGATGGGGAAGAATCACACTTCTCACTTCGAATAAAAATTAGATGGGTCTAGAGTATATGTGGGCTAGTAGGTAATTTTACTTACTAAACTAGTCTTTTGAGTCATTGACAAGCATTTAGCTCGTGACATTAGATTAAAATGGGCCTATTCCATTTAAATTAATTAAAAAAAACTAATAAATTAGGACAAATTGGATATTTTAAATCTAATTGAAACAAAATTATCCATATCCCTTCTTGATATGATAATGATCTAAAATTTTATAACAAAAAGCCTTATTTATGAACATGTTCTTTGTACAATTTTAGGTTATTTCATTCATAGATTAATTTATAAAAATTGAACTCTAAGTACTATATAATTTTGAAGCCTATCTTAATATAATATGAGGTTAAGTTTTGAGGTGAATAACATATGAAATTTTGAGACCTTTTGGATTTTTATGATATCACACATTTGTTTAAAGATTCCATATTAGGTCTAATTATTTTTAAATTATGATTTGGGGACTAAGAAAAATGCTTAAAGTATTGTTATTTAAGGACTCGATTAAGGAAAGTATATATTAGACTATGCTTTATAATAAAAGTTGATTCTTTGAAATCCTTATCATTTAATGTGATATGAATATGAATATAAGAAGTCTTGATGTGTATTAATAAACATTTATTATTGGAGAATACCAGGAGGTAAGTAAATTGGACTTTTGTTTTTGAAATCTTAATCGATGTGTGTATTGTGTGTATGTAAGTCTATATATCTATGTATGAATACATGTGTATATTTGATATCTTGCAATTTTGATAGAGTGTTTGTTTATGATATTTGTCTGATTTATTTAAGAAAATACGCATATGATTTTGATATGATTTATGTATTGTCTCATATGTATGTGTATTGGTGATACGAATTCCATTTGTTTTCTACATAGAAAAAAGAAATTTTTTCTAAATGAAGAATTCTATTTTATAAGTTTTTATGGCTTAGTGGACATTACTTGTAGAGATTTAATTTCTATTTTACAGACTAAATTTTCTATTTAATTATAAGTTCTAGTTCACCATAACCAGGTTCCATTTATATATTATGCTATGATGTTCAAAGTTTTCTCTCTATTATAAAACATTTCTATAAAAGAATTTTTAAAGTTTAGTGGACTTTGCTTATGGTCTATTTTAATTAGTGGATCAGATGTCCATTTATGTATTTTGATTATGATGTTTAAAGTTTCCTTCTTATTATCAAAAGTTAATAAGTGAAGCTACCCTATAAAATTTTAAAAAACCTAAGAAAATTTTATAAATGAAATTTTTTTTCTAAAGAGATATGTTTGATGTTTAACAATATATTAATGCTCAAGTCATTTGCATCATACGCATATGTGTATTGTATGAATTGTATGTTTTTATATCAAGGGTTTTGAAAAGGATAAAAACTAATTTGCTTATTGAGTTTGTTGAGGATTCTTATGTGCCTTAATATCTATTGGCTAGGTATTTAGCACTTTAGAGCCCTTTTTCATTTTGTGAAAGCTTTTTCTCACAAGTAAAACAAAAATAAACAAACATCAACCAAGTAAATAGAGAAAACAATCACACACATACAAGGCACAAAAATATACGTAGTTTGATAAAACTGCCTACGTTCATGGTGGATCATAGACCCAACTTCTTTTATTCTAATTCTTTAATACCCAATGAATATAACAATGAAAAAACTTTTAAAGGATCTACTCAATGTTTTTTTATACTTATGTGCCCAACACTTAAGCACTCTATGGTACTCTTTTGCGCTTACGCCAAGTACCCTTGAGCTATCTATTCTTTCTATTGTTGATGCATTCTAATTCTAATGAATTTCAAGATTTATATAGTGTTTACAAAGTCCTTATAAAACTTTATTCATTGGTGAAATAAGAGTCCACATAAAATGAATGTCCAAAACTAACTTAAACACATAATTAGAACTAAAATAGAACTTTCCAAATAAGCAATGCTATGTGAATAAATAATCGCGAAATAGTATCCATGTGAATAGTACCATATGAATAATACCTGAGTAAATAGTACCTTGTTTCCGGCTTCTTATTTCGTACATGTTTTGTTCTTTTATTGAGTCTTTGACCATGTGTTTGACTTTTCCTTAATTTCCAACTCAAAATCAAATTAATCATTGATTTTGAATCACTAAAATTTCAACAAATCCTTATTGATTCAAAATCTCTTCAAAACTCTTTCATAAGGAACCATCCACTCCTTAGCCAACGCTCAATCACTAAGTATTGATTCCAGTTAAGTCTAATTCTTAGACTTAACCCCTTTAAGGCTAATGACTACAGTCTCCAAAGATTCTAAATGTATCTCTCTTTGGGTAGCCATCCTATTATGATTTTTCAGTATCTCTTAAACACCATCACAATATCTTCATGGCTATATCCTTCATTTGTTATACATTCTCTTTCAACTATTTTCATTTCAGTGAGATAAACTCTAATGCTGCCTTTGGTATACATCCTTGATAAATGTATTTTGGATCCATAATTTAACCCCATTTATCTTAATAATTGTTCGTTTCTGGGTAATTTAAGGGTTATTATGTGTTAAATGTTACTGTTACAAGGTTAAATCAAGAAAAGATAAGAAATGATGAAATTGGAGCAAATGAGAAAAAATTTGCTACAATAAATCGCTACAGTAGTTATAAATAGTAATTTGCTACAGTACTTATACTATAGTGACAACCCCCAGCGTCTAAATGAACACTTTTACGTTCATACATGTGATGAACGCTCCAGCATTGAATAATGAATGCTTAAGCGTTTTGGCGATTCTATAAATACCTTATTTCGCCTCTAAACGTAAACGTTGGCTCCTAATTTAACACCAACCCTCAATCTAACACGTTTCTAACCTAGAAATCATCTCCATATTATGCAAAAATAACATTTAAAGCTATTTTATAGAGAGATTACTCATTTAAGAGCATTTGGGCTAATCTTTAGAGCATTCAACCATGGTCATGGATTGATTGGAGGTTACCTTGTCTTCATAAATTTGGTTTGGAATTGGTTTATCATGTGTTTATTATTGTTATTAAGCCTTTAAACTCTTGTTATATTAGTTTAATTTTATTATTTAGATTATAGTTTTAAACTCAATATGCGAACTTAATTGTAGTATTTGATTCCCATTATTATGAATTCAATTTATTATTCAATTTGTGTTGTTCTTAATGCTTTTAATATGTTAGGAATGATGATTGGATGATTATGGAACATTAGAATAAACTTGGAAAATGCATCATATTATTTAAACTTAGACAAATTGATGCATGATTATAGAGTAATATCTACAAGTATCAATATATGAAAGGAATATACCTATATGACATGTATGGTCAATACAACTTGTTTGTAATGAACCTTAATTTATTCGAATTACCATAAGAATTTAGGGATTTAGTAAATTAAGGTATAATCACTCAACTATTGAAAGAAACTTGTGAAGAAATACGTGTTGTGACCAATAATTAAATTGAATGATTAATAGTGGGATAATGAATTTATAGTGAAGGATAGTTATAATCATAGATACTCTTTATTTAGTGATTGCACTTATACCGTTTGTACAATTAGGGTTGATTTGTAGATTTAGTAATTAGTTTTAACATAAATAATATCATTTTATCATTTGTCTAGATAAAGGTGAGAAGAAATAATTTTAGTAATTGGTTAAGGATAATAACAATTTCTCGTGGGATCGACATTCAACTCATCACTCTATTACTTGTTCCCAATAGCGTGCATTTACGCTTAGTATAAAAATCACACAATAATCCCCTTAACACAAATTCATGTTGAGACCTCACAACATTCTGCCAAGCACATAGCTCAATTGTGCTTCTCACTCATAGACCCTTAGATTATCTGTATTCCTTCTTCAAGAAGTCATTTTGCAACTCCAAAGTCCTAATTATAGACTTATTACAGCACCTCCACCCTTATTCTTCCATCTCCATACTTGTAAGTCCCTATGGTTAAACTACCTATGCTCAACAATTGACCTCAAGTATAGGTCAAATAAGGACCTTAATCTAGCTTTAAATCCCAACTCAGCTATAAATTCAAACTTGGCTCTGATACCAATTTGTTGAGAAATCTTACATGCTGTAATATCTATTGGCTCGGTATTTAGCACCTTAGAACCCTTTTTTGCTTTGCAGAAGCTTTTCCTCACAAGTAAAATAATAATAAACAAAGATCAACCAAGAAAATAAAGAAAACAATCACATACACACGAGGCACAAAATATACATGGTTTTGCAAAATCGCCTATGTCCACGGTGGATCATAGACTCAGCTTCTTTTATTCCAGTTCTTTAATATCCAAAGAATCCCTTACAAGAGAAACCCAATAAATACAATAATAAAGAAACTCCTAAAAGATCTACCTAGTGCTTTCTTGTGCTTATACGCACAGCACTCAAGCACTCCATAGTACTCTTCTTTGATTGCGCCTAGTGCCTTAGAGCTATCCCAGCCCTTTTTTTTTTGTTGATGCATTCTAATTCTAATAAATTTCAAGGGTTTATATAATGTTTACAAAATCCATATAAAACTCTATTCTTTGTTGAAATAAGAGTTCGCATAAAATGAAAGTCTAAAACTGACTTAAACATACAATTAAAACCAAAATAGGACTTTTCCAAATAGGTAGTGATGTGTGAACAGCAACCTTAGAATAGTAACCATGTGAACAATATCCACGTGAATAGTAATTGAATGAATAGTATTGTGGGAATAAGACCTTTTTTTTTACTTCTCATTTCGCATCATTTTGTCCTTTTATTGCGTCATTGACCATGTGTTTGACTCTCCTTTAGTTTTCAACTAAAATTAAATTAATCCTTAATTTTGAATAACCAAAATTTCATCAGAGTTATATGTTTATTATAGTTTATTGTGATTTTTTTTCCATGTTTGTGAAGATATGAATGAACTGGTTTAGAAATTATTTAAGATTGAATTTAAGGATTTTAGTAAATTTGACTTAAAGACTTCAAGTGTCGTATGTTTCTATAAGTAATTAAGATTTGGTGATTACGATCATTACAAGGTCTTATGGAATTTTTTAAGCAATATTTTCAAGCTTTGTTTTGACATATTGGATATTAATAAAAGTTTAATTATTAACTTTAATACTTCTATGCTATTTTCTATGTTTAAAAGTTAAGAAAGATCTCACCTTAAACCTTATTAGGCTTAGGGTTTGACATCAATACTTATAATTCAAACCAATATGGTTTAGGAAACTAGTAAGATGGCTTTTAATTTTAATAGAATTACTTGTGCAGTTTTAGGTGCAATCAACTGTTGAGTTGTAGTAAATACAATTGTGATCGTTTTTGCTAATCAAGATTTGCTTACCATAAAAAAAAATCTTAGGGGTGTATAAGCAAACCTGTATTATGGAGAATGAGAATGATCATTATGAGCTATATTTTGACGATTCAACCATATATACATCTAGTAGGTTAGGTTTTATGATCACCAATTTAGAAGGGACATCTTTCATTTTTTTAAACTTTATTTCACTTATACTAATAATAGGGCGGAATATAAAGCAACAATCATGGATATATTTACAACCTAAAGAATAGGTGTAAGGATATCAAGTTAGTTAAGGGCTCAAACCTAGTGATTTGAAAGATAAAAAATAATTTTATTATCTAAAAGGCAGATAAAATACTAGGTAAAACCATAGTACAAGAGCTAATGGCCAAGTTCAAAAAAGCAGTAAGAGAACATACAAGAAGAACTATAAACCAGTATGCAGATACCTTAAGCCACTTGGAGGACTAAAATGAAATTAGCATTAAAAGAAATATATGTTATAGTACGCAAAAACAAAAAGAGGAACCTTTCCTTACTCAATTGAGAGAGTCCAATTAGAAGTTTGTTATAGAAAATGAATGATGAGAAATTATCAAGTAAGTATTAATGAATCCAAAAGAAGCAAATTGTTTCAAGGCATTTAAAGACTACATTATCATTATAAGGAAACTTTATAAATAATTTCTAGGGAGGATACTTGCGTGTCTATGAGAAGAAAGGTAAATAACTTTTACAAGATATCCATCAATTAGTTTATGTTATAAAGGTGTTAGCTAACCTATATAGAAAAGGACAAAGAACGGGGTACTATTAGCCCAAAATGAAAAATCAAGAAAGCTTTATACAACAAGCATAATATCTAAGGTGTCAAGTCGTAAAATTTTAATGAAGAATTTTTCATAACTACGCCTACAAAGGATTAGAGGATATCCTACATAGAGTATATACTACAGGTTACAACATCCTTGAAGCCAAATGAAGCTTATAAGCTTAGATGGACCACAAAAATACTTCATAAGTGGAATGTTTATGCAAAAGCCTTAATGAGGATGCCTTAAGAAGCCCAAACTTCATCGAACCATAAAAAATGTGTTACATAAAACATACACTGAAAAGTGAGTGGAACACTAAGGCAAACAAAAGCTAAACCACAGCTTACTTACGTTCAAGTACTTTTTGTCTAGCATGTAAAAAGATGTCAAAGAATTTGTTCGAGTAATGTTACACTTGCCAAATTCATGGCAACCTACAACATAAACACCCTATGGCCTTATAAGATATGACCACTTATAGTCTTTCACACTTATGGTTTGGATTTGGTAGGTCTCAATCATCCATCTGTAAGAGAGGATACATATAGATTCCCGCAACTACAAATTATTTCTCCAAATAGGTTAAGATAATCCTATTGAAAATAGCAACTAGTGTAACTAGATTAAATTTCCTATGAGAAACATCATCTGTCAATTTGGAATACCATGCAAAATAATTAATGAATAAGTTTTGTTACCTTAGGGTGCATTAGCATAAAGCATAAATGTTACATGATGTATTATTCTCAAACAAAATGGTGCATGAATACTCTACAAACTAAAGTATGCACCTTAATATTGTTTGGAACTATAGAATTTCATTGTGAGAAAGCTATTAGTTATTCCTTATACTATTTTGTGTACATAATAGAAATAATAACATCATTATAACTTTCACTACCTGTTACAAGATTGGTCCTTGCACAAGAAGATCTAATAAATCTTAAGATAAGTCTCAAAGCTAAACTTAAGGTTATAGGTAAGAAAGAGAAGACGTCTACTAGTAAATAATCCTTAGGTTGTACTAGTTTAGAACAAATAATGCGTATGCCAAAGCTATAAACAATTGAAGGGTTCAATATGAGCAATCTTGTATTAAAGGTGGCTAAGCACATTAATAAAAACATGGCTCTACTATCTAAATTTGTACTATAGTGAAAAGGTCTATGCATTATCGAAGAAGTCCATAAGAGCATATATTACTACTTGCTTATGAAAGAGGGGCAAATACTCCATGACTCCATTAATGGCAAATGGTTAAAGTGTTACTATAATTAGGTTTTAGTGTTTTAGGGAATACAAGATATATAGTTAGGAAGACTAAATGCAAAATTAACCCCTTAATGATGGCAAGCATTTTATATTACTTCTATTAGGGTCGGTGCTTACGTGTCATCCCTGAATGTACATATACTTGTGTATTTGTACAAGTGTACATTCACATTAAATCGCTAATACCTATTTATATGTTACTATATATGTAACATTACAGACATTGTAAGATCTAAAGGAGTTCAGATCAGATCTAAAGGAGTTTAGATAAGGGCTCATAGTTAACCACCCTGAGAGATATAAATGCTAAATATTAGCACAACTAAGTATTAACTGGTTATAATACTCAGCAGATCCAAGAGATGGAGCCTTGTCTGTAATGGGACATAGACCCGGGAATATATTAGTAACTGCATAGTTGCAAGAGTTGCCATCGGGTGCTAGAAAATGCTAGTTGCGCAAGTATGTTCTCGAATAATTGTCTCTGATTTATTTCTGCCGATACAGGTCTATCGATGGATACCTTTATATATATATATCAGTATATGTCGTACCTATAGGATATAGATGGTTGTTCCTAACTGACCGTGAGCTTGGAGCTCGTATGACATATGGGTATCCAGTTAGGACTGGATATGGGACAGACTCACGAGGGCCTCCGATAGACACCCTATATAAGCCGTCAATGTAGGGTCCTTTTGAGTTGAGTAATATACGTGGTCCTTTGACCTGAATGCCACGATAGGCTTGTAAGTGATCCACCATATTTTGGTTTTACGCATGTCACAGACCTTTCATGGTGTGATCGCTGGGTGTCGCTGGGTATGGTCAGATGCTTATGAAGTTTGGTGTGTACATATATAGGATCCGTCAGCTCGCATAGGGAGTTCGATATCTAGATGCTTCGAGACTGTATCTCAAAAAGTCTTGTGGCCACAAGCATTAATCCCAAAAAAGAGTTCCGCCAGGGTACAATAATATGGCAAAAGAGTTTGCGCATATTGTTCAATGAGATGCGAGTCTGAAGATAAGACATGGATGAGCATTAGAGGATTTGACGGTAATAATCTATATCCCCGCATATCCAGGATATCATGATGAAAGGACTATACGTATGCGTTGTAACCTCAGCTAGCATGGTTTAACGCACTGATTTGTAATATCTATGACGTGTGCGTAGGGTATTACTCACGGACTCATGAAATAGTTCCATTTGACGAATCAGGCGTAGGACCTAGGAAAACCCGTGATATAGAGTGTACTCGTTGTGCAGTGAGGCAGCGTGTTGGATTAAATTGTTTAATCCAACAATATTCAACACTATCACGAGAATGCGTGCCCGTCTATATTTAAGTATTAAATACAACAATTAGTTAATAATTATTATTTATTAATTATATAAGGACACATGGCGCATTGTGGACCATTAGTTGAGTTTATCCAAGAGTGGGATTTAGTAGGACCCAATAGGGGGTATACTTGATAACTATTTATGAGGGATAAAATGGTCATTTCACATATTGATTAATATATTTTTATATTATTTTATTATATTATTGTACTATATTATATTATTATTTTATTTTATATATATATATATATGAAGTGAGAGAGAGATGAAAAAAAGTGGTGATTTTGTGTGTGTTTTAGCCAAACTTTGGCCGAGAGAAATAAAGAAGAAATGGAGAAGAAGGAAAAAGAGAAGAAGAAGAAAGAAAAAGAAAATAAAAAAAGAAAATAAAATTGTTTCATTTTCTCTATGCTTCCAATTGGAGTAATTGTAAATTGCTTCAAAATTTTTATTTCTTATCTTTTTGGAGAAAAGGATAAAAATACATACTGACCATTTTGGAGTTTAAAAGTTAAACTTAATGATGCGTATAAGGTTGTTGTTCTAGCTCACCAAGCCTACCGTGTTAGTGACTAGAACTGTCTACGAGTTAATCTCCATGCGGACTCCAGAGAATTACGTGTATAATGTTACACGTTAAGGTGAGTTCTCTATACTACTAATATATTAATGTGATTAAAATATTTATTTATTATGTTTATTGTATGTTTTACGCTTCCGCCTCGTTTAAATTTCATATTTGATACGTATTTAGGCAATAGACATAATAGCACATGCATACACCCACATGTATTAGATCCTCGACAACAAATGGTATCAGAGCTATTTAAGTTGTATTTGGGTGTCGTTTGAGTGAATATATGCAAAAGACCCAGTGCAAATGGCGTGTTTCAAGTGTTGAAACAGGTATGCCAAAGGGAGTGCACTAGGCTGGCGCGGCAGCAGGGTACTGTTCACTTGAACAGTAGTACATGAACAGTAAAACTTTTACTGTTCGCTACTACAGTAATTTTGAACAGTATTTCAAAATTATTTTTGCATGTGTAAATTTATAAGATGTAGTGATAAAAGTTATCAGTCAACATTATAAATCAAGGTTTATGAGATGCAATGATAAATAGTTATCAGTCTGTATTATAAACTATGATTAATTTTTTCTATGTTGGTAACCACAATGGAAGCCCTACTAGTAGAGGTTAGTTGTGCTTACATAGAAAAATTAATTAACTAAGAATCACCCTTCCTAAGAGAATGGAGACTAAAGTTAGAAAAATCTTTCTTAATCAGATTGGGATATCACATTATTAGATAATATTTTATTCTAATCCGTCTTGTAATACGGTGTTAGATGAGTCACGTCTGCCTTTTTCCAATATTACTACAGCATGAGGGACTTGGTCGATAAGGCTTAGACTATACCGGTTAAACATGAGATAAGGCAAATATATGCAAAAGTATTGCCCAATATTGCTACAGCGTGAAGGTAGTATTGGTAGAATATATTTGATCATTGACAAGTTAATCTGGAATATACTTACCTAATATTGCTACAGTGTAAGGATAAGGTGTATTCAGAATCAAGTTGTAAGAGTTGCACGAGATGTAATTGACAAATATTGTCTATCTGTTGGATTTATAAAGGCCAATATTACTACAGCGTGAGACCCGTAAATTTCAATAGGATCTACTTTCTACTGTGTAGTTTAAAAGAGTTTAAACTATCGTCTTCCCGTTTGAGAGATTATCATGATTATGTAAAGCAGTGGGAGAACATTTTAAATCGAAAATGTATAATTAGTATACCCATGATTTAAAACGTTCTATTGGCGATTTAATAACTATTTTGCTTACATCTGCCGTTATTTTGGCTTATCAAGTCTAATGGCCACTACGAACCAGTTGATGTGCATATTTGATGCAGTCCAACTCTAGAGTGCTAGGAATTACTCTGACCAGTGGATGAATCTCAGAAGTATTCAAGGTTTAGAAAATTTTGGATTTATTATTGATTAGAGTTTCTCGTAAGGTATTTCTGATAACACCTCTTAAGAAGATTGAATAGAGAGAGTGTGATCCTTTTTATTCTGGGTGCTTCATTTTCTACTCCAAGTATATTTGGTGAGACTAGATGTATAAGGGAGAAGAAAATGAGGCAGATACCCAGCATCAATCCTCAGAGGCAATATTTATCTAAAGATCAACAAGAGAGCGTGTAGATGAAAAGTGTTTCCACTACAGTAAGGTTGGGTATTGGATATTCCCTTACCATAAAAGCCTTATTATTGTGAGAAAGACTTTCACAGGTTTGTGATTGACAAACATAAACATTTCTATGTCATATGATGCCAGTTCAAACTGGGTATGAGATACCGTATGTCCTTCTTATATCTGCAACATGTTGTAGGGATTGAGAGAGATTAGAATGCAACAGCTTGATGAAGTAATGTTAAGAGTGAGAAATGGTGATTTCTTGCAAGTCCAAGTTATTGGACTGCTTGATTTACTTCTTGTATGTAATACAATAGTTATATTGCGTAATTAGTATAATATTTTATTAGCTGAATGATAGTTAATAAATACACATTATATACAATTAAAAAATTTTGTAGATCAGAATCCTTAAATAATATGGAGCTGTGGTATATAAGTTTTGGTCATATAGGCGTGAGACGCTTATTCGTTTGGTTTAGGATGGTTGGATTCTTAATCTGACCATACAAGCTTAACCAGTTTATGAATAACGTATTCACGGAGATAGCCAAATATATACCAGAATGTACGTCACATCCCTTCGATTAGATTGAGGAAGTGAATACATAAACAACATATTTTTTGTTTGTTTAAAGAAGAATGAGATTATCACTCACTATAGTCCTCCGGGTATTCCTCAATATAATGATGTTTAGAAAATGAGGAATTAGGCTTTACTAGATATGGTTCGATTGATAATGAGTGTTACCGATCTATATCTGTAGGTATCTACTCCAAAGACAACTGCATATTAAGTAGAGTTCCATCAGAAACTATTCCTTCTATTCCGTATGAGATACAAAGAGGAAGGAAGTCGTAACTTAAATATGTTAAGACTTGGGATTATCCTGCTTACCTAAGAGTTATGCAGCAGGGTATTTTATTTTGTAAGAGTTACTTAGCAGGATAAACAACACCCAAGAGGTACAGGAACAAGTTTATTATGTATCCTATGAATACTATAATATACTAGTTCTATGATTCAGAAAAGCAAAGTGTGTTCGTTTCTCGGTATACCACAATCCTTGAGGAAGAGTTTCTTATGGATCTTGGGAATCATAAAAAGATTAAACTTGGTAATGTCAATTTAGAAATCAATGAACCAAGGATAGAAACTTAGACTCAATTAAGCAGTGACCTTTTAGCATATCTCCAAGTGGGTCGGAAAGGATTTCTAGGTCACCTTTTGGTATGGTAGATACTTAAAGGTGAACTTAGAGTTTTCTTGGTAGAAGAAAATTATCCTTTGACCTATAGGGAGACGATGTTAGGCATCGTTTCGAGAAGCAACAAGAAGCCATGAAAACAAAATTTGACTCTAAGCATCAAAATTAAGTCTGAGAATTGGTTATGCTACCCGTGGGAATTGTTGTCATTGGTTGTAAAAGGTTTACAAAGGGGTAGTAGTGGCCAGATAGAAGGTAGAGACCTTCTAAACCCTATGTTAGTTCTAGAAAGGTAATCTTAAGTAATTTGGGATCAATTAAGAGGAAAACTTTGGACTATTAATAATGCCAAAAGTTCGTTAGAATGTTATTTTCTCTTGCAACATATTTGAAGTTTGGCAAATGGATATAAGACGGCGTTCTTAGATGGATATCTCGAGTAAGAGATATTTATGGAATAGCCTAAAAGTTTTATATTCAGCCAGGCTTCCAATTTGGTGTGCATGAAAAGTCAATGGGAGCATGATAGTCTTCTTGATGCTCTTTGTTGATAATATACTGGTCATTGAGAATGATGTCAGTATGGTATAATAGATCAGAAGTAACTCGTAAGTATTTCTCCATGAAAGATTTGAGAGAGGCTTCCTTTATACTAGGTATAAAGCTTTATAAAGATAGAGCTAGGAAGCTGATAGGACTCTCCCAAATCATTTCACATCAATAGACCTGGTGTTCATCTTTCGAGGAGACTGTCTCTTCAGATGGAAGATGAGAAAGTTAGAGTGTCTATCACACTAAATACGTCAGCTCTTCAGAGATTGATATATGCTATGATGTGTTTGAGACCTGATATTAGTTTGGCTGTAAGAGTTACGAGCTGATTTCAGTCTGATTCAGGTGACCACCGTTTAATGGTAGTTAAACATATCCTGAGGTACCTTGAGGGTACAAAGGATAAGTTTCTCAAATATAGAGAAAATGGCTTATAAATGAAAAGACATATGGAGTCAGACTTCTAGTTTGACCTAGATGATAGAGAGTCTACATCTAGGAATGTGCTCATTCTCATTAGTACTAGGGAAGTTGTAATTACACCAAACTGGCATTCACTATTAATATATAAGCACGCAGCGGAAGCGACACTAAGGATTCGTAGGTTTATTGCTGGCCTTGGAAGAGTTTCAAGACGGATGGATCCTATCCCATAAGTTTTGCGATAAAACTAAGCCACAATACAAGCTAAGATGCCAATGGGACACCAGTACTCTAATTATATGGAGATAAGCCTCATATGACTAGAGGAATCTTAGCTAACGGAGATGTGATTATTTATAGAAGTGTTTTATAAATAATTTAGCAGACCCACTTTCTAAGGTCACGACTCTAAAAGTGTTTATGAAACACGTAGAGTTGATATGTATGAGATGCCATCAGAAATAGCACTAGAGCAAGTGGGAGATTGTTAGGGTCAGTGCTTACGTGTCATTCCTAAATATACATATACTTATGTATTTGTATAAGTGTATATATCCATTAAATCGCTAATACCTATTTATATGGTACTATGTATGTAATATTACAAACATTGTACGATCTGAAGAAGTTCAGATTAGATCTAAAGGAGTTTAGATAAGGGCTCATAGTTAGCCACCCTGAGAGATATAAATGCTAAATATTAGCACAGTTAAGTGTTAACTGGTTATAATACTCACCAAATCCAAGAGATGGAGCCTTGTCTGTAACGGGACATAGACTTGGGAATATACTAGTAACTGCATAGTTGCAATCAGATGCCAAGAAATGCTAGTTGTGCAAGTATGTTCTTGAATAATTGTCCCTGATTTATTTCAGCCAATGCGGGTCTATCGATAGATACCTTTATATATATCAGCATATGTCATACTTATAAGATATAGATGGTTGTTCCTAACCGACCAGTTAGGACTGGATATGGGACAGACTCACGAGGGCCCCAATAGACACCCTATATAAGCCGTTAATTGAGAGTCCTCTCGAATTGAGTAGTATACGTAGTCCTTTGACCTGAGTGCCACGGTAAGCTTGTAAGTGATGCACCATACTTTGGTTCCACGCATGTCACAGACCTTTCATGGTGTGACCGTTGGGTGTCGCTGGGTATGGTCTGATGCTTATGGAGTCTGGTGTGTACAGATATAGGATCCGTCAGCTCGCATAAAGAGTTCGATATCTAGATGCTTCGAGACTGTATCTCGAAAAGTCTTATAGCCATAAGCATTAATCGCAGGAAAGAGTTCTTGCTAAGATAGAACAATGTGGCAAAAGAGTTTGCGCATATTGTTCAGTGAGATACGAGTCTGGAAATAAAACATGGATGAGCACTAAAGGATTTGACAGTAATAATCTATATCCCCGTACATCTAGGATATCATGACATAAGGACTATACGTATGCGTTGTAACCTCAGCTTGCATTGTTCAATGCGCTGATTTGTAATATCTGTGACGTGTGCATGGGGCATTGTTTACGGACTCATAGAATAGTTCCATTTGATGAATTGAGCATAGAACCTAGGGAGTCCCGCGATATGGAGTGTACTCGTTGTGTAATGAGGCAGCATGTCGAATTAAATTATTTAATCCAGCAATATTCAACACTATCACAAAAATACGTGCGTGTTTGCATTTAAATGTTAAATAAAATAATTAGTTAATAATTATTATTTACTAATTGTATAAGGACACGTGGTGTATTGTGGATTCTTAATTGAGTTTACCCAAATGTGAGATTTGGTAAGATCCACTAAGGGATATATTTGGTAACTATTTATAAGAGATAAAATGGTCATTTTACACTTTGATTATTTAATTATTAAATAATCAAAATATCTATTTTATTATATTATATAATATATTTTTATATTATTATATTATATTATATTATTTTATTATATATTATTATATTATATGATATTATATATATTAATATTATATTTTAGGTGTCAAATAGTTGGCACCCATTATTAATATTATATTATATGATATATTATATTATTATTTTATTTTATATATGTATATATATATATATAAAGTGAGAGAGAGATGAAAAAAGGTGGTGATTTTGTGTGTTTTGGTCAAAATTTGGCCAAGAGAAATAAAGAAGAAATGGAGAAGAGAAAGAAGAACAAGAAAGAAAAAAAAAGAGAGGGAAAATAAAATTGTTTCATTTTTTTTATACTTTCAATTGGAGTAATTGTAAATTGTTTCAAATTCTGTATTTCTTATCTTTTTAGAGAAAATGATAAAAATACACACTGACCATTTTAGAGTTTAAGAGTTAAACTCAGTGCTGCATATAAGGCTGCTGTTCTAACTCACTAAGCCCACCGTGTTGGTGACTAGAATTGTCTGCAAGTTGGTCTTCATGCAGACTCCGAAAAATTACGTGTATAATATTACACGTTGAAATGAGTTCTCTATATTACTAATATAGTAATGTGATTAATATATTTATTTATTATATTTATTACATATTTTACGCTTCTGTCATGTTTAAATTCGTATTTAATATATATTTAGATAATAAATATAATAACACAAATATACATCTATATGTATTAAATCCTCGACAAGAGCTTTACTTTCATATAAGATGCCCAAAGATAGTTGGATACGTAAAAGGATGAAATCCTTATAATATGTCACAAACTAAGCATGTGAAAACTAGCATGATATGAGATGTCTCACATAAAGCGACACCTAAGTAAGAAATCATATATGATAAGCCATATGGAAGGTTGTGAGGAATCAAATGCCTTATATTGAAAACATCCCATATGAGAAGCCATACTCATTAAGTGTGGAAACTTGTGTTGTACCGAATACCTCATATGAAAGGCATTCTATATGAGACGCCCGTCTATAATAAGTCATCTCAAAGCCCAGGAGGAGTCAGATGCCTTATAAAAAGCGTCCCATAAATTGCTTGCATGAAACTAAGCATGCAAAAGCCTGTAAGATGATATAAATGCCTTTATAAAAAAAGGTTTCTATAAAGATGCTCATATAGTCCCATAAAATCTCATAAGATGACACAACTATCTTTAAAAGAGAGGTTTCTATAAAGATGCCCGTGTAGTCCCATAAAATCTTATCAGAAAACATAAAACCTTTATTTAAAAAAAGGTCCTTACAAGGATGCCTATATAGTCACATGAAAGACCGTATAAGGAATACGAATGACTTATGGAGAGGTTCTTTGGAGATGATCATATACTCCTATAGGAGTCTGTGGCAATCAAAAACCATAAGAATAGCTCAATTCTTGTAATGCCCAAGTAATAATCTGAATAGAACAGTAAATTTGTTATATGAAAGTGTTGACTTCAAAAATTAATAATTTTAAAAGTCAACGAATTGAATTTCGTTTTTTTAAAGAAGTTAAGCTTTGATGTCAAGGGTGGGAAGGGACTAAGAAGTTATTTATCTGCTCTTCGTTATAACAACAGAGTTGTTATTTATTTCGTTTTGTCCACTAATGATTTTTTTTCAACTATTTTTTGGTCTTCAAAGTTTCGTTTCTCTAGGGAGAAGAAGAATAGTGTTAAGGCAGCTCGTGAATATTGGTCCCTATAGAGAGTTGCTCTCTTAAAATAATTTGTTGTTTTTTAGGCTGATCGAAGACATTTATGACCCTTTCAACTCTTTTTGCTCTTCAACCAAAGGTAGTCTTTGTTTGCATTTACCTTTGAGTGGTATTTCTTTATTCCAATTGGATGGTTTTTTTCTTCTCTGTCTTTATTTATGAGAGGTGACAAAAAGCATCCTCGTCTTGATTCTGCTCAGAGTTCGGCTGAGTTGAAGAGGCATAGGCTTCTTCAGAACATGCTTGGTGTGAAAAAGGGATCAGATTTGAATAAATTAATAACGGTAAAATATCAAATAGTTCTAAGATAAAATTATCTTAATTTTATAATTAAAAACAAATATTTATTAAAAAAACTTTAATTATTGTACTTCCAACATCCAAAGTTACGGAGAAGCACAACATTGAAGAGGTGCTTCTCTCCTCACCCCTCCCAAAAGATGTGTATATATATTGCTTCTAATATAATACACCAGATTAAACTCAATTCCTACAAAATCACCGTAAAAATTACTTAACTAAACTTCGACCACCATCCACAAGTGGGAATGCGGGGTCGAGAGTTACAGATCATAATATATAGAAAAGGATACTAAATTTGACTTGGTATTAGCATCATGAAAGGAAAAAGAAATGACTTAGCATTCATCCAATAGGTATTTATTGAGTTAATGTATTAAAACTCCCATTTGATCAATAATTCCAAATGTAACATTTTACATCCTTGAGACTTGGAGTGGAAATGGAGTTTCTAGAATTTTGTGACTTAGAGAGACTAGTTGCAGCTTCTCTAAATTACCAACTTGCTCTAGGAGATGTCTCTGACAATTTTGAGCCGCCATAACCCCAGCAGAGTAAGCTCCATGTACAGATCCCTGGTGATCCATGCTAACTGCTTCCCCTCCGAAAAAAAGATTACCTAATGGCGTTCGAAGCCTCTCATACAGATCCCCAGGCATTCCAATCACATCATATGAATAACAACCAAGAGAGTTCGGGTCTGTTCCCCACCGGGACACAAGATACTGAACCTGTTTCAGAGGTTACCAACCTAACATTAGTTCAGAACGTCTTTATCATTATCAATACCAAGTTATAAATATTGAACCCGGCATTAAATTCTACTATATTTGCATAACTTAACCTTATCAGTTAGGTAATTTCTATTTGCCTAAAATTGTAGAAAAATAACCGTAGTCAAAACTTATCAATACAATTGTAACAGTGTTTCTGATTGACATGATATTAATGATAACAAGAACAATGGTGTGAAATATGATTATGATGATGATGATGATGATAGTAATCTTATATAAAAGGAATCTAAAGCATTTGATTTCTAAAATAGTATCACAATGGACAGCTAATTAGAACTTTAGAGATTAGATTTTGACCAATTATATCCTATAGTAACCCTCCTAGCTTACAATTGTAACTTCTATAACCATCACACCTGTCATTGCCAAATTATTATTCTCAAACATATTGCAACAGATTGGGGAATTCTGTAGAGTGAATTAAAGCATTATAAATATATCAAAAAAATGAATTTACCGGCTCAGTTGCATGAGGAAACATTGTTTTGAGCTGCAACATCACAAAATTTGCAGCAGACTCATCTGATAGCTTCTCAAGATCATAAGCAAACCTTCCAGCAGCCATATAGACAAGGACCGGATGGCCAGTTGCCTTGTGAAGATTAAGAAAATAACCACAAGCATAAGAACTGGAGGCAACAACGCCTAAGAGTTCCACATTTGGCCAAAAAACTCTATCAAATCGTAAGGCAATCTTATTTTCATTGCCCACACCGAGTTCTGATATTGCAGCAAGCTTCCATTCAGGCAATTTTGGCTCAAACTGAATCAGATTGGCTTTAAGAATCCCAAGTGGGACTGTCATGATAGCAGCATCGGCTACAAAATTTCTTCCATCCTCAACTGTAACCATCACCTTATCACATCCGTTGAATATTTTTGTTACCCTGATTTTTAAGAGTCAATACAAAGTCAAAATATTGCCACAAAAAATTCCAAATCCATTGCAAAGTTCAATTTCCTAATTTAGGCAACACAAGGTGACTTATTTATAAGATTGAACAATTAATAATTCTAGCAGTCAAAATGATGGGTGGTGATAGTAATTGGATCCTGTTGCAATCTGTTCAATTGGAAAAAAATTCTTTCAATAAAGACAATGACAACAAAGAAAACAATAGAAAATGATTAAAAAAAAAAAAAAGAAACATACCATGTAGTTCTTATCAAAAAACATGTTAGAAATGTTTGAGGAAAGGAGCAATGAGCAATGATGATAATAACCTATCAAAATTTATGGGCCATTCCCTTCATTAAACACCCATTAGACACCTCAAGCCCGTAGAACATTACATAAACCTAGCATCATTGACATTAGACTATGAACAGAAAGGCATAACCTCTACCCTCAAAGTCATGACTTATATGTCATAGGTCCTGACATGCAACACTAAAAGGAAAGAAAGAATTCATGGAGCCCACCACAATTAGTAAGGGAATGAAACTAAGTTCAGTTGAATTGAGTTGTATAACTAAAGAAGATAAACCAAAAGATGAGCTATATCCACATTTAGGAAAAACTTGTGACAATTTATTTTTCACCTTTCTTCTCAATGTATTTCATCATCATCTTAAACTATATACAATGTTCACCACATCCCATTAATTATATACATGAAGCAGGCGCAAGTCAAGGGCTTGCAGTTAGGAGCATTTTGGAGGCTTGACGGTGTGGACACGTATTTGGTAATAAGAGAATTCAGTGTCCATTTTGGAATTTGCTGTGTTTGGTAAATGTTACCCCTATTAATTTATCAAAAACAACAATTTTGCCGCCCACCACCCATCCACTGTTAACCATAATCAACTGCCGCCGACCGCCACCATCCGCTACCAGCCTTCGATCATCAATGTATTTTAAAGTCAACATTGATGCCAATAGAATTATCATCGTCCAATTTACACAACATGCAAAAATCACTAACAATTGAGCTTCCATATGCTTGAAAATTGACAATAAAGTTTTGGCCACCATTATGGCAGCAAGTGCATGGGCACTAGTACTATCTTTATGTAGATTAATCGACATTGAAGTGAATATCGAGGCACTGCTCCTACTTCACTTGTCCTTTGACGGCAATGTTACATTGTAAATGAACTTCAATTCCAATTTTTTGACAAATAGAAGCTCAATAGTCGACAATTTTTATTCTTGCATAGATCATTGACTACAATTCCAATGTTACCAAAGTCAACTTAAATGGACACCGATAATTGACATTTAGTGGGAAATTTTACTTTTTAATCATTAACTGAAATAATATTAATTATTTTTTAAATTACAAAACTTACCCAAATCAAAAGTTGTGTTTATCAAACATCTATCCCTTTTCATTGTAGAGCTACTTTCATTCCACAAAAGCTATAGCTTCGAAGCCCTAGCTCCACAATACCAAACGGACACTCAAATTTAAATGCCATGTATATATAAAATCTTTGCGTGAACCATAACCACAACAAATTTGTACTGTTAAACTTATGGAAATTGAACTGACTATAACCATCAATTGATCACAAATATTTACAACTTTTAAAGACAATCAAATGACAGACTTTACTATTTATTTAAAGTTTAGACACAAAGGCAGCTAGTCAGGATTATCTTAAAATTTTATTAAATAGATCTTTCTGTACATGTACAGGTCATCTGTTATTCAATGCATTCTCTTTTCTCCCCAGGACATTTAAGAAAAAATCAGAATCTTTAAAAATTTCTTGTAGTTCCATGGGGTTTGGTCCTATCAACAAGATTGCACTACAAAATACCCCTGCCAAATGATTTTAGCATTAACTACAGGCTTTTAACTAATAAGGGAAAAGTTCAATTGTTTATTCTTGTTTTTAGCAATATATGTAATTATAGCCCATAAGCTCCTACATGATAAAAAAAAATAATAAAAATATTTTGTTGCAAAACTAGCCACCTACGATTGCATGATATCCCTTTAACCATTTTTGCCCTGTTGACAAAATCACCTTCTTTATCTCCCTCTCTCTCTAAGAAGAAAATTGATCTTTTAACATTAGTTGCAATACAAGCAACCTAAGAGAACATTCTACCTCTCAATCAGCCAGTCAACTAGATCAACACATAGAATTTCTTGTTGTCACACAAGAGCCTCATATCAAATCCTACTCAAATCATAGTAAAGGGGGTTTAAAGGTGGGAGAGCTCATATAGACCAAGTTAAGGACTTTCACAGAAGGGAAAAAGTATACAGCAAAATGGACAGACAAGAAGGATTTAAAAATTTTAATGGCTAAAAAGCAAGTAAGAGTATCGAAGAGGAAAGGAACATGCAAAAAGTTCCTCAAATTTCTATTTAGATGCCAACAAAGAATATGAGATGATTATGATATCCTACCTGCATTATATCTCTCCTCTGACCTTTGTGGAAATATTTATTCAAAATGAAGAGTATATTGATTGAAATGTTAATAGTGAAATGTTATGGGTTCAATAACTACAAAAACATACCTGTGATTTATGCGTATATCAATATCCTTTGCAAGAGCTTTTATTACAGGGTCATAACCTTGCACCATAAGTCCATGACCACCAGATAGAACAGTCTCCTATACATCAAGAATAACCCTTTTACAGGTAAGAATTCCTCTAAAGATTTACACTTCAACAACATTCAAGATCATCTATTATCATTTTACCACACAAGTTTCAAGAAGTAGGCATGTAAGCCATATTTATTACTGAAAACAAATAATTGATAAATGCATCACATCTACTGAAGGAAATCAATTGAAAAGTACAAGACTTTTAACAATAAAATTATAATTTCTGCAGCTACTTCAGTGTGATAATGTAATCCAGAAATTGACATCAATTGCTCTACTAAATAACAAGAACAAAAGACTGTAAAATCTAATAATTGGTCACAGTTTATCCAAAACAACTGCACAAATATTAGATGAATTAATATACTCATCAGACAGAAAGTGTAGACAAGATGATATTTATCTTTCACAAAAGCTAGTATAGCAGCTCTTCAGATATAAGACAAGGACAGATGAAATGCAACTGTACTTCATTTCACGATCTGAATATTTCATGTAATTTCTAGGTGAAACATCAGTAAGTTTTTTAAGAAATTATGCATTTCAACAATAACAAAAAATATAAACTTATATTTAACACGTAAGCTACATGACTGAATGAATAAACTTATATACATATTACCAATTGTAGAAATTTTGGGGCATGTTGGACACTTGTCCAAGAGTGTGGCAGATAATTAAGGTGAATAAAATACCAAGTCACTGCAGCAAAAGGACTAATAAGTTAAGAGTTCCATGACTATTTTATAATAAACCTTGTAAAGGGATTTGACTCAAAAATCATAGTCCTGGTGGGCTTCTAATGAGAGATAATGTTTGTCCAAAGCAAAATAAGCTTGAGAATCAAATGTTGCACAGCTAAGAAATCACCAGTCATAAATGATGAGACAGTATATAAATAAATAAGTTCATTTAGCAAAGATCTGACATGGTTCAACAAGATTGTCAAAGTCCATAAGAAGAGCAGATCAAATCCACTAATAAACAGGAAAAAAGTTTGCAAGAAGTCTACCGACTTCCCTAAAAAATATTTTATATATATACCCTTCAACTGACAACCTAACAGTTATCAGAATCCTAATTAACTCAAACCCAATCTGATAAGAATCTGAAAATATTAAGGTTGAGAGCACTACTCTCAGGACCTCATAGTGTTGTTGGCAATAGGAATTGGCCTTACCCTTTGGCCTGCCCGGTGTACAACATAAGGAATAGGCCTTTCACCACTAGTTTTTTTAGAAAGTAGACAGCTTTGGGTAGGAGGCACATTATAAGGCCAAATATGCTAGAAAATTGCAAAATATTCTACCGGGAAGTCAGAGATGGAAGTTTCATGCCCGTAGTTAACAAGTGCAAAAACTTTTCACTTGCCTGATCCCAACATTTCAACGATATCATATCGGCATCTACAGCAAACCAAGCTTCCATTCTACATATGTACCATTGCAGCACTTCGTAGGCAGGTCCTTCTTGTCTGCAGAAAATAATTATGTCAGCATCTCTATAGATCACAAGTGAGCAGAAGATGAAGTAATCAGCCTATATTCCAGACTCTTTTATTCTCCATACCTTAATTCTGGATGCCTATCTAACACAATGGATATTGCTTGAAGCACGGACATGTCATTGGTATGTTCATCTCTCACATTCTCTGTCTAAAAGTATCAAGAAAGAGAAGTGGTTTGACACTACCATAGAGGATAAATTTTAGCTGCAAGGTAAAAAGAAATTCCACATAGAGTTTACTATAAAACTCCAACCTCTTTGAGAATTCTCTTGAATATATCCCCAACTTCAATCACCATCTGTTGTGGAACTTTATTGCCGTCCACATCATAAAGTGCATAACTGGAAAGACCAAATCCAGATCCTCAAGACAAAAGTTCAGATTAAACACAGAATAAACTATTTATTAATAAATATTAATTGTTCAAGAACTAAAAAGGAAACACCGAGTTATAAAGTAATATTCAGTGCATTGCATGAAAATACAGATGCAAAGACATCAAACAATTACCTTTCTAAATCATGGTCATACAACACAGAGTTATCACCACTAGTACGGTATAGCGTAAGCCCCAGACAGCGTATTAATGGGGCCAAAGGATTTTCATTGCAGACACCATGTAGCCTGAATAATTTTTCAAGACAAAAAATATAAATAAGGAATCTGGCAATGTAAATATAAGCTACGTTATTTTTATTCCTTTAAATATAGAGCTGAAGGCATACGCAGCATGAAATACAAGAGCGTGAGAATGAAAGAAATTTACTCAAAAGACATAATTACATGCTCCTTACATTCATTCATTCACAATGTGGGTTATTATCCTAAATTATAAATTAGTTTCAGTAAGTAAATATGTCAAGTATGGTATAACAATTTACCATGCCATGTAAAAGAATACATGTCAAAATTCCAACATCAATGTCATTCCTATAATCATTTCCAAAATCTATTATCAAGATTTGGAAAAGGTGGCTGTTGGGCAGGCAGTGTGCATGTACGAGTGCAATGTTATTCACACAATTTGTTTATTACCACTGCCAGGGCCAAATTGGCATTAACCACAGACAATATAATAAATTAACATAAAAACTTTAAAAAAATTTTAAAAAAAAGACAGTCATTCACATTTCAAGAGTGCCTGAATTAAATCACCATAAATATTGTCCCACCCTCTCACAGGCATCTTAAAACAAAACTGAAAATTCTTTTTCTTAATATTGTCCTTTCCGAAAGGCTGATAGACTTTTTCCCTTTCCCATCAGAATGTTGGAAGGCCATAGGTTGAAACAAGACAATGATAGGTCATCATATTTTGAAGTAAGAATTTGGTGAAGACATGGGAATCATTCTCATCCATTAATGGGAAAGTATTTCACACAAATTAGTCCTAGTCATCAAGAATTTGTTCCAAGTATACATAGCAACCAAAATATCAATAGTAAGCCAACAGTTGCAAAAATATTAAAGAAGTCAACTTTCCATGAAGCTCCCATGTCCACTGGACAACCAAATGAGTAGTCTGTGTGAATACGACCACCAAGTCTATCCCGTGATTCCAGTAGGAGCACCTGAACAAAAGAAACCATGAGCTATCTTTTGAGTGAAGGAGAAGATAAACAAAAAAGAATCCCTTCAATCACAATTGATAATAAACTTTTAATAGTCAAAATATAATCACCTTAAAAGATGCATCATTGAGAACCCGTGCAGCGGCAAGGCCTGAAATACCACCCCCAATCACAATGACAGAAGGGAGTGAACTGTTCTGCCTCTCAATGAGTGAGGCAATAGCGTCTAGTGATTAGATGAACAAAATGTCAAAAAGTGCATAATATATTTCCAGAATGAAATGTGCAAACATTCAAATTAGCTAAATGAAGCAATAATTATAGATAAGTAATTCAAACAAAATGACCCTCCCTGCCTCTAAATGAGTTAAAGCACGCAACTTCAATGAACCGTAATATCCAAAACAGGAAAAACTTTGAGAAACTTTTGATAGCAATTTGTGTCCAAAACTGATAAAGACCATTACAAGGGCAGTGTATGATAACTGAGCAAAAACATCAAGCAACTGGCCAGGCTGAACAGTTCAAATTGGAACTTAAGTGAATGTTTCAACATCTGAAGATCTTTTCGAGATCTGCATATGATTACAAGCATAAAAACTGCAATATGGCTCAATCTCGAAAAATTTAGAAGCTCGCAGAATAAGTACACAACTGATACCAAACAATTTGATTAACTAGATAATAAACCGTAAAGCTACCAGTGTCCCGTTATTTCTTTCCAGCTCATTGTAAATTGTTTTCTACGCCAGCAAAATGAAAAATAAAAATAAAAAAATTTCACCCATACTTCATTTTTGTTTATCAAGGCACTGGTTGAAAAGTGCGATTGAATTTACACCTGATCTATCTTTCATAAGAATACCATGCACCTTATTTTGAATTTATCCTTAGCCTCATTCCATAGTTATTGCCTCAATCTTAAAGATGACAATATTAATGGTATGATACCTCAAATTAATAGATTGTAGAAAAGAAAAGGAACATAGAAGAAGCATGATTCCGGTTCTTGCATTATTTATGAAGGATCAATCGAGTAATCTATGCTTTTCAAATTATATTTTAAATTTTAGATCTAAATCCGTGCAAAGCAATAAAATAATATAAATTTCATAATTATCTATTACACTATTTTACCAACTAATCATTATTTGAAGAACAAAAAAATTTAAAATACTAGTTAAAATGTCTTGAGATTATTCATCAAACAAAATCTATTTGCAGTATCAATTTTCGTAAAAGTCATTCAAATATTAAACGACGAAATGTTCAAGGAATGAATATACTAACCGTCCACCAAGTTGTTGGAGAATGATTGGTTTGAATCCATCAAAAGCGAAATTGTAGTATCAAGAGATTTGAGAAAGAAGATTAAAAAAAATTTGATTGAAGGAGCAATTACGGTTGTATAGGAATCAAGAAATTAGAAATTAACTGGAAGGAATGATAGAGAATGAAAATGAGAAGGCCAGCAATGAAGCGGCTCAGATTGGAGGAAGAACGCAGGTTGCCAAACCAGCTCATATGGTGAAACTTTTTTTGATGTTATTATCAAAATTGTAGACAACAACGGAGAAGAAGAATCGCCTGGAAATGGAAGACTTTGGCGACGGTTGCATAGATCGATGCCAAAGCAAATCTACTCTCCCTTCAAAACAATTTTGCCTTCTCCGTCGTATATACTAATACTACCGCACACGCCACCCTTTATATATTACCACTGTTGTTTAATTATTTATAATATTCATGGAAAACAAATAACATATTGATGAATAGCAATCATTAGAGGGCATTTTTGTTATTTCCTTCCCCTACTTGTTTCTCGTTCAATAGCTAGTTTATTTTTTATTTTAACCCGAGTTAGGATCCACGTGGCTTGTTACAAATTTATAGTCTACAAAAATTATAATAGAATTACGAAAAGGATTCCTCTTTCTATAATCTTTTTATAAAAATAGTTTATACCATTAATTAAGTTTATTCTAAACTTTGTATTAAAAATTAAAAGATACTAATAGAGAAATATAATTTTTATTTATTATTTTCTTTAAAATATAAGGTTCATTTTTCAATGCTATTTTGTAAACATTATAATATTTAATTTTTTTAAATAATATTTATGTATAATTAAACAATATAATTTCTTAGAAATTTTTTTACATGACGTATAAGAGTATGGTTGTGAATTCACGATTTTTCTATTAAGATTTAAAATTTTTAATTATATTATTAATTTTAAATTAATTGAAATAGATCAAATTATTTGATCTTATGGCGCATCGTGGAAGCAAGGCTAGATATTGTTCTACTGAACGTTTTGAATCTACGAGAAAATATAACTCTCATGAAAAAATGGTGTCGAATCCACGACAAAATAACTCCAAAGAAAATATAATAGAAATATTATTAATGAGATTGTTCTCCAAAGTTACAAATAACAAGTCTATTTGTAATAATAGATTAATTAATCCTAAATAAACTACAAATCCTCTTCAATAAAAAATCATAACTAGATAAATTAGACTTTTCTAAAATTATGACTAAATAAGAATAATAAATCTACTAAAATAAAAATATTAAATAATACTCAAATAAGAAATATTAAAATAATCTATTTCTTATTTTGTCCTACATCAGTTCTCCTCTCCTTCAAACAAAAATACGTCTTTGTGTTTTGCTGCAAATAAAAGGCTATCGGAAGGATGGAACTTGTAGTATAATGTAATGTCTTCTAAAGCATCATACTTGTTGTGTTTGTTAGTAATCTTTCTCGCGACTAAAAAATAACTAAACTTCATTCTTTTCTTATTTTTGGCAATGAATCTTCTGTGGAATTGTTTTTTGCATACCAAAATCATTATTAAGTCTTTTAGAAAATTCTTCATGTGTTACTCAATGTACACTTCAATTGACTCTATCTTTTCATATGTTTCTCCTTTAAGAATAATCTTCTTATTTTCAACTTATACTGATATAATCATATCAATTATCGGTGGATTTTCTTGAATTTGAGCTTCTTCTTCATGTAAAATTATAGCATTTCTTTAATTTCTTCAAGTAGGGTATTTAGAATCTCATGCATGTGTTCAACCTCGTTAGCATTCTTAATAACAATGTTTTCTTCTATAGTAGTACGTGATCCTCATCAATAGAAAGTCTCTCTTTACTTACTCGTAGTTCTTTCATTTCTTCTCAAATTCTTGAAATATCATGTTGTATTTGCACAAATAAATGTTGTGTCTTCTCTATATTAGACATTTTCAACTGCGATTCAACTTGTGAAACTAATTTAACGACATCAAAATAGTCATGGTGATCATGGACTGTAAATGAATTCTTTCTCTAATATTAGCACATAATCCTCCCATAAATCTTGCAATTAACTTATCATTTTCCTTGAAGAAATTTACATAATCATGATACCACCATAACTTAAAATCATAAACTTGGGCAGACTTTATACCTTATTGGCAATTATTAAGCTTGCGAAGTATCATCTTATTATAGATCCACGAAAGAAATTCTTGTTGAATCATCTTTCTCATTTTATACCAAGTTCGAATTTTATCTCTACCTTATCAAACTCATGATGCTTGTAATCTTTCCCGCAAAGCTAATTCATGTCCAATTAACTTAAAAGAAGCATACTTGGCTTGCTTATTTTCAAGAACATAATTAAAAATAAAACCTTCAATCTAAAAAATCCATTCAAACAAATCTTCAAGATCATGAACACTACCACTAATTCTAAACACATCATTATCAAATTTTCAATATGTCATTCAAAAACTATTCTCTCAGTCTCTCGCTTCAATATTTTTTTCCTCATTCTTCCTCTCTTTTTTTAAAAAAACTTTTCTCTTCTTTCTTTTTTTTTCTTTTCAAAATTTTTTCACTAACTTTTTTTTAAATGAAATAGGATAAAAATAAAAACTAAAACAATAGAATGGGTAAAACAGTAATTTAACTTAAGTTAAAGGTCAAAAGTGTAATTTTGTTAAGGGTTTATGTCACCAGAGACCAATGATCGAAAATCGAGCGGTAAGGGTCGAATCTAAGAGAACTAATGATAGGGAGTTGATCTGTGGTGGTGGTGATGTGACCAGACATGCGGTGGTTTGATTGGAAAATTGAAATAAAGATGGTTGAGAATGGGTTTCATTTTTCCCATTACTGGCAGTTTGGAATGCAACAAGGATGGTCAGATGTTGAAGGGTGGTGTGTTATGAGTATTTTGATGTGTTTGTTTGATAGTGGGAGAGACTAGATTGGAGGGATCGAGGCGGCAGAATTCACGGTGGTTAAAGGCAATTTTAGCATCGATTTGAGTGGTTTTTTTTGTCTCAATTCATAATGGCTAGGACTGGGTTTGGATGTCGGTACCTTCTAAATCAAATTATGGGTCGAACGATGGCAAAGTTCAATGGCTGTTGCAGTGGTTGGTGGTGATTGCGGTGACTAACGTCCTCAGCACAACTTCTTTTGCATTTTCTGACGTCAAAGTTGTGAGTGATGATTAAACCCAAGGTGCATGCATGTGGTTTGTGTCAATTATACATATACAAGCAAAAGCCAAAATATAAATAATGAACATATTAAAATATATTAATTACATTAATATTTAGATTGAGAAATAATTACCTCTAAAGCCTTTAGACAAATTTATTCTAGAGTCTGTCTGAAGTGTAGTCCGTAAACAGTTTTAGCAACCAATTGGGTAGACTTGATCGTCTAGAATGGCAGCTTCAAATTCAACAACCTGGTTTAACTCTTTAAACCTAAGCTATTTGTCTTACCATTGATCAACTTTTGATCAACAAAATAAACACTTTAATGCTTTAATGGCCTATGCTTAAGGGAGAAGAAGATGAATAGTTAGATCAACACTTGATATTAATATAAGAAAATAATTTTCTCTCTCTAGTTGTCCGACCACTCCAAAAGCATTAACACCTTTAATTTTTATTTCATTTGGCTTATAAACAATGCACTTCAATTATTACTTAATTTCATTTACATTTGTATTTCATTTCACTTTAATTTAACTGTTAACTTAATCTTAATTAACATTTAACTTTAATTAAGTTAGCTTTTACTTAACCCTTAAGTAAGTTATATATTTAACTAATTTAGTCCTAGTTAACTAATTAACATAGATTAAGTTTAAGTTTACTTAACTATTAAGTAACTAAAATATCTAATTAACCTAATTATATGGTTAACTTCTAATCATAGTTAAGTTAAATAATTATTTAATAAATAAATAAATATATTGATTATTTAATAATTAAATAATCAATCAAGTAAAAATTATCCTTAAGCCCTTACTTGGTTACCAAGTTACTCAAAGTGGGTCTCACTTAATCACACATGTAAGTAAACTTAACTGAATGCTTACTATACACCACGTGTCAGTATTTAATTGATCAACAATAATCGTTAACTAATTAATGTACTTAACACTTAAGTATTGACATGTGCGTATCTTGAAAATTTCTGAAATAAATATTCAATTTTTTATATTGAAATAATCAATCATCTACGTTGTCCCAGTGCACAACAAATATACTTTATATTGTGAGACTCCCTAGGTCCATGCTCAATTCATCAAATGAAACTATTCTATGAGTCCGTGATTAATGCCCTATGCACACGTCATGGATATTATAAATCAATGCGTTAGACTATACAAGTTGAGGTCAGAACGTATACGTATAATCCTTCCATCAATTATACCTTAGATGTACGGGTTATATAGATTTGGACTGTCAAATTTTATTAAGTTCATTCGTAAACTTATCTCCAAATTTGTATCTTGATGAACAATATACACAAACCTCTTTGCTATATTGTTCAACCTTGTAGGAAACTCCTTGCTTATGGCCATAAGACTTTCTGAGATACAATCTTAGAGCATCGGATATACAACTCACCTATGTGAGCTGACATGTCACGCCCCAAACCCAAAAGATCTGACACGCGACATAACTTACATTCATTTAATAATGTGCACTCATAAATAATATTGCATAAAATTTCAAACTTTAATTCAACATAAGAATCCTTAACAAGTTGATAGTAAGTTCAACACTAAAATTAACTCATAACCATACTTGGTGAAACTTAAACCAAATACAACCACACTTAATAAAATAATACATAAGTATTTATTCAATAGGGACAAATTAAATATCTTAAACCACATGTCTCCAAATGAAACACTCAGCAACCTAACAACTTAGGGAACCCAAGGGACAGCAGAAGCTTTACCAAATTCGCTAAGCACACATGTATCTTATTTTCTTGAAATCACCATAAACTATAATGAGTATAAAACTCAGTAAGCATACTAGTTTTGCATATATCAAAATATAAATACATATATATACACAATGCATATGTATGATATGCCGTGATAAATTAAAATCATAATTTTGTCAAATCACATATCAGGTAAGCGCTTACACATTCTTTCAAAACATATAATAGGAATACCATCACTCAACTACTACTTAGTAGGACTTTCATATCACATATCACATAATGAGCTAAATGTCACTCGTAAGTGACATACCGTATGAGAGAAATAGTATAAGTGAGGTTTAAATTACATATATATAATGCTCATGCCGGAAGGTAAGAGCTAAACCCTTACCCTGATCATCGGTGAGTCCTCTCACATGCACTAATACGCCACCACACAAATGTGATGACTCAATCTTCCTTTAGATACCAATAGGATCCTCCCTACATATGGAACACATAACATATACTAATTCTGAAGGAAAGGCCACACATAAAGGAGCCACAAATCACATAAGATGCCTACTAAGTCAACAGTGAGTTTAAGCATCCTCAAAACACAAAATGTTTCTTATGAACATATTACACTTCAAAAGCTTTTCTTGTTAAACACATTTTATTTTGAAAGCTTACTTTCAAAAACACATATATGTCATATATGTCCATGCTCACATTCATAAACACGTCTTTCACATTTCATATCAAAATATACTTTAACATAACATAAACATATTCCTAAGCACATTTATAAAATCATACATAACAATTACTATGTTTATTGTGATTTTAGTAAAAGTCTAGTATACTTACCTCTTAGCACTTTCAGCTACAAGGCTTAATTCTCCTTAACCTATCAATGGAGATTAATCCTTTCATAAGCCTTAAACTTCATACAAAACACTTAAATAGCTTACAAAATTATACTTATTGCACTTATCACATTGAATTGGTCTAATTACTTGATTTCTCAAAACCTATCATTCTGATCATTTACACTTAACAAAATTTTCTTATACATCAATTGATGTCCAATTACTCCAAAATCAGAATATATCATTCTTGACTCATATATCCTTTTTATATATGAATATTATATCATAATTCCTACACAATCCATTCTATAAACACCATCAAATTCAAACTATTATCCTAACAGGATCAAGATATTTACTGAACAATATTCAATCTCCCAATTTTATAAAATCATATACTAACTCAAAAATTATAAAACTATCACAAAATTACTCTTAACACATATCATAATCCATGATAAATATTTTACTTTAAAATCATTGCCAAAAGTATTTTAAAACTATTTTATTCTATAACTTTAAAAATCTGTTAATCAAATACTGTGATGAGTTGATACACTTTAGAAAATCATAACAACTTAACCACATTGATCTAAATTCTCAATTTTGAATATATCATATTAGACATATAAATTTATCATATTCTAAAAATTCGTAATTTTTGAAGATTATGCAGTAGATTAAAAATTATTTGTCACTATATCCTACTGTTAACACAAAATTTCTAAAATTTCAAGGTCATTTTGGTAAATTTACTATAAATTTAATTTTTGAAGTTTTCAATAGATTAAAGGTCTCAAATGATTCTAAACATGTATAATTTAATATTCTCAAAACCCAAAATAGGAATCAAAGTACAAAAATTTATAAAATTTCTAAATCAAGAGACTATCAAGTAGAAATTCTGCAATTCAACATGATTTATCAAGTTATCTACACAATCATCATCAATTCTCAATAAATATTACAAAATCCACATCAAATCGCCAATTTTTCATATTTTCAGAAATCAAAACTTAAAGAAATTTACTAAATTAACACCAAAAAACTAAGAAATGGTTATAATATATCTCTTAAAGCTTAAATTCTAAATTTCTTCTTCTTTTTCTTCTTCCTCTTCTCTTTCTCTCATCTCTCTTTATCTCTTTTCTCACTCTAAAAGAGGTGGCTCGACAAAAATGAGTGAATTAGGGTTTCAAATGTGTATTTTTATACTAAGAGGCTAATTTTTAGTATTTATGAATTAGCCCCCAAAACTTTTAAAGTATTACAATTTGGTCCCTAAAATAAATCTAAAATCTTGCAAATAAATCCAATACTAATAGTAGGTCCTTAATCTATCAAAAATCTACTAATAACAATACATAAATCAAGTATCACCCATATATAAATAGCATATGTATATTTATATATATATATATAAATATTTATTCTTACTGGTTATGGATAAGTGGTTACTACATGACAGATCCCATATCTTCGCACACTAGACTCTATGAGCATCAAACTATATCAAGCGACACGTAAAAGTTAAACCATGAAAATTCTTTGACATCTGTGAAACTAAAGTATGGTGGATCACCCACAAGCCCGTTATGGTGCTCAGGTCAAAAGACCATGAATATTACTCAACTTGAGAGGACCTACAATTAACGATTTCATAGGATATCTATTGGGGTCCTCTTGAGTTCGTTCAATATCCAGGCCTGACTGAATACCCGTATGCCTATATGAGCTTTAAGCTCATGCTCAGCTATGAACAACCATCTATACCCTGTAGATATAGACATACACGGATCTATATAAAAGGGATTCACTGATAGACCTGCATTTAGTAAAAATAGATCAAGAACATAGTGTTTGAGACACATACTTGCATAATAATATTTCTTAGCACCTATTGCAACTCTTTATAACTATGTCATTACTAGTATACCCGTAGATTTTTGTCCTATTATAGACAAGATTCTAACTTCTTAAATTTTGTTGACTCTCATAACTTGCTAACTCTTAGCAGTGCTAACTTTTAATAATTATAACTCTCACCGTTGCTAACTCTTAGTACTGGTTTAAACTCCTTTAGACCAGATTTGAACTCCTTCCGATCATACAATATCTGTAGGGTTACAAGCATTAGTACCATTTAATAAAGGTTATTAGTAATTTAACAAAATATTTCTTATATAAATATTACAAGATAAATATTCATAAAAATAGGGATGGCACGTAAATATAAACCCTAACAAAAGCATGGTGGCCAATGTTGGGTTTTTTATGGCCAGATATTTTTTAGTCATGTTGGTACACTGAACGGCTACAAAATGTGGTGGTCTAGTGATGGTGTGGTGGTGCTAGGGTTTTGGTGTTTCTGTAATTTCTATCTTTCCTTTTTTTTTTGTATTTTTTTCTCAATTCTTTCCTCTTTTTGTTCTCTTAGAAATAGAAAATAAAGGGGAAAAAAAAGGATTATGTTTTTTGGAAATGTTTTTTCTTAAAAGATGGAAATTGTTTTGGATGGTCATGATATAAATTTTGTGTTTTAGATAGGTCAAGGCGATTGGCGGGTAAGAAAATTATTGTGCAAGCTCACAGAGAGGTTTATAGTATCTGGCACAGAGGTAGGCTCTGATACCACTTGACGCAGCGCAAAAGCGAAGCTAGATATTATTCTAGCGGACGTCTCAAATCCACGAGAAAATATAACTCTTATAAGAGAAAGGGTGTTGAATCTACGATAAAATAACCTTAAATGGAATATAACAAAAATATTATTGATGAGATTAATAAGATTGTTCTTCAAAGTTACAAATAACAAGCCTATTTATAGTAATATATTAACCAATCTTAAATAAATCATAAATCCTACTCAATAAAGAATAAGAACTATATAAATTAGACTTTCCTAAAACTATGATCAAATAAGAAAAATAACCCTACTAAAATAATAATATCAAATAATACTCAAATAAGAAATCATAAAATTATCTATTTCGTATTTTGTCTTACATCAGTTCTCCTCTCATTCGAAAAGAACTCATCCTCGAGATTTACTGCAAATAAAAGGCTATTGAAAGGATGAAACTTATAGTATAATGTAATATCTTCTAAAGCATCATACTTGTTGTGTTTGTTACTGATCTTTCTCACGATCGAAAATAACCAAACTTCATTCTTTTCTTGTTTTTGGGAGTGAATCTTCTATGGAATTGTTTCTTGCATACCAGAATCATTATTAAGTCTTTTGAGAAATTCTTCGTGTGTTACTCAATGTACACTCTAATTGACTCCATCTTTTATATGTTTCTCCTTTAAGAATAATTTTCTTATTTTCAACTTGGACCAGTATAATCGTATCAATCATCGATGGATTTTCTTGAACTTGAGCTTCCTCTTCATGTAAAATCTGTGGCATTTCTTCAATTTCTTCAAGTAGGATATTTGGAATCTCGTGCATGTGTTCAACCTCATCAGCATTGTTAATAACAATGTTTTCTTCTATAGTTGATACATGAACCTCATCAATAGAAATTCTCTCTTTACTTGCACGTAGTTCTTTTATTTCTTCTTGAATTCTTGAAACATCATATTGTATTTGCACAAACATGTGTTGTATCTTCTCTATATTACACTTTTTCAACTAAGATTCGACGAAGCTAATTTGACGACATCAAAATAGTCATGGGTGATCACAAATTGTAAAGAAATTCTTTCTCTAATATTAGCATGTAATCCTCCCACAAATCTTGTAATTAACTTATTGTTATAGACCCATGAAAGAAATTCTTATTGAATCAACCTGCTCATTTTATACCAAGTTCAAATTTTATCTTCACCTTGTCGAACTCGTAATGCTTATAATATTTTCCACCAAGCTAATGCATATCCAATTAACTTAAAAGAAGCATACTTGACTTGCTTATTTTCAAGAATATAATTAAAAATAAAATCTTTAATCTCAATAATCCTTTCAAACAAATCTTCAAGATCATGAACACTACCACTAAATTTCAAAAATCATCATCAAATTCTCAATATGTTATTCAAAAAAGTTCTCTTGGTCTCTCGTTTCAATATTTTATCCTCATTCTCCCTATTTTTTTGTCAAATTTTCTCTTCTTTTTTTCTCTTCTCAAAATTTTTTCACTCACTTTTTTAAAAAAAGAAATAGGGTAAAAATAAAAGTTAAAACAATTAAATGAGTAAACAGTACTTTAACCTAAGTTGAGGGGTGACAGTGTAATTTTGTTAAAGGTTTTATCACTGGCGACCGGTAAGGGTCAGATCTGAAAGAACCAATGATGGGGAGTTGATCTATGGTGGTAGCGTGACCAGACACGCGGTGGTTTGACTGAAAAATTAAAATAAACAATAGTTGAGAATAGGTTTCATTTTTCCAATGACCGGTCGTTTGAAATACAACAAGGATGGTTAGGTGTTGAAGGGTGGTGTATGATAAGTATTTTGATGTGATTGTTCGATAGTGAGAAAGGCTGGATTGGCAAGATCGAGGTGGTAGAATTCACGGTGGTTAAGGGTGGTTTTAGCATCAATTTTAATGGTTTTTTTGGTCTCAATTCACGATGGTTAGGATTGGGTTTAGATGCTGGTACCTTTTGAATTGGTTTTGGGGTCAACGACAGCAAAGGTCGATGACTATTGTAGTGAGTAATGGCGGTCACGGCAACTAGCGTCCTCAACACAGCTTGTTCTGCATTTTCCAACTTCAAAGCATGGTGGCCAATGCTGGGTTTTTTATGGCCAGTTAATTCTGAGTCTGTTGGTACGCTGAACAGCCACAAAATATGGTGGTCTAGCGGTGGTGCAACAGTGCTAGGGTTTTTGTGTTTCTACAGTTTCTATCTCTCCTTTTTTTTCGATTTTTTTTGTTTTGTTTTTCAATTGTTTCCCTTTTTTTCCTCTTAGAAATGAAAAATAAAGGGGAAAAATAAATATTTTTTATTTTGGATTTTTTTTTAAAAGATAGAAATTGTTTTAGTTGGTGATGGTATGTATTTAGTGTTTTAGATATGTGAAGGTGATTGGCGGGTAAGAAAATTACTGTGCAAGCTCACAGAGATAAGTTTACTTTGTCTGGCACAAAAGTAGGCTTTGATCTCGCTTGACGCAATAGAGAAGGGAAGTAGATATTGTTCTAGCAGACGTCTCAAATTTACGAGAAATTATAACTCTCATAAAAGACAGGGTGTCGAATCCAAGTCAAAAATAACTCCGAAGCAAATATAATAAAAATATTATTAATAAGATTAATGAGATTGTTTTTCAAAGTTACAAACTAACAAATTTATTTATAGTAATAGATTAACTAATCTTAAATAAATCATAATTCCTACTCAATAAAAAATAATTACTAAAATAAATTAGATTTTCCTATAATTATGACCAAATAAAAATAATAACCTACTAAAATAAAAATATCAAATAAAGATAAAATAAAAAATCTTATCCTACATCATCTTATCTATTTTTTATTTTATCCTACATCATCTTATGTTCAAATTTCCTTTCGAAGGAATAGAAACTTGAAATGTAATTTATGAAACTAGCGTTGAAACTCGTTATATTATTATATAATAATATAATTACGATGAGATTCTGCCTCTGCATTAAATTTTTCATATAAAATATATATCAATACATACACACACGTAATAGTAATGACTGCTGCGTCACTTCTTATAAGGCAAAATTCACTATAGCCTCTAAATATTTGCATAATAATTAATAAAGGCAAAGTATAAATAATATATAATTTCAATATATATATAATATTGATATAAATCCGCATTATTCCTATGGATCAAATTTATGTAAAATTGTATAGCAAATTCTAAATTAAAATTTTATGTGAAGACATTTGAAATCAATATATATATATATATATATATTTTGAGGATTGCAAACTTATATTAATTCAAGGACTCAAATCACCTTTATATTTGAGAATCTCAAAATCACTAAATTTTTTATATAAATTATACTTTGATATTCTCGGGATGTGTCTTAATTAGAAAAATAAAAGCTTACCCTAATTAAAAAAAAATTCTTCAATCAAACACAGAGCTTATAAAAAAAGATTAAGTAATAAAAAAAAGGGAGGAAGGAGTGTGGCGAAGGAATATTTTGAGACTTCTTCCTCTAAAAAAATCTCAAGATATTCTTCGATTAGGTCTCCACCTTCTCCTGAGATAGATTACAGCTTCCAAAGTTCCACCACAACCTCCAAAGCTCTATAGCTGCTTCTAAGTAAGGATAACAAAATAGGTTACGATATAATTATTCGACACGCTTTAATACGATTAATAAATGAGTTGAATTTGTGTTATCTATTTATTAATCATGTCGAATATGTGTTTGAGCTTTGTAATTCGCAAATTCTTTCAAGACACATTACTATATAATTTATTGTTGAACTAAATGAATTAATTCGTAATTCATTTGGAAACGAATTCATATTTATTCGTTTAGACCCAAATTCATTTATAAAATTAAAAACCCTAATTTTAATTTCTTACTTCTACTCACTAAACTATTCTACACAATTAATTTTATTTTTTTAATTGTATTTTAAAATATTTTTATTATTAGATGCATTAAATACTTAGTTTTTTTTATGTAATTTTAAATTTTATTAATCATAATTTAAACATTTTAATTGTGCTAAACGAATTAAATATTTCATATAAATGAATCGATTTTGGTATTATAATTCGTTTAAATGAATATAATCGTAAATAAATCAAATCATGTATAATCATATAAACGTATTAAATTTAATCCATTTATTTAAACGTGTCTAATCGTGTCGTGTCGTGTAATTTGAATATTAAATGAATTGAATATGTATTTGAGTATTAGATTCATTTACGTAAACGAATTGTATATGAATATGATAAAAATTTGTTAATACTTTATATTGACACGATATGGATACAATTTATTTACACAAATTGCCACCACCCTACCTCTAAGGCCTTAAGAAAATATATTTATGATTATATTTACTTTGTAAAGGCTTCGACTCCTTATCCCTCCATAAAAATCATCTTCAATAGTGCACCTAAGTGAGCTAATTAAGTTTGGTGAAGTGGACATAGCTCTTATAGAGTTAAACTATTATAATTTTGTTTTGTTTATGACAGTTTTTCCTTAATCTTGATCAAATCTAGGGCTTGACAGCCTAACATGTGTATCAACGACCATAAAATTATCTCAATTGAAAGTCTATCACACGCCTCAAAGCCTAAATACAAATCAAGCCTTTTATATGTGCTAATAAATAATCACCACAACTTAGCCCATTAACAAGATCAATCACTGTTCTCAGAGAGATATAAATTCAACTTGTTAGTCTAAGATGACCCAAAATCCAGTGTTAACAATATATATATATATATATATATATATTTAAAGCTAATTTATATGTTTCATAGATGAAATTTATATTATGTAGAAAGCACATTTCATATACAATTTATATTATATCACTATTATATAAATTAAAATTCTTATTATTTTAGTTTGCTAGTCATTAAAGTGACCTAACTAAAAATATTTGCATAATTTAGATTAGTATTGTATATCTAAAAATGATTTATTAATCTAATTAGAAAAAAATAATTATACATTAATATGAAACAAGTGCATCATAATTATGTTGTGTGTCCTAATAACTACCGAAAAGAGTGCCTTTGATAAATATTTAATGTTTTCTAAATTATGTATTTGAATCTAAATATGGTTATGTATGTTCAAAATCAAAGTATTAATATATACAAATATTTGTTTAAATTTTACAGTATCTATTCCTCTCGCTCTTCATTTGCTTGCTTCTATTCTTATATTTAATAGGTTAAATTTCTTATATTGGAGTAAACAAGTTTAGTTTCATATGGTGTGCAAACTTAAAAGGTCAATTATGTAGGCTTAAATAAGCTTCTTGACAATGGTCTCTTAAGTTTCATAATGCAATGACCTCATTTGGATTTAAAAAAAATATTGTTGATCGATATATATATATATATATCTCTAAAGGTTAGTGGGAGTAAATTATATTTTTAATATTGTATGTTGATGATATTTTACTTGCTACTAATGATTTTGGTATGTTGTATAAAACTAAAAAATTTCTTTTTAAGAACTTCAAAATAAAATATATAGGAGAGGTAACCTATGTGACAAGAATGAAAATATTCCATGAAAGCTCAAGAAGATTGTTTAGGATTGTCTCAAAAAGTATAGAAAGTTATTAAAAAATTTAGAATAAAAAATTATTTTAAAAGCGTTGCTCCCATCCAAAAGGGAGATAAATTTAGTCATGTAATGTCTAAAAAATGAATTGAGTACAAACAAATAGAAGACATTCTTTATGAATTTAGTAGGGAGCTTAATGTATGCTTAAGTTTGCACAAGCCATACATTAACTTTGTTGTCACTATGTTAGGTAGATACTAAAATAATTTAGGAAAGGATCATTGGAAAGTTGTCAAAAAGTGTTAAGTACTTGCAAGAAATAAAAAATTATTTGTTTATATTTGAGAGATCTAATCCTTTAGAAGTTATTAATTATTTAAATTTAGATTTGTTGAATGTCTAAATAGCAAAAGGTTCACTTTTGATTATTTGTTCTTACTAGCAACAGGAGCAATATAATAAAAAAGTGTGAAATAATTTGTCATAACTTCGTCGAAGCTAAGTTTGTGGCTTGCTTTATGGTCATTGTTTATGGATTATGGTTGCAAAACTTTATTTTAAGACTTGGGATTATTGATTATATTGTCAAGCCACTAAAAGTTTATAGTGACAACTCTACACCTATTTTCTTATCTAAAAACAACATGTGTTTTAAAGATGTTAAATACATAGAGTTAAAATACTTTACCATTAAAAAATAAGTTCAAAAACAAAGAGTGTCAATAAAATATATAAGTAAAAAGAAAAAAAAAAGATAATTAGAGATTTATTGACAAAAAGACTATCACCAAAGACATTTAAGGGCTACGTAATAAGAATGAGTCTTAGGTGTAGTCATAAATAAAAATTTACGAATTATTGTTTTATACTTTAAACTCAAGTATATGTTTATGATATTTTCATGTAATTAATTATTTATCTAAACATGAGATTGAATATATAAAAACAAGAATAGTCTATGACAAAGACATTATTATTGAACTTTTTATTCATCCTCCTCAATAATAGACCATATTAATTATATACTAGTATTGTGAAACATAAAAAGAAGTATGTTACACTTAATACATATAACAACTTTGACTCGCATTAGAATTATACTTAATTATGATATTGATAGTTTTAAAAATGCATGGGGACTATTGTGTTAAACCATTCATTCATATGGGCCAATTGAAGAAATGTAAGAATTTCATGATTTATGTAACATATATTTATGTCCTTTATTGATATTTTATTAGAATTAATATAATAAAAAATTAATTATTTAATTTATTAAGTGAGAAGTTATTTTCTTATAAGAATTGTACTTTGATAAAAGTGTCTCATAATAGGATTAAGAAAATTGGTATTTTCTCTATCTATAAAAGTAGTCAAAATCATTAATTAGGATTGCTCCAATAATTTGTATTAAAAAGTAGTCAATACCATTAATTAAGATCGCTCCAAGAATTTGTATTAAAAATTAAAAGAGATTAAGAGAGAGAAACATAATTTTCAATCATTATTTTTCTTTAAAATTTCAAATTATAAATCAAGTTATGCTTTCTAATGTTATTATATATTGTGAAAATTATGAAATTCAATTTTTAAAAATAATATTTATGCACAATTGAATACCTGGAAGAAGCAGCAGTGGTCGAAGACTAGAATGATCGCATCAACAAGTATTATGTCACGAGTTTTAAAGAGTGCAGAAGTACCCCCTCAAATCGGCAATAGAAGGGCACAAAGGAGTTTAGTAGTACCTACGACGCTATTCACATGTTCTACGAGTTTCTCTTTTGTCTAGTGGAATTTACAGCTTACATTGACAGATATAAAGGGCGAATTAGATGCATCGGCCCCTCTCTTGTTGGTTACTTTTATTAGTACTATTAGCGCCTCTCCTATTGGTTGGAATTAGTACTTTCTCTCACTACTTGCCCTCGACATCTCTTATCGGCTACGGATCAGGTCTTCCCTAATGGCCAAAATTAACTCTAGACAAAAATAAATACTCGAAAATCCATAATTAATTATGAGAGTGACACATGTTTTATTTGAGAGTAATTAAGTGTAAGCTCTTGTAATTAATTCAATAGACTAATTTATTAAATATGAATAAAATATTTTTTATTTAAGACAAAGTATAACAAGTTGGATGTAACTTAAAAAATTAATCTCTTTGATAATGTTACTTACTTATTTATATATATATATTTAATATTTATATATATTTTATTTAATGTGAGACGTGACATTCTCTCTTATCTAATCACGTAATATTTTTGTCACGGTTTAATATAAACTCAGAGATCCATCTAATTAGTATAGTCTTAATCAAATAATATCATCATCACAGTCTAACCTAAAAAATATTATTTATTTTAAAAAAAGTATGAGAATCCATTACGTACGTGACAATTTTTATTAAAATTTAAGACATTTAATTTTTTAAACTTATTTGGTAATTATTTTTCATTCTCCCTATTTTTAGGTGGATCCACATCTAACGTAGTAAATTTTATTTAAGTGATTTTGAGAGTTTAAATACGAACGAAAATTTATATTTATTCTAATATCACTTGTCATTGACTCTAAAAAATTAATTTATTAAATAATATTATTTATTCACTCGTATATATTTAAAATTAATAAATTTCTACTGGACGTAACATCATAACATTATAAATAACTAATTTTAAAAAGAGAAATCTTTAAACCTCCATTATACTATTTTAAAAGAAGAGGTAAGCATAGTAACTCTATTGAAACATTCTCCACAAGGCACCGTAAGCTTGCTACCTAACTTCTCATTTTAATATTTTTCATGCTTGCTTATTATCTCTTCTATGCAAGACACTTAAACGCCATTCCTTCCATCCAGTAGTCTTTAGATGAGAACCCTCGTTGACTTGAATGTCAGAGATCCCTCGTTGACTTGAATGCCAGAGATGACACTGGCGCCTCTTGACTCGGCTTTTTGTTTCAAATTCCACCACCAACAACCATTTACATTCAGATTGACGGGAAGCTCACCGTCGATCTGTATCTCATGATTGGAAAAAAAAAAGGTTTAGTTGAACTCCTTATGCTTATATTACACGTTCTCCTTATTTTAGCTGATGGTTTTCTTATGTGTCTTGCCAATTTGAACTCAATAGATTCTCGGCTTGCAAATCACACACACACACACACTCTCTCTCTATGGACAATTAACTATTCTTGAGTTTAAACTACAGTTACACTATCGAGGGATCAATCTTCATCTAGTCTTCGTTATAATTTTTTGTTTGCTTTAAAATTTACCTCCAAATTTTTGTTATCGAAAACGCATTTTTCTCTTTTATAATGAAGGATGGACGCAAGCTTTTTATAATATCAGCAAATTACACATAATATTAACAAAACAAAAAAATCAAAAGTGGGATTTTGATTTATTAGGTCTGTTCTTGTGGCATCCACCACTACCAGTGGGCCTTGTGGATCATTATAATTCAATTACTTTAGAAGAATAAAATAATTATATTCTTTTATTAATATAATTAAACCAATTTTTAATTGGTGTTGCTTGCTTAACTTTAGCAAAAATATTTTACATTGATATGTTTGATCTAAAAACAATGTTACATATTTTAATTTTATATTTTAAATAATAATATGTAAAATAATTAATGAGTGTAATAAGTAATTTTAAAATTTATAATTTTTCGTCATTTAATAATTACTTAAGATATATTTAAAATACAACTTAAGATGTATAATATTACACTCGATATAATTATTTACAAAAAAATTGTGTTCAGTGTAATGAGTAATTTTAAAATTTATACTATTTTATTATTTAATAATTATTTGACATATTATTACTTAAGATAAAATTTTAAATACAACTTAAGATGTATATTTTACTCTCGATATAATTTCCTACAAGAGAATTGTGTTCATTGACTATTAGATCAGATAAGATACTTGTACTATAATTTTTACTCAAAAGAAAAATAGGCACACAATCAACAAGAAGGATTGAAGTAGTGTCATGTTGATTGAATCATATCCAACCTTTTTTTTATAGATATTATTATTAATACTTTTTAGGTATCACTTAATTTTTTTAATATTTACAAATTTAAAAAATTGATGTTAGTATCCAATTTTTTTTTACAAAATATGTATGAATACCAAAACGTTAGGAATTGATCATTAAAATAAACAGATTTAATGTTAATCAGTATCAAATGATCATTTTACCTCTTATACGTTAAACGAAATTGATATGACATAACAATTATACAAAATTTAAAATTTTGACCTTTTAAATATAATAAAAAATAATATATAAAATAAAATAAAATATTTTAAAAAAAATTTAAAAAATAATAATTCTTTAAAAAACTTATGACCGATGACCTTGGAACAACAACCATTTTGAACACTTGGACTAGTGCCCATTTGGCTATTGAACCACCCATTATGGTCACTGATTCAGTCGGCCAAAATGATTGTGATTTATTTTATATTTTATTAAATTATATTATTTTATTATTTTTTGTGAATTTAAATATTTAAAATATAAAAATATTTTATTATTTTTAAATCTATTAATTTTGATAATAAATTATTGACGAGTATTTGTATATATTTTATAAAAGAATTAGATACTAATTTTGATTTTTTAAATTTATAAATATTAAAAAAATTAAATTACATCTTTAAAAATATTGATGATAATATTTTTTTTATTTTTACTCTTTTTAAGTTTTTTTTTTCAGCATTTTTTTTTTTACGATTAAGACAAAGTTAGCCAAAATTCCGCATGGTGTCGGTTAATGGTTGCTTCATGACAATTGACATAAGCAAACATTTAGGACATAATAATACCCAAATATTTGTGGGGCCAAGCAGGAGAAGCGCAAATCGTATATTCAATATTCGTTACGTAATAAAAGACAAAACGATTTTTCTTTCTTAAAAAAGACAAAATGAATTTTTTAATTGGAAAAGTAGGCAAATGACAATGGAAAAGACTAGCTAAATCTAACGTCTTAATTTACTTTGCTGCCCTTTTCCAACACTACATTGCTTTGCTTTGATTCGCTTCTTTTTCACCGACGAAACGTGCCATGACTCATGGCCAGCTGAAATATACTATTTTATTTATTATTTGTTTTGTCCGACATGCATGTTCTGTCTGCCGCGGCTGCTACCGCCATCTCACATAAAGCTTACACTTTGAATGAACAGGAATCTTGTTTGTGTAAGAAATTTATATTTATGTCTCATATTGATATATTGTAAGTTTAATATAATAAAAAATAAATTATTTCATTTATTAAAGAATTATTTTCCTGTAAGAATTCTATTTTAATGGGAAGGTGAATTATAATAGGATAAAAAAAGCTGTTACACTTATTATATCTTATGAAAATTATGATATTCAATTTCTTGGGATAATGTCTATGCATGATTAAATAACATATATTATAAAAGTTTATTTTACAAGTGGTATTAAAGCATGGTTAACTATTCGTTGATTTTTTTTTATAAATATAAAATATCTCTCCTAGATTTATTCTATATATCGGCATAAATCAATTGCATGCCAAATCTAATTATCTAACTTTATTGAGTAAGTTTGAAAATTAAACTTACTTCTAAATTGATATAACTTTGAATATGACATTAAATTACTGTCATATTATTAAATAACCTTAATGAGGGGTAGCCAAAAGTCAGTTTTGGTTCAATTTGATCAGGAACTGTATAAAAATTAAATTGATTAATTTAAAAATTTAGAACGAATCAATTATACCCGTAGAAGCTGAACTGAATCAATTAGGTTCAATTCGGTTTCGGTTCTTAAGTTTCTTTGAAACTTAATAAGCTTGCTATTTTTTTTTACTTTGTGGGCTTCTTAATTTTGAGCTATTTGGATTTTGGGTTGGGTTTGATGGTAATTTTTTAGGCCTAATGACAAATTTTTAATATTTTGGGTCTAAAATAAAATAAATATAGGCCTTTTGTAATTAAATATTTAATTATAATATTTTATTTTGTACCAAATTAATTTATTTAATTTTAATTGAACTAATTTATATTCATGAGATAAATTAAATAACTCAATTGAGTAAATTAAAATTATAATTCAATTATATAAGATTTAATTTGAATTAATTTATATTAATGTAATAAATCAAATAATCAATATGATAAAGTGAAATTATAATTAAATTCTGAATAATCAATTAAAATTTAATTATTCAAGATTCAATTTCAATTAATTTATATTCATGTGATAAATCACATAATTCAATTGAGTAAATTATAATTATAATTCAATTGTGTAAGGTTTAATTTGAATTAATTTATATTCATGTGATAATTTAAATAATTCAATTGAGTAATTTAAAATTATTATAAATTGTGCAAGGTTCAATTTTAATTAATTTATATTCATGTGATAAATCAAATAATTTAATTGAGTAAATTTAAATTGTAATTAAATTGTAATATAATTAATTAAAATTCAATTGTGCAAGAATCAATTTCAATTCTGAAATGTTCAATTTGAATTAATTTATATTCATATGATAAATTAATTAATAAAATTGAGTAAATTGAATTATAATTAAATTGATATAATAAATTAAAATTTAATTGTGCAAGATTCAATTTGAATTAATTTATATTCATGTGATAAATTAAATAATTCAACTGAGTAATTTAAAATTATAATTCAACTATGCAAGGTTCAATTTGAAATAATTTATATTCATGTGATAAATCAAATAATTCAATTGAATAAATTGAAATTATAAGTCAATTGCTCAAGGTTCAATTTGAATTAATTTATATTCATGTCATAAATTAAATTATTCAATTCAATAATTTAAATTATAATTCAATTGTGTAAGGTTTAATTCAATTAATTTATATTCATGTGATACATCAAATAATTAAACTTAGTAAATTGAAATTATAATTCAATTGTGTAAGGTTCAATTTAAATTAATTTATATTTGTTCATGAATTAAAATCACAAGTGCATAGGTTGTGATCAAGTAATACAATGATAAGTGAATATCGTCAACCAAGGATTGGATTTTAAATTAATGCTAAGTACTACAGTATTGGCAACTTAACTTTATCTAGGCTAATTTAAAAGATAAGTTAAATTATAGAATTAAAAATGCTTAAAATTAAATAATTTGATAAATTAAAGATATAAGAGTTGATGAACACTTGAAATTACATATTTAATAAAGATTTTACATCATATTTTTTTGTATTATTAGTGTCTTTAACCATCCTGACTTAAGTATGTTGTTCCTAATTAGCTTTTAACTATTTTGCAGTAGGTTCGATAAAATTGGCATAACTTTCTACCTAAGAATTCAATTGGAGTGATTCTTGATATTGTGAAAAGCTGATTTAATGGGTTAACATATTGTATTTCACAAGTCATTTGAAATTTAAGTGTTTAGAGAGTAAAAATGGCATAGAACAGAACTAATCTGTAGTACAGACCCAATCCAAACAGTTATCAGTATTTGGCCCACAATATAGAAATACGTATGAGAAAACTCAATTCAAAAGATAAGAGACTTATCTATAATTTTAGTTTTTCGAGTGACAGTTAATTCGGACTACATCAATTCTAAATTAGACAATCAAGTGCGTGCATTAATGATAATCAATGCAAATTAGTTGCCACCTTTCTTGACTTTTATCATCCAAGTGGTTCCCTCTTCATTTGCCTTGATTTATCCATATTTTTCTATAAATAGATAACTTGTTTATGTCCAAAGCATGTAATTAAAGAGCTAGATTTTAGTTCAAAATACTTATCTTTTGTATTATCTCTTTGTAATATTATTTCTCTTGTTTATTATTCTAAAATCATGTTATCTCTTCTTCCATCTCTGTTTTTTTTCTTTAGTTTTATTATATTCAAGTAATTTTCTTTTTGCTAAGGTAAAAAGGTGAAACTCTTGTCAAGGTAATAAAATATACTTAACTCTTATTCGTGAATTTAATGTTTCATTCTTAAGTTATGATAATTTATATATGATGTATTTATTTTGTTTACAATATTAATATACTTTCTTGTAAAGTTGTGTATCTTAATTTATTATAGACACTTTTTATAGTTGGCACAATAAATTATTGAAACCATTTACAAGAATTGGCATAAATATCATTTCTTGTAAATGGAGAGTCTTGATTTATTGTAGACAAATATAAAGGCTGACATAATAAATATTTGATCCAATTTATGAGATTTGGTGTATAATAATTGAAAGAAATAAATACAAGTTAATATATAAATGGTAATGAACTTTAATTGTTATTTGTTTTGATTGGAACCTCCTTTATGTGAGGATTCCAATTGAATTATAAAAAGAGTTGAATATATTCTTATTTCATATGTCAAGAGTGGATCCACTAACCTTAACTTTTATTTTAATTGGTTAATTGAATTATTATTTGCAAACATTTTATACTATTTTAATTGTCTTTAAATTACTTATAGTTTGTAATTTTAATTCTACTTCTATGTGGATCGACCCCGTTATTATCGGGTTATTTATTACTTTGATAATCTTACACTTGAAAATAAACTCTTATATTTTGGATGTATCAAGTTTCTGGCGTCGTTGCCGAGAAAGTGAAATTAACAGTTTTTTATTTGTTTTATTTTTATGGAAGGCTAAGTCACCTAACTTGCTTTACTTTATTTATTCTTCCCTTGTCATTTTCATGAAAGACTAAGTCTCCAACTCTTTATTTACTAATGTTTTATTATTCTAATCTAACATTGACTAATCTAACTTCTAACTATTTATCTAACTTTTATTTTATTATTAGTTTTGCCTATTTTATTTTTTTTATTTAATATTTTATTTCTTTCTTTATTCTCTTATTTGTATTATTTATTGTTATTGTATTTTATTTAATTTCTTTATATGAGTGGTTGGTTTCGAGATCCTAATTCTCATCGTTTGATGAAATGTAATTTCAGAACTTCCTTTGATAATTTGTTCGATTTTCCTTCATCTTCTCATTCTTCACCAATTAACACCATGACCGATAATTAAATTGAGGGATTCAAAGACCCAGAGGATAATTAGTCCTAACATAATGACCATAACCAACCTAGGATACTTAGAGACTACATGAACCCTACACAAATCGGTGCACCATCTTGCTTAGTCTTTCCTCCAGATGCAACACAATTTAATTTTGAGCTGACATTATCCAACTTTTACCCACTTTTTATGGCTTAAATACAAAGAACCTTTACCTACATCTAAGAGAATTTGAAGAAGTGTGTAACACGTATAATGACCAAAATTGTAACATGAACACAATTCGACTTAAACTTATTCATTTTTCTTTAAAAGATAAAGCTAAAACATAGCTACAAAACCTTAGGCTAGGATATATTTTTTTATAGGATGAGATACAGCAAAAATTCCTAAAATTTGTTTTCCTCCTATAGAATAAATTCTTTTAAAAGACAAATTACGACTTTTGTCAAAAAACCAGGAGAGACCCTTTACCAATGTTAAAAAAGGTATAAAGAATTACTTAATATCTGTCCCCATCATAGCTTTGAAACTTAAAGATTAGTCTCAAATTTCTACGAGGGCTTAACACCCCCAAGTTAGGCAAATGGTAGAAATTATGTGTAATTGAACATTTAAAAACAAAGACCTAGAAGAGGCAATGAACTTTCTAGACTTACTAGTAGAAAATGCTTAAAATTAGGACATTGCTGGTACCTGTGAGGCACCTAGCAAAACTCAAACCACTCTATCTAGTGGGGGTATTTATCATCTTAGGGAAGACCATGACCTTCAAGCTAAATTAACATCCTTAGCTAGAAAAGTTAAAACATTAGAAATAAAAAAGAGTGGTCAATTAAAATCTGTTCAAAAAATTATGTGTCATTTATGTAAAACCCATGATCACACTACCAATGATTGCCTAACTTTGCTTGCATTTAGGGAATGTCTCCATGAATAAGCCAATGTTCTAAACACGTTCAAGTGGTCAAACAATAACCCATATTCACAAAACTACAATCCTAGTTGGAGAAATTACTCAAATTTTAGTTTGAAGAATGATACTCTAGCACAGGTTTCATAACCACATTTTTAACTATACCAAAATTTTTAAAACCATCAAGGTTATACACCATATGTCTCACATCTTAAGAAAAATCTTGAAGAAATGTTGAATGCATTCATTGAAAAGCAAGAGTCTATTAATTCTTAAAATGTTCAAATATTTGCTGATTTGAAAGATACTCTTACTAAATTTGCATCCGCACTAAACATTCACAAGAAAAGAAAATTTCCTTCTCAACCACAACTAAACCCCCAAAGAAAAATATAACTCAAATGCATGTAGTTCAGGAAGCCAACACATAGATCAAGTTAAAGCAGTTATCACTTTTTGGAACGGTAAGATTGTTAAAAAACACATTCTTGAACCTCATGAGAACGATGAATCAATTTTTAAGGGTAAGAAAAGCATTGAATCTACACTTTGTGAAGAAAACACCAAACTTTCACCTCTACCTCTATTTCCTCATGCATTACGTAATACTAAGAAGATGAATCACAATTATAAAAATTTTAAAATCTTTAAACAGGTAAAAGTTAATATTTCTTTATTGGATGCTATTAAACAAATTCCATATTATGTAAAATTTTTGAAGGATTTATGCATAGTAAAAAGAAAACTGAATGTGAAAAAGAAAGCATTTTTACTGAACAACTAAGTGTCATTCTTTAGAATAATAATACTTTGAAATATAAAGACCCTAGTTATTTTACAATTTCATGTATTATTGAAAGTCATAAAATTGAACAAGCCTTACTTGATTTTGGTGCTAGTGTGAATTTACTACCATATTCAGTTTATCAACAACTCAATTTTGGTGAGTTAAAACCAATTTCTGTAACTCTTTTACTTGATAATAGATCAATAAAAGTACCAATGGGGATAGTGGAAGATGTTTTAGTTGAAGATAATAAATTCATAAATCATGTAGATTTTATTATCTTGGACACAGAACTTGTTAAATGATGTAATCTAATACTTGTTATTTTGGGTCGTCCATTTTTAACAACTTCTAACGCTTTGATTAATTGCAGGAATGGAGTAATGAAGCTTTCATTTGGAAACATGACACTTGAGCTCAATGCTTTCAATATGTGTAAGCAATTGCATGAGGAGGAGGATGAAAGTGAAGAAGCCAACATGATTAAAATGATTGTAGAGGATCATATTCGAAAAAAGAGTTCTATCGATCCCTTAGAAATGTGTTTAATGAATTCATTTGAGTCAAATATACAATTAGATCCTAAAATCTCTTACATATGTTCTTTACTTGACTGTGTACATGTGATTGAAAATAAAGGATGAAAACTAAAGTTTGAAGAATTAGGAGAAAATAAGGATAAGCAGAACAAAATTTTAAAGTTAGAGTTGAAACCGAGAAACAAAATTACCTAGTGGTAATCTCTTTTATACTCACAAGCAAACAATAAGGTAAGTTAATTGAAGTATTGAAAATGCATACAAATGCAATTGAGTGGACTTTAAAAAAGATAAAAGGCATTAATCCTTTGATTTCCACATATAGAATACACTTAGAGGATAATGCCAAAACTTTCCAACAACCTCAAAGGGATTAAATCCATATATGAAAGAAGTAATGAGAGCTAAAGTTTTCAAATTACTTGAAGTAAGAATAATCTATCTTATCTCAGATAGTAAGTGGGTAAGTCTTAATCAAGTAGTACAAAAAACACTGGAATCACAATTATTAAAAATGACAAATGTGAGTAAATACCTACTTGAGTCTCATCTAGTTGGAGGATGTGCATAGATTATATGAAGTTGAACTCTGCCACTAAATGAGATAAATTTTCCTTAGAAGTTTTCATGGATGATTTATCCGTGTTTGAAAATTCTTTTGATAATTATCGTGAAAACTTAGCAAAAATCTTCGAAAGATGTGAAGAAAAAGGTCTTGTGTTGAATTAGGAAAAATGTCATAACATGGTTATTTCTGGAATTATTTTGGGACATGTAGTGTCTTCTAAAGGAATTGAAGTGGATAAGGCAAAAGTCGAAATCATTTCTCATTTGCCTCTACAAAAAACAGTTAGAGAAGTTCTATCCTTCTTAGAACATGCTAAATTTTATAAGATGTTCATAAATTTTTTTAGTGTTATATCTAGACCTCTTTGTAATCTCTTAGCAAAAGATATATCATTTGAGTAGACTCAAAAATGTCATAATTCGTTTGAAATAACACCCATTAATGATTCTTTTCATGATGAATTTTTATTTTCTACTTTTACAATGCCTTAGTATGCTAATATTGTTAATTTTTTTGTAACAGAAGAAATGCCACCTCAATGGAATGCTTAAGACAAAAAGAAATTTTTAACTGAGGTAAGAAAAATTTATTGGGATGATCCTTATTTCTTCAAATATTTTTCTGACCAATTATTTTGAAGATGCATACCGATAATGAGGTAAGTAGAGTTATTGAATTTTATCATTCTGAAGCATATGAGAGACATTTCTTATCAAAGAAAATAGCTGCAAAAATCTTGTAGTGTGAATTTTATTGGTCCACTTTATTTAAAGATACACATGTATTTCGTATAACGTGTAAATTTTTTCAAAAATTGGGATCTATTTGAAAACGAAACACGATGCCTTTGAACCCTATTCTTGTTATTGAAATCTTTAATTGTTGGGGGATAGATTTCATGGGACCATTTTCACTATTATTGGATTTATGTATATCTTAGTCACAGTAGATTATGTCTTAAAATGGATTGAGGCTATTCCATGTCGAAATAATGACCATAAAATAGTTATGAAATTTTTGAAAGAAAATATCTTAAGTCGACTTGGAATCCCTCGAGCCATTATAAGTGATGGGGGTAAACACTTTTGTAAAAGGCCATTTGAAATATTAATGAAAAAATATGGTATTACTCATAAGTTTTCACCCCTTACCATCCTCAAATAAGTGGACAAGTTGAATTAGCATATAGGGAAATAATACAAATTTTGGAAAAATTGTAAACCTAAATCACAAAGATTGGTCTTTAAGACTTAATGATGCACTTTGGGCTTATAGAACTGCTTTTAAAACTTCATTGGGTATGTCTCCTTATAGGATAATTTATGAGGAATCTTGTTACTTACCTGTGGAACTTGAGCATAATGCCTACTGGGCCATTAAAACTTTCAATGCAAATCTTGATTCTTCTGGACAGATATGTAAATTACAAATAAATGAACTTGAAGAATTGAGAAATGATGCATATGAGAATTTAAAATTTCATAAAGTTAAAATTAAAGCTTTTAATGATAAAAAAAATTCAAAGAAAAATATTTGATGTTGGTCATAAGGTTTTACTTTATAATTCTCGACTTCATGTATTCATTAGAAAATTAAGATCAAGATGGAGTAACCCTTTTATTGTGAAACATGTATACCCTTATGAAACAATTGACATTTAAAATCCTATAAATGGTAATGTGTTGAAGGTAAATGGACAAAAACTCAAGCCGTTTCTAGAAAACTAAGCTTTTCATAAAATATTTGTCCATGGCTGACTCTTGTTGTGAGACTAATTAATATTTATTTATATATTTACATATTTATATATTATTCTTCTAACTTTATTTATTTCATACTTGCAGGTTAATTTAGTATTTTTGTTAAAGTTTTATTTTGCACCTTGGTTAAGTGGCGGATAACAATACTTCGTGACATTCAAGTCAGTTTTGTCAGTTTCCATAATTACTGATACATTCTCTTCTTTCCCTTTCTAAAAAAAATGAATGACATTCTAATAAATTTGAAAAAACATTTCCCTTATTGCTTCAAAATACCTTAAAGAAATTTTACCAAGTAAGATGTGAAAGATTAAGATTATTAATGATTATGAATATACCTGCTGATATACGTTGGTTAATTGAAACTAAAGTTTTATTGGCAGATGATTTTTTAAGACTCATTAATTTTCTACATGTCTGACTTAGGTAAAAGTTCTTTTGCAAAAAAATGAAGGGTAAAAAGATTAAGTGTTTGTTATAAGTGCGTAAGCATGACTTGCAACACATGTTGTCGTACTTTAAGAATAGTGTCTATAAATTATGAAGATAAAATTAAATTTATTAAGGATGACTTGAGTAAGAAGTCTTTAGATGATGTCTTATCGACTCTTGAGACGCATTTTAGTGGATATGTGTATATTGCAATTCATGAATTATAGGACATATTCTTAAAAGAAAATGAGTGGTACAGTCTCGAAAATTTGACTTTAAAAGATTTTGTTTGTCAATTTATAAAAAAATTGGATAGGAAGCCTATACTTGACCCATAAAGGGCGTTTAAGTCATTTTTAGACGTAAAACTAGAGGAAAATATGAGCCATAATCATATCTATTTGTCTATATTTACTGTAGCTATTTTTTTCAATGTGTCATTTCAACCTCAAACGTTTTCTCCAACAACAACCAACCACCTATAGTCGATTTTGAAAATTTTGAATTTAAAGCTTAATCTTATCCATTAACAACTAACTACCCATATGACTTAACAATATTTCTTGGCTCTAAAAATACATTGCATTATTTTTGCATCTTCATACAAATTCAAAATTATTCAAAGGAGAGGGTGAGTGTAATAATGGAAAGAACATCAACTCGTAAATTCACAAAAATTTGTGTCTTTTGTAGATCCAGCCTTGAAAAAATTAGAGAGTTTGTAGAAGCAGCAGAAACCCTTGATAAGGTATTAACTAAGAGAAAAATTCACCTAGTAAATGAGGGAGGTAGTTGTAGATTAATGGGATGTTTGGCAATAGCTGCACAAAATAAAAGTAGTCGAGTTTTGGGTATTATACCGAAAGCTTTAGTTGTTAGGAATATTGTAAAATAATTATTGGGAATGAATTATAGGTATCATCAATGCATGAGCAAATGTCTCATATGATTTGGAATGTTGATGCCTTCATAGCTCTACTTGGAGGTTTTGGAACTTTAGAGGAAAATTTTTAAATTGTCTCATGGGCACAATTATAAATCCACCAAAAACTCATTGGTTTGTTAAATGTTGATGGTTTTTATAATGTGTTGTTATCTTTTCTTGACTATATGGTGAAAAAATAATTCATCTCATCTGTAGCACAACGAATCCTCATTTTTGTTTCAACTGTTGATCAGTTACTCGATAAATTACAAACTTTTATACATCTATCCGATCCACAATACGTCAGATAGATTGGTGTACTAATGATAGTAAAAAGAAACATATGATAGATTTGACTCTTTGTCTGTAGTTTATCTACTTTTATGTATTTTTAAGCATTTTATGTGGCTTGCTTTATTTTGTTACAGGTTTTATTTCCAATAAAAAATGTTTCAGGTGATATCTTTTATACTTTATCTATATTTTGACATTGAGGATAATGTCTCAATTTGGTTGGGGGATGATAGTTGATATATAATGTTAGTGTTAATTTTTTATTATTTTCGTTTATTAATGGCTATGGCAAGTTGTCCTATTTGAACCTTTAAGTTCTTCAAGGTTGCTGAATGATTCTGCAGGATAACATTATTAGACTTCATATATTGTATGAACATGTCTTCTAAACCTGCATTTTTCTTTTGTGGTGGTTGGAATCTTAGGGGATTCATTAGTCTAGATGACTCATCGTGGTTGTTATGCCAAGAAAAGTTAGGATGATCTCTCCACACCGAATCGTAGAAATCTAGTTGAGAGTTAAGTTGTTGACAATTGAAATTACCAATATAATTCACTGTTTCCATGCACTGTCCATTCATGTGGTTATCCCCACAAAAGTTACATGTCACTTGCTTGGTTTTAACGGCATTCAATGCATCATACTTCTTGAATAATGAATTAAGTTGCGCTGCCAATACAATGAATGCATCAATCTCATATACATCTGCGACTCTTTTGGGTGTAACTTGTAGAGTTAAGTGTGTGATTTACGAGTGTACATGTAATTTTAAAATTTTACAACACGCAATGGAAGAAGTTACCAAAATACAGTCAATAATACAATTAAACACATATATATCATACATATTCATATGTATAACTATTATACAAAATTTATATATGATGAACAATTATGCTAAAATAACATGTAATATAATAATTGTGTTGACCGGTAGATGAATCTCAGAAGTGTTCTGGATTAAGAAAATTCTGGATTTATTGTTAATTAGAGTTTGCCATAAAATAATTCTGATAACACACTTTAAGAGGATTTGAATAGAGAGAGTGTGACCCTCTTTGTTTAGGGTGCTTCACCTTTTATTCAAAGTATATCTAGTGAGACCAGATGTGTGAGAAAAAAAAGGTGAGACGGATACCTAGGATGAATCCTCAGAGGCAACATTTATCTAAAGATCAACAAAAGAGTGTGTAGATGGAAAATGTTTCCACTACTGTAAGGTTGGGTATTGGAAATCCCTCTACCCTACGAGCTTTATAATGTCAGGAAGACTCCCACAGGTTTGTGCTTAACAAACATAGATATTTCTAGGGCATATATTATGCCAGTTCAAGTTAGGTATGAAATATTACATGTTCTTCTTATATCTGCAACATGTTGCAAGGATTGAGAGAAACTAGAATGCAACAGCTTGAAGAAGTAAAGTTGAGAGTAAGAAATGGTGATTTCTTGCAAGTCAAAGTTATTGGGTAACTTGACTTATTTCTTGTATGCAATACAATAGTTGCATTGCATAATTAGTATAATGTTTTATTAGCTGAATGTCAGTTAATAAATGCATATTATATTTAATGAGAAATATCTGTAGATCGGAATCCTTAAATGACACGGAGTTGTGGTATATAAGTCTAGGTCATATAAACATGAGATGCTTATCTGTCTAGTTAAGGATGGTTGGATTCCCAATCTGACCATGAAGACTTAACTAGTTTATAAATAGTGTATTCACAGAGATGACCAAATATATCAGAATGTACGTCATATTCCTTCGATTAGATCAAGGTACTGAGTATATTAACAGTAAATTTTTGTTTAATTAAGGAAGAATGAGATGAGATTCTCACTTATTATAGTCCTCCGGGTAATCCACAACATAATGATGTTTTGGAGAGGAGGAATAGGACTTTATTAGATATGGTCCGACTAATAATTAGTTTTACCAATCTATATTTGTAAGTATCTGCTCCAAAGATAGCTGCTTATTAAGCAGAGTTCCATCACAGGTTATTCTTTCCATTTCGTATGAGATACAGAAAGGAAGGAAGTCGTATCTTAAGTAAGTTAAGATTTGGGGTTGTCCTGCTTACGTAAGAGTTTCGTAGTAGGGTATCTTGTTTTATAAGAGTTACTCAGTAGGATAAACAATACCCAAGATGTACATGTATAGGTTCATTGTGTATCCTATGATTCTTATAGGATACTAATTCTATGATTAAGAGAAACAAAGTATGTTTATTTCTCGGTATACCACTATTCAAGAGGAAGAGTTTCTCATTGATCATGGGAATCATAGAAAGATTGAACTTGGTGAAGTCAATCTAGAAATCAATGAACCAAGGATAGAAACTCAAGCTCAGTTAAGTAGTGGCATTTTAGCACACTCTCCCAATGGGTCGGAAAGAATTTCTAAGTTACCTATTAGGTATGGTTGATACCTGAAGGTGAACTTGAAGTTTTCTTGGTAGAAGAAAATAATCCTTTGACCTATAAGGAGACGATGTCAGACATCGATTAGGGAAACGACAATAAGCCAATAAAAATAAAATTGACTATAAGCATCAGAATCAAGTCTGGGACTTAGTTAAGCTACCTGTGAAAATTATTCTCATTGGTTGTAAAGGGAACCAGAAGGAAGGTAGAGACATTCTAGGCCGTATATTGGTTCTTGAAAGGTGATTCCTCAGTGATCTGGGATTAACTAAGAGGAAAACTTTGGACCAATAATGATGCTAAAGTCAATTAGTATGTTATTGGCTCTTGCAGCATATTGTGACTTGAGGTTTGACAGATGAATATAAATAAAGACATTTCAAAATGGATATCCCAAGTAAGAGATATTCATGGCATAGCCTGAAGGTTTTACATCTAGTCAGACGTCTGGTCTAGTGTGCAAGAAAGGTCAGTGAGAGCACGATAATTTTCTTGATGCTCTTTGTTGATGATATGCTGATCATTGGGAATGATGTCAGTATTTTATAATCGGTCAGTAGTAACTTGTAAGAATTTCTCCGTAAAGGATTTATGAGAAGCTTCCTTTAAACTAGGTATAAAGCTTTTTAGAGATAGAACTAGGAAGCTGATAAGACTCTCCCAAATCATTTCACATCAATAGCATCTAAAAGGGTATGGTTTCTTAACTATGAGATAATTAACGTATCTTTTGGGCCCAGTGTTCATCTTTCGAGGAGAGTCTCTTCAGATGAAAGATGAGAGAGTTAGAGTATTTAACACACCAGATATATCAGCTCTTCAGAGATGATGTATGCTATGATGTGTTTGAGACTTGAGATCAGTTTGGCTGTAAGAGTTACAAGCCAAGTTCAGTCTGACTCAGGTGACTTTCATTTGATGGTAGTCAAACATATCCTGAGGTACTTTGAGGGTACAAAGGATAAGTTTCTACAATATGAAGAAAGTAGCATATAAATAAGAAGACGCACGGAGTTAGACTTGTCATTTGACTTAGATGATAGAGAGTCTACATCTGAGAATGTGCTCATTCTCATTAGTACTAAGGGAGTTGGAATAGCACCAAATTAGGATTCACTACTAATTTAGATTGGCAGAGTAAAAACGGCAGTGAGGATTCATAGGTTTATTGTTGGACTTAGAAGAATTCAAAGACAGATGGATTCTATCCCATAAGTTTACGATAAACAAGGCCATAGTACAAGCCAAAGTGCCAAAATTACACCAGTACTTTAATCATATTGAGAGGAGTCTCATATGACTAGAGGGATCTTGGATTAGGGAGATGTGATTATTCATAAAAGTGTTCTATAAATAATTTAGCGAACATACTTTCTAAGGCCATGACTCTAAAAGTATTTATGAAACATGTAGAGTTAATGTGTATGAGATGCCATCAGGAATGGTACTAGAGCAAGTGAAAGATTGTTAGAGTCGGTGCTTATGTGCTATCCCTGAATGTACATATACTTGTATATTTATACAAGTGTACATTCTCATTAAATCGCTAATACACATTCTTATGGTATTATACAATATAACGTTATAGACATTGTACGATCTGAAAGAGTTCAGATCAGATCTAAAGAAGTTTAAATAAAGGCTTACAGTTATTACGCTGAGAGATATAAATACTAAATGTTAGCACAGTTAAGTGTTAGCTGGTTATAATACTTAGCAAATCCAAGAGTTGGAGCCTTGTTTGTAATGGGACATAGACCTGAGAATACACTAGTAACTACATAGTTGCAAGAGTTGCAATCGGGTGCCAGGAAATACAAGTTGCACAAGTATGTGCTCGAATAATTCTCCCTGATCTATTTTTACCGATGTGGGTATAGATGGTCGTTTCTAGCCGATCGTGAGCTTGGAGCTCGTAGTGATATATGGGTATTCAGTTAGGATTGGATGTGGGACAGACTCACGAGAGCCTTTGATAGACACCTTATGTAAGCCCTCAACAGAGGGTCCTCTCAATTTGAGTAGTATATGTGGTCCTTTGATCTGAGTGCCACGGTGGGCTTGTAAGTGATCCACTATGCTTTGGTTCCACGCATGTCACAGATATTTCATGGTGTGACCGTTGGGTGTCGTTGGGTATGGTCTGATACTTATGGAGTCTGGTGTGTATAGATATGGGATTAGTCAGCTCGTATAGAGGGTTCGATATCCAGATGCTTCAAGACTGTATCTCAAAAAGTCTTGTGGCCACAAGCATCAATCCCGGGAAAGAGTTCTGCCAGGGTAGAGCAATATGGCAAAGGTGTTTGCGTATATTGTTCAATGAGATACAAGTCTGGAGATAAGATATGGATGAACACTAGGGGATTTAATGGTGATAATGCATATCCTCCCACATCCAGGATATCATGACGAAAGGACTATACATATGCGTTGTAACCTCAACTTGCATGGTTTAATGCGCTAATTTGTAATATTCGTGATGTGTGCGTGGGGCATTGCTCACAGACTCGTAGAATAGTTCCATTTGACGAATCGGGCGTAGAACCTAAGGAGTCCTGCGATATAGAATGTACTCGTTGTGCACTGGGGCAGCATGCTGAATTAAAGTGTTTAATCTAGCAATATTCAACATAACCACGGGAATGCGTGCGTGTCTATATATTTAAGTGTTAAATACAACAATTAATCAATAATTATTATTTACTAATTGTATTATGACATATAACATATTATAGACCATCGGTTGAGTTTATTCAAGTGTAGGATTTGGTGAGATCCACTAGGGGTATACTTGGTAACTATTTATGATGGGCAAAATAGTCATTTCACACTATAATTATTTAATTGTTAAATAATCATTCTCTCTCATTATTATATTATATTATATAATATTTTATTTGTAATATTATATATATTATTATATTTGGGTGCCAAATAGTTGGCACCCATTATATTATTATTATTTTTTATATTATATTAATATTTTATTTTATATATATATATATATATAAAGAAAGAGAGAGATTTTGGTGAGTGTGTGAGTAGTGTGTTTTAACCGAGAGAAAGAAATGGAAATGGGGAAAGGAAGAAGAGAAGAAGAAGAAGAAAAATAAAAAAAAAGAAGGGAAAATAAAATTATTTTATTTTCTTTATGTTTCAATTGGAGCAATTGTGAATTGCTTCAATTTCTTCATTTTTATCCTTTTAGAGAAAATGATAAAAACACACACCGGCCATTTTGGGGTTTAAGAGTTAAATCCAGTGCTGCGTAGAGGGCTTCTGTTCTAACTCACCAAGCCCACCGTGTTGGTGACTAAAATTGCCCGCGAGTGAGTCTTCATGTGGACTCCAGAAAAATACATGTATAACGTTACATGTTAAAGTGCGTTCGCAACCTTTCTAATATATTAATGTGATTAATGTATTTATTTATTGTATAATTTATGCTTCTGTCGCGTTAAATTCGTATTTGATACGTATTTTAGGCAATAGACATAATTGCACATGCATACATCCACATATTTTAGATCCTTGACAACAGTTAAAGCATTGCAGTGTTGTATTTTGTTGAATATGACTACGGTTTCCTTTGCTTGCAACGCTTGCAAATACTTATGCTACTTCCTTAAATGCTTGAGTTGTTTTATTCCTAACAATAAAAAAAAACTAACATAGCTAAGTTTGAAAATAAGCGAATAAAAATAAAAATTACTTGGGTTGCCTCCTAATAAGCACTTGATTTAGCATCGTCGGCTTGATGAGGCTCTTTCTACTCTTATAGTGGATCAAAGGTGATGGTGGAAGCATTCTTATATGTAAACTTACTAGATTTTCTCTCCTTTGTCTTCCATATCTTAGCAATTACTCATTAGGAAGTGGCTTGGCCTCATTTTTCTTGTGCTTTTCTAGAAAGACTTTAATCTTAGATCAGGAAAATAGTTGTTCTTTGCCCTTCTTTTTGACCATTTTGCTAAACTCTTGCTATTTCTTTTTCTTTCTTTTCTTTCTATGCCTTAATGCCTTCTTTTTTTTGTGAGGATTCAACCTATACTGTCTTTGCAGTCTTTGGTGTTTGAGTGCACCACATTAATACTGCAGCAGTTTTCAATTTTGGATGGCAACTTGATCTCCTTCTAGACTTTGAAAATGATAGTGTGATCTTGTACCCTCATGGTCATCCACCATTTTGGAACATTCATGTTCATACATCCTGTTGCTAAGAAGAGTCTTCTAAGGATAATATGGATCTCCTTTTCTTTTTCCATATCTAAAACGATAAAATCTGCAAGAAAGATGGACTTATCTACCTTAACAAATATGTTTTCTATGATTCTTATTGGATAGGCGAGAGAGCAATCAATAAGTTAAAGTATGACATTTACAGGATTTGTTTCTCTCAAACCTAACTTGTTGTACATGGAGAGGGACATGAAATTGATGCTCGTTCCTAGATCGCATAAAACTTTAGCAAGATCATAATTGTTAATAGAACACGGTATGATAAATCTTTCGGGATCTTTGAGCTTAAGAGGTAGCTTCTTTTGAAGAATATCGTTACACTCCTCTATCAATGCTATGGTCTCATATTCCTTTAGTCTTATCTTATTTGAAAGGATGCTTTTCATAAACTTGACGTAACTAGGCATTTGTTCTAGCGTATTTACAAATGAAATATTGATATGTAATTTCTTAAAAACATCAAAAAATTTAGAAAATTATTTATCTAATTTCTTCTTTTACAGCCTCTGAGAAAATTGTGAAGGAGGAGTAAATACTACATGGGTTGTTGCTGCACATTAATATGCATTTTGTTTTACTGATTTGTTACTTTTCTGCACATCATGCTTTTTTTACACTTGTATACTAGTTTCTGTACTATTTTTTTGCATAAATGTTTGTACTTTTCTACTGTATATCTTTCATTTCAGCACTTTGTAGATTGTCTTGCAGTAATTTTTCAATTTTTGCACTTGTATTACACCCCTATAGCCTTTGAGGGAAGGGTATAAGCGGTCTATATGACTGTACTTCTTCTTATCATGCCACCTTATTGTTCTTTTTCACACTTGATGGTGAATTTTTGAATATGTTATCTTATAAGATCTTACAACTCCTTAAGTTATGGCTTGGTATTGCTCTACATTTCTTGGATTTGCTTCGATATCGCTTGGTAGAGTGCTTTGAGGTCACTTATTAATGGCTATGACAAATTGTCCTATTTGAACCTCTAAGTTCTTCAAGGTTGCTGAATGATTCTGTAAGATAGCATCATTGTACTTCATATATTGCATGAACATGTCTTCTAAACCTATCTTTTCTTTTGTAGTGGTTAGAATCCTAGAGGATTTATTAGTCTAGATGACTCTCTTTGGTTGTTATGCCAAGAGAAGTTAGGATGATCTCTCTACACTAAATCGTAGAAATTTAATTGAGGGTTAAGTTGTTGACAATTAAAATTGCCAATATAATTCATTGCTTCCATGCACTATCCATTCATGTGATTATCCCTACAAAAGTTGCATGTCGCTTGCTTGGTTTTAACGGCGTTCAATGCATCAAAATTCTTGAATAATGAATTAAGTTGCGTTACCAATACATTGAATGCATCAATCTTATATACATCTACGACTGTTTTGGGTGTAACTTTTAGAGCTGAGTGTGTGATTTACGAGTGTACATATAATTTTAAAATCTGACAACACGCCGTGGAAGAAGTTACCAAAATACACTCAATAATACAACTAAACATATATATATATATATCATATATATGCACATGTATAACTATTATACGAAATTTATATATGATGAACAATTGTGTTAAAATAACATGTAAAAAATACTTACCTAATAAATATAATTTTACAAAACTTGAAGTCTTCTGATTTTTAATTGTAGAGCTCATCTCGAAGTGTATTCTTGAACAATTCTAGTCTATAACGGTTTGGTGGGATTATAGAGTTAAAATAGTAGATTTGATTTAGAATTTTCAATAATATGTATTCAAACTCTTTGAGTACAAATATTTGTTTCTAAAATGGAGATGGTAAATATACATACAACTTTTGTATAATTTTGGGAAACAATTTTCATAAAATAATTATTTTGAACAATTCTTGTCTAAAATCAATTTTTCTTTCTCCATTTTTTTCGATACACGATAGACATCTATGGGAGAAAAAGAAGAGAGGTTTTATTTATTTTCACAATACTTGAAAGAACCAGAAAAATAACTCTATCTCACTACTCTTTTCACTTGGCCGAATCATTCCATAAGTGAATGAATCAAAATTTATTCAAATTGGTTTCAACACTAAATGTTCAATTACAAGTGTTCCCACCACTAAGCCATTGTTTAAGTGCTCTATTCACTTTAGTATGATGGCTTAGCTCCTCTTTCAATTAATTAGTAACTTATTTAATTTAATGGCTAACAAACAATTCAAATACCTAACATTTAGATTAATTAAATATTTTGAATGGCTAATGCTAGGACCCGACCCGAGCCCTCCTTGAGAATCGAGGCGGATCTTGCGATGACATGTGACTAACATACTCTTTACTCATACATATGATATAATGAGGCTACCTGCCTCAACAAAAAGTGTACACATGTACTCCAATATACAAAAATATATACAAATACACTGACTGAGACACTTATGCAACCATGCACGTTGGCCAACCTCAAAATGTGATGACTGTATCACATTGCACAAATTCATGTGACAACTTGGAAAAACACTAGGAAAAAGGGAAAAAAGGGTGAGCTTGTGGCTCAGTGAGTGGACATAATCTGAAAATATCATATACTTTATATGAATTGTACACGTATCAATCTGTACGATAAAATAATTATGAGACTATATACTGAGTAGTCAATAAACCTGTACTGAAAGTATGAGCTGTCATAAAATCTGTGCTAAAATTAAAATCATGACATAATACTGGGATCTGAAAATCTGAAAGATGTTACCACCACTAATGGACTGGAAATTTGTAAACCAAGACTTGTGCGGGCACATGTGAAAAGTGAAACCAGAATCAAGAACCCATTGTTCAAAGTTCTTACTATTATTAGCGATGAGTGTCTCTGCGCTGTCATAGCTATCATCATAGGCAAGTATAGCATCAACTTTCTTCTTGTCTTGTGCTCTCTTCTCAGAACAGTCATTTATGAAGTGCCCTTCTTTCTTGCAGTAATAACACTTCCTAGGAGTCCTAGACTTCGACCTTAAGCCTTTTTTCTTCCCATCTCTATATGAGTTACAAATAAACTTTCTGCATTGCCCTCGATCTGCTTCCCTAATAACTTTGAGTTTAATGATGATTTCACATCACTTATCGTTAAACTTTGTTTACCATAGAGTAGCGTATCAACAAAATTCTCATAACTCTTGGGGAGTGAACTCAGTAGGATAATTGCTCTATCTTCATCTTCTATCTTGATGTTGATAGACTCAAGATCAAGGATGATCTTATTGAAGGCGTCTATATAATCTTTCATCGGCGTCCCCTCTAACATGGACAGCTGATACAACTTCTTCTTTATATGTAATCTGTTGGCCAACGATTTCCTCATATAAAAAGAGTTAAGCTTTTTTCAAAGACCTATCGTCGTCGTCTCACCTGCTACTTCCCTTAATACTTCATCCCTCAATGACAGAACGATTATGCTATGAGCTCTTTCCTGAATGTCTATTCTTTCTACTTCTGCTTTAGTTGACTCTAGTGTCTTCTCTTCATCACTAGATGGAGCTGTAGTCTCCTTTAATGCTGAACCAAGCCTTTGGCTCACCAACAACACATTAACCTTCATCTTCACTAGATTGAAGTCATTCGAACCGTTGAATTTCTCTACCTCATACTTGGGTGTGGCTATGTCTGCTTAGAACCAAAGCTTTGATACCAGTTTGTTGAAGCGAAAGCACACAAACAAGTAAAATTACATAAGCTATATATGCAGAATAAGTTATTAAAAAATAAAGAGAGGAAGGGTAGAAGAAGAACACACAAAGAATTACATGGTTCGGTAACTTGTCTACGTCCACGACGGATCAAGATCACACTCTTCTCTTATTATGAATCACAAGACACTCACAAAGTATGCATTTTACAAGAAAGATCACAAAGAAAACTCTCTCTTGAACTCTAGAAATTTTCTCTCATAAAGAACTATAAAGATTTCTCAACCTATCACAAAAATTGTTGATGATCACTAAGATATGTTTATAAAGCCAATTGATAGTATTTATATAGGCTTTGGGACGTCCTTGGTTTACCCTAAATGTGTGAGAGTCGTATTAGGGAGTCTTGAAGCAAGTGGGAGAAGAAAATAAAAAAAACTCAAAACGAGAAACAGATTTCCGTGCCCAGTGTCGTAGCACTTAGCGCTCACAGCCGCCGCGCTGATGCGCCTGCCTGGGCACCGCGGCACTCAGGTGCTGAATTGGGCACCGCGGTGCGCACGTCTGGTTGCCGTGGTGCTGGCGCCTGGTGTGCCCCTTTTTGTTTTCTACCTCCTTTTGTGTTTGTCTTTGATCTTCGCGTACCCTACGCACTTGGCTTGATCTTCAAATCATATTTCGATAATTTTTAATCAATATTCTCACACTTTTAATAATAAAGTTATTCAGCTAATTATTTGTTTGGAAAATAATACCCTTTCATCATATTACGCTAGAGGAATGTTATAATACAATAATACCTAGCAAATAAACACTCAAAACTGAAAGAATCAGCAGAAGACATTTGATTTGGCAATGAAAAGCTAGTTTCAACTATTGCTTGTACTACAAGTTCAGCAACTTGGCCACTTAAGGGTAACGTAGCTGTAATATCTATTTTGTTTTTTGGTTTTCTTTTCCCACGAATCTAGTACCTAGATGGTTATTCGAAAGCTGCCTTATATTTTCCCTAAGGATCCAGTACCTGGGGTGGTTCCTCAGATGCCGCAGCATCAATTGTGCATGTAGCCAGAGCACTTTCTCTAATAGTAAAAGCAGCAATATCTGAATCTGAATTACTTCTTGAGGATTAAATAAGGGTTTTATCACCAGAAAGTAAGTTCACTAGCTTCTGATGGGATATGAGTACTTTCTGCTATTGGAGTAGAGATAGAATGTGCTTCTATTGCCAATGGTTTACCCTGTTGCAATTGTGGATCTTCAAGTACCAGTAATTTGATTGGTTGCACTGTGAACCTTGGTGGAAAAATTTCAATTGAAGGCTTGTACCCTGCTTCTAGTAAAAATTGTAAGCTTGGGTTCCTCGTGCAAAGCCAGAAATGCAGCTGCATCAATCTTCATTTTTGGTGTCCGGTCAACCTCTTTTTAAGCATTGTGTTCCAACCCTCAACCACGTTCTTGAGTGTTGATCGTCTATGAGCCTGCAAGAATTCATTAAGCTATTTACATCAAAGTATCTATTTCGGAGTTCAAAAATAAACTTTTCATAAAAATAGTCATGCATGACATGAAGCACAGCCTCAGCAAGCATCCTAGTATTCAGGCCTTCTCCATGAGAGAGTTGCCCTCAGAACAATAGCTGATAATGATGTTTTTACATCCCGAGCCAAGTGAGATCAAGTTATGTACCAAGCCTTGCTAGGGAATACATTCAATTAATTGAAAAATTGAGATAAAAGTAAAAGATGAACCATGAAAAAGAGTGATATTTTTATATTAATTACAATAATAATAAATAAATATTTATTATTAAGTTAAATAATATTTTTATTCCTCAAATTTGGTATGATTTTAAAAGAAAAATTGTCGTTTTGACCTAACAAACAAAAAAATATTATTACTTTTTAACCAAAGTACTATTTTTCTTACCATTTTACCTCATTCACAATTCTTCTGAAACACACTCTTTTCTTTCTCTCTCTCGGTTACAAATCGAAATTTTTTTCAAAATTTTCTAAAACTTATAAATCGACTACAAACTAAGAAAATCTTAAAGATTTAAAGTAAAAGAACTTAGTATGAAGTTGAAAAAATTGAAATTGAATAAAAATTAGTGAGTTTTTTTAATCATATTTTTAGTTTTGTTGTATTTTTGAGTTTTGTTTCATGTAGTTATGAGAAATGTATAAATGTATCATTAGTAAGGTGTAAAATTAGTTGAAAATGAGTGTAAGTGGCAAACAATGGCTAGAAATGACGAATTTCGACCATTTTTTAGGCTAATCTATGACGTCGGGTGTGTGAAGACATGCACCATGTTAATGTGATGCAAGCGCATCAATGCAGGCTTCAACATGACGCGTGCATCACACTTACTCACCGGCGCTACCACGTGGCAATGTTTTTCAAAATTGTTTATATTTAATTTTTAATTAAAAATATTAAAATTGTGACTAAATTATTTAATTTTAGTTATTATTTTAATTTTTTTGTCATTAGTATATTGTTTTTTATTAGATGAAAAAGTTTTAATAATTGTTTTAATTTTTAGTAATTATTTGAATTATTTAATAATTAGTTATTTACTAATAATTATTTTTTTTAAGAAGGAGAATATCTCAAACGAATATATAATTATTGAAAACGAATTCTATCGATCGACTATAACTACTTACTTAAAGTTATAGGCTATCAAAAGAATAAAAGAGAAATTGACTTCAAGACAGATTGAAATATTTAGAATCACATACTTTGACCATTTTTTGGATGTACAGGATATTGCATTCTCAGGTATTTTAGCACAAAAAGTTTTATTAAAATGCGTATATACCAAAAATTTACACAAAGAATTGTAGTTCTATATAGGCAATAGACTTATTAGATTCTCCCGTAGAGAGTTTTATTTGATTACTGATTTGAGAATGGAGATTATCCATTAGTAAAGAGTTAGATAGTAGACTTTAACAAAAATACTTTAGGGGTAGAGATGAATTGACCTATAAGGATTTAGATCTGTAGTTCAAGAGTGTTACATTTGATGATGATATAGATGCAGTGAAAACATGTCTATTTTATGTATTTCATAAATTGTTGATGCCACGTGATCCTCGTAGAGTCGTCTAATATTTTGTGCTTCACTTCGTAGATGATTTGAATGAGTTTAATGCCTATCATTGGGACACAATTGGATGAACTATACTCTACTATAGCTTAAGCACAGCCTTAATTAAAAAGTTTACAAATGTAAGAAAATGAGGCACTCCATATAGAGAAGCATATAACCTATACATATTTGGTAAGGCATTCTTGGTGAGTAGTTCTTTTTTTCCAATTCATTATCATATTGAAATGTAGAAAAAAAATTTATTTTTATTTTGCACAAAATAAGAGAATAGTATTGTCATTTTTTTGAGATAGTTAATTTTTTCTTTATTAACTTAGGTGTGAATTTATGAGGCGATCTCGAGATGTGGAGAGGTGTTTATGCACAAGGATGGTGACCATTTTTCCCTTCTTCTAAATCGGTCCAGAACAGGCACTACATTATATGAAGACGTAGCAAACGTTCTCTTCGATTATGTTGGGGTATATTTTTACATTCAACAAAATATATATAATTTTCTTGTAAATTTTGTTCTTTTTTTCTATTAATAATTAATAAATCTAAAATTTTGTGTAGGTTTTAAAAGTATATAGGAAGTTAATAACCCATAAACAAGAAACAAATACGGACTATCGCGTGCAGCAAAATTGAGCATTCCATTGAGAAAATAGGGAGGAACTCTGAAGTTGGAAAAAATTGAGATTTCAAATATCCAATTCACCGATTGTCAGGTTGATATAGATGTTCAACCTGAGTATAAATTTCAAGCCTCACTAATGATCGAATCAACTGTATAATAACTTAATCTTTTTCTTTGAATTCACTACTATATATTGTTCATGAGTATTACATTGTAAAGATTAATTATAATTACTTATGTATAATTTGAGCCAGGCACATCATTGTATTATCATGTTATGGAGAAGAGAATTGATGATCTTGAAGCAGCACTAACAAAAAGGATTGATACGGTTAGATCAAAGCTTCAAGCAGAGCTAACTACAAAGATTGATATGATTAGCTCTAAAATTCAGGCAAAGTTAATAAGTAGGATAAAGAAGAGATCTTGCATCAGATGTCTCTCATAATGTAGCATTTGCAGTCATCCAGGATCTCTGAGGATGTAGGCCAGACTATCGTACATTTTGAACTTAAATTTCATTAGGTACAAAGTTAACAAGTCAATATATTCATTCCTGTTATTTTATTTTAAGGCACCGAATTCATTATTGCTGACTTTTAGATTTACACTTTTGGCAGTGAGTCTGAGCATCAGCCTATACCAATGGATATACAACATATAGTTGAGAGCTCTACAAGTGTAAAAATTCTACCCATTGTGTTAGCTGAGAAGATGAGCAAGTATGGGTGCCACTAAGGAAGGCACAAGCTCAAAATAGTTTTCATACTAATTCGTTGAAAAATTCCATGAAAAAGAAACTTATGGAATTAAAAGCATAAGCTACAGCTAACATAAACGAGCAACTGATTCCTATTTATAAAAAAAATTAAGAAAAATTGTGAATTGGATAAATAAAAATGACATAACGCATGTTGTTGCTTTACACTAAGTCGATGCTAGTAGCATATGGTTTAAGAACCTATTGTTTCACTAGCTTAATGATACGATGAGGAATTTTATTTTTATTTTTTTTGTTGTGAGTTTTTTAATAGTATCAAAACTTATATATATTATATCATGGTTTTGTAGTATATAAATGAGTATTTAAAGGTTCTGTATACACGATAAATAATGTTTTCTGATATGTACTCATATGAATACATAACTGCAAATACATATTTTTACGTGAGTATTTTTTACTCGTCTATTGTGCATATTATATTATAATATTGTTGGTCAACTATTAATAGATTTAATATCGTATATATTTATCTTTAAGAGTATATTAGACAAATGTGATAAACGTCCTTCAACCCCAGTTCAAGCTCTAATGATGAAAATTTTATTAGATCGTTGTTGGCATATGCACTTGTAACAAAGACTAAATTACTTGGTATTAAGTCGTGGGCATCGGTCAATAAGGTGGTGGAAGTAATAACTTTTTATTATTATTAAATACAGTAAGTTTAAAATAATACAATAATGATTTTTACAGGTATATATTTTGTTGAATATCAATTAGGAATATTAGTTTGTAGCAAATGCTGACTTTGTTAAGAGGAGGATTACGCTATATAATTCTAGCTTGAACGGCCATTTCGATGATACCATTCAAAAATTTATGGAATCTCTACATGTTAGCATACCATTTTATCTTTGTAAATATGGATTTTATAGTTTAGGGGGACCATAGAATGCAGATATGTACCTTTGTCCAATCATTCGTTTTAGGAATAATGTACCTCAACAAGCAATCGAGAGTGGGGATTATGGCTCATATGTTTGTATGTTTATTGAGTATCTTACATTAGGTAGACCATTTGAGTCCTTCTATAAGATTGGTATTTTTTATAGACAAAAGATGACTATTGATTTGTGGACTACTACAACATATACTTTATAGATGTGTAATATATTTTTCATATGTGAATTTGTGTCATATTAATTTTTTGATGTCTGGTGTTGGGTGGATGTGCGTAAAAATAATATATAATTGTATAAAAGTGTATTTTTTCAATATGCAGGTTTGGGAACATTCATATAATAGAGGATATTTTGCCAAAATTACATTAAAATATCAAACATTCCATACCTACAACTTATAATTTTGACACCTATACAGATATTTTCATAACTTATCTACAATTAAAAATTTTCAACATCAACATTGTTGAGGGAGGAAATGCCTTTCTCCCTCTTGAGATTAGGTTGAAGTAAAGAACCTCAAGTTTAACTTAAAACCATAACCTATTTGCGTAGCGGAATAACCTGTTTATCAAGCAAAATAGCAAGAATCTAAAGTAGAATATAAAAGAGCACAATACAATCTTATGTGGTTCGGCCAATTGCCTACGTTTATGGTGGATCCAAAGATCCTAGCTTCTCTTATTAACTCCCTAGAGATTTTACAAGGTAAACCCAATGAAGAACCCTCAAAATGAGCTAATGTTTAGTGTACTCTCACTCTACCACGAGTAATGAACGCCCAAATAATGGTTCCACCCCAGTGCACATAAGCACTTAGTGTCTACCTAGTTCTTCCCCTCTCTTAGAGCCTCCTTTAATGCTTAATTTAAAATAAAGGGTTTATAAGTGTTTATATAGGAGTTATTTCGTGCCTAGTAACCATATTCCTTGTTGGAGTAAGAGTCCACTTGTTTTAGAAATTCAAAACTTTCAAAAACTAGAAATTCGGATCAAAACTGACTTTCCGACGCTTCTAGTGCCGCGGCGTTGGCCATTGTCACACCTATCATTGCAGCGCTGAGGACTTAGTTCTGCAGCTTTGGATTACTGTGCTGGACACCACGACGTTCAGCCCTAGAGCCTCTTATACGTATTTTCTTTTTCTTTCTTCACGTCTTAGAGTCCTATTTCACTTCCTCCTTTATGTCCTACACGTCCTAGACTTTTTCATATGTGTCCTATACATTCTAGATTTCTTGTGACTCTCCACTTTGGTATTCATCTCAATTCTTGTCCAACCAAGATTGTTGAATCACTAATTTTCTAACAAACATTATATAAAAAATACATCTATCATCAACAATTTAAGTACATAATAAAAAGTATAAGTGCTAACTGCATTATAGAAGTTACGAAACTCAATACTCTAATGCAAATAGCATAATTAGAAAATGGTATATAATAACCCTTCATACAATGAAATCTTTATACAGAATTATGCATCAGGATCCAAGTTGTTTCCTCCATCTTTCACTCATCTGAAATAAAAAAAATTATTAGCCTTATATTATAGTGAAATTAAAAATAAAATATTAATAAGGTAGTTTTATAAACAAACATACATCATCTGCTATGCAAAGCGATAGGGTGTCGACACGTCTGTTGGTTATGTCCATATTGTCTACAATAACTACAAATATTCTTCGATGGTTCCTCTCCTTGAGATGGAATTCAATTCCTCTGACGCCTACCTGACTTGCAACGTGCTATCGGAGACTTGATGTCTATATTTTTCAAATTCTCCAGGACTATCCAATCTGATGGATGACCAACCAGAAGTACTGATTTGCTATAGGCACAAAATAAAGTCTCAGATATATAATAAGTCAAACAAAGTCTCTCGCACGATAATTTTATGTATCTAGATATGGCAAGTGCATGGGGACAAGCCAGTTACCGATAGTCAAACTTCTAATAACTACATGTTTTATCAGAAATGTTCACTGTTCCATCTCTACCACTATCATTGACTATAAATCGTGAAACATTAATAGGGTAAACTATCATTCGACTTATGTCATCATTATATTTTATGACTTTGTGATATACCCAATTCGTTAAAACAGTGGTCATATTTTGTGCCGCCAACTGTTTATGGTAAAACTATAGTTGCATTAGCTCTTATATCCACTCCACCAAATTGGTCATTAGAAGCTTTCTTACTTCTTTTGCAACTGCATTAATGCTTCCTGTAATATTAGTAGTCATAAAGTCATACCTTCTAAAAGCACCAGCTGATATCTTATCGTATCAATATCTTTCTCAAAATACTTAGTTATATCATGCCTTATTTCTCATATTTTATTCAATTGGTGTTAAAAATCAGGGATACGATACACCTTAGTAGCAGTAAAATAGGTAGACAAGTATACCCCCATGTTTTAGAATTTTCCATTGGTAACTTATATTTTGTCACCAAATTTTCCTTTGAGTAAAAGATGCAGAACCCATAATATGCATTGAGAAATATACCCTGTATAGCTCTTTCAATATTGGTATATCGATCAGATATAAAAAAAGATTCTAATGGTCATCAATTACTCCCCGCAGCTTGACTATAAACCACTCATAAGAAGCATCATTTTCTCTATAGCCCACTGCCTTTTTCCTTTGGTTCTTTTATTTTCCTATTCTAGCTTCAGTGGTGGTTAGTGGGGTAATGGCTAGCTATCGTAGTGAGGATTGTACACAATGAAGGCCCTATGTTTATTTGGATGATTTCTCAGATCTACTTTTAAAGGCTTACGGTTTGAGTTTGAAAGAAAAGAAGTTCTAATTCAAGGTTATGCACTCGTATTTGTATCCCTACCTAGAGTTAACAATCTTCTGTGCCAATGGAAATATCTGATTGTTTCTATTTTTATAAACGACAACAAACATTATACCAAGATAAGAACCTTTTAAAAATTTTCCATCCACTATAATCACCGATCGGATGGATAAATTAAAACCTTTGATGTATGGTCTCAGCACCGAAAAGAAATATTTGAAGTGATTGTCTGCATTAGTTTTTAAGTGAGTATCCGTACTTGGGTTCTTTTGTTGCAACATATAGCTATATGTAGGAACCAATCCAAACGATTTCTCTAAAGCACCTTTGATTAATCATAATGCATGCTCTCTAGCTTGCTAAGATGTAATATACATTATCTAAATATCGAATTCTTTACGCATGTCTGCTTGAATATCCTCCAGCCTATAATTTTTATTGATCAATGTAAACTTATTTTTAATTATTTTAACAATAATACGGCTCTTGGCTTACTGGTGACCATCTCACAATTAACCCAAAATACAAGTGTACTCTGTATCTACTCCCTTCGCGATTAAAAAATATCGCACTTCCATTGACATTGCTCGTAATCTCCATTTGCATATCTCATCGTTGCATTTCAATTCAAAATGATCTTTGGTGGTCTTGTAAACTTTAAAGCTCCATTTTCCCTTAAGTACAACCATACTTATAGCCTCATGAATTCATCTTTGTTATTATACAACTTTTCTATAAACACATATCTAATTTTAATACAATATATCCTTTTCTAATATGTTCAAGTCAAATAGTGGTATTTCAGGCTAGAATTGAAATGAGTTTTCTATCTTAACCCATTCTTCTCTAGTATAATCATTATTATCATCACCATCGTCATCGTCATCATTTCTAACCACAGTTATTTTTCCATAATCAGCATCATCATTGTCATTTCCAACATCATTACCAACATTATGACAAATATCATAGCCAAGATCAACACCAATATCTCTATATATCTTATTATCATAATATGTGTAGGCTAGTTATTCATTAAACATTAGAGAAGAATAATGATAATCCTCTGGAGGATTTAGAACATACACAGAGGTTGTACACGTGAAATAATTAACATAACCTTGTTTCCACTCCATGAGTGCTTCTACATTATTTTGATATTCAGGAGCTCGAACATCTACTGTTACATATAGAGGTGTAGTAATATTCTTCTGTGGGCTCAACCACAATATCGCATCGTCATCATTTTCAAGTGGAATAGATCTCAACGTTATAGTACTTGAAGGAACCTTGAACTTCAGAGTCACTTTATACTGCACCTCATCAACTCTTAGAAAATGACAAACTCTTCTTAATAACATTTTATATTTAATATTTTTCGAAACTACCATATGCATATTATGATATCCAATGTATCTCTCAAAATCATCACTAGAACTCTCCAATCTTCCTCAAAGCATATAATGGTCGAAATTTGCTATGATAATATTAGCAACATCTGAAAAAACACAAAAACAAACAATTGTTAGTTTAATATAATTATATATAATAATTAAAAAATACAAAATATTAAAAATAAATAATAAAAAATAAAAAACTAATAAAATTTAATATAGATAAATAAATGAAAAATATTTTTTTTAAAAAATTTTAAAAATGCCATGTGGAGATAAGCAGATGCGCGTTGGGGTGTGCTTTATTGCGTGGGCATCAGTGTGTGCCCAAGCTGAGGCGCACTTTGTTGCACGTATTAAGGTGCGCATCAACTTGGCACGTGCACACACGTGTCGGTGTGTGGAATTTAGTGCCCAAAGCGTGTTCTATGCTCCAATGTGTACATCACGAGATGCACACAAATCCAACCATGAATCCGCTATTTCTGGTTATTTTATTGCCTTTTTGGCCTTTTGCACATATTTTTAATCTTATTTAATATTTTAAACATGTCTTAACACTAAATTTATAAATTTTAATTCTACATCTACAAGCCAATAACAAAAAGAAAACTATAATAGTAAAAAATAAATAATAAAAACTCACCAATGTTTTATCTATTTCTAATTTCTTTAACTTTACAATTTTTATTTCACTTCTATTTCTTAAAATGTCATGCGTTTCAAACCGATCTTTAAATTGTGTGATAAATTTAATGAATTTTAGGTAATTTTGTGAATATGAGATAAAAAGAATACGAGATAAAGAGAGAATGTGAGAGAAAATGGACTTAAAAAAATTAATATTTTTGTTAAATAAATAAATAATAAAAAATTATATTTTTTGTATAAAAAATTAAATAAAAAATATATATAAATATTTGAGCCACATGGCATCTCAGGGTGAAACCACATGGTGCCATTATTAATGTCGTAATGAAATATTTTGTGTTTAAAGGCAAAATGGTCAACTAATTATATATTTGGTTAATATAGTATAAGAATTGTTGATTGAGTCAAAAAAAGCTTTCAACCCTCAAAACCTGGTCAACAGTACACATTTCCCTTTTCAAAATGTCTAATTTTGTCTTAATTAATTATTATTTTATCATTTATTTTGACTGTAAAAAGAAAAAAATATGAACTTACCACAAAAATCTTTAAACTCAATTTAAGTTTGAAATATAGGTTGAGATTTGGTTATTTAGACTGAGTTTTATTTTTTTATTTCTTGATATTGAAGAGGGGATTTAACTTAATATGTGAAACTTAATAAAAAGTTTCTCTTGCATAATTTCTTAATTTTATTTGAATTATTAACAAATTCTTTTGCATTTGCTTAAACATGTATGATATCTTCTCCATATTAGATTGCAATGACAAATTTTTGTAACGAGAGTTTAATTAATTTTCAAATGAGGAATTTTACATTTTGAGTGTGATGAAATTAGTTTCTTCAATGCTTGATTTTTTTCTTTTTCAATTTGTGAGGCAAATTTGACAATATCAAAATAGTTATAGTAATCACTGATTGTAAAAGAATTTTTTTTTACATTTAATAGTAACAAATTCTTTTGCATTTGCTTAAACATGTATGATATCTTCTCCATATTAGATTGCAATGACAAATTTTGTAATGAGAGCTTAATTAATTTTTAAATGAGGAATTTTACATTTTGAGTGCGATGAAATTAGTTTCTTCAAATGCTTGATTTTTTTTTTTTCAATTTGTGAGGCTAATTTGACAATATCAAAATAGTTATAGTAATCACCGATTGTAAAAGAATTTTTTCTTTAATATTGACACATAATCCTTTCAAAAAGCTTGTAATCAATTTATTATGTATATCAGAAAAACTCACACAAGTATGATAACTTTGTAATTTAGAATCATAAATTTGGAAGAAGTTTGTACCTTGTTGCTAATTATTAAATTGGTGAAATATCATTTTAGTATAATCCCAATGAATAATTTCTTATTAAATCTTCTTTCTAATTCTATACCAAGTTCAAAATTTTTCTTTACCACATAGAACTTATGACGTTTGTAAATTTTTTCCACCAAATTAATGCATATCCAGTTAATTTAAAAGAAAAATACTTGATTTATTTACTTTTAAGAACATAATTGAAGATAAAATCTTCAATATCAGAAATCCATTCAAATAGATCTTTAGAATTATAGACACTATTATTAAATTTCAAATATCATAATCAAATTTTCAATATGCTATTCACTTTTTGTTAGCTCAACTTTCTTTTTTTTTTTTTTTCTTTTTTTCTTAAATTTTCTTAATTATTTTTGTAAGGAAGCTGAAATAAATATATTAGGCAAATCAAGTGTTAGGAGTTAGTTGTGCCCAAAAACCTCATCTACCAATTGAGAACTCAACATCAATTCTTTAAACTGAGGGCTTTAACATAAATAAAAAAATGAACATAGAAGGTTAAGAGTTCATGAGAATCAATTTTTTTTTAAGGTTAAAATTATTAGTATAAAATTAACTTATCAGTAGAGCTAAGCCTATAAATTTGGGATATAAACTTTGTGTTCTTAACTGATATGTAACTATTTTTTAAAATTGAATGAAAGTAAAAGTCGTTAATAATATCAATTGACAATAAAAATGTTTTTTAAAAAATGAACAATTTTATAAATTTTAACAGAAAAAAATTATTAAAATATGATGAAAATAGATAATTTAAAAAAATAATAAATAAATTGTCACTTTTATTATAATATTAAGAATCAAAATGTCATTCCCTATAAATAACAATAAAGCACATAAATAGCAATCTATTCTCATAAAATAATAAAATATTAAAATAAAAATATGAAAAAATATATGACAAATTTACCCTTATCAAGACACTTTTGCATCATTCTTTTTAAAGAAAAACAACACGCGACTACAGCTTCTAGAGAGTGAACTGTTTTCAATTGCACAATGCATCATGACGATCAACCAATACTTTACAAAGGTAAAGTCTTTGTGCCGTGAAATATCTGAGTTAGAACCTGTCGCTGTTATTGCTGAAACTAGGATGAAAAGAATTATCATCCATGGTTTGAGGCCCGAGTATAGAAGTTTTGTTATTGTTGTACAAGGCTAGCTGACTCAACCATCTCTCATTGAGTTTGAAAATTTGCTTGTTGATCAAGAAGCGATTGCTAAGTAAATGAGTGGGGTCTCTTTAAAAGGCGATGAAGAAGCACTCTACATCGACAAAAGAAAAGGTTGATTTAAACGACGTGCTGGTAGAGGATTTAAATGAGATGATGATAAGATAAAGAGTCATTACCAAGAAGGTAGCTCACAGACAGGAGGAGTATGGAGGACTCGCAGCAATGGTAGTTAGTCCAACCAAAAGAAAAAGTTTGAATGAAAATGCTACAATTGTGGAAAAATAGGACACATGGTAAAAGATTATTAGTCCAAGAAAAGGTTTGTTGAGGGTAATGCTGCCACATCAATCTCAGAAAGAAAAACTAAAGATGAGTGGGATGCTGAAGCGTCTGTCGCTATAGAAAAAGAAGAGCTATCACTCTCAGTGATAATGCCTGGACGGATTGACTATGAAAATGATTTGATCGTTGACTCAGGATGTTCGAATCATATGACTAGTGACGAAGAGAAGCTGCAAGATATGACTAAGTATAAAGGAGGTCGCGTGGTGGTGATAACTAACAACTCAAGATTGCATATAGCTTACATCGGTAACACAACCCTTGCACCTCGTTACAGTCCTAACAAGGTAACACTTCAAGATGTCTATCATGTCCCTGGCATGAAAAATAATCTGTTGTCAGTATCACAGTTAACATATTCTGGGTATTATGTCTTATTCGGTCCACAAGATGTTAAGGTATACCAAAATTTAAAAATTACGGGAACACCAACAATAGAAGGACTGATTAGAGTCGATCTATGTATTATCAGCAGAGTCAGCTTATGTAGACAAGACTCAAAAGAATGAGACAGTAGATTTGTGGCATGCATGATTGGGACATGTAAGTTATCATAAGCTAAAAGTGATGATGAACAAGCAATGTTTAAGGGCCTAGCTCAACTTGATGTAAGAGTGGATATAGTATGTGCGGGATGTCAATACGGCAATGTACATCAACTATCATATGAGGAGTCAAAGTTTAGAGCTAAGGAACCATTGGAGTTGGTTCACTCTGATGTGTTTAGACCTATCAAGCAGCCATCAATTAGTGGCATGCGATACATGGTGACATTTATTGATGACTTCTCAAGGTATGTATGGGTTTTCTTTATGAAGAAAAAATCAGATACATTTTTGAAGTTCAAGGAATTTAGAGAAACAACTGAAGGAGAAGTCAGAAGGAAGATTCATTGTCTCCGCACAGATAATGGAGGAGAATATACCTCTGATGAGTTCTCACAATATCTTCGAGAAAATAAGATACGACATTAGTTCATATATGCCAACACGCCACAATAAAATGGTGTTACAGAAAGAAAGAATCGACATCTTGCAGAGATTTGTAGAAGTATGTTGTACATAAAAAATGTACCGAGAAGATTTTGAGCCGAAGGAATTAAGACTGTAGCCTACGTAATTAATAGGATTCCTCAACCAAGGTTAGGGTTTATTTCACCTTTTGAGAAGTTGTGGGATATGAAATCTACTGTGATTATTTTCGAGTATTTGGTTGTATATGCTATGTGTTTGTGCCAAGTCACCTGAGAAACAAATTTGACAAAAAGGCAATCAGGTGTATCTTTGTTGGATATGATAACCAGCGCAAAGGATGAAAATGTTATGACCTTACTAGTGGGCGGTGCCACATGTCAAGAAATATGGTGTTTGATGAAGCATCTTCATAGTGGTCGGCACAAAAAGAAGAGCTTCCAGATTTAAAAAATATAGAAGAACGATTACAACAAAAGATAGATGAGCAAATTGCTTAAATCCGACCAAGCTAAGAAGACCTTGATAATGAAAATATTGATGACAACACCGAGCAAGAGACAACTCAAAGTCCTTGGCAAACTGGCATCTATCAACAACTAATAACGGAGGCCAAATATGAAAGAGTCCTGCAACCCTTCAATCTCATTCTCAAAGGTCAATAAGAATAAGAAAGCCTAATCCCAAATATGCTAATGTAGCTATGGCTAAAGAGAAAAATGTTAAGGAACCTGAGACTTTTGAAGAAGCATCACAGAGCTCTGAATGGATTAAAGCTATAGAAGAAGAAATCATAGCGTTGGAGCAAAATTAAACTTGAAATTTAGTGACAAAGCCAAAGGATGTGAAACCTATATCTTGTAAGTAAGTGTATAAGATCAAAAGACATCCTGATGGATCGGTGGAAAGGTCTAAAACTCGATTGGTACCTCGAGGATTTTATCAACAGTATGGACTAGACTATGATGAAATGTTTAGTCTAGTAGCCAAGATCACCATAGTACGAGTTCTACTTGCACTGGCAACTAGCAAAGGTTGGATATTGTGGTAAATGGACGTAAAGAATACTTTTCTACGTGGAGAGTTGGATTAGGAGATCTACATGATTTAACCAATGGGATTTGAAAGTAAATTTCATCATGATTATGTGTGTAAATTAAGAAAGGCATTGTATGGATTAAAGCAAATTCCAAGGGCATGGTATGGTAAAATTGAAGAATTTCTAACACATGGTGGTTACTCTGTAGTACCAGCTGATTCTAGTTTGTTCGCCAAAGCCAATGGAAAGAAACTTGCAATTGTGCTTGTATATGTGGATGACCTAATTATCACTAGAGATGATCAAGAAGAGATTCATTGAACAAGAGAGAATTTGGTGGTTCGATTCTAAATGAAAGAGCTTGGACAACTTAAGCATTTCCTTGGGCTCAAAGTTATTAGACACTAAAAGGAATTTTTCTAGGACAACAAAAATATGCTAAAGATTTGTTGTAGAAGTTTGGGATGCTAGAGTGCAAGCCTATCTCAACACCGCTAGAAGCTAATGCCAAGTTGTGTGGTCATAAAGGAAAGGATTTAGAATATAAAATTATGTATCGACAACTGGTAGGAAGTCTCATCTATTTGACATTGACTCGACCAGACATTTCTTATGCAGTTGGAGTAATAAGTCGATACTTGCAAAATCTTAAGAAACCTCACTTAGAAGCAGTTCGACGGATGTTGAGATATGTGAGAGGCACAATTGACTATGGTATCTTCTATAAGAAAGACCAAGATTGTAAAATAGTTGGCTATTGTGATGCTGACTATGCTGGAGATCATTACACACGACGTTCGACCACTAGGTATTTTTTTAAGATTGGTTCAGGAAGAGTCTCTTGGTGCAGTAAAAGGCAACCGACTGTATCATTGTCAACTACTAAAGTTGAGTACGTAGCAGCAGCAATGGCAGCTCAAGAAAGTACATGGTTAATGCGGTTGATAGAGGATTTACATCAACCAAGAGATTATAAAGTGTCAATATATTGTAATAATCGGTCAGCAATTTATTTGGCAGAAAATTCAGTTTTTCATGCAAGAACAAAGCATGTGGAGGTGCATTATCACTTTATCTGGGAGAAAGTTCTACAAGAAGAAATTGAGTTACTGTATATTAAGACTGAAAATCAAGTGGCTGATTTATTCACAAAAAGCTTGTGTATTGATAAGTTCAAAAAGTTTCGAAGACAATTCAACGTGGTTAAAAGAACGGAAGTAGGTCTTGAGGGGGAGTGTTAAAATTACAACACCAAATAAAGTTGGGAAAATTTCATAAATAACCATTATACTTTTTTATTATTCTTTTTTAACCAAATATAAATTGTTTATACTTTATTAACCAAATTTTCTATTTTTGGACACATTTGTCCTAATACCAAAATTTGTGAAATCTCCACAAAAAATTACTAAAAAAATTTAAACTTTCAGATCGAAAATTTTGAAGTTATCATTGTATAGATCGGGGCTTATACAACATATTTTTCACTTCAAACAAAAGAAATGAGTGATTTTTGATAAGTTTTGTTCAACTTTTACAAAATTTTAAATTTCTTTAGAAACTTATTAGAAAATTATTAGAATTTGTATTTGAAGTTAGAAATAGGTGAAATTATTGAATTATATGTGAAAAATGGGTTAGAAACGTTGAAAATGGTCCAAAAAAATGAGATTTTTGAATGTAAGTTGCGATGCAGACAGCAGCCGGCCGCCGTTGCCAATCTCGGGGCCATATCGGGCTCGCGGTACACGCTCGCATCGCAGACACAATGTTCATGATGCCGCACTGTTACGCCATATGGCGTCTGTATACGCTGCTATGTGGCGCAAAATAATTTATTATTTTTAAAACATGTAGATTTAATTTTATTTAAATGAAATAAATGAAATATAATGTTATTTAAATTAATTTTTTTAAAAAAATTTAAAATTAAATGTAATTTAATTAAAATTAATAAAATCTAATTTAGAATGAATGGATCCATTAGTAATTAATTAATATTAATTAATAAATTGCTTAAATGACTCATTAATTTTAGTTTGTAACATTATTTATTATTTAATGAGTACCTTTTGTAATTATAATTTATATATGATTATTTTTATTTTAATATATAATTAATTATTATAATATGTTAATTAATATGTTAATAATTAATTATTATAATATGTTGATTAATATGTTAATAATTAATTATTATAATATGTTGATTAATATGTTAATAATTAATTATTATAATATGTTGATTAATATGTTAATAATTAATTATTATAATATGTTGATTTTATGTCTATTAAAATAATTGTTTGTGAATTTTATTTGATAAATCATATTGTATGTCATTTAAAATATATGTATGCTTGTTATTATTTTTCATAATATTAATTTCTTAATTGTATTTATTTTCTTAATTGTTACAAGAAAGAGAACGTATCGAAAAAATATAGAATTTCAGAGCATATATTTTTTCGTGCATTAGTGACAGCTTATGCGAAGATGTGAGGTCTAAATTATATAAAAGATAAATTGACAGAAAATCACAAATATTATTTAGGCAGACGTGTATGGGGCATTTCTTAGATATGTCAGATTTGATATTTTCTGGTATTTTGGTGTACGAGTTATTGTTGCGTGAGGTGCATATCTCTAATTTAGAAGATGAGATATGATTTTATATAGGGAGAAAAAGTATTCGATTTAATTGGCAAGAGTTTGTACTAATCACCGGACTATAAATGCGAGATTACCCTCCCGCCTAGCAGCTGAATAGGAAATTGAGCACTCAATTATGGGATACATATTTTTCAGGGATAAAAATATTATCGTACATATTTCTTGATAAATGGTACGGACGTCTGAATTTGAAGGATATGGACAATGTAGATGCAGTAAAGTTGAGTTTATTTTATTTTGCGCATCGTGTTTTGATCCCATGTGACGAGCATAGTGGGATTCAAAATTTTGTTCTATGTTTAGTGGACGACCTTGATGAGTTTAATAAGCATCCATGGGGCAATATTGCATGGACCGTGCTTCATAACTCACTTAAGAAGGCTGCATTATAAAAACTTGAGAAAATAAATAGGAAAGGGTTTGCACAGAGTAAGTTTGAGAGTTATAACGTGTATGAATTTTCGCATGCATTTCTGGTACGCCATAATTTTCTTGTACTTAACTTTTTTATCTTAATTAATTATTTATTTTGTATACGCCAAACTTATATTTGAAAAATAATTATATTAGGTATGGATATTTGAGGCAATTCTAGTGTGCGGAGAGATTTTTGGTTATCATTTTAGTGATTGCTTCCCTCGTATTTTGAATTGGACGACTCGAGGGACTCCACAGTTCGATGACGTTCAGAATACAATATTAGGGAATGATTTGGTATGTGTTGATATTAATAAAAAATATATTGTTTATAACTTTTAATTTGTTTTAAGCGTAACTTAATATTATATTTACAGGTTTTTTCGGTACATCGTAAATTAATACCAAAAGATCATGAGAAGAAAGAGGCAATTGTGCAACTGGTTAGACGTCTAGGCATTCCAAGCAAAAGTTATGCTGGGGACTTACCAAATATGTCTGATTACAGCGAGAGCAAGAGCAAGAGCAAGCGCCCCAGGGCCTATGCCCATTTTAACGACCCTAACGATAATGTTATGGATGTGGAGGGGGATGGATATGAATGGACAAACCCATAAATGTCAGCACCAGTGCCAGGAGCAACGGTATATTACTTATCTACGTGATTAACTAAAGAGAAATTTTCATATATTTCTAAATAAGTCATTAACTATGGTTATGTTTCTTGTAGTCTGAACACAGTGCATCTGCAAACTATGGCATAACACATTAGATTGAGCAACTGCGGGAGGAGATGATTAAGAGATTTGAGCATACTAAAGCTGCACTTCTGCAGAGAATGGACAAGGATAGAGATGAAATTTTTACAAGGGTTGATAAACTCCGAATTGATCTTACACAGTAGATGCAGTAGATGATGATGTGCTTTAGGCAGTCATGCTCATTCCAACAGAACAAAAGCCATAATATGGTAAGCAAAATAAATTTAAAATCAAAATAATTTTCCCTTACCTTAATTGCAGTTTGATTTATTTTAATATATACATATATTTTAGTTTGGAGAGAACACACCAGCAGGCTGTCAATATGGTTTTCAGACCCTAGCTACTGGTCATGATATACCGACCCAGCCACTGATTGACAGTCCTGCAAGTGTTGAGATCTTGCTTGCCCCGTATAAAGGAGTGAGTCAATTTGGGAGACTGTACAGGCCTGCATGGTATTTGCACAGCCCATATACAAATCCATTTCCACACCCCATATACAAATCCATTTCCACAAAGGATACATGAGAAGAAGAAAATTAAAATTGAAGTACAACCTCAAGCAGACGTGAATCCATTGCAACAGATAGACTCGGTTATCATAGTTGAGTTTCAGGCCTAGATGGACAAGGATGAGGGTGTAGTCATCTTACCTGGGCTTGACACTAACCTGGCATAGTTTCGAGAATTGTTACACAGCTAGTTGGATTACTTTGTAAGTAAAATATATATTCAATAATTTTATCTCATTTTAATTTTATTTATTTAAATTTACACATTCACTTGACGGTAATTATATGTGTTGAAATCTCTCATTGTAATTTTTTGTTAATGCAGCATATTAATAAGTATTTAAAGGTGATTCAGCTTAGGCAAAACTATTACAGTAATGCATTGCCCTAATTGTCCACTTTTGTGGATTCGTACTTCTTTGTGAGTATTGAATTAAATTAATTACATTTTCTTATTTGATCTTTATTGATTATTCGATGGCTCTGCATTTTTAGGAGACTTTTAGACTCCTTTATTAGGAACAAAAAAATGACATGATTGGCATTGTATGGAGTGATAAAGTGATGGCATATGCCCAAGGCGCTAAAGAAGATTTACTCGGTACACGTATGTGGATTGAGGTTAATAAGGTAAAATATAATATTTTGGGTGAATGTTGTTATTTTTATTTATAACTTGTAGTACTATTTGTGAGACTTATTTGAATTTTATATAGGTTTATATTCCTGTCAACTACAATCAATAGCATTGGGTGACGGCTGAGGTGGACATCTTGCATCGATAAATAGTGATCTATAATTCCAGCATCAAGGGATTTGTCGATGGCGTGATTGAGAATCATGTCCTGCCATTATCTTCTTTGTTACCCCATTATCTAAATGCTTGTAGATTTAATGAGCAACGACAAATTGCACCTGACTTAACCCCATTTCATATAATTAGATTAAAGAATGGAGTGCCATAGCAGATAGTGAATAGTGAATAGTGGGGATTGTGGGGTTTATGTTTGTATGTTTATAGAGTTTTTAATATTGTGAGTCCCTTAGATTTTGATCCTGAGCATAGGTCATTTTTTAGGACCAAAATGATGTTTGACTTGTGAAAATGTGCAAAAAAATAGTAAAAGAAAATTAAATGTTTGTATGTTTATAAATTTTTTTTTTATGTATGCATTATTAACGACAATAGGGGAAAAATAAACATAACAAACGTATCAATTAAATACAATCGTAATAAAGTACAAATTAACTAGTCAAATAAGGCCAATAACTACATGACTTAAAAATATAAATATATTATACTTTATTAAGAACACATCAACTACCATGTAATGGAATTGGGTTTCGACAAGTTTGTTGATTATGTCCATGCTGCTTACAGCGGTTGCATACATTCTTCGTGGGAGCCTCACCTTACGATAGAATTCGATTCTTCCGACGTCTTTCTAATTGCCGGCGTACTATAGGAGGCTGGATGTCAGTAGCTCTTAACTCCTCTGGAACAATCCAATCTAATGGATAACCAACTAGATTTATTGGTTCACTGTATACAAGCAACAAAGACTCAATTGTGTAATATCGCCAACAAAGAGTCTGGTACTGGAATCTGACCTGCCTGCATACTGCAAGTGCATAAGGACACGGTAGCTACCGCAGATCAAACTTTAGACAACTACATGACATCTCCGGGATGTCCACTATTCCATTTCTTTTTTCGTCCTTAACGACAAAATGAGATTGATCTATTGCATGCATTGTCATACGAGCAAAATCATCATTGTGCTTCCAAATCTTGTCATGGGCCTAAGTAGTCAAGAAGTTTGACATATTTTCTACAGCCTCACGCCTCTCAACAAACCATCTTTGCATTAACTCTCTAATCCACTCAATTAAGGTAGTCACCGTCATGCCACGTGCTTCCTTTGCAACAGCGTTTATGCTCTCTGCAATGTTGGTGGTTATGATGTCACATCTTTTGAATGCTCCCATTGATCAAGCCTATTTTTAAAAACCAACCTCCTTCTCCAAGTATCTCGTTGCCTCCGGTTTCATTTCTCGCATCTTATTAATTTTCCTTTGAAAGTCAACAATGCGATACGCCTTGGCAGTAACAAAATAGGAAGTCAAATATCCCCCTCCTTTTGTTGTCTACGATGGTCTCTTATATCGTGCTACCAAATTACACTTCAAGTGATGGATGCAGACATCATGATATACATTAGGAAATACCTCTCTAATGGTTTTCTCGATACTAACATGTCAATTAGATATAAATATAAGGTTCTCAAGATCGCCAATGACTCCTCGGAGTTTTGCCATAAACTACTTCCATGAAGCATCATTTGCAGAGTCAGCAATACCCCATGCAAGTGTACAAATTTGGTTATTTCCATCCTTACAAACAGCCACAAACATTGTTCCCAAGTATGTATTTTGTAAAAATGTACCATCAACTGCAATAATCGGTCAGATGGAAGACTAGAATCCTCTAATACATGGTCCAAGAGCCATGAAGAAATATTTGAAGTGCTTGCAATCATCAATCTCCAAATGCGTGACTGTACCTGGGTTCTGTTCTTCCAATATATGACAGTATGCAGGAAGTAATTTATATAAACCCTCTGGAGTACCACGTATCAATACCAATGCATGCTCCTTAGACCGCCAAGCGGTAGGGTAAGTTATGTCCACACCAAACTCTTCACGTATGTTTACTTGGATTTTCTTCGGTCTATAAAGTCAACTCGCAGATGTAAACTTATTTTTTTATGAATTTTCCAATAATCCAAGACTTTGCTTGTCGATGACCATCACGCAATCGATCTAATTGGCACACGTGACTTGAATTAATTCTGCGCACAATAAAATATTTTCTTGCATCTGTTGACACTGCACATAATCGCCACTAGCATCTATCATCGTCACATTTGATCTTAAAACGATCTTTTGTCGACCTTGACACTTTAAAGCTTCAATTACCTTTAAGTGTTAGTATACTAATAGCCTGGTGAAGTTCGTCTTTGCTATCAAACAACTTTTCTACAAACACATCGCCAATTTCACTACTCGATATCTTATCTGATATGCGCAAGTCTGATGGTGGTATTATAGGCATAAACGCAAAGGGATTTTCTGCTTTACAAAAATCTATTCTTCTAGCTTTAACATTTAGGAAGCTTGTTGAAATATAATAACGTCCGCCTTGTGCTAAATCATCCCCTTCTAAATTATCAATATTTCTAACATCATCACAGTCCCCTTCCACATCCCCAACATTTCCAATGTCATCACAAGCATAATGTGTATAGGCTGGGTCTTCATTGAAGGGTATAGGAGAATATTATGATACTCATTCGTTGTGTTTGCAGGAACCACTGCTCAAATTGATAGAGATGTATGGCTCACTTGGTTACTACTGCTAGCTGACATAAAATGAGTATGAATCGATGGTGTGTTTTGATTGAGGGGCTGTACGTCATCTTCATAAACGGGAACTCTAGGATCTACTGTTACACATAAAGGATAGTACGATCTTCTATTGGCGTTAAAAAAAAATTAAACATCACTGTCGTTTTTAATCTCAATAGGTTTTAACTTATACCTCGTTGCATCAATTTTGATTTTCAAAGTCACCTTACAATTCACATTGTTGACTCCCAAGGTATAACATACTGTATTTAAAAGATCTTCAAAATTGATATCTTTCAAAACCGAAATCTCAAAATTACTATAATCAACATAACTTTCTTCCCCATCACTAGAACTCTCCCACTTTCTTCCAAAACAAATAACAATTGCATCATACTCTATAGGACCTAAAAAAAAAAAAGACAATTAGTAAAATTATTTAAAAGTTAATCAAAATAATTATTTAAAAATAAAAAAATGAAAATTATACTCAATTATGCGCATCTCGGGGTACATCTTGGGCTAGAGATGGCCCCGAGATGCCTAAATTGATGGCTACCGCACCGGCCGCCATCTGGTTTTTGCCAAACACACTAGAAATCTTCTTTTTGGTCGGATTTTAACGTCTTTTACACCATTCTAACTCATTTTTCACATTTAATTCATCAATAACACCTACTTTTAATTTTAAATGTAAGTTTTATCTAATTTCTATCTAAAATTAAAATTTTTAAAAAAGTTCAGAAAACTTACGAGATTTGACTATTTCCTTGATTTAAAGTGATAAATATACTCAGCAACACTTGATTTTTGCAATAACAATTTTAAAAATATTCGACCATCAATATGATTCTTGGTTCATCAATATGATTCTTGATTCGGTAGAAAGAAAGGAGAGAAGTTTATGTTTTTTATATTTGGACAAATGTGTCTAAAAATGAAACATTTGGTTAATAAAGTATAATTAATTTATAGTTGGTTAAAAAACAATAATGAAAATATAAGAGGGTTATTTATGAAAATTTTCCAATAAAGTTAAATTACAACACCTAGTCCAAAATTAAGCCTAAATATTTACAAGCCAAATTCTTGAAATTTCTAGATTAGGTAAGATATTTTAGAGTTAATAATTAAAGAGATAAGTATTATAAACTTATGTGGTTAATAATTTTTACATTATTTTATTTGTGTGGTTTTGATTTGTTGAAACTAAGTATAAATCTCCCCCCTCCCCCTCATTTAGTTTTGCAAGCAAGCAAGTTAAGAATAAAGAGTTGATCAAATATTTGATCAATTGTTAAGAGTTTAATGTGTTAGAGAGTTGAGCAAATAATAGGTTCAATAAAGAGTGTGTGAGTGTTGAGTTGTGAGAAAGAGTAAGAGTTTCTAAAATTTATATTATAAATTTTGAGTTTGTTGTATTAATAAAACTATTCCATTTGTGTTCCATTATTCTCAACACCCTTTGCATCCATACATGTCTAGTGAACATCTGGAAATTGTCACTGACTTAATCAACTTGAAGTTAAATGAATAGTTGTAGATTAGTCATTTGTAATCATCAATTTCTAATTTGTAGAGCATTGGAAAGTTTGTGAGTGAAACTACCAACTCTGCACATTTACTAATGACAAGTGTCCTCGATGAAGGAAAATAATCAGGCAACTTAAAGAGAGTTTGGGACATGCAACAATAGAAAGTTCATAAAGGCAAGGCAATATAACAACTTGCTCATTTCCTTTCATGGTCTCCCAATACTCCTATTTTTGCAAATTTTCAAAATGATGAATCTTTAATGATTGAAATGACATTGAGCAACTGTTTTCATAAATCTTAGAGCCTATGCTTTTTAACCTCGTCATCCCCTTGAGTGTTAGTTCTTTAAACGAACCTAACAACCCTAATCGAGGTAAACAAATGATTTTTTCCAAGTGTTCCAACTTAAAGACCTCTATTTTGGAGAAAAATGGATCTTTAATCTATGATGGGAATCTTGTGCCACCATAATAACTGATTGTGAATTGTCAAACATCTTCTTCTATTTCCTTATCTCATGAACTGTCAAACTCGAACCCCCACCGCAATGACAATACTTCCAGGTTCTGCTTCTCATATAACATGGCTTCTCTTGCTTCTCCTGAATTATTGACATTCTTTAATCCTAAAATACAAATTCTTGTCGGAGAAAGTTCAGATTCCTTAAATCTTTCAAACTAGATCCACTTCCGTTACCCATAATATAAATAGACAATGTTTGAAGACACTTTAACTCCTTCATTCCTAGTGGCATTTCTTTTATTGAATTTGCACCCATGAAATCAAGTTGACGTAGATCGATCAAATACCTCACGTTGGATGGCAACTTTAAGAAACGAGAACAATCTCTTAATATCAGAATTTGTAAGTTTAGCTGTGAGCTTATTGTTTAAGGTAAACTTTTAATCTAAGTACGGGCAAGGTTGAGATACCTTAAGCGTCTCAACCTTCCGATTGAATTAGGCAACTCAAAGATGCAATATTCTCATAAAGATAACACCCTTAGCTTTTTTAACTTTGACAACAAAGCAAAAAAAGCCACAAAATTTAGGTAGCTGGAACTTGCATCACTTTCTCTTGTAAGTACCGGCAAGAATGTTCTTAAATGCTCAACTTCATGGAATACCTTAAACTTATGCTGGTATTCAAAAGTTTCTCTAATATAAGAAAAATGAAGAGCTCTTTGGAATCTACTGACTTGTTTATTAGCCTCTAAACTTAAACTTTTTTCTCCAGAAACTAATTGAGCTAGAGCATGAATAAGGTCATGCATTATAAACGTATCTCTAGAATTACTCGAGGGTTGAAAAATTGACCTTGATATTAAATTATGAAAATAGTTTCTTCCCAAATCTTCTAACTGTTTATTGTTTTTAGATTGTTGAATAATACCTTCGATCATCCACAAAAGAACAAGCTCATTCTCTGGAAATTCATAATCTTTAAGGAAAAGTGCACAATACGCAAAACACCTTTTCAAATGAGAAAAAAAATGATGGTAACTCAATCTTAATACAGGGAGAATGCCACTTTGCTGAGGCAAATCCCATATGTTGTTATTCAATATATCTACCCATTCATCTTCTCTCTTAAAGCGTAGAAGGCTACAAAGTGTAATTGCCACCAAGGGCAAGCTCTGGAACCTTTAAACAACTTTCTTATGCAATACATCTAAAACTTGATGTGTATTAATATCTTTACCTTCAAATGCGTGTTTGATAAACACAGACCAATAATCACCATCTGACGGATGCTTGAGATTATAATGTACAATGTCAATCGGTCCTATTGTTGATGCAACAAGTGAATCGTGTGTCATCACAATGATCTTACTTCTAGGTGCACCAACTATTAAAGTAGCTTTCAAGGTCTCCCACAAGCTATAATTCTTGTTCCAAACATCATCCAAAACTACCAAGATTTATTCCCCCTCCATTTCCTTTTTCAATTCTACCTGCACTTCATTTAAATCCTTTAATTCACAAGATTTGCGGGTGATTGACTCAAGAATTGCCCTTGAAATGCTTAAAACATCAAAGTCATCAGAGACATAAACCCAAGCTTTTTATGTCAAACTTGAAATCTTTGATAGCCTTGTCAAATTAGACCTCTCGAGCGAGCATGGTTTTTCTAACCCTTGTTATGCCAACAATTGGTATCACACAAAATTTGGCATCACTTGGTTATATTTTGGCATTATCTTCATCTCGCCTATAGATAGCATGTTCTGTTGGCACACTTGAACTGGGTAGTCTTTGCTGTGCAGCAATTGATGATGTCCCTCAAAGAATCAAATGCAATCCAAGCTCAATGAAAATAAAAACTATAGTAGATAATCTAGCCATGGCTGGAAAGCCTATAATAGATGGAGATCTAGTTACTTATATATTAGCTGGCTTAGGGACAGATTATAATCCAGTGGCAGTCTTTGTTTCCACTAGAACTAAGGAACTTAGTCTAGCTAAGATTTATTCTATACTACTGAGGTATAAAGGCAAAATGGAGTTAATTAATGCTACTGGTGGTACAAACATGACAACTAATGTTATTCAAGCTAGAATGAAGTAAAATTATAAAAAGAAAACTTCAATAATAAGAATGGCTCAGGATATAACAAGATTGCAACAGGACCTGGAATGTCAATTACCAGAATAACTATAGAGGCAAAAGAAGAGGGAAATAACTCTGGTGGACAAGGAAAGAATAATTCGAAGATCGTGTGTTAGATTTGTTATAAAGCTAGACATGAGGGTCTTAAATGCTGGAACATATTTAATGAAGAGTTTGAACCTCCAATCCAACCAACCAATCAACAAGCTACTGTCTATATTGCTAGGCCAACACTTGCTGCTAAAAATAATAAAGATAATGACTGGTACATGGATAGTGGACCAACACATCATGTCACCAACAATGCCAGACAATATAGTGAATCGAGGTAAGTTCACAGGTAAAGAAGTAATTACAATTAGTAATGGATTAGGACTTGAAATATTGCATATTGGCAACTGTATTTTAAAGAACAAACTCACAAACCAATCAATTATGTTAAAACATGTATTACATGTCCCCCATATGACAAAAAACTTAATTAGTATCTCAAAGCTTGTTTCAGTTAACAATTTGAGAGTTAAATTCATGAAGAATTTATGTTATTAAGGATCAGAAGGGGAAGCCTCTACTTTAAGGGGTTGTTAGAAGAGGACTTTATCATTTGGTAGCCTCAGATTCCAAACCTACTCATGATCTGCCTAGTGACTCAAGAACCTTTGTCTATAAATCTTTATTTGCTCAGTGTCATGTCAATAAAGTGTTCTGTAATGTTTTAAAACCTATAAAGACATTTGTAGCTTTGTCAAATAGTAATAATCAAATGTTTGCAAATGTTCAAGAAATTGCTGACACTTTGCATAAGAGATTTGGACATCCAAATCTTGATGTGTTAAAAAAAATGACAGTAGTGTGTAAAGCTTTTATCCTAAGTAATAAAAATCTGCTATTGAATTTCTGTCATATCTGTTAGTTGGGAAAACATCATCATTTACATTTTGAATCCTCTATTAACAAAACTTTAGAACCTCTTGAGCTTGTATATTCAGATGTTTTGGGGTCTAGCATTTATATCTTCTGGTGATGGTTTTAGATATTATTTGTGTTTTGTAGATGATTTTACTTGATTTAGTTGGATATATCCTTTACAACTAAAATCACAAGTATTATCTACCTTTAAACATTTCAAAACACATGTAGAAATACTTTTGAACAAACAAATCAGAACATTGCAAATAGATGGTGGTGGAAAATACATTGCCTTAGGAAAAGATTTAAAACAATTGGGTATGACTTATAAACTCTATTATCCATATACACACCACCAAAATAGTATGGTGGAGAGAAAACATAGACGTATTATAAAGATAGGTGTTACTTTGTTAGCACAAAGTGGTTTACTCTTAAGTTTCTGGTGGGATGCATTTACTATAACAGTGTTCTTAATTAATAGAATTTCTATAAACGTTACTAGATATAGGTTTCCTTTCGAACTCTTGTTTAATAATAAACCTAATTACACTTTCATGAATAGTTTTAGGTGCTCTTGTTATCCACACTTGAGAAAATACTAGAACCATAAACTCAATTTTCATACAAAGATTTATGTGTTTATAGGATGTAGCTATCAACACAAAGGCTATAGGTGCTTAGATTCAAATGGAAGAGTGTATATAGCTAGACATGTTACTTTCAATGGGTCTGAATTTCCATTTCTATCTTATTCATCTTTCAATAAAGATCTTAATTATGTACATTCTTAGAACATAGATTCAAATACTTCTTTTCGTGTCTTTTGAAACTTCACATAGTATCATAATCCTGAAAACGTTTTCCTAAACACAGCTGATAAAGTTCCCATAATAGCATCACTAAGAAGAGTTGAAACATCTTAGTGGAAGGGCAATTGTTTACCTACAATCTGTTTTCAGTTCCTAGTTAATGAAAGGGCAAAGGAACATATTAATCTGACTAAGGGATTGAGGCAGGGTTGCCCTTTATCACGCTATTTATTTTTTATTTGTGCAGAGGGATTATGATATATGTTCTAACAAGTAGAATTAGGAGGTTCTTTGTGTGGCTTTTCTTGTGCATGTAATGCTCGAAAGCAACTAATATTTTCTTTTGTAATACACGTGTTTACTGTATGAGGGGGATGGTGGCAAAAAATTTGAATAAAAAATAAAATAAATATACCAAGCGGTGGCCGTTTGTCAACATACATACATTTATATATATTTATTTGTTTTGCCTCAATTATGAGGAAGCAAAATTGAAATAGAAGAAGAATAAGCAGAAGTCGAAACAGAAGAGAGAAAAGAGAAAAGAAAAGAAAGAAAAGAAAAAGAAAGAAAGAAAAATCAAAAGAAGGAAAAAAAAAAAGAGAGGAAGAAGAATAAGAAAGAAAAAAAAGAGAAATTTATAGAAAATGAGTTTGGATAGTTAGATTTATACCCAAGGATTAGCGGGTAACTATTTTACGATGTTAGAATATTTATATTTTAATATTTATATTACATATCGATACTAATGATATATTTTTAACCCTATGTTATAGGAGGAGTACCGATAGCTGGTAAATCTCAGAATCTAGACCCAGCTCAGGATTAATGAACTTTTGTGAGAGGATAATTATATATATTTTATATGTTTTTAAGACAACTGTTTATGATTAAATTACACGTTATCAGATTTAATCATAATTTATTTTAGACAGATAAATATTTATACTATTTAATATATTCATAAATATTTTTAGAATCTATTATAGTATAGCTTATGATTATATTCAGTACAGAAATATCTATTTTAAGATAATTATGCTTTTATAATATTTTGTCATTAAGCCCATAAGAAACCACCACTCCACCAACTTACATGCTAAAAACCCTTCCTTACCCTTCCTTTTTTTTTTTGTTTCAATGAGTGTATCATTTCGAAAGCAGCAATAATGTTGTTTGTGATCAATTTTCCGGAAACAAACGCACTCTAAGAAGAAGAGATTATATTTAGGAGGACTAGCTTCAGTCTGTTTGCTATACACTTGGCAATATTTTTATACAAGACATTGTAGAGGCTAATAGGGCGAAATTCAAAAACCCTAGTTGGTGTGGGTATCTTAGGGATAAGCCCTATATTGGTGTCATTAAAATTTTCCAAGGACAACCCTTCATTAAGAACCCTTAAGCAAAATTGGACCACGTCTCATTTCACAATACCCCAATATTTCTAATAAAATATTACATGATATCTTTCCGGGCCTAGAGCCTTGAACGAGCCAATGGCCGAGATAGCTTTAAAGACTTCAGCTTCAGTGAAAACAACATCCAATATACCACGCTGCTATTCAGAAATACATCCACTCACATTTTTAAGTTCCTCAAGCTCCAAATCCTCAAGCCGTATCCCATTTTCAGAGTTGGTAGATTGGAACAATGTAGTAAACTTGTCAGAGATGATCATCGATATGCCATCATCATCCTCACACCACTCCTGTCCCTCCGAAAATAACCCTTGGATTGTATTTTTCCATTGCCTAGCAGATTCCTTTTGGTGAAAATATCTTTTGTTTCGATCACCCTTAGTGAGCCAATCAACCCGAACCCTTTGGTACCAGTAGACTTCCCTATGTTCAAGCAACATCTGAAGGTCCTCCTTTAATTGATGTACCTGACAAAAGCAATCATAATTAAGTTAGAGACCAGAAAGCAATTCAGTTTTCTCTAACCAACTTGATTCTCTCAAGTACAGTCCCCCATGTTTTCAATTCTAATCAACCAATGCCCGAGCATAATGTTCTAGCTTCTCCGAAATAGAAAAAGCACTCACTCCTCCATGCATTTTGAACAATCTCTATATAGCCTTCTTCACGTATCTACATCGGCTCAAAACGGAAACCTTTCCCCTCTATTCGCTTATTGCTAACTGGCGCATTAGGATTCAGCTCAATCTGAATGGCTCGGTGTTCCAATGAGAAAAAATCCAGGTGATGCTCTTTGGCATTCATGTAAAGATAGATCCAATCTTGGATCCTAAATGATCTATCCAATCTCTCCATAATAAATTTGCCATCAACCCACCCTTCCAGGTGAAACAGTTTCCTACAAAACCCAACTCAACTAGTTCTAATTCAGAGATAACATCCTGGAAGTCCCTTATTGAGCTTTGTAGAGATTAACACGCAGCGGAATACGTAGAGAATACAAGCAATGAAGTAGTTTAAAACAATCCAAGCAAGAACAACAAGCTAAATTGTAGAGCTAAGTATTGACAATAGAGAAAAGTAGAAATATACCATACCAAGACACAAAATACGTGGTTCAGCAAAATGCTTACGTCCACGGTGGATCAAGGATCCAAGTCTCTCTTATTCTTTGTTTGATTACAAGAGAATTGATCTTACAAGATCAAGAAATGATACAAATTGAATTTTGGAGCTCTAGGGTTTTCGTAAAGAGTTTTGAAAGTGTTTCTCATCCATTCTAACCCTAGGCATAATGGGGTATTTATATAAAGTCTAAAATACCCAAAAAATGTGAAAGAAAAAGTCTAAATTCGGAATTGTGAACAGTGAACAGTGCAGCGCCGCGGCATTGAGCAGTGAACAGTGCAGCGCCACGATATTGAGATCCAGCGCCGCGGCATTAACATACTGGAACCAATGCTTCCGCCAGCGCTTTCAATGCCGCGGCGCTTACACCTGGGAATTTTTTTCCTGTTTTCTTCTGCAATTTTTCAACTGTTCCATTAGAATTCCACCTCTTCCACACATGCTTCCGGCTCCAAAATAATTCTGACATGTTCCCGAATTTGTTCCAAACATTACCAACATCATAAACATGATTTTGGATCACAAATTCGACAAATCCCCTCCTTGATACAAAATCACTCCAACAACACCAAGAGAGCAAACAAGGATCCATCCTCCATATTACAACCTTAATTGTAAGTTGTGATTCCAGTTAAGTCCATACACAACTTGAACTTAACTGAGGCCAGCGGCTTAGTCAACATATCAGCAGGATTCTCCGACGTCGAAATTTTACACAGACTAATAATGCCACTCTGCACAGTATCCCGAATGAAATGCATCCTAACATCAATGTGTTTCGATCTTTCATGAAACACCTGATGTTTGCTTAGATGTATGGCACTTTGGCTATCACAATGTACTGAAGTATTAACTTCATCCATAGCCAAAAGTTCAGCACATATACCTTTCAACCATATAGCCTCCTTAATTGCTTCTCCTAAGGCTATATACTCGGCTTCGGTAGTTGATAGTGCTATAACATACTGCAAGACTGATTTCCAGCATACGCTACATTCAAACACCGTGAAGATATACCCAGATAAAGACCTTCTATTGTCCAAGTCACCTGCGTAATCTGAGTCCACGTAACCCTTCACCATTTCATCACCTGTGCCAACCCTTCTGAATAGCAAACCATAATGTGATGTCCCTTTTAGATACCTAAGTATCCATTTCACGGCCATTCAATGCTCCTTTCCAGGATTAGCCATGTATCTACTTACAACACTCACCGCTTGTGCTATATCCGGCCTTGTGCAAACCATAGCATACATTATAGAACCAACAGCACTAGTATATGGTACCTTAAGCATATGCAATTTTTCTTCTTCAATTTGTGGTGATTGAGATGCCGACAGTTTGAAATGCATTGCCAATGGAGTCGTCACAGCTTTGGCATCCCTCATTCTGAACCTGTCAAGAACCTTGAGTATATACCGTTGTTGAGACAAGAAAATAACATCACTGCCTCTCACTATATTCATACCCAAAATTCTTTTGGCTAACCCCAAATCTTTCATTTCAAATTCACCACCTAACTGATTATTCAGCTTATGTATCTCTTCCATATCCTCACATGCAATTAACATATCATCAACATATAGAAGGAGATACATACGCTTACTGTTATTCAATGCTTTGAAGTACACACATCCATCATACTTGCTCCTTGTGAAGCCACAATGCAGCATAAAATCATCAAATCTCCTATACCATTGTCTTGGAGATTGCTTCAGCCCATATAAAGACTTCTTTAGCAAACAAGCATAATCTTCTTTGCCCGGTTCTTCAAAACCTTTCGGTTGTGCCATGTATAGCTCTTCTTCAAGTTCACCATGAAGGAAAGCTGTCTTTACATCCATTTGTTCAAGATGTAAATTCAGATTTACACACATGGATAATAAAATGCGAATTGATGAGTGTTTTACAACAGGAGAAAAGATTTCATGGAAATCAACCCCATCTTTTTGTGTGAAGCCCTGTGCAACAAGCCTAGCCTTGAACTTTATAGGCTCAACACCCAGAACCCCCTCCTTAACCTTGAAAACCCATTTACAGCCAACTAACCTCTTGTTCTTTGGTTTCACCACCAATTTCCAGGTATGATTCTTATTAAGAGAAGTGATCTCTTCTTCCATAGCTTGTTGCCATTTAACACAATTTACACCCTCAATAGCTTCAGCATATGATTTTGGTTCATCATATTCTATAGTGTAAGCAGTGTTAAACGCATAAGCTATCAAATCAGCATGTGCATACCTGCTCGGTGGTCGAACAACTCTCTTTTGTCTATCTCTAGCCAACTGGTACTCTTCAAGTTCAGCTTCAGGAGTGCTAGACTGCAATGGTGCTGTTTCAGAGAAATTTTCAGGTTCTTGTTCTTCATGTGCATCATCATTGAAGTGCTGACCTATAGGAATGTCAGGTCTCAAATCATGTTCCACCTCATGATGTTCAGTTTCAGATTCAGAAACTGAACTTGGCACATCTTCAGGCTTCTTCAAAACTGAATCCGAATTGGTTTCCAACAATGTAGATTCATTGAACATCATATCCCTACTAATGATACTGTTGTGCAGATTAAGATCAGTACACCACACCTTGTATCCCTTAACACCTTCTGGATATCCAATGAATATCCCCTTCAAGGCTCTTGGTTCTAGTTTGCCTTGCTTGATGTGTACAAATGCAGGGCATCCAAATACCCTCAGGTGATCATATTTTGGAGTGCTTCCAGACCATTTCTGTTCTGGTGTCATAAAGCCAATAGCTGAAGAAGGACTTCGGTTTATCAAGTAAACTGCAGTTACTACCGCCTTCCCCCAAAATGCCTTAGACAATCCGGCATTGGTTAGCATGCACCTTACCCTTTCAAGTAAGGTTCGGTTCATCCTTTCTGCAAGTCCATTCTGTTGTGGTGTGTACCGCACCATTTTATACCTTGCAATACCATACTTAGCACTTGTGGAGAATCAAACGGGTAAGAAAATCAAAAGACTTAGGACGGATAATGGTCTTGAGTTTTGTAATACTGTGTTTGATAAGGGAAATCAGAGTGCGCAGTGGTCAACGCAGTGAGCCCAACGATATTGTCCGCTCCGGGGGTGAACATGAAATTCCCCCTCACAGTTTTGTTCCTGGGGTGTCTCACAAAGAGACTTCCTCCCCAGGAGGCCTCTTGGGGTGGATGCTTGTGTATCATCCCAGGAACAAAACCGTGAGGGGAAGGGGGATTTGTGCCCCCCCCCGGAGCTGCTGGGGGATTTGTGCCCCCCCGGGGCTGCTCCCCCAGAGCAGACAATATCGTTGGGTCTCACTGCGTTGACCGCTGCGCACTCTGATATCCAATGAGGCCTTTTAGGTAGAGCCCAAGAGTAAAACCATGAGGGCTTAGGCCCAAAGTGGACAATATCATACCAATGTGGAGATATATATGGTTTGTTGGACTCCTGACAGTGGTATCAGAGCCATGCCCCGGTGTTGCCATGTGGTGGAAATCCTCGGTGCCGAATAAGAAGGTAGTGAGCCTGGTATTCTCTAGTGTTTGCGATAGATTCGTGTAGTGCTCTATGGATAGGCGCTGTTGTGCTTTGAGCTTCACGTAAGGCGTGTATAGCTAACGCAGTGATGCGAAGTTGACCTGATAGAGCGGGCTCTCAATAGTAAGCGGTACTCTGGTGCTTCACATAAGACGTGAGCTGTCAACGCAGTGAAGATGAGTAGCAGACTGTTGGGAGAGCGGATGGAATATCGTTTGAGGGGAGGCTAAGTGATCTTTTGGTCGAGGGGAGGATTGTTAAGGCAAACAAAGTCCCACATTGGCTAGAAATGGGGAGGATCATGGGTTTATAAGGAGTAAACCATATCTCCATTGGTATGAGGCTTTTTGGGTAAAGCCCAAGAGTAAAACCATAAGGGCTTAGGCCCAAAGTGGACAATATCATACCAATGTGGAGATATATATGGTTTGTTGGACTCCTGACAAGCTTCTTGCCGCTGCCAACCTTTCACCCTCCTTGTCACTTTCAGATAGGATTTCATTAAAATCCCCGAGGCAAAGAAATGGGAGATTCAAGAGCACTCGTAAACGCTGAAGTAATTCATAATTCAGTTTTATTTCATTCCAATTTGGATTCCTATAAAACCCTACTGCTCTCCAAATATTAGCTGAGGCATCTTTTATTCTAACATCAATATGGGCACAAGAAAACCCTAAAATATCAACATCTCACATATCACTCTAAAATTCTAAGAGACTGCCACTTTTATTAGCACTATCCACATGAAAATAATTAGGAAACCCTAAGCTTTTCCCAACTCTAACCCCCCTTTAACCATATAGTTTGGTTTCCAAAATAAAAACCAAACTTGTGGAACCTTAAAAAAGGAGTTTACACAACCCTCTCAATGCACGAGGTTCTCCAAGCCCCATGAAATCCAGCATAGTATACTCATTCTACTCGGTGGGGTTATTCAGCAAGCCCCGCTTTAGAGGACTGAAGTTTCTTCGAGGGAAAACCATCCTCAGAAAAATCCCTACTAAACTTCCACCAAGAAAACTTTCCATCTTTACATTCGCATGGAGAAATATTTTTGCCCTTCTACGAATAATTCTAGCTCTAGCACTCCTTCGAGGGGTTTCCGAAATATCCACAATTGGTAGCACTAAATCTAAGCTTTTATCACAAAGTTTATCACCATCAGCCTCATTCTTGTTATGCACGCACCAACTGAAACACCTCCCTTATCTCCACTTGCCGTCTGGCTGTTAGGTACCCTACTAATAACACACTGTTGAATCCTTCGAGACATCTCCCTGAAATAAAAGGTTACAAGGTATTTTAAAGAGTTGTAAAGTTGGTTAAAAATCGAAGACATCTTGACCAAGTTTTTTTCCAAATTATGTAAGACGCTTCTTATTCTTATTCAAAACCAAAGTATTCAGCCCTGGAATTCTCTCCCGAATCAATTTCTGTTAGTCCAAAATCATCATTCTATTCGAATTAAAATTAAGAGTTTCCACCGAATCCACCACCTGTACAATATGCATATCTGAACGCTGAATTTGCTCCCGAATCAAATTCTATTATCTGAAATCACCACCATTCTATTCGAGTTCAAACTTTTGAGTTTCCACCAAATCAATAACCTGACCCTTATCCATATTTAAACCTTTACGACCGTCAACTACACCATCAATAATGTTCAAATTTATTGGAATTTTAAAAATAGGCTATCTAGGAATATCCGAATACGTATCGACATCCTCCGAAGGAATTAGACCAGCCCCCACCGTCCTTATATAGCATGCTCATGATTTTGTTCATGAAACGGAAGGTCATTGGAATTCTTGTTTTCAGCACGATACTCCGTGTGCTGATGCTGTGACACCACTGCTATAATATTCTCAGATTACCAATGATTACTAGATCTTTTTAAGATGGCATGATAGTCTTCTAAACATTCCCTACAGGAGTGTGTGATACATGTTAGATATAACCATATTGGATTCATATCTATATGAATATAACCCAAGATCTATCATGTTAAATTATCAGAATGAATGTTTAAAAAAAAAAATACTTGGAGAATTCATGGTGATTAAAACTTAAAGATTAACAGTCTTGAATAAGAACTAAATGTACAATAGTCTTCTATAGTCAAATTTATGTAAGCTCAATGAGTTTTTCTCTTTGTGATGAAAAAAGAGGAGAAGAGCTCTACATGAATTGATTTGACTTAGGGACTACAATCCTAAAACATGTCTTTATATATTAGGTTAAATTATGACCCATCACTCATAATTCAATTAGTATTGAGTTTCTATGCATAACAAGTCCATATTAAATTAGATGTCAATATGTGAGCCCACGTAAAGGAAATAATAAAACCTAACAATCTTCTACTTGGGCCACATATGTCATCTGAAAAATAATTATACATCATAAACCTTAGTACGCATAATAAATGCTATCTTATCTTGAAACATCTCATTTGATACAATTTGGTCCATTAACTATATCAATGTGAGATTAAAGTGACCTTCGTTGCATATATTCGCAACTAAACCCATCAATGGTCATCATACTAATATAATTAATGAGATATATTAAATGTGGATGTGTAGCATAAAAATTACATGAAATGTGATCTCAAACATGTCTATTTGCAACTGGTCCTACTTTATAACTCCATCGAGTTAAATACTTTCTAAACTTTACGCAAAACTGCAGTAGAAAGTGTAACCTTATTTCAGAGTTTCAACAAACCATCAGAGTTTCTATAGAAAATAAACCATAAATGTGTCTTTTAACTAAATCAACATCAAATGACAAACTCCCACTATTCATGCACATCGTCAAATAATACAACACTCATATGAGCAACATGCTCATGAAACACCTTGGGCAGTAATCCTCTGGTGAGCGAATCCACAAGTATAAAGCTTGTACTAATATGCTCTATTAACACTTGTTGAGTTTGAACTCTTTTTTTAATAACTAAAAACTTGAATTCGATGTGCTTAGACTTCGAAGAGCGTTTGTTGTTATGAGAATACATCATTGTGGCTTTATTATCACAATAAGTTTTTTTAATATTTTTTAATACCATTGACAATACGCAGTCCTGTAATAAAGTTCTACAACCATATCCTATAATTTGATGCCTTAAAATAACCTATAAACTTGGCCACTATAATGGAAGAAATTATGAGTGTCTTTTTAGTACTCTTCTAGAAATAGCTCATTAGGTCAAAGTATATATATAATATAATGCGGATCTCTTAATATCTAGGTATTCAGCAAAATTAAAGTTGGAATACCCCATGATTTATAATCTTTTTGATCTCCTATATATGAGCATGTAGTCTTTGTACTTTGTAAATATTACATGACCAGATTGGTTACTTTCCAATTATATACCCTAAGGTTGCTTTAAATATCTGCCTAGCGTTTCAATAATGTACGCAATGTCTACACACGCACATACTTGAACATATATAAGGTTCCTTAGTACATATGCATAAAGAAATTTCTATATCGCTTTATATTAAGTCTCATTATTGAGGCATTAACTAAGATTTAACTTATCACCCTTAGCAATGGGCGTATCTCTTAGAGCATAGTGATTTATGCTATAGCTGCTAAGTATCTTATCAATATAGTTCTTTTGTGATAAACTCAAGATACATCGAGTGTGATTCTAATGTATCTAAATTCCTAATACAAAAGATATACCCCAAGATCTTTCATATCAAAGTTTCTTTATAGAAATCTCTCAGTTTTATGTAATAGGCCTATATCGCTGCTTACTAATAGTATGTAATTGACATATAAAATCAAGAAAATAAACTTACTCCCATTGAACTTGTGATATATGCATTCATCAACTGTATTTTTCTCAATTTTAAATGAGGTAATCACTTGATGAAACTTAAGTTACGATTGACAGGATACTTGCTTAAGACCATAGATAGACTTCTTTAATTTGCAGACTACATTCTTTTGGTCTCTAAACACAAAGTTTTCTGTCTGCACCATATATATAATTTCCTCAAAATCACTATTGAGAAATACAGTTTTTACGTTATTTTGATGTAGCTCTAAATCAAAATGAGTTATAAGTGCCATGATAATTTTAAAAGAGTCTTTCATTGATATTGGAGAGAAAGTCTTTTTTATAATTAATGCATTCTTTTTTAGTGAAACCTTTAGTAATGGGACACATTTTATATCTTTCGATGTTACCTTTTGAATCCCTCTTGGTCTTAAATATCCATTTACAACCAATGAGTTTCACACCTTTAAGCAACTTATCAAGATTTCAAACGTTATTGTCTCTCATTGATTTCATCTCATCATTTATGGCATTTATTTACTTATGAGAATTAGAACTTTGTTTGGCTTGACTGAAATTGATTGGATCATGTTTTTTTAGTCCTATATCAAACTCATATTCTTAGAGATAAACGACAAAATCATCTAAAATTGCACTTCTCCTTTCTCTAGTAGATATTCTCAATGACACTTATTCTTAAGGTTGTTGAGGTTGCTTTTGATGAATATGAGAAAATTCTTTATTTCAGAATGGGAGCTCAGTCTATTGTCTTGTATTTCTGAATCTGTTTCTTGAATAATGTCAGAAAAATAAGTCTAATCATTTTTTATAGTAGTTGTAGGAAGATAAATAAACTCATCTTTAAAGATAATATCCCTAATATACCTTATCTCCCCCTAAACTCAACATCATTTAGAAATTTATCATTCCCATCTCGAAAAGGATTTACTTAAGGGATCATAAAACTTGAAACCCCTCGATCTTTCAAAATATCCAATAAAATAACATCTAACGTTTATTAGGCCTATATGGCCTAGCCTTAACTAGATAACTCCAGACATGCAAATGCCTAATACTAGGTCTTTTGCCACTCCACAACTCGTATGGAGTTTTAGATACTACTTTACTTGGAACTTTATTAAGGATATAAGCTGCAATCTTTACTACTTTTCCCTAGAGTGATTCAAGCGAAGAAGAATAATTAATCATACTTCTAACCATTCTTTAAGTAATCAATTTCATCTCTTAGTAACATCATTCATGCTTGATTTCTCAAGCATTGTGTATTATGGGACGATGCCACACTTCTCTAGGAATTCAACAAAAAAAAAGAGTAATGGATAATGTTCACATGATCTGTCATATCTTCCATAGTATTTATCACCACGGTTAGATTTGATAACTTTAATTTTCTTACCAAGTTGATTTTCAATTTCAGCTTTGAAAGCACTAAACACGTCCAGAGATTGAGACTTTTCATAAATCAAGTAAAGGTATCCTAGAAAAAGATAGTCCTCAATAAACATAATAAAATATTGTTAGCCATTTCAAGAAGCCATAGGAAATAGTTCATAAATATCAGTATTTATTAGTCTTAAGATGTTATTTCTCCTGTTGGCACCTAATTTTTTATTATTTTTCTATTTTTCCTTAATACATTCAATACAGATTTTAAAAAACTGTTGAAGTAAGAGAATCAAGAATTTCATCTAACACAAGTCTTTTTTTTTTTATTCTCTATTTAGAGATATGTTCTAAATGCTTGTGCTATAACATAACAGAATTCTCATCAATTAATTTTTATTTTGTACCACGTTTATTAACATGCAAGGATTCATTAAAAGAAGTATGCGTATTTAATGTATAAAGATTATTAATAAGAGAACCAGTACTAATAATATTTGAATTTTGAAAGAGACTAACTTATTATTTTCTGAATGAACAAGAATATTCTAATTTGTCCAAACTAGAAACAAAACATATGTTGTCTAAATGACGATACATAATCAGTCTCATCTAAATCTAAATAATATATGATCCATAATTGTAATCTAAACAATCCTATAGCCTCTAGAAGAGCTGCATTATTATTTTTCACTTAGATGCATCTTTCAGCATTAATTGGAAACTGGCTCTTAAGACAATGTTGCATAGCCACACATATGTAAGTAGTTGCACCTGTATCTACCAACCAAGTGTGTTTAGGTACAAAAGCTAAATTTACTTTAGAACAAACAAAGTTGAGAAGTGTACTTTTCTTAACACGCTATTTAGCATACTTGGGACAATCCTTCTTCACATGACTAGCTTATTTTTGCAGAAGAAACAATTAATGACCGAATTTTGTTTCTTTTACACCTTATTATGTGAAGTCCCCATTGCATTTTTCTCTCATTTATTCCTTTTCTTTACTAATTAGTAACCTTATTCTAAGAAATATTTGCTAAATGAGTACTTTCATTCTTTTCTTGCTTCTATTTATCTTCTTATTGCACACAATATGAAATGAGCTCATTAAGAGTCTATTTAACCTTTTGGCGTCGTAACTTACTTTAAATGAACTGTAGTGTGTAGGAAGAGATATCAAAACTAAATGCACGAGCAAGTCATTAGACAACTCTAACTTTAGTGCTTTTAGTTGTAAAGCGAGATTAGATATTTTATGATGTACTACTTATACTCTCTTTGCCATTATACCTTTTTTTAAGCCTTTATTTTTGGCAAAGCGTTGTTTAATTTGCTCAATGAATTTCTAAGCATTGTTTTCTCAGAAATAGTACCTTAAACATATGAATAAAATTTATATTGACAAATATAGTGGAAGCAGATAAAATTATAAAGATACATAATAAAACAATAAGCTCACAGTCATGTCATTATTTTAAGTATATACATGCATGACATAAATAAATATATAAAGGTAGGCCCCATCACGAGATACCTAGCACAACATTGATATTTAGTATTTAGACTGAAATATCAACTGTAAATAGTACTCTCAATGTAGTAATCAAATATTGATAATAAATCCTGCCAATAATAAGCTTTTCTTGGGATCGACTTATTATATGCATAGAAAACTTGATAATTATCACACATTTATTACTGCAAATATACTTATTATTTGGTCAAAAATTAATCTTCCTTTGGGCCGATTATTTTTTACATAAATAATAAACATATTCATCTTAATATCCCAAAATAAAAAAAATCTATATAACAAAGGTTACTTTGGCAACATGTTATTTCAATCAATTTATTTCGAAACATAAGACAAGTAGTGCAAAGAAAAATAATTGAATGCCATTAAATAAAAAAATTAAGTTTTTCTTATGCATTGGAATGGCGTATGGAGCCAAGGGTGCTGTGATTACAATACCACTAATGGTTTAAAATAGGGTCAATAATTGTTGAGTCAAATTCAAATGGGTTAAATTTTAGGTTGGATCTCCATGAATCAGGTCCAGTAGACCCAATTCTCTAAAAAAAAACTGAAAACCCTAAATTTGCTATTAGATTTGCAAATATAAAAAAATAGACAACAAATAAATTTGGGTCAATATTAAAACCTATTTGTAAAATTTTCAAATTTTTTAGGATAAATCGTAATTTAAAGTTGAAGGGCACTGAGTGAGAAATGTCAATTATATTGGGACTTATATGAAAATATTACAAACTTTATGACCAAATTGTAATTATCTAAAAATTTAAGGGACTGTATAAAAATAACTAATGTGGGCTTATTTGCTAATTTTTTAAACTTTTATGGTCAAAATATAATTAAGAAAAAGATGAAGGGGTGTAAATGATAGTTACAAAAAAAATCCCTAACTGTTATACGCAATTATGGCACCGTGCCACCCATATATTTTTTTCAATACTCTAAACTGTTAAAAAAAATGAAAACCAACAAATGAAAGCCGAATTGAATATTTTTCATCCTTAATTCTTCAAATCAATGACCCTTCACCATATTTGAACCTCAAATCACAATGAAAAATATAAAGTTAATGTTTTTTTTCTCAACAAAATCATGAAAAATACATACATATAATATCTTTACTCTAAATAACTATATGAAAAATATATTTAAAACATAAATATATATATTAATAATCCTAATAATTTAACATAATCTCTGCTCTAATACCATTTATTAGATATAACCATATATTAGATTCATATTCTTATGAATATAACCCAAGATCTATCATATCAAATTATCAGGTTGAATGTTGAGAAAAAAAATATACCTGGAGAATTCATGGTGATTAGAACATGAAGTTTAATAGTCTTAAATAAGAAATAAAAGTACAAGGCATTCCACAGTCAAATTTATGTAGGCTCAATGGGTTTCTCTATTTGTAGTGAAAAAAGAGGAGAAGAGCTCTACATGAATTAATTTGACTTGGGGACCACAATCCTAAAAAATGTCTTTATATACTAGGTTAAATTATGACACAATCACTCATAATCCAACTAATATTAGGTTTCTACATATAACAAGCCTATATTAAATTAGATGTCTCTGGAGCCCAATAAAATATAACCTAAATAGATCATTTAAATTGTCCCTTATTTAAGATAGTACATAATGTATAATTATTGTCAATATGTGAGCTCACATAAAGGAAATAATAAAACCTAACAAGATAGCCGTAAAGAGTACAGAATTCTGGTAGTTTCTTATACTTAATGTCCACCCACACCAATCATTCTATAGCACCTAACTAGAGATACAGAGGATTTTCATTATCTAGATGAACCGTAATTCTTATATGTTTACCAGGGAACGAGCCATCCTGGTCTGCATTAACATCTAAGAATTCTCCAAGTTTGCTACCAATAATTTCAGCCATCTCCGCCTTTATGTCTAACCAGATCGATATGTGCCTACTTTACGTTACTTTTAGTGCTTAATAGCATTAATAAATGCAAAGCCTACAATAGCATTTTTTATGATGAGATGTCCCAAAATAAAGGCGCTTTGAGTCTCTGAGACCACTTCCCCTAAAACATTCCAAAGGCGATTAGATAACACTTTTGAAATAATTTTGTATAGCACATTGCAAAGCCTTATCGGTGTTAAGTTTGTCGGGTGTTTTAGCGGGTCACACTTTGGTATAAGTGGTATTATAGTCTCATTTAAAGTAGATATATCTCCCCAAAATTTCAAAAAATCAAGGAAACACTTAGAGACGTCCCCACCAACCATACCCCAAAAATTTTGATAAAATAAAGTCGACATTCCATGCTTCCTCAGAGCCTTTGTTAGATACATTTGATTAATAACACGCCAGACCTCTTTGTTTGTGAAAATTTCATCTAGATATCTTCTACTACAATCGGACAACATCAAATTAACATTATCTGCAACAAGTTATACGTTCTCTACCAAAGAGGATGATGAATCAAAGGGCTTTCCAAAATGATTAAGAAAAACACTCTCATTTCAATCCATGTCCTCTATCAAATTTATTCAGCATCAAAGACTCCTAATATTTTATTTTTCTATAACCGAGAAGAAGCCTTAAGATGAAAGAATTAGAAATTTGAATCACCATTCTTCACCCAATCCACTCGTAAACAATGTCCCTAGTAAGTTTTATGTTTGTACATTAACATTTCCAACTATTTTTCTATCTTCAAAATTTGCTTCCATGATTCAGGATTCACCTATTGATTCCCCCTATTGAGGAGCTACCTTTGCTTATTAATTTAATTAGCCATCATCTGAAAGTTATACCTATTTTAACAGCATAAAATAGAACTAATATCTTAGAGACTAGCATGGGCTGCATTTAAGCATCCATCCGTTTCTACCCCTCTAAGACAATCACCTCAAACTTCTTTTCATTTATCTAAGCCTTGTTAAAATGATAGTGACTATATCTCTTAACACAACCTCTATTTTGCTATAAATGAGTATAATTTAGTATCACAAGCAAGGGGCAGTGATCCAAGCCCTAAAAATCTAAGTGCTTAACTATAGCATCCGTGAAAATATTACAATAATCCCAAGTGCTCAAACATCTATCCAATTGATCTTGAATAAGACTGTCATTTTTATGCCTATTACACCATAGAAAAGAAGGTCCTAGAAATTCAAATTCCTTAAGCCACAATCATCTATAGCCTCTTATAAGTTTTCCATATAGGCACCTTGTTTTACCACTCCTTCATCTTTCGCATCTTCAAATAGAAGTTTGTTGAAGTCATTACATACTAATACTATTGCCACCCTCAAAATTGAATATTATAAGCTAATTTTAGTCATTTTCATAAGGATTAGAATAGGTAACATACATTAAACCATCCAGTCTAGTTTTATATTTGTTAAAAGAAAATGCTTAGTTAATTATATGTGTCTAACCAAAAATCCCTTCTTCTTCCAATTTTTTAATCTTCTCATTCATTATATATGGATCATTCTTTCCCTAATTCTTTCCATTCTACCAAGAAAGAATTTATAATAATTCATAAATTTAGATCGACAAATTGTTCCCAGATAGAAAGAGCTATAGTAGAAATTTCTCCGTTGTGAATCGTATCGAAACCTAGGGTAGTAAAAAAAAGTGGGATGTTATATTTCCATGATTGGATTTTATATCGAATGAACCTTGTAATCATAAAAGAGTAGTTTTTTAGTTATAGGTCTAACAAAAGAAAATTTGGGATAGGATCCTAATCGGACATGAACGTTTCCTCTTATTCAGCTCAAGTTGTTACACTAAATAAGAAAAAAAAAGGGTTCTTGATTTAACTGTTTTTGCTTCATTTTTTTTATGCCCAGTACCTATAAGAGAAAAAAATCAAAAAAGATAAATGTGTTATTATCAAATGATAGTTTGGTGTTTAGTGATATTGTTGGGATAATGGTTTGGTAATTGGTGATATTATTGGAATGGTAGTGGTAGGACTCAACCCGAGCTCTTCTTGGAAGTCAAGGCGGATCTAGTGATAATATAGAACTAACATGCTTATACTCATTTCATTTGATAAAACGAGGCTATGTACCTAGCAAAAGTATACACGTAACAACCCAAAATTTTAAGGTAGGTATTTGGGATATTCAGTTATTTATTTATTTATTTGGACTAAAGTTATAAGTTATATGATTAGATTCAAATTTCCAAGTCCTATTAGGATTCCCCAAGTTTTATATAAGAATATAATTTGGATTACGATTTCCTTGTGCCCTAAGGAAAAACCCTATTCTATAAGTAAGTTAGTTTAGAAGTCTTTAATCATACAATACATGTTTTTCTCTAAAGAAAACAGCCCTAAAATCTTTGAGAAGGAGTTAAGAGATTTTTGAGAAAAATTTAAAGATCAAGGAGGTAATTTTACAATCCTTTGAAATGTTCATAATGCTATTCATTATTTTAGAGCAATTTTATGAAAAGTGTTAACAATAATAAGGGATTAAATTCTGAATTGGATGTTCTGGGGTTATTATGCTTAAATTTGAAAATTCATTGATTAAAAGAATCACAAGTACATAGTATAAGATAAGAATCAATGAAGTTTTGTAGGTTCTGTTCATGATAGTATTATATTTCAAAAATTAGATTACATTTTCTGTCATGAGTTGTGCTAAGATCTTTATGCTGGATTAAAATATACATCTAAAGGATCATATAGAATTTTGATTTGTTCAAAAATACTATAAATTGGATTTTTAGTGATTTTTCTATTCTAACCTTAGGTTTCTAAAATTTGTCAGTCTCTACAATATGATTAAACAACGGGAATGATTTAAATGACTAAAAAAACTCCAAAAAATATTAAAATTGGTATAATCTATGTAAATATAAAGAAAGAGAAATGCTCCTACACCTTCATTGAAAAAGGGTGAATTCTCCCATATTCCAGGTTTGACTCGATCATTAAAGTAAATACAGATGGCTTATCATAATTCCTTTATGTGTCTAATATGGCATATTATGGTGGTCAGATTCTTTGTATTCTAATTGTTATGTATTTCGGAGTATATAAGTATCCGTGTAGAATTCTGAATAACAGAATCTGAAAGTTCTAGAATGAAATACATATAAAAATATTTGGGTTGATTAAGGACACTAATATTTTTCTGTTGAACCGTTTATGTGTCTATAATGTCTCTATCAAATTTCAAGAGATTTTGGTAAGTGAATTATTTGTAAAACAAAATCAGAGACTAAGAGCCAGTTAGCGAAGATCGATTTCTGATAGGTTTTTGTTCTAAATTTTAGAATTTATATAAAATATGGTTATAAGGATTAAGAATCCTGTATTTTTTTATAAGATTTAGTAATGCACTAGAATTATGATATTCTGAACTCATAAGCATTGGACTTTGTTTAGGCTCTAAGAAAATTTGGAAAATGTTAAAGGGTCAACTTTGACAAGTTAAAGATGCTAACTTGATAGGTTAATTTGATGAGATAAATAAAAGGCTTAACAAGTTATTTTAAGCTTTCCGTTTTGTGATAGTATTTATGAGAGAATTTATTTTCGATGTTAGTTTAAGGAGCTTGAGTTTTATTGTAATTCGGTAAGAGGTAAGTATTCTAGACTTTTACTGAAATCACAACGAACATATTATTATTTGTGCATATGATGTTTTGTATATGTTTCAAATTATGATTATATTTTGTGCCAAATATAGTTTGATATGAAATTATAAATTTGTTTTATTTGTAATGTGAGCATTGACATTAAGCTTGGATATGTATAAGACCTTATTTGAATAAGAAGTTTGTTTTGAAGTGAAAGTTTTGTCCATGATATAAGTTTTATTTATCTAGGATATCTAAACGTAATTTTTGCTTAGTAAGCACTCTTTGTATGTTATGGAGCCTTTCTGTTATGTGTGGCCTTTCTTTTGGGATTGATATATGTGATTTATTTGTTTATGCTACTGTATGTTGAGAGGAGTCCTATAAGTACTATCAGGACTTATAAGTCTTCACATTTGTATGATGAAGTATTGGTGCATGTAGGAGGACTCACCGATGATTAGGGTGAGGGTTTGGCTCTTACCTTTGGGTATAAGTGTACTCTGTGTGTGAAATCTAAGCCTCACTTATGCTATGCATCTCATACAGTATGTTGTTGATGGGTGACTTTTTGGGCTGATTTTGTATGTTATGAAAGTCTTATTAAGTGATAATTAAGTAAGGGGTTCCTAGCATAAGTGAAAAGAATTTGAAAGATATGTTATGATATATTTTGGGATTTTGAAGAAGATTTCTTTAATCATGGCACATCATGCACATGCATTACATATATGTAATTATTTTGCTGTATGAAAAACTAGTTTACATACTGAATTTTATACTCACTATAATTTGTTGTGATCACCAGATGACTGAAGGATTATGCATATAGTGGATTTGGTGAGGCGTCTGCTGCCCCTTGGTTCCCTATAAGTCATTAGGAGTTTTTTAGAATAGACTTTTATTAGAATGTTATTTTATTGTTAAGAATTTTATTTCTGCATTTTTGACTTTTTGGATTATTATGACTAAGTTTAATTTCTTGATTATTCATTAAGTATTGAATATAAGTTTTGCATAGTAAATTTTAGTAAGGTGTGAATCACTTTTTTGACCCTTTCGGGATGGGGATGTGACAGTACATGTGTACATAAATATATAAATGATACAAAATGTGACAATTATGCATCTATGTGTGTAATGGCTAGACCTCTAATTGCGAGGTACAAATCACACTGTATAATGTCCCTGTGACAACCTAGAAAAATAGAAAAGAAAAAGAAAAAGAAATAAGTTTATGGCTTAGTAAGTGGATATAATATAAAAATATTATATACTTTATATGTACTGTAAATAATAGCTTCTACTAATAATTTGATAATAAATAATACTATAAGTAATGTACGTAGAAATCTGTAATATTAAATAATTATGAAACTATATTAAGAAATAAATAAACTTGTACTAGAAATATAAGCTATAATAAAATTCATTATGAAGCTGAATATAGGGGTGACAATTCGTGTAAATGAATCATATTCGTGTCACGTCAATGTAAGGTATTAAATGTTTTTATAATATTAGTTTACGATTCGTTTATTAAACGAATCAGATACTCAAACAAATATTCAATTCGTTTAATAAACGAATTACACGATTAAATATGTTTAAATAAATTGATCAAATTCAATTCATTTACATGATTATGCACGATTCAATTCATCTATAATTTTATTCGTTTAAAAGAATAACAACACCAAAATTGATTCGTTTAATATGATTAAACACATTGAGGTAACGATAAATATTTGTTTAAACATGTACTATATACATACAGAAACCACACCAAACTTGTACCTGAGAAAAAACTAGTCTAACTTTGAGGAGTAACTCATATACAATCAGAGCAGGGATTTGAGTTAGTTTAACTCGGCATTCTGCTACATTGCTCGAGCAGAGCAAAGAAACTAATCTAATGCATGCGCAGAGCAAACTATACTAAAAGAGAAGGTATGTATATGGTGGTTCAAAAACTACTACTATATAATATCATGGAAGCATATTTATTATAAAATAAATATTTCTATACTGAATGTAATTATAAAATATACTATAATAAATTCTTAAAAATATTTATGCATATACTAAATAGCATAAATATTTATTTGTCTAAAATAAATCATGACTAAAATAAATCTAACAATGCGTAATTAAATCATAAACTACTGTATTAAAGACATATAAAATATATATAGTTATCCACTCATAAAGATGCGCTAATCCTAAGCTGGTTCTGGATTCTATTGTCCACATAGTATCGATACTCTTCCTTTATCATAAAGTGTAAAAATATATGAATACTACAAATATGTATTATAAATATTGAAACATAAATATTTTAACATTGTAAAGTTGTTCCCGCTATATCACTAGATATGAATATAATTATCCAAAATAATTTCTTGTAATTTTCCTTAAATTCCATCTTATTTTTTCTCGACTCTCATATCTTTTCATTCTTATTTCTTTTCTTTTATTTTCTTTTCTTTCTTCCCTCTTTTTCTTTTGCCCTTATCTCTCAGATTACATAAGGAAAATGAACAAACTCCCTTTATATAGTAAACGCATCCACCCTTAGCACCAATAAGAAGTCACCACTTATTAACCCATCAATTTCTTAGTCCTTAAATTCCATCCCCACATCGCCTCCATCCTTGACCATAAAAGCTTTCTCATGCATATATATATTATTATTTAATTTAATTTACTTGCCATTAATCTCCAATTGATTAATAGCATAGCCCGTGTATTACAATTCCTCCCCTTTATAAGAATTTCAACCTTAAAATTCAAATACCTATCTAAAATAAGGACGGACACTGAGCTCTCATAATATCTTCACGCTCTTATGTAGCCTCTTCCACTACATAATTCCTCCATAAGACTTTAACAAGTGGAATAGTCTTATTACCCAATACTTGCTGGCAATAGTCCAATATCTGAACAGGCTCCTTGTTATAGGTTAAGTTTGTAATTAACTGAACTGGCTAAGTATCTAGAATATAAGAAAGGTTAGGTTTATACTTTCGCAACATAGAAATATGAAATATATTATGAATGCGTGATAACTCATGTGGTAATGCTAAGAAGTAAGCAACCACACCAACATTCTCTATAACCTCATATGGCCTAATATATCGATGACTCAATTTTTTTTGTTTCCTAAAATGAAGTACACCCTTCTATAGAGAGATTTATCAGAAGAATTTTTCTCATATTGCAAACTCAAGCTGCCTACGGCATTTATGTGCATGATTCTTCTATCTATCTTGAGTGACCTTGAGTCTATCCTTAATAATAATATTGATCTTCTCGTTAGTGGTTTGGATAATCTCTGGACCTATGATAATTTCCTTTCTCTAACCTTATCTCAACAAATTGGAGTTCTGTATTTTTTTTATATATAAAGCCTCATATGATGCCATTTGGATATTAGACCGATCATTGTTATTATATGCATACTCCATCAATGGTAAATAATCATCCTAGTTACCATTAAGCTATAACACAAAAGCTCTGAGCATGTCCTCTAATATCTGTATAATGTTTTCTGACTACCCATCTATTTGAGGATGAAAAGTTATACTAAAATTTAACTTAGTGCTCTAAGACTTCTATAAGATAGGCCAGAATCTAGAAATGAATTGAGGATCTCTATCTGATACAATAGACACTGAAGCCACATATAATCATACAATCTTACTCACATACAAATGAGTTAACTTCTCTAATGAATATGAAACCTTATATGGTAGAAGAGTCTACTTTGTGAGTCGATCAATAATTACCCAAATATTATCATGACCACTTCGAGTGCGTGGGAGCCCAATAATAAAATCCATCGTGATATGCTCTCACTTCTACTTTAAGATAATCCTGCTAGCCTATGATGTTCTTCCTTAACCTGCTAACAAATTAGGTAGTGAGATACAAACTCTGTAATAATGTTATCTCAGAATACGGTACATTTTAGTTCCGCAAGGATGTATATCATAAGCTGATATATGAGCTTCTTCTAAATATACTTCTTTAAGTCCGAGTTATTCAGAACCTAAAGCTTATCATTTATAACCAAAGTCTCATCAGCTTTTAACAATAAATCAGTTCGTATTTCATCTCTTACATATTGCTTAAGTTTAACTAAATTAGGATCCGAATCTTACATCTCTGGAATCTGATCAATTAACATGGACCTAGCTTGAAAAAAATCTAGAAGACTTCTTGCTGAGTGCATCTGCTACCATAATTGCTTGATTTGACGATAGTAAGTTATAAAGTCATAATCTTTTATCAACTCTAGCCATCTCTTTTATCTCAGATTCAGATCTTTTTATAAACAAATACTTCAAACTCTTGTGATCAGTAAAAATTTAACATGTGACACCATATTAATAATGTTTCCAAATCTTCAAGTTAAATACTACTGCCGCTAATCCTAAATCATAGGTGGATAATTCAACTCATGCTTCTTAAGATGCCTAGAAGCATAAGCTATCACATTTTCATGTTGGATCAATACACAACCCAATCCCTGTCTAGAAGTATTGCTATAAATTATGAATCCTTTGGTGTTAGATGAAAGCATAAGAATAGGAGTTAAAGTCAATATTTTTTTAAGTTCTTAGAAACTACCTTCATATTTATTAGTTCACTCAATTTTGTATTCTTTCTGGTCAACTTTGTAAGTGGTGCTGCAATCTTAGAAAAGTCCTTAACAAACCTCTGATAATAACCTGCTAGAACAAGAAAACTTTTAACTTTTGTCACACTAGCTGGTCATTCCTAATTTTTCACACCTTCAATTTTATGAGGATCTACATAAATTTCATATGTTGAGATCACATGGGCTACAAATGTTACTTTATCTAGCTAGAATTGACATTTGCTGAACTTAACATATAACTATTTATTTCTTAAAGTTTACAACATTATCTTAAAATGCTTTGCATATTCCTCTGTACTATATAAATATAATAAATACTATAATAAACTAATTAAGATGTAGACGAAAAACCTTATTTATAAGGTCTATTAATGCAATTAGAGTATTAGTCAACCCAAATGGAAGTACTAAAAATTCATACTGCCCACATCGAGTTCTAAAGGCAGTCTTATGCACATCAGTATATTTTATCTTTAACTGATGATACCCTGATTATAAATCAATCTTTGAGAAAACCCTTACCCTTTATAATTGATCAAATAAATCATCTATGCAAAAGAATGGTACTTGTTGTATATGATGACTTTATTCAGCTCCCGATAATCAATGCATAGCCTCACGATTCTATCTTTCTTCTTAACCAACAATAATGATGCCCTATATGGTGATACACTAGGTCTAATGAAACCTTTATCTACTAATTCTTGTAACTAAGTCTTCAATTCTTTTAACTTTGAGAAGGCTATTCTGTATAGTGCTTGGGAGATAAAACTGTGCTTGAAACCAAATTAATCTCTCTATCTAGTGGTAAACCTAAAAGATCTTCAAGAAATACATATGAAAATCTCTAACCACTATAATATCTTCTAATTTAGCTCTATTGACTCTGGTAACAATGACATGTGTCAAATAGGTTGGACATTAGTTTTTGGGCAATTATTTAGCTGTTATAGCATATATAACATAGGACGGAAGAGCTCATCGCTCTCCACAAAAAACAATATCAGGCTCTCTATCTTGACATCTTTTCAGAAATATTCTACAGTAGCATGATGATTAGCTAACAAGTCTATCAAAGTATCACATCAAAATCGCGTATATCAAGAGGAACTAAATCTGTAATCATCTTACTACTATCCACTTTGATAAGACCTAAAATACACTCTTAACCCACAAAGATTCTCCAATCGGTATGACTACTACCAAACTATAATCTAGGGGTTTAGCACTCTATCAGCATGTACAAAAAAAATGTAGGAAACAAAGGAATGTGTAGAACCTGGATTAATTAAAATATTGTCATCTTGACAAAAAATAGTCAGCATACCTGTAACAACATCTGAGGTGGCCTATGCCTTATATTGAGTCAAAGTAAATACATGTGTCTGGTTATGAGGTCGACCTGGCTAACCCCTCTATGGGTCTCTACTAGCTCCTAAAGCTTTAGGTTGTACACCAGGACTACAGATAAGTCTTCCTATTTTAGATTCTGTCTGTCTCTAAACTTGGGTACAACCATTTTGAAAACTTTGAGAAGCTGTACCCTGTACTGAACTACTACCCTGAAGTAGAAGAAGGCAATGTCTCCTCAAGTGTTCAAGCTGTCCACAATGGTAGCAACCTCTAAAACCTCTTAAATACTATCTCTTATGACACCTGCCACAAATAGAAAACTGAGGGTACCTTTTCGTGCTAGTACTACTACTTAACTGGCTACCTCTCCGAGGCCTCTAACTCCCCATGCTACTTTCAATAGATAGAAGCACAAAACTCTAACTAAAACTTTATCTCTAGACTCCATATCTATGTGAACTTAATCTCCACTAGTGGTATGCCATACTCTCAAGTAAAAATGTGACAAATCAAACCCTCTCATCATTTGTACATCTCATAACATCAAATATTCTTTTCACTCTGTTTAGTTTTGACTCTATATCGGCTAGCTCTATTATGCCTGAAAACTTATCTGCCCCTAAACTGCGAACACACTTATTGGGTGTTGAAAATGGTGCTTATGTACTATTTTATTATACAACAAATATTTCAACAATAATCGTTAATACATAATTATATGGTAAGAAGCTTGTATCATTTTAGATATTATAGATCTAAAAGAGATTAGATATGATCTAAAAGAGTTTAGATCAACGCTAAAAGTTAGCAATTCTAAAGAGTTAGAACCTTATCTAAAATAGGGACAAAGATATAAGAATAATATAATAATGACGTAGTTGCAAAGAGTAGCAAATAGTGCTAAGAAATGTCATTTCATAATATATTCTCTAAAAGGTGTTCCTAATCTATGGTTACTAACACAGGTCGATTAGAATTCCTTACAGATTAGTTTATGTCTATATTTTAATTGATCAGATGGTTGGTCTTAGCAGATCATAGACTTAGCAAAAGTTCGTATAGGCATGCAGGTATTCAATAAAATCTTGGTACTTAATAAACTCATGAGGACCTTCAATAGGCATCCCACAAAGCCATTAATGGAGAGTTTTCTCGAGTTGAGTAGTATTCATGATCCTTTTATGAGTGATTTAAAAGCTAAGGTGCATGCATATGGGTATTGTATCTATCATTTTAAAATGCATCACATATATATTTTATACATTATAATGTGCAGTGGAAGAGTTGGAAATCTAATTTTCTAATGATAAACACAATAAATTTTACATGTATCTCATAAATGTAAATAATATAAGGATTGAGAGTTTATTACCTTGACAAGCCTTTGGTCTTTTACATTGCCGGAGTCTCCACCTTGAAGCAACCTATTCACAATCGTAGTTCTTCAACACGGTGGGCTTGGGAAAGCTAGAATAACGCATGCTATCGTATAAAAGTAATATAGGATTTTAAATTCAGATATCAATCATACAGAGACTATGCGATCTAATTCTGTAAATCAAGTACTAAAATTATACCTACTTAACTTTTATTCAGAAAATCACAATTTGAAATTTAATTAACTAATCTACTCTATCAATTAAATTAAACAAAAGCAAATGATGGAATTCACAAATAAAGATAATCTAGGGTTTTGACTTATCCCCTAGGGATTATTGGTTTTATTAACCTCTTAGTTAATCTCTTAATACCAATTATTGGCTTAAACACTAATCTCATCAAAAGCCTCTGTCGATGGTCAAGTGACTATATTATGCATTCTAACAGTCACTTATATGTCTATGGTAATCAAATTAGAATGTAATTCATTAAGATCAAGTCTAAATTATACCATACATGCCACCTAAGTATATGTCTATTCTAGATGGAACTCATAGTTGTTACCCTATGATCATGCATCAAACTATCCTAAGCTAAACACATGAATCCCTCCGTCGAGTTCATCGTGGTTCCTCAATCATTTAAAATATTGATCAGGTATAATGAAAGCATTAAACACAAGATAGAATGAATCAATTGAATTTATCAAGTTCATAAATTAAAAATTAACACAATCTAAATCTATACTAGGTTCACATAGTCTAACCCTAGATGAATAAATTAACCCATCATAAAACCAAAAGTATCAAACCAATTCATAAAGATCAACAAGAAAAAGAACATAATGATAAATAAAGAGAAGAAAAACTAATCAAAGTGACTCCTTAATGTGCTTCTCCCTAAATCTTGACGTAAAGCTTGAATCTTGATCTTAGTTCTTCAATCTTTGGCTTTGATCTTTGATTTGTGTTGTGAGTTCTCTCTCTAAGTTTTTTCCTCTCTTTTTTCTCTTTTTCTCTCCTCTTTCTCCCTTATGATTTTTGGCTTTCTATTCATAGGTTTTTGTCTTCAAAACACTGTGCATGAGTACTGTAGCAAAATACTGTTCACCCCCTTGAGCCCCGCGGGGCGCAGATACTCGCTTGGTGCCCTTTTCGTATTTTGAGCGTAACTTCTTCGTTTGACGTCTGGTTCACCTCCCGTTTGTTCCTATGCATCAAATTTTTCATCATGCATCTATTTATGATAAAACAAAACCATAATTAAATAGCCAAATAGTATGAGTTAGAGCAAAATACAAAATTTGAGTATAAATAATAATAGTACTTTTATGTCCCTATCAAGTATTATCCTTGAAAAGTAGTTATGACTATCTCAAAATTACAACCATGGCATAATAGTGGTGCTTTTATATGCAAGAATTTCATTACCCCAAGTTTTCTTTGCTCTTGGTAGTTGTTACAATCGACTACCTATAGATAATTTTCTTTTTGATAAAATTTACAACTAGTATTACATCAAACAATTGATATTAGAATGGTCACAATGATTAGATTGTACTACTGATATTACATCAAATTACCTATAGATGATATCCTTTGGGATCGAATGATCTATTTAATTTTAGCTTGTTCCATTTGTTCTTCTCCGTTACATTCTGAAACAATGGATCCTCTTTCTACTAAGTGTTTATGGCCATAGCTGGTAGCTCTCTTCTATACTGCTTTGTTTAATTGTGGTTCAATTTAGCATTTTTGCTATTCCTTTGTCAACAAGCCTTTTAGCCTTTAGCTTTATCATCTTTGGCTAGTGACTACTTACTACGTGTTCTATTCCATTTGGAGGATTTTTAATCAGGTTCGGCATGATATTATAATTATTTCTAATGGACATTTGCTAAAATTCTAATGGGTATTTTTTGTTAGAAAAATCAAACTCACTAGAAATAACTTGCATTATTTGTAATATATATATATATATATATATATTACAAGATGGAAACACTCAAAATACAACTTTTAAATTCTTCAGTCACTCAATGATAAACACATGCAAATGTATATTTATTAAGAGATTTAGTCACCATTTAATGTCACTAATTTTAGCATTTTTGTACTTTTATCTTGAAATAAAGTGTTCTCCTTAAATTGCGATTAATGAATGTTATTTGCACAGATTTAGGTAAAATAGACATAACTCTCAATGTAGAAATTAAAATGAAGAAATTCTTGAACCTGGAGTAGTATGACTCAATCTTACACAAACTTGAAGAATAGTTGAAAAGCCAAATTCAACATATTATGGGCCAAAAATTGAGATACAATAGAATCGGGCTACAACTTTCGCCCAGCTTGACCCAACTCACGTATTTGGACCGTATCTCACAAAATACGTACTCAATTGGTATAATTCTTAAAGTTTTGAAATACTAACTTAATTATAAATAACTCTTATGTTAATGGTAAAGTCTAAATCAGCTGTTATCACAAACCAAATTGCATTGCAAGTGGATAAAATGGTTATTGGCTGAAATCTGATGTATCTTTGAAATTTTGCTCATATCGCATTGGATACTCATCCAATTTGCATGAACTCAGTGCCTGTGGAAATAAGAGACAAAATGTTCCAAATTTTATGTTGGCCATAGGGCTACATCGGTCATTTACATTATCAAAAACGTACTGCAAGTGGGTGAACGAGTTATTGTCCTAAAATTATTGAAGATTGATGTTACACATGACATATTTTCATTCATTGCCTATATAAGGAGACTCTTAGGACGTTTTTAACATTAGATAATTCTCTTTTCTTTTCTACTCATTAACATGTATTGTAATTTAGGCTAGAGTTCTTGGCAAGGCTAAGAGATGAACTTTTATGTGTAATAAATCTACTTCTATGCTTTGATTCGTTGTCAAGAGCTATAAATATTTGTAAGTTTGGTTTTGATTAAACTCTTATCTATTTTATTTTTTATAATTCAGAGGTTATAATTCTCATGTCTCATATATGTTCAGTCATGCTTTTCTTACGTGATTCTTGTTGAATTATAATTGTTATTGGTTACATTATTTTATATGTTAATCTTTTACTACAATATTGTCAAATTGATATATTGTCGATCTTGGATAACATGTAAGGGCAATAAATGTTTGATATTTAAGTTGATCTTTTACTACAATATTGTTAAAATAATATATTGTTGATCTTAGATAACTTGTATAAATAAACATGATTTGTGTTAATATTTGCAAAAGAGTTTAGTCATATCAAATGCATGTGTTATCAAATGTGCTATATTTTACATATCTTCTGATTGATTGTTTAGATGTAAAACTGTCAATTGAGTTATAAACATTGAATTAAAGTGTAGAGTAGATTTAGAAAGCATAATTGTGATTCTCAAAATCTTACTTAAATCATCATAAGATATTTTTCTCAATTCATAGACAATTCTATCTCATCCACTTAAATCAATTAATTTTATCATTTGTTACTGCTTTAATATTTTACTTCACCAACCTATTTTTCCAAGAGCTTCCTCATGGGATTGACACCTCAATCTATACTGCGATAGCCGCGTTATATTTTGAGTGTAAACACTCAACAAACATTTTCACACAACACAAAGCTATGTGAGCTATTTTAGTCACTCTTAAAAGCTTTGCTTCTTCTTTTTTTCTTTACATGTCTATGCTAAACTAATAAGGAGAAACGTATTTATATTTGTTCTTAATTAATCAACACTGCACAAAATGGTACAAATCACTTTAAATTAAAATTACACAAGTATTACCTTTATCTAACTTAATTATTAAGCAAATCATAAATACCAAGACCAAAACATTACCTAAAATTAGAAGTTTTTATGTGATTGGATTTAAAATCCGTGGGTTGGATTAAGGAAATTTGGGTTATTAAATAGACCAATAATAAGTTTACTATTCTAAACATCTTTTTGGTGCTTTCGATTTTCCAACTAAGATAAATACGACTTTTTATATAGATGTTCATTACAAGAAATTTGACTTTTAGCACAATATTTTTAGTTACACAAATATTTGTGGCCTATAGTAATATAAACCACGAAAATTTAGTTTTGTGGTTAAATAATATAAGATATTAAATAAATATTAAAAATACTATTTAGCCACAAATATTTTTTAGCTAAAGGTACCTTTTAGCCAGGAAATTTTCATTCGTAACTAATTATTTACCCACCAAAATATTTGGCTTAAAGCTCGAATATTAGCCACGAGTTTAGCCATAATATTTCGTGGCTAAAAAAAGTCACTTGTAACCACGAGCATTTTGTGCCTAAACAAACTGCAATTTAGCCACAATGCTATAGTTCGTGGCTAAGTGTCACTATATTTAGCCATGAAACTTTAGTTTATAGCTAAATGTAGTGACAATTAGCTACCAAATTTTACTTTGTGCCAAAACGTAGTGAACATTAGCCATGAAAAGTTATTTTGTGGGTTAACATAGTGAACTTTAGCCACGAACACTTATTTCAAGGCAAAACGTAATGACATTGGCCACCAACATTTGGATAATGGCTAAACGTAGTGTCTTTTGGCCATGAAACTCTAGTTTATGGCCAAAGGTAAAGATATTTAGCCATGAATATTTATTCGTGGCTAAAGGTAGTTCGCTTAAAGGGTGAGCTCTCTTTTATCTCATTAATGTAATGAGATATGTATTTTATATTCCATTGTGTAAATTTTGCATGTGAGGTGTGTAAAATTAAGAAATTTAAAAATACACATTTCACACAATGCACAGTGCACTTTCAAACTGGTATCAGAGCGTATGATTGTTTGTTATTTCCATACTTAATTAGAGTGTCCATAGTGTAATAAGAATGTCTCAGGGCTGCTATTTATGCGATTCAAATGTTAAAAAATGCGTAATTGAGATGCAAGGAAAAGGGACATCGTTGCAGTACTGGTAAACCCCAACACTATTGCATTTGTAGCTAAAAGCTGCGGCACTAGAAATAGAATGTCTAGCATCAATGGTCTAGCGCCACAACGCTAAAAGTGACCCAGTGCTAGAAGCTTAGCGCCGTGGTGCTAGGGTGTGACCCTAGCACTGTAGCACTGTAAAGGTTGAAATTGTGAAACAGAGGGTTGGCTTTCAGCATCGTAATACTGGTAACCTAAAAAAAGTTGTAATTACACTAATTACTCCATTTTTTTATTTTTAAATTGTTTGAAAATATTTATTGTTTATTTTATACAATTTATAATTGTTATAATAATTGTAATATAAATTGTGGCGTATTTATTTATGTTAGAAATCACAATGAAAACTTTACTGGTAGGGGTTAGTTGTGCATGCACATAACAAATGTGTGATTGAGAATCACATCCTCATAAGATGAGTACAAGTACAGAAAAATCTCTCTTAATCAGATTGAAAATGTTTCATTATAAGATAATGTTACGCAGTGATCTCTCTTGTCAAAATGGTGTTAGACAAGTTACTTCAGTCCATTTCCAATATTGCTAAAACATAAAGGATTTTGTCGATGTCATTTGGATTATACCAGTTAAACATGAGATGAGGCAAATATATGCGAATGTATTACCCAATATTGCTAAAGCATAATGGTAGTATTAGTAACATATATATGATCATTGACAAGTTAATCTGAAATACACTTACCCAATATTGCTAAAGTATGAGGATAAGGTGTATTTAAGATCAACGGTAAGAGTTGCATGAGATGCAATTGATAAGAATTGTCTACATTTTGAGTTTACAAAGGCCAATATTGCTAAAACGTAAAGTTAGAGTAAAATAATAATAGGGTCCACTTCTCACTGTACAATTTAAAAGGTTTAAATTGTCATTTTTTCTTTTGAGAGATTTAGAGGGTTATGTAAAGTAGTGGGATGGCCTTTTTAGAACTAAAAATGTATAAATGTTATACCTATGATCTAAAGCGTTATTAATTAACGATTACAAAATGCTCTGCTAAACATCTCTTAGGTATCTTATAGGGACGAGATCAAGATAAGCAATCCATTAGTGTACTTTATCTTTGCACACCAACTATATAGTACCAAGAAATATTTTGACTTAGCAATAAATCTGAGAATGGTTCTAGATTTAAAAAAACTTAGATATATTTATAATTAATAGATAATTATGAGGTGTTTATGATAATATCTCTTAGGTAGAGATGGAAATTTATCAGAAATAAATTAAAGATGATTTGAGAGTCAAGTCATATATCCTGACCTCAATGTCTAGTGATTTTTAGTGAGAGCATATGCACATGAGATGTACACATAGTACAAAACTCCATCAGAAAAATCATTTGATATATCCAAATTACATGCAGAGAATAGTCATTAAATGAAAGTGTTTCCACTCTGATGAGATTTAAAATAGTAATCATTACTATAAAATGTACCTTATCTTAGGAAAGATAGACTCTTTAAATATTAGTTTACCCATTATAGACATTTTATTAACATGTGATGTTAAATAGTGCAAGGGTATGAGATACCGCCTGTAATCAGCTAGTTGTTGCTTGATTTGAGTAATGCAATGAAGCTATAGAAGGAAAAGTACAGCTTCGCATAGGAAATGAAGATTTCCTAGATATGGTAGCTATTAGGACTTTTAAGTCACTTCTCAATTTTCACAAAAGTGTTACATTGTATAATTGATATTTTATACCAAACATTATTAGGAAAATCATATCACTCCTTGTTATAGACAGAGAAGGTTATTATGGATACATCAAGAATAGTTTCTCATGTAAATATGATAATGATAATGTTTTACTAGCCGAGTATTAGTTAATGAATGACGCCATTATATCTGAAATACAATAGGAAATGTCTACGTAAACAGAATAAATAGTAGTCCTGAAACTTTGAATAATGATGAATTATGGGATATACGATTAGGCTATGTAGTTGTGAGACTACTATCTCATCTGGTTAAGGATAATCAAATACTTAGATCTGACTATGAAACATTGGCCAATTTATAAATCTTATATTCGAAGGGAAATAACCAAATACTTATGTAAGTATTAGATATTGACCCACTGATTTATTAAAAATTGTACATAGTGATGTAGATAGTCCAATGCATCATACTACTATTGAATAAGTTTCGATACTTCACCGTGATTTGTCACGATAGAGATATGTGTTATTGGGAAACACAATACGAAAATCTTTAAAATGTTCAAAGAGTTCTGACTAGAAGTAGAGAAATAAACTCTTATGTATATTCAATGCCTTAGATAAGATCAAGGTGATTTATACACGAGTAGTAAATTCATAGATTATTTAAAGGATAATGGGATTCTCGCTTAGTATAATCCTCCAGGTACTTCTCAATGTAAAAGTATTTTGGAGTGGAGAAATTAGACTTTATTAGATATGATCCAATCGATATTGAGTTTCATTGATCTTCTAGAATATCTTTAAGGATATGCTCTAGTAATTGTTAATCCCTTATTAAATAAAGTTTTATCGAAAGCCATTCCTTCAGTTCAGTATAGGATATCAACTGGAAGGAAATCAAGTCTTAAGTATATTAAGATTTAGGACTATTCTGTTTGCACAAGAGTTACGTAATAGGATAAACTTGCACCCAAGAGGTACAAGTATCAGTCTATTTTGTATCTCATGCTTTCTATAGGATACCAGTTCTATAATTCAGACAAATAAAATGTGTTCATTGCTCGTAATGCAACTTTCTTGAGAAATAGTTTCTCATAGATCATGGAAACTATAGAAAGATTTAACTTGGTGAAGTTAATCTAAAAATGTATAAACCGACAGTCGAAATTTAAGTTTGATTGAGTAAGATACTAGTAACACTCTTCCTGTAGGTCCAAAAGGATATCAAGGCCACATGTTGGGTATGTCAAATACCTAAAGGTGCCATTGGTGTTTTATTATTTGAAGAAAATGATCATTTGACCTATAAAGAAATAATGTTGGACATTGATTCAGAAAAATGACAAGATGCCATGAAATTCGAAATTAACTTTATGCATGAGAATCAAGTCTAGCCCTTGATCATGCTTTCGATAGGAATTATTCCTACTATTTGTAAGTGAGTTTACATAGCGAAAATGTGGGCCTAACATGAAGGTATAAAGCTTCTAAACCGACTGTGATAAAAGGTTACACTTACAGGTTTGGGATCTAAAATGAGAAAACATTTTCACCAGTAATCATGCTTAAGTTAATTCGAATTTTATTAGCTATTGCATTTTGCTAGATTCTTTATTTTAATAAAGAAATTAGAGAGTTTGGATTCATAAAAAAAACTAAAAAAAAGCTTGTGTGCTTAGAAAGGACAGTGGGAGCATAATTATCTTTCTAGTTCTTTGTGTGGTTGACATATTTAATGTAAAAAATGACGTTGATATGTTATAAGTTAGTCGAATAAGAGTTATCTAAATAAGAACTTCTCCATGATAGATTTAGGAAAGGCTTTCTATATACTAGCTATAAAGTGTTATAGAGGTAGAGTTAGGAAGCTAATGAGACTCTCCTAATCTTTATACATAGACTAAGTCCTGAAAAGGTACAACTTAATTGACTATGAGATAGTTAATGTGCCTTTCAGATATAGCACTCATATTTCTAAGAGAAAGTGTACTTGGAAAAAAAATGAAAGGGTTAGATTGTCTAACTCATCAAATGTATAAGCTAGAAATAGCTTGATACATGCCATGTTATGTATGAAATCTGGATCTGGATGGCTGTAAGTGTTACCAGCCGACATCAGTTTGATCTAGATAACAATCATTCAATGGTCGTGAAACCTATTTAATATACCTGATAAGTATAGAGGATATGTTTATGAATTATGGAGAAAGTTACTTACAAATGAGATGATACACAGACTCAGACTTCCAGTCTGGTTATGTGTTTCTTCTCATCAGTACTATAGTTGAAAGTGCAATATAAATATCCACAGCTGATTCTACCTTAAAGGTAGAAAATGTTATGACTTGGGAAGCTTGCAAAAGAAGCACTATGGATATATAAGTTAGTTGCAGAGTTTAGAATAGTTTCAAGCTTAATGGATCATATCCCACTAAAGGCAACAATAATATGATAATTGCTAAAGCCAAGAAGCCATAAGGTATACCAGAATTCTAATCACATGGACTTTGAATTTTACATAATTAAAAAGCTCTTGACTATTGGAGATATAATAATATCTAGGACATATTTCATAAATAATATAGTGAACCCACTTAGACCTTAACTTTTAAAGTGTTTGAGTAACACATGGAGATGATAGGTATTAGATATCATCATGAATGGCCCTAAAGTAAGTAGGAGTTGTTGAAACTGGTGCTTACATGTCATTTCAATATTATATAAATATTAATTGTTCAATATTTATACAATAAGCATTTCCTATAAAATCATTAATATTAAATATATATGGTAAGATGCTTGTAACACTTTATACATTGTAAGATCTGAAGGAGTTCAGGTCTGGTTCAAAGGAGTTTAAACCAGTGCTAAGAGTTAGCTGTGCTGAGAATTATAATTACTAAGAGTTAGTACTGCTAAGAGTTAGTAGGTTATAAGAGTTAGCAGAATCTAAAGAGTTAGAGCCTTGTTTGAAATGAGACAAAGACCCGAGGGTATACTAGCAATGACATACTTGTAAAGGGTTACAAATAGTGCTAAGAAATGTCATCGTACAAGTATATTCTCAAACGTTATATTCTTGATCTATTTTTTACTGATGCAGGTCTGTCGGTAGGAACCTTATTTAATATAGATCGGTGTATGTCTATTTCTAGATGGTTTAGATGGTTAGCCTTAGTAAACCATGAGCTTAGTAGAAGCTCATATAGACATACGAGTATCTAGTTAGGACTGAATACTGAACATGCTCAATTAGGATCTCCAATAGACATCCTATAAAGCTGTCAATAAATGATCTTTTTGAGTTAAGTAGTATTCGTGGTCCTTTAACCTAAGCACCATGATGGGCTTATGAGTAATCCACCATACTTAGGTTCCACACATGTCAGAAACCTTTTATAGTTTGACCACTAGGTGTCGCTAGGTATGGTTCGATGCTCATGGAGTCCAGTGTGTGTAGATATGGGATCCGTAAACTCATATGGGTGAGTATTATATCTAAATGCTCTATGATTATGTTCCAAAAAGTCTTATGGGCATAAATAATGCACGCGAAAAAAAATTTCCCGTGTCAGAAACAATATCACAAAAGTATTTGTAGATATTATTTATTGGTATACAAATCTAAAGATAAGCTCTAGTGATTGAGCATATGGAGACTTGACGGTATGATCTATGTCTCAACTCTTTCAGGATATAAATGATGGAGGTATTATACAAATATGTATTAACCTCAACTTGTATGGTTTTGTTGGATCTAATATACTGGTGTATGCATGTGCAATTATGTTTATTGCCTAACGTGGCAGAAGCGCGTAAATTTTGTAATAAACACAATAAATAAAATATATTAATCACATTAATATTTTTATAGGCTAGAGAACTCACCTTAACGTGTAATGTTATACACATATTTCCTCGGAGTCCGCATAAAGATCAACTCGTGTGCAGTTCTAGTCACCAACACGGTGGGCTTTGTGAGCTAGAACAGCAGCCCTATACGCAGCACTGGGATTAACTCTTATCCTTTTGGAGATAAGAAATGGAGAATTTGAAGCAATCCATCATTGCTTCAAATGGAAACATAGAGAAAAATGAAACAACTTCATTTTTCCTTTTTTTTCTTCTTCTTCTTCTTTCTCAGCCAAAATGGCCGAGACACACCAAAATCTTCATTTATTTTCTTTCTCTATTTCTTTCTATATATATATATAAAATAATAATATAATATATTATATAATATAATAAGAGAGATATTTTAATTATTTAACAATTAAATAATCAAAGTGAGAAATGACCATTTTGTCCCTTATAAATAGTTACCAAGTTTACCCCCTAGTAGGTCCCACCAAATTCCACACTTGGGTAAACTCAATCGAGGATCCACAATACGCTACGTGTCATAATACAATTGATAAATAACAATTATTAACTAATTGATGTATTTAACACTTAAATATAGACACACACATATTCCCGTGGAATTGCTGAATATTCATGGATTAAACAATTTAATCCGGCACGCTGCTCCAATGCACAATGAGTATACTCTATATCACGGGTCTCCCTAGGTCATACGCCCGATTGGTCAAATGGAACTATTCTATGAGTCCGTGAGCAATGCCCCACGCACACGTCACGGATATACAAATCAGCGCGTTGAACCATGCAAGTTGAGGTTACAACGTATACGTATAGTCCTTCAGTCATGATATCCTAGATGTGCGGGGATATAGATTATCACTGTCAAATCCCTTTTGCTCATCCATATTTTATCTCCAGACTTATATCTCACTGAACAATATGCACAAACTCTTTTGCCATATTGTTCTACCTTGACAGAACTCTTTCCTGGGATTGATACTTGTGGCCACAAGATTTTTTGAGATACAATCTCGAAGCATCTGGATATCAAACTCCCTATACAAGCTAATAGATCTCATATCTATACACACCAGACTCCATAAGTATCAGACCATACTCAGCGACACCCAGCGGTCACACCATGAAAGGTTTGTGACATGCGTGGAACCAAAGTATGATGGATCACTTACAAGCCCACCGTGGCACTTAGGTCAAAGGGCCACGTATACTACTCAACTGGAGAGGACCCTCTGTTGACGGCTTATATACGATGTCTATCAGAGACCCTCGTGAGTCTGTCCCATATCCAGTCCTAACTGAATACCCATATATCAATACGAGCTCCAAACTCACAGTTAGCTAGAAATGACCATCTATACCCTATAGGTATGACATATGCTAATCTATATTAAAAGTATCCACCAACAGACCCGCATCAGCAGAAATAAATCAAAGCCAAGTATTCGAGAACATACTTGCGCAACTTGCATTTTCTGACACCCAATTGCAACTCTTGCAACTATGCAGTTACTGGTATATTTTCACGTCTATGTCCTATTACAGACAAGGCTCCAACTATTAGATCTGCTAAGTATTATAACCAGCTAACACTTAACTGTACTAATATTTAGCAATTATATGTTTCAGTATGGCTAACTATGAGCCCTTATCTAAATTCTTTTAGATCTGATCCGAACTTCTTCAGATCTACAATGTCTGTAATGTTACATACATAATACCATATGAATGAGTATTACCGATTTAATGAAAATGTACACTTGTATAAATACACAAGTATATGTACATTCAGGGATGGCATGTAAGCACTGACCCTAACGGGTTTAACATGTTATTTTATTATTTTTATAATGTGTGTGGGGAGCATCATTTATAGACTTACGAAAAGTTTCATAAGACGAAATGAGTGTGAACCTAGGAGTCTCACTATATGAAGTATATTAATTATCCATCAGGAGATCATAGGATTTAAGTGTTAAGTCCGATATCTCGGCAAATAGCACTTACCACTTTTACCTTCTTATTTGTTACCACATGTTATGCCATTAATTTGTTAGGATATAACACGTGACATATTTTTATTGGTCATTATTTTATTAAGTGTTAATACTTTTAATTAACCAAAGGGTAGTTAATAATATTGTGCTTATAATGGCTTTGAAAAAAAAATTCATTTCTATTAATATTAAATGTTAACTAAATAAAATAAATTTTTAAGCATTTGGTGGTATCTTTTAATTAGTTAAATGAATTGACTTCCATTGAAACATACAATTTGGCCAAGTGATTGCTTATATAGTAAGTTATGGCAAGTTACAATTCAACCAATTAAAGTAAAATGCATTGTCATGCTTTTGTTTAAGCGAGAAATGCATTCTGCCAAATCAATTGAACAAGTATAAGGTGGCAAATGAAAGCTAAAGTCATTTGTCATGCTTAAGATTAGCATTAGGTGTTATCACTTGTTAATGCATTCGACCACTCATTATTTTACAAGCATGAGAAGGCAAATTTTAAGCATTGTCATGCTTGAAAAATAAAGCCACAATTTAGTTTTTGATTTGTTTGGATGGACGGCATTTTTAGCTATAAAAATGGGCACCTTAGTTCTTTGTAATAAAACAAAAGAATAAAAGGATTAAGGAAAATTCATGTAGCTTAGTCCAAGAAATATGGAAGCAAAAGTTGCTTCTAGTAACAACTTTCTCCAGAATGAGAAAGTTACTATTCTAGCTTAAGAAATCTCACCATAATCTCTTTTATCTCATTAATGTAATGAGATATGTATTTTATATTTCATACTGTAAATTTTGCATGTGAAATGTGCAAAATTAAAAAAATACACATTTCACACCTTGTACAGCACACTTTTCAGCATTTAGCAATGCAAATTTCATGGAGTACTTTGACTACAAAAATTTTTCAAATTAAAATATTATTAATAATAAATGAAATTATAATTATAATATTATGTAATAATTGAAATTAAAATCTAAATTGAAAAGGAAATAATTATAAATTAAAATTGAAAATATAATTCTAATTGCATGAGGTTGGAATTGACATTGTAATCAAAATTGCAAATGTAATAATTAAAATTTAAAATATAACAATTATAGATATAAATATAATTATAATTATATGTAATTACATGTAATCGACATTATAATTGAAGTTGTAATTATAATTAAAAATGTAATAATTAGAATTGAAATTTGAATTTGAAATGTAATAATAATAACTGTAATTGAAATTGTAATTTTATGTAATTCCATATAATTATTATTAAAACTGAAATTGTAACTATTAGAATTAAAATTAAAATTGAAATTGTAATAATTATAAATATAATTGAAATCATAATTGTTATGTAATTAGAATTATAATTGAAATTGTATTTATAATTGGAAATGTAATTATTAGAATTAAAATTTAAATTCGAAATGTAATAATTATAAACGTAATTAGAATTGGAATTATTTGTAATTGGAGTTAGAATTAAAACCGTAACTTTAATTAGAAATTTAATTAATAATTAGAATATATTAAATTAAAAATATAATAATTATAAAAGTAATTGAAATTGATATTGTGATTGTATGTAATAGCAATTAAAATTGAAATCATAATTGTAATTGTAATTAAAAATATAATAATTAGAATTGAAATTTGACTGGAAAATATAATAATTATAAATGTAATTACAATTAAAATTGTAATTGTTTGTAATTATAATTATAATTGAAATTATAGAAAATGATGACTAAAAATTTTGTGGAAGATGTTTTTGAGTTGCGTCATAGAGAAGGAGACAATACATAGTCGAGAATGAGTCAAAAGAATGAAGTTAGGACTAATGTTTGGAGGCTTAAAACTGGATGTTATTTCCAAGTCTGAGCGACGTTGCAATGCTCAAGCCAAAATCTCAAGCATCGCGACATAAATACTTGGAAAACCAGGCCATGGCGCCAATGCGAGATCCCTTTTTTTTTTTAGTTGCAAATTTCTTATTTTAGTTGGCCTAAACTTCCTTTGTTCATACAACTTAAACCGGGATTTGTTTAGGACAAGAAAGACTCTCTTAGTTTAGGTTAAGAGGCATCACCAACAAAGAAATATATTTATTGTAGAGAGAGATCTTTAAAATTTGTGATTCAATAAAAGAGATTAAAATCTTGATCCATTATAGATGTAGGCAATTGTAAAACTATGTAATTTTTATGTTGTGTGCTTTGATTTCTTCTTTTCTTCTCTCTTTTGATCTTTACAATTTCGCATTCTCAATCACTTGTGTATATTTGAATTGAAAATGTAAAAATTATAAATATAATTATAATCAAAATTATAATTGTATGTTATATGATGTAATTGGAATTAGAATTGTAATTGTAATTTTAATTACAATTGAGAGTGGGCATGATTCAATGTAAATTTAATTGGTTGATTCATTTCGATGCGATTTAATGTACATTTAATTGGTTGATTTAATTTGATTTGATTTAATTTTTCTAGTTTTCAATTTTTTACATTTACCCTAATTGTAATTACAATTAAAATTTTATAAATTTAATCGGATTTGATTTGATGTCCACTTAATTGGTTGATTCAATTTAGTTCAATTCTATTTTTTTAATGTTTGAATTTTTTCATCAACCTCTAAATGCAATTAGAATTAAAAAGAGAATTAAAATTCTATAAATTAAGAGAATTAAAATTCTATAAATTAAGAGAATTAAAATTCTATAAATTGGGCTCGATTTAATTTTATGCCCACTTAATTGATTGGTTCGATTTGATTTAATTAATTTATTTTTTACTTTGTGATTTTTTGCATCCATCCCTAATTATAATTAAAATAAAAAAAATTTATTTTTCTTTAATGTGCATATTGTAGGCTAAAGTTTGTTGAAATTATTTGTATAGATGAAAATCAAGAAGCTAATGCCGATGGCTGCTGAGTCACGCAGAATGATTGATTGGCTGGAAAAAGGCATTCTAATTAATTTCCTAATCTATATAAGTTTATGTATTATTGTATTCTTTATCCAACTGGATGTTCATTTTTCTTTTTATTTTTGTTTACTGAATTAATTTAATTTTTTGTTTGTAATTTTTTCATTCAGGCATTTATAGTGCGCTGCAGAAAAAGTATCTGAAAGCACTTTTGTTCTGTGTTTCTAAAGCAGTAGAAGGATCAATGATTGAGGAATACGCATGTAAGGCTTTTGAGAACGCTTTGTTTATCCTTCTAAAATATAATTGTATATTTCATTTTGTTGGCACCACTATAAAATTGAGAAATTTAACTTTAGATGATAGGCTAAATGCCAGATATTCACCCTGGAATATTATTACGTGCGCTTTGGATATATTTATTATGTTTATTTTTATTTTCTCTCTCGTGACATTTTGAGAGGATAGATAGATCAGAACATATCTTCCTTTGTAGTTTCTTTTAGTTACTCAGATTCTGATAGCCAAGAGGTTTCAATGAATATCAATCAAAAAGGAGGAACATTCAACTGTAATGCAACAGCAAAAATTACTCCCAGTCTAATGAAGTAGTTTCATCAAAATCTTGTGTGAAATTTCATTTTTTTTTTCTTCCATATTTGTGTGATTTTAAAACTTGTAGAGAGTGCATTTTTTTTAAAAAAAATTCTGGCACAATACACATGAGCTGTGCTTTTAAAATGGTCCATACCTACTGCTATTCTGCATTGTTACTATGAATACTATGTAATTAAAAGTATTAGTCTAATGATTTCGAGGTATGTGAATTTTTTTAAGTACTAAAAAATGAAATACCTTGTTTTGTTTATTTTGTTGTCATATTGTTAAATAATCATAATACAAATGAACCATGTTACATATATTTGGATCATGCTGGCAAATGAGAATAAGTATTGGCTTTCTCTCTTTTGTACTTATTTTTATTCTTAAAAGTTTAAGTTTTTAAAGCTTAATTATCTATTTTCTTTTGTTCGTATTTCAAATTTACAAAGATGATTTCACTTTAATAAAAAAATAAGATATTAACAATTTAATGATGAGCAATTGTCTCAAGAGGTGTTTAAAAAAAGAAATGGTTACTATTTAATACTTAGAGTACAAAGGCCACCATCACGTTTATAAAAAATATCCAGTCAAAATGAACTAACATTATGCAATAAGCTAGAAACATCAAAGATAAAATTACAAGAGACAAGCTCATTTTGTAGGTATTGTGCGGTCACAACAAAGAATTATTGATGATTTACCTATCCAACTTAAATAGTTTAAATTTATTATTAGTAGAGTTTTTTCGGGTGATATGATTTCATTATTAGAGTCACTCCAATTATAAATTTTTTTTCTTTATTTGTATTTTGTACTAAATTACTCTTTTATTACTTTGTATGAAAATACTCTTTCATTATTGTTGTTAATCCAATTAATTACTTTTTGTATTTTTTATGTATACTTTTACATAATTATAATACGTGTATTTTATTCATAATAGCGTTAAATAAAATTTTGATATAAATATTGCTCATTTTATTAATCGTAGAAAATTAAAAATATATATTAATTTTAAATTATAAGATATATATTAATTTTAAATTACTACAATTATAATAATATATTAAAATATTAAATATAAGTGGATAAAAGCTATAAAACTTTAACATGTTTAAAAATAACTTTTGTGGCTAAAAGCTTTTATTCATGAAAAAGTTTTTTAGCCGCAAAATATTTTATATTCTACAACCAAACGTTTTACGGCCAAATAAATATTTTCGTGACTAAATACTAAAATATTTCATCACTAAGTTTTCACCAAGAAGGTAGCTCACAGATAGAGGAGCATGGAGGACTCACGGTAATGGTAGTCAGTCCAAACAAACGAAAATTTTTAAAGAAAAATGTTATAATTGTGAAAAAATAGGCCACATAACAAAAGATTGTTGGTCCAAAAAAAAAGTATGCTGAAGGTAATGCTGCTACCCCAAATGCAGAAAAGAAGTATGAAAAAGAGTGGGATGTTGAAGCATCAGTTGCTTTAGTGGAGGAAAATTTATCACTCTCAGTAATAATTTATGAATGTAGTGACTATGAAAATGATTGGACCATTGACTTAGAATGTCCAAATCATATAAGCATGGAGAAGATTTATGGTGTTATAGAAAAGGCAGCAGATCACCATAAGGAGTTAGATTAGTAAAAGGGAAAAGTAAGGTGGACCTTGATACTTAATGAGGCGAGTTGTGTTCTATCATTGACATATCCATTGAGAGTTATGTTAGTACGCATCAAGATTGAACCAAAACTTCTCAAGAAGAGGTCAATTCCACCATAGAAAAACTTCAAGACCAAGTGAAGGAACTGTGTAATGGTTTTAAGCTAGCAAAGAGGATGTGGTGCTATATAAGAAAGTGGTGATGAATGAGGTTGTTGTTGCTAAAGTTACAATGGATACACCAAGAGTTAAAACTCCTAAGACATAGGAGTTTAGCAACAAGAAAGATTGCAAAAAGGTTACTAAAAAGGTTGAGTCTCATCCTCAAGAAAAGCAAATTGGAGAATTTATGACACCCATGTTCAGCAACTAATTTTAGTATTTTGTGCTCGTTGAAAATTGATGATTCAACAATCTTATATGGGCAAGATTTGAGATGAATACCAAGAAGAGAGTCATTATAAAGTCAAGTACGTATTGAGTGTACAAAAGAGGAGCAAAACGGAAGCAAAAAGATGAGTATTGTTCATGCGGGCACTGTTCACGGTGAGCACTATTGCATGCGGTGACAGATACAGTTCACCAGTTACTGTTCACGCGTGGATACTGTTCACGCAGTTACTATTCATGCGACAACTTTAGGATATTTTCTGTTTTGGCTCAATTGACTTTTTTAAGTGGGATTAGGACTTCTACAAGTAAGGACTCTTATTCCAACTAGATTTAAAGTTTCTAAGAGTATTTTATTCACTATATAAACCCTTCTAAACACAAGGTTCAGATTAAGCATCTAAGGTTTCAATATGTAACCATAAGAGATAATAAATGAGCTAAGCAGGCACTAAGTGCACTAGGGTGTAACCTTTGGGGAGTATTTGTTTTAGGTTCTTAAGTGAATAAAAGAAACGCCATAGATCCTTTTGGCTTAGATGCTCGGGCGATTCTTATGTTTCTTGTAAAAATCTCTTATGAGGATATACTAAGAGGTCTTGGAAGTCATGGTGATCAAGGGTAGATACTTAGAGGTCTCTATGGGAGATACTAAGAGGTCTTGTGGGATCATTGATGATGTAAAAAGATACTTAGTGATCTATATCAATAATAAGAAGCTGGATCATGGATCCTCCGTGGACGTAGGCAATTTTGGGCCGAACTACGTATATCTTGTATCTTATTGATTGGTTTATTTTCTTTATCTTTATTGATGTGTTAATCTTATATGTTCTTATTTATAGTGTGAGTTATGGTTTTTCACTGCGTATAGAATAAAATGGGTATCAAGGCTGTGGCTTAGTTGATACCATAGGGGTGTCAAATTGAAGTGCATGACTTGATATCCGCAACAGTGCTATTAATTGTAGGCAAATTTTGGAGTTTACATATGTAGTTTTGTCTTTTTTATCTCCGACAAGGCAATGCAGTTAATTAAACATGATATGGTGCTTGTTTTTCGTTGTTGCAGTTATCTAGAAATGGCCATAGAATAGGAAAGAAAAGGCATCAGGTTCCTGGACGCTCTCATTAACACCTCAAGCTAGTGGAATTACATGGGTTTCTTGGGCTTGAAATCAATCTTGCACTTGTATTTTACCTATTTGAAAATGCAACTAAGCTTGATAGAAAAAAGTTGTTAAAGATTTTACTGACATGCTGAAGCGATGTTACCTCAAGGTGTTGTACTTGTAATTGGTTCATAGCATTTTGTTGATTTGATATAAGACACTACTATGCTATGTCCACTTAGGCTTTTGTCCATATTAATGCATCATTTGTTAAGTGTTCATGTATAAGATTGATATCATCCTTTTTAAAATTACCATTATTAATGCAGAGGGAGGCATCCCCGAAAGGCCAAGAGTAAATGAAAAGTAATTGATTTCTAATTTAAACTTATATTTGATAATGATTGATAGTGAAGCATAAAAGGGTTTACTTTTTTTAGTTTCAAAATAGTGAGCCCTAATACTTCAACTGAAAACTCTACTTTTTTTTTTAATTTAAAAATTAAAAAGTTTTACAAAATTATCATTGAGAATGATGTCTTTAATGGTAATTTTATCCTTCATTTGAAATAGAAATTATATAATTATTTTTATGTTAATTATTGATAGGTGTTGCGTTGTGTGTAATACAAAATTTGTATCTTAATTTTATATACAATTTTATTTATTATTATAAAATGATAATTTATTAATTTTAATGACATTTAATTAGCTGCCAAAATTGCCCAAAATTATTATGATGGGTCCATTTTGAAATGAATTTACATAAGCCCAAAAAGAACCTAAAGCTAGATAAAATGTCCCAAGATTCACCAAAGAAAGACAAAAGCAGGATTTTAGCAATTAAACACCAAAGCGGGGGCAAAGATTTAACAAGTCAACCCCTTGCCCCTATTTTATTTTCAAAGCAAATCACTATCCGTTAGAAGGTGTAGATCTCACTTTGTACAAACTGTTATCTCTTACACTGTTTGAAGAAAAAGAGAAAAAATGAACCCATCTTTATCACCATCTTCAAAATCAACAACGACACAAAAAAGGAGCTGCTCAAAGATTGAACAGAGAACAAAGAATAGGCAGCAGCAGTGTTCCAGAAACCCATTAAAAGATCTCAATGCCGCCCTTGTTTATAGCAGCAACTATGCTAGCAGCAGCACCACCACCAGTAGCAGTATTGAAGCTCCAAGGGGTTGCCTCAGGTTCTTTCTCTCCCACTCCTCTTCTTCTTCTTCTTCAAAATCCAGAACCCCTTTAATTCATAGACCCATAAAAATAAAAACTTTTGCTAAAACTAGTCCGAAATCTGCTCCCAATCCGTCGAAACCTGAGAAACGGAGCGTTTTAAAGAAACCCATTTTGCAGAAAGGCGAGAAAGTTAAGAAAAATACTCCTTGTTTGTACCAGTGGCAATCTGGGAGGAAACCCAGTTCAAGAAATGGATCAAAATGTAAAATTTCTTCGGCTTTGGACACCAGCGGCAGAACTGTAAATAAACTGCCATCCGGGTCCAAGCTTAGGGTTTGCGATGTTAGTGATGTGAATTTCACTCCTTTGAGTAAGACAGTAAGTGGGCCAGGTTTAGATTTTACAGTAGATAAAAAGGTTATTGTTGGTGGTGATGTTGATGGTGATGATGATAAGTTATCAAATATTAGTGGTAACAAAAGTAAGACACCTCCTATTCAGGCCTAAGTGTCATCGGAGATACAAGCATAATATGACTCATCTGTGATAGCTACGAATGCCACGCCTGCTTGTTATGGCGCTGGCCATGTTGTGTCTGGGATCACTGATAAGAGGAAGTGTAGGCTAAAGAGTTATTGACTGTAGGAGATAATAATGTGCTAGACTTTGGTGCTGTCAAGTGTCACGGACTGTTTTCGAGACCGTGCGACCTTAGACGCGTTGTGTGCTAAGCAGCCTAGAAAACCACACAAAGAGAAGAGAAAAGAAGCACACCAAGTGTTTGCACGAATGCTCTCTATATTGCTGAAGAGAAAACAAGCTATGAGATGAAAAATACAAGTGAGGGTCTCCCCCTTTTATAGTTGCAGCCCTATACAATCAATGGCTGAGATCTATTTGATCTAACGGTGTATATACAAGATGGGATAATATTCCTTAGAATATTCCTAGATGCTCTCCTACCTATTATGAAAGTCTAACTAGGGTTAACTTCTTTAATAAGTTGCGGGCCAAGCCCGGTTCTCCATCCTAACCAGCGGGCCTTCTAGAAGCTCCGGTCCACGTAGCGCTCCATGGTCCAAGAGGCCTCCAGCAGGCCTAGTCGCGCACCAAGTGCTCGAGGAAATGCTTGAGAGCACTTGGGGCGTGACACAAGGCTATTGATAGTTTTGAAGAAGATCATGATCATGATGATAAAGAAAATGTTGTAAGAGTTGTTGATGATTCTAGAAGGGTTTTTATTGTGCCTTTACCTGCTGAGGCTTCTATGCATTGGCTTTTGTCTCCTTGTAATGAGGAGGATGAGGTTCGAAAAGAGAAATCTGAAAATGGGTTGTGTGGATTTCAGCTACAATCTCCTTCTTCGAGTTTATATTGTGATGAATTCCATTTGGATTTGTATAATGATAGCAGTAATAGAAAGAGTGTATCTACTAGTGGTAGGAGGAGTACTTATTTGTGTTCTCCAACTGAAGTTCCTCGGTTTCATGGAGGTTCGAGGACATTTCATGAGAATGTGGTTATTTCATCTTCTCCCAATTGCACACCTAGTTGCAAGGCTACTGTTCCAGAGAAAGAGACGAAATGTCGTTATAATTTTGATGGACGTTAATGTGGTTATTTCATCTTCTCCCAATTGCACACCTAGTTGCAAGGCTACTGTTCCAGAGAAAGAGACGAAATGTCGTTATAATTTTGATGGAGAAAATTCTCCTTTATCTATGGAATCATTGGGAAGTGGAAATGTTATTCAAACTCCGCAATCTGACTCAAGCTCAGATAGATGTTCTGGTTTCTCGCGGTTGAAAACAGAAGCTGGTTGAAAGCATTATTTTGGTTTTGAAATTAATTTGCTTGCTGAAAGTATTCAGATGTCAAGTTTGTCTTCCAAGGGTTATGAATCAATATGGGATCCAACCAGTTCAAGTTTTCAGTTTGATTGCACAACAATGCCTTCCAACTCTGTTGATCTTTCCCACTTTCAGAAAGTGTTAGACGACCAAGCTTGTTGGATGTCTACTTTTACTTTGGGGAATGTGTCACAATGCCAGATGAGGATATCGTGGAGGGAAGGATTGGTGAGTTGGATTTTTGAGATGGATGAGTTTGATAGTTGCAGATACCTATCAGATGAAGAGGAAGATGTCAGTGGCTGCTATAATGACCAGTTGAAATCTTGTCAGAATCGTGAGCTCAATGTTTATAAGGGGAATTATGAGATTCTGAAAAATGATTTTCAGTCAACTGAATATGTAGATACTAAACTGGGAGTTAAAGAGAAAGCTGAAGAAAAACTTCCTTCTCAAATTTCATGTTCATGTGCAGAGTCAATAAGCACTGATGGAGGTAGCTTGGCAGCTTCAGGGGATTCCGATTGGACTCTATGCTACAAGAACCATCTGTTTCAAGTATGAATTCTTTTTTCTTTTTTCTGCGTTTGCTACTCCAATCCCTTTAACTGTAGCTGACCTTAAACCCAATTTCATTCTTCTTGATGATGATTTTCAAATCGTCACTTAAATACCACTGTGTATTCTATTTATTTCATTACTTGTATTTTCCACTGTGCCGTTATCAAATCTCTTTATTTAAGATCTTTTTCTTTTTTTCCGTAATATGTGAATGCTTTCTCAAATTTATTCTACTCTATACTGGAAAAATGCCAACAACTTCCACAGATGCTTTGAAATTGCTAGATAAGCTTTGCTGCTCTTTGGAAGAGGCGGGGGGGCAAGAAAATAATGATAATACCATACTTACCATTTTGATTAACCTCATTGCTACTAATTTGACTATTTACTATTTACAAGTACTTTCTTTTACTTTTTTTGCTTCTTGAATACTGCTTGCTGCTTCTCAGTTTATGTCAGTTATAGATTTTGGCTTATGATAAACAAAAAGAGCACATAGAAAATGGTACTGTAGAACATTTGCTTTTAGACTGTAACAGCTGAAAGGGATTGGCAGTAACCATGAGTTGGAGAATATCGAGGCACTGAGAAAGAGGCTGAACTTATAGGTGAATGCTTGTAAATATGAGCGAAAAGGATTGATATGAGAGGTATAATAATAGGGACTAATTGAAATGTTTAAATTAATTGAAATGTTTAAATTTTAAGTCCAGATATCATTTCCAATCAACTACTGTAACACCAATCAAGTACTAATTGAAATATTTAAATTTTATAGCATATCGAGTTTCCCGAAGGACTTATAGTATAATACAATTTTTAGGACAAATTGTTAATAATTTTGCGACCATTATGTCCTTTGTTATCTTAATTTTTAGTTGTGTCTCTTTGCTCAAGTATGAGCAAGTTATTAAGTTTATGGGAGTTTGGTGAGTACATTTTATATACAATATTTTAACTCTCTTGACTTGATAATTATTCAATATAAGTATGATTTTGTGGCTTTTTCATGCATATTATTATTATTATTTTGTAGGGTTTAACAAATGGTGCAACAAAAAGAGGGGAAAAAAAAAAGGCAAAATGATCATTTCTTAGACTCAATCTGTGTTCCAAGATCTCAAGCTGTAGCCTTAAAGTAAGAATTAGAAGACAAGTTAGCACCTACAGGTCGTGGCCCCAGTTAAGTAATTCATAGTAGTAGCTCGACCTAAGGCCATAAGCCACAGTGCTAATCTTCCTAGCCATGAACCCAACATAATTCTGCCCAGGCCACGACCATAGTCTTCCAAACCATAGCTCATAGAAAAAAAAAGAAAATTGAGTTTTCTCTGCTTTGAAAATTTGCCCTAAATGGATCCTACAAATAAAAACCTAAAAGCCACTATTAAAGGGAGGGAAAAAAGAGAGCATGAAATTAAAGGAAGAGAGGCATACTTTTCTAGATAGAAATAGAAAGAAACTTAGAGGCTAAAATTCTTGAAGGATTGAAGTTTTAAAGACCATTTCCATCATAGTTTCTTTCTCTTTCTCTCTTTTTTTTGTGTTGATTGAAATTTGTATTTGTGGATATTATTTTAAACATGTTTGCATTTATGAATTTCTTGATAATTTTAGTACGATATGCCTATTTTTGGCTAGATTTTCATCTAGGGTTTGATGTAGCTCTATTTATACTATGTTTAGAATATTTAGTTAATTGTTAATAAAAGTTTAGTTCAATTTATTTGTGTTTCTCTATGCTTAATGCTTCTAATTTGTTGGGAAATGAATTAGTTGACCTAGATTTATGGATTTAATGGTCAGGAGAGATTGATTTATTTATCGAATTTGAGAAATGCAATCTTAATTGTTGTTGAGTTCCAAAGGCTAATAACATTTTGATGATCAATATAAAGGTCACTTGATGAATATGTTGATAGATAAGTTAAATAAAGATATCAACTTGAATATTTATATATTGGATCTCATTTTACCTTTGGGAAAGGTAAAGAGATTAATTTTAAACTCTTCATTAATAGATTAGAATTAGTTAATAATTACTAAATAAGAAGAACATAGGAAGAATAGAGTGAAATCAAGATCTAGAATCCCTTTATTATAGATTTTTCATTTTATTAAATTGTCAATTTTAATTATTACTTTGTTAATTGCTTTAATTAGTTTTACTAGTTTAAATTTCTTTAGTTCTTGCAATTAATTCAAAATTGAAAGTGCTTATATAAAATTAAGTTATGAAAACTCAGAATTTAGTATTAATTTGAAAGAATAATCCTCATGGGATAATACTCTACTTATCACTTTATTGTTTGATCACAACCCATGCGCTTGCAGTTTATGTATATGTGCGTGTCAGCAACCAATATCATCATCCAAGCTTCTAAGTTCTTGCATTTGTTTTCAATTTTAGATTTAATTTTTAGTTTTATGCCATGAACTGAAATTTATTTTCATGTTTTGGATGATTTTAATCTTGGAGCTTGAAATAAAAAATTTTAATTTTTAAAATCTTTTACCTTGTTGTGGTTGGTCTGTGATTTCTTTCTTATAGTATATTAGTTAGAAATATTGATGCGATATTTCTATATCTTATAATTCAGTGCAAGTATACAATATTGTATGCAAGTAATAAAAAAACTTAATAAGTCAGATGTCGAACCCACATAGATAATTTCTTCTTTTCAACTAATTACTAAAATTATGTCTTTCTAATAATTATTCAAAAAAATAAAAATTTAAGAATAGAAATAGAAAATATAAAAACAATGACACAATATAAAGAGATTTAGGTGATAGCGATATAAAGAAAATCTAGGATCAATACTATCTCTTAACATGCTTTTCAATGATTAATCATTTAATATTTAATTCTCTTAGATCAAGACACTAATGTATTCACATGCAATCTTCCAAGGCCATGCAAGTATATCTTAATTCACTAAATATTTATATTCCTATGGTATTTATAATAAATTAAGATTCATTAAAATTAAGTCTTATTGATCATACATGCCAATTAAGTATATTCTTATCCTAATTTGAAACTTGCTTATGCAACATTAAATGTTACTCTACAATTATGCATTAAATTACCTAGATCTGAATAGAATGATTCCTTTTTCGAGCTTATAAAAAATATTACCAATTCATTCACCATATATTGGTCAGATATATTGAAACATTAAGAACAAGTAATTTAAATAACAAAGAACTAAGTTTATTAAATATTAAAAAGATATGACAATTAAGCACGCATATTGAGTTCAAGTATTAACCCTAGAAAAAAAATTTAGTTCATGGCTATAAGAGAACAGCGGCAAAAATAATAAGAAATCATGATACAATCAATAGCAAATTTATATAGACGTCGAATTTGTCTTGATTACGGTGCCTAAGAAACTCTTAATGCCGAAGAATGCCTTGAATCTCTCTCTATGGCTGTTTCAATTAAACTTTAATTGCTCTATAAGACTTATGCTATGTATTCTTGATGTTCTTGAATTGCACTTGGATGCTCTTGGGTGCTCTTAGATGATTTTTAAAGGCTATGGACGAGTAACCTTTCATAGGAATTGATATGAGCTTGAAAATTTCAATTCTTGTCAGACTAGGACTTGTACTATTGCTGAGGCGCTATGCTGCTGTCGCTGGGGCACTGGGTGTAAACGACCTCACCGTTGGAGCGATAAGATGTTGGCACTAGAGCGGTGGAGAGATGGCGTTGGGGCGCCAGACTGCAACTTAAACAGGTTATTTTTTAATTTTCTTATTTTGATCACTGTTCCAGCGCTGGGGCGAAAATCCTTGTGGCGCTAGGGCGACAGGTCCATATTTTGAAAATTTTACATTTTAGTCATTGTTTTTGCTCTTTTTGTATCCTTTCTTTAAATTCTGTTAAAGTCCCTATAAAAAACAACAATGTATATAAATAACCATTTATTCTCATATACAATAAAGTATCAAAATAAAATATAAGAAAATATATGACATATATACCTTTATCAAATTCTCCCAAACTTAAACACTTGCTTTTCTCAAGCAATAAAATAAAATCAAGAGAGAGAAACAAAAGGTTATACTTGGCTATTTAATAAATAAAGAAAACAAAACCAAATATGCTAGATTAGTAAGATGATCAAAATCATTGTCTCAAAGGCTGATGAAATGTCACAAATCCTTATGGTAGATAAATAACTATTAACAATCTTAAGTATCTCTATTTAGTCCCTCATTCTTCCTCATAGATAATCACCATGTGTGTGTATGCAAGCAGCAAACAATAGCTTAAAACCATACTTTGATTTACTTTATACTTTAGTTTATACAGAAAAGATGATGTCTCGGCATTTGATTTGTATAATGATACTTTTATAGGATTATTTTTATTTCACTCTCCACTAATGTAAAAAATCACATGTCTAAGGATCCATTTAGGACTTTACTTAGCTTGTAATGTAAGGCTAGGGTTAAGGTAGGATAAAAGGATAAACATATGAGGTTCAAGTTACACCATGAACACTTAAACTTTACCTAGAAACCTCTTGATCTTTCTTTTTCAACCTTTATTTTTCAAAGAATTTCTTTCTTTTTTTTTAACTTGGGGTATTTTTCCTTTTTTTTTATATATACCCCCAAAATACTACTCAAACTTATTTTTCTCACATCACCACAATATTTTTCTTTTAAGAGTATTTTTAAGCAATACAAGGTTTATGATGTTACGAGTAAATTTTTGGATAAGTAAACTTTAAGTTTTGGGCTTGTAATGTGGATAAACCAAAGAATGGGTAATTAGGCTCAAAATAGGATACTGGGGATAAATATATAATAAAAGGTGGGTTAGAAAGGTTTAATCGGTCCACAGATGGTCTAATGTCATTTTCCTATTCATGTGTTTCCTAGGATTTCACCTTGAGTCGTAATTAAAGACAAGTTCTAGAGTATCGGTATTTCAAGACTGTAGTGTACTCCCTAAAGCGTAAGTATCTTTAAGTGATAGTTATAACTATTCATGCTTATAAAGTACTAAAAAAGAATGGTGATTATAAATAAGGTCGAATTCCTAAACTTGGATAACCAAAACTTGTCTAAAATATCTATCATTCCTTAAGGATTTGTAAAAATAAATTCATTCATGTATTCGTTCTTATCATAGACTAATGATCATCTTAACAAAACCTAATACAAATGAAAGAAGAAATATATAAGAAATAAGATTTATAACAGAGTAAACAAAAATAAAATATGACAGATATGACTTTATTACTTTTTTTTTAACACAAGGTAATAAATAAAACATACAGAGCAGCACTAAATATCCCCCCCACATTTAAAATGAAACATGGTCCCCATGTGAAGAAAGAACAAAAATTAAGATACTTCCTTGCAAAACTAGTCATCCAAATCGTTAGGGCAAAAGAGAAGGTCCTCAAAATCAATGTCGGGCGATGGCGGAGGTGAGGGGATCACCGAAGGCTGTGGTAGAGTCGAAGGATCAATTCTAAAGAATGTGACAGTAACCTGGGTCTGTTGGATTAAATACCTCCAAGTTGCATTAGTCGTACGCTCGTGAGAAGTCATGAGAGCCTCAAGTTGAGCTAAACGCTCATGGATCAGGCAACAGACGGATGGCAGCAGCAGGATGATATAGAGCCTCAAGAGAAGGTGGGTTAGCAGCAATCATTCAGCAAATGATAGTAGTAGATATAACGGCAGTTAGAGCATGTCGTTCTTCTCTTTGGTCCTAAGTGACGCCGACTCATTCATTAAAGTTGTAATCAAGGAAGAAAAAAATAATCGGCTATTAAGGCGAGAACATGCCATAATTTATGCGTAAATGGTCTTGCTAATGTCAATTAGTCGATCTGTCATGATGGCAAAGAGGTAGATGGCGCAGAGTTTGGTGATGTCACTAGTATGAGAGATCAACATGAGTTTTGCTACAAGGAAACCGTACTAAGCTTTTACTTCTAAATGCATATGGCGAGACATGAATGTCTTGGGTAGACGTTGATTACATGCTATTGTGTACCTAGTGTACAAGGTAATGATGATTTCCTCGTAATTTGGGTGATCTCTGAGCTCTACCCTATTGTCTTCAATCTCTGCTAGTAGACCAAAATGGGGATTGATCGTTACGGGATCAAATGCTACTCTCTTGTCGCGAATAAATACCTACCCATAGTTATCCAGTTCACTGGCATTGGCATAGAACTCTCATACAATGGAAACTATGTCGTGGCCTGACTGTTTGCAAAATTGTTTTCAATGACACACTGGAATCATGTCCCCGATACTTGAAATATTCAGGTTTTCTAAATCAAAACCTCTTTCTCCGATAAATTCTTTTTTGAGAATGATGTGGTATATCGGGCTTGTGTTTTGGTCAATGTAAATCGAATAACATCGTAAGCATTGCTGCTGCTTGCTATAGTACGTTGCTTTTTTAGAGTCATGAATTTTTCTTTGCTAAGATTGAATCACAAAAAAAATAGTAAGTACAAATTTATAAGGAAAATGGGTATGAATAACTTACCTGTTTCTCATCCTTTTTATTTTTGACTCGTTGTAGTGCTGTCGCGGTATGCGCCATACTGTGCCAGCGACAAAATATCACTGAGGCGATAATCTTTGTTTCGCTCCATCGCTATGATGTACATCGTTAATTCTTGTAACTGCTCTGGCACTAGAGCAATGCACCTTGTATCGCGGGAGCGCTGAACTGAAGCAATGGTTGGATTCCATTTTGAACTTTCGTTGGAGCAACGTGTTGGCGCTGAAGTAATAATTGTCTGTCCCTACAGCGCTAGAGGCTATTTTTTGAAGGCTTATTGGAATTCCCGCTGGAGTGCTAGCTTATGTACTGCAGGGGCGGTACTGACTTGAGATTTCTATTAGTGTTGTGTTGAATCTTGTCAGTGGGGCGACATTCGGGCGCTACAACGATATTTATCTATCGTTGCAGCGATAATTATCTGTCGCCGCAGTGCTGAAGGCTTATTTTGGGGTACTTATTAGAATTCCCGCTGGAGCGCTAGAGTATATACCGCGGGGGCAATACTGACTTGAGATTTATATCGCTGCTGTACTGAATTCTGTCGCTGTAGCACTGAACCCCTTTTTTTTTAAAGATAAAGTAAAAAATATTAAATAATAATAATACTAATAAGGGATAAGGACATTTTTGTCCTACGAGTTTGACCTAATTCTCAATCTTATCCCACAAGTTTCAGAAAATTCAATTTTATCCTAGTCCGTTTATTAGATTCTGTTAAATTTAACTGAAAATATCTTTTAATTGTACATTGACAAATTTGCCTCATTTATATGTTAATTATAAATTGTGATATGAATATATTATACAATGTACACGTGTTAGTTATTAATTGGCTATTAAAAATAAAAAGACACGCGACACTTTAATAGGTTCAAATTTTAATATTCATTAAAAATTTATTTTATATTTAAATTAAATAAAACTAAACTACCAAAACCGGCGATGACAGTCGCCAGCCACCACCAGTTGCCAGATTTTGGTAACGAAAATAGGCAAAATTTATGTCATTGGATTCAATATTTTTATATCTACACAATGGTGGAATCATTTTTATTAAAAGGAAACAAGAAGGTGGCCAAAAAATAGATTGAAAATAAAGAGAGCGTTGTGGCCACTGCGCATCACCGTGGAACGGTGGGGCGATGCACTCCACCGCCTCACCATTTAATGGCGAACGGCGATGGCCGCCGCCTCCCACAATATTTCTTTTTCATTTTTCGCACATTTATGGTACTCTGTTGACAAAAAAAATCATACCATTGCATAGATCATAAAATTTTGAGTCGAATCGTAATTGGTCACCGGCGGCCGGTCGACTACTAACGACAGCGACAACTGCTCTCTTTTTATTTATTTATTTTATTTTATTATTTAAGTGACAAATCAATGGTTGACATGTGGATAAAATAGTGTAGAGTGACTATTTTGCCCATCTAGTGTTAAAATTAACAGAATCTTACTAACGGACTAGAACAAAATTGAATTTTCTAAAATTTATGGGATAAAATGAGAATTAGGTCAAAATTCATATGACACAAATGTCCTTATCCCTACTAATAATAATAATACTTACCTTGGGTTGCCTCTTAAGTAGTGCTTGAGTTAACGTCATCAGCTTGACGTGATGCTACTTTAGGACTTTTTTTTATGGTGATTGAGGATTGTTGATGATCGAAATCTCCTCCCCAATAATGCTTTACTCGTTGTCCATTGACTTTGAAGGGTTGATTGGTCTCTGTATTTGCTAACTCTATAGCTCCATGCGGATATACCTTGAGTACTCAAAAAGGTCCAGACCATCTTGATTTTAGCTTCCCTGAAAAAAGTTTCAGTCTTGAGTTATATAGTAATACCTGTTGTTTTGGTTGAAAGTTCCAGGAGCTGATTCTTTGATCATGCCATCGTTTGGTCTTCTCTTTGTAGAGCTTAGCATTCTTATAGGCTTGAAGTCGAAATTCATTCATAACATTGAGTTGAAGTATCTTTTATCTCCAGTTGCTAATGAATCAAAATTTAGAGCTTTGATAGCCCAGTATACTCTATACTCAAGTTCTACTGGGTGTAGTTGCCTTATGCTTCATTCAGGGTTTTGCTAGCATAGTAGATGGAGTGAAAAACCTTATTTTTTCTTTGGCCTAGTACTGCTCCTATAGTTGTGTCGCTAGCATCGCACATGAGTTCAAATGGGAGACTCCAGTCAAGTGCGATAATGATGGGAGCATTTGTGAGTTTCTTCTTTAAGGTTTCAAAGGCTTATATGCAATCTCGATCAAAATTGAATTGCACATCTTTCTCAAGAAGGTTGCAAAGAGGTTTGAAGATTATGGAGAAATCTTTAATGAATTTTCTATAAAATTCTGCATGACCAAGAAAGCTCTTAACCTCTTTGACATTGGTGAGGGATGACAGTTTTTCTATGGTGTATATTTTTTCTTTGTCAACTTTTATCCCTTTAGTAGAAATTTTGTGTCCTAAAATAATATCTTCTTTGATCGTGAAATGGCATTTCTCCCAATTTAGTACTAGATTTATCTCCTCACATCTTTTCAACACGCAAGACAAGTTTTCTAAGCATTGATTAAAAAAATCCCCAAAGACTAAAAAACCATCCACAAATACCTCTAGGAAATCTTTTACTATGTCAAAGAAGATTGCCATCATATATCTTTAAAAGGTAGCTGGTGCATTGCAAAGTCTGAATTGCATTCTTCTAAAAGCAAATGTCCCATATAGGTATGTGAAGGTGGTCTTTTCTTGATATTCAGGAGCTATGACTATTTGATTATAGCGAAAATATCCATCTAGGAAGCAGTAGCATTCATGTCCAGCAAGTCGATCGAGCATTTAGTCAATAAAAAGTAGTGGGAAGTGATATTTTCTTGTGGCTTTATTGAGTTTGCGATAGTTCATGCATATTCTCCCACCTATGACGGTATGTGTTGGTATCAATTAATTGTTTTCATTGGTGATTACCGTGAATCCTCCCTTTTTTGGTACACATTAGATCGGGCTTACCCACGAACTGTCAGATTTTGGGTAGATGATTCCAGCATCAAGCCACTTGATTATCTCTTTCTTTACTACGTCCTTCATGATTGGATTTAGCCTTCTTTGTTGTTCAATGGTGGGCTTGTGTCATTCTTCAAGTAGGATCTTGTGCATGCAAAAAGAAAGGTTAATTCCTTTGATGCAACTATAGTCCATCCTATGGCAGATTTGTGCTCTCTTACAATTCTCAAAATTTTTTCTTCCTGTTGCTGATTAAGATCGTTAGAAATAATAATTGGAACAGTAGAAGAGTTTCCCAGGAATGCGTACCTTAGATGACTTGGAAGAGATTTGAGGTCTAGCTTAAGTAGTTCTTCTATGGAGGGTTTAGTGCGTGCCTCTAGAGTTGTGGGTCTATCCAATGATTCAAAGTTAGGTCTAGAAAGTTCATACCTTGGCATTTTGTTGAGTGTGCTCACATACTCCTTTGCGTCATGATTCTTTACTTGTTCTCCATTGATGATGGTGTATTCTAAGTGATCTTGAATAGAATGAATGTTAAAGACCTTTTGTATATCTTGATCTATTTCATCATGGCTTAAATTGTCATCGATGTCATTGGGGAACTTCATAGCTTTGAAAACATTAAAAGTTACTTCTTGATTTTGAACTCTCATAGTGAGTTCTCATTTCTGAACATTTATTAATGTTCTTCCAGTAGCTAAGAAAGGCCAGCCCAAGATGATGGGGATTTCATGATCTTTTTCTATATATAGTACAATGAAGTCGGCTGGGAAGATAAATTTATCAACTTTAACTATGACATCTTCAATGATTCCCTTAGGATATATGAGAGAGCGATCTGTTAGTTAGAGTGTGATATTTGTTGGCTTAGCTTCTCCCAATCCCAGTTTGTTGTAGATACATAATGGCATGAGGTTGATGCTAGCTCAGAGGATACATAGTGCTTTTTCGTAGTCATAGTTCCCGATCTTGCATGGTATGGTGAAGCTTCTCGGATCTTTGAGCTTTGGTGGTAGCTTTTTCTGTAGGATGGTACTACATTCCTTTATTGATGCTACGGTCTCAAAGTTATCTATTCTCCTTTTTCTTGATAGAATATCTTTTATAAATTTTACATAGTGCATCTGCAAAAGGAAGATTTATGTGTAATTTCTTAAAAATTTCAAGGAATTTGGGAAATTGCTTATCTATTTTTTTCTTTTGTAGCCTGTGAGGAAATGGTGGTGGATGATGGTATGTTGGCTCATTTGGTGGCTTTATATCATTTTCTTTCTTCTTTGTTGAGGTTTTATCTTTCTTTTGTGTGATCTCCTATTCTTTATCTGCTTGTGTTTGTTGTGTTGAAGTCATGTTAATTTGTAATTCTTTTCCATTTCTTAATGTAACAGCTTTGCAGTGTTCTCCTTTTGGGTTGACTTCAGTGTTGCTTGGTAAGGTTCCTAGAGGGCGATTGTTCATTGCTGCAACGAGTTGTCTTACTTGATTCTCCAATGCTCTAAATAAAGCTGCTTGACTTTGAAGGAGTGCATCCATTTTCTTCATATATTGTAAGAACATGTCTTCTATGTCTGGTTTTTTCTCTTGCTAGATTTTCGATCGAAAGCCAGGAGAGAAGATTTAGAATGATGTCCTTGATTATTGTTGCTCCATGAGAAGTTGTAGTGATTTCTCCATCCTGGATTATAAAACTTTGAATTAGGGTTGTTGCAGTTGAAGTTTCCTATATATTGTTCTATATCTATGTATTGCCCGTTAGCATGGTTGTCTCCATAGAAATCATAAGTGATGGGTTAATTCTTGACGGCATTAACTCTCAAGTTGCTTAATTGTTTGGTCAAGAGATTGACTTGAGCGGATAATGTGGTCAAAGTGTCTACTTCGTGTAATCCAACGATCTTTCTTGTGATGGACATTTCGGTGGGCCATTGATAGGCATTGCACACCATCTCATCTAGTAGATCATATACTTTATCAGTGGATTTGTTCATTAGTGCTCCTTCAGTTGCAGCATCTACTATTGTTTTGAATTGATCAGCTAATCCATTGTAGAATATTTGTACAAGCAACCACTTTGGAACCTCATGATGAGGATATTTTCTTTGTATATCTTTGTATCTCTCTCATGCCTCATAAAGAGATTCTCCATCTAGTTGTAGGAATAATGTGATGTCGTTCCTTATTTTGGCAGTTTTAGCAGGTGGAAAGAATTTGGCGATGAACTTTTGTGCAAGATCATCCCATGTTGCTATAGATCTAGATGGAAGTGATAGTAACTAACTTTTTTCCTTGTCTCTCTCAAGGTGAAAGGAAATAATCTTAATCAGATTGTATCACTGAATACCTCATTGTACTTGAATGTGTCACATATCTCCAAGAAGTTGATGATGTACATGTTTGGATTGTCATTGGGCAGTCCAATAAATTGCATCGAATCCTTGAGCATTTGAATTGTTCTTTGCTTGATCTCGAAGTTGTTAGCTTGAACAGTTGGTCTTTGAATGCTTGAATGGATTCCATTAATTAGGGGAACATCATATTCTCTTAATGGTCTTGCTTTATTGTTTAGTGCAATTGGTACTTGATCTTCCACGGTATTCACTTGATTTTGCTCTCTTCTAATTATTCTTACAGTTCTTTTAATTTTTAAATAAAAAACAATCAAGTCTTCACTTTTCGATCTTAGCATGTACCTTAAAAGAAAATATATAAAAAAAAACTAAGTTTAGAAAAAAAAACTAAAGTAAAAACTAGAATGATTAATATTAATATTGACAAAAATAAAATATTATTCCCGGCAACGGTGTCAAAAACTTGATGCAATATTTCTATATCTTATAATTGAGTGCAAGTATACACTATCGTATACAAGTAATAAAGAGACTTAATAAGTCAGATGTCTAACCCACAGGAATAATTTCTTCTTTTCAACCAATTACTAAAATTATGTCTTTCTAATAATTATTCAGAAAAATAAAAATATAAGAATGAAAGTAGAAAATATAAAAACAATGACACAATGTAAAGAGATTTAGGTGATAGCGATATAGAGAAAACCTAGGATCAATTCTATCCCTCAATATGCTTTCTAATGATTAATTCTCTAATATTTAATTCCTTTAATCTTTGTTATTGATCAAGACACTAATGTATTCACAAGCCTCTTCCAAGGTCATGCAAGTATACCTTAATTTACCAAATACCTATATTCTTATGGTACTTATAATAAATTAAGATTTATTAAGATTAAGTCTTATTGATCATACATGCCAATTAGGTATATTCTTATCTTAATTTGAAACTTGCATATGTAACATTGAATGTTACTCTACAATCATGCATTAAATTACCTAGGTCTGAATATAATGATTACTCTTTCGAGTTTATTAAAAATATTATCAATTCATTCACTATATATTGGTCAGATATATTGAAGCATTAAGAATAAGTAATTTAAATAACAAAGAACTAATTTTATTTAATATTAAAAAGATATGACAATTAAACACACATATTGAGTTCAAGTATTAACCCTAGAAAGAAAATTTAGTTCATGGCTACAAGAGAACAGCGGCAAAAATAATAAGAAATCGTGATACAATCAACAGCAAACCGATATAGACGTCGAATTTGTCTTGATTGCACTACCTAAGAAACTCTTGATGCCGAAAACGCCTTGAATCTCTCTCTATGGCTGCTTCAATTAAACTTCAATTGCTCTCTAAGACTTGTGCTCTGTATTCTTGATGTTTTTGGATTGCTCTTGGATGCTCTTGGGTGCTCTTGGATGCTCTTGGGTGCTCTTGGATAATTTTTAAAGGCTGGGGATGAGTGGCCTTTTATAAGGATTGATATGAGCTTGAAAATCTCAATTCTCGTCGAACTAGGACTCGCACTACTATTGGGGCGCTATGCTGCTTTCGCTAGGGCACTAGGTGTAAATGGCCTCACCGCTGAAGCGATAAGATGTTGGCATCGGAGTGTTGGCCTATCACTAGAGCGGTGGAGAGATGGTGCTGGGGTGCCAGACTGAGACTTAAACAGGTCATTTCTTTTTATTTTCTTATTTTAATCATTGTTCTAATGGTGGGGCAAAACTTCTTATGGCACTGGGGCGACAAGTCCATATTTTAAAAACTTTGCATTTCAATCCCTGTTTTTGCTACTCTTACATCATTTTTTTAAATTTCGTTCAAGACCCTATAAAAAATAATAATGTACATAAATAGTTATTTATTCTCATAAAATAATAAAATATCAAAATAAAAATATAAAAAATATATGACAAATATGCTCATATCTAATATGTCTTCTTTTGTTGGTTTCTAATAATTTGTTTCCATAAATTGATTTATTTAGAACTAACTTAAATTTAATTTGTTCTCTTTAATTACATAGGTCTTTTCATGTTTAATCTCATTATTATTGTTGCCTCCTTTTCTTCCCATTTTCATGATGACAAAGGGGTAGATAACTAGTTGCCAATTATGTACATATTTTTCTTATTCTTATTTTATCATATCTAAACTCATGTGAAACATAATTGATTTATTCTTAGCATATATAGGATAAATGATTTAATGAGTTTGTATGTCTTTAATTCTTTGATTGGTATCTATACTATTTTATAATTGGTATCTTAAGCTTAAAACTAAATATTTAGTTACCAGTTATTCATTTTGATCAAATTATAGTTATATCCTTTTTTTACAATCTTCCTAAGATTAAGGAAAGGAACTTAACTTAATCTTTATTGATCATTTACTCTACTATTTATTTATTTATTGCTGCCAATGACTTTCATCATAAAAAATGGGAGATTATTAACCTTGAAATTCTTAGAATCATGATTTTGACGATAACAATTATTGATAGGATTATTACATTTATTCTTGTTGTGGATGTAGCTAAAAGAATATATCCATTAAAACTACACTCATATTGAAGATATTACACATGGTTTAAATGTTGAAAGTGTGCTATAAGCATGATTATTTTTATTTAGATATTGTTAAAAATAAATAATAAAAGTTATTCATTCAATTTTGAGTTTGTAACTTTGATTGTTTTTATTTAAATATCATGAAATTCCTATATTCTTATATGTTAGCTTAAACTTAGTATATAATAGTTATAAATAAAATGATTAAAATTAAGCATGATAATCTAACTTAGTCCTTAATCTGAATGAAGATAGAAACTTCATTTGATAGATTATAAGTGCCGTCCATTTGTATATTTTATATAATAGTCTAGTCCATATCATTCTATGTGGTGACATAGAACATAGAGTTACTTTGTATAATGTTAACTATATAGGACAGGATCCCGATAAAATTAATTCTCTGTTAATCGTCGTTAGTAAAAGGAATTTATTTTATCACAATATAATCATATATGGGTTAATGGTAATCTTAAGTGATTAATGAACTCATATTCATTAAGTTATGTTATTTAATTTACAAGAGAACTATAAAATATATTCAATCAATTACTAAATATTTTATAAATATAACAAAATAGATGGTTGAGAATATTTCTCACATATATGGAATTTACGCCTTTTAAAAACAAGTTAGATAAGTTGTTCCCTTGATAATTGATTCTAGTCTTGAACATAATGAGTGCTCAATTTTCTTTGAGTTAAAAAAAATAATAAAATTGTGAATTTCACAAATTAAATTTTCAAAAGAGGATCAATATGGATCAAGGATAAAGATATAATTAGAGAGGTTAACAGACACTCGACCTAAGTCTAATTTTTTAACACTTGTAAATGATTGATCTATATGAAATGATTATTAAATGGATTGGCTCAATTCATAATAGTTATGAAATTAAATAAATAATTAGACTATTTATTTAAATTAAATAATTAGATAATTAAATTATTTGGATAATTATGAATTATCTAAATTATTTAAAAAAAGATAATATTAAATAATATATTTATTCTTTAATTATCTAAATCAGAATAATATAAGGATATTATTTTATCCTTATCCTATTAAGATTTAGAGTTCAGATTAAACAAAGATACTTACACTATAAAAAGAGGATTTTAGAATCAATTTTTTTACGTATTCTTCTTATGTGTTTCTTTGGGCTAAATTTTTTCTAAAGAGAATTAACTTAAGAATACAAAAATTAGATCTTTCATAATTAATAAACTCGCTCACACAAGTAGTTCATTGGTGGGAGATATAACGTAGAAGATCTGTTAGTGTTAAAAGAGAACATCCATTGAAAATTCGCGAATTGACTTATTTTTTTATACACTATTATTGCTAAATTAAAATAGACATAACAAATTTTTAAAATCGTTTCTACAATTAGTATTAGAGGTAGACTCATATCTATTTCAATTTAGCAATTGAAAATTTTATATTTTGTGTTCTTGATGGTTACACACATATTAATAGTTATTATATTTTTATTCATGGGATGAATGGTTATAAATTATTGTATGGACCGATAATATTGATGGTTAATTATATGGTCTTTTAAATTTAGAATTGATTAGATCAATTTTTATAAAAGTCATAAAAGGCATATGATTTTTTATTGTAATATTAAAAAAAATTGGAATCATGGCAATTTTGCGAAGCACGGAGAGGAAGAAGACAATAGTGTTTTTTGTCAAACCATAAAAGACAAAAAGAAAGTGGCTCTCACACCCAATTGCTTACCCTAGTGGCATAGCTTATGCACCCATTGACCTAATGTTAGGGGTTCGAATCCAGAGAAAGGACCAAGACATTTTTCATTCCTCCAATTTGTGAAGGCAATTAGTTGACTGTTATTTCTAGTGTTGTAGCAATTGTAATTCTAAGTTGTACTAGTATTGTAAAAGCACTTAAGATGTAATTCTGAGATATAACAAATTGTAATGTAATGCAATAAGAAAAAAAAAATTGGTTCCCATAAAGGGAGCTATTAATTCTGCTAGCAGAAGGCCTACCTCTCCTTTTGTAAAGCAGGCCACGCCACCTACGCAATAAAAGCAGCACAGCCACAAGCCAGACCAATGGCAGTGCTAACAGCCACTGTTTTGAACAGTAGCTGATGCAGTCACTTGACAACCCCAACAAAGCCCGACAGACAAATAAAAAAATTATTTTATGATATCTAATTTTTTTAAGGAGATATAATAAAATACAATTATATGAGATATAATTGTATTTTATTAGGATGTTAAAGAGTATTCAAGAAGAAAAAGTTGTAAGAAATTCAAGATTGTTTTTTAGTTTTTGTATTTTATTTTTTCTCTAGAAATTCAAAAGACTCGGTAAAAATTAATATTTTATATTTTATTTCATATGATGATATATATCAAAAAATATGTCCATGTATTATAACATGTCATTTAGATCTAAGATGTGCCTACTTAATGCATTATAATATACCTTGAATACATGTGTCATCATTTTATTTCTTTGCTAAAATAGTTTTAGTTTAGATTTAATAAATCGACACACAGTATTTCAATTAACTATTATACATAATTAAAATAGCTTTAATTAATCTAATAGGATATTAATTTTAATTTGATTAAAATTAATTAATTCTATAATTGGAATAAATAATGTGAATTAGATTTAATTAGATTAAATTAATAAATTCACATTGTACTAACTAAGTATATTAAATAGTTTATTATGTTTTAGTTATTCATAATAAATTAGATTTTTAATGTAAAAATATGATAATTTATTTAAGTGTTCATAGGTTTAGATTTAAAACCACTTAGAATAAACCTAATGATCAACAATTGACTAGGAGGAATAATTTTTACTAGGATTATAAAATATGAGATATTTTATAAGAAAAAAATTCTATACATAAAATAGTAAGTGATAGATGGTTAAATGACAATTTGACATATGGTCTGCATTGTTAGTTTAACCACCTTAGATTTAACTGGGGTCTCGTAACGGCTTTGCTTTCGTTACCAAGCCTATCTGTGAGAACCAAAAGTTTGTCCTCACTAATCACTGCTCTCTAAGGTTTGCTCTTAATGTTTTACAAAAGCTAAAGAGCAATATGATCGTTGGCTTAAAGCCAATGAAAAAGCCCATTTCTACCTATTAGCAAGTATGTCTCAATTTCTTAAGAGTAAGCATGAAGATGAAAACCACAAAAGAAATGTGAGATTCACTTCAGATAATATTGGGCAGCCTTTTGAGAAATCCCGATATGATGCGGCGAAAGCCATTATTAATGATAGGATGCAAAGTGGAACACCAGTTTATGAGTATGTAGTTAAAATGATTGCTCATTTTAATGAAGCTGAGATTCACGGGGAAAAGATGGGTGTATGTACGCAGGTATGGATGATCTTGGAAACTCTATCTCTGAGTTTCTTTCTATTTACGAGCAACTATTTCATGAATAAACTTACGTTCAATATGACTCAATTGTTCAATGAGCTCCAAACCTTAAAATCCATCAATATTGAGAAACAAGGGGAGGCAATATTGCCAATAATGAGCCTTCCTCTTTCAAGAACAAAAAGGGGAATAACTAAGAAAGTGGCTCATCAAAAGACAAACCAAAAAAGAAAAACAAGAGCAACAATGGCAAGGCAAAAGGAAAATGCTTCCATTGTTAAAACGAAGGTGACTAGAAGAGGAATTTCACCTTGTATCTAGAGGAGCTAAAAAAAGGTAAATATGATTTACTTGTTCTTGAAGCTTGTTTAGTGGAAGATAGTGAATACCTTTGGGTAGTTAACTCCGAGGCCACTAATCATTTCTATTCTTCATTACAAATAATTGATTCTTCATGAACATTAATAGATAGAGAGTTTATGATGCGAATGGGTACTAGGGTCGTTGTTTCAGCTAAGCAATGAGAGTAGTTAAGATTAGGTTTAGGGATTTTTTTAAATTTTACAAGATATTTATTATATTCCTAATTTTAGACGAAATTTTATTTCAGTCTTTAAATGTTTAAAATATTGCTATTCTATTTCTTTTAATAATAATTCAGTTTTTATTTCTAGAAATAGTTTGAATATATGCCTTGTTAGTTTAGAGAATGGTCTTTATATCCTACACCTGAAAACTTAAATACTGCTTAATACTGAAATGTTCAGGTTGGAACAACTAAAATCTAAGAAACAAAAGATTCCTGATCATGAAATATTTCTTTTTGGAATCTTAGATTAGGTCATATTAACCTAAATAGGATACAACAACTAGTAAATGACAGACCTTTAAATAGTTTAACGGTCTACTCCTTACAAGTTTGTGAATCTTGTTTGGAAGATAAAATGATTAAAAGACTTTTTATTAGAAAAGGTAACAAGGCCAAATAATATTTGGAACAAGTACATTTGGATGTTTGTAGTCCAAGTAATGTACAAGCTAGAGAAGGATATAATATTTTGTCACTTTTCTTAATGATTGTTCTTACTATAATTATGTATATCTAATGCATAAAAGATTGGAAACATTTGAAAAGTTCAAAGAATTTTATCTCGAAGCCAAGAAATAAATCGATAAATCATTGAAAGCACTTTGATTTGATCGATGAGGTGAATATTTTGATGCTAAATTTGGAGTCACTTAAAAGAGAATGGGATCATATCTCAACTCACTGCTTCAGGAATACCATAACAAAATAGAGTTGCCAAAAGGAGAAATAGAATATTACAAGACATAGTGAGATCTATGCTTAGTTTTTTATTGTTACCCACTTTATTTTGGGGATATGCATTGTAAACAACTGTGTATATTCTTAACATAGTACCATCTAAGTCAATTTCTAAAACACCCTTAGAGTTGTTGAATGGTTAGAAGCTGTATTTGTGACATTTTTGCATATGAAGGTATCTAGCATACATACTAAAGGGAAAGATCAGAAAGTTGGAATCACGTTCAAAATGAAAGATTTGAGAGAAGCAAGTTATGTTTTGTGGGATTCAACTCATATGAGATCATAAGAACAAACTCTTAGCTTTGTCTCAAGCATCGTACATAGATAAGATCCTTGTAAGATTTTTTATGCAAAATTTTAAAAAATATCATTTACCTTCTCACCATGGAATTCACTTGTCTAAGGCACAATATCCTAAGACACCTCAAGAAGAAGATGATATAAGACGGACACCCTATGCCTCCATATTAGGTAGCCTAATATATGCTATATTGTTACTAGGCCTTATATTTGCTATTCCGTAGGTATAATCAGACGATATCAATCTAATCCAAGATATGATCACTCAATTGCAGTAAAACATATTCTCAAGTATCTATAGAGAATGAGAAACTATATGCTTATATATTCGGTATGAATTTGATTCCAATTGGATACATTGATTTTCAATCTAACTTAGATTCTGAAAAATCCATGTTCGGATTGGTGTTTAATTTTTGTGGTAGAGCCATTGTGTGAAGAAGTATAAAACAATCATGTATTGTTGAATTCACTATAGAAGCTAAATATATAGGGACTTGTAAAGCAGCTAAAGAGGAGGTATGGCTCCGCAAATTCTTATCAGATATAGAAGTTGTTCCAAATATGGATAGCGGTGTAGAGCCAAACTTTAAAGAGCCAAAAGATTGTAAAAGAGGCAAGAACATAGAACGAAAATACCATCTGATCAGTTAGATCGTTCACCAAAGAGATGTCATGGTGAAAAAGATCAAGACACAGAATAACCATACTGATCTTTTTACAAAGACTCTTTCAGCTACTAATTTTAAGAGTCACTTAGAAGGTATAAGGATACGAGATATGTCTCACATGCTTTAGAGCAAGTTGGAGACTGTTGGGAGTGTGTCCTAAAAGCATGATTATTTGTATTTATATATTATTGAAAATAAATAATAGACATTATTCATTCAATTTTATGTTTGTAATTTTGATTGTTTTTATTCAAATATCATGAGATTTCTTGATTATATGTAATCTTAAACTTAGTATATAATAGTTATATGCAAAAGGATTAAGTTTAAGCATAATAATTTAAACTAGTCCTTAGTTTGAACGAAGACGAAAACTTTATTTGATAGATTATAAGTGCGTCCATTTGTATAATATATACAATGGTCTCATCCTAATTATTCTATATAGTGACATGGAAAATAGAGCCACTTTGTATAATATTAATTATATAGGATTAGATCACGATAAAATTAATTCTCTGTTAATCTCCATTAAGAAAGAAATTTTATTTTATCACAATAAAATCATATATAGATTAATCTTAATGCTAAGTGATTAATAAACTTCTATTCATTGAGTTATGTTTATTATTTTACAACAGAAAGAATGTAAAATATATTCAGTCAATTCCTATGTGTGTTATAAATATAACAAAATAAATGACTAGAAATATTTCTCACAGATATAGAATCCACTCATTTTGAAAAAAAGTTAAATAAGTTATTCTCTTGATAATTGATTATGATCTTGAACATAATGAGTGTTTAGTATTCTTTAAGAGTTAAAGAAAATAATAAATTTGTGAATTTTTCAAATTCAATATTCCAAAAATGATCAATGTGGATCAAGGATAAAGATGTAATTAGAGAGGTTAACAGACATTTGACCTAGCTCTAATTATGAACACTTGTGGAGGATTGGTCTATATAAAATTATTATTAAATGAACAAATACATTTTTCTATTTTATAATTTATCTACAAAATTAAGAGTTCAGTTTTATATTTTTAGTTGAGTAATATAAATTTAATAAATAAAATTATATTGATTAAAGAGTTTAGTCAAATGATTTAATTTATCGGATTTAATTTTATAAGTTTATTTGGCTCCATGCTGGCTCTATAAACACTAAAAATAGACTATTAGATTATTTGTTGGATCTAAAATATTAATTGACCCAAATTTAATTTAATTAAACTTATTAGGATAAATTAATTAATTTTGTTGGTCCATGTTTAATTTGATTAAACTTATTAAATTCAACCAATTGTTGCCTCAATCCATAGTAGTTATGGAATTACATAAATAATTAGATAATTTATTTAAATTAAATAATTAGATTATTTAATTAAATTAGATTATTTGGATAATTATGAATTATCTAAATTATTTAATTAAAAATAATATTATATATTATATTTATTCTTTTAATTATTTAATTTAAAATAATATAAAAATATTTTATCCTAATCCTATTATGATTAGGAGTTTAGATTAAACAATGATACGTACACTATAAAATTGGGCTTTTAGAATAACTTTTTTAACGTATTCTTCATGTGTATTTCTTTGAGCTAAATGTTTTATAAAGAGAAAAAGAAATTAAGAACACAAAAATTATATCTTCCACAATTAATCAACTCGCTCACATGAGTAGTCCATTGGTGGGAGATACAGCATGAAAGATTTACTTGAGTTAACAGAGAACATCCATTGAAAATTCACGAATTAAGGTATTTTTTATACCTTATTATTGCTAAATTAAAATATATATAACAAAATTTTAAAATTGTTCCTGCATTAAATAAAAATGAAAAGTTAAACTACGATTTTACAAATGTTAAATAACAAAAAGCTAGTGAAATTTCCAAACCCCCCATCTTAAAGCAAAAATCTATTTTAACGCCTCAGTACTTTTATAAACTTCATTAGTTGAACACTTGATTTTTAGACCATTATACTTTTGAAACATTTTTGCATCTCTCTCCTACAAGCTATATCAAAATTTTGATCTAAAACACACTTGAAAATTAGTTAAAATAAGTATATTTAAAATAATATAGGTTAAAAATTAGAAATTTTGCTTGAAAATGGTTGGAAAACGAACAATATCTAATAAAATATGCTGAAAAAGAAGCTCGAAGGCTGATCCTAGTGGTAGGGCTACATGCCCCCAATCCTTTTTATAGCAAAAAACTATGTCCAACATTTTGTTCTCTGATATCATTATTAATAAGAGCAATTTCGTCTGTTTATCATCTCATTGGCTAATAAAGATTAGCTAAATAGTATTTTGTTATAAAAATTATGACCTTTAAAATAGTGGTTATTTTTGAATATTTTTCAAAGGGCTAATACAAAGATTATGCAATTATAGAAAAAGGATTACTGAATGAATGAGGAGATAATGCATAACATGGAAAGCCAACACTAAAGATGATGATCAATATGGAATCTAATATTTTTACATACATAGAATGTACGCATGAAAAAATCAAATGGGGATTAATATTATTGCATGAGTAATTGTAAGCTAGGATATGATAAAGATATATTCAAATATCAAAGTTGCTCAATAATTATTTAGACATAGACCTTAGGTTACCAAGCCTGCTCGAGTGACCAAGATTGAGTATTGAACCTATATTAGCACTTATTAGATTAATCATTGTCATATGGACTTTAAGAAACCTTATTTTCACTGAATTGAAACCTTATTACATTAGATAAGGCATGAAAGAAATATAAAAAAATGTATATTTTATTGTGTGTAAGAATTGAACAATAGGAATTTTTATATAGGCTTTAGCCTATTACAAAATAGGAAAATAACATATACATGAGGGAATCCTATTCAAATATCAAAGATAAAGATATATTCAAATATCAAAGTTGCTCAATAATTATTTAGACATAGACCTTAGGTTACCAAGCCTGATCGAGTGACCAAGATTGAGTATTGAACCTATATTAGCACTTATTAGATTAATCATTGTCATATGGACTTTAAGAAACCTTATTTTCACTGAATTGAAACCTTATTACATTAGATAAGGCATGAAAGAAATATAAAAATAAATGTATATTTTATTGTGTGAAAGAATTGAATAATAGGAATCTTTATATAGGCTTTAGCCTATTACAAAATAAGAAAATAACATATACATGAGGGAATAATTATAGGTTATAAAAAGTAAGGATATACTAATTATATTAATGATACCATATCATATTAATATTCTCCCCCCCCCCCCCTCTAAAATCAAGATGGTGAAGTAGAAGCAAACTTGAATTTGGAGATCGGAGTTTGAAAATGACCAGGAATGGGAGATTTAGTGAAGATATCAGTAAGTTAATCTTTAGAAGAGATGGAATGGAGCATAACTGTTCTCTGAGAAATATTTTGTCAAACAAATTAACATTCTATTTTAATGTACTTAGTCCGCTCATGAAAAACATCATTGTGAGCAATTTGAATAACACTTTAATTGTCGCAATAACAATGTGTAGCTCCAATGTGAGAAATACATATATCTTAAAGAAACCAGGGGAGCCAAATAATCTCTTGGATAGTATCAGTAAAAACACGGTACTCAGCTCAGTACTAGAGCGATTAGTAGCTATCTGTTTTTTGTTTTTTCATAAAAGAAGAGGATCACCTAAGAAAAGATAAAACCTAATAGTTGATTGTCGATCTGTAGGATCACCCACCTAATCTGCATCGACATAAGTTCGTAACACGAAAGGAGAATGAGCCAAAAAATAAAGAATGTGAAAAATTGTACCTTTGAGATAATGTATGATATGAAGAATTGTTACATAATGAGAAGTACGAAAAGCGGCCATAAACTGACTGGCAACATGAACAGCATGAGCAATGTCTGGGCGAATGATAGTGAGATAAACCTAACTAAGTTTAGTATTAGGCTCTAAAGAAGTAGAGGCAATCTTATTGTCTGTCAAGCCAACTTTAGCAAGTAAATCTGATGTATATTTAACCTGTGAGAGATAAAACCCAGTAAAGTCAAACAATACTTCAAGGCCAAGGAAATAACTGAGGTGAGTTGAAATACCAATAAGATCATCACCAGTGATAATCATGTCATCCACATAAATAAGTAGTAGAATACAACTACGATCCTTTTTATGGATCAAAAAGGCTGAGCTATAAGGGCTGAATTAAAATCCATGTTGAAAAATAGTACCACAAAAATTTGTAAACCAAACATAAAGAGCTTGTTTAAGACCATATAAAGCTTGACGAAGTTTACAGACCTTATCTGAGGGATATAGATAACTAGAAGAAGGCCTCATATAGGCTTCTTTAGAAATATCACCATTAAGAAAGGCATTTTTCACATCCATGTGAAATAATGTCCAAACATGAACTGCAGCAACAGTTAACAAACTCTGAATAGAAGAAAAACGAGCAATTCGAGCAAAGGTTTCTTCATAATTAATTCCATATTCTTGAATAAATCTTTTTGCAATAAGATTAACTTTGTATTACTCAATGAACCCATCAGACTTGGTCTTGATCTTGTATACACATTTGTAACAAATGGCAGTTTTATTATATGGAAGAGTAACAAAATCTCAAGTATGGGATTTCTTAAGAGGCTGCAATTCTTCTATCATTGCTTGCTGCCAAACAAGATTAGAGCTAGCATCGAAATAAAGTGAGGTTCATATAATGAAGAAGTAGTAGAGAAACACTAATAGTCACGAAGTTTAACAAGAAATTCTCTTACTCGAGAAGAACGATAAAGAGAGAGAGTAGAGAAGGCCTCAGAAATGTTGAGAGCAAATACTTCAAACAAGGTATGAGGCTTAGAAGCATGTATCGTATCAACAGATTCACCTGTATGAAACTCAGAGGAAGTATTAGGAAATATAAAAATAGTTTTATTAGTAAAGAACTAAGAAGTGGATGGAGACACAGAATGAGAGTTAGATACAGAGGAGAACATTTTATGTTCAAGAAATATGACATTACGAAAGATGTAAAGACGTATAGATATGGGATCCCAATACCTATAACATTTATGTTCTATTTCCTATTCCAAAAAAGCAACATAATTTTGTGCAAGGCTCAAGTTTGGTATGTTCATATTTTTTAAGTATAACAAAACAAACACAACTAAAAACTTTGAGGAAACTATAATTAGAAGGAAGTCTATAAATATGCTCATAAGGTGACTTATTCTCTATAATAGAAAAAAGAACATGATTAATTGTATAGATAGTAGTTAAGGCAACTTCATCCCAGAATTATTTAGGACAAAAAATAAATATAAAAAGAGTATGAATTATGTCAAGAATATGTTTGTATTTTTATTTGGCTCTCCCATTCTGTTGAGATGTAATTGGACAAGATCTTTGACAATTAGTACCATGTTCCTGTAAAAGGTTTAGAAAATTAGAATCTCTATATTCCATAGCATTATCTGTGCAAAAGACCTTAATGGAATAAGAAAATTGTGTTTTTATCATTTGAACAAAATCACGGTAAATTTTAGTAAGCTCCGATCTCTGTTTCATAATAAATAACCATGTATATTGAGAATAGTCATCAATGAAAATAATAAAATATCGAGATCCTCTTATAGTACTATTGAGAGATGGACCCCAAATATCAGAGTGTATAAGATCAAAAAAAGCATAAAAAACAATAATACTTTATTAAAAAGAAAATATGGTTGTTTTTCTAAAGGACAAATCAAACAAACAATTTTTCTATCAAAAACAATTCCTAAATAGCCACTAGATACTAGAGAACAAATACGACTAACTGAGGCATAACTAAAACAAAAATGTCAAATAAGTAGCGATGATATTAGAGAAGTAGATACAGCGGACGAAGGAGATAAAGATGGCAAATTTAAAGAGATGAGCTCATATAGATGACCTATTTTACGGGCTATCTTAAGTGTCAGACCTATTTTTGGATCATGCACACAACATCCAAAAGCAATAAATAAATGTTAAGACAAAGTTCATAAATTTGATTGATAGATAGATCATTTAATGTGAGTTTAGGTATAAAAAAAAGTATCAAATAATGAAAGACTTATGGAAGACACCTGACCAACGTGACTAAAATTCATGAAAGCTCTACTAGCATTTTGAATTAAGGATGGCAAAAAAGCTCGAATCCGGATCTGAAAAAACTTGGAGCCTGGCCTGACCTAAATTCAGAACCTAGCCCCAAAAAACTTTGTTTTTATCTTGATTCGGATTTTTTTTTTTTTTTGTGGCAAAATTTAGATCTCGACCAGATCCAGGTTACTAAAAACTTGGCCCAGATCCGAATTTTTTTTATTTTTTCTAATATTTTTTTAAAATCCTAAATTAATTACTAATATTTGATATATATGAATCTAATAATTTCCTTATAAAATAAATATCCTAAAAATATAAATTTAACCTAAAATATTGAAACAATTATAAAAAATAAATATCCTAAAAATATAAATTTAACCTAAAATATTGAAACAATTATAAAAACTATATTAAATTATGAATACAAATTATACAATACAAATTTCACAATCTAACAATTGTTTTATAAAATAAATACCCAAAAGTTTAACTTTTATCAAAAAGAGTGAAAAATATTATAAAATAGGTTTAACTCAAATTCGGCCCAGATGTAAACCCAGATCTGGCTCGGCCTGAATAAACTCGGGTTATGGAATCGATTCTGAGTTAAGTAAAACTCGAATCTAGATCTGGATTTTTCCATCCCTAATTTGAATAAAATGTTGATAGGAAGTAGGAGATTTAGATGAGAAAATAGTTGAATTAGAAGTCATATGATTACAATATGCAAAATCAAAATACCAAGAGTTATCTAAAGGACCAGAAGAAGCAGAAATGGAAATGTTACTAGAGTTTGATAGAAATTAACGGAGTAAAGATTCAAGATCACTGGTTATGTTGGAAGACGGACTGGCACTATCTTAGGCAATAGTAGTGGTACAGAGTGAATGAGGCCTTGTAGAAGTTCCGCCTTGAGACTGTTTGCTTTTAGGAAAATATTTTTTCTTGATAATCGGGTCCTATTTTTTTGACATTTTTTGCATTTATGTGCCAGACAAGTAAGAACTACATGTTCAGATAAGTGGTAATAATGACATGTTTTGGGTTAAGTGGAGTTGACAAATTTGTGTTGCAGGTGGCAAGAACTGTGTCTATGGAAACGGGCTGATAGTTAACAGATTTGTGTTGAGGAGTGGCAATGACTATATCTGTGCAGACTTGCTACAGAGTAAGAAATCTCGTTTCTTCAAAGATAAGATCAGCAATAGCCTGATCCAAAGTACGTAGGGGCCTTCAATGGAGTAGAGAACCATGCGTAGACTCAAATTATCTTGCAAAGCCATAAGAAACTAAAGCAAATATTAATGATCTCGGTAGACAATAAAGGCTTGAGCATCATCATTATTCCTCCAAATTGGTTATGAAAAAGCTAGCTGATCCCAAATAAACTGCATCTGAGAATGGAAGTCGGTGATGGATTATCCTAGTTCTTGTATGAGGTGATGCAAATTTTACAGTAGTTGATATTGATAAGAGAGATATATAGTGGTGTAGCGATGGACAAGAAAATCCCAAAAATATTTAACAGTATCAAACCGACCATAGTAAAGACTAATGGATGAGGTGGATGTATTGCAAAACTATGTAATAATCTAGTGATTTTTAATATCCCATTCATCTAATCTATTAGTAAAAGCCTTCGTACTCTCGTTATTGCGCTGCTCGGGTATAATGACATCACCAGTGATATAGCGCTAAAGTCTTATGCCTTTAAGAAAGCTACACATAACTTGTGCCGAAAAGACATAATTATGTCCATCAAGGATAACGTGAATAGGTTGAGAAACATCAAATTTACCCATTGAAAAATAAATTTCCCCTTTAAACATTTAGTAATTATAAATTGACCTCTAACTTTTAATATTTGTAATTTAATCCTACTACTTTTAATAATTATAAAATAACCTCATAACTTTTGAAAATTATAAACTGGCCCTAAAACTTTATACTTACAAAATGATCCCAAACTTTTACAAGTTGTAGAATTACCCTAAAAGTATAAAAAATTATAATTAGACCTTAAAATATTAAAAAATTTATAAATAGACCCTTATTTCAAACAATGAGCTTTAGGTGATAGTGCGGTGTGTTCCAGTCTCCGATCGGTGCATTTCTAGAGGAGTTTAAATAGTCAGAGACTGTTGATTCTCCTAGACTCGACGGTGTCAATCATCGCACTATAGAACTGTCAGAATGTAAAATGGTAGTGCCCGGTGACTGATGGCTTCCGGTAATGCATGAGCGTTACTTAGATCTTCGATCAATGCATTTTTAGTGGCATTCAAATGATCGATGGTGTCTAAGTGTCTTGGGGTGGGTAGTGCCAATCACGGTAAACTTTTACAGAACTTTTGGTAGTTTTCCAATGAAACTCTGGTGGACTTCAGATGAGTTTTCAAAAAACTTCTAGCAAGTCTCCTGCTAAGCAAAGAGACGGTAAAAAAATTAGAGCTCTGATACCATGAAAGAAATATAAATAAATGTATATTTCACTAGGTGTAAGAACTGTACAATATGAGTCTTCATATAGGCTTTAGCCTATTACAAAATAGAAAAATAATAATATACATGGAAAGAAATAATTATAGGTTATAAAAAGTAAGGATATTATATCATTAATATAATTGATACCATTCCAACTATATTAATGATACCATATCATATTAATAAGGCCAAACCAAGTCAAACTTGAAATAACCGAAAGGCGATGGACCTCTCTTGTTCCATTACTCCATAAAAACCAAGTAGAATTTCATTTTTAAATTTTAAACAAGTCAATTAAACCTTATGACCCTATTTTGAATCTTAAGCCTATAGGCTATTAACGTCTAAATCTATATCAATCTCACATTCAATCTTCTTCTTCGTTACTTTTTTAAGAATTTTATTTTGTTAACCTATTTTTTCGAAAGCTTTCTCATGAAATCGACACCTCAATCTATACTGCAATAACCATATTACATTTTGAGCGAAAACACAAATTTGGCTCCGTAGGTTACATATATCAATACCAAAGTGATAACCTTATACATTCACTTTTCTTTGTAAAATTTTAGTTCTTAAATTTATTTCTTTTGTTGTAATTTATTTTATTGTTCATGGTTGGTTCTACCACCTAACTTATTTTGTTATCTTCTTGTATTTTTATTTGATTTTACATTGTTGGTTCTACCACCTAAATTAGTTTATTTTCTTTTATTTATTTGTTATATTTTACAGTTTATTTTCTCTTGTTAATTTGTTTTATTTATTTTTATAGTTGGTTCTACCACCTAGTTCTCTTTATTTTCTTCTTTTTATTTATTATGGTTGGTTTTACTACCTAGCTTATTTTATTTTCTTATTGTTCATTTGTTATATTTTATTTATATTTCATGGTTGATTTTATCACCTAACTTATTTTATTTTCTTGTATTCACTTCTTCTTTTAGAGTTTTCTTTCAAATTTTTTTTTTTTAAATTTGTTAAGATGTATGCATCGACTTAAAAACAAACAAGGAAGATTTGTGAGGGAAGTAGAACTAGAACCACTACCACAATTCATAAATGAAGAGAATTCACCATCTAATTCATCTTGTAATTCCAACACAATAAGCCAACACGAGGATAATCCTTTTAGGACTCTAAAAGATTACTTGCATCCTACTCGCACAGCCATACCATCATGCATTATATTTCCACTTAACACACGACATTTGAATTTTAAATCTGGAATGATACAACTTCTACCCACTTTTTATGATCTAGATAGTGAGAATTCTTATATACATGTTAGGAATTTTAAAGAGGTAGTGCCACTTTCCATAGCCAACCCAAAGCCATAAACACTATTAAGCCTAATTTTTTTCCTTTTTCTCAGAAAGAAAAAGCAAAGAGTTTGCTATATACTTTTTGAGGCCGAGGTCTATAGGAACTTTGGCAGAAATGATTCAAGTATTTTTCAATAAATACTTCCCACAACACAAAACTAATGGCCTGAAAAGACAAATTTTTTTCTTCTCCCAAAAAGACAGTGAAACCTTGTATCAAGCATAGGAAAGATTTAAAGAATTGTTAAATCTATGCCCTCACCATGGGTATAAAAATTTGGCGCTTATTTAGCTATTTCTATGAGGGACTTATAGTTAGAGAGCACCAATTTGTTAAAATGATGTGTAATAGGGATTTCCTTCACAAAGAACCTAAGGAAGCCATAGAATTCTTTAACGACTTAGTCGAAAAAGCCCATACATGGACTGGACCTAATGTTACTAAAAGCACTAATAGGTCACAACCTAGTGGACTTTTCCATCTTAGGGAAGAGGATAACTTTGAGTCTAGTTAGAGGTCTTAACTATAGAATTAGAGGCCTTAAAAACTAAAGATAGACGGGTCACCTACATAGTTGCTAGGGTTGAGTCACATAATGTCTGTTTTGTCTGTGGAGGAGCGGAACACTTAGCTTAGGATTGCCCTACTTATAGTGAGCTGAGAAAGATATATGAGGAATAATATATTGCCCTAAGGATATACAAGAAGCCTTATTAACCATACTCTGAAACCTATAATCTTGGCTAGAGAAACACACAAACTTCAATTAGAAATCTTACCAACAAGCCACCAACTATTGGAAACAAAAATAACAAGCACCCAAGTCATATGTTACACTTCAATATAATGCACGACCAACTAGGAGTCTTTTAGAGGACACATTACAAGCATTTATAAAGGCACAGAGTAAGACTAATCAAAAATTTAAAACAGTTCTTGAACAGGTGGTAGATGAAAACAAAGAAATCAAGAGTCAAATACTAAGCTGACCAGTACCTTAACTATACAGAAGTGAGGTAAGTTTCCATCTCAACATCAATCAAATTCAAAATGATAATTCATGGCATAAGCCTCTGGTTCTAATGCATAAAATCTCAAAGAAGTCAATGCCATCACTACTTGATATGGTATGATTGTGAGTGAGCCTACTTCTCTAACCAACATAACCACGAGTAGTAAAGACGCTCTTTTGAAAAGAGGCCACAATTAAACAAGAACTCAAAAATAAATTTTCAATCTCAGTACCTTTTTCCCAAGCTCTTTAACCTATTGAAAAAAATTCAAAAATTCAAAGTGAGATCTTAGAACACTTGAAACAATTTAAGATTAATCTTATTTTATTGCATGTGATTAAACAAGTTCCAGCTTATGCCAAAGTCATCATGGATCTGTGTAGTATAAAAAAAAAATCATGTAAAGAAAACTGCATTTTTAGCTGAGCAAGTAATTGCAGTGATTGAACAAAAGACGCCACCTAAGTATAAAGACCCAGGAGGTCCCACAATCTCTTACCAAATTGGAACACATGAGTTTGGTCAAGTGTTGTTGGACTTAAGAGCAAATGTAATTTTGATTCCTTATTCTATTTAGTTGTAATTGGGATGTGGTGAGATTAAACCTACATCTGTAGTCTTATAATTAGCTGACCGATCAATCAAAAAATCACAGAAAATTATAGAAGATGTTTTGTTACAAATTGATAAATTCTATTACAATTTTTTTGTTTTAAATACTCATTTTTTGGTTAACATGAAGTCTAAAATTCCTCTTATTTTAGCGAGACATTTTCTTGCCACTACTAACGCTCTTATTAATTGCAAAAATGGTCTAATGAAATTATCTTTTGGGAATATAACTCTTGAGGTGAACATTTTCTATATTGGCAAACAACCACGAAAGAAAGATGAATGATATCATTCATATATAATAGACACACTTGTAGCGGAGAAGGCTTATAAGAACCATGCTCTAATTCTTTAGAAAACCATTTTAATTTTGATTTTAAAGAATTGTGTTATCTTAATGAAATAACTAATGCATTTGGTACTTTTAACTTATAGGATAAACGAACTCAATGTTGTCAACCACGCTTTGAAGAGTTGCCTCGAAGAAGGGAGAAACTGAAACCATCAAATCTTGAGACACCACAAGTCAAACTTTTTCCACTTCCCAAAGGTTTGAAAAATGAATTCTTTGAACCATATGATGCCTTTCATATTATCATTTCTTCTGAACTTAGTGCTGAACAAAATGAAAAATTGATAAATTTATTAAAAGAACATAAGTCTGCACTGGATTGGACCTTAGCTAATATTAAAGGCATTTCTCCATTAATATACTCTTATGGAATTCATTTAGAGGAAGGTGCCCAACCCCATAGAGACCCCCAAAAAAGACTTAACCCAGTAATGAAAGAAGTGGTAAAGAAAGAGGTCTTAAAACTATTAGATGCAGGTATAATCTACCCAATTTCTGATAGTCAATGGGTAAGTCCAACACAAGTAGTTCCTATGAAATCTGGGGTTACTGTGGTTGCAAATAAGGATGGGGTACCTGTTCCAACTAGGGTAGTGAGTGGCTAGCGAATGTGCATTGATTATAGGAAACTAAACATAGGCACCAGGAAAGACTATTTTTCATTGCCTTTTATCGACCAAATCTTAGAACGTGTAGCTGGTCATCCCTTTTATTGCTTACTTGATGGTATTCAGGATACTACCAAATTGAAATAACTATAGAAGATTAAGAAAAAATCACTTTTACATGCCTTTTTGGTACTTATGCTTTTCGTAGAATGCTATTTAGATTATGTAATACATCAGCTGCTTTTCAACATTGTATACTAAGTATTTTCTCTAATATAATTAAACAATGCATGGAAGTTTTATGGATAATTTGACTATTTTTGGTGATTCTTTTAATTCATGTCTACTTAACTCAAAATCTGTTTGGCATAGCTTGTTGTACTAATGATAACACAACTATGGTAACATTATTTAAAAAAATGTGTTATCTAGGTATGACACACCACGTGTCATCATTAGTGACCAAAGAACGCATTTCTATAAGCATTCTTTTGAAGCTTTGATGCACAGGTATGGTGTTCTTCACAAAGTTTCTACTGCATACTATCCGCAGACAAACGGACAAGTCGAGCTAGCAAATAGAGAGGTTAAATAGATTTTGAAAAAGATAGTTAACCTGAATCGAAAAGATTGGTCTCTATGCCTTTTTGATGAATTATAGGCATATCACACTGTATACAAAACCATCTTAGGAATGTCTCCATATTGACTTGTCTATAGGAAAGCTTGCAATTTACTTGTTATGCTATAGCATAAAGCCTAGGCTATCAAAGCCCTTAATTTTGATTTGAGCACTGTAGGTCTTCAAAGAAAGTTACAATTATCATAAATAGAAGAGCAACAAAATGATGCATATGACAACTCTATGATTTACAAAGCTAATATGAAGTGGCTCATGACAAACAGATCTCAAGGAAACACTTTAAATTTAATCAATTGGTTTATCTTTATGCTTCTAGATTGTATATACACCCTAGAAAGTTGAGATCTCAATAGAGTGGTCTATTTATGATAAGGCACATTTTTTCTAAAGGTGCTGTCGAAATCAAAGACTCTACTGATTGGCGAATTTTCAAAGTGAATAGACAGCGGTTGAAAAGCTATGTGGAAAAGGTAGATCACTCTATGTACCTAGATGAGATCCCTCTTGTAGTTTCTATCTATCATGCTTGATCGAGTTTAATCTCTCTGTACCATATTTTATATTTTGTAAATATTTTATGTTTAGAATTTTGTTTTGGATTTTTTTCTTTTATTTTCTTTTATAGTTTTTTTCTCATCTGTGTGATTTTGTTTCCCGATCAAGTGGCAGATACGGTACTCCGTGGCTATTAAATTCGATTTTTCATTTCCTAAAAATTATCTCCAAAATTGTGCATTCATCCATTCTCTTTTTTGTTTTCTTACAAAATGGATATAATTTTTGCCAACTTTAAAAATGCCTTCCTTCACTGCCTTACAATGCTCTACTTAATATTTACAAAGCACGACTTGAAAGACTAAGGCTATTAATGTTAAGGAATATCTCTGTGGATATTCATTGGTTAATCGAAGTAAATGTTCAATTATCTAGTGAGTCTATAAATGATTTTGTTTCTTTTTATGCCAGGTCTTGGAAGAAGCTCTTATGCCAAAAGGCAAATAGCAAAAAGGTTACAAGTCTATAATAAATGTGATCGATGGAATTGTAACCGAAATTGTCATTCTTTAGGATTTGCATCTAGAAATCAAGAAGATAAATTTCAGTTCATTAAGGATGGACTAAGTAAGAAGTCTTTGGATGATATTCTATTGATTCTTGAAACACATTCTTGTAGGCTCATGCAACGTGAACATTTTGATTTATAAAATAAATTCAAAAATGAACATCAACGATATAGCCTCAGAATCTGATTCTAAAAGACCTTATTTGCCAATTTATAAGAAAATTGGATGGAAAACCTATCCCCGACCCATAGAGGGTGTTTAAGCCATTACTAGATGTAAAACCAGAGAAAGATGTAAGCCACAATCACAACTACTTGTATATATGCATGCTTCTTAATTTTAAACTTTTTTTCAAAAACTAGTAATGCTACTTATATAAATATTTTAAATTTAAATCTTTTGGTTGAATAATGTGTGTGTGTGTCGGTATCTTTGTATTTTTGTGTTTATTTTCAAATCTCTTTTGACAATTGTCGGACTATTAAAATCGATGTTATCATTAGGTACTCTATAAATACAGCACCTTATTTTTTTTATTTTCATTTACTAAGATAAGAGTTAGTGTAGATATGGAAGGAACCTCAATTCAATGATTTTGAAATATATGTGTATTTTATGGATCTAGTCTTGAAAAAAAAATAAGGAGTTTGTCGAGGCAGCAAACAATATAGGAAAAGTACTAGCTGCAAGAAAATTTTATTTAATATGTTGATAGGGTAGCCTTGGGTTAATAGGGTGTGTGTCAACAGTTGTACATGTAAGAGGAAGTCAAATTTTAAGTATTATTCCTACAACTTTAGCCGTGCGAAACTTGACTGGAAAAATAATATGGAAAGAATTACGAGTTTCATCCATGCATGAATGTATAGGTAGAATACTTTACTATGAATACTCTTTTATTACTTTACCAGGTGGATTTGGTACCTTGGAAGGTATTTTTTAAATTGCCTCTTAGACCCAACTGAATATTCATCAGAAACCCATAGGTTTGTTGAATGTTAATAATTTTTTTGATTCTTTATTTTGTTTTCTTGATCAAGCTATGGAACATAATTTTATTTCATATTCAGTGTGACTGGTCCTTGTTTTTGCTACCAATGCAAAAGAATTGATTGAAAAATTACAAGCAGTTACCTACAAACCTAACCCAGCAACAACTCGATAGATTGGTCAGTGGGCTATAATAAGCGAAAACTAAATCTAACACTTCGTTTGTAAATTTTTCTTACTTTTTGGTTTATTAGTGTCATTATTTTAGTTTATATTTTCTTAAGTGTCTTCTATGTTTGTTTCTTTTGAATAACTGGCATTTTAGGTAATGTCTCTTATACTTTATCTCTTTCTATTGAAACATTGAGGGCAATGTTTCAATCTGATTTAAGGGGAGGATAGTAGACATAACTTGTATTTTGCATTCCAAAAAAAATTTGAAAAAAATTGATATGGTCCAACATTTCTACTTGATTAAAGTGGCAGAGTTAAAAGTTCATTTTTGAACTCTTAAAATGCATTCTATGTCAATTAGATTAAGAATGGTAGAGTAAGGGTTTTTTTTTTCTAACTTTTGAAACGTATTTTAACTAACTTCCTATTATTTTGATATATTTTATGCATGGTTGCTTGTTGCATATATTCTTGGTAATTCTTGTATAAAGGAATTTATTTTTCTACCTAGGTATGATTTTAAAATTGTTTGGTTTGAGTTACTGTTTCTATTTAGGTTACTAAAAAATGATTTTTGAAATATTTTTTAGCATAATACTAAGCCTTGTGGTAAGATGAATAATTCAACGTATAGCCAAGAGAATTCTCATGTTTAAATATATATTTTTTTAATTCACATATCTTTTATGAGTAAGTGAAAAGGTTAAGAAAACATTGTACGAAGTTTCATTGATCTTTTGAATAGGTTAATTTTTGTTTAGAATGATATTATTCGAATTAAGGAATAAGTTGATTGCATAGCTGAAGGATGATTTAAAGTGAATTTTCAAATTGTGTGTAATATATTTTGGTGAGAAACTGTTTTTAATTTCTTTCTTATATTCTTCAAAAAAAAATAATACCAAAAGAAATGAAAAAACAACACAAAAAAGGGAGAGAAAAAAAGAATCAAATTAGTTTAATAAAGTCTTCATTCAATTTTAGAAGATAAATATTTTGTAGGAAAGTTTTCTCACCAAGCTATATTTGTATTATTTTCATAAGACAATTGAAGTACTAAAGCTAGTGTGTGTCAAGAATAATTCATTTCTAAATGATTAATTTTTCTATCGTTAGATCAATGTTAGTTTGTATGTATATCCTTAAAATTGACTTTTTCTTGAGTGTTTAACTATTTTTCAACTCTATGAGAGAAATCCTAACATTTTAAATAGTCATACATCTGTAAAGATGTGGAGTTGAGGCTTTTACTTGGAGAAATTCTCAAGGCTATAGATATTGTGGTTTGTGATAAGAAGGTTACGGCTTAGTTCACACACACACACACACAATTTTAAAAGTTATAGTTGAAAAAATCTTAATAGCAATAGTGATCTTGAATTATCTTTTTGCTTGAAATGCTTAAGTAGTTTTGCATATTCCATTTTTGCTTGAATTGCTATGGACTAGTAATAAGCTAGTTAGGGCTGTGATGAATACATTAAAATGCATATTTGTTAAGAGATTTGATGCGATATTTCTATATCTTATAATTAAGTGCAAGTATACACTATCGTATGTAAATAATAAAGGGACTAATTAGTCGGATGTTGAACCCACAGGAATAATTTCTTCCTTTAAACCAATTACAAAAATTATATCTTTCTAATAATTATTTAAAAAAAATAAAAATCTAAGAATGAATGTAGAAAATATAAAAATAAAAACACAATGCAAAGAGAAATATGGTGATAGCAATGTAGAGAAAACATAGGATTAATATTATCCCTCAATATGCTTTCTAATGATTAATCCTCTAATATTTAACTCACTTAGTCTTTATTATTGATCAAGACACTAATGTATTCACAAGCCTCTTCCAAGGTCATGCAAGTATACCCTAATTTACCAAATACCTATATTCCTATGGTACTTGTAATAAACTAAGGTTCATTAAGATTAAGTCTTATTGATTATACATGCCAACTAGGTATATTCCTATCCTAAGTTGAAACTTGCATATGCAACATTGAATGTTACTCTACAATAATGCATCAAATTACCTAGGTCTAAATATTATGATTCCTCTTTCGAGTTTATCAATAATATTACCAACTCATTCACCATATATTGGCCAGATATATTGAAGCATTAAACACAAGTAATTTAAATAATAAATGACTAAGTTTATTAAATACTAAAAGATATGACAATTTAAGCGCACATATTGAGTTCAAATATTAACTCTATAAAATAAATTAGTTCATAGCTACAAGAGAATCACAGCAATAAAAATAAAAATAAAACATGATACAATCAATCGCAAACCGATGTAGACGTCGAATTGCTCTTGATTGATGTTGCTCTGGATTCTTAATGCTCTTGAACTGCTCTAAGTTCTCTTTTTCTTACTCTAGATTCTTTTTTTGGTCCCCCCTTTACGTTTGGGGTCGAGTGGTCTTTTATAGGGTTTGATTTGAACTTGAAAAACTCAATTCTAGTCGCACTAGGATTCGCGCTACCGCTGGCGCACTATGCTGTTGTCACTGGGGCGCCAGATGCGACTTCAACAGGTCGTATTTCTTATTTCGATCACTATTACAGCGCTGGGGCAACAATACTTGTGGCGCGGGGGGGGCTGGACTCATATTTTGAAAACTTTGCATTTTAGTCCAGCGCGGGGGCGCTGGACTCGTATTTCTTTAAATTTCGTTCAAATCCCTATAAATAACAATAAAGCACATAAATAGCCATCTATTCTCATAAAATAATAAAATATCGAAATCAAATCATGAGAAAATATATGACAATTTTGCCCTTATCAAGATTCAATTACTATTTAATATTTAGAATGTCACTAATTTTAGCATTTTTTTATTTTTAAACTTAAAATAAAGTGTGGTTCTTAAATTGTGATTAGTGAATGCTATTTGCACAAGTTTAAAAAAAATGAGTATAACTCTCAATGTAGAAATTGAAATGGATAAATTCTTAAACTTGAAGTTACATGACTCAATCTTACACAAAAGTAAAGAATAGTCAAAAACCCAAATCCAACATTTAATGGGCTAAAATTGGGATATAATAGAATTGAATTACAACTTTTGCTTAGCTTGACCCCTCTCCCATATTTGGACCATATTTCACAAAATACATATTCAATCAGTATAATTCTTAAAGCTAGTAAATTCTGAGTTAATTATCTATAATGCTTCTCTTGACACCAAATTCCAACATAGGCGTTATTATAGTCTAAATCGGGTTGCAATTTGATAAAAGAGTTGTTGGCTGAAATTTGACATGGCTTGGTAATTTGATTATATCTCATTGGATACTAATTCAAATTGCATAAACCTAGTGCCTATGAAAAGAAGAGACAAAAGTTTAGAATTATCATGTTGACCATAAAGGCTACCTCAATTGTATCTATTGTCAAAAAGGTGCTTCAATTAGGTGAAGGTGTTGGTGGCTAAAAATGATATTGATTAAAGTCACACTAAATATGTTCTCATTCATTGCCTATATAAGGACACCTTTAGAAGGCTAATGGATGTTTTTGATGTCTTACAATTCTCTCAAATACTTTCTTTTAATATTCAAAAGAACAAATTGTAAGTTAGGATAAAGTTCTTGACAATGTTAGAGATGAACTTATATGTGTAATATATCTATTTTTAAACTTTGATTCATTGTTAAGAGCTACAATGTTGTAAGTTTATTGTCTCTAAACTCTTATCTATTACTTTTCTATAATCCAAATATTATAATTCTCATGTTTCATATATTTTCATTCATGCTTTCTTTATGTGATTCTTGCCGAATTATAATTGTTACTAGTTGCATCATTTTACAAGTTAATCCTTTACTGTAATATTGTCAAAATGATATATTGTCGATCTTAGATAACTTGTATAGATGAACATAGTTTGTAATAATATTTTCAAAGAGTTTTGTCATGTCAAATACATTTATTATTAATGTGTTATATTATACATATCTTCTGATTGACTGTTTGGGATGTGAAACTTTCAATTAAGCTATAAATATTGAATCAAAGTATATAATATATTTATGAAGCATATTAGTGACTCCCGAAGCCTTGCTCACATCATTACCATTTTATTTCTTAATTCACATTTAATTTTATCTTCTCTATATCAATATCACATTCAATTTTCTCTTTCATTAGTGTTTTAATAATTTTATTTTGCTAACCTATTTTTCTGAAAACTTCTTCGTGGGATCGACACCTTAATCTATACTGTGATAACCGCATTACATTTTAAGCATAAACATCCTCTATCCTAGAATGTGGTAGTTAGAATTGGGGTTGTTACGGTTGTAATTCCCCACATATTATGTCGTCTCCATGCACTAACCATTAATATGATTATCTCCACAAAAATTGTAAGTAATTGGTTGGTTCTTGATTGCATTGACTCCCAAGGTATTTAATTACTTGGATAAAAGATTGACTTGGGCAGTTAATGTAATCAAAGGCATCTATCTCATATACTCTAATGATTTTTCTTGAGCTTGTTCTCTTTGCAGGCCATTGATAGCTATTAGAAGCCATCTCTACAAGTAGATTGTTCGCGAAATTATACACACATGAATTGAAACCACAGGTGCTTGGGTCATGATCAAGTAATATAATGATGAGTAAGTATCGTCCCACGAGGATTAGATTCTAAACTAATACTAAGTACTATATTATTGACAACCTAACGTTATCTAGGCTAATATAAAGGATAAGTTGAATTATGAAATTAAAAATGTTTAAAACTAAATAACTTGGTAAATTAAATATATGAAAGTTCTATGGCAATGGGTTTTAGGGACTTGATATCCCTCAATTATTTCTATGCTCTTTATCATTAGTGATTAACAACTCATTTTATGCATTCATTAATTAAGGGTGTATGATAATCTCATTACCTCTCACGAATGTTGAATGAGACTCTATGCATATACAACTAAGTTGTTATCTCTATCTAACTCATTATACAAATATACATTAAGCTACCCTTATATGATTACCCTAAGTTTGTTAGTCTTCCAACTCAATAAATTCAAAGTTATGCTTTTTACAACCAATATATGGATTAGACTCTCCTAAGTACATAACCTAAATTGTTTAAAACATCTAATCCATCTCTCAATGAAATTGGAAGCATTAAGCATATAAAAAGCATAAATGAATAAACATCAAATAGTCATTAATCACATAACAACATTAACATATAGTGTTCAATAAAGTTCCATCAAGCCCTATAACATGTAATCTAGCTATTCATAGTGAAATACCCAATTTCATCAATCTGAATGTTCATAAAAGCACTCATGTTCAAAATAGCACAAATCTCAATTACATTTTTAATTTAAATGTAAATGAGATAAAGAGAAAGATGGAACTAGTTTGAAAGATGGTTGAAAGCCTTCAATATTCGATAATCTTCTCCAAATTCAAGCTCCAATGTGTTTCTCTCACTAAAAGCTCTAATTTCTCTCTCTATTTCGTGCCCTCTTCCTCTTTCTCAAATGAAACCTTTAGTTTTCTCTTTTTAGGTTCCAAAATTAGGGAAAATTTGAAAATTTCTACATCAATTAGCATCGTCGTGCCATTTCTTGGCATTATGGTATAGAGATTATACCCGAATTGGCGCCGATGCAAGGGTACTATTCATATAAACAGTACTCACAAACAGTAATTACTATTTATTTTTACTATTCCCATGCTACAACTTCATTTTTTGGCACTACAATATCACTACCTAGATTTTTGCAAGGCTACTGAGTTTAACTGAATCTTTGAGCATTTGAATGATGCTTGGCTTGATCTCAAAATTTTTTGCTTGGATGATTGCTTTTTGTATGCTTGAATGGATTTCATTGGCTAAAGGGACAGCATATTCCCTTAGCAGTCTAGGCTCTCCAACGAGTGCATTTGGCACTTGATCTTCCAAGGTATTGATTTGGCTTTGTTCTCTTTTTATCCTCCTTAAAGTTCTTTCAATTTTGGGATCAAAACTAGTTAAGTCTTCACTTTTATATTGTCGCATGAACTATTAAAGTATCCTATTGAAAATTAAAACAAAAAAGAAAATAAAAGACACAATAAAATAAACTAAAACAAGAATAACTAAATAAATAAATAAATATTTGGAAGTAAAAAAACAAGAAAGATTGATATTAATAATAGTAAAAACAAAATATTATCTTTGGTAATGGTACTAAAAATTTGTTGGTGTATTTTCTAAACATACAATTAAGTATAAGTATACGCTATCGTAATAAGAAATAAAGGGGCCTATAAAGTCGGATATTTAACTCACAGGAATAAATATTATTTTTAACCAAGTACTAAAATTATGTCTTTCAAGTAATTGTCTAAAAAATTAAATCCTCAATTTGCAAAAATTAAATAACTAAATAAAAGGGCAAAAAAATAAATAACACAATTTAAATACTCAATGAGATAATAATATAGAGAAAACCTATGGTTAAATATTATCCCTAAATAGGTTTTCTGAAGATTAATTCTTTAATATTTATATCCCTCAATATATTTTCTGAAGATTAATTCTTCAATATTTATATCCCTCAATTCTTATTATTCGTCAAGATACTAATGTATTCACAAGCCTCCCTCAAGGTCAAGTAAGTATATCTTAATTCACTAAATATCTATATCTCAATAGCAATTGTAATAAATCAATATTCATTAAGGACAATTCTTGTTGGATATACATGTCAATTAGGTATATTTATATCTTAAGTTAGAACTTGTAAATTTCTTGACAGTCATGCATAAAATTATCAAGGTCTTTAATACAACGATTCCTCTCTCACGTTTATTAAAGTATTTATAATTTTAATTATAATATAGATCAGATATTATGAAGTATTAAGAATAAATAATTTAAATAATAAGAAATTAAGTTCAATAAATATTAAGAAGATTCAACAATTAAGCACATATATTGAGTTCAAGTAACAACCCTAAAAACGAAATTAGTTCCTGATTACAAAAGAATTATGGCTGAAAAATAAAATAAACATGATACAACCAAAAGCAAACCAATATAGAAGTCGAATTGTAGATGATTGATCCGCTAAAGATTCATCAACAATCTCTTCCTTGAATCGCCTATGCTTTTCTCTTTAATATTACTCTAATTATGCTCAAATTCCTCTCTAAGACTTGTGTTGTGTGTTCTCTTAGGGCTAAAATGAATAGCCTTTATATAGGGATTGATTTAAATCTTGAAGTTGTATTTTTCTTTATTTCAAGAAAATTTGTACTACTAAGGCAGAAATTCTCCACCACTACAGCGCCTATGCTTGGTTTCTCTATCGCTACAGTATTACACCTTTATTGTTGTAGCCCTTTTGTAAATAAATTAGGGCTTCTTGAATACAAGCATCACAGGGGCGATGCTTACTTTTACTGCAACGTGTTTGGCTTAGGAATTGCAGTTGGAGCAACAGGTACTTCACCGTTAAGGCGGTGGATTAGCAACTTTGAATTCATTGCATTTTAGTACCTATTTTTGTTGTTGTTCCTAAATCTTGCAGTCTTACTCCATTTCTTCTGTTTGTATATTTTTAAGTGTAATCCATTTAAAATAAGCATTAAGCACATAAATAGACATTTAATTTTATAAAAATAAATAATTCTTAAGTAAAATAGAGATAAAATATATGATAATATACCTTTATCAATATATGGAAGCCAACAAAAAGATCCTAATCCCACATCTGATGAGAACAAAAAGGGCCAACAGTATACTCTGCTTTTATTATAAAAAATAAAAAAAAGGAACCAAGTGCTCGTACATGCTCTGAAAAGTAGTAAAGAAACAAATTGTGGTCAAGGTGAGAGGATTCTCAGTTATTAGCTCATGGAAAGTATCCCAATCTGTAGGCTCTTCCCTCAAAATAGTAAGACTGGTGCTCGAAGGGTTAGGATCTACTACCTATTTCCCCTTCTCACTTGTAATGGGAGGTTTTCATGCAGTAGTCTTCTTAGCAAAAGTAAGCAATGAATGCTTACTTTTGCTGCAATGTGTTTGGCTTAGGAATTGCGGTTGGAGCAACAGGTACTTCACCGTTAAGGTGGTGGATTAGCAACTTTGAATTCGTTGCATTTTAGTACCTATTTTTGTTGTTGTTCCTAAATCTTGCAGTTTTACTCCATTTCTTCTGTTTGTATATTTTTAAGTGTAATCCATTTAAAATAAGCATTAAGCACATAAATAGACATTTAATTTTATAAAAATAAATAATTCTTAAGTAAAATAGAGATAAAATATATGATAATATACCTTTATCACTATATGGAAGCCAAAAAAAAAAATCCTAATCCCGCATCTGATGAGAACAAAAAGGGCCAACAGCATACTCTGCTTTTATTATATATAAAAAAAAAAAAAGGAACCAAGTGCTCGTACATGCTCCAAAAAGTAGTAAAAAAAACTGTGGTCAAGGTGAGAGGATTCTCAATTATTAGCTCATGGAAAGTATCCCAATCTGCAAGCTCTTCCCTCAAAATAGTAAGACTGGTGCTCGAAGGGTTAGGATCTACTACCTATTTCCCTTTCTCACTTGTAATGGGAGGTTTTCATACAGTAGTCTTCTTAGCACTTGAGCCCTCACAACAAGAACTGGTCTGATCCCCTCGCTGCAACCGAGAACTTTCCTAGTAGGGTATTAACTAGAAGGACGACGAGTAGGCTTCTATTAAACTAACCCGCTGTTTCTACCATTAGCACCTTTTATATCTATATGACATAAACAAAAATATCAATGCACAATGCTACAAACACAAGGAACAACCTGCATTTTCTTCCTAAATGCGAGTCACTCTGAGAAGGAACACCCTTACTATTCTTTCTTTTTAAAGAGATCTCCTCACCATCACTCAACTTAGCCTTAATGATCACCGTTTTTTGACCATTCAAGCCAAGGAGATTAAAATGATTCATGGTAGAGATAATTCCTAATAAAGAAAGAAAATCAGTCATACAAGTTTTGCCAATCGAAGATCAAGATTGGCCATAAGAATGCCAAAGGTGTCACTATTCGACTAAAATTTTAGAAGAAAAGCCACTAAGAACCCTAAAAAGACTCCTCTAAAAGAGAAAGAAGAACAAAGAAGACTTCAGTGAAAACTTTACCTGAATTAGAAGTTACGATGAGATAAAACTTCAGAGAAAACAAGAAAGATATAGCACATTCTCTCTAAAAAACAAGGCAAATTATAAAGATTCTAACTATTGCCTCCAATAAAAGAATATTTTCATGCCTTTAAAGCCTAACTGTAGATATAATCTTATGGTCCTTAAGAAATCTCACTCAAAAAGTTTTTCCTATATTAAAATGAAAAACTATCTAATAACTATCATAAGCGGCAAAAAGATTCTAAAAGGGCAACATTAATAGGGTCACGTCCGAAAGACAAAGATGATATAATAAGGCACAAAACACAAAAGATGGCACATTCAATGTGAAGTGATCTAATAGCAAAACCTAAGGGACTTCCAGTGAGGGCTGGACTTCTCAACACAACAAGGCCCTAAAAAACAAAGTCCTTAAGAAAAAGAAAATGAGAAAAGTAGTTGACCACACCATAACAAATGTCTTGTTCTAAAGATATTCATTAATTATGAGCACCCTATTCGAAAAGATTTTGTGGTCGCCCTCAAGGCTAGTTCCCAACAATAATTCTCAGAGCTAATGCACAATTCCAAGACTTAAACACAATCAACACACTCAAGCAAGACAATAAGAAGTAAAGTCATTCAGAATACTTAACAAATGGTAAAGAAGAACTCAAGGAAAAAGGGTAAACTAAGCCACAAAGATGGAAGAAGGAAAATTCTTTCATTAATAATAGAGTTCATTGCAAAGTCCAAGAAAATAAAAAAAAATGAAGAAAAAATTCTAGAAATCAAGCATTTAAGGGATCAGTAGCAAAAGGGTTGTCAACTCGAAAAGCATCATAAGGAGTTGAAATAGGCACCTCAGAAGCCTGAGAAGAAACATATTTAAACGTCTGAGGAATAGTAGTCTCACCTCAAAGAACCTCAACCTCATTACCAGCATTCCCCCGATAAGCAAAATTCCTGTACACCCATAAGAAATCGAGGTTTGGATAATGCCTCTTGAAGACCTCCACCAATTGGGTCAGAGCACCAGACCTCCTCCACTAAGTGTGCTTTCAAAGCCCTAAGGTTATCCTCCATATCCTCATTCGCTCATTGAAATATTCTGCCTTTATCTTCCCATCCAATGCTCTAGCTTCAGACTCCATGACACAAACCCTACTCTTAACTATTGCAACCTTACCCTCGCTTACCCCCACTTTAGTTGCTTCATTTTGCTCTTTAGAAAGGTTAGGTTTTGAAGACCAAGAAGCAGCTAAAAAAGAAAAAAAAAAGACATTAATGGAAAAAAAAAGAAATAAATTTTTCAACAATAAAATAAAATAGAATAGATAGGGAAAAAACCCCCTCTAAAAAAAACACGAGTACACAATTGTGGACTATAAAGACTCTCATAAATTTACCCTCATTCTCTTCCAACAAAAAATCAAAGGTATTTCCACCCATTATTTCTTGAGGGCAAGCCTTACGTTAAAGCCATCTATTTTTCTTTGTCATAAATAATAAGGTAGTAGAATCCATTCTGTTGATTAGAATTCACCCTAATCTGATAAATACTTTGAAAGAAAATAAAGGCCCTCAAGGTAAGCCTTGTTCTACATGACATAAGAGTTCTACCAGAACTCTCCAACCATTTAGATTCAATTGGTATAGGGCCAAATTCAAGTGAGATAATATATCTACAAAATATTATTAAATGGGCAACCTTAACCCTAACTCAAAGAACCGCAAGTTTAAAGACACCTTCTCATCTGGTGGCACACTCACAAACTCATCCTCCTTCGGAATCCTTTGAGTAACAGAATCTGGGATCTCCAATCTCCTCATTATTTCAACGAGGGATGGTAACGAGGATGATTCAACTCAGAGAATCATCATTACTCCAAACAACTGATTTTTTTTTTCTTCTTCTTTTTTGACCTACTAAACTGGCCATACACTCTCTCAATTCCTGAGAGACCTCTAATGACATCTTATCGCTAGAAGTCTACTTATGACCATTAGGATCAGGTACACCCCCTCCTTAATTGAGCACTCACATCTACTACATCTTAGGCTGAGCTACCCCTAACACTAGAGTTGTCCCAAAGGCAATCTAAGACTTGATTAGATACATTCTAGGAATTTTCCATCAAAGACATAACTTTATACTTAAACAATGTTCCAAATTCAATCCTATTATGAACTTCCTAAAAACATCACTAATAAACACTAAGAGGATAAAGACTCACAACAAACATAAAGTTTGAAAGAATACAAGGAAATAGAAAACAAAAGGATAGACGCTTACCAAAGAAAAGGTTAGAAAAGCATAGTTACAAAATTGAGAGAAAAAAGGAAAATCTTTTAATCGCAAGAATAATCTCTCCTCAGAAAATGGCGATAGAAAATATTAAAAAAGTGGAGAATTGAAAAAGTCATGATATTATATATACAATCAAAGAAAGAGAGATCTCTGTTGTTAATTCAAAATTTGAGAGATGAAACCACTATGAAATACGCATCTTTTCAACAAATGCACCTCAACTGTGTGATTAACAATTAACTCCCAAAATGATGACACATCACCACACATTTAAAAATGGTAGAAACTACTCATTTAAACTATTAAACAATGGTGAAATTCTCTGTAGATTGCAAATATTTAGTATAATAAAGGGCACCAACTAAAACCAAAGTCCAATCACTGGCACAAATTCCATATCCACAGAACGTGGACCAAAATAGAATCTAATCAAAGGGGAATCCCACTAGACAAAAGGATTAAACATAAAAGCCCTAAAATAGATCAAGGACATTAACTTAACACACTTAAAGGCACTCTAACAGGGACCTCAATTCAATAGCACTACTTATAAAGTTTCTAGTTTTAACAAGTTAACACTGAAAACTGATGGATCCTTGTTCCCCCTAGATTTCAGCTTAAATAGGCTAAAAGACTCTGCCCTATCATACCTAAAAAGATTGTAGCTCATACAGCCTAAAAGGTCTCGGTTTATAAAGGCCCAAAGATGACATCAGCTCAGAAATGTCCTCGAACTATAAGTACTCTCTCTGAACTAGTCAAAACACTGGTCATAACCTAGCTACCCTATTTGATTAAAGTGCAAAAGAGAATAGACAATCTACAACCTCTGAGTTGGTCAAAACATTGGTTATAACTTAACTATCTAATATGGTCAAACTCCAACATAAAGACCAACGGTTTTATTGAGCTGATCAGAGTATTGGTCACAACTTGGCTATGTCATAACCTAACTCCCCTGTTAGATCAGTCTCCAAACAATAAGAACAATCTCTGCCTATGTCAAGTAGAAGACAAGTCCAAACTTGACCATCCTAAAAGTCAAAAGAAAATTTTTAAAAGGACTTAACTTTTAATAGCCATATAGAGTTGTAGATAAGATCTTGCTTTTAAGATAATGATCCTTAAATCTAAGGAACATCCTGAAAATTATGGCACAAATCCTACAAGGACAAGAAAGAATCTAATCCAATTTCGGTAAAACTTAAATAGCAGAATCCTAAAAGAAAATGTGCATAAGGCTTTCGAATCCTAATCTTAATGTGGCTTTCGAGGCCCTATGTCATTCTTTGGGAAGTCCAGTCATCTCAGCATTGGACTTGACCGAATGAATAATTGATTCACGTAGTACGTAGTTCCAGTCTCACTTGGATTATTATTTCAAGTGCTACGATTTAAACCTAGATCCCTACCTTATAAATATGGGGGAGTGAGAGAGGATAGGGTGACATACAAATACACAAACAAAAAGATACTAAGGCTCACATTTAGAGATTGAAAGAAAAACACACGTAATTACATATTATGCATTCTCAAAAGAATATCATAGTACTCTTTAAAAGGCCTAAATTATCATAATCACCATCCTCAAGACCACAAGAGAGAATGTTTATTGAGCCATTCACTATAAGGTCCTTTTATATTCTTGCTCTATCTTTTTTTATAAAAAAAAACCATTGATGACTTAAGTATCAGAGTGCCTATATTAGAAAAATATCTGAAAAAGCCTTACTTTTATTTTTGCTTGCAGTGTTCTCATTAGACAAGGTATTATAATGGAAAGAGACGATCAAATCAGTTTAATATCATCTTATCCTAACTTCTCAATGATAAAAGAAGATATTGAAGAAATTTTAAAAAATAAAAAAGGTAGAAATTAAAAAATAATAGATCTCATTAAGGATGGCCATCAGGTTTGGATTGGATTAAGACCGATCTCAACCCAACTCGAATATTTGACGTTAATTTTTTTATTACTCAAATCAACTCAAATTAATTTAATTTAATTTCAAATTTTTGGTGTGAATTATTCTAAAACCTACTCTTGTTCTCATCATAATTTTAACATTTAATATATAATAAATACTAATAATTAGAAGAATGCAATTACTTAATGAAATATGCCATGGAGAGAGTTTAAAAGTGTGAAATTACAAAAGTTTCATCATTACACGAAATTTCATATGTATGTTCTAACTTTAAATTACTTAAATATAAAATAAAATAAAAATACAAAATTTTATATTAAAGTTGCGACTCATAATATCACATGCAATGCAATCTCATAACTAAAACCTATACAATCTTTGATCGTCAAGTTTGATAAGATATTTAGATTTTATTTTAGACAATAGAATTATTAGAAATAAAAATAATAATTGTTAGTTTTAGGGGAATTAACAGTTTAATCCTTAATTTTTTCTTATATTACTCAATAGGTCCTTAAGCTTTTTGAAATGTCCAATTTACTTCCTGCTCTTGAAAAAAAATAACATTTGAAATGCACTTTTAAGGGCAGTAAGATAAATTTGCATAAATATTGGACAATTGATCATGATTAGGCATATTAATTTTATTTATTGCACTTAAATATCGCACTTCAAACGTTATATTTTTAATAATATGGACTAAACTTGGTATTTCAAAATACTTATGGACAAAATAAATAATTTAAGAAAAACTTAGAGAGTAAACTGACAATTTTCTTTAATTTTTTAATTCTCAGTTTGAGGAAGAGTTTTTTTTTATTTTTTTTTTATTTTTTAACTTTAGTTTGAGGAAGAGTTAAATGGATTGAAAAACTTTAATTTAACCTCTTTCAAAAAAAAAGAAAAATTTAATTTAACTCAACCTAGTTATATTTCTTCAACCCAATCAAATTCCAATAAAGTTAAAATTTAAAGGAAATCGTAGGATTAGTTTGCGTTAGATTTAAGTTTTAGTTTAAAATTTAAACCAGAACTCAAGGATGCAATTACGTAAGTTCTGGTTTAAAATTTAAATTATCCATGGTTCACCTTTTAATTGTATGATATATTTTAAAATATGATTTCTATCTCAGAAAAGAACTATTTTAAGAGTTATTAATCAACTAAATAATATAATCCATAATAAAAATATTAAGAAATGCAGACAAATCCTTTCTTATTATTATCATTTATCTAATCTTTTATTAGTATAAAGTTGATAATTAATAAAATATTAAAATAATTATAAAAATCATTACCATATATAAGTAATAAACACGTACTTAAAAGATTTCTTAAATATTAAATAAAATAATTAAAAGAGAATCCTAATTCTTATTTTAATAGTACTTCCATCCAACTTTGGTTTGCGATAATATAGAAGACTAATTTTGGTTTAGTTTTAAGTAGTACTTCCACCTAACTTTAGTTTGCAATAATATAGAAGACTAATTTCAGTTTAGGCCCTCTCACCTGAAGGAGTTGCCAGATTTTGCAGCTTCATTAGCAAACAGACCAATTAATAATAATTGTAGAAAGAATATTTCATTATTGATGATGAAATACAAGAACTGTCTCCTTTGGGCGTCCCTTTGTTGACAGGGGCTGCTTCTTAATGTGATGGGGAACCAACCAACCCCAATAAAGTGTGGTTTTAATTACAAATAATATTATATTTTTCGATTTAAATTTTAATTTCTTTTTATTTTAAATAATATAATATTTTATTAATTTTTAATAAATGTAATTAACGAATTAAGTGCATCATATTGTTTTAAAAATTAATATACGCTATTTTCTGATATGTTAGAACTCTTCATTTTGATTTTGCTTTTGCTTTTATATTAAAATAAACTTTCTTCTACCTAAACTTTCTATAAATAAAGAACCATTCAAGATGAAAATTTATGACCAATTAACAGTGCAGAGCAACAACAGGCTAGGGAGGGCCCTAGTCTTTCAGCACGCACGATATATATATTTTTTAAATTAATTATGAGTTGCGTTTATTTATTTATTTATTTTATACAAATATTTCATATTTACAATTATTAAATATCTTATTACAAATTAACTGTCAAATTATAATTAACGACTAAATATCAAATTATAACTATCAAATCACAACTACCTCCTCAACTATCAAATTATTAAGTAACTATTAAATATCAAACTACAATTATTAATTACAATTATCTTTTAAAACTGTCAAATTATAAGTAATTATCAAATATTAAATTATAATTATCAAATTACAATTATCTCTAATAAATGAAAAAAATGAAACTCCTTAACCCCTTACAATTATCAAATATCAAATTACAACTGCCTCTTCAATTGACAAATTACTAAGTAACGATCAAATATCAAACTACAACTGTTAAATTATAATTATCTTCTAAAACAGTCAAATTACAAATAATTATCAAATATCAAATTATAACTATCTTCAATTAATAAATTAAGAAAATAAAACTTCTTATCTTCTCGGGACTCAAACCCTCAATATACACAGACATTACCACTAGAACAATACAATTGAGTGCACGTTGCATTTATTTATTATTTAGTCCTTTTAGATTTTTTAGACTTTGATCTCTATATATATTTTGTTTAGAATATTTTACCCCTATAAATTTTTTATTTTGACATTTTAACTACCCTCACAATATACTCTTATATCCTGAAAATTAAAATTTTATAAATATTTATGATGCTCGCTAAAATATCATTCTTGTCGGCCATCTTCATGCAAGTAATAACTGCATATTTGAGGCGAAAAGAGAGTGAGAGAGGAGCCTGAAATAGCTTATTGTAAATAGAATACATAATGAGTGGAATATATAACATAATTTGGTAAAAGAAATGGAATAGGTAACTGAGAGATAACCAAGTCTGTGAGGCTATGAAAAGTTAAAACGATAATCTAGTTGAACTAGGAAAGTAAGTATAAGATTATTTTATTCAAGCAGCAATCTCTGAACTTAAAATCTTCTATATATCCGAAAGACAAGCAACAAAAAAAGGATCAAAACCACGTTAAATTTTGAAATGTAATAAAAGCTTCTTCATTTACATTAGATGTTTTACTAGGAATCTCAAATTTTACTTCAAAGACGAGACAAGGCAAGGATCTGTTCATGTGGCTGAGCATTATTATCATATCGTGAAATTTCTTCATTATTGATGATTTGGCTGGACTTTTTGTTGGGTTTGGGTAGATCCTCTGAGACAAGAAATTTCTTGGCCATAGCCCTTAGTTGAAATTTCTGAATCTTTCCGGTGGATGTCTTTGGCAACTCCGGAAAAATTTCAATCTTCTTAGGCACCATAAAATGGGGAAGATTTTTACGGCAGTAAGCAATGATATCAGCTTCAATGGCATCATCAGTTCGTCCAGCAGAAGCATTATGATTATCTTTCAAAGCTATGAAAGCGCAAGGGCTTTCTCCCCATCGAGGATGTGGCATCGCAACGACAGCAGCTTCCAGCACTCTTGGATGTCTGTATAGAACCGTCTCCAATTCAACACTGCTAATATTTTCACCCCCAGATATAATCACATCTTTTGATCTATCTTTAATTTCCAAGTACCCATCAGGATGAATCACCCCAACGTCACCCGTTCTGAACCACCCACCTCTGAACGCCTTTGAAGTGGCTTCTTCATCTTTCAAGTACCCTTTCATTATACTACTTCCTCGCAAGACAATTTCTCCCATTGTCTTGCCGTCTCTGGGCATGCTCTCCATTGTTTGCAAGTTTTTCACGTCAACATCGGCAAGGGTCAATATGCTTATTCCTTGACGAGCTTTGATTTCGGCCTGATCCTGTGGGGGCAGCTGATTCCACCTGGATTGCCACTCGCAGACAAGGGCGGGCCCAGTGGCCTCGGTGAGTCCATAAGCGTGAGTCACGCGGAAACCGAGCTGTTCCATTTTCTCCAAGAGAGCAGCCGGAGGAGGTGCACCTCCGGTGAGTATGTGGACGGGAGAAGTGATTTCCCGGCGCTCCTGGGGCTTAGCCTGCAGGAGAATGTTAAAAACAATGGGAGCACAACACATATGGCTAACTTTGTTTCGAGAAATGTTTCGGTACATGTCGTAGGCAGTCGTGTTGCGAAGACAGACGTTGGTCCCACCACGAGCAGCGATGCCCCAGGTGAAAGTCCATCCGTTGCAGTGAAACATGGGCAGGGACCAGAGATAAACAGGCTCACTGCCCATTTCCCACCCTAAAATCAGGCTAAGAGTGCTGAGATAAGCGCCTCTGTGACTGTAAACAACTCCTTTTGGGGCAGATGTAGTTCCCGAAGTGTAATTCAACGCAATTGGATCCCATTCATCTTGAATTTCTTCGGGGACAAATCTTGGATTGCCCACTTGGACTAAGTGTTCGTACTCCAATTCACCTAGACGGATACCTGTGGGTGAGTCAATGTCATCTATGACAATTACAAGTGGAATATTTGATGATTCTGCAGCCAGATCATGAGCCTGCTGTGTGTCATCATCTTCTATGAGTAACTTCAGTGCTTCTCGTGCCAATGGTACATATTGGCAATCGACGAAGAAAATTTTTGCCTCCGAGTGACGCAGAATAGTGGCTATTGTTTTAGCATCAAGCCTGATATTAATAGTGTTGAGAACAGCTCCAGCCATGGGCACTGCAAAATGCATCTCATACATGGCTGGAATGTTTGGAGCCAGCACCGAGACCTGCATGTCAATCAAAATTAATTAAGCAACACAAAATCATATAAATAGTAATTACTACCAATCAAAAGCCTCGTAGAAATATTACTTACCACACTGTTTTTAGGCATGCTGAAAGAGCGGAGAGAAGAAGCAAGGCGAAGGCAACGCTGGTACGTTTGTTGCCAAGTGAAACGAGTTTCTTCATATATAATAGAAGTACGGTTGGAATAAACAGCAGCAGCTCGCTTCAAGAATGTTAAGGGGGTTAAAGGAACATAGTTTGCTCCACACTTCGGCAGATTCTCCATGCTGATTATATATCGCTGTTTTTATATATGAAGAGAAAAGAGAGAGAATGGCGTTCTACAATGGAGAAAAGAGAGGCAGATTGATAATGGATTTTATTTATGAACGAGGTGGTATATATAACAAGGGCACATGTGACAAGGGCACGTTATTTCGGTGGGAGAAGTTGGAATCAACAGCGAAATTGCTTAGATATTACTTATAATTTGAACACACAGACAAATAGGTGATTGATAGGTTGTTGACCAGACTACCCAAATGCATGGTTCACATTTTGTCAGAATTCATGTTCAATTTCTTTATTATATTTTATACTTTAATTAACTATACAGGGCTGCTTTGACTTCCTCACCATCTTTTACTTGTAATTTCTCACACGGATAGAAATTGGCAATTTACAATATATTTACTAAATGATATAATCCCCTAATTTTTTATTATAAATTTTAAATTTTTGTTATATATCTCTAATTTTTAATATATTAAAAAATATATAAACAAATTTTAAAATATATAACCAAAAAACAAAGTTGACATAATAAAAAAATTGGAGACCACAGAGCAGTAATCTTATTCCTTGTGTATAGCCATCGGTGGCTTGAATACATCCGTTGATAAAGTCACATCTGCACTAAAAGACTAAAGACGACTCCACTCTCTATTTTGCTGGCACTGCAACAGCAGATAATGGCCATAATTTGGGTTGAGGATGGCCCAATATTGCCAATACCAGTCCTCCACTAAGAACCACTCCAACATCTGTTTGACAAAGTGTAACCATTAGCTAGGGAGTAGTCATTTTGTACACTTTAGCCAGCACTGCTGAGCATGACACTGGCCTTCTTTAAGTTTTTTTTATTGAATGTGACCAAAAAAAAATTTCTCATTTTTCATTTCACTAGCTTAAAAGGTATTCCCCGGGTCAAGTATAAGTTGTTGCGAAATAATAGTTTCTTATGATATATTTGTTTGGGTGATAACTTTTATCAAGCCTAGGCCTGTCGAAGTCATTTTAAAATAGTAAAGAGTTTATTGAGTGAGGGAAGTTTCGAGTTATTGGATTTGGAGATATCAATATGCGACTTGGAGTATTGGGAATTATGAGATCTGGAATTAAGTAGAGAACTTATTGGGAGTTGATAAAATGTGGAGTTTCATGGTAAAGTCCTGCGAAACACGAAAATATTAGGTCAGTGCCAAGCACTGATGGGTTGGCCGAAGATAGCTCTTCAATGCTTAAGTTAAAGAGCGGCTCAATGACTAAGATGTTTCCTAAGGTTTTTGTCCCAGAGAGAATTTGGAGGAAATAGAGAAAGTAGTTTCTTGTTAGAGTGTGTATTCTATGTTCAAACTCGTCTCTTAAATTCAAATTAAGAGATAACTCTTGAGTATAAAGAAAGCTAAATTGAAGAATTCTCCTTAAAGGTGACACGTGATGACATATAATTGGAGAGTCCTCTCTTCAATAGTAGCATTTTGGAGAAATAATACAATAAGGAGTAATTGTGTCTCTCTAAGACTTGGAATATTGAGTAACTTTAAATTAACTACTTTTGAAATAAATCGGCTATGAGATTAGGTGAGCTACATGTACTATCTCTCGAATTTCAACAAATACGGTGCTGACTTAATTCACCAATTTTAGATAAACCTTATTTTTTATCAATAAAGGAACAAAGGCTTATCACATCCTATATTATTTTTAATAATATCATGTAGTCTCCAACTAAGCATTGGATATGCCTAATAATAACATGGAAGGAATTCTTTACACAACCTCTCCTAGTGGCTAGTATACTTCCTTCCCAACAAATTGAAATCAAGCCCGAAACTTCACTTTGGATATAAGAGATTGCGATGTGATAAAAAAAAAATACAATGTACAAAATTTTCAATGGTGATTTTATTTGTGTATGAGGACATTTGTTTAATATAATTTTAATTAAGTTTATTATAAATATTATTTTATATTTGAAAAGAGATTTTTTTTTAATATATAGAGAAGAGAGAATCGAATCTAAGATCTTCACTTTAATAAAAGAATAGATCCTTTATCACAAAGTTATTTAAACAAGTGTGGAATGAGTAATGTTTTAGCCTCCGTGTTTCCTATATTGAGGGAATATCTTAGCATCATAAATCTATCCTCTCAACACATTCTTTGCAAGTGATCATCAACTTGCTACATAACTTCTCATTAATTCTTCTTTCATGCTTATTTACTATCTATCTCGTGCAACTCCATGCAAACTACCGGACACCTTTCTTTTAGCAGCCTTTAAGCGACTTTCTATGCTAATTAATGCAACTTTGTTTATTTTTTGGCCTTTTGTGTGTAACAACTTTTTTTTTGGGCAAATTTTTTATTCAAAGGTGACCTAGACAACTTGACCATCATAAAGTCAAGTGGAAAAAAGCTGATTACTGTATATATATATATATATATATATATATATATATATATTCATATCTTAAAATTAGTGCACGAAAACTAAGAAACTTAATATTTCCTTAAAACAATGTATTAGAAATTCATGTGAGAAGGAAGTTATCACACATCAAAGTGTATTTTTCAATTTAAAGATCAAAGTTGATTTTTATTTTTATAAAAAAATAAAGAATTTTGATATATTTTTGTTATATGACATATAATAGTGTTGTTTTATGTTGTGAATGATATGTTATTTTTATTTCATAATGACATATATATATATATGTATATATATATATAAGTGGAAAGTTCAAACTCAAAATTTTTATTTTAATAAAAATATATGTTGCAAATTTTTTATAACAAAATAAATACAATGACATTTATATTTTAAAAAAGAATTTATTATTTTATCATTTTTTATTTTCTTAAATTGAATTTAGAACTTAGAGCGCAGCTTCCAAGAACTTTATCGAAACTAGCCACTTATGTAAGGTTACTTGCACATTATTCCGTAAAGAAAATGTTAGACTCTTTCATTGTTATTTCCCAAAATTTCCTTTCTTTGGAGACAAATTTCAAAACAATCTAGAAGTCTTTTTAAAAGAGGGAAGAAGAAGTGTAAAAAAAAACATGATAATAATCCAACCATCTTGATTACTAAGCGCCCATTAGATACATTCGTGCTTTTCTTCTAGTCAGTTAGACATTGATCTGTCAGGAAAATACAAGAAGATATTGGACTCTTTTACAGCGAGTTCCTCCACCAAAACCACTAGTGCCACTTTGGCATATGACTTTTCTTCGTATTCAAAGAGCTTTTTAACACAAAGGTTTTATTTATTTATTTGCAACTTACAAAACGTTTATGAATGATTTAAACAAATATTTTCTCTTTATTAAAAAAAGTTCAAATGAGCTTCTTTAAATAGAATTTTTAACTTTCTTTTTTTAATTTTAAATTATCCATATTAAAATTTTTAACGTGTACTTTAAAATATTCTTAACATCTTGCGTAAGTCTTTTATTCACAAGAAACTAATAAAGATTACACAATCAAATAAATAAACAATTACACAAAAAGCACACAATTAATATACTTAGTTCGACAATAACTACTTGCGTTTATAGTAGATCTCAAGATCTTTATTTCTTTTATTTCTTTTTTTTATACACAAAGAACCCTTACAAAAGACATGAATATTTAAATACCTAAGAGTTTCTAAAGATCTATATCACACTATCTTGTGTACTCAAAGTACTCAAGTATAACCTAGCCTCTCTATTCTCTCTCTTGTTGATCATTGATGTTTTTTATGCTTAATGAATTCTAAGGGGTTACAAAGGATTATATAATATTAATACCGACCTTAAAAAATTTAAACCTAGTTAGAATAAGAGTTCACACATTGTAGAAGTGTAAATTTGACTTTAGGATGCAATATTATCCAAAAACAGAATTTTCCTAAATAAACAATGATGTGGCGTTAAGAGCTAATGTTGCGGCATTCAGACACGAATTTGAGCCAACATTGTAGCATTTTAATGCCTTCGCTACAACATTGGCTTTCTAAAAATTGTCACTGCGATATTAAGTTCCCAACACTACAGCATTCAGATGTGATCAGGTGCCCTCTTATGCTTTTGCACCTCTCCTTACATTTGGCTTTCATTTTTTACCTTTGCTCTCCATCCAAGTGTCCTTGACCACATCTCAGCTCCTCCTGAGTTTCTAACTCAAAATCAAATTCTTAAATCACCAATTCTAAAAAAACCCCTTCTTGATTCAAAATCTCTCTAAGAAGCTTTACTATGATCCATCAACTCTAACGCTCTATCACATAGCATTAACTCCAGATAAGTCTCTATCTAGACTTAACTTTTTGGGGGTTTGTGATCTTGATCTCTAAAGATACGAATGCATCTTATTGATAATTTGATGCTTGTTTTACCAAGATCTCTCCAAGAAGCTTTACTAGATCCATCCACTCCAATGCTCTATCTCATAGCATTAAATCCAGTTAACTCTCTATCCAAACTTAACTCATTTTGGCTCGTGACTTCGGTCTTCAAAGATACAAATGCATCTTGTTTCTAGGCTCTTTATTCTCTCTATTATTGATAATTTTATGCTTTTTATGCTTAATGAATTATAAGAGGGTTATAAGGGGTTATATAGTGATAATCCAATCCTAAAAACTCTAAACCTAGTTGAAATAAGAGTTCACACATTGTAGGAGTCCAAAATTAATTTTAGGATGCAATTCTTGTGAAAGTTAGTGCTTACGTGTCATTCCAATTTGTATGAATATTAATTGTTTAATATTTATATAATAAATATTTCATATTAAATCGTTAATACTATAATATATAGTACTATGTTTGTAATGATACAGACATGGTATGATTTGAAAGATTTCATATCTGGTCTAAAAGAGTTTAGATTAATATTAAGAGTTAGCATCGCTGAAAATCATAAATGCTAAAGAGTTAGCAGATTATAATGATTAGCAAAATTTAAAAAGTTAAAACCTTATCTGTAATGAGGCAAAGACTTGAGGGTATACTAGTAATGATATAGTTGCAAATAGTTACAATATGTGCTAGGAAATGTCATTATGCAAGTATGTTTTCAAATACTATGTTCATGATCTATTTCATTGATACAGGTCTGTCGGTGAATCCTTTTTATATAGATTAGTGTATACTATATCTGTATGGTATAGATAGTTGTTCTTAGTTGACCATAAACTTACTGGAAGCTTATATAGGCATACGGGTATTCAATGAGAACTGAGTACTTAATAGATTCAAGAGGACTCCAATAGACATTTTATAAAGCCTTTAATAATGAGTCCTTTATATCTTGATACTTCGAGATTGTATTTCAGAAAATAGTGTGGCCACAAGTACATAACCCCATAAAAGATTTTTCTGTAGGCTTAAATAATATCGCAAAAGTGTTTGCGTATATTATTTATCAAAATATGAATCTGGAGATAAGTTTACAGATGAGCACGTGAAGATTTGATGGTAGTGATCTATGTCTCTGTTCATTCAGGATATAGGTGATGGAAGGATTATACGAATATGTTATAACATCAACTTATATGGTCTAATGCCCTGATTTACAATATCTGTGACATATACATGGGGCATTAATTATGGACTCATGGAACAGTTCTATTAATAAATCGGGCATAGACCTAAAGAGTCTCACAATATGAAGTGTACTCGTTGTGCACTGGGGCAACCTATCGGATTGAATTGTTCAACCTAATAAATTTCAGTAAATGAAATATTTGTTTCAGGTTCCCTCAGGATGTACACATGTCAAGACTTAAAAGTTAAATATATTAATTAGTTAACAATAGTTGTTAGCCAATAGTATGATGACACATGGTACATGGTAGGCCATTCATTGTTTGACTTAAAAATTATCAAAATACTCATGCTTGTCAAACAAGTAATATTTATTAAATAAATAAATAAATATTTTTATTTTATTTAATTTTAATTAAGTCAAACAATTGTTATACTAATAAATGGCAGATGTTTATTTGTTATTAAACTAATAAAAAAAAGAACATTTAAGCATGGCATAGTAGGATCGAAATTGTAATGCAAAATTGAAAATGTTTCATTTTGCTTCCATTTGTTTCATTCGCCATCCTTTTGGATGTATTGCAGAAATTATTTTGTAATATAAAAGATAAGGATCCATATTTGGTGGGGTCAAGTGTTCACCAGTCAAACAAAAGGAACATAAAGCAAATATATTTAAAATGAAAAATGTTTCATTTACCCCAAAAAGGTGACCGGCCAAAGAAAAAATTACAAAAGTGTTTGTATTTTTTAAGTCAACAAATACTAACAGATTTGTACATGTTTAAATTGTATAAACAAATGCAAACAAATGGAAATGGTTAGGCTTCCTTTGTAGGGCCAAATCTTGATCATTAAAATGAGGCAATGTGCTACTTATAAAAGGTGTGCATTTGATGAAGATTGTTTTTGGCAAGAAAATTCTACCAAATAAATAAAGGGTAAAAAGAGACTTTTTGCTATGTTTTTCAAAGGGTTGAAAAATTATATCTTTATCTTCTTCTTTATGGTTGCTTCAGTCATGAGTGAGAGAAGCAAAAGCAAAATTGTTTTCTTTTCTTTTGTTTCAATAATTGAAATAAAAACTATTCATCTTCTCCTCATTATCACATTGGCTGGCCAATTTTGAAGCAATGAAAAAATTGTTTCATTTACTTCAATTGTTGAATAAATAAAAAAAAATTTATTTACTTTGAAACAAATTAAGATAGTTAAAATGTTTTGTTACAATTTAGTTTAAAGAGTTTAAACTTGATTAAAAACGTTTAATCAAAATTTGGTGTTTAAGAGTTGAACACCAATGCTGGAAATTAGAGCTGCTATTCTAGCAATCTCAGTCCACCCTAATTGGATCTTAAAATTACCAATGAGTGCTCTTTATGGTGGACTCTGGTTCAATAATTTCTAAAGGCTTGACAAGTAATTTTCGATTCTTTATTTTTATTATAGTAATGAAACATAAATTTTAAATGTGTTTGTTGCACTAGAAAATTAGATTTCTAATTCTGTTGTTTTAATTTATGTATGAGATAAGTAAATTTTTTTGTGATAAACATATACTACATGCATGTATCCTAAAAAATTAGCACACTTTCAATTCTACCCAAAACTATAGTTTTCCCGAATAGGCAACACCGAGGCGTTAAGAGTTGATGTTGCAACGTTCAAACGCAAATTTGAGCCAAAATTGTGGCATTCTAAAGCCATCACTACAACATTGGCTTTTTGGAATCATCACTACAACATTGAGTTCCTAATGCTGAGGCATTCAGACGTGATCGAGGGTCCTCTTGTGCTTTCACACCTCTCCTTGCATCTAACTTCCATTTTCAACCTTGCTTGTCCATCCTGTTGGGATTTATGCTTACGTGTCATCCAATTATTATATGAATATTTTATTTTATAATATTTATACAGTGCGTTTTTATCAAATGGCTAATTTCATTAATTAAATGGTACAATACTTGATACGCTACAGACACTGTATGATCTGAGGGAGTTTAGATCTGGCTTAAAGAAGTTTAGACCAACGCTAAAGGTTAATAACACTGAGAATTATAATTGCTAACAGTTAGCACTACTAAGAGTTAGTAGGTTATAAAAGTCAGCAAAATCTAAGAGTTAGGATATTGTCTGTAACGAGACATAGACCTAAGAGTACATTAGTAATAACATAGTTGCAAAGCGTTGCAACAAGTACTAAGAAATATTATTATTCAAATCTATTATCAAATTATATGTTCCTAGTCTTATTCACCGATGCGGGTCTGTCAATGAAACTCTTTCTAATAGACTAGTGTATACGATACCTAAATGGTCTAGATGGTTATTCTTAACTGACCATAGGCTTACTGAAAGTTCATATAGCATACAGGTAGTCAGTAAGAACTGAATACTTAACAGGCTCATCGAGGACCCCGATAGACATCCCATGACGTCATCATGGTAGGTCCTCTCAAGTTGAGGAGTGTACGTGATCCTTTGACCGGAGCGTCACAATGGACTTATAAGCGATTTATCATACTTTGGTTCCATAGATGTCAAAAACCTTTCATGGTTTGACCGTTATGTGTCATTAGGTATGGTTCAACGCTTATGGAGTCTGGTGTGCACAGATATAAAATTCGTCAACTCACATAAGTGAGTTATATATCTAGATGCTTTGAGACTGCATCTCAGAAAGACTTATAGCCATAAGCAACAAAACGTGAGAAAATAGTTTTTCAACAAGGTTAAACAATATCGCAAAGGTGTTTGCGCATATTGTTTATCGAGATACATGTCTAGAGATACGTTCATAGATGAGCGCGTATGGATTTGACGGTGATGATCTAAATCTCGCTCCTCTGGGATATAATTGGTGGAAGGATTATACGTATGCGCTATGACCTCAATTTGTATAGTCTACTGCACTGATTTGTAATATCTGTGACATGTGCGTGGGGCATCGATTTCGTACTCACGGAATAGTTTTGTTTGACGAATCGGGCATGGACCAAGATAGTCTCGCAATATGAAGTGTACTCATGCACTGGAGCAGCATACCTGATTGAATAGTTCAATTTAATAAATTCTAGCAAACCGAACATTTGCTTCTGTTTCCCTCTGGCCGTACATGTACCAAAACTTATAAGTTAAGTACATCGATTAGTTAATAATAGTTGTTGACCAATAGAATGTTGACACGTGCGCATTGTAGGCCTATCATTGTTTGACTTAAAAATTATCAAAATGACCTTTCTTGTTGGACAAGCAAAATTATTATTTTATTCATTAAATTATTTAATGAATAAAATAATAATAATAATATATGATATTATTATTTTATTAAAGCCAAACAAGTATTATTTATTACAATAATACACACATTTTTTTGTATTTAATATTGATTAAATGAAACAATAAAACATGAATGGATGGGCATGTAAGACATAGTGGAACTATAGTATGAAAAAAAAAGCAAATGAAGAAATTGTTTCTTCATTTGCTTTGTCTCTTACGGCAAACTCACACACACACACATGTTTTTTGTTTTAATTGTTTAATGTAAACAAATGAAAAAACATAATGGCATGGGCATGACAATTATAGGAGCTGGATTGCTTTTATTCCAAAATGAGAAATTGTTACTCATTTGGCCAAATGCATCAATGCCTCTTGTTCTATTTGTTTATTGTGAATAAATAAATTAAACAAAATTAAATGGCAAGGCAATTGTTACCATATCATATGAGTTATGTTTATCCAATTTTGAGGGAAATGAAATGAAGCTAATAAAAGCAAAGAGTTACTCATTTTGTTAAAAGTGTGTTTGTGTTCAGCCAAAGAGAGATAAAGAGAGTGAGAAGCTTTGGGTTTTCCCAAGCGTTGGGTAAAGGTTCAAGAGTTGAACATCTCCTCCCTTTTCTCTCTAAGTAGTCGAATGCTTAAAGGTTAAGCAATTTTATTTAAAAGTTAAACATAGGATTTAAGAGTTAAATTCTTAGTGGAATCAAGTTGCTATTCTAGCTTCCCTAATCCACCGAGTTGAGGAACTAAAATTGTGAATGAGAATACTTCACGCAGTTCTCCGATTAGACGAAAATACAAAGGCTTGCCAAGGTAATAAATTCTCAATCCCTTTGTAATTTATATTTATGAGATACATGTAAATTGTATGGTGTTTATTATTAGAAAATTAGATTTCTGACTCTTCCACTGTGCTAATATAAATGTGATATGTATGCAAATTTAAATGATAGTCACAAACCTACATATATGCACCCTAGTTTTAAAATCACTCACACATCTAGCGTGTCCTTGACAACATCTCAGCTCCTCCTTAATTTCCAACTCCAAATCAAATTCATCCTTGATTTTGAATCACCAATTTCAACAAATCCTTTTATGATTCAAAATCTCTCTAAGAAATTTTACTAGGATCCATCCACTCTAACACTCCATCATATAACGCGAACTCTAGTTAAATCTCTATCCAGACTTAACTCTTTTTAATCTCGTGACCTTGCTGTCCAACTATATAAATACATATTTCCTCAGGCAGCCTTTGTATTACGATCCCTCATGTCATTCTTGACACCATCACAATACCTCTATGGCATATCCTTGCCAGTAATAGTCTTCACATGCATTTTCTTTTGATTTCTATCACCATGGTGAAAAAATCTTCATTGTTACTTTCTGGTATGCATTCCTTCAACAATCTATGTTGAGCCACCTATAGCATTGTTATCAAGTACATATAGTCCCTTGTGCTTCTCACCTCTCATTACTACTATAGATTCATTCTTAGCCTTTTGTATTCCTTTTTATGCTTAAATGAATACCTCTTTTAATTTAGCACTTCTAAGGATATCAAGTTCCTCCTAACTTCGAGAATATATCTTACACCATGAACTCCCTGATCTCCTCGTCATGTATTATCTTAATACTATCAGTCCTCATGACTTTACAAGACATATCATTTCCTATTAGTATTTTTCTTCCCCTAATAGTTTTATAATTGATAAATAAGGATTTTTCTCCTTATATATGGTAACTACAGTCAGAATCAAGTATCTATTCTCCAGTATACTTGTCATCAGAAACTACCAATAACTCTGTACTTTTTAAGTTTTCTTTACAGACTATTGAGATCCTTCATTTTTTTAATCTTTTTTTGGGCAATCCTTCTTCAAGTGCCCCTCTTTGTTATAAAAGTAGTACTTCTTAGATCTACTCTATTGATTATTCTTACCATCTCCTCCTCTTGTAACTGACCCAGTTTTACTGCCAGATTCAGATTTTTCCTCAATTCTTTAGAGTTTAATAAGGTTTTAACATCAGTCATAGTTAAACTCTCTTTACCATACATGAGTGTGTCCATAAAGTATTCATAACTTAGAGGCAGAGAACATAACAAGATTATTGCCATATCCTTATTCTCAATCTTGATGTCTATCATCTCAAGATCAATGATAATCTTATTGAATACATCTATACGGTCTTTCATTAAAGTTCTCTCAATCATAGACAACTGATATAACTTCTTCTTGGCATATAGATGATCAATTAGGGGACTTCGTCATGTTGAAGGCATCAAGTTTCTTTCAAAGACCCAATGTTATCTTCTCTTCAACCACCTCCCTCAGAACCTCATCACTCAAAGATAGTATTATAATATTATGGGATAGTTTTTAAATGATTTCCTTATCTGCTTCAAATTTAGGTTTTATCAGTTTCTTTGCTTCACTAGTTGTTGCTTGAGTTTCCTCGAAGGTTATTAACTTGACTCACCAATAAATCTATAACCCCGCTTTTCACATATTAAAGTCATTCTACTCATTGAACTTCTCTACTTTATGTTTATGAGATGTCATGGTTAAACCAACCTATGCTTTGATACCAATTTGTTAGATTTTTAGAATGCACTCTAAGAAACCCTTAACGCCTTGTGGAAGTCTTTCACTCATAAGCAATCAAGAATAATGAAGATCACATAATTAAAGAGATAAATAATCACACACCAAAGAAAAGCACACAATTAATATGCGTGGTTTGACAGTAACCGCCTATGTCCGCAGTGGATCTCAAGATCTTAGCCTCTTTTATTCCATTCTTTTATACATAAAGAACCCCCATAAAAGATAGGAACAACAAAATATTCGAAAGCTCCCAAGGATCTATAGCATACTATCTTGTGTACTCAAAGCACTCAAGTGTAACTGATGTGATATTTCTATATCTTAAAATTAAGCGCAAGTATACACTATCATAAATAGTAAAAAAGGGACTTAGAAAGTCGGATGTCGAACCTACAGGGATAATTTTTATTTTCTACCAAGTACTAAAATTATATCTTTCTTATAATTATTCAGAAAAATCAAATCTTAATTTTACAATGAATTTAAGTAAAATAAAAGTATAGAAAATAAATTACACAAAATAAATAAAATAAGAAGATAGCAATATAGAGAAAACCTAGGGTCAATTACTATCCTTTAATATATTTTCTAAAGATTAATCATTTTAATATTTATATCCCTCAATTCTTATTATTGGTCAAGATACTAATGTATTCACAAGCCTCTCCCAAAGTCATACAAGTATATCCTAATTTACCAAATACCTATATTCTTATAGTACTTGTAATAAATTAAGATTCATTAAGAACGAGTCTTATTGACCATATATGCTAATTAGATATATTTCTATCCTAATTCGAAACTTGCATATTCAACATTGAATGTTAATCTGCAATCATGCATCAAATTATCTAAGTCTAAATATAATGATGCCTCTTTCGAGTTTATCATAGTATTACCAAAGCATTCACAATATTGATCAAACATAATAAAGAATTAAGAACAAATAATTTGAATAATAAAGAATTGAATTCAAATAAATATTAAAAGGATCCAACAATTAAGCTCATATATTGAGTTCAAGTAATAACACTAAAAAATAAATTTAGCTTATGATAACAAGAGAATTATGGCTGAAAAATAAAATAAACATAATACAACCAAAAGAAAACTAATATAGACGCCAATTTGCAGTTGGTTGATACGCCAAAGTTTTGCTAATAATCTCTTACTTCCTTGAATTTCCTTTGTTTCTCTCTCTAAAAATTACTCTTCTTTAATGTGTTATGGCTCTAAGAGCCCTAAGTTGTGTGTTCTTAATGTTCTTGGATGCTTGATAAAGGCTAGGTACGAGTGGCTTTTATAAGGATTGATTTGAACTTGAAAATCTCAATTCTCATCGGATTAGAAATCGCACTACCGATAGGGCACTATGCTGCTGTCGTTAGGGCACTGCGTGTAAAAGGCCTCACCGCTGAAGCGCTAGGCTATCACTGGCGCGATGGCGAGTTGGCGCTAGACTACGACTAAAATAGGTCATTTTTTCTATTTTCTTATTTTAATCACTATTCCAACGTTGGGGCGAAAATCGTTGTGGTGCTAGGGCGACAAGTCCATATTTTGAAAAGTTTGCATTTTAGTCCTTGTTTTTGCTCCTTTTACATCCTTTCTTTAAATTTCATTCAAGTCCCTATAAATAACAATAATGCACATAAATAGCCATTTATTCTCATAAAATAATAAAATATCAAAATAAAAATATGAAAATATATATGACAAATATGTCCTTATCAGTAACCTAGGCTCTCTATTTTCTCTCTTGTTGATAAATTGATGTTTTTTTATGCTTAATAAATTTTAAGGGGTGACAAGAGTTTAAACAATATTAATACTGACCCTAAAAGTCTTAAACCTAGTTGGATAATTGTTCACATTTTGTAGGAGTCAAAAATTGACTTTAGGAGGCAATTCTATCTAAAATTATAGTTTTCCTAAATAGACAACATCATGGCTTTAGAAGCTAACGTTGTGGCATTCAGACGTAAATTCGAGCAAATGTTGTGACGTTCCAAAGCCATCGTTACAGCATTGGGCTTACTAGAATTGTCGTTATAGCGTTGAGTTCCCAACACTATAGTGTTCAGATGTGACTAGGTTCCTTTTTATGCTTTCGCTCCCCTCCTTACATTTGGCTTCCATTTTCGACCCTTACTCGTTTATCAAATGTGTCCTTGACCACATTTCAAATCTTCTTTGATTTCCAACTCAAAATTAAATTCATTTTGTATTTTAAATCACTAATTCTAACAATCCAAAATACACAAATGTATTTTATTAATTTCATTATGCCCTTTGTAATGATAAAAGGATATCAAAAAAAGTTCTTACTTTAACTATATGCTCTTACACTAAATCTCAAACCATTCCAATAATTTATGTGAGATCCAATTCCTATGAACATCGTAGATACCTAGATTTTGAAGTATCACGATAAAGATACTGTAGGGATAATTGACTTTGACCCTACTGTAAATATTTTTGTGTGTGATACGTGTGAATAATATTTCAACGTGATTATATTAACCCATTAGTGTGGTAATGTGGGACTCGCATAGGTGATCGGTAGAACAAGTTAAATGGCAGTAAAGTAAAATCGCGTATTTATTATTTTATTAATTTATTAATCTAACCATGGTTAAGAAATAACCAAGGTAGAGTTAAAAGTTAACTATGGTTAGTATAAATTAATTTACATTTATCCAATTTTAAAAATATAATAATAATAGATATTATGAATATTTTATATCATTATTATTATATTATTTTAAATGAGATAAGTGTTATTAAAGTGGATAAGTGGCTAATGGTGATTGGTTATGAAAAAGTAAAAATGGGGTAATTGTATTATGTTGATTGGTTAAAAAAGAAGAAAAAAAAAGTGTTTAGAATAAAGGATGAGTGCACGTGAGAAATGGGAGAGGTAGATAAGTGTAAGCAAAGAAGGGAGAAAAGAAAAGAAAGAAAAAATAGAGAGGAAGAGAAATGGCCGAAAGAAAGAAAGAAAGAAGAAAGAAAAGAAGGAGAAAAGGGAGAGGTAAGAAGAAATATTTATTTTGATAATTATTTCATGTTTTTGGATGTATATATATGTATATACATCTCTATGTGTGTATACATGTATTTACGTATGTATAAGTGTAGATATACATATATATGTATTAATGAGTAGAAATACATGTGTATCTTTGTATGTATTTATGCATGTATACGTATATATGTGTGAATATATGTATAGATTTATGTAAACATGCAAGTATGGTGCTATGTATATATGTATATATTTAGGTATATATATATTTATATACCATATATGTATATGAATATATTTATGGTGTATATGTATATTGTATAAGTGTGTATATATATATATATATATATATGTGGGGGGGAGGTGGAGGGGTGAATGTGTAGAATTAGGGTTTTGGGTGATTTGAATGTAGAGACTTCAATTGGTTGTAATTGGGGTATTAGAATGAAATTGGCTTTATTTTGATGTAGTTGGAACAAGAAATTGAGAAAAGAAATGTGTTGGAACATAAGGTGAAATTCTGCCACTTTAGGGAAGTTAGGGATTGAGTGGTGTTTTGATTGAGTTATTGTGTGTAAATGATGCCTTATGTATGTTGAATGTATATGGTTGATGGAAAAATAAAAAATGAAGAAAATGGGACATAATTGTCTATTTTGAAAATGTGAAAGGCAATTATGTCCAACCAAGTTATAAGGCGTTTAATAATTTTCAGAGCGCCGAGTAGTGAATTAGATTAGATTAAATGACTCCGTAAATAAAAATCTGAAAGTAGTATGCATCCGGGCTTTGTATGCCGATTAGGGCGTTTAGTAGTTAAATGAGATTCTAGCATTCAATTTGGTTCTAAATGTCATTTATGGCGCGTAGGTGAAGAAAACCGAGAGCGGTAACGGGAGCAGAAATCCGGAGCGAAATTGAGCGCAAAGTGGTTTTGAGTGAAAATCTGTCTTTTCTGTTATCTTTCATTTATTATGTTTTCGCATAATAAAAATGTATGTTTTATGAGCTTCCAATGCATAAACATGATTTATGATCTTGATATGTATCCATAGATATGCATTTACATGTTCGGTTTAAGAAATAGTTTTAAAATTTCTGCATTTGTTTTAAAGGCCATTGGTACCCTCAAATTATAGTGGTGGTGATTGTATTAGACCCGGCCGGTATATCCCGTATACATGGGCAGGTCATGGGGGTGTGTCACTAACTCTGGGAAGTCGAGATGTCGAGTCATGTGAGTCGCTCTATGTGTATGGGGTATTGTCTCGCTATATATATGCGATATAGAATTCTACTGCATAGCCAGTGAGATGTCTTGAGATGTCACTGTGGGTGCTACTAGTTGGAGTGCCCCGTGACCTACTCACGTGTGTGGTGCTAGTTGAGTCGCTGCGTGAGTATAAAGCTTTAGGGTTACTATTGGTATAGTTTAGAAAGAAAATGGCCGAGCGAGGACTTTACTAGTTTTCAATTTACCGATAGCATTTATGCATTTATATGCACACGGCAGTTATTGTGTTATACAAATTTTGGATATTGTTTTTCAAAGACGTGAATAAAACTCGCTCAACAAGATTTTATCAGCATATGATATTAGAAACCATTTTACAGCTTTACATCAGTTTTAGAAGCATGATTTATGCATGTACTTTAGAATTTGCTATCTATGCATAATGTTATTTTATTTGAAATCTTAATTGCACTCACTGAGCTCCTTTAGCTTACTCGTTTTGTGTTTTATGTTTTCTAAACCCCCTTCTCAGGTGCAGGTCTTGGTACGCAAGCTGCTGATTCTCCTATTGCCGAGTAGTGGGATAAATCTGAAGATCATTTTTGAATGTGCTAAATAGCACCCTTCACTTTATGCATAGTAGTTGTAGGCATGTATATTTGTATGTATGTTTTGAACCAACAAGAAGAGATTTCGATATTATGATGATCATTTTTGTTTTTTATGAATATGCTCATTTTGTGATTCAAATGAAACTATTTAGTTGTGTTGGATTTGATTTGGAAAGGACCGGAGGTCCGATTTGATAGTATTGAAAAGTGTTTGAAATAGAAGTGAAATTTCTTGGCATGTTTTATATGAATTTTTTGAAAAACAGAGGAAACTCTGCCCGTTTTTTTTTAAATTTAGATGTCATTTTTCATTTATATTACAAGATTTTCTCAATAGTAGCAAGAACTAAAAAGGGGTTTGCCTCGTGGAAATTTCTCAACTTACCTAGTTATATTAGGAGGAACGTCCGTAGAGGTGCCCGGCAAGGCCGCTGAGACCTACAGTAGAGGGTCTCGGGGCAGGTCCTGTCAATTTATATTTTATTTATAATTTAAATTATATTTTATCTTTTTCAACCTTCTTTTTAAGTTAACTTTTTAATAATATTCTATTTAGGAAAAGTGATATTTTTATTCCTGGAATATAGTTTAATACTCAATTTTATCCTTAAAGTTTAAAATTACCCAATTTTATTTTTCTTAAAATTGCCCAATAATACCCGTTAAACTTGACTATTAAAGGGAAAAATTGTTACTTAATAAAAAGATATTCTGACACTCTGACACATGTTAAATAATAATGTATTATTAAATAAATAAATAAAAATATTACTACAGTTAGCTCAGTGGCGAGCCACCACTGGTTGCATCAAGAGACCTCAACGATATAAATTATCAAATCTTATATTATTAGACTCTATTTTTCGTGATCTACACAATGATGGGGTCACTTTTTATAAAATAAAAAAGACCAGAAGGTAGCTAAATATGGTGGGAGGGCAGCGGCCACCGTTATGTTTTACGATAAAAGACGGTGGCTACCAACCTCTACCATGGGACGATGGTCGCAATAAAATTATTTTACGATGACGTGCACCACCACCACTACCACCGTTCAATAGATGGGCTACCGATCTATCAAACAGCAGGTGGTGGTGGCTGCCACCCTCTACTATATGATGGCATTTGCTGTTAAACGGGGCATCAATGACCGTCGATCTATCATACGATGGTGGAGATACACGTCACTGCCTCCCTATTTGATAGCAAATGGCGGTGGCTAGCACCCGCCCACCATATTTGGCCAACTTCTGGTCTTTTTGTAAAAAAATGACCTCAACATTGTGTAGAATACAAAAAACAGAGTTTAATGATATAAATTTTGATAATTTTTATCGTTAGAATCCAGTGGCTAGCAATGGCCCACCACCACCAAATTTCTACTGCCGATAAAGGGTTTTATTTTTTTAAATAATTTATTTTTAAAAAAAATAAATTAAATATTAAATATTAAAATTGATCTTATCCGAATATGCCACGTGTTTTTTTTTTAATGGCCAATCATTTATTGACACATAAAAATAGTAATTAACACTTGAGTTTTAGCATGGACAAAAGTGTCACTGTACTAAAAAATAAACTTTGTCATTAAATCTAACGATTACTGACTAACGAAGAAGGATAAAATTGGGTAATTTGAAACTTTATGAACAAAATCGAGTATTATGCCATATTTTAGGGACAAAAATATCCTTCTCCCTTATGTTTATTGATAAGCGTAAATTATATCTATTATTTTCATTCCTTTAACTTGATTAATTGCTCATTTTAATAATAATATTAGATTTTTTTTATGTTTAATTGTTATTTTATAGGTTTGGAGTCAATGTAGCAATTGGAGATGAAGATCTAAGAAAAAAACAAGACAAAACATAAATGCTACAGTAATAGATACAGTACTATGTGAACAGTGTCTCATGAACAGTGTCCGTGCTACAGTTGTGTCGCCCCATCAATAAACTATATTAGCGGCAACGGTGAACAGCGCGATTTTTCTTAATCCTAAAAGAAATACAACTCCAAGACTCTAATCAATCCCTATATAAAGGCCACTCGTTTCAGACCTCAAAAGAACATAACTTAGGGCTCTTAAAACCACAATACAGTGAAGATGAGCAATTTTTAGAAAGAGAAGTAAGAGGAATTTAAGGAAGTAAGAGGAATTCAAGGAAGTAAGAGATTATTGGCGAATCTTTGGCATATCAACCAACTACGAATTGATGTCTGTATTGGTTTGCTTTTGGTTGTATCATGTTTATTTTACTTTTCAGCCATAATTCTCTTATTATTATGAGCTAAATTCATTTTCTAGGGTTATTACTTGAACTCAATATGTGAGCTTAATTATTAGATCTTTTTAATATTTATTTGAACTCAATTCTTCATTATTTGTTCTTAATGCTTCATTATATCTAATCAATATTATGATTGAGTTAGTAATACTTTGATAAATTTGGAAGAGGCATCATTGTATTTAGACCTAGATAATTTGATGCATGATTGTAGAGTAACATTCAATGTTGCATATGCAAGTTTTAATTTATGATAGGAATATAACTAATTGGCATGTATGGTCAATAAGATTTATTCTTAATGAATTTTTATTTATTACAAGTACTATAGGAATATAGGTATTTGGTAAATTAAGATATACTTGCATGACCTTGGAAGAGACTTGTGAATATATTAGTGTCTTGACTAATAATAAGAATTGAGGGATATAAATATTAAAAGGATTAATCTTTAGAAAACATATTGAAGGATAGTAATTAACTATAAGCTTTTTCTATATTGCTATTTTCTTATTTTATTTAAGTTGTGTCATTTATTTTCTGCACTTTTATTTTATTCAATTTTATTGCAAAATTAAGATTTGATTTTTCTGAATAATTATAAAAAATATATAATTTTAGTACTTGGTAGAAAATAAAAATTATCCATGTAGGTTCGACATCCGACTTTATAAGTCCCTTTATTACTTGTTACGATAGCGTATACTTGCGCTTAATTTTAAGATATAGAAATATCGCATCATTTATACAGTAGGGATAAAAAAATTTGTATCCTAATTGATGTGGCATTTAATGTATCGATCGTTAATTGACATTGTATAGCTATCACATTAATGAGAATTAAAAAGTAAATAATTATCTAACAAATAGTAGTCACTGATTAGTGATATATTAATAAAATACAAATTTTATATCTCATCTAAGTAAATCTAGCATTACTCTTTTGAATCTTTTCCAATTACCTAAAAGAATTCAAAGTTCAAAACAGTGAAATGAAATAACTAAATTAATAGTAAAAAATAAATTAAACTTTTTTTTATAAAAGTTTTAAAAATTCAACCAATATTCAATGCTTTGTCTTTATGCGTCTTGCAGAATTTGTGATCCAAAATCACATGTATTATGATTAATGTTTAGGACAAATTCAAAAATAAGTTGAAATCAAGTAAGAGTCGGAAACAAGCATGAAAATGGCTGGAAAGCAATGGAACAATGCTGAAAGACCTAAAGAAACAAAGGATGTTTTCCCCAGGTATGGATGCTGCGGCGCCCAATTATTTCTGCCAGTGCCACGACACTTGAGACAGAAAGTGTAGTGTTGAGGCCCTGGGGTTGATGAGTTCGAAATACGCACTCTTAAACACTGTACAACAAACCCTAAAGATCCAAACTTAAATTGTATCTCTTTGATTTTTCACGAACAATTCTCTTGTAATCAAGCATCAAATAAGAGATACTTAGATCCTTGATCCACCTAGACATAAGCACATTGTTGAACCACGTATTTTGTGTCTTAGTATGGTATATTTCTATATTTTCTCTACTATACATTATTAACTCTTATGATTAGCTTATTTTTCTTGCTTGGCTAGTTGTGTATTCTATTTCATTGCTTGTATACTCTTCTTCATTGCGTGTTAAAACTCCACAAACTAGTATTAGAGTTTGTTATTGGCTATCAAAGTTTTTTTTTATATTGAACATGGCACCACATATGCATGAAGTATAAAATTTTATAAGGCATAATGATTTTAACTTATAAAAGCTTAAGATGTTGGCTTTGTTAGAAAGTCAACGACTAGAATCAACCCTTGAGAAATTCTCTAGTACTAGTGATAAGCCTTCAAAATTTAAACCTGACATGGATCCTAAAACCATTAATAGAAAGGCTTAGGGTGAAATTATTTTGAGTTTGGGTGATGAAGTTTTGAGGGAAGTAAGTAAAGAAAATTCTGCACTAAGTTTGTGAAAAAGACTTGATTAGTTGTATATGACTAAGTATCTTGCAAACCGATTGTATCTCAAGAAAAATTTGTTGCACTTGCTTTGGTTGAGGGTGGTTCACTCAATGAACACATTAATTCTTTTAACAATGCTGTTATTGATTTGGATATAATTGAAGTCAAAATTAGTGATGAAGATAAGGTAATTTTGTTACTGAGTTTACTTCCTAAAAGTTATGAATATTTTGTAGATACTCTCTTATATGGAAGGGATTCATTGATAAAAAGGGATATTAGAGCAACCCTAAACTTAAATGAGTTAGTCAAGAAGTCAGAATAGTAACAAAAAAAGTTTACAGCTATACTTTTTGCGATGGGAAGAGCTGAGAGTCAGAAAACTAAAGCGAGAAATTCATTAAGATCAAAATCGAGGGGCAAATCCAACAAGTATTACTTCTGCAAGAAAGAATGCCATTTCAGAAGGGATTTTCCAAAAAGAAAAGCCAAGTGTCAAAGGAAGAGACCGAAGCAGATGCAGATATAATCTATGAAGAAGACTATGAAGTTGCAAAAATATTAGTTGCTTCGAATGGGTAGAACACCTGTGAATGGATTCTAGACTCCGGATGTACTTTTCATATATTTTTGAATAAAGTCTTGTTCACTAGCTATCAGTTCATTAATTGTTACAAAGTATTAATTGGCAATAATATGGCTTGTCAAGTTATTGGGATGGATGGTATTAGGCTGAAACTATATGATAGGAGTGTGAGAGAGTTGTTAGATGTGAGGTATGTACCTGAACTTTAAAAAATTTAATTTCTTTAGGCATGCTTGATCAATCTGATTGCACATTTAAGGGTGAAAATGGTACATTGAAAGTAATTAAGGGTTCAATGGTTGTAATGAAAAGTAAGTGTAAACAAGGGTTATATATGTTGAATGGAGAGGCTGTCATTAGTTCTGCATCTTTCTATACTGATAATGAGAATATACAAATCAAGTTATGGCATTTAAGGTTAGCGAATTTGGGTGAGAAAGGTCGAAATAAGTTGTATGATCAGGGATTTTAAGCAAAGATAAAATCTAGCCAATGGATTTTTGTGAACATTGTCTACTTGGTAAAGCTTATAGAGTTAAGCTCAACATAGGTGAACAAAACACCAAGGGCACTCTAGATTACATACATTCTAACCTTTGAAGACTTGCATAAACTGTCACTTATGGTGGTGCACAATATTTTCTGTCATTCATTGATAATTATTCAATGAAGTTATGGGTTTATGTGTTAAAGAGCAAAGAGCAGGTATTTAAAACATTCTAGCAATAGAAAGCACTTGTGGAGAATCAAACTAGTAAGAAATCAAAATATTTAGGACGGATAATGGTCTTGAGTTTTGCAATATCGAGTTTGATAACTTTTGTACTAAGTATGGCATTGCTAGGCATAAAACGATATGGTATACACTACAACAAAATGGACTTACAGAAATAATAAACTGAACCTTACCTTAAACGGTAAAATGCATGCTAAGCAATGCTGAATTGTCTAAGGCATTTGGGGGGGAGCTGTAGTAACAGCGGCTTACTTGATAAACCAAAGTCCTTTCTCAGCTATTGGCTCTATCACACCAGAACAGAAATGGTCTGGAAGCACTCCAAAATATGATTACTTGAAGGTATTTAGATGCCCTACATTTGTACACATCAAGCAAAGCAAACTATAACCAAAAGCCTTGAATGGGATATTCATTAAATATCCAGAAGGTGTTATGGGATACAAAGTGTAATGTACTGATCTTAAGCCACACAAGAGTATCATTAGTAGGGATGTGACGTTTAATAAATCTATATTGTTAGAAACTAATCCGAATTCAGTTTTGAAGAAGCCAGAAGGTGTACCTAGTTTAGTTATTGAATCTAAAATTGAACATTATGAAGTGGAACATAATTTGTGACCTGACACTTCTACAAGTTAGCACTCTAATGATGAAACATGTGAAGAACAAAAACCTAAAATCTTCTCCGAAATAACACCATTGCAGTCTAGCACTCTTGAAGTTGAACTTAAAGAGTATCATCTGGCTAGAGACAAGCAAATGAGAGTTATTCGACCACCAAGGAAGTATGCACATACAGATTTGATAACCTGTGCATTTAACATTGCTTACACTGTGGAATATAATGAACCAGAATCATATGATGAAGCCATAGAGAGTGTAAACTATGTTAAGTGGCAACAAGCTATAGAAGAAAAGTTCACTTCTCTTATAAAGAATCATTTGGAAATTGATGGAGAAACCAAAGAACAAGAGGTTAGTTGGATACAAATGTGTTTACAAGGCTAAGGAGAAGATTATGGGTGTTGAGTCTACAAAGTTCAAGGCTAGGCTTGTTACACAGGGCTTCACACAAAGAAAAGGGGTTGATTTCCATGAAATATTTTCTCATGCTGTAAACACTCATCCATTCGTATTTTACTATCTATATGTGTAAATCTGAATTTACATCTTGAACAAATAGATGTAGAAATAGTGTTTCTTCATGGTGAGCTTAAAGAAGAAATATACATGGCACAACCGAAAGGTTTTAAAAAATCGGGCAAAAAAAATCATGCTTGTTTTCTAAAGAAGTCTTTATATAGGCTGAAGCAATCTGTGAGATAATGGTATAAGAGATTTAATAATTTTATGCTACATTATGGCTTCACAATGAATAAGTATGACGGATATGTATACTTCTAAGCATTGAATAACAGTAAGTGTATATATCTTCTTTTACACGTTGATGAAATATTAATTACATATGAGGATATAGAAGAGATACATAAGCTGAAACATCAGTTGGGTGGTGAGTTTGAAATGAAAGATTTGGGGTTAGTCAAAAGAATTTTTGGTATAGATATAGTGATGGGCAGTGATGTTAGTTTCTTGTCTCAGCAGCGGTATATAGTTAAGGTTCTTAAGAAGTTTAGAATAAGGGCTGAGAAAAGTTGTGTTGACTCAATTAGCAATGCATTTCAAACTGTCAGCATCTCAATCACCACAAACTAAAGAAGATAAATCGCAAATATTTAAGGTATTGTATGATAGTAATATGGGTTCTATCATGTATGCTATGGTTTGCATAAGGCCAGATATAGCACAAGCAGTAAGTGTTGTGAGTAAATACGTGGCAAATCCTAGAAAGAAGCGTTGGATAGCTGTAAAATGGATACTTAGGTACTTAAAAAGAACGTCACATTATAGTTTGCTGTTCAAAAAGGTTGGCACGGGTGATGAAATTATGAAGGGTTATGTGGACTCAGATTATGTAGGTGACCTGGAAAATATGAGATCTTTATCTTGGTATATCTTCACAGTGTTTGGATGTAACGTATGCTGGAAATCAGTATTGCAACATGTAGTAGTACTGTCAACTATCGAAATAAACTATATAGCCTTAAGAGAATCAATCATTGAGTCTATATGGTTGAAAGGTATATGTGCTGAACTTTTGGCTATTGATGAAGTTAATACTTCTGTATATTGTGATAGCCAAAATGTCATATATCTAAGCAAACATCAGGTGTTTTATAAAAGATCAAAACACATTAATGTTAAGATACATTTCATTCGGGATACTGTGCAGAGTGGCATTATAAGTTTATATTAAACTTCAATGTCAGAGTATCCTACTAATATGTTGATTAAGCCATTGTCCGCAATTAAGTTAGGTTATGTATGGACTTAACTAGAATCACAACCTACAATTAAGATTGTGTTGTAAATAGGATGGATCCTTGGGTGCTCTCTTGGAGTTCTTAGAGTTATTTTTTATCACGGAGGGGATTTGTAAAATTTTTGATCTAAAATTCTATGTATTGTGGTTGTAATGTTTGGGACAAATTAGAGAACAAGTTGGAATCAAGTTGGAGCCGAAAACAAGTACGGAGGTGGCTAGAAAGCAATGGAACAGTGCTGGAAGACTTAAAGAAATAAGGGATATTTTTTCAAAGTTTGGACACCACGGCGTCCAAGCATTTCTGCTAGCGGCGCAGCGTTAGAGACAGAAAATGCAATACCACAACGTTGGCCACTTATAGGAGAACGCCTCAGCATTCTCCTCTATAATATTGAGGCATTTTGGGCTTTATAATGTATTTATAATTTATACAAATTTCACTAAATTCTTAACCGATAACATCAATCTCAAAAAACTCTAAGTATAAAAATTAAGTGTTAAATTTATTAGTTTTATTTTTTTTTCTAATCCAATTTTAACGTGATTCTATTGTCTAACTCTATATAGAGGTGCAAAATAGGTTATGATGGTACAAGTACAACAAGAATTGGATTGTCGTGATTGCTAAATAAGTTAGGGTCAAACTTATTTAGACACGATGGATCAATAGACTAGAATGTATGTCAATAGAAAAGTCTAAATTATTAATTAATTTTTTAAAAATTATAATAAAACGATAAATACCTTTAATATTTTTATATATAGTTGTATAATAATAACTAAATCAATGGATACTTTAGTATTTTAATTAATAAAAAATTTATAAAAAAAAAAAACAAACAAGCACAAAACTCACCACAACACGGTAGGAAGGACAGTATAAAATTAGATTAATAAATTACATCGAATAGACCTTTGAAAAATTAAGCTCAACATCTTTCACGCGTTCAGTTTGGTATATTTGTTAAAGTTCTCACTCGAAATACTCATCAACGTGATACATTTCAAAATATTATGTGTCACCTATGGAAACCTTCTCGTGATTTTTGTTTGAGTAATTTTCGGAAATGACCTCAAAATTTAACTCTTACTCTTTTTTTACCACACTATATTTTTCAATCTTTTTTAGTCAATAAGCCAAAAATCAAACTCTTTTGCTCCTCCCACTCCAAAATCGAATCTTTCCTCTCTCACACTAAAACATACACAAAACTCTTTTAAATCCACTCAAACCAGCCAACCATTTATAAATCGGTAAAAAAACCATCACATTTTGAAAACTAAAAACTAACACTCATTTTGAAAATTAAAAACTAACACTACAAGAAAATTAACTTTTTTTACAATTATTTAACTATCACAAAAGAGTCTATTTAAAACAGAATTAAAAAAAAAAAGACACACAAATATATGAAATATTAAGGTTACGAGAGGCTAGAGGCAAAAAAAGAAAAAACGATTAAAAAGGTGAGACTTCAAAGAGAGAGAGGGGATAAATATTAGGGTTACAAGATTAAGGCCTCTTAAATAACTGCAGAATTTATTAGTGTTATTTGCAACAGCTAAAGTAGCTGTCACAAAATGCCCCTTTTCTGTAGTGCAACCAGATCGATTATGGAGTTAAAAAAATTGGTGAAAATTAATGAGTTTCGAGTTTGATGTGTTGTTTTATTGTGTTTTTTTAATAATTAGTGTAAATGTTTAGATTTAGAGTTAAAAGAGTGAAAAAAAATAATTAAAAATAGTTAGAAATGGCTGAAAAAAGTAAAAAGTGGGTAATAAATGATTAGAAACAGTCAAAAATCGCCGAACTCTGCATCCCACCAACAACGTATGTGTCGACGTGTGCACCAAGCAAAGGACATAGAGCACCACGCACATGGCATTTGGACGCTACGTGCATGTGGCGCCACATGACAATTAATTTGTATTTTTAAATTTTAATTTCATATTAAATCTTTTAATTTAATTTAATTACTATTTAAAAATGTAATTATTAGTTAAATTAATTAATACTTTGGTTGTTATGTAATAAATTTATTTTCTTATTTAAATTAATATTGAATTAATTAAATAAAATATAATTTGAAATAATTAAATTTAATTAATTAACCACTTATTATTAAAATAATAAATTAAATGATATTATATCATTAATTGATAAAAATTAATACATTTAATTATTTAATTAATTATAAAAAATTTAATTACATAAATAATTAATTATTTACATACGGAATTGTTATTTACTATAGGTAATTATTTGTTATTAATTAGTTAAATTTATTTAATTATCTATTCATGCACTAATAATTTTTTTTTTCAAGAAGAAAAACGTATCAAAATCATGTATAATTTCACAAAACGAATTCTATTGATCGTCAATCACTGCAAATAGAATTATTTCGGACCGCATGTTTTGGTCATTTTTTGGATGCGCCCGATATTCAATTCTCAGGTATATTAATGTATGATATTTTATTAATACAAGTACTTACCCAAAATTTATATGAAGAATTGTAATTTTTCATATGTTAGAAGCACATTAGATTATCCCTTTTAGAATTATATTTAATTATGGGGTTAAGAATCAGACCATTTTCCTCAGTAAAAAAGTTAAACAAAAAAACTCAAAAATAGATTGTGAGATAAATATTTTAAAATTAAAAGGGGAGTTGACCTATAAGGACTTAGATATGTGGCTCACTACAGTTAATTTGAGCGCTGAGGATGACACAGATATTGTAAAAATATTTCTATTTTATTCATTCCATAAATTGTTAGTGCCATGAAACTGGAGTAAACTAATCTAATATTTTGTGCTTCTGCTCATCGAAGATTGGATGAGTTCAATGTCTACCCATAGAACTTGATTGAATGAAGCGTGCTCTATAATAGCTTAAGTACAATGCCAATAAAAAAAATTAAAGAAAATTAGAAAATATGGTGGTTAGGAGAGGAAACATATAATATATATACTTTTACTCATGCATTCCTGTTAATTAATTCAATTGATTCATTATTTCATTAAAATATGAAAAAAGTGTTATTTAAAATTGTTTTTTTTTTATTACCGTAGGTTTGGATCTATGAGTCGATCTTGATATGTGATTGACGTTTGCATGTAAGGATGGTGACCATTTTCCTCGCCTCTTAAATTTGTATAGCAGGGCACCTCAAATTTTGCATATGTTGAAAAGCTTTTTTTCATAACGATGAAAAATTGGTATGTTTTTACACAATATAAATATATATTTTTAGAAAAGAAAATTTTCTATTAATAGTTCACAATTATGAAATTTTTTGTGTAGGTTTTGGAGGTATGTAGAAAGTTATTGCCTCGAAAATTTAAAAAGAATGAGAACTATCGTAAGGCAGTAAAATTGTATATTCCATCAAAAGCATAAAGAGGGGTTCTTAAACTCAACCATATTGTGAAGTTGAATGTCCAATTTAATAATCCTAAGGATGATATGAATGTTCAACGTGACTACCCCTCCGAAGCCCACCAACGTCTAGACCAACAGTATAATAATTTTTTTTTTATTCACTATATAATTTTGATGAGTATTACGTTGTGAAGATTGATTATAATTACTTATGTATGGTTTGAGTCAAGCACATCATTGCAGTATAACCATCTTGAGAAGAAAATTAATAATCTACAGGACCATATGACAATTATGACTACCAAGATGGATAAAATACAATGTATAGATTTTACACGTGCTGGTAGTTTAGAGTACAAAGATAGATAAAGACAAAGAATAGATCTTGCATAAGATAAGGCTCATGATGGAGTTCTTTTAGTCATTCAAGATGTTCCAAGATGTAGATCAGTCGATGGTACATTTTATACATGAAGTTGTTCTGATACATTCATAACAATTCAGTATATTCATTAGTGTTATTTTGATTTTAAAGAGAGAATGCATGGTCAATAACATTTAGACATAGACTCAAGTGGTTGAGTATCAGCATCAATAGCAGTCGTCATGTTGTTTGTAAGTACAAGCTTCAATTAACGTGCGTTTTGCACGTTTTGCTTCATTTATCATCCATAGACTCAAGTGGTTGAGTATCAACATCAATAGCAGTCGTCATGTTGTTTGTAAGTACAAGCTTCAATTAACGTGCGTGGGAGACTATGGATGATAAATAAAGCAAAACGTGCAAAACTTCTGGCTTGGATTAGGGATGAATAGCGGCGTTTATTTTTACATGGGTTTGATTCTTATGCAAAATGGTGTAAAGAGCTCTTGTATGGCTAGCTTAACAATTCTGTTAAACATTTAATTTATTTTTTAAAATATGAATGAACAATATCAATACTTATACATATTTTGTGGGGTTTTGCAGTATATAAATGAATATCTATAGTTGGTCCATCTATGACAGGACAACTTTCAACAAGTATACTCACAGCATCGCATAGTTGTATATGTATATTATTTTTGTAAGTCTTTCGCTGATTGTTGTTCATATTAGGTTATAAATTTATTGGTTAACTTATTTTAATTTAATGTCATATATTTGCTTTTAAGAGTACATTAGACATATGCACTAAACGCATGCCCTAACGACAAATGATATTCAATAGGACGCGTTGTTGTTATCATATACATATAGAATAAATGAGGATTTAATTGGTAGTAAAATGTGGGGTGAGGTCAATAAGGTAATGAAAGTAAAGTAATTATTTTTTATGATTAGATTACAATTAGTTCATATTAAAACTACAATGGTTTATATAAGTATATATTCCTTAGAATTACAAACAAGAGTATTAGTTTGCAGCAAAAGTCAATTTTATTCATAAGAGAATTACATTATATGATTCCAGTGTTAATGCATATTCTGACCAAGCGATTGAAGATTTATTGCACATTTGTGTATTGTCATGCCATTCTATCTTGTAATTTATATTTTTTGAGTTTAAGGAAGACGATAATAAAGATACGTCACCTTTCTCAGTTATTCAGTTGAAGAAAGGTGTACATCAACAAAGGGTCTAGAGTAGAGACTGTAGTGTATTCACTTGTATGTTCATTGAGTACCTAATATTGGGTTGATGATTTGATTTTGGCCCTAAGATTGGTACCTTTTTTAAAGAAAATATAACTATACATTTATAGAGCCATGCTCGACATGATGTACCAAAATGTTACATATGTATATATATGTATTTGTGTTATACAATTGTATATGCTCATTATATTTGGTGGATGTATACAGAGATGATGTATAACTATATAGAAATATTGTTTTATGATCTGTAGGTTTGAAAATACCCATAAAATAAGAGATATTTTATCGTAGTTTTAGTAAATGAACATAAGTGTTATGTGATTTAAAAATACAAGTGCATTGTAATAACATGTAATATATTATATATACAAGCCTAATATTCAATATAAAATATGCCTATCAATAATTAACTATATTTAATAATCAAATAGCAAATGACAAAGTAAACTAAATAGAACAAGATTAAATATAAATTTTAGCTTTACAAATAAATATACATCAATTGCTATATAAAGTAATAGGGTTTCGACATGTATATCAGTTGTGTCTATATTGTTTATAACGATTACAAATATTTTTTTATGATTCTTCCATTGAGATAAAATCCATTTCGTCCTATGCCTACTTGCCTGATAACGTGCTATTGGAGGCTAAATCAACATTTCTCAACTTGTCTATAACTATCCAATCTGACGGATGACTAACAGAGAGTACTGACTCGTTATAAGCACGAATTAAGCACTTGAACATGTAATAAGTCGAACAAAGATTCTCATGCACAAATCTTGTATATATGCATATGTCACTAGCATGGAGATAAAGTAGTTGTCAAAAGTAAAAATTCCAACAACTACATATTTTTGCAGTGATGTCCACTACTTCATCTCTGCCTCTATTTTTCAATAGAAATCATAAACCACTTGGTGAATTATCATTCGACTAGCTTTATCAAAGTACTTCATCACCTTGCGATTTGTCCAAGTCATAAGCAATAACATCATATCTTTTGCTGCCTCTCATCTATTACAGAACTTCTTTTACATTATCTCTCGTATCCACTCAACTAAGGTGGTCACAGGAAGAGATCTTACATCTTTTACAATTGCATTAATGTTTTCTACGATATTAGTGGTCATGATATTGTATCTTCTAAATGCATCAACTGATTAAGCTCATTTTCTTGTACCAACATTCTCCTCTAAATACTTAGTTTCATCAGGTCTTATCTCTCACATCTTGTTCATTTGGTGTTGAAAGTCAGAAGGTAACATGTCGTAGCAACAATAAAATAAGCAACTAATTTTCCCCTTTTTTCTTCTTTTCTGTTGGTAACTTGTATTATGTCACTAAATTCTCCTTCAAGTGATAGATGCAAAACTCATGATAGGCAATAGGAAATACACCCCGAATAGCCTTCTTAATACTTATGTGTCGATAGGATATAAAAACTAGATCCTGATGGTCACTAATTACACCCTACAGTTTAACCATAAACCATATCCAAGAAGCATCATTTTTTGAGTTAGCAATCCCTATGCTAATTGAAATATTTGATTGTTTCCATCTTTATATATCATCCCAAACATTGTACCGATACAGGCACCTTTCAAAAATATTCTATTAGCTACAATCACTAATCGAATGAATAATTAGAAACCTCTTATGTAGGGTCCCAACTCTATAAAAGAATACTTAAAGGGATTATCGCCATTAATTTTCAAATGAGTAACCGTACTCAATTTTGTTGTTCCAACACATAGTTGTCAACATAAAGTAACCTGAATAATCCTATGAAGCCCTTTTTATCAACCTTAATGCATGTTCCTTAGCTCGATAAGTTGTAAAATACATTAACTCAACACTAAATTCTTCACGGATAACTGATTAAATTTTCTTTGATCTGTAAATTTTTACTGATTGATACAAATTTATTTTTTATTACTTTACTAATAATATGACTCTTGACTTACTAGTGACTATCCTGTAATCAGTTTAAAACATAAGTGTGCTTTATATTTATTCTCCTCACAGTAAAGAACTGTCACGCTTCTATCAACACTACATATAATCTCCATTTGCATCTTTCATCATTGCAATTCACCTCAAAATTATCTTTAATAGACCTATGAACTTTGAAGCTTCAATTTTCCTTAAGTGCTAGTATGCTTATTGCCTCATAAATTTTTCTTTTTCTGTTATACAACTTTCTCACAAATATATTCCTAAGCCCAATACATAATATCTTATCCTATATGTTCAAATCTGATAGTGGTATCGGAGGCATAAACTGAAATGAATTTTTTATTTGAACCCCATCTTTTCTATATGTGAATTATATATATCATGTAGCTCATAGAGAGAAGTATTAGAAACATAACATGGTCCACCCTCTGATATGTCATTCAATCCATCGACTTTCATTCCATAATTATCATGATTTCCATCGTCATTACCAATATCATTACCATCATCATTGTCATCATCTCTATATATCTAACTATCAGAATATGTATAAGTTAGGTCCACTTCATTGAATATTAGAGAGGAATAATGATAATCATTTGGAGGGTTTGTCAGAAACATAAGTGTTGAAATTGTTGGGGTCATACTACTCACTTAGTTGCTACCGCTTGTAGACATGAATTTATTAGGGTTGACTTGTTTTTACTCGACAGCTGCCTCTGCATTATGCTCACCTATAAGAGCTCGAACATTCATTGTTATACATAGATGTCAATTTTTTTATGAAGACCCAACCAAAAAAATCACATTATCATTATTTTCAAGTGCAATTGGTCTCAATTTTACTATATTTAAATTAACAGAAATTCTAATAGTCACTTTATACTGTTCTGATTAACTCCAATTATCTGACAAACTTTTCTCAACAATGCTTCGTATTATAATTTTACAAAATCAAAACCAACATTTTGAAATTCAATATATCTCTCAATATCATCACTGAAACTCTCCCGCCATCCCTAAAGCATATAACGATTGAATCAAACCCCATGATACCTATAACAAAAGGTAAAGTGCCAAAATTGTGATTAGAATGACAAAAAAACAAAAAAAATAAATTCAAAACGTACGCTTAGCGCGAGCCAAGTACAGATACCTAGCACTCGCATGGGCACTTGGCGTGCACTAAGAATGCAAAGTGCCACCGCGCCGACTGCCTTTCCATATTCACACCATATTTATTTTTTTTACTCTTTGCATCGATTTTATATAATTTTGCACAATTTTTACTATTTTTTAATTAATGTAATCATTTTAAATATATATATATAATATAAAAATATTTTATTTTCTTCATATATTATATAATATTTCTTTAATTTAAACAACTTGCTAAATATTTCACTTCGATTTGTCAAGAATTTTCTCATCTACTTGATAAAATCTATAAAGAAAAGTGTTTGTACTTGTTTAGAAAATTTGATTAATTTTTTCTTTGTGATAAATTGTTCTACTGTAGATAAAATGTAATTATCCTAAAATGAATCGTTTTACTAATATAGATTAAAAATTAAATATATGACTAAAAAAGAATAAGACATAAATTTTGCAGTCATTTTCAAAAAATTTCTGTATATAAAAAAAAGTGATGCAAAAATCTCGTCCTTACATTGATGGCAATAAACTATTTATTTATATTTTTTTAATGAAGTTCAGTACATGCAATGAAATAACATGTGGCAATCATGGGTCGTTTGTCGTAATTTTTATAATACCGGGACGTATTAAGACCGATCTTTGAACTTAATACATATGCGAAAGGAGTAGAATAATTTTAAATTATTTAAAAAGCCTCTAGCTACTGCCTTTAATTACTAAGCTCGAATATTTTGAATTTATATTAAGAAATCGAGCCTTATAAATATTTATTAAGTGCCTACGTATATTCACTTAAATTGCTTTAGAACCCAACATGATTATACAACATTTACTATTTTTAATTATCACTTTCTCTTTAAAAAAAATTATTTTCTAATCTCACAAAAAAAAATTTTAATGGAATAGTAAAAAGAAATAAGGAATAAGGAATTTTTTGTACTTTGTTCTTTTCTTTTTCTTTTTTTTCATTTATGTTCTCATATTAAAACCTAAAACAATCTCAGCAAATACCTTAAGCGTGGACCAAATCTACATAAACTGATTACATTAATCACACAACTACTTTTAACAATAAAATGAAAAATGATGGAGATTACGTCATTGAGATTATGACAGGTTAATATTTTTTTTCCCTTGGACTTTTTGAGATTTGGTTCAATTACATTTATTAAGAGCATACACATCTTGACCATAAGCTAAGTTGTGAAACCAGATGCATAAGTTACTTCTAGATACAACATGATTGTACTAGGTGAAATTTTATATATACATATATATAATTTCACATATTGTACAATCATTAAAATTTCACATGTAAAATTTCACATAAAGAGAACAAAATTTTCATTAAAATAATGTGAATAAGCCAATTAATATTACTAATTAAGAAAAAAAAAATAAAGATTGTGACCCTTTTATATATAAGACGTTAAGAGGGTGTCTGGTATAATTTTTTATATAAAAAATTTTTTTTTTTATAATTCTAAAAAAGTATTTGTTGACGTGCTTTTAACTAATAATGTGAAAAATATAATAAAAATACATAATTTGGTGGGCAAATGTCACTCATCTTAGCACGACTTTAAGTCATGGGTGAACGTATAGGAATCATCTCAATTGTTTTTCACATGTTTCATACAAAAATTACAACGAAAAAGATATATATATATATATATATATTTATGGAAGAGTTACATGATACACGATGCAGGATGCAACACGAGCCATTGCCATCCCTGTGGATTCTTAACCAAGTGTCTTTGTTTGTTGTATACACGCGTTCCACGTTTACACTTCATCCAATCCAAGCTGCTTTCTTGGTTGTCTTGATTGAGTCTTGCAAGAGACAAGAGTCTTGTGATTTTGGTGAATCGTTTAGTCTAAAAATGAAGGTCTGAATTTCTTGAGGTGACTGACTAGGGCGGTTGTCGTCTTGAAATTACATGCAAAGCTACTTCCAAGAAACTTAAACTTTCATATTCTTCACGCATTTGACTTGACTAGAATGGCTACTCCTTCAAAATTTAACAACTTATTCTGTCTCTTTCCAGACTTTAATGGGTTTGTTGGTGGTTATTCTTCCCAATATTAAACATAAAAGAAAAATGCAAAAGCAAGAAGGACCCATTTGCATTTTGCTCTTCATTTTTGCTTACTTGTCCAAGAAATTTACCTTTTTCTGGTCTAGTTTCTTTGCTTTTGATATCATTATCATGATAATTTTCTTTCGTGGAAGTGGAAATGCATGTGTATTTTTCTTTTTTTTACTTTTATTTGTTTAAAAAAATTAAATTAACAGTGACATTTCTCAAACAGACATTTACTTGCAGCATACTACCATACAGCACAAAGACTAAAGATCACACAAATAAATAAATAACTCCCCCGAACTTGATTGATTTTCAACCTTCATTCATTTCTCAGCAAACAAGCATAATCTTTACACAACATACAACATTATAATCAATTCTCATTTTAAAAAAAAAAACTTAACACTCAACCAAAACCTTAGAATCAATTATAATAATCCCATAATTGTAAAGAAACAAATACCCTAATAAACAAATATAAATTGAACCCCTCGTAGGTTACTAACATCAAATTCCTAAATTTTCAAAAAAAAACAAAACAAAATCAAGAATCAACAAAAACCCAATTCAAGAGCTGACCAAATCGTGATTGCAAAATTGATTGATATCTTTTTGAAGCTAAAGAGAGATGGGCACTCCAGGAATCAGAAGAAGGGCCCTTTTTTGTTTTTTTTAATAAAAAGTAGGAAGAAAAAGAAGAACCAAAAGGAAAATGGAAGAAGAAGAAGAATAAGAAAGAGGCCATTTCTTTTTTTTTTTTTTTTAAAAAAATGGCCATTATTTTTTACTTTTTTCTAAAATAAAGGGCCCACAACAGTAAAGTTTAAGAAAAAGAAGAAGGGAGAGAAAAAGATGACGACCTAACTTTTGATTTTTTTTTAATTTTTTTTTTAAATTAAAAAATAGAGATAAAATCGTAATTTTATGTTACCAAATCAAATTTTATCAACAGAAACATAGACACTACGTACAAAAATCTTTTAAAAAATTTTAAACTTTGAAAATATTTAAAACATTTGGATCACACTAAAGAGATTCAACCGTTTTTTTCCCTTGTAATAAGATAAAACTCCAATTTTTTTGAAATAACAATTTAAGTCTTTTTTTTCTGGCGTATATCACATTCAGCCCCTAATATTTTTTCTAACTTCAGAAAAAAAAATTTGAATTCAAAATATTGATACTAGTTGAAAAATATATCACTAAACTACGTCTATAATCAGAAACTGTTAGTTGTATGTTCAAATTTAAATTGGTGATGGACCAAATAAATTTTTGCTTTATGAGCTTTTAAACTTTCTAGCTGTAAAGCAAACCCAACGACAGCAGAAGAAAGTTATAAAACAAAGAAAAGGGCCCTAGATATCATTTACCATGAATAACTGTAAATTTATCCATGCTTATGCAGCATGAAATATAAATTTAAATTAGAAACAAATTCTGTTAATAAATATTAAAGACGCTCCTTGTTACATGATAACATGGGAATTGATAAAATATTATATTACTACTACTGCTGCTGCTGCTTATTGTGTGTTGGACGAGTCTAACAACTCAATTCATAAGTAAAACCGTGTTCTTCACTGCAAAAAGGCAGATATTATTCAATATCATGCACATCATCTGTTAACAAGCTTACCATTTCTAATGGGAAATAAAGTTCCATTTTAAAAAGATAAAATAAACTAACAAAATACGGAGTAAAGATCTTTATGGACATCGCATTTATATTCAAGACAAAATGACTGCTATTTCAGGGAGAGAAAAGACCACATATACTTGGAAATAAATAAAGTTGCTTCAAAACAAAGCCAACTTCTACAAAGACGGCAACTCACTAAAAGACATCCATAAAAGCCTACTCTTTCCCATAAATTGTCCATAATCCAGTTCTATGTGGCAACACATCACCTGATGAAAGCCTACTCTTTCCCATAAAGTGTCCATAATCCAGTTCTATGAAGCAACACATCACTTGAGTAGTTACGAGATCAGCTGCTTCTGCTTTCTATGACATCTCCCGGAACCTGGCAAGAGCCTTCTTATGAATGACTGTTTTGTAACTATCACCTGCCTGCACCTCAAGACTTGGATCCAACTTCTTCTGCTGACTCCCCAATCCTGCTCTAGTGTCTATGGCCTGTGCTTGGACTGGTTCTATCATTCCACTTCCATCCTTGCCTAATCCCTATTGCATCATATCAAGTTCCAAAAACCAAAACAAAACAGTCCCAATGATAAAAACGTTAGAATTTCATAATTTTGGTTAAGAATTGCCAGCTGATTGCTGGTATATCATTCAACTTTCAATCTATCAAGGGTCATAAACAAGTAAAATACTACGTTTAATAAATAACAAACTGATGCTCAAACATGCAAAAGCCGACCACAGAAATTGTACCAAACACAGAATTGGAATTCAGATGCAAAAGAGAGAGATGATACCAAGCCTTCATGCCAGCCCATGTTGCGGAGCATTCGGTTCCCCACGTTATTCTCATCAATAGCTTTGTCAGCTGTAATCACCTCATAACTGTGAACGCTCTCAGCAGTAATCCCACGTCCTCCAACTCCAGGGGGGAAAGGCATTGAATCCCCAGAACCCTTTCTTAAAGAAAAATCTCGATCTTGAAAGTTCACCAATAGCAGAGACAGAATTTCTCACAAGTCAATAGAAATACTGACAGGTAAAGCAAACACTGGAGCCATCAACTCGGATTAACTAAAAGAGTTAAAAAGAACCATTATCTGACAGACGAATGGATCATATTATGAAGTCAAATGTAAAAGGTTCCAAGCGTAAAGGTTCCTCATATATTACGAGTCTTATACATAATCAAGGAATGCCACTCAAAACAATTGTGAAGGAAGCTTACTTGAATCTCCAAACCCCACATTAGGCAGATCATCTCCAACAGAAGATGAGGAACCATACAAGCTCCTCCTTTCAGCTGCACGATCCCTATAGGTAGTCTGAGGTTGCTCCTTCTGAGTAGGAGGCACAGGCATTTCAGAGAACCTTCTCTTGCCACTCCCAGCAGCCACGGGGGGCATATAAGAACCCAGTGCTGATGCATCAGTTCTGAAGGGAGTAACAGCATGCGTATCAGAATTTATTGATGCCAATGCAGCACCAGTTGAAGATGTGGAAGGACTGCCTGATGATCCTGACTGGAAACCCCTTCCAGAGTTCCTTATAACCCCCATCAGAGTTCCTCCAGAGCTGTTACTCACAGGCTTTGGCTTCACTGGAGAATCCAAACCCGCAGCCTCAGGAACTGCTGCAGTTGTGGCAGCTCCAGAATTATTGTTCTCTTTTGTTGTGGTTGAATCAGATTTGAACTTGGCTTTAGTGGATTGTCCAGCTGGAACAGGTTTATCATCAGCAGATTGCTGATTATCATGACTCCACTGCTTCCACATCGTCGCATTATTTATTTTCTTCTTGTTGGCCACAATAGTGCTCTTTGAAGCAAGTTTTATCTCTTTCGACTTCTCCTTCCCTTTCTTTTCTGCAGCTATTGCTGCTGCCGCAGCAGCCTGTACGGCATCTGGTAATGATGCAGGCTTCTCTATTGATGTAATGGTTGCAGCTGGTGCAGATATTACCACTTTTCTATTATTGGAACCATCAGTTGCCTTAGAGGAATCAGATTCTTTGCCGGATGTTTTGCTGTCATTCTGATCAGTACATGGGATGTACTGCTGTGTTTGGTGGTCATAGGAATACCAAATCCCACTGTTACCATCATAATAAAGACCTGCATATTTCAATAACAGAATGAAGGGCAAGTGGAAATGCTACATGTGAGACATTTACGCACATAAATTTTCAGCATTTACGTTTAAATCTTTTTGGCTCTAAACATAGGGATAATATGTTGATAAAGAAACTTATAATAATTTCTGTTGCCCGGAAATTGTAGTGCTTAAAATAATGGCAAACAACTTGCAAGATTAGCAGACTACAAGCTCCTTTTAAACTCCAAATTAAACATTTTAACATTTTAAACATTTTCCAATTAATTTTAGCATTCTCATTCCTTATCAATTTAATCTTTATTGCCAAAACTATTTTTCAGATAATTGGATTCTCAAATGTTTTACGCTTGAAATATCTTCTAACATGCTTAAGCTTGATAAAAATACGACTCACAAAATATACTTAAATGGAAGTTTAAATTAGCAATGATCAAACCTAATTAGAATAACATTATCTATGACTTGAAAAGAATTCTGGCAAGGAGTAATTTTCACAACAATCTTCCTGACAATTGGAAAGTAAAACTTTAGTGTTCTAAAACTCTAAACAATCTTTCTTACAACATTCTTGGGTGATAAATTGGATGTAGAATCTATTAAACTTCAATTAGTTTCAAAATGGCACGCATACTAACTGACAAATGGAACACCAATAAAAAATTAGTAATAACATAAAAAGGTGGAAAATTTACTTATTCTGAATATTAGAAAAATCTCTTTGGTCAAAACTAAGTCAGAAGAGTTGTTCTATCACATATTCATCCCAAAACTGAAATTTTCAATGCATTTTAAACACATATCCCAATTTTCAATATATCTGAAAAGTTATAAATATATCCTCTGATGTAACTGAATGGAAGCATTCTAAATGAACATTATTCAATACACAGGAAATTCTCATTACTTGTGTTAACTACTTTAAGCACGAGGATCAACACACAGTTAGTTAAATGGATATACAAGAAAATAGAATGCCTACACACTAGAACATGCTGGTACATGTCAGCATTTAAGAGTATAATATTCTGTATCATTCTTGTTCAGTATGTTCATGACTATTTATAAATTATTCCTAGAGTAGGTCTAGGTGAATGCGCAAGCTATCCTACGCACTTATATAAACATCTAAAGAGGAAAAGTGTCTTTTTGTTGGTCTCAAGCATGCTTAAGACTAATATATGAAATATAATGTAAAGTAACCTCCTGGATATTTGCTTACAAAATCTAAGCCCTCACCCATGTAAATAGCCCTTAATAACAGCAACACATTTCCAGGTAGTGAAACAGACCATATACAACTTGCTATAATCATTAAGAAATAGCAAGCCAAAACAAATTAGAACTAAAGATATTCATTTTAACATACACTGAAAACTAAATCACTTCTGGAAAGAGCTATCACGAAGTGTATTTGAGCAAGAAACAAACCTGTATTTCCATCATAGTAGAACCCAGAAGCAGCATCATAGTAATAACCAGATGCTTCATCCCATACAAAGCCAGACTGTAAGGATGAACCATCTTTTTGGACTGCATCTCCCCCACCACGTTGCTCCTGGCTGCCAGTAGATTGTTTCTCATCTGGATTATATTCCTTAGGTGCCCATCCGAGAGCATCATACTAAAAGGATGTAAAGAAAGGAGCATAAGATTTCACTCAACATTAGATGTTCACAAACAACAACTAAGTTCTTCCAACTTTGCCTTCTGTCTTCTCAAAACAATTTTAATAGAACCAATAAACCATTAATTTATTTTATTAGTTCCGCAATTCTTTTATAAGTATTTGAAGAATATAATACAGAATGATACGTTGCATGTTAAGCCATATATAGGGCACTACATTCCCATTTTCTTTTCAAAACAAATAATAGCCGAGGGTTCACTTCAATCTTTCCACCAAAAATCTATGTCACTGTCTGATGTTTTAGCAATATATATATTTAGCTCTAGAACAGGTACATGGAATTACACATCTATATGGAAAAGGAAAATGAGAAATATAATCAATAGTATAAAAGACCTGCTGTGAAAAGGCTGCTGCCTCAATTGCTGCCGCTGCAAGGCTACTTGACTGTGAAGACACTGGCATCCCTGATCCTTGACCAAGAATGCTTTTTGCATAAGCTACTCTAAGTATGTGCCCGTTCTTCTCAAGAGTTGTTCCATTTGTTGCTTCAAGAGCTTTGGTGGCATCCTCAACCTACAGAATATTGAAACCTAAGTAGCTCATATACCATAATAATTTTAGCAAGCAACCATACTAATGATTACCTTATTCCCTTTCTCCTATGTAGAGGGAGCAACATTAACGAAGAACTACAATCTTTATACCACAAATCCCAGAGCATTATACCAAAGTTTCCTCAATATAAACCTAAAGTAGAGTTGTCCCCAAAACAACAGCATCATGATCACATCTATACAAATTAAACCCTTCTCACATACATTCTCATCCTTACGGGAGAAAAAGAGAACAAAGTAAATATAACAAGTTCCATATGTTTTCCTCATAAATGTCAAGAACTAAAGATACTTTCTCATCCTAATCTGATTCCAAACCATATGTCACCTCATGATCCTTAGCAATTTATTTTCATTAATCTATTCCCTAATTTCAAAATTATGCAAGTTTTATCCAAGCCTACATAGTCTGTTCAGAGTGCTCAAAAGTTCAAATTTATACAAAAACCAACCCTCGATTGGAATATGGAAGATCAAATAGAATATAAGAAAAAAAAAAGAAGATAATATAATATTCAAAAGGCACAAGAACTAACTAAAAACGGACATACCGAATGGAAATGTACAAATGCAAATCCCCTAGATACATGAGTGAACTTGTCTCTAACAAGGCGAAGATCCTGCACATTAAAATGTTATAACATATCTGCTCATGCAAGATGGAAAAAGAGAATTAAAATTACATGCTGTCATCATTTAGATTTACCTTAATTGGTGCATGTTTAGAAAATTCATAACGAAGCATTTCCTCATCGGCATATTCATCCAATCCACGCACAACCAGAACATGAGTGGGACCTGCTCCTACATCACCTTAGTAATTTGCAGCAAATGACTGAAACAAATCAGCTAAAAGTAACCTAGACTAACCTGCATCTGATCCTCTCTTCCCCAAAGCTATCGGATTGGATAAATTAATATCTGCTGGGGGCGCATCATCAGTTCTCGGCTCATTGCACTGCATCAACGAGGGAAAAGGATCCACAAACTTTTATTAATAAATCTTAAAAACTCATTAGATATTGTACAAGCATCCTCTATAAATGAGCCCAAGTGTGGATTACAGCCAGCTTAACTAATAAAGTCTCTTATTCTTGAAAAATAAGGTAGAGGATAATGACCATTCCCATCCTGCCAGCTTATGGGATGTGGCTACCTTCTCTTTTCTAGACCATAGGCTAACAGAGTAACAACTCCAGAGGACAACAAAGGAACATGAATGATATACTTCATACTTAATACAAACTCTGCTCCTACTTGACATGGTGTTCTATGAATTTGAATAGGCCACCAGGTAAAAGGCATTAATAGTACCTCTGAAAAGCCTAAGTAGTTGAATACACTTCAGTAGCCCCCAACACAACACCCACAGAACATATAATAAATTGGGTACTCCACAGCTAAATGGAGTTACCTAGTTGAAATCACTGCTATTGAATGCAGAATTGACTTAATAAATACCGCCTTCTTTGATCAACAAAGAAACAGCAAAGAGTAGAGAATTGGGTAACCAGAAGCAACAGAAAACAAACCTGGAAGCAGGATGTCCGCCGAGCAAAATTCACACAACCACAAATGGTGCACATCCAATCTGATGGTACTGTTATGCTTCTATGGTTATTATGGCCCGATCTCGAAACATTCTCATGGCCAAAAGGTCCACCTGAGCCTGTTGGCTTACTACTGCAATGTAAGACAATTTAGAATAGCAATAATTATGCTAATAGAAAGTTACAAGTCATCGCACTGGCACATAACAAAGATCCTTGAGTGGACATTTTAATGGCTGAAAACAGAAGGATAAAAGAGATTACAATTTGGTCCTAATTTCACTCTCTAGATTAAATCATTTTCACTTTTCCAGATGATGCTATAAGATCTAGGTTGCTTCCTCATTTATGCAGGTTAGAGACACCAACAAGATAGAATGATCGGACCAACAACATGGTTGGCTGACAAAAGAAATTACCTGTACTCAAAGAAAAGCTTTCTGCCATCCACAACAAGACCATCATCCCCAATCCTGTCCATCATTGCACGTGCAGCTCCCTGTTCCACAAAAATTTAGCTCTCTTGTACTTGCATTAGCAAAATCAACGTAAAACATTGAAATATTTAGCAAGTAGGTACCACAGAAGGAAAATCAATGAAAGCAAATCCACGTGAGACACCAGAATTTCGCTCTTTGATCACACGGACATGGCGAAGAGGTCCCCACTCAGCCTTAAATATTAAAGAAAGAAGAAATTATTAAAATACATGATTAAAAAGAAAATCTTCAAAGCAAGAAGAGAAGTATAATTACGAGGATCTGGTATAAATCTTCTTCAGTCGTTTTCTGAGAGAGACCCTTCACAACAACAGTGGCAGATGGGGCCTGTAAGAGAACAGATTACTTGTGAGGCACTTTGGCTCACAAGATAACCGTAAAATAAGCCTGAAACTAATAGAAAACAAGAAAAATTACACACAACATACCACAGTGTAGTGCTCACGCTGACGTCTTTCTTCACGTTCCCTCCGCTTTTCAATTCTTTCATGTCGACTATCATCATAGCTATCCTCACGATGACTTCGACCATGGCTTCGACCACGAGGGGACCTAGATCTAGGACGATCATCACGTCCGCGAGACCGAGATCGAGAATGAGACTGAGAGCGAGAGTGCTCATGCCTTATGTGAGGACTCAACTCTCTTTCTCGACTCAAACATCTCTTATCATGTTCTCGGTCACGGGATTCATGCCGCCTCCAACTACCATCTCTTCGGCTGCCTTTATCATAATCAGAATCATAACTATGACGATTGTAATCATAATCCCTCTCTCGGCTATCCTCCCTATTCTGATGGGAAGAACGAGACCTATAGTCATAACGATCGTAATCATCACGATCACGATCCCCAATTCTTGAAGGTCTATCAAATCCACGATCATGATAATTTTCAATGTTATGATAGCCATCATGAAAAGTATCGAATTCTTGAAAGGAATCAATCTCATGGCCACGAAATGTATCCATATCATGGTATGAATCAATGTATGGTTTCTCATGTTGTCTAGATTCCCTATCAAGGGAATATTCTTCTTCATAATTTCTCCTTCTTGATTGAGGCCAAAGACCAGTAGGATGTGGTGGATAGTTATCCCTTTGGAAGGCATTTCTTGGGTATACATTGTCCCTTGAGTATCTTTCATCTAAAAACCTCCTCTCATCATATGAACTACCAACCCTGCAAAGATGATGTGAAGTGGAATGGAAGCCAAAAGGCAAAATGTGACCTTAAAAACTCAAAATTCAAAAGAAAGAATATTAAAAAATACTACAAAAATTAAAAAGGAAATATTTAGTGAGAATCGATAATAAGTGTTGTTGCACTATCTTGCACAAATATATACTAATAACCATATAGAAATGTCAAAGTTAAACGCTTTTACCCATGAGAACTAAACAACCTCTTTCATGATGATAAACATCATTCAGCACTCACCGGAAGTTTGGCTCATGGACTGCACCATACCCCTCCAGAGCCTGTGGATTCAAGAGAATAAATGTCAGCAACAAATACAATCATGATAGGAGGTTAGGCAAATCCAGTCCATATCCTCACTGTCCCATGGCTTTCTCTCATTTTTCTTTAAGGATGAAATGCCGAAAAAAAATGGACAATCACATTTGCCCTAAAATTTTCTGGTATTATCATCCCATATAGGTGATTATTAAGGAGGAAACCACAATTACGCTGTTATTATCCCATCCTTGCTGAAGGCTATAGCGAGCAGGATCCATTTCTTGCAGAAAAAACTGTCAGCAGTAACCCCTTAAAGGCTCTTGATGATCGTTCAGAAGTTTCAGTAGCGGAATGATTTTAAATCACTTCCTGTAATATATGCACAAACAGACACAGTTATGCCATGATAAACACCAAGTACCACTAATCCCATGACTTTGACCTTGGCCCTCCTTTTTTTTTAACAACTGGATTCGTCAAAATTCAAATCCTTTCCACAAAGTCAGAAACAACCATCTTCCAATTTCTCTCAAAAGACAACAGAGGATGGTTCGTGATAGCAGTAACCATCAGCTACTCAATCACGAAGGTTATCAAGGCAACGCAGAAATAGATTTAAATCTCAAACAATTATAATATTAAAAGAAACAAGCATCTATTATCAGTAATCATGAAATACGATTGAGATTATTACCAAAAGTAGTTACAGCACAATCTTCTTTCAAGTGGATTTTCAAAACTCATCATTTACCATCAATTAGTTCACAGACATTGATAAAAGAAATTAAAAGAAAAAAACCATTAAAAAACACAACTAATTAGACGGTTGCTATGAACTAAAAGGGGAACAAATATTTATTCTCATGTTAAAAAATCTTGTTTTAGGATATGTATGATAATAAATAAACACCATTCGCATTTTTATAGTGGCCATGATTGATGTGGTAGAAAGAACATATAAAAGATAAAAATCGATTCTGGAAAATAAGTAAATCGATCGCATAAACTTTACGTGATGCAATTAAATACCTATTTTCGCGATTCAAATGACCACAAACGTAACGTACCAGAAGGATCTCAATATAGTTTCGATTGTCTTCTTCTTCCTTTCTAGGGTTTTTTCTTTTTCTTCTTATGCTAGTGTAGGCCAGACAAACACCCGAATTATGTTGGATTAAAGGCACGAACAGTTTAAACATGAGGGTTATTTTTACAAATGTCCCTGTTTTTTTCTTTTTGCTGACAAATTTCACAAACAAAAACTTCTGTGACATTTAAGTCCCTATTATTTCAGCTTTTATCACACAAGTCCTTTAACTAGCTTTGACTGTTATATATTAAGGGTCCGTTTCGTCTTTTCAACTTGACAGTATATCTGTTAAAGTAGAACTTTTATATATAAAGTTTTTAATAATAAAAAATTGATGACTATTTTATTTTCAATAAAAAAATTCATTTGATTTAGTAGATTATTTGGCTGTATAATTTAAAAAGAGGTTTTTATAATTAAATTATTAAAAAGAAAAATTAAAAATAGTATAGATAAATAAAAATCTAGTACTAATATTAAATTTTCTTTAAAAAAAATGCATTAAATAATATGTTTAACTTAATATTAAAAGTAAAGTTTATGAACAATATTAAAACTATTTAGCAAAAAATTCAAATAATTTATTATATTTAATTGAAAAAATTAATAATATTTAGTAATAATAAATATTTTATTAAAGAGTACATTTCATAAAGAATAGAGATGATAATTTTAACTATTACATTAAATATAGTTGAATAGAGTTTTATTTTTATTAAGGTACATTATAAAAATAACAAAAATAATATTAGTGTATATTTGAAACTACAAAAGTTTAAAAAAGGTTTTAAAAAAATTATTCTCAAAAGCCTAAAAACTTTTTAGTTGAATTTTTCAAATAAAATTTTTGAAAGAGTTTTTAAAAGTAAAAAAACTCTTTTGAAATAGTAGAGTATTTAATTACACATTATTAAAAATATTTATTTATTATTAAATTATCAAAACAAAAACACTTAATAAAGTTGACATTCAAATTCTAAACAATTCATTTTTTTTACATTAAATAATATTTACAATCTAATCTTTAAATTTACTAATGTATTTTTATAGGCAACACAAAACTAATTTATGCTAAAATTTAGTTTTGCGATTACTGTTAAAATAATAGTTAAAATAATTGAAACTCTAAACATCAATAAATACAAACGTATAAGAATTTAAGTAAAATTAATACATAACAATCAACGAATTAAATAAATTATTGTATTTGATATAAAATAAAAAATAAAATACTACATACCTATAATAAAAAGAAATTAATAATCTTATAGAGATATGATAATTCCAAAGATATGTAGATGTGATAATTTTTAATAAAACGTTAAAACCAAATTAGTTGACAGAACTTATATTTATTATGGGTATATTATGAATTAAAAATATATTATTATGATATATGTGTTAATACATAAATATAAATAAGTAAATAATTCAAAAAACTCTACTCATAAATCTCAAAATTTAAATTTTTACAAGTGGAGATAAGATAATATTTTAAATCTCTATATTTTTTTTCTCTAAATGCAATCAAATATTTTATCAAAAAAAATTTAAAAAAAACTTTTGTAAATTGAAGAAGTTTGTAAATTACAAGCCATTATATATTTTAAAAAAAAGATATTATTGTCAATATGGCATAATTTTATTAGTAACCACAAATTTAAAAAATTTATATTAATACTCAATTTTTATGTAAAATATGTACAGATACCCAACAGTTAGTTGTTCGCCATCAAAATTAATATATCCAAAAGCACTCAAGTAATTTTATACTTTAAATACTCAAATCCTTTCAAAAAGTAATAAAATTATAAAAAAAAAGATAAAATAAGAAAAAAAAAGTCGCCCATTGAATCAGCGGCCACAATGGCTGCTAGTTGACAACCACTGGATTAGCACCCAAAATGGCCGCGGCTAATTTTTTTATTTATAATTTTTTAAGTTTTATTTATTATTAATTTTAATTTTTTAATTTTGTTATTTTAAAAAAAATTAAAGTGTTTAAAATTTTTTGTTTTATTTTATATTTTATAAAGTATTTTATTATTATTATTTTATTTTTGAAAGTTCAAATTTTGAAATCTATTTAAGTTATTTTCATATCAACTTCGTTTAATATAAAAAGGTAATTTGATCATTTGATATTAATTAACATAAAATCTATTTAATATAACAAAATATTTCTAACGATTAAGTATTGATACATATTTTATTAAAAAAACTAAATATTAATATCGATTTTTTAAAATTTATGAATATTAATATAATTAAGTCATACTTTAAAAATATTGAGGATAATATATATAATAAAAAAAAAAAGGTGTGGGGGGGGGGGGGGGGGGGGGCAGCTCTTTTTATGTTGTTTCCACCGGTTTAAAATATCTAAAGATTTCAATTCCGAATCAATAACTAAATATGGAATTAATATTAATGAAAATTTCAATCAATATTTAATAAATTTAGCTTCCATAGCTTTGGCAATTTTAACCAAAATGAGTATCCTCTCTATAATCTGCAAAAGTGCCACTTATATTACATAAATGATTAAGATCAATACTTAACCCTGCAGCGGTGGCGTAAAAAAACATTTAAAATTTGCATAAATGTGAAAGCCGTGTCTCATTCATCCACAGTTACTGCAATTACATGACGCATTGACGCTTCCTATTACAGTACGCAATCATACTTTTGAAATTCCAACGTGTTTTAGTGCTAAGATTAAATTTTTGATGTGCTATACCATATGAATATGATTTACAAATTTAAAGAAAATCTTGTTCTCACGAAGTAGATGGAATAAAAAGAATAACATTTTTTTTAAGTCTCTATTTTACCCTCGGGATATCTCATGTTGTCTTGAACTATCAAATTTATAATAACATACACATTTCATATGAAAAGAAAATTCTCTTAAGGAGTTTGTAACTTTCTTAAAAATAAATTAATTGCATTATTATTGATTAAGAATAGTAAAATATGTCACAATATGATTTTTTAACATGAATTTGATATATTTTAAACAAATATAGATAGAGAAAAATTAATAAATTAATAAACAAGTCAAATTCGTGTTATCTTTTTATTAATCGTGTCAAATATGTACTTAAAATCTGCGATTCACAAATTTATTTAAATCACTTTAAACTAAACAAATCATGATTAATTTGTTTAAAAACGAATTTCTATTTATTCGCATAAGACACAAATACGATACTAATTTAATTAAAAAATAATAAAATATATAATTAAAAAATAAAAATATATTTATTGTGACTTAAATGTGTTTAATCGTATTAAATAAATCGAATTTGATATTATTATTCATTTAAATAAATATAATTGTAAACAAATTTAATTGTATATAATCGTATAAACAAATTAAATTTGATATATTTATTTAAATCTATTTAATCGTATGATGTCGTATAATTTATATATTAAATAAACTAAATTTATATTTAAGTAACTAATTAATTTATGTAAATGAATCGTATGTAAATATAATAAAAATTTGTTAAGATATAATATGATACGAATACAATTTATTTATACAAATGTCACTATTATTATTGATACTTGCATTCATAAAAGTGATGCTAAAATTTTTATCAATAATTTAAAATTCTCAATAAACTTTTATAATAATACTAAAAGCTTAAGTGGCACTGTGTGATATTCTAACATGTGAAATGCAATAAATTTTCATGCAACATCCAACTACTGTGAACATAACATGTCGTGTTGCAAATAAATTGAAGTGTTTTACTATTAGTCCATAAACATATACTGTTGATTAAAAAATTTGAATAATTTTAGAGTTAATGAGTTAAATTTTTTTTTTTAAACAACAACTAACAAAATGATTAGGCTTAATAAAAACTAGGCTAAACTAATTCACTCTAAGTGTAATGGGCTTGATGAGGATTTTGTAACCAAAAATAAATTAAACCATACTTGAGTTTTTTTGGCCCGAAGACAACGAGTATCCTTAAATGCTATCATCACATACTCTCATATTATCTTACTAACATAAGTTCTTGGGGTTAACATTAATTTAATTAAAGTTTTTGCTCATTTAGATTTCATTTGGACAGAGAGAATGACACTCTAACATTTAAGTCAACAAAAATTAAAAAAAAAAAGATAAAAAAAATTGATAGACAATAAAAAAAAATTAAAAAAAAAGGCTTATTCAAAATCTCTCGAATCTCCTCTAACTTAATAATTTGGATTGTATTTATAAAATTATGATATGAGTATTTTTTATAGTCAAAGAATTTCATTAGATTTGAAAGTCTATGAGTCTTTTAAAAAAAAAATTATTTATTAAAGTTTTATCAAATTAATAATAGATTTTTTCTTTTTGTTGTAAGATTTTTATTGAGATTATATGAGTTATATTTGTAGAAGAAATTTTAGATCTCATAATTTTTTATAAAAAATTTATTTTAAATTATTAGTATGCAACTAAAATGGTTAATTTTGCTGAGGAGAGTGTTAAAGACATATAATGTCAGCGACTTTTTAAAAAAGAATTGAGGACTTTGAACTAGTTCAAGGACATCACCTGTTGAGCTTTATTAAAAATAGTAAATTTTAACCAATATATTTTTAAAGTGTTTCGGCTCACTCTTTATAAATTGGAATCTAAGAAAAAAATAAACTAAATTATTGAAATTTACAACCTGGTTATTATTGTACTTTTCATATCAGTTAACAACTTGATGCAATCAAATCTACAAATATTTTTTAATAAATTTATTAAAACCACGTTTTCAATTAGTGTAAAAAAGTTGTTTTGATGTAGCTAAATGGCTTCTCTCATACCAGTTTGTGAGTTTGTAAAAGTAGATAACTTACCATTGCTTTCATTTTTATCAATTTGTGCTTGTTTTTAATTAGGTTTGCCATGTGTCAATAAATACTTTTTCAAATGCCGTTTTAAATGAGATGTGATTTTTTTTTTATTTCACCACATAAATTTTTTCTTGTAAAATTTACATACAACTATAAAACATGATAACCATCTTTTTATTTACTTCTTGCAAAATAAAATGTTCTCATAAAATGTCACACCATGTGGGACGATCATGGTTATTTCTTATACTCAAGAGTTCTCGTATTCCCTATTTCCTCCATTTTAAGTCCTTCTCAACCTAATGTCAGTTTTAAATTCATTAAGGCACCAATTCCTCATCAATTAATCTACTTGAATTCGTAAATGTATGCATTCATTATTGGTATAATTATGGTGTTGATTGAATTTACATTTTTTTTGTTCTTATTTCTTTTTTTGGGCAATATTCGAATAGGTGTGAGCTCTTCGAAGAGACTATTTCCTTTATAGCCTCAAATATTTTGCCTAATGAAACTATTGTAAGAATATACATATCATCGTGAACTTTGGCTAGATCTCTTTGTGAGAACTTTGTGGTCCTTTGTAGAGTCTTCTCCCTTCTTTTTCGAGCTATCCTCTTTTTTATGAAAAATTTAAATTTTCGCCTTTTTATCTTTCTCGTGCACTTGTTTTAACTATGCTCTTTGCAGCTTCTTCCTATTCGATCTTGATATATCAAGGAGCTTGCTCGTGGGTAATTACATAAGTGGTAGATAAACTTTTTGATAGAAAATTATAGAATTGATTTATCTTTAGTCATTCTTTCAACGCCTTAATGCAACCGGTAAGTCAAATGTCCCGAGTTAGATCACTCCCTTATGATATCTTTAAATGAAGTCCTCAAGCTTTTAGTATGACCTTATTTGAGTTGTCGTAGCTTTTGAGGATCTTTAGCATTTTCACAAATTCCTCGAAAATGTTGAACAAACTTTTTGATCAGTTCACTAAAGGATGAAATACTTCATTGCCTCAAACTTCTGTACTATAGGAGAACCTATATATCTAGGTTGACATGGAATAATTGACACCTTATTTTTGTCTGAGGCCAACAATTGATAATAGGTGGTTACCTGATCAACATAATGATGGGGATTTGTTGTTGTTGGAAAATTGGTGATTCAACAATCTTAGTTGGACAAGAATTGAGATGAATATAAAAGTGGAGAGTCACAAGAAGTCTAGAACGTGTGGGATACGTACGGAGAAGTCTAGGACGTGTAGGACACAAAGGGGAAAGTGAAACGGAACTCAAAGTCGCGAAGGAAACGAAGAAATTGCGAGGGAGCTGCCAGCGCCGCAGCGCTCAACAAAGAAGACTAGTGCCGTAGAGCTGGGTCCCCAGTGCCGCGGCGATGGGCGTGAGAAGGGCCAGCGCCGCAGCGCCCAGGGATGAGCGTCGTGGCGTCCAGACGCGTCAGGATGTCTATTTTGGTTCGAGATTTCAAGTTTTGGGAAGTTTTAGACTTTCAAAATAAGTGGACTCTTACTCCAACAAGGAATAGGGTTAGTAGGCACGAAATACACCCTATATAAACACTTGTAAACCCTTATTTTGGATTAAGCATCTAAGGTTTTAAGATGTAGCCATAAGAGAGAATAGAGGAGTTAGGTAGGCACTAAGTGCATGGTGCACTAGGATGTAACCTTTGGGGGTATTTTCTTCTTTAGGTTCTTTGAGTAAATAAAAGAGAAACACCATAGATCCTTTGGCTTAGATGCTCGAGCTATTCTTATGTTCCTTGTAAAAATCTCTTATGAGGAGATACTAAGAGGTCTTACGGAGTCATGGTGATCAAAGGTAGATACTTAGAGGTCTTTATGGGAGATACTAAGAGGTCTTGTGAGATCATTGATGATGTAAGAAGATACTTAGTGATCTATTTTAGTAGTAAGAAGTTGGATTATGGATCCTCTGTGAACGTAGGCAATTTTAGGTCGAATCACGTATATTTTGTGTCTTGTGATTGGTTTGTTTTCTTTATCTTTATTGGTGTGTTAATCTTATGTGTTCTTACTTATGGTGTGAGTTATGATTTTTCGCTGCACATAGAAAATAAGGGGTATTTAAGTTGTGACTTAATTGATACCATTGAAGTGTCAAATTAAAATACATGACTTGATATCCGCAACAATTATTCCTTTATAAACAAAAAAATTTGACATCTTAAATTTCTTCAGTAACTTAATATCTCTAAGTTCATCGATTAGTTTAGATCTTCTCTCCCATTTTATCCTTCTTGAAAGGAGTTTTTACTATTAAGTTCAAGAGAAATTTTGATGTTTTCTCATTAATTGAGTTAATAAAAGCTTGGCATTTGTCTTCTTGTTTCCTTTAATGGAAGTTCCGCCTAATGTCTCTTTAAAGTTCACATTCAACTGTGATTTTCATATTAATGCATCAATTATTTCTTTATTGATGCATTTCATTCTATTGTCTTTGTTTTTTTTAAAGCATTTGTCATTCTTTAACAATATTGTTACTATTTGACAATGGATCCTTCTCTTCAACAATAATTATTTAGGATGGTAAAAAATGCACCTGGACATTAAAAAATTTGGAAACTCAGAAAAACTCGTATCTAAAAAATTGAAAACTCAAAAAAACCTAAACCTGCTAAATTCGGAATGTTTTTTCCGTAATGTGAGTTTCATTTTATTTTTCAAATCTAATTTTATTAAACCCGGATTAACCTGACCCGAAACTCTGATTTTCAATCACTTAATTCAGTTTCTCTTTTCTGTTTTTGTACTTCTGTAACAAAAGAAGTTCAGTTTTAATCACGTATCGAATATACATTTCCTAAGGCTAGGAAGAAATGGTAGATTAAAGCCTCCACGGATCAACTATGACGCTCTTTGAAATTTGGCTCGAGAATTGGGTTCTTAAAAAGAGAACCCGAAACAAATCTTGATTGATTTCCATGCGCAGAAGGAACCCAAGTTTGCAGACAAAAATAAGCTTTGTTTGATCTAAAAATCTGTACCGTGATTGGAGAACCCTCCACTGGAAGTTGTTGATTTATTGCATGTTATTGTAATTAAGTTGTTGTTTGTTATTGACTATACGTTATAATGATTTTGCAGTGAATTGACTTGATTTCATATACGTTAAATGATGGAAGAACTTCCATCTAACTTCTACAGTGAGCGTTCTTTCAACAGTTTTACAAAACCAAAAGAGGAGCACAATCCATTCAGGGCAGCATGAGGCAAAATCCTCTGTAGTCTCAGACACTTACCATAAAAAAAATTATTGTAAGCTAACAAACTTGAGGTAAAAACTGTATATTCTATATTGTGATGCTCACACCACATTATCTATCTATCTCATCACCTAATGTTTATTTTAAAATGAATCAATCATCATTGTAGAAAGCTCATTGTGTTGATGTGTAATCTTTGGAGAAGTAAATGATTAGTCTACACTCCACAATATTGAAGAGAGCATTCAATCGGCCTTTACATGAATTGAATTTACTATTTTGACTTACATCAAATACAACCTGCATTAGAACAATTCCTAATATACAAATAATCATTTTTTCTTTTTCTTTTTTTCCCCCTCTATTTCCATATGTTTCAACTGTATATTGTTCTAAAATTTGAGTTCAACTTCAATTTATGCCTTACTTGGAATTGTTCTAGCTGGACGTACGAGCGATTTTGCATATGCGATTGGCAAGGCAGCTATCTTCTTGGCTTTACTGACATAAGCCCTCTTTGTGAAATTGTTGTAATCATTGGCTTCAATCTCATCTAGTATTTGACGATATAACAATAGCGATGCCCATACCTGTAACATCCAAAGCTAATAAGCATTCATAATGAGATTCTAATTATTCAGAGAGATCCATATTAGAGTCATTCCGTAAAGCCCTCAAAACTTTTATTAGTGTTACATGTTTCAATTTTTTTTTATTACATGTCTCAAGTGTCTAAAATATATCACATTAGTTGGGGAGTGTATAAAAAATAAAAATAAAATAAAATGTGAATATCTTTGTAGCACAATTGTACTAAAATATATCACCATTCTATTTTTTTCAGGCATTTAGTAGCACAATTGTACTGAAAAGAGTTGTGATTATTTACCGGCCATCTACTAGCATCACTCAGCTCTGTTACACCTTTCTCAGCCTCATCAAAGAACATCCTTGCCCTCTTAATTTGGTTCTTCATGAAGCTTCTCCATTTATTTGTCACCTTTCCAGCAAATATGTCATCATCTGAAAGCCCTGCTTGTGCCAATTCGTCTTGTGGTAGATAAACCCTTCCTCTTCTTGCACTGGACAAAAGTAGTTTATATGATGAATAAATAAAGAAGCAAATGAAAAAGTAACATTACGTTCAGACTCTATCATAAATTCCAAAGAATTTCAACTAACGCTTTCTTCATTCTCATGACAATTAGCATAAAGCTAGCTTTGGTAAAATTTGTGCTTGTTGCAGTTTCTGCAGTGTTACCAACTTAAATCCCACAACAAAAGAGAAACAAAGAAATCTGGGATCTCATAATCTTATGTACAAAAAGCTGTTCCAAGATTCCTGATATTCTTTGGTTTTTTTCTCTTTTTTTAGAATTATTTTCCCTGGCTGCTGAGCATGAGTGCATGGATTCAATTCCTAAGAACAGCCACTTAAGCAAAAATTCTGATGGTGAAAATCCTGGTTTGGTGGAAAGGCACCAGGTATAAGGTAATTCCTTCAATCCAATTGAAGAAAAGTATCAAATAAAGCATCAGCACAACTTGTATACAACTAAGATGTGGAAGGATTGGAGCTTTATGCAGTTGGATGGAGTTGAAAATTTCTAATCCAAACATAATGTACCTCATGGTCTGAGCACAACAGGCATAACAATTAAAACACTTCCACTTTAAAATAAGTACCTAGGCTTTCAACACAATGTCAAGATAGGTATCTTTTTAAGGGGAAAAATCGCCAAATTACATCAAAAGACAAATTAAACTACATTATATAGATATCTATGTTTTCCAATAAGTAATCATATTTAATGTTTACAATTATCTGAAGATAGTACTATTTTTCATTGCATTGCCTAGTTCACAGTTTTATACCTTTACTTAGATATAATATTGCAGCCTACCAGATTTAAGGACTTTACTTACTCCTCTCCAACATCCCGGAGTATATTGGTGAGCTGATTAGCAATTCCTAAAGCCAATGCAGCATTATACACACTCTCTGTTGCAGCCGACGAGTCAGGTGCAATGCCCATAACAGGAACACTCATTAAGCCAACAGTCCCAGCAACATAATAACAATAGAGGTATAGTTCGTCGAAGTTTTTGTATCTTGACTTCCTAAGGTCCATCCTCATTCCTTCAATCATGTCTCTGAATGGCTGCAAAACAAGAAGCCAATCAATTGGCAACAAGTTCAATGCCTTGCATGCAATACAAACAGATTTTAAAAGTGCAACCTTCAATTAATGGATGACCATTACATTGAATTGACTAAATTCACCTGAAATACAGAAGGTTTAGGTTAAGCGTTCACTGCAAGTACTTTTAAGAAAACAACTCATAATAACTTCCAGAACTTCAATCATATATACTACAGGCTTTATCTATAAATTGTAGACCTTCAGACGGTTGTCTGGCTATTCAGAGTAGTAACATGCAGATCCTGCATACAAAATCTAGCACCAGAGGGCTATTAGCTATATAATATTTTTGTTGTGACAAAAGTTAGCTTTTTCTTATAGGCATGAAGATGGAGCAAAGATGAAAATAGTAGAGAGATAATTGCTAGTATACATTGTTGTCTGACATAGAAATTTGCCCTTGATACCCAGTAAGTTCAAGAGCATGTCCTAATAAATAATCAAACAATTTACAGAAACTAAAGAATTCCTAGCAGGCATATAATGCAATATCCTCAAAGTTTTGATCTTGAAGGATAAATTTAAAATTGACACGATTTAATTCAAATCATTAATCATCTGTCATTACATATAAAAGCTTAATATTAGAAACATGATTAAAGTTTAAGTAGAAGCTGTTCCATAATATAAGTATTCACTTGCACACTCAAGGACGCCAACTGATATCAAATATCACAAATAAAAAATGTGTTGCAGTCAGTACTATAGCAACCATTCTCCTGTTAAAATTTAATTTTTGACCAGAAAAAATGTACTCCAAACCTGAATGTCAACAGGAAATTTGGCTACTGTATCTGATAAAGCAGCATCAAGCATGTCAAATGGATGACCCTGGAAAAGATCTTCCAACCTGGATTCCCACCTATCTAAAGCTGTAGGAGTTATGTGTGAAGCATTAGGCCCATCAACAAGCTCATCTGTCCTTCTACACCACACTATATTTGAAGAGAACATAAGAAACTACAAGAAAGTAATAATGATCCCTTTCATAGGAAATAAATATATGTTTCTTTGCCATGTGCTCCTTTGCATCAATGTTATGACTTGTATGCATTCATAGAAAATTGCTCGTAGAACAAATGCATCATAAGAAAAAATGGAAATGAAGGCCAAAAAAGAGAATAAGTTTGGAGAAATAATGACTGACACAGAATTAGCTATCAGATGCCAGGCATGCATAATAATATAGATCTCTGTTGTCCCCCATCCCATCTCCCATCCTTCTAGGCCAATATAAAAGTCTACAACCATCACAATAATTTAAAAACTTCCCTTCAAATATGAAAGGACAAAAAGGGTAATGTCCTAGATAAGTATCTCATTTTACAATTTTTGAGAGGTGACAGATAACCTGAATATTGCCTCTAATAGAAAATGTTGCCATCCAACTTCAAACTAATGCTACCAAAGTTCATGACCCATGTTGTGAAATTGTTCCTACAAGATTCACTATTTAGGATCTTATTCCATTTTATCTAAGTGGGAAGTAAGAAAAGAAAAGTATTCGAACTTTTGTGACAACAATTGTAGACTCATAAGTTGTTCTTGAAGTTTCATTGTATTCTCTCTTGATTTTTTGAGAATGGTTGCAGGCATTTTCAAGGCCCCATGATTCATATAAACATAGAATATGATTGTTTACGAAGTTTAAACTTGTAGTACTCAAAATGCTAATGACCCCCTTGTCATAAATTACCATTGCCATAGGAGAAACAAAAACGCCAATTAAAAAATAAAAAAATTATTCCAAAGTGTTTCTTTTCATAACAATTACAAAGGTGACCAGAAAAGAAGCCACTGATCAGATAGCCACAATGTAGAAGGTCACATTTAGGAACTGGACATACTTAAGTCTGAACTGTGATACCGGGCAGCCCGTACACAACATGATTGCAGTTTTTCAAAATTCATAGCACCAAGTAGGAAAACTGAAAAGATAACATGCAAGGAGCAGTTAAAGTTTTACATTAGTATGCCAAGAAACAGATGTTCACAAGATTTCGATTATGGCATGGATTCAACACGCAAAAGAACCTTACTGGACATAAAAGTTATTGGATTATAAGTGATATCAAATGCTATGTACAGAAGCTAGAATAACTTTGTTTGGAAATAGGTCCAAGGTTCCGTAAGCTCCCAAGACCTACACTTTTAAAGTATAATGATTCCCTTGCAAGGTACATGCTGATCCTTCAAAAGTCTAATCCTAGAAAGCCCCAAAGTCTGAATGTAAATTTAGTTAAGCTTGATCTTTTTAAATTGTATAGTCAAAGATACATTTGATTTAAGGTTATAGTCACTAACCATATATAGCCCATATAGCCCTTCGCCTTTCAGGGGTCATTAGCATAGTTCCTGAAAAAAGAAATGAGCCATTAAGAACTTGATTCATAAAAACAACAAATACTTCCACTCCAAATTTGAAACTAATTCTGGTAATAAAGGAACAGATGAAAGAAGGCTAACCCAAATAAAATGTTTTAGCATACTCTGCACAAACTTCTCCACACCGATCATAAGCTTCACTCAGCAAGCTCAAATTTCCTGGCAAAGCAATATCTGGATTGACATCAAAATCCCGAAGAACCCTCGGTTGCATCTTAACCAACGCTGCCTGCTTGAGCACCACATTATAAACCTTTTCTTCGGAAGACATGGCCACTTCTCCAGCTGTGCTTGCCACCATACTTTTTATTTCGGGCAAGTTGATTCCACCTAAGCAAGGATGTCTCAAATCTGCCTCTAAAGAGTAAGAATTCAATTTCTGCTTTCTACCCTTCTTAGGTCTACAGCTAAACAAGGCACTCCGATCTCGGTACATAAATTTTGAAGAATCTAATAGCTTGTTTCCATCTCGAACTGAAATGACCAACCGAAAGCAATTGGCCAGCTGTGGGTTGGGGGAGACAACCCATAGCAACGCTACAGACATAGCTCAAACTTGGAAATTCTACTCACTTAACCTTGTCCAAACTTAATTCAAACCAATTGAATTGCAAGTCTCACTTTTTGTACAATATAAACAAGCTTATCCGATTAGAACCAATAATGACCAACCAAGCAACTAGAGACTACCTTTGAACTCTCTGTAATTGAACCAGAATCAGAGTAAGCAAAGCATACAAAGAAATACTGAAAACAGCATTAACATCAAATAATGCAAAACCCCAAATCCTTAACAGCAGCAAAAGAGATAAGCCCGACTTACTGCTAGTAAGTATTTGCTATAACAAATACAGACCAAATTATTATAGCAGATAGAATGGAGAATATATAATAAAATTAAAGATAATGATAAAAGCAAGACCAAGAAGCCTACCTATTATTGCTCAATATTGCTGGCAAAAGAACCACTGACTACAGAGTTGAAACTTAATTAAACCAAAAAGTTCTGAAAAGTATTCAACATCACACACACTACGAAATGTAAACTAACAGCGGCCACTAATATGACCACCCTTACTCCTTACCTAACAAACTCTTCACTCTTCCAGACTCCTTACAGCCTCACACTGTTTCCCTTCTTTTTTGTTTTCCTTTTATTTACATTAATATTTAACCATATGCAATTTTGTTTCGATATTATTACCACCACCATTGTGGCATTGTTCGGATTCGCAGTGAAAGAAAGAGTTTACTTTATTCAGTTCTGTCTTGGATCCATGTAGATCCGGATATTCCCGGTTTACCCGTCTCATTGCATACGTCATTATCATATTTTCATCAAATTTAGAAACAAGGAAAATAAAATTACTACATTGGGTTTTTTTTTTTAAATTACTCTTATTTTTTTAAAAAAAAATGTCTATGTATTTTTTAATATTAAAAATAATTCTTCCTCAACCTCTATCCAGAGGATATTCAGTTATAAGATCAAGTAAAAAGTTTACAAGTTTTAAAAGTTAAAATAATCACAATTATATATATCATATATTTCTTTTGAAATTTTTACAAAATATGATAAGATATTATATATATATATATCAAATGTATAAATACCTGTTTTAATAGTAATAATCAGATCACCATTCAAAGGATGTGTAAGTTGGCGGTTTATAATATTATTATGAGGATATGAGCCGACCCAAACCGATTGATAATGAGATTGGGATCGCAATATTGTTATTTGATGAGGGGGATGTACGTGGGAAGGGACTGGCCAATGAGGACAAGATAAGGTTATCATAAAGAAAAGAAAAGAAAAGAAATAAAACTCTGAAGGTGGACTGGCGTCTGAGTCGTGGGTAAGAGTACACGTGGCAGGTTTTGAGTGAAGAGTTAAAAAAGGAAGAAATGCTGGAGGATGAGGTGCTGTGTTTATGGGGACGAGAATGTGAGAAAGGTGGGTGTTGTTGACAAATGACAAAGGAGAAGGGAATTCAAGTATTACCACAGAAGTGGGGGCCGACGCCATAACCATTAACGCCTTTGATGGTCGCGTATTCACACACGTATTTTTATTTCTATTTTCTAACGCCCAACTCCACTGGACACCATTTTGGTTGGTGGCAATTGGCAGTCCCTTCAGTTCAAATGATGCTAAGTTTTGTCATACTACTCTTATCTTACGTTCACTGCTTCTAAACCATTTAAATTCAACCCAGTAGAGTTTTATCCTTATATTACCTACAATTTTATATTAAATTGACACGTGAAACTAACATACAGCAGTTCCACGATGGAACTACTCTAATTCTTTATTTATTTATTTTAAAATTTTTGTTGCACGTCTAAATTTTTTTATTATTTATTTTATTTTATATGTTGCGTTTTATAAAACATAAAAATATAACTAAAATTTTGGATAAGTAAAAAAAAAAACATTTATAACTTATAAAAAAAAGGTATTATTTGAATGAAACAATATATAAATCTTTTCTATAAGAAAATAGTCTAACATATCCTATTTAAACCTTTTTTTTTTAATAAAGATTAAAGAATTGTATGTTCTACTATATTTTATACATTACAAATTTGTCTAAATTTTTTTTTAAAAATTAAAAATACATAATTATGGGTAAAGATTGATAACACTTGGTCTAACTTAAGGAAGCACAATCTAGCACTCAGGCTCAGACTTTTTGAGTAACCCAATCCCTAACGAGCTATATTAATGGGACTGAGTTCGGGTCCTAACAGACCTTTATAACTCAGCCCATGAAGCCATACTAGTGAGACATGTGTTAAGATACGTATCGCTACTCAATAACAATATCAAAGGACACGTCATGGGAGCTTGAACACTTGCCACTCAGTATGGGCCCACTAACAGTGTACACGTCAACATAGCTCAGCTCTCGCCACGTCATTAGTAGTACCCGCTAGAGAAGCACCCGAATGCTATATTACCTAGCTATCTGACTTAAGGATAAGGTTGAATAAAAGAATGCCTAAAGACCCAATAAGCGAGCACTACATCAGCTAGAATAAGGCTTTGCCTCATACTAACTCTAATGACACAGTAAACAGTAGATGTCTGGGGTAGTTAAGCAGCTCAACACTCAATCTGCTGAGCTTAGGGGGACAAAGTCAAACAATCTCTCAGTGCTCATCAAGTCTCACCAACTTAGGCTGACAACTTTAGAAAAGAAACCTGTTAAGAGACACCTACCTAGTACTCCAAGCATCAGAGAAGCTCTAATTATCTTTTTGCCTATACTAAGCAAGTTTTCCAAAATACCCCTCATGATAGAGACGGTTCTATAATAATGTTCTGCCACATGTCACTCTTAAGGTGTAATCTCAAGCTAACTCCCTCTTCCTCTAAGGTTCACCTCTACTATAAAAAGCCTCACTCTCTAAACTTTAAGTTAAGTCTCCAAAATTGGGAGGTAGAAAAAGAACTTGAACAATTCAAATTTTGAATTCTCTCTTTAGTGAGTGAAACTCTCCTCATTCTTTCTAGAATTTTTTACACTCTTCCTAGGGCAAGTAAACCTTAAGGAGCTTTCTCCATAACATCATACTGACCTCCTTTATTCTGTACTCCTCAGGCCTCTTTAGTCCACCTAATCCTAGCTTGGTGTCAGCTCACTCTCAGTTCAACCTTAGACTCTTACCATCAACAAAACCTCAATCTCGACCCTTGGAAACCGAAGACCCAAGAATTCGGACTTCCCAACATTTATCTCTCTCTCACTATTGAGTTAGGGCCGAGCCACCTGTTGTGTGATTTCTATAACACAAATTAGCGCAAGTGCACGTTGTCGCAACAAGTAATATATGATAAGTAGAGTGTCGATCCCACAGAGAATGATTTATCTTTTCTAGTTTAAGTACCGAAATGGTGTCTTTCTACTATTATCCAGAAAATGATTTAATGTATGATGATTAAACTACTCAAGTAAAAGAACAACTTAATTATGCTAAGTGATAAACTAAATTACCAACAAATTATATTCAATATGAGAAATCCTAGGATTACAAACTATCCCTCATTATGCAAATAAATTCAGCAGAATCTCTTTGATGTTTATTGGTTCTCAACTTGATATATTGACCAAAACACTCAACACATCACAAGCCTCTTTTGCAGGTCAAGTGAATCTATTCCATCCAATCAAATATCTATATGTCTATGATAAATAAATTGAACAAAATTCATTAAGCACAAGTTTTATGAGCCATACATGCCTTATGAGTATATGTCTATCTCATATGAAACTCAAGTGTACTACACTATGATCATGCATCAATATGCTTAAGACTAAATACCTAAATGCCTTTGTCAAGTTTATTTAAGCATTTCTAGATCAATTTAACCACTGGCCAAGTAATCAAATAGCATTAAGCACAAGCACAATGAATATATCAAAAGCTGAATTAATACCATAAAAGAGAGAACTAAAATCAATCACATAATGAGTTCAAGGATGTAATCCTAGATGAACGAAATTAGCTCATCATTAAACTACACAATCTTGAAGCTAATTCCATCAATACATGTAAACTAAACATCTTACAACAAGTAAAGAATCAAAGAAAAGAAGACATCCCTGTCAAATGCCTTTGTTGTTGAAGCTTGCTTCCCTCCTCTTTGATTTCTTCAAACTTAGAAGTTAGGTGTTTCTTTGTGTTTCCAGCTGCTGTCCCAGCTGGAGTCCTCTTCCAAAATGTAAGTTTTGAGCAATTAAATAGGTAAGAGCACGGAATTAGGGCGCATTTTGAGTTACTTTTGGGTTTCCTGATTTTCAGGAACCTGTCAAAACTTGTTGCCCAGGTCCCGGCGCCGCGGCGCTGCGATTTGGCGCTGCGGCGCTCAGTTTCTGCAATCGGCGCCGCGGCGCTGAAATCCAGCGCTGCGGCGCTGCACTGTTGCCACAGTGCACTGTAGCAGTGTACTGTAGCTACAGTGTTACTGTAACAAACAGTGCCCCCATTCGTATTTTTATCTCTAATGCTCCGATTTGCGTCCGTTTTCCGGTATTTTTGCTCCGATAATGCTTCAACCTATAAAACAACATTAATACGCATAAATAGCCCAATTATTGAGATAAATTGAACAAATATCAAGTTAGGAAGATAAAATAGTTTATACAATTACGCCTTATCAAATACCCCCAAACTTAAATATTTGCTCGTCCTCGAGTAAGAGAGCACACGGACAACACAAAAAAAATGACAACAAATAATAAAAAGATATAAAACATTGGGTTGGCAAACGATTAGTAATTTATCTCAAAAATTTCTCATGACTACTATTCTCAAGGAAATTCTAAACATCTTAACCGTTCAACATGTTAATCCAACACTTATTCATACCCACAAGTGACCTACTTGGTGTGTGTGTGAATAGCTAAAATCATTAGTAGCATGCGCTCGGATTAGTTTATGCACATAAGATAATGAAATGGTCTCTATGAGAATTTTGCTTTTATTTAACACTCCATATGCTTGTTTTTCGCATCACTCTCCACTAATGTAGACACACACATAATCAAGGATCAAATAGGACTTTAGTTAGCTTGTAATGCATGGCTAGGGTGAGGGTATGATAAAATGGATCGATTTTGGCTCAACTTACACCATAAACACACATTCCTCTTGAGGTTACTCAAACCCAACCATTGTTTTCCACCCAATTTCCCCCAAACTTATTTCTTTTGATTCCCTAGCTATTTTGTTGCTCTTCTTTTCTTTTCATTTAAGCTAGGGGTATAGCAAACTCAATTTTTCTTTTTGTTTCTTTCTTTTTTTTTTTTTTTTTTTTTTTTTTTTTATTTATTTTTTTTATTTATTTTTTTTTTATTTTTTTTTTTATTTTTTTTTTTACATATAAGTCACTATACCCCCAAACTTAAGCTTTTCATATTTGAACAACCAACATTTATAACCAAACCCAAAGCTCTTATTTAATTCACCCCTTCATTTATAAAAGTTCACACAACTCTTTAAAAGAAGTGCTATACTTATGGCGTGATGGGTACTATGAAGGATAATAAAAGTAAAGGCTAAGGTAATGATATAGTTAGCAAGAAAAAATGATAATTAGGCTCAACGGGGGTGACTACGGTCAAAATTATACATAGGTTGGCTTGAAAGGCTCAATCGGTCCAAAAATGGCCTAAAATCATATCCCTAATTATGTATGCCCTAGGATTTCGCCTTGAGTGATGCTCCAACAAGTTCTAGCGTGTTCTTGAGACCATATTTATTCTTGTAGTGCATAAAAGTCTTCTAAGTAAGCATAAAACTAAATAATTCTAACTATGTGCTCGAAATATCAAGTGGTCACAAAGTGAAGCTGAACTTGTCCTAGATTACCAAGTAAACAATCACAACATTCATTGTTTCCCAAAGAACATAGCATTTGAAATCATGTTTCTATTTCATATCATTGACTACTAATCATTCAACCAACCCACAACTGAACACTAAAATGAAAGAAAACAAACAAAACAAAAAAAATTATGCAAAACAAACAACTAAAAAGACAATTAAAAACAAAACAAATGAATAAATACAACTAAAAGCATAACAAAAGGGAAAGTGTTTCCCTATCCCCCAAACTTACTATCCGACATGTCCTCATGGCAAAACAAAAAGAAACATAAGACAAAAAGCATAGAAATACTTCCCTGAAATAGATTTCGGGCATTAGTCATCATTTGTTGCTGTTGCATCTTCATCTTCGCTAACAAAGCCATGTTGCTCAGAACACTAATTTGCCAACTAAAGCCCCTCCACCAATCTCCTTAATTGTCACAAGTCCACACTCCAATCAAATTGGCTAAAACTTTCTACACTCATGGAATAACGAATTAAGTTTTCACAATTCCAACACAATTCCAATATAATGCCAACATAATTCCAATTCAATGCCAACACAATTCCAACACAATTCAATATAATTCCAATTCAATGCCAACACAATTCCAACACAAATCTCAACATAATTTCAACATAAACTCAACACAAATCCAACACAATCTCAATATAATTCCAACACAAATCTCAACATAATTCCATCATAATCTCAATGCAAGAATTCAAGGTTAAACCCAAAGATTTCATTTTACTACTCACAAATTAATCCAACAATTGCATAATGGAAGTAGAATAAAGAAAGAATCAATGTAAAATAAGAGATTAAAGACAAGATTGTTTACCTTGTGAGTTTAATCCACCGAAATTTGAGATTGGGAGAACTTTGTTAATTTGTTGTAGAAAATGCAATTTGATGGAATTTGTGATGATGAAGTGTGTGAAATGATGTTTGGAGTGTGTTTTGATGTTGTTTTTAAGCTGAAAATTTAATGGGTAAGGTGGGATTTGAGAGTGTGAATTGGGGTAGGTTGAGAGGGTTGAGAGAGTCTAGGGTTAGCAAGAGAGAGAGCATGAGAAAAGGGGGAAAAATTTGGGCAAATGCCCCTTTTGTTGCTATCCCCGCTGCAGCGCCGCGGCGTTAGGAATCAGCGCTGCGGCGCTGCATCTCTGGAAGTGGCGCTGCGGCGCTCAGTTTGAGCGCCGCGGCGCTCGTTCCTTGCAAAAAAAAATTTATTTATTTATTTATTTATTTTTTTTTTTTAGAAACTGAAAATAATAAATGCCAATACTAATGCAACACATATTTACCTTGGGTTGCCTCCCAAACAGCGCCTAATTTTTCGTCTCTGGCTAGACGTTATCCTTTTTGACTCAATGAGGATCAAACTGCATATCTGAAGCATCTCCCTTATGGAACTTAAGTCGATGTCTTCGGGTGTTAACATTCTTTTTCTTCGACTTCCACAACTCCATAAGAAAATCTTGAAGTGGCATCTCTGACCTTTTTGCTTTGAGCCTTCCCAGAAAGACTTTAATCTTAGACTGGAAGATTGAACTCCAATAGCCTATTTTCGCTGTTTTCTTTGTGAAAGTACTTTGCCTCTTCTTGGTTATCAATCTGTACCATGATGCCTTTTTATGACCTTGATGTTGAATGGCTTCTATCACTTTTAGCCTCTGAGGTAATTGTATTTCATCCGGAATTACCATGTCCATTTGGAAACAATGGGAATAATCCTTGGAAATCTGTAGATTAAGGTAACCCTTGACTGCATTTTCTAGAGAGTCTTGGCTATAATGGCTGTTGAATATCCTTTGAATTTCTCTGTCAATAATGCTGATGCAGTAACATTCATCTGCTTCCTTGGGAAATTCCATGGCTTTGAACACATTAAACGTCACCTCTTCATCTTGCACTCTCATAGTAAGTTCTCCTTTTTGGACATCAATCAAGGTTCTACCGGTAGCTAAGAAAGGTCTTCCCAAAATGATTGGAATTTCAAGATCCTCTTCCATATCCAACACAATGAAGTCAGCTGGGAATATAAATTTATCTACCTTAACTAACACATCTTCAATCACACCTTTAGGATATGTGAGTGAACGATCTGCAAGTTGTAAAGTGACATTCGTAGGCTTGGCTTCCCCCAATCCTAGCTGGTTGTAGATAGATAAAGGCATCAAATTTATGCTGGCCCCTAGATCACATAAAGCTTTACCAAAATACCGGTTTCCAATTGTGCAAGGAATGGTAAAACTTCCTGGATCCTTGAGCTTTGGAGGCAATTTTTTCTGCAATATTGCACTGCATTCTTCTGTCAACGCTACAGTTTCATACTCGTCCAGCTTCTTTTTCCTTGAAAGAATGTCCTTCATGAATTTAACATAGCTAGGCATTTGCTCTAATGCATCTGCGAATGGTATGTTAATGTGCAGTTTCTTAAAAATTTCCAGAAACTTTGTAAACTGCTTCTCTTTCTTTTGCTTCTGTAGTCGCTGAGGAAATGGTGGTGGTCTATAAGGCTGCACCTTCTCTTTCTGTATAACCTTTTCTTTTGCTGCACCATCTTCTTGTTTTTCATTCCCCTTTGCAGAATTTTCTGCACTTTCTGCATCTGCAGAATTTTCTGCATTTTCTGCACTTTCTGCATCTGCAGAATTTTCTGCATTTTCTGCATTTTCTGCATCTGCAGAATTTTCTGCATCTGCAGAATTTTCTGCATATTCTGCATTTGCTGCATCTGCAGAATTTTCTGCATCTGCAGAACTTTCTGCATATTCTGCATTTGCTGCATCTGCAGAATTTTCTGTATCTGCAGAACTTTCTGCATTTGCTGATGACTTAGGTCTTCCCACAATGTTTTGCAATTCTTTACCGCTTCTCAACGTTATTGATTTGCATTGCTCTTTGTCACCTTTTGGATTAACTTCCGTGTTACTCGGTAACGACCCTTGAGGACGGTTGTTCATTGCAGAAGCTAATTGACCAACTTGGTTTTCTAAGGTGCGAAGAGATGCTGATTGGCTTTGCAAAAGTTGGTCAGTTTGCCTTATGTATTGAATTAACAATTCCTCAACACCAGGTTTCTTTTCTTGCTGAAATTGTTGCTGCTGCTGCTGCATTTGAAATCTGGGTGGACTCATGGATTTTGAGGATTGCCCTTGGTTATTATCATTCCAAGAAAAATTTGGATGATTCCTCCACCCTGGATTGTAAAAATTCAAGTTGGGATTATGCTGCTGCTGATTGTAACTCCCTACATATTGTGCTGTCTCCATGCATAGACCATTTTGGTGATTATCTCCACAAAAATCACAAGTTGGTGGTTGGCTTTTTACTGCATTGACTCCAAGTGTATCCATCTTCTTAGCCAACAAACTAACTTGTGCTGTCAAGGAAGTGAGTGCATCAATTTCATGCACACCAGCAACTTTTCTTGGATTCACTATTTCTGATGGCCATTGGTAGCTGTTGAAGGCTATTTCTTCCAACAAGTCATATGCCACATCCGTGGACTTGCTCATTAACGCCCCTCCAGCTGCTGCATCTACAATCATTCTTAAATGTCCCACCAATCCATTATAAAATGTTTGCACCAACAACCATTTGGGAACTCCATGATGTGGACACTTTCTCAGCATATCCTTAAATCTCTCCCATGATTCATACAATGATTCTGACTCATGTTGTACAAAAGAGGTAATATCATTACGCATCTTTGCAGTTTTGGCCGGTGGGAAGAACTTGGCTAAGAACTTTTGTGCCAAATCATCCCATGTTGTTATTGAACCGGATGGTGATGATATTAACCAACTTTTTGCTTTGTCCCTTAAGGAGAATGGAAACAACCTGAGTCTTATGGCATCATCTGACACGCCATTGTATTTGAATGTGTCACAAATTTCCAAGAAATTTGTGATATGCTCGTTGGGATCATCATTCGGGAAGCCGCTGAACTGCACTGATTCTTTAAGCATTCGAATAGTCCCCGGCTTGATTTCAAAATTGTTAGCATTGATATTTGGCCTGCGAATGCTCGAGTGTATGCCATTCACCCAAGGAACTGCATAGTCTCTTAAAGCTCTTGGCTCTGCACAAACATTCTGGTTTTGCTCTTCCATGCTAGTCACTTGGTTCTGGTCTCGTCGTAATCTTCTTAGTGTCCTCTCAATTTCAGGATCAAAGTATGCTAGATCAACGTTCTTGGAACGTCTCATACACACCTGAAATTTCTACAAACAAAAACAGAAATCTGAATTAACAGGAGAAAAGATTTGTATCAGTATTAAAATAAAAAAAATTTTCATTCCCCGGCAACGGCGCCAAAAACTTGTTGTGTGATTTCTATAACACAAATTAGCGCAAGTGCACGTTGTCGCAACAAGTAATATATGATAAGTAGAGTGTCGATCCCACAGAGAATGATTTATCTTTTCTAGTTTAAGTACCGAAATGGTGTCTTTCTACTATTATCCAGAAAATGATTTAATGTATGATGATTAAACTACTCAAGTAAAAGAACAACTTAATTATGCTAAGTGATAAACTAAATTACCAACAAATTATATTCAATATGAGAAATCCTAGGATTACAAACTATCCCTCATTATGCAAATAAATTCAGCAGAATCTCTTTGATGTTTATTGGTTCTCAACTTGATATATTGACCAAAACACTCAACACATCACAAGCCTCTTTTGCAGGTCAAGTGAATCTATTCCATCCAATCAAATATCTATATGTCTATGATAAATAAATTGAACAAAATTCATTAAGCACAAGTTTTATGAGCCATACATGCCTTATGAGTATATGTCTATCTCATATGAAACTCAAGTGTACTACACTATGATCATGCATCAATATGCTTAAGACTAAATACCTAAATGCCTTTGTCAAGTTTATTTAAGCATTTCTAGATCAATTTAACCACTGGCCAAGTAATCAAATAGCATTAAGCACAAGCACAATGAATATATCAAAAGCTGAATTAATACCATAAAAGAGAGAACTAAAATCAATCACATAATGAGTTCAAGGATGTAATCCTAGATGAACGAAATTAGCTCATCATTAAACTACACAATCTTGAAGCTAATTCCATCAATACATGTAAACTAAACATCTTACAACAAGTAAAGAATCAAAGAAAAGAAGACATCCCTGTCAAATGCCTTTGTTGTTGAAGCTTGCTTCCCTCCTCTTTGATTTCTTCAAACTTAGAAGTTAGGTGTTTCTTTGTGTTTCCAGCTGCTGTCCCAGCTGGAGTCCTCTTCCAAAATGTAAGTTTTGAGCAATTAAATAGGTAAGAGCACGGAATTAGGGCGCATTTTGAGTTACTTTTGGGTTTCCTGATTTTCAGGAACCTGTCAAAACTTGTTGCCCAGGTCCCGGCGCCGCGGCGCTGCGATTTGGCGCTGCGGCGCTCAGTTTCTGCAATCGGCGCCGCGGCGCTGAAATCCAGCGCTGCGGCGCTGCACTGTTGCCACAGTGCACTGTAGCAGTGTACTGTAGCTACAGTGTTACTGTAACAAACAGTGCCCCCATTCGTATTTTTATCTCTAATGCTCCGATTTGCGTCCGTTTTCCGGTATTTTTGCTCCGATAATGCTTCAACCTATAAAACAACATTAATACGCATAAATAGCCCAATTATTGAGATAAATTGAACAAATATCAAGTTAGGAAGATAAAATAGTTTATACAATTACGCCTTATCAAATACCCCCAAACTTAAATATTTGCTCGTCCTCGAGTAAGAGAGCACACGGACAACACAAAAAAAATGACAACAAATAATAAAAAGATATAAAACATTGGGTTGGCAAACGATTAGTAATTTATCTCAAAAATTTCTCATGACTACTATTCTCAAGGAAATTCTAAACATCTTAACCGTTCAACATGTTAATCCAACACTTATTCATACCCACAAGTGACCTACTTGGTGTGTGTGTGAATAGCTAAAATCATTAGTAGCATGCGCTCGGATTAGTTTATGCACATAAGATAATGAAATGGTCTCTATGAGAATTTTGCTTTTATTTAACACTCCATATGCTTGTTTTTCGCATCACTCTCCACTAATGTAGACACACACATAATCAAGGATCAAATAGGACTTTAGTTAGCTTGTAATGCATGGCTAGGGTGAGGGTATGATAAAATGGATCGATTTTGGCTCAACTTACACCATAAACACACATTCCTCTTGAGGTTACTCAAACCCAACCATTGTTTTCCACCCAATTTCCCCCAAACTTATTTCTTTTGATTCCCTAGCTATTTTGTTGCTCTTCTTTTCTTTTCATTTAAGCTAGGGGTATAGCAAACTCAATTTTTCTTTTTGTTTCTTTCTTTTTTTTTTTTTTTATTTATTTATTTTTATTTATTTTTTTATTTATTTTTTTTTTTTATTTTTTTTTTTATTTTTTTTTTTACATATAAGTCACTATACCCCCAAACTTAAGCTTTTCATATTTGAACAACCAACATTTATAACCAAACCCAAAGCTCTTATTTAATTCACCCCTTCATTTATAAAAGTTCACACAACTCTTTAAAAGAAGTGCTATACTTATGGCGTGATGGGTACTATGAAGGATAATAAAAGTAAAGGCTAAGGTAATGATATAGTTAGCAAGAAAAAATGATAATTAGGCTCAACGGGGGTGACTACGGTCAAAATTATACATAGGTTGGCTTGAAAGGCTCAATCGGTCCAAAAATGGCCTAAAATCATATCCCTAATTATGTATGCCCTAGGATTTCGCCTTGAGTGATGCTCCAACAAGTTCTAGCGTGTTCTTGAGACCATATTTATTCTTGTAGTGCATAAAAGTCTTCTAAGTAAGCATAAAACTAAATAATTCTAACTATGTGCTCGAAATATCAAGTGGTCACAAAGTGAAGCTGAACTTGTCCTAGATTACCAAGTAAACAATCACAACATTCATTGTTTCCCAAAGAACATAGCATTTGAAATCATGTTTCTATTTCATATCATTGACTACTAATCATTCAACCAACCCACAACTGAACACTAAAATGAAAGAAAACAAACAAAACAAAAAAAATTATGCAAAACAAACAACTAAAAAGACAATTAAAAACAAAACAAATGAATAAATACAACTAAAAGCATAACAAAAGGGAAAGTGTTTCCCTATCCCCCAAACTTACTATCCGACATGTCCTCATGGCAAAACAAAAAGAAACATAAGACAAAAAGCATAGAAATACTTCCCTGAAATAGATTTCGGGCATTAGTCATCATTTGTTGCTGTTGCATCTTCATCTTCGCTAACAAAGCCATGTTGCTCAGAACACTAATTTGCCAACTAAAGCCCCTCCACCAATCTCCTTAATTGTCACAAGTCCACACTCCAATCAAATTGGCTAAAACTTTCTACACTCATGGAATAACGAATTAAGTTTTCACAATTCCAACACAATTCCAATATAATGCCAACATAATTCCAATTCAATGCCAACACAATTCCAACACAATTCAATATAATTCCAATTCAATGCCAACACAATTCCAACACAAATCTCAACATAATTTCAACATAAACTCAACACAAATCCAACACAATCTCAATATAATTCCAACACAAATCTCAACATAATTCCATCATAATCTCAATGCAAGAATTCAAGGTTAAACCCAAAGATTTCATTTTACTACTCACAAATTAATCCAACAATTGCATAATGGAAGTAGAATAAAGAAAGAATCAATGTAAAATAAGAGATTAAAGACAAGATTGTTTACCTTGTGAGTTTAATCCACCGAAATTTGAGATTGGGAGAACTTTGTTAATTTGTTGTAGAAAATGCAATTTGATGGAATTTGTGATGATGAAGTGTGTGAAATGATGTTTGGAGTGTGTTTTGATGTTGTTTTTAAGCTGAAAATTTAATGGGTAAGGTGGGATTTGAGAGTGTGAATTGGGGTAGGTTGAGAGGGTTGAGAGAGTCTAGGGTTAGCAAGAGAGAGAGCATGAGAAAAGGGGGAAAAATTTGGGCAAATGCCCCTTTTGTTGCTATCCCCGCTGCAGCGCCGCGGCGTTAGGAATCAGCGCTGCGGCGCTGCATCTCTGGAAGTGGCGCTGCGGCGCTCAGTTTGAGCGCCGCGGCGCTCGTTCCTTGCAAAAAAAAATTTATTTATTTATTTATTTATTTTTTTTTTTTAGAAACTGAAAATAATAAATGCCAATACTAATGCAACACATATTTACCTTGGGTTGCCTCCCAAACAGCGCCTAATTTTTCGTCTCTGGCTAGACGTTATCCTTTTTGACTCAATGAGGATCAAACTGCATATCTGAAGCATCTCCCTTATGGAACTTAAGTCGATGTCTTCGGGTGTTAACATTCTTTTTCTTCGACTTCCACAACTCCATAAGAAAATCTTGAAGTGGCATCTCTGACCTTTTTGCTTTGAGCCTTCCCAGAAAGACTTTAATCTTAGACTGGAAGATTGAACTCCAATAGCCTATTTTCGCTGTTTTCTTTGTGAAAGTACTTTGCCTCTTCTTGGTTATCAATCTGTACCATGATGCCTTTTTATGACCTTGATGTTGAATGGCTTCTATCACTTTTAGCCTCTGAGGTAATTGTATTTCATCCGGAATTACCATGTCCATTTGGAAACAATGGGAATAATCCTTGGAAATCTGTAGATTAAGGTAACCCTTGACTGCATTTTCTAGAGAGTCTTGGCTATAATGGCTGTTGAATATCCTTTGAATTTCTCTGTCAATAATGCTGATGCAGTAACATTCATCTGCTTCCTTGGGAAATTCCATGGCTTTGAACACATTAAACGTCACCTCTTCATCTTGCACTCTCATAGTAAGTTCTCCTTTTTGGACATCAATCAAGGTTCTACCGGTAGCTAAGAAAGGTCTTCCCAAAATGATTGGAATTTCAAGATCCTCTTCCATATCCAACACAATGAAGTCAGCTGGGAATATAAATTTATCTACCTTAACTAACACATCTTCAATCACACCTTTAGGATATGTGAGTGAACGATCTGCAAGTTGTAAAGTGACATTCGTAGGCTTGGCTTCCCCCAATCCTAGCTGGTTGTAGATAGATAAAGGCATCAAATTTATGCTGGCCCCTAGATCACATAAAGCTTTACCAAAATACCGGTTTCCAATTGTGCAAGGAATGGTAAAACTTCCTGGATCCTTGAGCTTTGGAGGCAATTTTTTCTGCAATATTGCACTGCATTCTTCTGTCAACGCTACAGTTTCATACTCGTCCAGCTTCTTTTTCCTTGAAAGAATGTCCTTCATGAATTTAACATAGCTAGGCATTTGCTCTAATGCATCTGCGAATGGTATGTTAATGTGCAGTTTCTTAAAAATTTCCAGAAACTTTGTAAACTGCTTCTCTTTCTTTTGCTTCTGTAGTCGCTGAGGAAATGGTGGTGGTCTATAAGGCTGCACCTTCTCTTTCTGTATAACCTTTTCTTTTGCTGCACCATCTTCTTGTTTTTCATTCCCCTTTGCAGAATTTTCTGCACTTTCTGCATCTGCAGAATTTTCTGCATTTTCTGCACTTTCTGCATCTGCAGAATTTTCTGCATTTTCTGCATTTTCTGCATCTGCAGAATTTTCTGCATCTGCAGAATTTTCTGCATATTCTGCATTTGCTGCATCTGCAGAATTTTCTGCATCTGCAGAACTTTCTGCATATTCTGCATTTGCTGCATCTGCAGAATTTTCTGTATCTGCAGAACTTTCTGCATTTGCTGATGACTTAGGTCTTCCCACAATGTTTTGCAATTCTTTACCGCTTCTCAACGTTATTGATTTGCATTGCTCTTTGTCACCTTTTGGATTAACTTCCGTGTTACTCGGTAACGACCCTTGAGGACGGTTGTTCATTGCAGAAGCTAATTGACCAACTTGGTTTTCTAAGGTGCGAAGAGATGCTGATTGGCTTTGCAAAAGTTGGTCAGTTTGCCTTATGTATTGAATTAACAATTCCTCAACACCAGGTTTCTTTTCTTGCTGAAATTGTTGCTGCTGCTGCTGCATTTGAAATCTGGGTGGACTCATGGATTTTGAGGATTGCCCTTGGTTATTATCATTCCAAGAAAAATTTGGATGATTCCTCCACCCTGGATTGTAAAAATTCAAGTTGGGATTATGCTGCTGCTGATTGTAACTCCCTACATATTGTGCTGTCTCCATGCATAGACCATTTTGGTGATTATCTCCACAAAAATCACAAGTTGGTGGTTGGCTTTTTACTGCATTGACTCCAAGTGTATCCATCTTCTTAGCCAACAAACTAACTTGTGCTGTCAAGGAAGTGAGTGCATCAATTTCATGCACACCAGCAACTTTTCTTGGATTCACTATTTCTGATGGCCATTGGTAGCTGTTGAAGGCTATTTCTTCCAACAAGTCATATGCCACATCCGTGGACTTGCTCATTAACGCCCCTCCAGCTGCTGCATCTACAATCATTCTTAAATGTCCCACCAATCCATTATAAAATGTTTGCACCAACAACCATTTGGGAACTCCATGATGTGGACACTTTCTCAGCATATCCTTAAATCTCTCCCATGATTCATACAATGATTCTGACTCATGTTGTACAAAAGAGGTAATATCATTACGCATCTTTGCAGTTTTGGCCGGTGGGAAGAACTTGGCTAAGAACTTTTGTGCCAAATCATCCCATGTTGTTATTGAACCGGATGGTGATGATATTAACCAACTTTTTGCTTTGTCCCTTAAGGAGAATGGAAACAACCTGAGTCTTATGGCATCATCTGACACGCCATTGTATTTGAATGTGTCACAAATTTCCAAGAAATTTGTGATATGCTCGTTGGGATCATCATTCGGGAAGCCGCTGAACTGCACTGATTCTTTAAGCATTCGAATAGTCCCCGGCTTGATTTCAAAATTGTTAGCATTGATATTTGGCCTGCGAATGCTCGAGTGTATGCCATTCACCCAAGGAACTGCATAGTCTCTTAAAGCTCTTGGCTCTGCACAAACATTCTGGTTTTGCTCTTCCATGCTAGTCACTTGGTTCTGGTCTCGTCGTAATCTTCTTAGTGTCCTCTCAATTTCAGGATCAAAGTATGCTAGATCAACGTTCTTGGAACGTCTCATACACACCTGAAATTTCTACAAACAAAAACAGAAATCTGAATTAACAGGAGAAAAGATTTGTATCAGTATTAAAATAAAAAAAATTTTCATTCCCCGGCAACGGCGCCAAAAACTTGTTGTGTGATTTCTATAACACAAATTAGCGCAAGTGCACGTTGTCGCAACAAGTAATATATGATAAGTAGAGTGTCGATCCCACAGAGAATGATTTATCTTTTCTAGTTTAAGTACCGAAATGGTGTCTTTCTACTATTATCCAGAAAATGATTTAATGTATGATGATTAAACTACTCAAGTAAAAGAACAACTTAATTATGCTAAGTGATAAACTAAATTACCAACAAATTATATTCAATATGAGAAATCCTAGGATTACAAACTATCCCTCATTATGCAAATAAATTCAGCAGAATCTCTTTGATGTTTATTGGTTCTCAACTTGATATATTGACCAAAACACTCAACACATCACAAGCCTCTTTTGCAGGTCAAGTGAATCTATTCCATCCAATCAAATATCTATATGTCTATGATAAATAAATTGAACAAAATTCATTAAGCACAAGTTTTATGAGCCATACATGCCTTATGAGTATATGTCTATCTCATATGAAACTCAAGTGTACTACACTATGATCATGCATCAATATGCTTAAGACTAAATACCTAAATGCCTTTGTCAAGTTTATTTAAGCATTTCTAGATCAATTTAACCACTGGCCAAGTAATCAAATAGCATTAAGCACAAGCACAATGAATATATCAAAAGCTGAATTAATACCATAAAAGAGAGAACTAAAATCAATCACATAATGAGTTCAAGGATGTAATCCTAGATGAACGAAATTAGCTCATCATTAAACTACACAATCTTGAAGCTAATTCCATCAATACATGTAAACTAAACATCTTACAACAAGTAAAGAATCAAAGAAAAGAAGACATCCCTGTCAAATGCCTTTGTTGTTGAAGCTTGCTTCCCTCCTCTTTGATTTCTTCAAACTTAGAAGTTAGGTGTTTCTTTGTGTTTCCAGCTGCTGTCCCAGCTGGAGTCCTCTTCCAAAATGTAAGTTTTGAGCAATTAAATAGGTAAGAGCACGGAATTAGGGCGCATTTTGAGTTACTTTTGGGTTTCCTGATTTTCAGGAACCTGTCAAAACTTGTTGCCCAGGTCCCGGCGCCGCGGCGCTGCGATTTGGCGCTGCGGCGCTCAGTTTCTGCAATCGGCGCCGCGGCGCTGAAATCCAGCGCTGCGGCGCTGCACTGTTGCCACAGTGCACTGTAGCAGTGTACTGTAGCTACAGTGTTACTGTAACAAACAGTGCCCCCATTCGTATTTTTATCTCTAATGCTCCGATTTGCGTCCGTTTTCCGGTATTTTTGCTCCGATAATGCTTCAACCTATAAAACAACATTAATACGCATAAATAGCCCAATTATTGAGATAAATTGAACAAATATCAAGTTAGGAAGATAAAATAGTTTATACAATTACGCCTTATCAAATACCCCCAAACTTAAATATTTGCTCGTCCTCGAGTAAGAGAGCACACGGACAACACAAAAAAAATGACAACAAATAATAAAAAGATATAAAACATTGGGTTGGCAAACGATTAGTAATTTATCTCAAAAATTTCTCATGACTACTATTCTCAAGGAAATTCTAAACATCTTAACCGTTCAACATGTTAATCCAACACTTATTCATACCCACAAGTGACCTACTTGGTGTGTGTGTGAATAGCTAAAATCATTAGTAGCATGCGCTCGGATTAGTTTATGCACATAAGATAATGAAATGGTCTCTATGAGAATTTTGCTTTTATTTAACACTCCATATGCTTGTTTTTCGCATCACTCTCCACTAATGTAGACACACACATAATCAAGGATCAAATAGGACTTTAGTTAGCTTGTAATGCATGGCTAGGGTGAGGGTATGATAAAATGGATCGATTTTGGCTCAACTTACACCATAAACACACATTCCTCTTGAGGTTACTCAAACCCAACCATTGTTTTCCACCCAATTTCCCCCAAACTTATTTCTTTTGATTCCCTAGCTATTTTGTTGCTCTTCTTTTCTTTTCATTTAAGCTAGGGGTATAGCAAACTCAATTTTTCTTTTTGTTTCTTTCTTTTTTTTCTTTTTTATTTATTTTTTTTTATTTATTTTTTTTATTTATTTATTTTTTTATTTTTTTTTTTATTTTTTTTTTTACATATAAGTCACTATACCCCCAAACTTAAGCTTTTCATATTTGAACAACCAACATTTATAACCAAACCCAAAGCTCTTATTTAATTCACCCCTTCATTTATAAAAGTTCACACAACTCTTTAAAAGAAGTGCTATACTTATGGCGTGATGGGTACTATGAAGGATAATAAAAGTAAAGGCTAAGGTAATGATATAGTTAGCAAGAAAAAATGATAATTAGGCTCAACGGGGGTGACTACGGTCAAAATTATACATAGGTTGGCTTGAAAGGCTCAATCGGTCCAAAAATGGCCTAAAATCATATCCCTAATTATGTATGCCCTAGGATTTCGCCTTGAGTGATGCTCCAACAAGTTCTAGCGTGTTCTTGAGACCATATTTATTCTTGTAGTGCATAAAAGTCTTCTAAGTAAGCATAAAACTAAATAATTCTAACTATGTGCTCGAAATATCAAGTGGTCACAAAGTGAAGCTGAACTTGTCCTAGATTACCAAGTAAACAATCACAACATTCATTGTTTCCCAAAGAACATAGCATTTGAAATCATGTTTCTATTTCATATCATTGACTACTAATCATTCAACCAACCCACAACTGAACACTAAAATGAAAGAAAACAAACAAAACAAAAAAAATTATGCAAAACAAACAACTAAAAAGACAATTAAAAACAAAACAAATGAATAAATACAACTAAAAGCATAACAAAAGGGAAAGTGTTTCCCTATCCCCCAAACTTACTATCCGACATGTCCTCATGGCAAAACAAAAAGAAACATAAGACAAAAAGCATAGAAATACTTCCCTGAAATAGATTTCGGGCATTAGTCATCATTTGTTGCTGTTGCATCTTCATCTTCGCTAACAAAGCCATGTTGCTCAGAACACTAATTTGCCAACTAAAGCCCCTCCACCAATCTCCTTAATTGTCACAAGTCCACACTCCAATCAAATTGGCTAAAACTTTCTACACTCATGGAATAACGAATTAAGTTTTCACAATTCCAACACAATTCCAATATAATGCCAACATAATTCCAATTCAATGCCAACACAATTCCAACACAATTCAATATAATTCCAATTCAATGCCAACACAATTCCAACACAAATCTCAACATAATTTCAACATAAACTCAACACAAATCCAACACAATCTCAATATAATTCCAACACAAATCTCAACATAATTCCATCATAATCTCAATGCAAGAATTCAAGGTTAAACCCAAAGATTTCATTTTACTACTCACAAATTAATCCAACAATTGCATAATGGAAGTAGAATAAAGAAAGAATCAATGTAAAATAAGAGATTAAAGACAAGATTGTTTACCTTGTGAGTTTAATCCACCGAAATTTGAGATTGGGAGAACTTTGTTAATTTGTTGTAGAAAATGCAATTTGATGGAATTTGTGATGATGAAGTGTGTGAAATGATGTTTGGAGTGTGTTTTGATGTTGTTTTTAAGCTGAAAATTTAATGGGTAAGGTGGGATTTGAGAGTGTGAATTGGGGTAGGTTGAGAGGGTTGAGAGAGTCTAGGGTTAGCAAGAGAGAGAGCATGAGAAAAGGGGGAAAAATTTGGGCAAATGCCCCTTTTGTTGCTATCCCCGCTGCAGCGCCGCGGCGTTAGGAATCAGCGCTGCGGCGCTGCATCTCTGGAAGTGGCGCTGCGGCGCTCAGTTTGAGCGCCGCGGCGCTCGTTCCTTGCAAAAAAAAATTTATTTATTTATTTATTTTTTTTTTTTTTTAGAAACTGAAAATAATAAATGCCAATACTAATGCAACACATATTTACCTTGGGTTGCCTCCCAAACAGCGCCTAATTTTTCGTCTCTGGCTAGACGTTATCCTTTTTGACTCAATGAGGATCAAACTGCATATCTGAAGCATCTCCCTTATGGAACTTAAGTCGATGTCTTCGGGTGTTAACATTCTTTTTCTTCGACTTCCACAACTCCATAAGAAAATCTTGAAGTGGCATCTCTGACCTTTTTGCTTTGAGCCTTCCCAGAAAGACTTTAATCTTAGACTGGAAGATTGAACTCCAATAGCCTATTTTCGCTGTTTTCTTTGTGAAAGTACTTTGCCTCTTCTTGGTTATCAATCTGTACCATGATGCCTTTTTATGACCTTGATGTTGAATGGCTTCTATCACTTTTAGCCTCTGAGGTAATTGTATTTCATCCGGAATTACCATGTCCATTTGGAAACAATGGGAATAATCCTTGGAAATCTGTAGATTAAGGTAACCCTTGACTGCATTTTCTAGAGAGTCTTGGCTATAATGGCTGTTGAATATCCTTTGAATTTCTCTGTCAATAATGCTGATGCAGTAACATTCATCTGCTTCCTTGGGAAATTCCATGGCTTTGAACACATTAAACGTCACCTCTTCATCTTGCACTCTCATAGTAAGTTCTCCTTTTTGGACATCAATCAAGGTTCTACCGGTAGCTAAGAAAGGTCTTCCCAAAATGATTGGAATTTCAAGATCCTCTTCCATATCCAACACAATGAAGTCAGCTGGGAATATAAATTTATCTACCTTAACTAACACATCTTCAATCACACCTTTAGGATATGTGAGTGAACGATCTGCAAGTTGTAAAGTGACATTCGTAGGCTTGGCTTCCCCCAATCCTAGCTGGTTGTAGATAGATAAAGGCATCAAATTTATGCTGGCCCCTAGATCACATAAAGCTTTACCAAAATACCGGTTTCCAATTGTGCAAGGAATGGTAAAACTTCCTGGATCCTTGAGCTTTGGAGGCAATTTTTTCTGCAATATTGCACTGCATTCTTCTGTCAACGCTACAGTTTCATACTCGTCCAGCTTCTTTTTCCTTGAAAGAATGTCCTTCATGAATTTAACATAGCTAGGCATTTGCTCTAATGCATCTGCGAATGGTATGTTAATGTGCAGTTTCTTAAAAATTTCCAGAAACTTTGTAAACTGCTTCTCTTTCTTTTGCTTCTGTAGTCGCTGAGGAAATGGTGGTGGTCTATAAGGCTGCACCTTCTCTTTCTGTATAACCTTTTCTTTTGCTGCACCATCTTCTTGTTTTTCATTCCCCTTTGCAGAATTTTCTGCACTTTCTGCATCTGCAGAATTTTCTGCATTTTCTGCACTTTCTGCATCTGCAGAATTTTCTGCATTTTCTGCATTTTCTGCATCTGCAGAATTTTCTGCATCTGCAGAATTTTCTGCATATTCTGCATTTGCTGCATCTGCAGAATTTTCTGCATCTGCAGAACTTTCTGCATATTCTGCATTTGCTGCATCTGCAGAATTTTCTGTATCTGCAGAACTTTCTGCATTTGCTGATGACTTAGGTCTTCCCACAATGTTTTGCAATTCTTTACCGCTTCTCAACGTTATTGATTTGCATTGCTCTTTGTCACCTTTTGGATTAACTTCCGTGTTACTCGGTAACGACCCTTGAGGACGGTTGTTCATTGCAGAAGCTAATTGACCAACTTGGTTTTCTAAGGTGCGAAGAGATGCTGATTGGCTTTGCAAAAGTTGGTCAGTTTGCCTTATGTATTGAATTAACAATTCCTCAACACCAGGTTTCTTTTCTTGCTGAAATTGTTGCTGCTGCTGCTGCATTTGAAATCTGGGTGGACTCATGGATTTTGAGGATTGCCCTTGGTTATTATCATTCCAAGAAAAATTTGGATGATTCCTCCACCCTGGATTGTAAAAATTCAAGTTGGGATTATGCTGCTGCTGATTGTAACTCCCTACATATTGTGCTGTCTCCATGCATAGACCATTTTGGTGATTATCTCCACAAAAATCACAAGTTGGTGGTTGGCTTTTTACTGCATTGACTCCAAGTGTATCCATCTTCTTAGCCAACAAACTAACTTGTGCTGTCAAGGAAGTGAGTGCATCAATTTCATGCACACCAGCAACTTTTCTTGGATTCACTATTTCTGATGGCCATTGGTAGCTGTTGAAGGCTATTTCTTCCAACAAGTCATATGCCACATCCGTGGACTTGCTCATTAACGCCCCTCCAGCTGCTGCATCTACAATCATTCTTAAATGTCCCACCAATCCATTATAAAATGTTTGCACCAACAACCATTTGGGAACTCCATGATGTGGACACTTTCTCAGCATATCCTTAAATCTCTCCCATGATTCATACAATGATTCTGACTCATGTTGTACAAAAGAGGTAATATCATTACGCATCTTTGCAGTTTTGGCCGGTGGGAAGAACTTGGCTAAGAACTTTTGTGCCAAATCATCCCATGTTGTTATTGAACCGGATGGTGATGATATTAACCAACTTTTTGCTTTGTCCCTTAAGGAGAATGGAAACAACCTGAGTCTTATGGCATCATCTGACACGCCATTGTATTTGAATGTGTCACAAATTTCCAAGAAATTTGTGATATGCTCGTTGGGATCATCATTCGGGAAGCCGCTGAACTGCACTGATTCTTTAAGCATTCGAATAGTCCCCGGCTTGATTTCAAAATTGTTAGCATTGATATTTGGCCTGCGAATGCTCGAGTGTATGCCATTCACCCAAGGAACTGCATAGTCTCTTAAAGCTCTTGGCTCTGCACAAACATTCTGGTTTTGCTCTTCCATGCTAGTCACTTGGTTCTGGTCTCGTCGTAATCTTCTTAGTGTCCTCTCAATTTCAGGATCAAAGTATGCTAGATCAACGTTCTTGGAACGTCTCATACACACCTGAAATTTCTACAAACAAAAACAGAAATCTGAATTAACAGGAGAAAAGATTTGTATCAGTATTAAAATAAAAAAAATTTTCATTCCCCGGCAACGGCGCCAAAAACTTGTTGTGTGATTTCTATAACACAAATTAGCGCAAGTGCACGTTGTCGCAACAAGTAATATATGATAAGTAGAGTGTCGATCCCACAGAGAATGATTTATCTTTTCTAGTTTAAGTACCGAAATGGTGTCTTTCTACTATTATCCAGAAAATGATTTAATGTATGATGATTAAACTACTCAAGTAAAAGAACAACTTAATTATGCTAAGTGATAAACTAAATTACCAACAAATTATATTCAATATGAGAAATCCTAGGATTACAAACTATCCCTCATTATGCAAATAAATTCAGCAGAATCTCTTTGATGTTTATTGGTTCTCAACTTGATATATTGACCAAAACACTCAACACATCACAAGCCTCTTTTGCAGGTCAAGTGAATCTATTCCATCCAATCAAATATCTATATGTCTATGATAAATAAATTGAACAAAATTCATTAAGCACAAGTTTTATGAGCCATACATGCCTTATGAGTATATGTCTATCTCATATGAAACTCAAGTGTACTACACTATGATCATGCATCAATATGCTTAAGACTAAATACCTAAATGCCTTTGTCAAGTTTATTTAAGCATTTCTAGATCAATTTAACCACTGGCCAAGTAATCAAATAGCATTAAGCACAAGCACAATGAATATATCAAAAGCTGAATTAATACCATAAAAGAGAGAACTAAAATCAATCACATAATGAGTTCAAGGATGTAATCCTAGATGAACGAAATTAGCTCATCATTAAACTACACAATCTTGAAGCTAATTCCATCAATACATGTAAACTAAACATCTTACAACAAGTAAAGAATCAAAGAAAAGAAGACATCCCTGTCAAATGCCTTTGTTGTTGAAGCTTGCTTCCCTCCTCTTTGATTTCTTCAAACTTAGAAGTTAGGTGTTTCTTTGTGTTTCCAGCTGCTGTCCCAGCTGGAGTCCTCTTCCAAAATGTAAGTTTTGAGCAATTAAATAGGTAAGAGCACGGAATTAGGGCGCATTTTGAGTTACTTTTGGGTTTCCTGATTTTCAGGAACCTGTCAAAACTTGTTGCCCAGGTCCCGGCGCCGCGGCGCTGCGATTTGGCGCTGCGGCGCTCAGTTTCTGCAATCGGCGCCGCGGCGCTGAAATCCAGCGCTGCGGCGCTGCACTGTTGCCACAGTGCACTGTAGCAGTGTACTGTAGCTACAGTGTTACTGTAACAAACAGTGCCCCCATTCGTATTTTTATCTCTAATGCTCCGATTTGCGTCCGTTTTCCGGTATTTTTGCTCCGATAATGCTTCAACCTATAAAACAACATTAATACGCATAAATAGCCCAATTATTGAGATAAATTGAACAAATATCAAGTTAGGAAGATAAAATAGTTTATACAATTACGCCTTATCACCACCCCAATGCCAAAATTTAGACCCTAACGTTTAACACCATTTGTGGGAATGATAAGCCTAAATTGTATCTATTATTTTACTCCCTTAACTTGATTAATTACTCATATTAATAAGAATATTAGGTATTTTATATATTTTATTATTATTTTATAGATTTGGAATTAATGGAGCAAATGAGGATAAAAATCTAAAGAAAATAAGGCAAAACATCAAAATGCTTTAGTAACCTGCTATATTACATTGCTACAGCACATTGTGAACAATGATTTGTTACAATAAAATCGCTAGAATGGTGTTTTGTCCTAGCAAAAATTCGGCACCCAAGACATTTCGTTGCAGTGCTAAGTGAACAGTGTATGTAAATAGTAATCATGCTACTATTACGATAACGTATACTTACGCTTAATTTTGAAATATAAAAATATCGTATCAAGTTTAAACATATTTTTCATTTATGAGATAAATTAAATTAAATTATATTTTCTACCAAGTATTAAAATTATATATTTCTTGTAATTATTCAGAAAAATCAAATCTTAAATTATAATAAATTAAATAAAAGTGCAAAAAATAAATGACACAACTCAAATAAATCAAGAAGATAGCAAAATAGAGAAAGCCTAAGATTAATTACTATCCTTAAATATATTTTCTAAAGATTAATCCTTTAATATTAATGTCATTGAATTCTTATTATTGGTGAAGACGCTAATATATTCACAAGTCTCTCTCAAGATCAAGTAAGTATATCTCAATTTACCAAATACCTATATTTTTATGGTAATTGCAATAAATCAAGACTCATTAAGAACAAGTCTTATTGACTACACATATCAATTAGGTATATCTCTATCATAAATTGAAACTTGTAAATCTTTCTACAATCATGTATCAAATTATCTAAATTTAAATATGGTGATGCCTCTCTTCAAAGTATTACCCAATCAATCATAATATTGATCAGATATTGTGAAGTATTAAGAACAAATAATTTGAATAATAAATAATTGAATTCAAATAAATATTAAAAAGATCCAACAATTAAGCTCCAATATTGAGTTCAAGTAATAACTCTAAAAAATGAATTTAGCTCGTGATAACAAGAAAATTATAGCTGAAAAATAAAATAAACATGATACAACCAAAAGTAAACCAATATAGATGTAAATTCATAGTTGGTTGATATGCCAAATATTTGTCAATAATCTCTTGCTTCTTTAAATTCTCTTTGCTTGTTTCTAAAATTACTCTTCTTCTATATGTGGTGCCTCTAAGAGCCATAAGTTGTGTATTCTTTGAGGTATGAAATGAGTGGCTTTTATATAAGGATTGCTTAGAGTCTTGAAATTGTATTTCTTTTTGCTTCAGGAATCTTTAAAACGCTGTAGTGATATATTATTCATCGATGGGGCAAAAGTACTACAACACGATTATTGTTCATGAGTTACTGTTCCCACACACTGTTTACTTAGCGTTGTAGCAAAATGTCTTGGGTGTTGGTACGCTGGAATTTTTATTGGGATAAAACTTCGTTCACTGCTGCATCAATTTTACTATAGTGATGTAATGTAGTATTTTGATATTTTGCCTTATTTTCTTTATATTTTCATCCTCATTTACTCAATTGACTTCAAATCTATAAAATAACAATAAAACATATAAAAGGCCTAATATTCTTGTTAAGATGAGTAATTAATTAAGTTAAAAGAATAAAAATAATAGATATAATTTACGCTTATCAGAGAAGTCAAGAAAAAACTTGCTTTTAGATGCTCTACCAAGTTTAACTAGCTAATGGTGCATGCAAACCCTCTACCATATCTGAAATTTCAAGAGAAATTGGAGCCTAATTATCCACCTAATGAGAGACTGGCTGAAAACTTAAAAGAGCTCGTGTAGAGGTTCCTTAAGCAAACCCAAAGGAATATCTCGATGTCACCTTGTGGATCGCTTGATGGAGACGCTCTGGTTACTTGGAAGCAATTTGAAGAACTTGCTGAGGAGTTACATCATACGATGACCAGTGTCGTCGGAGGCCAGAGAAGGACAGAGAAAGAGATTTATAGGCCAACTCAATCTGCTCTTACTTGCTCTTCCCTTGAACAAACTAGGAGCCACTACTCTCGAGAGCCTAGGCAGAGTGGATAGGCCAATAAGAGTAAATTAGTTTCTCACACCCATAAGCAGTCCTGCTTCACTGTAAAGAGCAGGTCCAAAAATACAAGGGAGAGAGGACCAAAAAACCTCTTATAAGTGACCATCGGGAATCCCTCAACATCAAGCACCAAACTAGTAAGGAGTAAAAGACTTTGAGGTGAGTACTATTTGGATTTGTGCTTATGTGTCATCCCATTATGTATAAATATATAATGACCTGGGAATATATTAGTAATAACATAGCTGCAAAGAGTTGCAGATAGTGTTAGGAAATGTCATTATGCAAGTATGTTCTCAAACACTATATTTCTGATCTAATTTCATCGATGCGGCTCTATTGGTGGAACCAATTAATATAGATTAGTGTATGTCTATATCTGGATGGTCCAGATGGTTAGTCTTAGCAAACCACGAGCTTAGTGAAAGCTCGTATAAAGATGTAAGTATTTAATAAGGGCTGGATATTGAACAGACTCATGAGGACCTCCAATAGACATCTTATAAAACCATTAATAGAAAGTCTTTTGAGTTGAGTAGTATTTATGGTCCTTTGACCTGAGCACCATGGTGGGCTTATGAGTAATCTACTATGCTTTAGTTTCACACATGTCAGAAACCTTTCATGGTTTGACTGCTGAGTGTCGCTGGGTATGGTCAAATGCTCATAGAGTCCGGTATGCGTAGATATGAGATCCATCAGCTCATATGAGTGGATTGTATATCCTGATGCTTCGAGATTGTATTTTAAAAATTTTTGTGGCCATAAGCATAAACCTCAAAAAATATATTCTGTAGGAATAAACAATATCAAAAAAGTGTTTGTGGATATTGTTTAATGAAATATAAATCTGGAGATAAGTTCATAGTTTAGCAAATAGAGATTTGATGGTGATGATCTATATCTATGCTATTCTAGGATATAAATAATGAAAGGATTATACGAATATGTAATAACCTCAACTTGTATGGTCTAACGCGCTGATTTATAATATCCGTAACGTGTGTGTAAGGCATCGTTCACGAACATATGGATGAGCCCAATATGACAAACCTGGTGTGGATCTAGAGAGTCTCAAAATATGAAGTATACTCGTTGCGCACTAAGGTAGTGGATTAGATTGAATAATTCGATCCAATAAATTCTAGTAAAATGGAATAATTATTTCGGGATCCCTTGGGATATATATTTTTCAAGACTTAATTTTTAGATACATCATTTTATTAATTAACAAGAGTTGTTAATCAATAGGATGGTGACAAATGGAAAAATCTTTGCCCTTCATTTTGTATCATGATATATCTATAAAATAATACAAAAATAGTTTTTATTTTATTTTATAATATCATTATATACATTTAATCCACTAAACAATATTTATATCATTTAATTATATTAATACTTGTTTAAAAGAATTAAATATGTTGCCATTATGAATGGTGGAGGTATTTTGTATTAAATATAATATTGTAGGCCATAAATAAATTTTTATTCATTTGTTTCACATTGATGGCCGACCATCTCTTTGTCAATGGAGGGAACAGTTCTTAATTTATTGTTAATGTTTTAAGCATTAAAGAAGTTGAGGGACCTAGACTTATTAATAATGAAATTAAGTGAAGCATTAGTGATTGATTATCATTTGCTACAATCACTAAAAGAATGAAGACATATTCATTCTTGGTAGAATGAATGATTCGGCCAAGCAAGATGTAGGGAGGGAGAGAGATGTGCTTGATCTTATTTTTCCTTTCAAGGAGTTGAAAGAATAGAAGGTGAAGTTATTTTTTTTTCTTATTCTACATGCTTAGAAAATTGTTAATGATAAAAGAGAAAAATTATTGTTGTTATGTTAGTAAAGTGTTACTAACAAGAACAAAATAAAACTTAATCTTCCTCTCCTTTCATAGATGGCTAAACCATATTCATAATCATGAAACAAATATTTGTATTCAAAGAGTTTGAATACAAGTTACTGAAAATTCTAAATAAAAGCTACCATTCTAGCTCCATAATCCTGCCAAACCGTTATGGACTAGAATTGTTCAACAATATACTTCAAGGTGAGCTCTTCACATGGATTGTTGGAAGACTTAAAGATTTTGTAAAGCTGCCTTCATTAGGTAAGTATTTTACATAATGTTTTACAATTATTTATCATGTATAAATTTGTATAATTGTTATACTTATGTATATGTGTGATATATATGTTTAATTTGTTAAATTGGGTGTATATGTTAACATGCTTCCACTATTTGTAGTAATGTTTGAAATTACATGTACACTCGTATATCACACACTTGATTCCCATTAGGTACCACTATAGCCAAACTTCTAAAGAAGGTCAACAAGCTCTAACAAGACCTAGAAGACATCTACCATGCTAAGAATGTTGTCTTTAGCCCTATCCCACTAGTAGAGGCTAGGTTTCTTTTTACAAAAGTAACAAAAGTGCGTGATTACCTCCAGAGTTCGGGATGCCACAAATCGTTAGCTATGAAGGAAGAACTAAACTAGTAACTCACTTATGGCTCTACAAAAGTCATATATTGATCCAAAAAGTGAAGAAGGATGCTAAGTGCCTCTTATTTCCCCACATTTATTGCGGAACAGCTCGAGCTTAGTTTCAAAGCTCAGAGCCTGAGTCGATGAGTAGTTTGATAAGCTATTAGAGGATTTTGTCTTTCAGTTCTAATATGCACATCATAGGCCCAAGGATCTTTCTATCTTGATATATGTAAGACAAGAAGAGTACAAACCCACATTAGGCTATAAAGGTCTCCCAGTTCCAGTCATACAGCCTACTAAACACATTATGAGAAAATATTTTTTTGCCATTCGAAATAATTTGTGGCTTTAGAAACCCTCAGCCATGAAGAATAACTCGGGTTGGTAAAGCAAATGGAAGTATTGTGATTTTCACAAAAGGGGTATGGTCATAGCATTGTTGATTGCTTCGAGCTGAGGGAGAAGATTAAGGTCTTGATCAGGAACAACCTACTGAAAGAGTTTCTCAGTGAGGTAAGAAATTCTTAGCGTGAGTCAGGCATAGAGCAGAGAAACATACTTAAGGGTGAAGAAGGTGCTCCAGAGAGGCCCGCGCCAAAAAATAACCTTAAGGTCAATATAATTTTAGGAGGTCCCATTAGAGTAGGAACCTCTAAGACGATAGTAAGGAATTATACTAGAGAGACAAGATGAGATATTTTAGAGGGAATTTTAATACATGTTGCTCACCTTAATCCTCATGAGCCAGTTCTCCTGTATACTCTAATTGTGTTCATCAAGGAAGATTGTCAAGGAGTTGTGTTCCCTCATGATGACGCTCTCGTGGTCACTTTAAAAATAGGCACTAGTGAGTCACTTGGGTGATAGTAGACACTGGGAGCTCAGTAAAGGTGATCTATAAAGATGCACTTGACAAGATGGGGATTGAGTCCCTTAAACTATAACATGTCTCTGATCCATTGACGTGGTCCACTGGAGAGTGCTAATCTAAATCTCCATAGCTATATAGAGCTCAGTGTTGGATCTATAGAGTTGTGTAGAACCTAATGTCAAATCTCTAGAGTAGTGTTGGAACTTAATATAAAATTTGTAGAGTTGTGTAGAACTTAGTGTCAAATCTTCGAAGTAGTATGGAAGCTCAACATACTATCCTTAGAGTTCTCATTTTTTTTATGAAGGTTACTACACCCAATCTATGAGATAGGGCTTAAGCCTTCAAATGTTTGTCAAGGCAGTTTATCTCAATTTAATATTAAGGAGTTGAGCCCCATATTCTCTACTGCCCTTAATTTGCAATGTGGATAATGTCATGAGGATGTCAAAAATGGATCTATATGTAATGATTATTTTTTTATGCCAAAGATGATTATGGGTTAAAATCACTTATGATGGGATTATTATATCCAAAAAGAGTTGAGCTTTAACATGCACCAAGGTATCTTCAAAGTAGTCTATCTCTATTTTGTACTAAGGGGTTGAGCCTTGTGTTCTCTAATGTATCTCTATTCAACACTAAAGTGTTGAGCTCTATGTTCTTTAATGAATCTCCATCAACATTAAAGGATTGAGCCTCGTGTTCTTCAATGAATCTTATATGGGACATGTCCTCGAATTAGTATTATCTCCACTCAGTACCGGATTGGGATTTGTACTCAGAAGGGTAAAAAATAAAAGAAGAAAAGAAGAAGTGAAGAGACTGGTTTAGAAGCTCGATGTGTGTCACCAAAAAAATATGTAATTCCTAATGTCTCATCACCTCAATAGTAAGAACTAGAAGGTTGATGTTGGGAGGTAAAGATCGGTGGCACTCAGCTTAAATTAGGGGAGCCTAGTCCAGCACTCAGGCCCAGACTTCCTGAGCAGCCCAATCCCAAACAAGCTACCTTAGTGGGACTGAGTCCGAGCCACAACACTTGGACCTCCAACACTTAGCCTATAAATCCCATCTTGTAAGACCTATGTCTGGACACATATTGCTACTCAATAATGGTGTTAGAGAATATGTCATGAGAGCTTAAACACTTGCCACGTTAGTATGGCCCACTAGCAATGTACAAGTTAGTATAACTCAAGTCTCCGCATATTACTAGCAAGACTTATAGAAGAGTACCTAGATGCCATGTCACCTAGCTATCTAACCTAAGGATAAGGTTAGATAAGAAAATCCCTAAATACCCAATGAGCAAACACCACGTCAGCTAGAATTAAGGCTTTGTCTCCTGCTGACATCATTGACATTATTAACATAATAAACAGAAGATGTCTAGGGTAGTTGAGTAGTTCAGCACTGAATTCGCCGAGCTCAGAAGGACAGAGTCAAACGACCCTTAAATGCTCCTTAGGTCTTACCAATTCAGGCTGACAACTCTAGAAAAGCAACCAGCCAGGATATACCTAGTACTCCAAGTATCAGAGGAGCTATAATTACCTTTTTGCCCATACTGACCAAGTTTTCAAAAATACCCCTCATGATAGAGACAATTCTCCAATAATATTTCGTCAAGTGTTACCCTTGAGGGGTAATCTCAGGCCAACTCTCTCTATCTCTACGATTTACCTCCACTATAAAAATCTCATTTTTCTCCAAGAGAAAAAGTTATGTTCAAGTTCAAATTCACAAGTTCAAAGATATAATAGATTGGAAACTCTACTTTTCTATCTCCCTTAAGTTCTTCACTCACTGCCCCTGAGCTCTAGTGACCTCAATTGAATTGTTGCTCTTTCTTAGTAAACAAATTCTTACTAGTTTAGGCTCCTAAGCCCGCGTGCCTACCAAATCTAGCAAAAAACATATACCCTAATAATATAGGGCAAGTTCATGTTGTGATTAATGGTGAATGAGGTGTGAACTCTCTAAGTAAGTTATCATAAACTAACAACTAATATATCATTATTATTCTATTTCAAATCCAAGATAGTGATAACGAGCTTGAATTTGTTGACTAAATCTTGAAAATAACCAAAGAAGAAGATACGTAGTGAAGATATCCATCGATCGAGCATCAGAAGGTACAGATTAAAGTTGAACCGTTCTCTAAAAAACACATTACCAATCAAAGTGACAATATGTCTCTATATGCTTAGTTACACTCATGAAAGAAATCATTGTGAGTTATCTAAATAGTATTATGATTAGCGCAATAAAAATAGCCGTAGCTCTAGAGTGAGAAATAGTTATATCTCTAAGAAGTTGTCGAAGCTAACAATCTCTTAGGTAGTGTCAACAAGAAAACGATACTCAACTTTAGTACTAAAATAAACAATAGTTGTTTGCTTCTTGCTCTTCTAAGAAATAAGAGAATTTCTCAAGAAAAGATAAAAACTAGAAGTGGAACATCGATCCGTCAGATCATTAGCCCAAATCAACATCATATAGGGTTTTAACACAAGAGGAGATGAAGCCGAAAGATAAAGACTATAAAGATAGTACCTTTGATATAAAATAAAATATAATAAACCATTGCATAATAAAAGGTACAAAGAGTAGACATGAACTAGCTAACAACATTATTGTTCAGACGAGAAACAATAAAATATAATAGACTACCAACTAATTGAAGATAAAGAGTGGCATCACTTATATGGATGACTTAAGTTTATCACCGGATTTCGAAGGAATGAAAGTAGTTTTATTATTTGTCAAGCTTGTGAAAACAAGTTGGTCTGACACATATTTAGCCTACAAAAGATAATATGTAGTGGAATCAAAGAGCATTTTAAGACTAAAAAAATAACTAAAATGACAAAGATCTTTCATTTTAAACTTTTACTGAAAAAATCCTTTAGAGTAGAAATACTCACCCATGATAATCATATCACCCGCATAATTAAGTAGTACAACACAACTATGATTTGTCTTTTGAACAAAGAGAGTTGAGTTATAGAGATTTGATTGAAAATCATGTTGTATAACTATTCTACTAAACTTAGCAAACCAAGTATAAGGAGCTTGTTTAAGATCATACAATGGACGAGGAAGTTTGCACACCTTGTGTAGAGGATTAACTAGGAGGAAATTTGATACACACCTTTTTAATAAGATCACCATTAAAAAAAAGCATTCTACATGTCCATCTAGAATAATGTCTAACCACAAACAACAATAATAATAACAAACTATGAGTAAAGGTAAAATTGGTAACTGGAGTAAAAGTTTGACTAAAAGTTTCTTCATAATTAATTTCATACTCTTAATTAAAGCTCTTTGTAATATGATAGTCTTTATATCTCTCTATAGATCCATTTAACTTGGTCTTAGTTTTATATTTATAAATCATTTGTCTTAAGTCTTCTTTCCTTTTTAATGTATAACATATGATCCTTTTTTCTTAAAATTTTAACCTCCATTTATAATGCTCTAAAAAGTTTTCCAATAACCTTAACTCAATAGGAAGTAACATTCCTAGCTTCACAAGACTTTATTTAATTATGGACAATCTCACAAGTACGTTGCAAGAGTCTTCGTACAACTTCCAAAATTGACTTGACCTAATTGGCATCTTTTTTTTCCTATACAAAAAATAAACCTAGTTAAATAAAATACATTAAATAACATAACTAACTATAAGAATTTAAGAATTATATAAGTAATAGAGTTATACATAATTCTATAAGTAATAAAATATATGTATCAATAAACATTCACAATCTTAATAGGTATAGGGATTTCAACTAGAATGTTGTCACACATTAATATCTATATAAGTTAGATGCATTGAGCAAGATCGAATGAGAAATTAATTAACATTAAAGGTTTTCTGCTATTGAAATTCTTTAACCAAAGATGCAATAATTTAAAACATAATCCAAGCAATCAAGATTAAGAATGCAGAAAATTATAGTAGTTCATCTTTATAAAGCTGTTTACATCTACTTGAGCTAGTTAAGAGCTCTAGTGCACTAGATGGAGATGATACAAGATATAACACCACAATTACAATGTTTGATCTTTTTTGTTAAACTTGAAAACAAACCTAAAGAACAATGAACAAAAGCTTGATCAAGGAATTACAAACCCTCAACTCAAGAACTCACAAAAAAATTCCTATGATCTTTCTCTTAAGTGTTTTCAAAAGAATTTTAAAAAGACGTTTCAATAAAAAAAAACAAAAGAAAAGAAAATTTAGTTCATGTCAATAGAAATGAGAAGGTGGAGGCTTTATAACAACCTTTGTGACTCATAATAGAATTCTTTAAATCTTGTTGGAAATTGGTGATTCAAAAAATTTTTATGGAAAAGAATTGAGATGAATATCAATAGGAGAGTCATTATGAAGTCAAGTATATATTGGGTGTACAAAGGAGGAGCAAAATAGAAAGACAAAAGAATGAGGTACTGTTCATGCGGCAACACTGTTCACAACGAGCACTGTGTGTGCGGTGACGGGTACTGTTCATTGAGGGAAATTGTTCATGACAGTTATTGTTCACACGCGGTAACTTTATGGTATTTCCTATTTTGGCTCAATTGACTTCTTTAAGTGGGATTAGAACTCCTACAAGTAAGAACTCTTATTCCAACTAGGTTTAGAGTTTTTAAGGGTGTTTTATTCACTATATAAACCCTTCTAAATACAAGAGAAAGACAAGCATCTAAAGTTTCAAGATGTAACCATAAGAGAGAATAGAAGAGCTAGGTAGGCACTAAGTGCGTGGTGCACTAGGGTGTAACCTTTGGGGAGTGTTTTTTTTTTGTTCTTAAGGGAACAAAAGAAACACCATAGATCCTTTTGGCTTAGATGCTCGAGTTTTTCTTGTATTCCTTGTAAAAATCTCTTATGAGGAGATACTAAGAGGTCTTGAGGAGTCATGGTGATCAATGGTAGATACTTAGAGATCTGTATGGGAGATACTAAGGGGGTTTTATGGGATCATTGATAATGTAAGAAGATACTTAATGATCTATAGCAATAATAAGAAACTGGATCATAGATCCTCTGCGGACGTAGGCAATTTTGGGCCGAACCACTTATATATTGTGTCTTCTTGATTGGTTTTTTTTTTCTCTTTATTGGTGTATTGATCTTATATGTTCTCACTTATAGTGTGAGTTATGATTTTCCGCTGAGCATAGAATAAAAAGGGTATCAAGGCTGTGGCTTAGTTGATGCTATAAGGGTGTCAAACTGAAGTGCATGACTTGATATCCACAACAAATCTGTTATAAGCCAAATAAAAGGTTGTTAAGTAATAATCTCAGCAACCTAACAAAAGTGACCTCATTTGGAACTTTTAAATGTCTGCAAATTGTCTAAACAACCTTTATGTTGTACTTCTTAGTTATTTTTGGGCCAAAATAGAATGTATTTGTTCATTATTGATTTTGATAGGATGATGGACTCGTGTTTGTGAGTCAATACTTTTTTAGTGGCCATTAAGTAAGATCATATTCAATTAAAATCCTCAAGCACTTGCACGGTTGATTTAACAAGCATTAGGAATAGTTATTCTTGCTAGAATCAAGGATTTGTTTTTTTAAAATAATCGCATTTTTTTCAATAATTAAGTTATTTTAACCTCTGTCAACTGTTTTATACACTTTTAACAAAATTTTCTCTATTTTGCCCTTCTTACAGAAATTATAAATTCACAAACTCGGTCTCACCTTCTCTCAAATCCACTCTATCTATTTCAAAACTTGTAGATTAAATTTAAAATCATTATATTTTGAAGATTACAAGTAAAAAACAGATTGTGGAGTTGAAAAAAATTAAAAATAGAAAAAAAATTAGTGAATTTTGCATTTGATATTGTTTTGTTATTTTATTAGTGTAAATGTTTAGATTTAGTGTTAAGAAGATGAAACAATGTTTGAAAATAAGTATAAATGGTCAAAAATAATGAAACACAGTAAAAAAAAGGCCGAAAATAGCCAATTGCTACATTCAATGCACAATGTGGCAATTTATTTTTATTTTGTTTTATTTAGTTATATTTTTTATTATTTTTAAATTTTATTTAATTTTTTGTAATTTATTTATTTTATTAATTATTTAAATTTATTATGTTTATAAATTTTATTTAATTTAATTTTTAAAATTTTATTTAAAATTTCTTTATTTAATTATTTAAATTGAAATTTTTTGTAATTATTTTATTTTATTAATTATTTAAAAGTATTATATTAATTAAATTTTATTTAATTTCAATTTTATTTTTTAAATTGAATATTTTTAAATTTGTAAGTAATTTAAATTTTTTGAATTTTATTTAATTGTGTAATATAGGTAAATAATAATTAATTTATTTTCATTTTTTGAATTTTATTTAATTGTGTAATATAGGTAAATAATAATTAATTTATTTTCATATGAATTGTTATTTAACATATAAGCAAATATTTGTAAATAATTGGTTAAAGTTATTTAATTATCTAATCATGTACTAATAATTATTTTTTTTCAAATGTTGCTAATGTTGTTTTAGATATCATAGGGTTTGTTTCGACCATTGTATGTTTTGGGGAAAAGTGAGAGAGTTATAGTGATAATGTTGAGAGATACATTGGATTTCAAAATGCTCACATATTAGTTTCGAAAAATATAAAATACAAAATATTGTTAGGGAGAATTTGTCATATAATTAGAGTTGATCATGTATAGTAGAAAGCGACTTTGAGATTTATTTAAATACTATGAAGTTGAGGCTAATTTCACTTGAAAATGATGATGATGTGATCTTTTAGTTGAGCCTAAAAAAATATGACACCTCTATGTTTAACATTGAATGTTTGAGCTCCCGCAAGTTAAAATAATTTAGAAGCACCCATCGAGCAAAAATAAGTTTATCTTAATTAATTCATCATTTTTAGTAAAATTGTGAATGATATTCCATTAGGTATGGTTAAAGGGGTTGAAGGGGTTCGTATAAGTTGTTCAGGTCAATTAGAAGATGCATAAATAGCTAGAACTAAATGCAAAAAGTATGAAAAAATAATCTACAAGTGATAGCAACCAAGTGAATAAGATAGCCTCAACAATTTTAACTCTTATGTTTCCGCCAAACCCTTTAAATGATTATTATTATTCTCCTTCAATGTTCAACGAAGACTCATCTTACACATATTATAATAGTCAAATATATGGAATGATGGTATTGATGTTGATATTGATGTTAGTAATGATGTTGGTTATGATATTGGTAACAATGTTGGTTATGATGATGAAAATGATGCTGAAAATAAAGATGCTTATGAGAATGATGATGATGGTAATGATGTTAGTTATGATGTTGGTAATGATAATAAAAATGATGATTGTGAAACAGAAGCTGATGGATTGAATGACATATTAAAGGGCAGACCATGTTATGGTTCTAAAACTTCTGTTTATGGGTTGCATGATAAGTACGTCCCGTACGCAAGAGAAGATAGGGTTCAAGTAGAAAACCCATTTCAGTTCATGCCTCCAAGACTACTATTTGACTTGAACAATCAGAAAAAGTATCGTGTACTAGAATTGGAGATGTATTTGTGAAAAAGTTGTATAACTGTAAAGATGACATTCATAAGGCTATAAGTATACTAGCACTTATGGGCAATTGGAGCTTCAAAGTTCTTAAGTCTACCAAAAATTATTTTGAGACAAAATGTGATAATGAAAGATGCAAATTGAGATTATGTATAGTGAGGAGAGTAGATGCAGAGCACACTTGTGTTTTGGACCGATTGCAGGATGGTCACAGGCAAGCCAAAAGTCATATTATTAGTAAAGTAATTAAAAATAAATTTGCTTCAGTTAGTAGAAATTATAAACTGAAGTAAATTTAAACGGACATACGTGAAGAATTTATTGTTGAGTTAATATATACTACAGTTTGGCAAGGTAAGAAGCATGTATTAAGATTGATAAAAGGTGCTCCAAAAGATTCGTTCAGATTGCTTCTTGTGTATAGCTATGTGTTCCAATAGTAGAACACAGGTACGATTACTCATTTAGAAACTGATGATGATAATCACTTAAGTATTTCTTTATAGTATTGAGACCCTACATTAGAGATTTTCAGTCATCTATTCGACCGATGATTAAAGTTGATAGAATATTTTTAAAAAGTGTCTAACTTGGTATAATATTTGTGGTAGTATGTAAAGATAAAAACAATCAGATATTTCCATTGGTATGGAAGATTGCTGACTTAGAAAATGATGATTTTTGGACGTGGTGTATGGTCAAATTACAAGGAGTAATTTATGGCCATCAAGATCTAGTTTTTGTATTTGATATCCATACTAGTATTGAGAGGGCTATTCAATGTGTGTTTCCTAATGAATATTATAGGTATTGTATCTTTCACTTGAAGGGCAATTTAGTGACAAAGTACAAGTTACTAGCAGAAAAAGTCTAAAAAAAAGGATACTTGCTTGCTTATTTTCTTACTGCCAATGCATACCGTTTTTTTTATTTTCAACACCAACTAAACAGGATAGGAGAGACAAGACCTGATATAACTAAGTATTTAGAGGAGGATGTTAGTACGAGAAAATGGGCTCAATCAACTGGTGCTTTTAGAAAATACAAAATTTTTGTAGAAGTTTTTCTATTTTATAGACGTTCCCAAACCTACAGATCACATTAAAAAAAGACTTCTATATAATTATAAATCATATATGCATACATCCATCAAACACAATGATAAAAATTAATTATATAACACAAATGCACATATATAAAATAGTTTGGACATTTATAAATCCCGTCAAACATTAGTCTACAAATCTATGGCTATTTTTTGTCTAAAAAAAGGCACTAATCTCAAAGAAGAAATCAATGTTTGACCCAACATAAGTACTTAATGAACATACAAGTAAATACACCTCAATCCCACTCCCGATCCTCTGTTAAGGTATATTATCCTTGAAATGAATAACTAAAAAAGGTGACGTATCTATATTGACTTATCCCCTTAACTTATAAAATTTACATCTATGAAGATAAAATGGCATGACAATCATAGAGATGCAATAAAATATTCAATCGTTTGGTCAGAGTTTTCATTCACACTAGAATCATACAGTGCAATCCTCATCTGAACAAAATTGATCTTTGCTGTAAGCTAATGTTGTTGATTGTAATTCAATAGAATATATACCTACACAAAACATTGTTGTTTTATTATGAACTTATTGTATTCTAAATGATAAAAAATTATTACTTAACTTCCACTACCTTATTGACTACCTTATTGACCACAACCCATGACTAAATCATCATTTGTTTCTTGTGCATATGACAATAATGCAACATCTAGTTGAATCTCAACTAGTGTACGGCTTTGTATTTGGAATATTTGTCTAATGTCCTCCTAAAAACAAATAAATGACATTAAACTCATCAAAATTAACCAACAAATTTATAATGTAATGTGAACAACAATAAAAAAAAATGTACATAAAAATATACATATGTAACTTTATGATACTACAAGTACACTTGCTGAAACTTATCCTGTCATGTACGCACCACTTTTAGATACTCATTAATATATTGTAAAACCCACATAATATATATACGTGTTGATATTATTTAAAAATAGTTTGAAAAAATATAAAATAAAATGTCCACACCGAATCATTAAGCCATGATCTCCTTAAACCAATCCCCATTAGCATCGAACCTATGTAAAGTAACATGTTGTTGTGAATCATTATTATTTATCAAAACAAAAATTTCATTTAGTTTTGCTTCATTTATAGGCTTCAATCGCTGATACAGGTTAATTGAACTATCTACTTCTAATTAGACATTTTTTCTTTTGACCTTTTTTCGAAGAGGATTGATATAAGGAGTGTGTTTAACCACATAGACTTTTACGTGCGCCTATACCTGCTGATCCTTTATATAGCAACATTGGGTATAATTTGAATACTTGCAGGGCTCTTAGTTACATGCTGCATATCTGGCTGCGATTAATGTTGATACTCAGCTACTAGAGTCTGTGTCTAAAGACGTGTCATCGGCTATACATTCTCTCCTTTAAAATAAAACAACACTAATCAATATGTTGACTTATTAACTTTGCACCAAATGCACTCTATATACAAGATGTACTATTGTTAGATTTACATCCTCAAACATCTTGGATGAATTGAGGTACTGCATTATAAGACTCATCTGATGCAAGAGCTTTGCTTTGTTCTTGTCCATCCTGGTCATTAGCTATACTTTGTCTTTATCCGTCCTCCTCATTAGCTCTATTTTCATAACTTGCATCTCGTCCCACTGATCATCAAACTTTTTTTTCAGAACATTATATTGCGATGATGTGCTCGGCTCAAATTATACATAAGTAATTCTAATAAATCTTTATAATGTAATACTCATTAACATTATATAATGAATCAAAGATAAAAAGATTAAATTATTCTATTATTGGTCCAGACACTGGCTGGGCTTCGAATGGGTAGTTACACAGAGCATCCATATCATTTATAGGATTGGTGAATTGGATGTTTGACTTTGCAATATGCTTAAGTTTGAGAGCCCTTGCCTATTCTCTCGATGGAAGCATAATTTTGCTGTCGTGCAACAATCCTTATTCTTCTTATGTTTGTGGGACACCAACTTCCTATATGTGTTCAAAACTTACACAAAATTTCACATTTATTAACCATTAATAGGAATTAGTATTTCTCACAAAATATACATTTTTCATTCTATGTAAAAATATACAAAATCTTTATCTTTTTAAATTGAATATTTTCAATGTCTGCGTACAATATAAGGCCTTTGCGAGACCAATTTAAGAGGCGAGAAAAATGATTTACCTCCTTGTGCGTAAACATCGATCCATATATTGAGATCATCTCGTATGTCCAAACTTGAGATAATGATTCAATAAAAAATAACTATTTAAATTTTCTGCATTTCAATACAATAATAACTTGAAAAACTTAAACACTAGGAATGTATGACCAAAAGCATATATGTTATATGATTCATTCTCCTAGCCATGACCTTTTCTCACCTTCACTAATTTTTTAGTTGTCGTTCTACTTAATCTATTGTAAAGCATATTCCATATAATAATGCCCAAGGGTAGGCATTAAAATCATTTAAATCACTGACAAGGTAAAGCACAAAATACTGGATGACTCTACTCCAATTACGTAGCATCAATAATTTATTAAATAAATAAAACATACATATTTTCATAACATCTATGTCATCATTAATGCTAAACTAACTGCATTAAATCATGTATCTAACTCCTTGTATGTCAACTCTCTTCTATTTTTAAGATATTTATCCCACAGTCTATTGTCTATTTTTTTTGTTCAACTCTTTTATTAATTGATAATCTCCCATCCTTAATCCTATAATCAAATAAAATTATTGGTATGCACTTGTCTTAATAAAATCTTATATATTAATATAACTGAGAATGATATTATCACGTGCATCTAGAAAATGGTCAAAACATGTGATCTTAAATAATTTTGTCTGCTTATTTGTTAACTTTTTCTTGATCGAGTTTATAGTCTACAACTTAGAGTAAGTACTAATTGACAAATGATAGAACTTATTTTCTGGAATTATATATGATTTGAAAACGTTTTGCTTCTTGAAAAAAATAATTATTATAGATGAGTAGATAATTAAATAAATTTAACTAATTAATAACAAAAAATTACCTACATGTTAAATAACGATTATGTATGTGAATAAAAAAATTTAATAAATAAAAATAAAAATTATATTAATAAAAAATTTTTAAATTTAAATAAATAAATAATTAATTAAAAATAAAAATAAAAAATTTAATAAACAAATAGCTTTAAAAATTAAAATAATTAATTAAATAAAATTTAAAAAAAAAACATAAAATATAATATATTACACAAATAAAATTAATAAATAAAACAAATAAAAAACTTAATAAATTGCATGCTGCATAGCAATGCCTAGTATGCATGCTGCACAGCGTGTAGTACCATGTGCCATGTGCATGGGGCTCTGCTTCCTACACGTGGTGCATGTGCCTACGCAGGTGTTGCAAGCAAGACGTAGCTTTCAGCTAATTTTGATTAATTTTGACTATTTTTATTATTTTTTACAATTTTTAGTCATTTATACTAATTTTTAACTATAATTTTATATTTTTAACACAAAATTTAAAGATTTACATTAATAAAATAATAAAAATATAATAAAATAATATTAAATACAAAACTCACCAATTTTTAATTACATAATTAATTTTTTTTATACTTTTAATCTTTAAAATATGATAATTTTAAAATTGATCTACAAGCTTTCGAATAGATCGAATGAACGTAAGAGAGAGTGGCCGGGAGAGATTTTGTGTGGAAATTTTTTTTAAAATTTTGTAAAAGGATAAAACAGGTACAATTTGTTGTCTTTGGTTAAAATAATAAGAAATTGTTGACTTTAGTTAAAAGAAATTAATTATTAAAAATTTAAATTATTTACGAAAATTTCCCTAGAATCAACGAGCTTTTATTATAAAATTGGTTATAATTTATGGAATGTGATTATAAAATATATGCATTAGTTTTTAACAGAAGTCTTACTACAATGGGTTTGATATTCGTTCGAGATTAATTTATTGAACAAAGAAAATTCAACAATCTCATTATAAATTAAAACTCAATGGACTAATGACGTAATTCAAAAGATCGACAATGCTTTTGGGAACCTACTTGATTTACAGTTACAGATATTTATTCATTCAGAGATAACAACCGTCAATTAGTAAGACAATGACAAAATAATGTGGTAATTAAGTGGCTTTAATTTAAGTTATCATGTAAATTGAAGTTCAATCACAATTTTATACAGGAATAAATTAAATTAGTTAAACTAAATAATAATCGAGTCTTGTGGGAATTATTTTATTTAATTGAGAGCCTATTTACAGTGTCTTGTGGCCCTTTTTAAGTCTACAATGATTAATCTTTTCTATTTTATAGGAAAAATATATATGTAAGCTAAAAATTTTAGGAATGGTACATATAGATTTTAATATTTTTAAAATTTTTATTTACACATTTATCAGTATTAATTTTTGTTAATTTTAATAAAAAAATAAAAAATAATAAAAGTACAATTATAATCCCATTTTGTAGGAAAAGTAAAAATTCAATTAAATCTATAAAAAAAAGACTTAAACACTTAACTTTATGGTTAAAGCTTACATACTTTAGCTAACTAAGTTATTCTAATTTTATTTTTATATGTAAGTCTGCAAATTTATTAATGTATTAGCCTCAAGACCACATATCAATAATTATAAAAATGTTATTGACAAGGTTTTAACCCAAGTCATCCATATAATAAATAAGAGTACTCACCGTTAAGTTCCAATAATTTTTGTTAATATAATATCAAAATAAAAATTATAAAAATGTAAAATGACAGGACTCTAGCCACGGTCGTTGGTCACCGTTCGCAGCCAACCACAGTCGCCATCTGCCTGTCACCACTCGCCTCAGTCAGACGATGATTAGTAGTGGTGATTGGCAACTGTGAGCAATGGCTAAGGTCTTATCATTTCATATTTTTGTATTTTCTCTTTTGACACTTAGATCAATAAAATTTGTTATAACTTAATGGTGAGTATTTTTATTTGTCATATGGGTGACCAGAGTTCAAACCTATTAAAGGTATTTTTTATAATTATTAATATGTGATTTTGAGGATAATATGTTAATGATTTATAAACTTATACATAAATATAAAGTTAGAATAACTTTGTTAATTTAAAGTGTGTGGTCTTAATCATAAAGTCGAAGGTTTAAACTTTTTTTTAGCATTTATTTAAATTTTGACCTTTTTTAGTCAAAACGGGAATGAATTTTAATTTTTATCTTTTTTGTCGTTAAACTAATAGAAATTTTTACTTAATAAAGGTGTAAATAGAAAATTTAAAAATATTAATGTTTGTATATTTTTTTCTTAAAATTTTAGAGATCCAAATATTATTTTTCCTAATATTATTAATTAATGGAGAGGCACAAGTTAAATTATATTTAACCATAAAACAAAATAAATTCACCTATTCCATTAAAAAAAAATAGGCATCTCTATAGAAAGGAGATAATCTTTTCTTAATATTTTTATGCTTACACAATAAGTGATAAGAATTATAGAAGGATCCTCAAAATTGAGTTATTGATATGCGAGCATGGTTATGATAATCAAAATTAGAACTTGTTAACTCAGCTATAACCTATCAAATCTCTTTAATCTTTGTATATCTTTAGTAATATCTAATATTGTTTTTTCTATCTTAAAGTTTTTATATAAATAGAATTTTTGTAACACTTATATCAATAAGAGTAAGAAGTAGGGTGGAACCAAATTTTAAGATGAGGGAGGATTAGATTTTAAAGTTAAAAATTATATAAAATTAGAATTTAATTATATTGACAACCCAGTAATTTAATATGCAAGAATGTAGGTATAAGCCTACTGCCTAGTGCTTGCATGCAAGCTATGGCTATGCATAAATTATACATATGTATGTATGGGCAGGATTTATGACACTTTTTTTTAATATAATTTTTGATATAAACTTTTAATTATTATATCACTTTTTATTTCATAGTTAAGATTAAAGTTAATATGTGTTGTATTGTTTAAAAATTATTTACTATTAATAGACTCCACTATAACTATAATAATTTTATTTTCTTTCTCCTCTTTTATTTCTCTTTCCAATCTCATTTAATTTTTTTTTATCCCTCATATTAATACTTTTATCTCTACAAATATCATATCTATTTTTTCTTTTCTCTTTCTTTGATTTCTTTTAAAAATGTGTTTGATTCTTTCTTTTCAATCTCATTCAATTTATTTTTTATCTCTCATATTAATACTTTCATCTCTATAAATATCATATCTATTTTTTTTCTTTTTCTTTGATTTTTTTTAAAATGTGGTTGATTCTTTCTTTTTAATATCATTATTTCATATTTTATATATTTATATTTTAATTAATTTGTAAATTTAGTATATGTTATTTTGATGGTGAAAGGCAAAAACCTCTTCAAACAATTAACTTAAAAAGCTTTATTTCCATCATAAACCACCTCTTTATTTTTTTATTACCTTAAAAAGTAAAGTTGCATAAGAACCTCTTCCTTGCTGAGAATGCAATAGGAAAAATATTATGGAAAAATAAAGATTCTACTAGTTAATTATTTTTTAAGTTGTTTGAAATTATACAAATTAATTCTTGGAGCATGCTTTTACTCTTAATCTATGGAATATATTTGGTTTATTTTATTTGAATTCAGAAATGACAATTTTTCATTTGAATGAGATAGAAAAGAGAAAAAAAAAAGTAGAGAAAAATAATATTATTATAATTATAATAGGGTCTATTAATAGTTAAATAATTTTTAAAAAGTACAATAATGATACATTAACTTTAATTTTAACAATTAATCATTAAATAAAAATTAATTTAATTATTAAAAAAATAATGTAAAAAAAGAGGTGCCATTGATCATGTCCTTTTATATATATATATATATATATATAGCACATAAATAAAAAAATGATCTCTGCATCCCCTTGGATTAGCCACGTAGCATGAATCGTGTCCGGCTCCAAGAAGAGAAGTAGTGGCTGTGAGTACATGGTTGGTCATGAACCAAAGATAAGGTAAGGATATGTATACCTAAGTGAAACTTTTATATTGGGTTTATGAGTTGTTTAAATCGACTCATTCGAAAGCGTTAAATGTATAATAATAAAAGATAAGAGACTGGAATTGATTGTTGAGAAGGGATCTTGTTCAATGAACAACAAATTGAGCAGGCGAACACGGCAAGAAAGATTTCGAAATTATCTGTTGTGTTTGCAAATCATATATATATGAGACAGAATCAATGGCACCACTTTTTTACACAATTTTTTTAACCATTAATCACTTTTCATTTAATGACTAAAATTAAAATTAAATTATAATTATTATATTTTTAAATTTTATATAACTATTAATAAACCTCACCACAATAATAATTGTATTATCTCCCATTTTCTTATTTATTTATTTTTTATTTCATTTAATTTATTTTTCTCTCTCATATTAATCCCTTTTTCTCTTATGATATACAAATTTCATACTTAATTAATTATAATAACTCACTTTTATCCATGTAATTTGTCCATAGGTTCGGTGTTGGTATCACACTTATATTTGAGATTCTGGACTAATTTGCCTACTTTTTTATTTTCTTACTACTCACACTCTATGTTTTTTTTTTTTTTTCATTTTTCATTAGTGATAATATAAGCAGAATATTTGTTTATTATTATTTACTTACTGCTTGTTTTCTTGCTGCTTGTTTATTATTATTTACAATCAACCTATTTCGTGTATATGACCTTGATTAAATATATTAATTGTTTCATGACTTCCTTTATGTCAATGTTCGTAATTATAACAACTTTAATTTTTTCTTAAAACTTAAATTTATAAATTATATATGACCTTTTTTAAATTATTTTTTTGTATTTTTAATATGTTCAATTTCTTCTTACAACGGATTAATTTTTAATCATCACAATGTAAGTGTACCTAACTTAGCACTAAGTGGTATTTCAATTATTCTAACAAGGGTTAAGGATACATTTTTTAAAGTTAAAATAATAATTCTCTCTTATTGTGTACAAAAATCATACTTAATTTAAAAAAATAAAATTATTATAATTAGTTAAATATGATATTTATATATAATAAATGAGAAAAGTATTAATATGACAATAAAAGTGAATTGGATGAGATAATGAAAGAAGGATAAAAGAGAATAGAGAATATAATATTATTATTATTGTGGTGAGTTTGTTAATAGTTAAATAATTTTTAAAAATATAATAATTACACAACTTTAATTTTAATAAATGAATAAATAGTAATTTAATGATTAAAAATTTTTGTAAAAAAAGAAGTGCCATATATATATATATATATAAAATTTGAAAACTTCTTTTATATTTTAAAATTTGACCTATGTATGAATACCGACTTTTAATATCTCATTTCAAATATGACATTGTCACTTAAGCCTATAAGTCTATAAGGAATCCCCAACCATCCTAAGACAACAAGAAGAAGAATTATCAATCACAGCATGACAATGACAAGAAGTTTTTTCTCGCACCAGATAATAATATTCACGAACTTCGTGTGGCAGTTATGGTAACTGAACTTTGAACTATAATGGTCCTTGTGGCTCAAGGTCTATCATTTGGCATGATAATAATTATCTATTAGTTTAGCGTAATTGAAAATTTTTCTACTTTTAGATTTAATAATTAGAATTAACTTTAATTCATTTAATTTTTATGTTTCAAGAACTAAATTATATACATTTTTTGTATGCCTTAATGTTGACCCCAGATTTTATATATTTCAGTCCTATTGTAAGTTAAAAATTGACCGTTTTCAAGTAATTTCATGCTATATATGTATTCAAATATTTATTTTATAGAATAAATCATGAAAAAGATGAATACTAAAAGAGTTAGAGTGGAACTATAAAAAATAAGAACCAAAGAATAAATATTCAGAAGTGAAGTACATAAAAATAATGAATATTTCAGTGTTCTCCACTTCAATGCGCCAACATTCATGATAACGGATAAACGCTCTAACGTTTTAAATCATAACGCCCCCAGTGTTCATGCATGAGGCTAATATCGGGGCGTGAACATTATGAATGCCATGATGTGAAATCCAAGGCAGGTAAAGCTTCTACATTTTAACAGCTCTATAATTACATCAAGAATGCCCCAACATTAGAGGCAAAGAATTCTGCAATGTTAGGATGATAAAGATGAAGAACGCATTAGCATTATAGAGAAAACGTCGTGGCATTACGGTTATCACTTATACTATAAAAGCTCACTTTTTGGAAGACACAAGAAGCTTTTGGACAATTCAGCTTTATTTTTCCTTCAAGTTAGATCATCTTAAGGCTATAATTCATCATTTTTAGTGCCATACACAACAAATAACACTTGAAATCATTGGAGAGAAGAATCACACAAAGACAACACAATCAAAGAGTTTGTGGCTACATAGAAGATCATTCAACCAAGACCAAGAGCTAATTGAGATTATCATAATTTGCACTTTATGTGGTTTGGGATTAGTTGTACTATGATTCATATTATTTTTAGTCATTTCTCTTTCATTATGTTGAATTAAACTTATTGTCTGGGATTATAGTTTTAAAACCAATATGTGGTTTTAAATATTTTTATCCTTGAATATTATGAACTTAGTTTATTATTCATTTGATCTATTCTTAATGCTTTTAATTAACCTGGCCAGTTGTTAAATGATTTTTGATACATTAAAATAAACTTGAAAAATGCATCTTAGTGTAAAGTCTAGGATAAATTGATATATAATTACAACTTAGTAGTTGTGTGTTTCTAATTAGGAATATTCTAATTAGAATAAGAATATTCCTAATTAGAATGCATAGTTAATACAACTTGTACTTAATGAATTTTGGCTTAATCGCATTATCATAGAAATATAAGTAGTGGGTGAGTTAAGGTATAATTGCTCGACTATTAAAAATGTTTGCAATGAGTGTTGTGTTATGACCAATAATTAAAATAAGGGACTAACATTCGAAAAAAATATTATTAGTAAAACATATTGGAGGATAACTATAGTCCTAGATATTCTCATCCATTAAGTTTATAGTCTTTTTGCTTGTCCATTTAAGGTTAATTAATTAGTATTAATATTAATTTTTATTTACAGTTTAAAGAATCAATTATCTGGATAAAAACAAGAGGATTCATTATAGTAATTGGTTTACAAAATACATATAAATTTCTCATGGGACAATACTCTACTCATCATATATTACTTGTCAATGATAGTGTGTACTTGCATTTGGTAATCACACGACAAATTTTTAGCGTTGTTGTCGAGGAATTTAGTTATTTGACGACAAGCTTTTGGCGTCGTTGCCAAGGAATTTAGTTATTTTTGTCAATACTAATACTAGTCTATCTTATTTATAATTCAAAATTTTATTTTATTTTTTATTTTACTTTGTTTAACTTTTCTTTGTTGTTGCTTTCATGAATGAAAAGTGAAAATTATTTGAGAATGAATGCAGTACAACCAAATAGGATGTAATATAACCAAATGGAGAATAGTAGTCCCTACAACTAAAAGATATGGAGGAAATATATCCCTAGATGAGAAAGAAAAGGTTGCTAAACAAAATAAAGAGAAAGAAGAGGCATGATCGCACCTCAAGGAAACGTTAAAAGACATCGGCCAAAAGAACTCTTTCTCTTAACCTAAGTCAGAACCTTTTTCAAAAAAGTACAAGATAAAATGGTTAGAGTCAACTATCAAAAGCTTGATCATAGAGCCAAGAAAGGCCGCACAGAAGTTTTATCAGCAACATGTATTAAACATCAATTTTGATCCACCATAAGTCTCAAGAAGCAAGATGTCAAGTGATGAACATATTAAAAATGTATATTTGTTCAGAGATTCAGCCACCATTTAATGTCACTAAATTTAGCATTTTTGTATTTTTAAGTTTGAAATAAAGTGTTATTCTTAAATTGTGATTAATGAATGCTATTTGCACAAGTTTAGTAAAATGGATATAACTTTCAACATAGAAATCAAAATGAAGAAATTCATAAACTTGAAATAACATGACTCAATCTTACACAAACTTGAAGAATAGTTAAAAATCCAAATATAACATTTTATAGGCTAAAATTTGGATACAATAGAACTGGATTTTAACTTTTACTCAACTTAACCCACCTTAAATATTTAGACCGCATCGCTCAAAATGCGTACTCAATCAGTATAATTCTTGAAGCTGAGAAATATTAACTTAATTATATACAACTCTTATGTTGATAGCAAAGTCCAAAGTAGTCGTTATCATAGACCAAATTATATTACAAATTAGTAAAAAGGTTGTTGGCCGAAATCTGATGTATATTTGGTATTTTGTCCATATTTCATTGGATACTTATTCAAATTGTATGAACCCAGTGGCTATTGAAAGAAGAGACAAAATACTACAACTTTTAAGTTGAACAAAAAGGCTATATCAATCATTTTTATTGTTAAAAAGGTACGCAAATTAGGTGAAAGAGTGAGTGGCCTAAATTATTGAAGATTGAAGTCACACTAAACATGTTGCTTATATAAGGACACTCTTAGGAGGCTAATGGACGTTTTTAAATGCTTTACAATTCTTTCATATAATTTCTCTTTAATATGCATTATAAGTTAGGCTAAAGTTCTTGTCAAGACTAAAGATGAACTTTTATGTGTAATAAATTTACTTTTAAACTTTTATGTTTTGTCAAGAGCTACAATGTTATAAGTTTGTGTCTAAACTCTTATCTATAATTTTTTTATAATCCAAATGTTATAATTCTCATGTTTCATATATTTTTCTTTCTTTATGAGATTCTTGTTAAATTATAATTTTTACTAGTTACATTGTTTTACAAGTTAATCTTTTACTGCAATATTGTCAAAATGATATATTTTCGATCTTACATAACTTGTATAGATGAACATAGTTTGTGATAATATTTGCAAAGAGTTTAGTCATATTAAATATATGTATTATCAAATGTGCCATATTTTACATATATTCTAATTGATCGTTTACGATATGAAACTTTCAATTGAGTTATAAATATTAAATCAAAGGATAGAATAGATTTATGAAGCATAATTGGGATTTCCGAAGCCTTGTTTACATCATCATAAGACTTCTTCCTTAATTCATATACAATTCTATCTCACCCACATAAATCAATTAGTTAATTTTCTCATTTGTTACTGTTTTAATATTTGTATTTCACAAACCTATTTTGCCAAAAGCTTTCATTATGGGATGGATACGTCAATCTATACTACAATAGCCGCATTATATTTTGAGCGTAAACAAAATTTGGCGCCGTTGTTGAGGATACACACTAGGAGAAAGTAGGTTGTGTCTATCAATACTAAAGCGGTAACTTTGTACATTTACTTTACTATATAAAATTTTAGTTCTTAAATTTATTTTCTTTGTTGTAATTTATTATTATTCAGGATAGATTTTACCACCTAACTTATTTTGTTATCTTCTTCTATTTTTATTTAATTTTTTATGGTTAGTTTTACCACATAACATATTTTATTTTATTTTATTTATTTGTTGTATTTTACAGCTTATTTTATTTTGTTAATTTGTTGTATTTTATTTTATTTTTATGGTTGGTTCTACTATCTAACTTAGTTTAATTTCTTTTATTCATTTATTTTTTTTTACAGTTCATTATCTTTTATTCATTTATTGTATTTTATTTTTCTTTTTTTGGTTCTATCACCTAGCTCTTTTAATTTCTTATTATGTTTGATTTCACATCTTGTATTTTATTATGCAACCCGGTTCATTTTAGTTTCTTTCTTTATTTATTATGGTTTGTTTTACTACCTAATTTAGTTTATTTTCTTTTATTTATTTGTTATATTTTATTTTACATAGCATGGTTGGTCTTACCACCTAGTTCTTTTAATTTCTTGTTGTATTTTATTTCTCTTCTTGCATTTTTGTGGTTGGTTTTATCACCTAACTCATTTTTTTTTCTTTTGTTCACTTAATTTTTTCTTGAGAATTTTCTTTAAAATTTTTTTCTATTAGGATGTATGCATCGACTTAGAGACAAACGAGGAAGATTTGTGAGAAACATAGAACTAGAACCACCTCCACAATTTGTAAGTGAAGAGAATTCATTATATAGTTTATCTTGTAATCTCAATACAATGAGCCAATATCAGGATAGCCTCATTAGGACTTTGAAATATTACTTGAATTCTGTTCGCACCGCCACACCATCATACATTATATTTCTATCAAATACACCATATTTGAATTTTAAACATGGAATGATACAACTTTTGCCCACTTTGCATAGTATAGATAGTGAAAATCCTTATGTACATGTTAGAAAATTTGAAGAGGTAGTTGCCACCTTCCATAGCCAACCTGAAGCTATAAACATAGTTAGGCTTAAATTCTTCTCTTTTTCTCTGAAAGATAAAGTAAAGAGTTGGCTATATTTTTTGAGGCCAATGTCGATAGGAACTTGGGCAGAAATGATTCAAGCATTTTTCAATAAATTCTTCCCACAACATAAAACTAATAGCCTCAAAAGACAAATTTCTTCATTCTCCTAAAAAGACAGTGAAACCTTGTATCAAGTGTGGGAAAGGTTTAAAGAGTTGTTAAATTTGTACCTTCACTATAGGTATGAAAATTGGTGCTTAGTTAGCTATTTTTATGAGGGACTCATAATTAGAGAGTGTCAATTTGTTGAGATGATGTGTAATAAGGAGTTCTTTCACAAAGATCATGAGGAAGTTATAGAATTCCTTAATGACTTAGCCAAAAAAAGTCATACATGGACTAGATCTAGTGCTACTGAAAGCACAAATAGGTCACGACCTAGTGGAGTTTTTCATCTTAGGGAAGTGGATAACCTCAAAGCCTAATTAAAGGTCTTAACTAGGGAATTAAAGGTCTTGAAAATTAAAGATAGAAAGGTTACCCATACGGTTGCTAGGGTTGAGTCACATGATGTTTGTTTTGTCTGTGAAGGAGTGGAACACTTTGCTTAGGATTGCCCTACTTATAGTGAGATGAGAGAGATATATAAGGAACAATGTAATGCCCTAGAGATGTATAAGAAGCCTTATTCACGTTACTCTAAAAGCTATAATCATAACTAGAGAAACTGTTAGAATTAATGCTTACATGCCATTCCAATACTATATGAATATTAAATTATTTAATATTTATACAGTAAACATTTCGTATAATCATTAATACAATGTAAATACATGGCACAATGCTTGTTACATTACATACATTGTATGACTTGAAGGAGTTCAGACCTAGTCTAAAGGAGTTTAGACTAATGCTAAGAATTATAAGAGCTGAGAGTTATAAATGCTAACAGTTAGCATTGCTAAGAATTAGCATGTTATAAGAGTCAGTTAGATCTAAAAAGGTTAGATCCTTGTTTACAATTGGACAAAGACCAGAAGGTATACTAGTAATGACATGGTTGCAAGGAGTTGCAATAGGTGTTAGGAGATGTCATTATGCAAGTATATCCTTAAACATAATATTCTTGATTACTTTTACCAATGCGGGTCTGTCGGTGGATTCATTTTATATAGATCAGTGTATACTATATTTATATGGTATAGATGGTTATTCTTAGCCGACCATAGACTTACCAAAAGCTCATATATGTATATGGGTATTCAGTTAGGACTGAATACTAAAGACTCATGAGGATATCAATAGACATCCTATGAAGCCATCAATGGTGAGTCCTCTCGAGTTGAGTAATATACATGGTTCTTTGACCTGAGTGCCACGGTGGACTTGTAAGTGATCCACTATACTTTGGTTCCACATATGTCACAGACCTTTCATGGTGTGACTGTTGTGTGTCGCTGGGTATGGTCCGATGCTTATAGAATCTGGTGTGTACAGATATGGGATCCGCAAGCTCTTATAGGGGAGTTTTATATCCAGATGCTTCGAAATTATATTTTAAAAAATCCCGTGGCCACGAGTACTAACCTGGGAAAAGTGTTTCCTAAAGGGTTGAAAAATATAGCAAATGTGTTTGCTTATTTTGTTCTTGAAAATATAAATCTAGAGATAAGTTCATGGATGTGCATATAGGGATTTGACAGTGCTGATCTATATCCCCGCACATCCAGGATACATATAGCGGAGGATTATACGTATACATTGTGACCTCAGCTTGTATGGTCTAATGCACTAATTTGTAATATATGTGACATATGTGTGGGGCATCGATTATAGACTTATGGAAGAGTTTTATTTAATGAATCGGGTATGGACTTAGAGAGTCCTGCAATATGAAGTGTACACATTGTGCACTGGGGGTAGCGTACTGGATTGAATTGTTTAATCTAATAATTTCCAGTAAAACTGAATAATTGTTTCAAGAACCCTCAGGATGTGCATGTATCAGTACTTAAGTGTTAAGTATAGTAATTAGTTAATAATTATTGTTGACTAATTAAATAGTGATATGTAGTGCATAGTTAGCCTTCGATTAAATTGACTCAAGTATTAGGTATGGTTAGACCCACATTGGGTTAATTAAAGGCTTAAGAGTTATTTTCCTAAATTGATTATTTAAGTGTTAAATAATCTAAATATTTGTTATCACTTAAGAATTAAGTAATTAGTTAATTTAACTAGAGTTAATTGTTAACTCATAATTAAATTAATAAAGCAAATATTTAATTGAGGACTTAATTGCTAAATAAAATGAATTTTATTGAGCAATTAATAATAATTAAAGAAAATGTTGCTAAAGGGGAATTGTATAAAACTATAAAGGGCTAAAATGATTTGAAATATCATTTGATCTCAAATCCTCACATGTGGCCGTATATGTTGCCATACATTTGATCAAATTTCATGATTTATTTGTATACTATAATTTAGATATTTTGCTTGAATAAAATATCAATTCTTTTGGAAAAGCAAAAATTAATATTTTGTTGTTAATAATACATGGCAACATTGAAGTATGGCCACCCATACTTGTTGAAGGAATAAAAGAATTCTTAATTCATTGTTATAATACATATATATTCATTTGATGAATATATATTTGAAGGGCAGCCAGCCATTGTGAGGTGATGGGGCTTTTGGGATTCGTTTTTCTTCTTGTAACAAATTGAATTCTTTTTTGCTCCTCTATGGTAGTGCTTGGCAAATGGAAGAAAAATGAAGATGGAAAATATTTCTTGAGTTTTGTTTCAAGTGTTAAAACAAACATTTTTTTTTCTTACTTCTATTTTAGACCATGGAGCACAATAACAATAGTGATTTATTTAATTGTTCAAGAATTGAACATGGGTTAAACAAATGATTATGGGATTAAGAGTTAATCCCATGGTTTAAGAGTTAAACTGAGTACTAGAAAATAAAGGTTGTTGTTCTAGCGACTTAAGCTCACCACGTTGGGTCCTAGAACTGCCAACAGATTGACTTCATGCGATACTCAAGCTACAAATTTGTTCCAAAGGCTTGTCAGGTGATATCTCTCGATTCTCAATCATTAGTATTAATTTGATTAATATGTTTTATATTTTGTTCATTAGTGTAAGGAATAATTTATCGTGTTCATTTTAGGAAATTAGATTTCTAACTTTCGTTGTGAATATTTATGTATGAGATACATAAATGGTGTATATATTGTATTTAATGCATATATATATAATTTAAAATGGACACGTGTATCATATGCACACACCTAATAGGTTTAGGTTATGAACTAGGATAGACCGGCACCCTTACAGAAACCACCTAAACTTTAGTTGAAAATCTAACCAATAAGCCAACAACCATTGGAAACAAGAATAACAAGCACCTAAGTCTTATGTTGTACTTCAATATAATGCACAACCAACTAGGAGTCCTTTAGAGGACACATTATAGGCATTTATGGAGGCACAAAGTAGGACTAATAAAAATATTTAAAACAGTTCTTGCACATGTGGTAGATAAAAATAAAGAAATCAAGAGTCAAATCACTAAGTTGACTAGTGTCTTAACTGTATAAGAGCGAGGTAAGGTTCCATCTCAACCTTAATCTAATCTAAAAAGACAATTTATGGCACAAATCTCTTCTTCTGATGCACAAAGTCTCAAAGAAGTCAATACCATTACTACTCGAAGTGGTAAGATTGTGCGTGAGCCTACTTCTCCAACCAACACATCTACAAGTAGTAAAGACGCCCCCTTTGAAAAAGAGGCCAGAGTTGAAAAAGAGCCCAAAAATAAAATTTCAATCCTAGTACCTTTTCCCAAAGCTTTTCGACCTGTTAGAAAAAATTTAGAAATTCAAGGTGAGATTTTAGAACATTTGAAACAAGTTAAGATTAATCTTTCCTTATTGCATTTTAAAAAATAGTTTCTAACTTATGCCAAAGTCATCAAGGATCTGTGCAGTATCAAAAGAAAATATCATGTAAAGAAAACTACATTTTTGGTAGAGCAGGTAAGTACAGTGATTGAACAAAAGATACCACCTAAGTATAAAGACCTAGGATGTCCCACAATCTCATGCCAAATTTTGACACATGAGTTTGGTCAAGCTTTGTTGGACTTAGGAGCAAGTGTAAATTTGGATGCCTTATTCTATTTATTTGCAATTGGGACTTCATAAGATTAAACCTACATCTATAGTCCTACAATTAGCTGACTGATCAATCAAGAAATCACGAGAAATAGTGAAAGATGTTTTGTTACAAATTGATAAATTTTACTACCTTATTGATTTTCTTGTTTTAGATTCTCATTTTGTGGTTAACATGGAGTCTAAAATCTCTCTTATTTTAGGGAGATTTATTTTTGCCACTGTTAATGCTCTTATTAATTGCAGAAATAGTCTAATGAAATTATCTTTTGAGAATATGACTCTTGAGGTGAACATTTTTCATATTGGCAAGTAACCATGAGAGAAAGACGAATATTATCATTTATATATGATAGACACACTTATAGCAGAGAAGGCTTAAAGCCATTACTTTAATTCTTTAGAAAATCTCTTTAATTTTGATTTTAAAGAATTATGTTATCTTGATGAAACAACCGATGTATTTAGTATATTTGATTTACAGGATAAAGGAACTCGATTTTGGCAGCCACGCTTGGAAGAGTTGCCACGAGAGAGAGAGAGAGAGAGAGAGAGAGAGAGAGAGAGACCAAAATCATCAAACCTCGAGACACTTTAAGTTGAACTTTTCCCATTGCCCAAAGGTTTGAAACACGTATTCTTTGGACCAGGTGATACCTTTTCTATCATCATTTCTTCTGAACTTAGTGTTAAACAAGAAAATTTTGATAAAATTATTAAAAGAACATAAATCTGCACTAAATTAGACTATAACTGATATTAAAGATATTTCTCCATTAATATGCTCCCATAGAATTTATTTAGAGGAATGTACTCAACCCCGTAGAGACCCTCAAAGAAGACTTAACCTAACAATAAAAGAAGTAGTGAAGAAAGAGTCTTAAGACTATTAGATACATGTATAATCTACCCAATTTTTGATAGTCAATGGGTAAGTCCAACTCAAGCAGTTCCTAAAAACTCTGAGGTTATTGTTGTAGAAAATAAGAACGGGATACTTGTTCCAACTTAGGTAATAAGTGATTGATGAATGTGCATTAATTATAAAAAATTAAACATGACCATCAAGAAAGACTATTTTTCATTGCCTTTTATCGACCAAATTTTAAAATGTGTAGCTAGATACCCTTTTTATTGCTTTCTTGATGAGTATTCAGGATATTACCAGAATAAAATAGCTATAGAAGATCAAGAAAAAACTATTTTTATATGCTTTTTTGGTACTTATGCTTTTTGTAGAATGCCATTTGAATTATGTAATGCACCAACTATTTTTCAACGTTGTATGCTGAGTATTTTCTCTGATATGGTTGACAAATGCATGGAAGTTTTGATGCATGATTTGACTATTTTTGTGATTCTTTTGATTCATATCTACTTAACTTACAAACTGTTTTGAGTAGGTATGAAGAAAAAGAACTTATGCTAAACTGGGAGAAATGTCACTTTATAGTATCTTCAGGGATCATTTTGGGGCATATTATATCTAAAAGAGGGGTTGAGGTTGACAAGGCTAAAATTGAATTAATCTCTAGATTACTTACACCTAAAATAGTAAAAGATGTCCGATCTTTTCTAAGACTTGCTGGCTTTTATAGGAGGTTTACATAAAAGTTTTCTGCCATATCTAGAACATTATGTAACCTTCTGCTAAAAGATGTTGAATTCATATGGACACAAGAGTGTGATGATGCATTCTAAACACTCAATGCTAAACTCACCACCGTTCCTATCATGCAATCACCAGATTAAAACATCCCATTTGAGATTTTGTGTGACGCAAGTAACTATGCAATAAAAGCAGTTCATAGGCAACGAACGGATGAGAAACCCTTTGTTGTTTATTATGCTAGTAAGACTTTGAATGATACTCAAATGAATTACTCTACCACTGAAAAAGAACTATTATCTATTTTTTTTTCCTTAGATAAATTTCATTCTTATTTAATTAGTTCACCTATTATTATTTTTACTGACCTTGCAGCACTTAAGTATCTTCTTTCTAAGAAGGTTGCTAAAGCTCATTTCATTAAGTGAATTCTTCTTTTGTAAGAATTTGACCAAACCATTAAAGACAAGAAGGGTGTTGAAAATGTCATTGTTGATCCCACCTTGAGTTCAATGACTCTACTGATGTTCTACCCATTCGAGATGATTTTTATTATGAACCATCTTTTCACTATAAGCCAAGTGCGTTGGTACATATATATCGTAAATTATTTGGTTTATAGAGAAGTTCCATCTAACTGGAGTGCACAAGATAAGCGTAAGTTCTTGGTTGAGGTATGTAATTTTTATTGGGATGATCTATATCTTTTCAAATACTGCTCTAACCAAATTATGAGACGTTACATTCCTGAAAGTGAAGTTTTTAGTGTCTTAAATTTTTGCCATAGTGCTACTTGTGGCGGTCATTTTTTTATGAAAAAAACAGCCGTAAAAAGCTTTTAATGTGGTCTTTATTGGCTTACTTTATTTAGAGACACTAATAATTTTTATCATTCCTGTGAAAGATGTTAAAAGTTAAGTACTGTATCTCAAAGACATATGATGCCTTTTAACTCTATTCTTGTTATCGAGATATTTGATTATTAGGGTATCGATTTTATGAGTCATTTTTCCTTATCTTTTAGCTACCTTTACATCCTTCTAGTTGTTGACTATGTATCAAAATAGGTGGAGGCTATAGCTTGTCATGCTAATGATAACATAATTGTGGTAAAATTCTTAAAAGAAAATATGTTATCTAGGTATGGTATATCACGTGTCATAATCAGTTACAAGGAATATATTTTTGTAACTGTTCTTTTGAATCTTTGATGTGTAAGTATGGTGTTCTTCACAAAGTTTTCACTGTATATCATATGCAGACAAATAGACAAGCCGAACTAGCAAAGAAAAAGGTCAAACAGATTTTAGAGAAGATGGTTAATCTAAATTGCAAAGATTGGTCTATGCACCTTTCTGATGCATTATGGGCATATCGTACTGTATATAAAACCATCTTAGGAATGTCTCCATACCGAATTTTCTATGAAAAAGCTTGTTATTTACCTGTTGAGCTAGAGTATAAATCTTATTGGGCTATCAAAGCCCTTAACTTTGATATGAGTGTTGCTGGTCTTCTAAGAAAGTTACAATTGTTAGAAATAGAAGAGCTATGAAATGATGCATATGACAACTCTAAGATTTACAAAGCTAATATGAAAGCAACTCATAATAAAAAAATCGCAAGGAAATACTTCGAACCAAATCAACGAGTTTATTTTTATGATTCTAGATTGCATTTACATCCTGAAAAGTTGAGATTTCAATAGACCGATTTATTTGTGGTAAGGAACGTTTTTCCTGATGGTGCTGTTGAAATCGAAGACTCCACTGATGGGAAAAATTTTAAAGTGAATAGACAGCGACTGAAAGGCTATGTAGAAAAGGTAGATAACTCTATGTACCTAGATGAGATCCCTTTTATGGATCCTACCTATCATACTTGATCAGGTTCAATCTCTCTGTACCATATTTTTCATTTTGTCCATATTTTATGTTTTGACTATTTATTTTTGATTTTATTTATTTTTGTATTTTATTTTATTTTATTCTTTTTCTTTTCTTTTCGGTGTGATTTTATTTCTCGGTCAAGTGGCAGATACAGTACTTCGCGGCTATTAAAATTGGTTTCTTAGTTCCCTAAAAACTATCCTTCAAGCCGTGCATTCATCCATTCTCTTTTTCTCATTCTTTCAAAATAAATATCATTCTTACCAACCTTCGAAAACATTCTCCTTCATTGCCTTAAAATGCTCTACTTAAAATTTATAAAGCATGGTGTGAAAGACTAAGGCTATTAATGTTAAGGAATATCCCTGCGAATATTCATTGGTTAATCGAAGCCAATGTTTGATTATCTAGTGAGTCTATAAATGATTTTGTTTCTTTTATGCCTGGTCTTGGAAGAAGCTCTTATTCCAAAAGACAAAGAGCAAAAATGTTACAAGTTTGTTATAAATGTACAAGTCTATCCTTAAAGTTCATTAAGGATGGACTGAGTAAGGAGTTTTTAGATGATATTCTAGTAATTCTTGAGATGCACCCTAGTGGGCTTGTGCAATGTGAACTTCTTAATTTATGGAATAAATTCAAAAATGAACATCAACAATATAGTCTCGGGAATCTAACTTTAAAAGACTATGTTTGCCAATTTATAAGAAAATTGGTTGGGAAACCCATCCTCAACCCGTAAGGGCGTTTAAGCCATTACTAGATGTAAAATCGGAGGAAGATATGAGCCACAATCACAACTACCTGTAAATATACATGCATCTTAATTTTAAAATTTTCTTTATTTTATTAACAGTAAGGTTACTCATATAGATGTCTTAAATTTAAATCTTTTAGTTAAATAATGCATGTGGGTTATTATCTTTAAATTTGTGTATTCTATTTTCAAATCTCCTCTGATAAACTATCGGGTTATCAATATTAATGTTATCATTCGGTACTCTATAAATACATTTTCTTCATTTTCATATATTGAGATAAAGGTGAGTGTAGATATGAAGGAAACCTTAGTTTGACGATTTCAAAATATATGTGTATTTTGTGGATCTAGTCTTGGAAAAAATAAAGTGTTTGTAGAGGCAGCAAAAAATCTAGGAAAATTATTAGCTATAAGAAAAATCTATTTGATATATGGTAGGGGTAGCCTTGAGTTAATAGGGTATATGTCAATAGCTACACATTTAGGAGGAAGTAAAGTTTTAGGTACTATTCCTTCAGCTTTAACCATAGAAAACCTAACTGAGAAAATAATAAGGGAATAATTATGAGTCTTGTCCATGCATGAATGTATAACTAGATTGCTTTATTATACAGATGCCTTTATTACTTTACTAGGTGGTTTTGGTACCTTGGAAGAAAATTTTTAAATTGCCTTTTAGACCCAGCTAAATATCCATCAGAAACCCATAGGTTTGTTGAATATTATATTTGGCGCTACAGATCCTTATTTCTACTACCAATACGGATGAATTGATTGATAAATTACAGGCAATTACCTATGAACCTAACCCGATAACAACTTATATAGATTGGTCAGTGGGCTACAACAAGCAAAAACTGAATCTGACACTTTGTTTATAAAATTTTCTTTTTTTTTGGGTATATTAGCATCATCATTTTAGTTTATATTTACTTAAGTGTCTCTCATGTTTGTTTCTTTTGAATAACTGACATTTCAGGTAATGTCTCTTATACTTTATCTATTTCTATTTAAACATTGAGGACATTATTTCAATCTGGTTTGAGGGAGAATAGTAGATATAAAATGTATTTTGCATTGTAAAAAAAAATTAAAAAAAATGATAGGGTCCGATATACCTATTTGATTAAAATAGAAGAGTAAAGAGATCATTTTTGAACTCTTGAGACGTATTTTAGGTCAAATTAAATTAAGAATGGCAGAGTAAGGAGTTTTTTTTTAACTTTTGAAACGCATTTTAACTAACTTATTGTTATTTTGTTTTATATTTCATGCATTGTTATTTATTGCATGTAGTCTTAGTAATTCTTGTATAAATAAATTTGTTTGGTTTGAGTCACTGATCTATTTAAGTTACTAAAGAATGACTTCTGAAATATTTTTGCGCATAATACTATCCTTTGTGGTAAGATGGATGATTCAACGTATATAGCCAAGAGAATTATTATGTTTAAGTATATATTTTTTTAATCTCATATATATTTTGTGAGGAAGTGTAAAGGTTGAGCAAACAGTGTCCAAACTTTCATGATCTTTTAAATTAGTTAATTTTTGTTTAGAATGATATTATTCGAATTAAGGAATAAGTTGATTGCATAATTGGAAGACGATTTAAAGCGAATTTTTAAATTGTGTATAATATATTTTGGTGAGAAACTATTTTTTTTATATTTATTTTGTAATGTTTTCTTGTATTCTTAAAAAAATGAAAAGAAAAATACAAAAAAAAAGAAGAAGAAAAAAAGAGAATCAATTCAATTTAATAAAGTCTTCATTCAATTTTAGAAGACAAATATTTTATAAGGCAATTTTCTTATTTTATTATTCTCACAAAACAATTAAAGTCCTAACACTGGTGTGTATCAAGAATGATTGATTTCTAAATGATTGATTTTCCTACTTTGGATCAATGTTAGTTTGTATGTCTATCTTTAAAATTAACTCTCTTTTTTTAGTGCTTAATTGTTTTCTAACTCTATGAGAGAAATCATAACCTTTTAATAGTCATACACTTGTGAGGATATAGAGTTGAGGCTTTTACTTGGAGAATTCTCTAGGCTATAAATGTTGTAGTTTGTGGTAAGAAAGTTACGACTTAAGGTTCACACATACAATTTTAGAAGTTATGATTGAAAAAAGGGTTAATAGCAAAAGTGATCTTGAACTAGCTTTTTGTTTGAAATGATTAGGTAGTTTTGCATATTCTATTTATGCTTGAATTGCTAGGGATTAGTAATAAGCTGGTTGAGGGCTATGATGAACACATTAAAATGTATATTTATTAAGAGATTCAGTCACCATTTAACATTTAGAATATCACTAATTTTAACATTCTTGTATTTGTAAACTCGAAATAAAGTATTGTCTTAAATTGTGATTAATGAATGCTATTTGCACAGGTTTAAAAAAATGGACATAACTCTCAACGTAGAAATCAAAATGAAGAAATTCGTAAACCTGGAGCAACATGATTCAATCGTACATAAACTTAAAGAATAGTTAAAAAGCCAAATTTAATATTTTATAGGCCCAAATTGGGATATAACAGTACTGGATTACAACTTCTACTCAACTTAACCCACCTCACGTATTTAGACTGTATCTCCAAAAATAGGTACCCAATCAATATAATTCTTAAAGTTGAAAATATTTACTCAATTATTTACAATGCTTATGTTGATAGCAAAGTCCAAAGTAGTCATTATCGTAGACTAAATTGTATTACAAATTGGTAAAAGAATTTTTGACCGAAATCTGATATATTTTTTGTATTTTATGCATATCTCATTAGATACTAATCCAAATTGCATGAACCTAGTACCTATAGAAAGAAGAGACAAAATAATACAACTTTTAAGTCGACTAAAAAGACAACATTGATCATTTCCATTGTTAAAAAGGTTCGCCAATTAGGTAAAGGAATGGGTGGCCTAAATTATTAAAGATTGAAGTCACACTAAACATGTTTCCATTCATTGCCCATATAAGGACACTCTTAGGAGGCTAATGGACATTTTTCAATGCTTTACAATTGTCTCATATACTTTCTCTTTAACAAGCATTGTAAGCTAGGCTAAAGTTCTTGGTAAGGCTAAAGATGAACTTTTATGTGTAATAAATTTACTTATAGACTTTGATTCTTTGTCTAGAGCTACAATGTTGTAAGTTTGTTTGTGTCTAAACTCTTATCTATAATTTTTCTATAATCCAGATGTTAGAATTCTTATGTTTCATATATTTTTAGTCACACTTTTTTGTAAGATTCTTGTTGAATTATAATTGTTTCTGGTTACATTATTTTTACAAGTTAATCTTTTACTGTAATATTTTTAATCGATATATTGTCGATCTTAGATAACATGTAAAGACAATAATTATTTGATGTTTAAGTTGATTTTTTACTGCAATATTATCAAAATGATATTTTTTTTTATATCTTAGACAACTTGTATAGATGAACATTGTTTGTGATAATGTTTGCAAAGAGTTTAGTCATATCAAATACATATATTATCAAATGTGACATATTTTACATATCTTCCAAGGGATTGTTTGGGATGTGAAACTTTCAATTGAGTTATAAACATTGAATCAAAGTATAGAATAGATTTATGAAGCATAATTGTAATTCTCGAAGCCTTACTTATATCAACATAAGACTTCTCCCTTATTTCATATAAAAACTATATCTAGTTCACATAAACCAATTAGTTAATTTTCTCATTTGCTACTGTTTTAATATTTTTATTTCACTAGCTATTTTGCCAAAAGCTTTCTCGTGGGATCAACAAAATTTTTCTGTGCAATCGTGAGTATTTGAGCCAATCAAGGTAAAATTTAATTAATACTTGTTTATTTTATACACATATAGTTGATCACTTATAATGGAGAAAGAAAGCTCTTAATGGCGGTGTTTGTGGATTGTTGAAAGCTATTTATCAATTCCGGATGAGTTGAAGTTAAGAAAGGTAATATTTGGGATAATAAAGTAACCATCAAATCAACCTGACCATGTGAATAGTTATATATGCTATGAATTACTTGTTTTCTTTTTATTTCATGTTAGTCGATTAGTATTATATTTTCTTTGGCATGTTACTCTCTCTCTCTCCTTACTCATGGATGAACAATTATTTAAGTTTGAAAAAATTTGACGAGTGTGATTTACATATATAGTTTGGCCCTATTCTAACTTAGAAATGGCCTATTTTCAAGTAATTTCATGTTATTTATGCATTTAAGTGTTTATTTTGTAGGATAAATCTTGGAAAGGATGAATGATAAAGAAATTGGAGTGGAAACATAAAAAACAGGAGCCAAAGAGTGAAAATTCAGAAGCAAAGTGCAGAAAAGTGATAAACGCCCTAGTATTCTCCTCTTTAACGCACCAGTGTTCATGACAATTGATGAATGCCCCGGTATTCTAAATCACATACCTCAGCGTTCATGCAAGAGGTTGACATTAAGGCATGAACATTGTGAATGCCACGATGTGAAATCCAAGGTAGGAAACACTCCCACATTCCAACAACACCGTGACTGTGGCAAGAACACCCTAGCGTTAGAGACAAGGAATGCTGTGGCGTTACGGTTATCACTGGTACGATAAAATGCTCACTTTTTAGAAAATACTCAGTGCTTTTGGATAGTTTAGCTTTATTTTTCCTTCAAGTTAGACTACCTTAAGGCTAAAATTCATCCTTTTTAGTGCCAAACACAACAAATAATACTTAGAATCAATTGGAGAGAAAAATTACATAAAGACAACACAATCAAAGAGTTGGTGGCTATAAAGAAGTGTTAACATATTTTTTGGTGCATGCGTGTGATTGTGTACATGTTAAAAATTTTCAAATACATATCCAACATACATTACACAGTAGAATAAAATAATATAATCAACGTATACATACTACAACTAAATTAAAAAAAGTACAAACATCGAATATATACCCTTGTAGACAATTCGATGAAGATTATTAAATTTTGAAGCTTGTTGAGCTCACAATGGAGTCCTCTCTTGAATAATTCTAAACTTCAATGTTTGGTGGGATTAGAGTAATAAGAATGGCAGCCTTTGATGTATATTTCATGTAGGAATAAAAAGAAATTCAACACTTGAACTAGTTGAAGCATCAAATGCTTAGAATGGTGTTTTTGAACCTAAATACAACTTTTTCAAAGTTGTATTTTCTCTCTTCTCTTTTGCACGAATTTTCCATTCTCAAATGAATTTCATTCAAAATGAAACTTATTTCATTTGTTTTTAAATGGCCTAAGACATTTTGTGGACACATGTCTAACATATATCCATGTTTGGCCATATAAGACCATAAATAAGTGACAAATGTCACTTATGTTATCCTTGCAAACACTTTGTATGGATGACATTTGTCACATGCATGTTGCCATTTGTCACACAAATGGCCATACATGGATTTCATACTTGTATTTTTTCATGCAATATGGACCTATTTGCAATATTTGTAAACTATGGTTCCCACTTTTTAAATAGGTACTACAATGTATCTTGCTTTTTAAAACCTTCCCAGATGGATCCATATAATTCGTACCACTACCTCATTGCTCAATGAGTATATTTTATATTATGAGACTCTCTAGGTTCACACTCATTTGTCTTATAGAATACTTTCGCATGTCTGTAAAAGATGCTCGATACATACATTACGAATATTACAAAATAGAGCGTTGAATCAAATAAGTTGAGAGTGACCATATTCGTATAATCCTTCCATCACCTATATCCTGTAAGAGTAGAGATATAGATCATCATTGTTAAATCTCTATTTGCTCATTCGTTAAATTATCTCTAGATACGTATTTCCATAAATAATATTCGTAAACTCCTTTGTGATATTATTTAACCCTAATGGAAAAATCTTTTTCCAAGGTTAATGCTTATGGCCATAAGACTTTCTAAAATATGTTCTTAGAGCATTTGCATATACAACTCATCCAAATAAGCTGATCGATCCCATATCTATGCATACCGGACTCCATGAGCATCGGATCATACTTAGCAATACCTAATAGTTATTGAGCACCGTAGTGGGCTTGTGAGTGATTCACCGTACTTTGGTTTTACGTATATCAGAGACCTTTCATAGTCTAACCATTGGGTGTCGCTGGATATGGTTTGATACTTATGAAGTCTAGTGTGCGTAGATATGGGATTTGTCATCTCATATAAGTGAGTTGTATATCCTGAAGCTCTAAGAATTATGTTTCAAAAAGTCTTTTGGCCAAAAGTAGATACCCTATAAAAGAGTTTTTCGTAAGGTTAAATAATACACGTATTTCCTCAGAGTCGGCATGGAGACTAACTCGCGGGTAGTTTTAGTCACTAACTCAGTGGGCTTGGTGAGTTAGAACAGTAGCCCAAAATCTAGCACGGGATTAACTTTTAACCCTAAAATGTACGGTAGTATGTTTTCTTCATTTTCTCTAAAAGGATAAGGAAATGGAATATGAAACAATTCATAATTACTTCTAATGGCACCATAGAGTAAAATAAAATAATTTTATTTTTTCCTTTCCTTTTTTCTTTTATTTTTCTTCTTCTTTTTTTCTTCTCTCAATGCTTTTTCTTCTCTTTTTTCTTCTCCATTTTCGTTTTTGTTTCCATAAAAAAAACACACTTTTCAATTTCACACACATCTCACTTTATATATCTAATATATTAAAATAATAATTTAATATATTATATAATATAAATAATAATTTAATAATATAAATGGATGCCAATTATTTGGCACCCAAAATAAAATAATATTAAATATAAAATATTATATAATATAATATTATAAAGAGATATTTTGATTATTTTATAATTATATAATTAAAGTGTGAAATGATGCCCCTCATGAATAGTTACCAAGTACACCCCTAGTGGGTCCTACCAAATTTCACACTTAGGTAAACTCAACTGAGGGTCTACAATATGCCATGTGTCCTTATACAATTAATAAATAATAATTATTAACTAATTATTGTATTTAGCACTTAAATACAGACACGCACTCATTCCCGGAGTAGTGCTGAATATTGTTGGATTAAATAATTTAATCTGGCACACTGCCCTGTGCATAATGAGTACACTCCATATCGTGATACTCTAGGTCCATGCCTGATTCGTCAAATAGAACTATTCCATGAGTCTGTGAGCAATGCCCCATGCACACGTCACGGATATTACAAATCAGCGCATTGAACCATACAAGTTGAGGTTACAATGCATACGTATAGTCTTTCCGTCATGATATCTTGGATGTATGGGGATATAGATTATCACTGTCAAATCTCCTAATTCTCATCCATGTCTTATCCCCAGACTTGTATCTCACTGAACAATATGTGTAAAATCCTTTGCCATATTGTTCCACCTTGGTAGAACTCTTTCCCGGGATTAATGCTTGTGGCCACAAGAATTTTTGAGATACAGTCTCGAAGCGTTTGGATATCTAACTCCCTATGCAAGCTGACGAATCCTATATCTGTACACACCAGACTCTATAAACATCGGGCCATACCCAGTGACACCTAATGGTCACACCATGAAAGGCTTATGACATGCGTAGAACCAAAGTATGGTGGATCACTTACAAGCCCACAGTGGCACTCAGGTCAAAGGACCACGTATACTACTCAACTCGAGAGGACCTCCGTTGACGGCTTACATAGGGTATCTATGAGAGTCCCTCATGAGTCTGTCCCATATCCAATCCTAACTGGATACCCATATGTCAATGTGAGCTCCAAGCTAACAGTCGGCTAGGAACGATTATCTATTCCCTATAGGCATGACATATGTTGATCTATATATTAAAAGTATCCACCGATAGACCCGCATTGACAGAAATAGATTAGGGATAATTATTTGAGAATATACTTGCGCAATTGACATTTTCTGGCACCTGATTGCAACTCTTGCAACTATGCAGTTATTACTATATTCCTAGGTCTATGTCCCATTACAGACAAGGTTCCAACTCTTGGATCTTTGCTGAGTATTATAATCAGCTAACACTTATTTGTGCTAACATTTAGTATTTATATCTTTCAGCGTGGCTAACTATGAGCCCTTTATCTAAACTCTTTTAGATCTGATCTGAACTCCTTCAGATCATACAATGTCTGTAATGTTACATTGCATAGAACCATATTAATAGGTATTAATGATTTAATAGGAATGTACACATGTATAAATACATAAGTATATGTACATTCAGGGATAGCACATAAGCACTGACCCTAATAGATCTATGTCCCCACACATCTAGAATAAAATTGACATAAGGACTATACGTATGCGTTATAACCTCAACTTGTATGGTCTAACGCACTGATTTGTAATATACGTGATGTGTGCATGGGACATCGATCACGAACTCATGGAATAGTTTCATTTGATGAATTGGGTATAGAACTAGAGAGTTCTGTAATATGAAATGTACTCGTTGTACACTAGGGCAACATGAAATTTTCCAATCTAGTACTTTTTAGCATGAAATTGTCCAATCTATTCTAGCAACTCAAGCCCATCATGCTGAGTCATAGAATTGGTAATGGGATCATTTCAGGCGGTACTCTAACTTAAACCATACCAAAGGCTTGTGAGGTGATTATATTAATTTTGGTATTAATGTGATTAATATTTATTTAATTTCATTAATGTAATAAAATACAAAATTTATTGTGTTCATTATTTAGCAAAATTAGATTTCTAGTTTTCAATGCACATATTATGTATGAGATGCACGTATATGTATTAATGAAATGATGAACATAAACCAAATGCGCACACTCAATATGGTTTTGAACTGAAACACCGCACCCATCACTTTTTCATTATTTTAAACTAAATTTATTGTATGGGATTATAATTTTGAAACCAATATATGATTTTAAATATTTTTATTCTTGAATATTATGAACTTAGTTTGTTATTCATTTGATCTATTCTTAATGCTTTTAATTAACTTGGGTAGTTGTTGAATAATTTTTGGTACATTAAAATAAACTTGAAAAAAGCATCTTAGTATAAATGATAGGATAAATTGATATATGATTATAACGTAGTAGTTGTGAGTTTTTAATTAGGATAGGAATATACTTAATTGGCATGTATGATTAATACAACTTGTGCTTAATGAATTTTGGCTTAATCGCATTACTATAAGAATATAGGTTGTGGGTGAGTTAAGGTATAATCGCTCGAACATCGAAAGATGTTTGCGATGAGTGTTGTGTTGTGATCAATAATTAAACTAAGGGATTAGTATTTGAAAAGATATCATTAGTAGAACATATTGGAGGATAACTATAGTCCTAGATATTCTCATTTATTGATTTTATAGTCTTTTTGCTTGTCTATTTGAGGTTGATTAATTAGTATTAATATTAATTTTTATTTACAGTTTCAAGAATCAATTGTCTAGATAAAAATAAGAGGATTCATTTTAGTAGTTAGTTTAAAAATACATATAAATTTCTCATGGGACGACACTTTACTCATAATATATTACTTGTCACCGATAGTATGTACTTGCATTTGGTAATCATACGACAACTATCTTGGGAATAGTAAATAAGGTTTTTAAATTTTTGGGCTTAAATAACCACTCTTTGATATTTATTGGATTTTCATAGCTTTAAACTCTTTCAAGATTAAAAAAAAAAGACAAACACAAATAGAAATAAAATTATAATGGTTCAATTCGTGAACCTATATTCACTTCACCAAACATTTTTAGCTCATTCAAATGGCTATGAAATTATATTTGTACAACCAGATTATAAGGAATCGAAATGATAACAGATATATGCTCTTCCAATGGAGCCTTAAAGGCTTTAATAGAGCTTAGGGGGCTATAACAAGCCTTTAGGGATTATAATGGAGCCTTTAAAGGTTGTAATAGAGCTTTAGGGGCCTGTAATAGAGTTTTAGGGGCTGTAATAGAGCCTGTAAGGGCTATAATAGAGCTTTTAGGATCAAATAAGGAAAAAAAAAACCAATGGGTGAGATTAAAATCCCCTTTTTCTCACTATTTACCCTATTTTTATAGGTTTAGTTATAGAGTCTTTCTAGAGTTGAATTTAGGACACATAATGTTCTTTTAGAACTATGCTATATAGAGTCCTTTTAGAACTAAAAATCTTTTACTCCGGGATCTTTAGAGATAAGCGCAATGTGAGTTCTCTATCGGTGGTGGATAAACATCTTCTTGCCTACCTTTGTAGGGTGGTCAACCTCTTAGAGGGTTACGTGGTTGGCCTCATGGAGGGTTTACGTGGTCAATCTCTTGGAGGGCTTATGTGGTCAACCTCTTTAAGGGTTTACATGTTCGGCCTCTTGGACGGATTATATATTTGGTATTATAGAGGGCTTATGGGACTAAGAAATTTTGGTCAATGATATACCTTTAATAGGTTAACATCTCAAGTGCCCATATGATGAGTGTTTTGGTAGATTATAGTAAGCCTTCTGAGGAGTGGACTTATGCCAGAATCTCAAGAGGAATAAGAGTCCCTTAGTTTTTTATGTTGACTTATCAACAGTGAAAACTTATTTAGTAGTTCTCTAACTGCTTACATGGTGGAGTTCTTGGGGTTAAATGTTGTCTTTGATATGCGCAAAGTATTAACTATGCGCTCTTTATAGAAGTGTTTTCAAAATCACATAAAGTTATCATCTTGCCACGATGATGATAAGGACAGTATTCTTGGAATCACAGTTGGTGTCAAAAGCGCATTAATACTTAATGACCCTTTGAGAAACATGCATTGATTGACAACTACATGAATAGTTATGCCTTTTCAAAATTCTAATGATACGGTCGCATCTAGAACCATTGGCACCGATTAAATGGTTGACGGAAACTTTTAAAATAGTATGTCAGATAATGAAACTTTTCACTCATGAGAGTATTTCAGACCCTAGATCTTAGATCAATATCTGTGATTACTTTGAGGACTTCATATATTTAGGTGCAATCTCTTTGTCTCTAGAATTTTACTCAATTTGGAAAATTTAAGAAATAAAAGCTATAGAAATTTGTTGAGGTAAAAGCTCAGCATTCTTTATGATTATCAATTCTTCATCTTTAAAAATCTTCATTCAAGTAAGTTTATTTACTGTTGTTCTTTTTGTTATGCTTTTTCTTTGTTGTGTTGTGTATTTTCTGCATTTTATTGTGTTTTCTGGGCATGTGTTCTTTAAAGCTTGAGTGCTCGAATTTAATGCTTGATATAGTAGATCATTAATATGATATTTACCTTATTTATCTAGGTGTTATTACCATGTCTTTAGAAGATAACTCCTAAAGTATATTTGGTTGTGAGTCTGGTAATTTTGATGGAGACTCGGTTGTTGGGAGTAGCCTAGCATAATATGTTGAGAGTAGGAATGCTTATATGAACTGAGGTCTCTAACATGTTATTAGAGAGTCTAACCATGAAGAGGATGCTAAGGTAGAAATGCTCAAAGGCTCTATGATTCTGAGAGGACACATAGTGATGTAGGAACGTTGACTAGTGCTCTTTAAGGGCGAGCATTAGTCTATAGTCAAGTGAGTTGGCCAAAGAAAAATGAAAGCATTCTTCCTCTAATATAATGAGGAGGAAGGTGGATTAGTTGCCTCATTTTTCTTCCGATGTAGGGTAAGAGGACCTTGATTTGTTTAGGGTGAAGTACAATATATCAAGCTCAAATACACTAAGGGTGCCTTATGTAGATGAGTATGCGAATGCACCACTAACTGAGGAGGTGGCTCTTAATCTTATCTTCTTAAATTTAGGTTTAAGCCTACCTCTTTATTTTGTATATATGTTTGCCTATTTAAACTTAGCATCGTGTTAGTTGAAATTCAACTTGTGAAGGATACTAGCTGGTCTATTTGTGATGTGGTTGAAGGCTAACTTCAGTGAGCCTACCTTCCTTAAGTTACAACAAATATATCAGAATAAGGCAAACTATAATCAATAGAAGGGGTCTTATTATCTATCTACTTATAATGAAGAGAAACAGTATGCCTCTATATGGGATTTACCTTTAAGTAATCACAAGTGGAAGCACTTGTGGTTCTTTATTGGTGGGGAATGAGGTTGAGAACATGTAGGGTTGCTTAAGCATTTATCATTTCTTTGCATTATTTCTATATTAGGTATATGTTTTATTGTTTTTCATGTTTTAACTTATAGAATTTTTTGACAGCATTATAACCTCATTTTCTTTGTTATTTTAGCAATATTTTTTATAGCTAAACCTACGCTTACTTGAGACAATAAGGATATAGTAACTAATTCTCGGAGATAAGCAACTTCTATCAAGAAACTTTTGCTCAACTAAATTTAGAGAGTATAGGCCGGGTGGGCCAACTTATTGGATTTCCAGAGGGAAAAAGAGGAAGCAAAAGAAAAGGTGATCTTCAAATAACCCTTCCTTACTGGTGCTCATTTTTCATATAAATTTAATTTTTTTTTATTCTAATTTTTCTTTGGTCTTTCCATAAAGATGGATCAAGGAGATAGCAGCATCAAGCATCAAGCATGTCTCAAACATTTAGGTTAAGGGCATTGGTTAGGAATCCCTAGGGTGTTTTTGCATTGCTCGGCCTAAGCAGAAGAGGTAGAGCGAAGGTGCTAAGGAATGAGCTAGTAGGGGAGGACTTCAACTAATAAGGGGAAGAGGTCGGTCAAGACTTCGTTGATCCTGTGAGTCTGCCACCCCTTCCACAGCAATCAAATGGAGGTAATATGTTGATAAAGATATTGATCTTAAGCTCTTCGACTCTCCGAGTCAGACTACTTCCAACTAGAGCATGCAATAAGTGTGGCTAAGACCTTCATCCTTTAAGCTATTAGATATCTTAGCTATGAAACAAGATAGGTATGGGCATATGATGCCTTTGATAAGAGAGGTAGAGCATGCAATTAAGGTAGCTCTGTTGATGATATGTCAAAGTATGATGCCTTCAAGTCTTTGGTGATCAATATATGATGTGTGCTGATGGTAAAATGTTTATATAATTTATGCGGCCTTTGTTCAGTCACTAATTACTTACCATATTTTGATTTAGGCAGCCTTTGTTCTTGCTCATCACTAAGGTGAACTCTTAGGTGCTACTAAAGATAGGTAAAATTCAAAGAAGCTAAGGCCACAGTAGATTAACTTAGGGAAGCCTTGTTAGAGGCTAATAGATTAAAGAAGGTAGCCAGGAGCTCAAGAGTTATGCTATCAAGGTGAGGAAGGCTGAGATCAAGGTAACAACTATGGAAAGTAAGGTTATTGCTCTTTAAAGAGAGGTTTATCAGCTCAATATGGTATTGTTGAATCTTAATCATTGATGAGGACTCTTCAGGAGGATAATGTCGCTTTTGCGAAGATGAATAAGTAGTTTGCTAAGGAGCTGAAAGCTCTATGGGCTGATGCTGCAGTCAACTCTAATGACTAGTTTGTTGAGGGAGTCAACTTAAGGTTTGAGAGGTATGTTAATATGTTTAAGGCACATTAGCCCGACCTGGACCTTACTTGGCTAAAAGAGGCAATCGTCAACTAGGCAACTGCTAGAGATGAGGCAATTGAAAGGCCTCTACAAGTAGATGAAGTAGTCTCTTCTCGGTCAGAACAAAGTACTCTTGTGGCCACTTAAAGCTTGCTAGCTAGAAACCTCTCTACCTTTACTGTTGAAGACCAACCTCCTATTCCTGAGGCATAGATTTTTCTTTATATTTATATATATTATAATTTGAGCTAGACTTTTCCTCTTGTATAGAACGTTTCATTAATGAAATATCTTTTTTTATATATAATTATGCTATTGTCATTGTGGATAATGATTGCTTAGTGTCATTGATACCACCTTTTTATTTAATACTTTAATTACAGAGAATCAATATGATGAATAGTGAGGTTCTTATAACTTGGTTTTGAATCATTTAGTGCTTAATATGTTCGGGCATGTAAATGTACAATTACTTGCTTGCTGACCAGAATATTTTAATAAGTAAATATTATAAAGTAACAACTAATAACTTTAATCAATTTGGATCTAATTCAAAAAAATTTTTTTACCTATTAAGGTATCGTATGGATAAATAACCAAGTTCTTGACATCTTGATTTTCTTTTAATATTCATCCAAGAACTGCTCAAGAACTTTATTGAGAGAGTCACTTAGGGGCTATCGCCTCTACCTTCTTTATATTTGGTGTCCGTTTGAGATTTAGCTCAAGAATTTGGCTAAGAGAGTTACATGGCTCACACCGTTACCCTTTTGGTTCTATATTCTTCAATATTTGTTCAAAGTATGGCTTGAGGATATGGCTGAGAGGGTAACTTAATGGCTATTACCTTTACCTTATCGATTTCTTGTATATTCTTCTGAGGGTTGGCATAGAATTTGGCTGACATGGTCACATGGTGGCTATTGCCTCTACCCTTTTGGTTTCTTCTAGATTCTTGGGCAATCCTCGTAGGGATCTCCGATCATTTTTGGAGAGCACTTGGCTTTAGGATCCTCTAACAACCCTCATGGGGATCTCGTATTATTTTGGAAAATAATTGGCTTAGGATCCTCGAACGATCCTCGAATGATCCTCATGAGGATATTAAATCATTTTTGGAGAGAACTTGTCTTTGGGATCCTCAAACGATCCTCATGGAGGTCTTAAATCATTATAGTGAGGTTTTGGGGGGCTGTTGCTCGAACCATTTGTGTTTTGCTATTCTTTTGATACTTTCTCGAGCACCTGGCCAATAGAGTCACATGGTGGCTAAGCCTCTACCCTCTTAATTCTTTTAATATTTTTTTAAGACTTAGCCTGAGCACTTGGCTGATAGGATTACTTAGTGACCATAGCCTCTACCCTGTCGGTTCTTTTATTTACTTTTTTTAAAGGCAAACATTGATCTTGTGATACTAAATATTCTAAAAAAGAATAACAATTGTCATATACATTGAATAAGAAAATTTAAGCACTTGTAAATGCTTATTTTGACAATAGATATAGACAAGTGAAATTGTAAAAATAGAGTTTAAAAGCCTTGAGATAGTAGTTTTTAGAGAGGCAGCATTCTGCGATTTATTCATCTTCGCGTGCTCAGGCTCATATTTTTTTGGTTTTACTCTCTTGAGTACCTTATAATGGCCTTAATTAGGGCCGATGACTTCCTTAGGCATTTAATGTTATCGTCCTCATCCTTCTTCCTTGATCTTTGTATGTTTAGGTACTTAATCATAGACGATTGTATAGGTAGCGATGGATTCTTGATCAATAGTTAACTTTGATTATTATTGCGGGAGGTCATAGTCCAAGTGGCCATCTTATCTTCTTTGATTGACGGCATTTCATGGCTTTTCATTTGCTTTTCATAGATGACGCCAAACTGTTGACCATGGATTTTAGGTTGTCATACGCCAACAAGTTGAATTTTATTTCTTATTGGGAATAACAATTGGCCTTTTAAGAGGCTTGGCTAAGATGACCACTCTTTAATATTTATTGGATTTTTATAAATTCAAACTCATTTAAGATTAATCGAAAAAAGACAAAGAGAAATAGAGGCAACATTATAGTAGTTTGATTTAATGTGAACCTATATTCACTTCACTAAGTCTATTTAGCTTACTCAAATGAATTATTGAATAATGTTTGTACAGTCAAATTACAAGAAAATGAAATGATAATAAATATATTTTATAGTGATGGAGTCTTCTGGACTTTAAATGAGCTTTATGGATTATAATAGAGCTTTAGAGGCTATAATAGAGCCTTATGAGCTATAATGAAGCGTTTAGGGATTGTAATAGAGCCTTTACGGGCTATAATAGAGCCTTAAGATATGTAATGGAACCCTTATAGATGTATTAGAGCCTTTAAGGACTATAATGAAGTCTTAAGGGTTGTAATTGAGCCTTTAAGATCGAAGAAAAAGATACAAAAAATCTAGTGGATGGAGATCAAAATCTCCATTTCTCAATATTTAGCCACTTTTATAGACTTAGGTTGTAAAGTCTTTTTGGAGTTGAATTCCAGGCACATGGAGTCCTTTTAGAACTATACGATATAGAGTTCTTTTAAAATTGGTACATTTATGACTTTTGGATCCTTAGGGACGCGGGTCCTCAGTTGTTAGTGGATAAACATCTCCTATCCTGCCTTTAGAGAGTTGTCGGCCTATTAGAGGGCTTACTTGATCGAACTCTTGGCTGACTTGCATGGTTGACATCTTTAAGGACTTACGTGGTCGACAACTTGGAGGGCTTACACGTTCAATCTCTTAAGGGCTTACGTATTTGACCTTATGTAGAGATGACAGCGAATCGGGTTTGGGACGAATACCCCTAAATCCGCATTTGTATCCGCTTCAAAAATAAAATACCAAATCATTCTTAAATCCATTGCGGGTTTGGAGTTTCGATACTAAATCTACTCTTGCAAGTATGTATTCATTATCATACCCGCAATAAGTTATTCATGGATTTTAAGCAGGTTTATAATGAGTAAATAGCGCATAACACGCATGCTAAGAGTGAACATTAAAAGCGTGCAATTTTGTGTGCTTAGCATATGTACTAAGAGTGCACACTAAATATACAACGTTGTGCGCCTAGTGCTTAGTATGCATGTTAGGAGTGCACATTAAGTGCGCAACGCTTAGCACACACAAAAGCTAAAAGCACATAACGTTTTATGCATAGCACACTTAACATGTGTGCTAGGAGTGCACGCTAAGCGCATAACACTTAGCATAACGTGCTAAGAGAGAACGCTAAAAGTACATAACGTTGTGTACGTAGCATGCTTAGCATTGTGCTAGGAGCACACACTAAGCATACAACGTTGCGTACTTAGCGCTTAACACGTGTGTTAGGAGTGTATGCTAAGCGTGCAACATTGTGCACCTAGTTCTTAACACACATGCTAGGGGCTCATGCTAAGTGTGCTTTTAGAACACATGTTAAGCGCGCTAGGTATGCAATACGTAGCGTATTGCATTTTTTATTAACAAAAAATTAAGAAAAAAATGTAATATCCGTGGATACGCGTTGCGAGTATCCATGAATGTTTCATTGAACCCATACCCGTTTCAAACTCTTTGTTGGTTTTTATTTTGTATACTAAACCTGTACTAAACCCACTTCAAAATTTACTAAATTCTTTCTAATATGGGTGAGTTTTAGTAGATTTGCATATTTGTAGGTAATTTTGCCTTCCTTAGCCTTATGTAGGGCTTAGGGACTGAGGACTTATTGGTCAAGGACATTCCCTTTGTGGGTCACTATCTCAAGTGTCCATGTGATGAATCTTTTGGTAGGCTATAGTGGGCTTTATAGGGATTGAGCTTGGGCTAAAATTCTATAGATAAATAACTATAATTATTTTAATATTATATTTATATAACTTGTTATTTATATTATATAAGTTTGTGCTATAAATTTATAATGTCTTATTTTTTTACACATTATTTTATTAATTATATAATTACACATCATACATAAATTGATTAAATTAAAAAAAACATTAAAATTAGAAAAATCAACGATCAAATTTAAATTTAAATTTTATGTGCATAGGGATTGAGTATATATTAGTAATACTTGATATGTAATGTGAGTTTGTAACATTTTTATATACATTAAAATTTTTAAATAATTGACAGATATTTGAGTTTAAACTTATATAATTTGATATGCAAATTGATTCTTAAATACTTGCACAAATGCGAGGATAAATTTATGACTAATGCTAAATTTATATAATTTGTATTCCAACTTTCTATCTTACCTTGACATGACATGATATTTATTGAGAGGTTAAAAATAATATTATTGTAAATTTATTATAAAATCAAGAGAAAATTCATAAATAGCTCTCATAATTTATTATTATTCTTTTTTAATTAATTTTAAAATCACTATTTTTTATTAGACAAAAATTTTAATTATAGACAATTTTGTCTTAAAATAAAAAACACATAAGTTTCCTCTCTTTTCTCTCCACCGAACTAAGAATCATATTTATGGATAGACATTTTTAAAGTTGCTATTACGTAGATCGAGTGTTACTCAACATATTTGTCACTTCAAATCAAAAAAATAACCAATTCTTATAAGTTTTTTGAAACTTTTTTAGAAATTAATTAGATAAAAATTGCATTTGAAGTTAGAAATATGTGTCATTGATGAATTAAATGTGAAAAATGAGTTAGAATAGTGTAAAAGATATTGAAATCCAGAAACAAAATATAAGTTTTTAGTGTGTTTGACTGAAACCAGATGGTGGTCGGCGCTGCGACCCACTGTCGTCTGGTTTCGCGCATCTCGGACCCAAGATGTGTCCCGACATGTGCATTTTCATCGCATCTCGGGCCTAAATTGCGCTCAGGGTGGCCATCTCAGGACCAAGATGGCCCTCGAGATGCGCACAATATACGCATCTCGTTGCAGCATCGCGGACCTTGTCCGTGATGTTGCACTGTTTTGCACCACGTGGCACCATCATATGTGGCCACGTGGCACTACAATAAATTATAATTTTTAAAAAATATTTTAATATTTTAATTTATTTTATATGTTTAATTTAATTTAATTTTTTATTTTTTTGGATATTGCAATATCACAGGGTTTTTCGATTTATTTTGAATTTATTTAGAGTTTTTTTTAATAAAAACAATTTCAAGTCCTATAGAGCATAATGCAATTGTTATTTGTTTTGGAGAAAAGTGAGAAAGTTCTAGTGATGGGAAATAGTGTTATATTGATTATAGTTATTTTTGGATTTCGGTTCTGAAAAATATTAAATTTGAAAATCTTTTGAATGCAGTATATTATACATTGGGAGTTGACAATGTGAACTATAAAGTGACTTTGAAAAGCAAAATTGATGCAACGAGATATAAGTTAAAACCTATTGAAATTAGAAATGACAGTGATGTTCGATTCTTTTTTAGCGCCAACAGAAGATCGTACTATCATTTATATATAACAATAGATCCTAAAGCTCCTGTTTATGAAGATGATATATAGCCCTCCAATCAAAACCTACCATTGATTTATACTTATTTTATGTCAGCTAGCGGTAGCAACCAAGTGAGCTAAATATCCCCATCAATTCTAACAGTGGTTCCCTCAAATACAACGAATGAGTATCACAATTTTTTCCCTATACCGTTCAATGAAGACCCAGCTTATACACACTATGCTTGTGATGACATTGGAAATGTTGGGAATGTGGAAGGGGACTGTGATGATGTTGAAAATGTTAGGGATGTAGAAGGGGACTATGATGATGTTGAAAATGTTGGGGATGTGGAAGGGGATTGTGATGATATTGGAAATGTTAATAATTTAGAAGGAGATGATTTAACAGAAGACGAACGTTGTTATATTTTAATGAGCTCCCTAAATGTTGAAGTTATAAGAATAGATTTTTGTGAAGCTGAAAACCATTTTGCGTTTATACCTTCAATACCACCATCAAACTTGGGCATATCAGATAAGATATCGAGTAGTGGAATTGGCGATGTATTTGTAGGAAAGTTATTTGATAGCAAAGACGAACTTCACCAGGCTAATAGTATGCTAGCACTTAAGGGTAATAGGAGCTTTAAAGTCTTAAGGTTGACTAAAGATCGTTTTGAGGTCAAATGTGACGATGATAGATGCCGATGGCGATTATGTGCGGTGTCGACAGATGAAAGGAAACATTTCATTGTGCACATAATTGATTCAAATCACGTATGCCAATTAGATCGATTGTGCAATGGTCATCGACAAGCAAAGTCTTGGATTATTGATAAATTTACAAAAAAATAAGTTTGCATCTGTGAGCCAATTTTATAAACTGAAGGAAATCCAAGCAGACATACGTGAGGAGTTTGGTGTGGAGATAACTTACCCTACTGTTTGGCAATCTAAGGAGCATGCATTGGTGTTGATACGTGGTACTCTAGAGGCTTCATATAAATTACTTCCTAGATACTGCAATATGTTGGAACAACAGAATCTAGGTATAGTTACGCATTTGGATATTGATGATTGCAAGCACTTCAAATACTTCATCATGGCGCTTGGACCATGTATTAGTGGGTTTCAGTCTTTCATCCGACTAGTTATTATAATTGATGGTACATTTTTAAAAAATGCATACCTAGGAACAATATTTGTGGCTATTTGTAAGAATGGAAACAACCAAAATTTCCACTTGCATGGGGTATTGTTGACTCTGAAAATAATGCTTAATGGACAAGGTTTATGGCCAAACTCCGAGGAGTCATTGGTGATCTTGAAAACCTTGTATTTATATCTGATCGATATACTAGTATCGAAAAGGCCATTAGATAGGTATTTCCTAATGTATATCATAGGGTATGCATCTATCACTTAAAGGATAATTTAGTTGCATGATATAAGATACCGTCGGAGACAACAAAAGGAGGGGGATATTTGACTTCTTATTTTATTGTTGGCAAGGCGTATCGTGTAGCTGACTTTCAAAGAGAAATTAATAAGATGCGAGAAATGAAATCGAAGGCAACGAGATACTTGGAGGAGGAGGTTGGTTTTTCAAAATGAGCTCGATCAATGAGAGCATTCAGAAGATATGACATTATGACCACCAACATTGCAGAGAGCATTAACGTTGTTACAAAGAAAGCACGTGACATAACAGTGACTGCCTTAATTGAGTGGATTCGAGAATTAATGTAAAGATGGTTTGTTAAGAGACATGTAGCAGCTGCAAACAATATGTCAAACTTCTTGACAAATTGGGCCATGAGAAGATTTGGAAGCACAATGATGATTCCATTCGCATGACAGTGTATGCAATAGATCAATCTCGCTTTGTCGTTAAGGATGAAAAAAAATATAGTAGTAGACATCCCGGCAAAGTCATGTTGTTGCTGAAAGTTTGATCTGCGGCAGCTACCGTGTGCCCATACACTTGCAGTATGCAGGCAAACCAGATTGAAATACCAGACTCTTTGTTCGTGATATTACACGGCTGAGTCTTTATTGGGTGCATACAATGAACCTCTAAATTTGGTTGGTCATCAATCAAATTGGATTGTTCCAGAGGAGTTGAGAGCCGCTGACATCCAACCTCCTATAGTATGCCAGCAATCAGGAAGATGTTGGAAGAATCGAATTCCACCGCAAGGTGAGGCACTCACGAAGAATGTATGCAGTTGTTATAAGCAGCATGGACATAATCGGTAAACTTGTCGATACCCAATTACATTACACAATCGTTGATATGATATTTATGAGTTATATTTATATTTGTACTTTGTTGCTACGGGCATTATTTGACTAGTTAATTGTACTTTATTACCATTGTATTTAATTGACTAGTTTGTTTTATTTTTTTTTTTCAATTGTCGTTAATAACGTATGCATTGACTACTTATACCTTTACCATTAAATGTATAAAATATATTTAAAAAAACTCTATAAAAATACAAACATTTAATTTTCCTTTATTTTTTGTGTGCACCTTTTCATAAATCAATCGTCATTTTGGTCCTAAAAAATGATCTATGATTAGGACAAAAATTTAGGTGACAACACAATATAAAATATTTTATAAACATAAACCCCACAAGCTCTACTATTCACTGCCTGTTGTGGCACTCCCTACTTTAACCTAACTACATGAAAATAGCTCATAAAATCTACAAGCATCTAGGTAGTGGAGTAACAACGTAGAAAATGGGGCGACATGATTCTCAATCACGCAATCGGCATATCCCTTAATGCTAGAATCGTAGATCACTATTTACCGATACAAGACATCCACCTCAACCGTAACCTAATATTGTTGATTGTAGTTGATAGGAATATAAACCTACATAAATTTCAAATAAGTCTCATAAATAGTATTACAAGTTATAAAACAAAACTCTTATAACAAATATTATATTTTACCTTTTTAACCTCAATCTACATCCGTGCACTGAGTAAATCATCTTTCGCACCTTGGGCATATGACATCACATTATCACTCTATACAATGACAGAAATATCATTTTTGTGTTGCTCATAGAAGAGTCTAAAAGTTTCACAAAAATGCAACGTCATCCAATAATTAATAAAGTGCACATAAGAAAATATATTTAATTTAATTCAACACTTACAAAGAAGTACGAGTCCACCGTAGTGGATAATTGTGGCAATGCATTAATATAATAGTTTTACCTAAATCGGACCACCTTCAGATACTAATTAATATACTACATTGACAAATAATTAAAATTATAAATTATTTAATATATTTCAACACATATGATTACCGTCGAGTAAATGTGTAAATTCAAATAAATAAATTTTACTTACAAAGTCATCCAGCTAGGTATGTAACAATTTCCAAAATCATGCCGGGTTAGCTTCAAGGCCAGGTAAGATGACTACACCCTCATCCTTGTCCAACCAAACTTGAAACGCAACTAAGATGGCAGAGTCTATTTGCTGCAATGGATTCATGTCTACTTAAGGTTCTACTTCAATTTCAATTTTCTTCTTTTCATGTATCTTTTGTGGAAAGGGATTTGTATATGGGATGTGCAAATACCATGCAGGCCTATACGGTCTCCCATACTGACTCACACTCTTATGCAGGGCAAGTAAGATCTCAACACTTGTAAAACTGTCAATCAGTGGCTGAGGCTGTATGTAATGACCAATAGCTGGGGTTTGAAAATTATATTGACAGCCTACCAGTGTGTTATCTCCAAACTAAAATATATGTATATATTAAAATAAATCAAACTGCAATGAGGGTAATACGATTTTAAATTTATTTTGTTCACTATATTATGACTTTCATTGGGTTAGAATGAGCATGACTGTCTAAAGTACATCATCATCTGTTGCATCTGCTGTGTAAGATTGGTTCGGAGCTGATCAACCCTTGTAAAAATTTCATCTTTATCCTTGTCCATTTTCTGCAGAAGTGCAGCTTCAGTACGCTTAAATGTCTTAATCATTGCCTCTCACAGTTGCTCAATCCGATGTGTAACATCATGGTCTACAGATGCACTGTGTTCAAACTACAAGAAACATGACCATAGTTAATAACTTATTTATAAATATATGAAAATTTCTCTTTAGTAAATTGCGTAAATAAGTAATATACCGTTGCTCCTGGCACTGGTGCTGACATTTGTGATTTTGCCCATTCATATCCATTCCTCTCTATATCCATATCATCATCGTTAGGGTCACTGAAATGGACATAGGCCCTCAGATGCTTGCTCTTGCTCCTTTCATAATCATACATATTTAGTAAGTCTCCAGCATAACTCCTGCTTGGAATGCCTAGATGTCTAACCATTTGCACGACTGCTCTTTCTTCTCATGATCTTTTGGTATTAATTTATGATATACCAAAAGAACCTACAAATATAAAATTAAGTTACGTTTAATATAAAATAAAAGTTATATACATATATTTTTTTTCTTAATCTCAACATATACCAAATCATTCCTTAATATTGTATTCTTAATGTCATTGAATTGTGGAGTCCTCGAGTCGTCCAATTCAAAATACAAAGGAAGCGATCACTATAGTGAATACCAAAAATCTCACCGCACACTGGAATTGTCTCAAAAATTTATATCTAATATAATCATTTTTAAAATATAAGTTTGACTTATACAAAACTAAATAAATAATTAAGATCAAAATGTTATGTATAAAAAAATTATGACGTATCAGAAATGCGTGTGAAAATCCATACATTGTAACTTTCAAACTTATTTTGTGCAAATTCTTTTGTATTTATTTTCTCAAGTTTATGGAATACGGCCTTCTTAAGTGAATTATAAAGTACGATCCATGCAATATTGCCCTATGGATACTTATTAAACTTATCAAGGTCGTCTACTAAACATAGTACAAAATTTTGAATCCTACTACGTTCATCGCGTGGGATCAAAACACGATGCATGAAATAGAATAAACTCAACTTTACTGCATTTTCATCTTCTATCTCCGTCAGTTTTAGATGTTCATACTAATTATCAAGAAATTTGTACGATAATGTTTTACCCCTGAAAAATATGTATCCCACAATCGAGTGCTCAATTTTCTATTCAGCTATTTGGCGGGAAGGTAACTTCACATTTCTAGTCCGGTGATTAGTACAAACTCTTGTCGACTAAGTCTGATGCGTTTCTTCCCTATGTAAAATCATCTCATCGTGTAAATTGGAGGTATGCATCTCACGCAATAACAACTCGTGCACCAAAATACCAAAATACACATCTGCCTAAATAATATTTTTTTGATTCTGTTAGTTTTTTTTAATATTTTTTAGACCTCATATTTTCGAATAAACTGTCACTGATGCACGAAAAAATATATAATCTAGAAGTTTATATTTTTTTAGATTATATATTTTTTCGATACGTTATTTTTCCTGTAACAATTAAGAAAATAAATTAATTAATATTATTAACAAATAACAAACTTACATATTAATTAACATATAATATTATTTTAAAAAAATCACAAATAATATAGATTAATTCAACAAACATAAAAAGAAAAAGGAAATTAAACACTAATATATTATAATAATTAATTAATTAAAATTTTTAAATATATAATTAATTACAAAAGGTACTCATTAAATAAATAATATTATAAAAAATTAAAATTATTATTACATAAATTAGTCATTTAACAAATAACAATATGGTTTCAAAAAAATAACATATAATATTAATTAACTTATTAATTAATTAATTACTTAATAGAATTAAATGTAATTTTATTTAATTTAAATAAAATTACATTTAATTTTAAAAAATAGAATTAAATTAAATTTATTTAATTTAAATAAAATAAAATATTTTTAAAAAATTAAAAAATTTCTAATTACGTCATGTGGCAGCCTGTGAAGGCACCACGTCGTGCAACAGTACAGCATCGCGGACTTTGAGTCTATAATGCTACTGCGAGATGGCCCCGAGATTAAAGAAACCAGACGGCAGTCGGTTGCCGTCTAGTTCGGGCAAATACATCAAAAACTTTCATTTTTTGCCCATTTCTAACTTTTCTTATACAATTCTAACATATTTTCACATATAATTCATTAATTTTATCTATTTCTAGCTTTAAATGTAAATTTCAACAAATTTTTAACTAATTTCTAAATATATTAAAAATTCTTAAAAAAAATTTAAAAACTTATCAAGAATTGGCTATTTTCTTGATTTAAAATGATAAATATGTTGTGTAAGATCCAATCTATATAATAACAGTTTAAAAAATTTTGATCTAATTAAATTTGTAAAATTTTAAATTCTTCGATAAAAAGAGTTGAGAATAGTTCAATTATGATTTTAAGATAAAATTGTTGATAATTAAAAATTTTGATTAATAAAAAATAATAATTTTAAAAATAATTAAAAATAATAATAAATTACAAAGATTATTTATAAAATTTTCCATAAAATCAACTAGATAGAGTTAAGACTTAAAGAGTAGCGTATAAAAAAATGAGAGAGAATAATGGACATAGTTTTGTTAAATGGTCAGTAGGAAAAGAGAGTATAAGTCAAGAGTTGACCATCGGACTTCGACGATGGATTCTTAGTCTTGGACTTGAAACAGGAGACTTGTGCACAGACTCTCTTCCTTTCTCTATGAAATGGAAGAAGAACGGGGAAACCTTGAAAAGCTGCTGAAATGAGGAGCTGACATGGGAATCACAGACAGAGATACAGACTACAAATGAAATTGAAAATGAAAATCCTTCTTGCTCCTTTTGTTTAGTTTATTCTCTTACCGTCTCATGTTTCCCTGAAGGTGGCGGGTGAGTGACTACTTCGAAACGAATTCCTTCGTCTTTTTTTAGGTTAGGTTATTGGAATTGGAACGAAACCAATGATTTTTTTTTAAGAATATTATAAAACAAATAATTTACTACAATTTGCGTTAGAGGAGAGGATTGGGTGCTGTTAGAGATCTTAGAAAAGGAGAGTTGATGGTGGGTAAAGTAAAGAGTTCATGGTGGTATCCTTACTTAATGCTATTGCCTCGTACTTATGATATTCTAGCAACTTTTGGTCAATTTCAGAAGCAAGCTCTTCAAGTTCCGTTTCTTTAACATAAATTTCATATCTTTTCTATTTTTCTTTGGAATTAAATTATGTTAGTAAATTAGTTTTTTTGGCACTACAATGGTTTATGAAATCATTGTTAGGTGAATGATGCTATCTGGCCTGCGGAGAAGGCTATATTAAAAGCTGAATCGGAATGGAAGCTACTGGTAAACTAATGGAAGAACTTAAACTTAGCCTCAGCTTGTCTCCTCTAAGGCATGGCTTTGGGCTACTACAACTGTAAGAATATTAGGCCCTTTATCAAAATTAGTGCATTGCTACTCATCACTAAAACTTTTGCTAGGTGTTTCGCAAAGAAAAGCTCTGCGAAGGATTATTGTCCTTGGACAACGCTTTGGACGCTTGGGAGTCGAGAGACTTTAGGGCTTGTGATTCACGATATTCACTTCCCTTTTTTTCTTTTACTAGTTAATTGGCATAGTTTGAAATCATATTTTTACTAATTGAACAGTTCATTTCTAAGACCAATTCGCTGGCACACAGAGATGGTTAACCTCAAGATACCAAAACGTATAATTTGAGGTAGCTTTTATTTCATATAAGACCTCCAAATTATACTTTCAAATTTCATCATGCTTGCAGGTTTCCTCTCGGACGATGCATATAGCATGGGATGAAGCTGGGTGTTTATGCCCTGTGGGAGATTTATTGAACTATGTTGCACCTGGAGAAGAGTCTAATGGCTTTGAGAATATTGAAGGTTGGGTGCATGCCTCTTATTTGTCAAAGGGGGACACTACAGATATATTAGATTCTGAGAAGTTCAATGCTCACCTGCACAGGTTAACAGATGGCGGATTAGCTTTCTTGTGGTCTCATTTTCAGTTTATCTTATCATTTTTTGCCATTTGGTTTCTGCTTTTTGTTTAAGAGTCTGCATGTAAGGACAAAATGTCCAGAATCAATTCACTAGTTTCTGATCCTATATGCACAAGATGATGCTGATAGAATCACTAGATGATTGAGAATTTCAAAATGAACACTTTATTAGTTAATTCTAAGTCAATGTTAGAAGCAAATAACTACTTTAAGTTCTTGTCTAGTGTGGCAAAACACAGTTATCTAAAATTTGTAATTGTTAAGCCATGGCTCTTAAATACATAGAACTTAGAGGATATCATATTCGACTGGGTTTGTATTTGAAGTCAGTTCAAGATAACATGTTAAAACTAAAGAATCAATTCTGTGTGGTTGATCCCAATTTTGATCATTTACTATGGTATAGAGATTTTATATTTCGTTCAAGACCTCATGAGTTTGTTCTTTTAGAATTGATTCTGATTTTATCTGTTTGGATAAATAGAATTGCAGTAACAATGCAACCTTTCTTACTATCATTTGATTAATACGTTTTATACTTTATGCAAGTGATGTCGATGCATTCTTTGAAATAAATGATGCCAACTGATACTTAAAAGTATTTGAATTTCTTCCAAAGAAAGCTAGATACATAACATACTATTTTTTTCATTCTCTTTTCAATGATTTATCTTGAGTAGCATGTATAAACTTGAGGAAAGCTTGTGCAGACATCTCATGAATGTTAATATGTTTTCTTTTTGAAATTAGATTTGTTTGCTGCTTATATCCATCATTCATGCTTAGTTAACAAATATCTGTGAGAAATGCATTTTAGAATCCATTCTTTTTGTTTCTAATGGAATCATATAGTTAACCTACTGTTAGTGTAAGAGTACTACTTTGTTGGAAGATGCTTGAGCTGGGGGGATGAGGGTGCACAAAAACTTTTTTGTAAAAAATGAAATTATCATAAAACCACATTTTCCGTGAATTGTCCAGTACTTTTCCTTTTTTCCCTCTCTATTTTTTAAAGATATTGAGCTCTTTGTGAACTTTCTAAATACACTTGACTTTGCATTTAATCAAGTTTTAGTGATGTTGAATGATTTTATTTCACCTTTGAGAGCTTCATGTTTTCTTGTTTGTTGTCATATTTAAGATGGTTTTTGATGTACAAAGAATATGTTCATATCACGAGATTAGAAATAAGACTTTCTTGGAAGTAACTTGCTCTTTTCAGCTAATGATAAGATATTCTTGGAAGTAACTCACTCTTTTAACCTAAAGAACACACTTTTGAAATACTTATTATACCTCTTTTTACGTTCGATTGAGCATCATTGTAATATCTTACAAATAATTTTATAAAACCCTACTGATCAGTGTGGCTCTTTCATGTGTGGAGATGAAACTATAGGATGTGCACATGATTATATTCAATGAGAATCGATGAATCAAAAACCCTTTAGAGGATTCGTTTTCTCTTTTTCTTCTTTGTACTTGCTTCATTTGTTGTTCTTTTATTGCTGTCATTGTCTTCATATCAATAAAACTTCTTGTGTGATTGAAGTTATGAATTTGGATAGAAGTGAAATTGTGTTATGAAGGAAGCTAACATTCAACTGTGTAACCATCACTGCTGATAATACCAATACCATTTAGTGAGATTCAGCAATCCAGTTATATTATTGCTGCCATTGATGTTCATATACCTTTTATCTGTTAATAGTGATAAGATTAGGAGTGGGCGTTTGTCTCGGTCCTGACCCGGATCGTCCGACCTGAAAAAATCAGGTCAAGACAGGACGGGACCCGTAATGGGACAGAACCAGGACGGAAAATGTAAGTCCCGGTTGTCCCGGTCCAGCCAGGACGGGGCCTAGTTCGGTTCGGGTCGTTCCCGAACTGAACTGTTTTTTTTAAAGTAAGCCAAACGGCGTCGTTTAATAAGCAAAAAAAAAAAAAACGAATCGAAACTAAAAAGTAAACTAAGCAAAAAACCAAACATTCATTTGAAATTTGAATTTGATTCTAAAACTAAAACTCTAAAACCTAAACTAAAAGTCTAGAACCATTTCATTCAAAAATCTAAATTTTTGACGTTATTCTGCCATTGTTGCTGCCAGCCGTGAGGACCGTGACTGCTGTCTGTCGCTTCTTGCCTTCGGTGCCGCCATTCTGCCGCTGCTGTCGCCTACCGCTGCATGACCTATGTTGTCGCTTGCCCCTGCTGTTCCGTGTCCGCCGTTGCTGTGCCGTTCTGCTGGTCCGCGCTACCGCCTGCCGCCGTTGCTGCCGTCTTCCACACTCGCCGCTGGCCATAATGTAAGTATTTTGTTACTTGTATATTTTGTAAATATTTTGTTTGATTAGAAATTTGATCACAATTATAGTTTGCATCTAGTGTTGTATTAGGTAATTTTGGTTAACAACAGTTACTTTAATGTAATGAGCTAATCAATTATTTTGCTTAAAATAAAATGTGTCAATTTGACAATATTTACTTTGTAAATATATTTTGTAAATATTTATAACAATTCTATAAGTATTTTATCCGATTAATATTTACAAGTTATATTAATTTGTATTATGGAATGAAAAAAAAATTGGTTGTATAAGTTTTTGCGTGTTTATAAAAAATACATATTTGTGAAATATTAAAAAAATTGTGAAAGATTCAAATTAATCTTGGTTGATCGTTGTGTATTATTATACTATTATATTACAGATGAGTCATAATTCAACTTCAAAAAATATTATGAATATTGAGAGATCTTATGAGGATACGCAATGCAGCGTCGATGACGTAGATGCATTGTTGCCTCCACATTCTAATACTAAGAAGAAGACAAGATCAATGGTGTGGAGTCACTTCACCTCATGTAAGGATATAATGGATAAGTCACAGTGCAATTACTGTGAAAAATTGTATGCGTGTAATTCAACAAAAAATGGAACAAATGGTATGCGAAAACACTTATGGGTATATAAGAAGGTTCCACGTTCATTGTTGGATGATAGACAAACAATATTTAGTAGAGAACCCACAAGAGGAGAAGAGGAAAATAGTAGTAAGGTTGTGCTTAGAGGATGGAGTCAAGAAGTATGTCGAGATGTAGCTGTAAAAATGGTGATTATAGATGAATTGTCATTTAGTTTTGCAGAGAATGATGGGTACCAATATTTTTGCAGTGTAGCATGTTCTCTATTTGATATTCTGTCACGTAGAACTATAACCAGAGACGTAGTATAACTATTTGCTGAGGAGAAAGCCATGTTAAAGAGTCTATTTAGTGTAACTGGGCAACGAGTGAGTTTGACAACTGATCTTTGGACTTCCGTTTATAATCAAAGCTATATGGTTGTTACTGCTGACTTCATAGATTCGGATTGGAAGTTGTATAGGAGAATTTGAGTTTCCCTCCGATGTCATCCCATAAAGGGGATGACATCGGCAAGCAACTTGAATCTTTCTTGTTGGATTAGGGTATAGAGAAAGTGTTTACCGTTACAGTTGATAATGCAAGTGCCAATGACATTGTCATCAATTATTTTAAGAAGAGACTAAAGAGTTGGAAAGATGAAGCACTAATGTTGAATTGTGAGCTTATGCATGTGCGTTGTTGTGCGCATAATTTGAATTTGATTGTGACTAATGGATTAAAGGGTTTACATGAGAGCATTATTTCTATACGTAATGCTATGAAATATGTGAGATCTTTAACAACAAGAGTTCAAAGTTTTAAATGTTTTGTGGAGAGAGAAAGAATTGATTATGAAGAGTAGTGTAGTATTAGATGTGCCAACGAGGTGGAATTTCACTTATTTGATGTTGGTGACTGTATTAAAATTTGCAAAGGTGTTTGATCGAATGGCAGAAGAGGATGAAAATAGAAAGAAGAAATATGGGCCACCAATTATTGCGGATTAGGAAAATGCTGAACGGTTTGTGAAGTTTCTAAAAACTTTTTATAATGTCACGTTAAAATTTAGTGCTTCATTACTTGTGACATCTAACATTTGTTTCAGCGAGATTTGTAAGATTAATTTCAGTTTAGCTAAATTAAATTGGAGTGAAGATGTCTCTTTATGCGTCATGACTAGCAAGATGCAAGCAAAATATGATAAATTTTGAAAATTTATAGAGAAATAATAAAATAGTAGAATAATATCAACAATTTATTTATTTTCTCCATAGATTTCTAATATTTATTATATTTTGCTTGCATCATATCAATAATTGTAATATTTAATGTTTGTTATACTTTTGTTTTGCAAATTAATGAAGAATGCAAATTTTGATGACATTTTTGTATTGTAATTTGTAATATTTAATGGTTGTTATACTTATGGATTTAATGTATTTATTACCTAAATGTTGCATTTTGTTAAAATTTTGTGAAGATGTTGGCTACTTGGTTTGGTTTATTTATATATATTAGTCATTGAAATTATTTTGGACCTATTGGTTGGCAATGGGCCATTGCGAAAGGCATTATGAATGAATTAACTTGATATAGTGAATATTGAAGTGTCAATTTTGTGTAGGTATATGTTTATGGGAATGTCTAATTTTTATTGAAGGGTCTATCGAAATGTTTTATTCGGATAATAAAAGTTAATATAATTGAAATTAAAATTGGACTTAAATTTGAATTTAGAATTATAACACTTAAACAATTGATGTCAAATGTTTTATTCGGATAATAAAAGTTAATATAATTGAAATTAAAATTGGATTTAAATTTGAATTTAGAATTATAACACTTAAACAATTGATGTCATTATCACGTTAGAATTTGCTAAATCGAAATTACAATATTTGTGATTTAACGTAATATATATTAAAATTGGAATTATAACGTAATAGACGTTAAAATTTATTAGAATTAAAATTAATAATTATATTAATAATAGGAAATTAAGTTAATAAAAAAATTATTAAAGTTTAAAAGAATATAAAACTACATTTTTTAGGTTAAAAATACAAAATTGTAGCAATAGTTAGGATCATAAATTACAAATTAACTCAAAATATTTAAACGAATTTATAAAATTTAAATAAATTAGGGACATGGGTAAAATTTGCCCATGTCTCGATCGGACCCATGTCCCGTCCTGACCCATGTCCCGACCCAAAAATAACCCTGTTCAGGACAGATTTATCTATTCCGAACGGGACCCGGGATTAGTTGGGCTAGTCTCGAACCCAACCCAATCCCGGGTTGCCCATCCCTAGATAAGATCATGCTTGTGCATGTTTAGCCAAAAAGGAATTGGAAGGGTTTGTTCATAGCTATAATGTCAATGTTTATACCTTTTTCCAAAAGTAATTTCTTCTTTTTTTCCATTTGAATGGTAGGGAAATGTAAACCACCCGCCTCCACAACTTGAGCAGGTTTTGAACCCAAAACCCTTGCAGTTTTTCAAAAAGAATATTAGTGGTTGAACTGATTAGTTCCACATTTTAATGTTTATAGCTATTCTACATCATTTGTTATTAATTATATTGTAGGTTGTATTTCCTAATTTATCCTAATTTAATTAAATCTGACAATACAGGGCTAGTTATTGAGTGCTGTTTGGGCATGAAAGTATATGAAGTTCAAAAGAAAAATTGGCTATTTATAATGACTGTCATTTGCTTATTAATGTTATTTGTCAATGTCCATGATGAAGCTAAATGGGATTAAATTGTTGCCATGTTATCTGCAGGTTCTCTGAAGTTACAGAACATACACAAATTTGGAGCTCCTTGAACACTACAGGTTACTTTTAACTGAAAATCCAAATGACATGGTTTTTGTATCCTTGAAACCTGGCATGTATCCTGCCAGTTCGTGGCCCAAGGAATCGCAATCATCGACCAAAATGGAAAGTCATTATTTGCTCTACTATCTGCTTTGCAGTTATGGGCAGCACCTGCAAACCAATGCAGATCAGGTGGACATCTTGCTTATTCAGGATGTCAAATTTCGGTGGACAATGAAATCTCCATCAAGAAATGGATATCAAATTATTGCAATGTTATGTTGAAGAGTTTGACAACTTCAATTGTAGAAGACATCTTATTGTTGTCTGCCCTTGACAAAATCCAAAATTTCAATACACCTATGGAACTGAGAGAGGTTCCGTCAGATTTTGGAGGCGAGATTTCCACATTCTTAGAAGTTAGTGGTCTCCAGAGTGTGAAGAATGATGACGAGTTATTACTATCTAGATCTAGGCCAGTGGGGTAGGTAGAAATTAGCAGTTCAGTGGAGACTTAGATACAAGAAAACTCTTGCTGACTGCATTTCTTATTGTGATGAGATAATCAGTTCTCCTCTCGAAAAAAAATGTGACAACTGAGAAAACTAAATACCACTTCATGTAACATGTTTTTTATGAGAATTTTATTTGCACCGGCATTTCTTTGGGTTTGATTAAAGGTCCGTTTGATTTAGAAATGTTGTAACGACTGTTATGACAAGGAATGAATGTTTGATAAATATTTAATTTGTGAAGTAAAAATTGGATTTACCAAATACTTTAGCATGAGCATCTCTAGGCAATATAGACACTAATATATCAAGAAGAATAGTAATTTCATGACTGTTATTCTTCTGACATGTATAATTCTCAGTATTATTCTTGGGTACTTAAATAACGGTAGTCTTTATATATATATAACAACGAAACAACTTATTAACGAGGAATATAAATATTTATAGCTGTGGAAATTTTTTTTAAAAAAAAAAAAAGATAAATAGTCCACCCTTAATAATTTTATAAAGTTAAAATGCATATTTTGCCAAAATATGGATAAATAAATTAGTCTCACACCTAACAAAATTGTGAGAAACTCTAAGGGAAGATAATTTAGATGAAATACCAATAAGAATAGATTTTTTTAATAGAGTTGAAAGAAATGGATTGAAAAGTTCTAATGATATTCTTTGCAGTCTGTTTCCATTTCAAAAATTGACAACAACCGACTTCTAACCAAACGAAGGCTCGTAAACAATAGAACATTCGACACTAAAAAGGGGACAAAGGGCTACATATTAATTTCGCAAATGCTAAAATAACAAAACCAATCTTATCCCATATCATAGCACCAATGCCAAAATCAGAATCACCAATTTTGACAATCACATCATCATTCAATTTAAGAGAACTACAAAGAGGGGGAACAGAAAGTGGGTTAAACTTTTAACCTAGCTCTAAATAAGAATATAGAGAAATTCCATATCCTCTTTTAAGATTTTTGAGAGTACAAGCAATAAGAAATCTCTAATATCCTTTTCCGTAAATCTAATTTTAACAGCTAGCATAAAATAATTCCTTCTTTAGTGAAGATTATATGAATAAATATATATTATTCATGTTCAAGCAAGTTTCAACAATACTATTGTAATTGTTACATATGCACGGATCACAAAGATTACGTTTGTTGCGGGACTTATCAGGCTATAAAAGCTTCCTCCCAATATAAACTCTGCAAACCATGCAAATGAAAAATCAAATAAAACATCAATTAGATAATAGAGTTGTTCTTGTCCAACTGCTTCTTTTGATTTGATTATTTGTTTGAATCCTAGACAAAACAAGTTTTTGAATTAGCGCATATTTAATACATATTATTAAAACTTTTATAAACTTAATATTTACTCATTTTAATATAAATATTATACTTTATATATATTTAGTATTTGTAAGTTTGAATAGTAGATTGCTAAAGTATCAAATTTATTATAATAATTATGAATAGTAGATTGCTAAAACAAACTGCTATATAATATTATGGATATTAAGAATTTAACTAACACAATTTATCTTGAGAGATTAATTTTAAAAAAAATCAATTAATTAAAATAAAATATTAAAAAATAAATATAATCTTAAATTTTATTTATTATTAATAATTATATTTTATTATCTCTAGTCTTATTTTTTTTCTGTTTGTTACGATGAAAACAAACTATGTACAAAAGCAAAATACATGATATCTTCGAAAAAATTTGTCCAAGGCCAAATCTTTTTATCGGTTCAGCTGATTTGCTTCATCAATAGTCAAATTTCTAAAACAAGCTAAAGCGACTAGCCGATTTGTAAATCTATCAACCACTTTTATCTAGATTAGAATTTTTTTTTAAACATCTGTTTTTTTTTTAGAAATTTATAAATAGACCTATTTTCACTCTTTTTCAAAGTTTTACTTGCATGTATTCATATTTATTTATCACTTGGCAAACATTTGAGCCCTCTAATCTTACAAAATCACATACAATCTAGTAAGTTTTCACTTATAAATCTACTCTCATAGGAGTTATATATTGAATAAATCCTTCTCTGATCACTATTCTAAGATATATTGGATTATTAAGAAATACATAACTTTTAAATATTTTGATTTTATCAATATACAAGCTTATGTACACAATTTAAAACTCACTAGTGAAAATTTCATCACATTTGGCGTAAATATAGACCGTCTAAATTGCCGAACATGTATAAATTATAGCTAAACTCTCTCAACTCTTCTTTTATAATTGTTCCATTTATATTGAGTTATTTATTTGATTTATTGTTTTAATTTGTCATAGTTTCATTTTAAACAAAAAAAATAAAAATTGATTTAATTATTTACTACTTTTTAAAATAAGTAATTATTTTTTAAGAAATAAAAAATTTAATTTAAATTGAGAAATTGGAAAAAAACAACGATTTTATTTTTTATTTTTCAGTAATAAATATAAGCCACAATTTTTTTATTTTTTACTTTTTGTTTTTGAAAGGAAATATTATTCTACTTTTGCGCTTTAAATAAATAATAACTATATGGGTTTAGAAGTAGGTGTTAAGTCAAAATTGTTTAATTAAAAAGTGTAAATATTGAATATTTAACTGATTTAAAGTCACATTTTTAAGTTACTAC